>JAOTQM010000311.1:12279401-13703803 GCA_026939265.1 Oreonectes daqikongensis
TCATATCAGGAACAGTTTTAAATGCAGTTGGTAGAGGTTTTCTGACACAAGTTTACTGGAACAAGAAAAACATTTTTTACATACCAAATAGGAAACCTTAAACATATAAACCTATTTGTAAAATACAAAAGTTAATATAATATTCTACCCTGTTACGGGTACAGCCGTTCGGTTCAGTACACATACGACATGTTATTCTGTTGTGAAATCTGAAAACACCATTTTTGTACAGATGATCCAAAGGGAAATGCAAGCACACCCTCAGTCCAAAGGCCTGCTCCTCATATAGATAGAAATATAACTGGCCCTAACAGTTTGGTTTCATCATATTACTCCCCAGACCTCCTCAAACGCTGAACACATTTTGGCACATGTCAGTGCTGCAGACAATGGATAGTTACTTATGGACACCGTGTTCTCTGTGTAGTCAACATTCACCTGTGAAAAGAGTTGAATATAATGGTCATGAGATTTACTTGGACTTTGTAGTATAATCAGGTTGGATATTCCAGATAGGACACTCACTTTTCCGTGTGCAAATGCTCCAATGACAATAGCAGCTGGTCCGTCTTTGGGGACAATGGTTCTGGGACACACAGCATCTCCTGCTTTGAACGATGTAGCATATCTGGGACATCCAGGTGGCAGGTGGTCTGATACTGGGTTTTTTATCAGCCTTAACAAACGCTGTGGACCATCTGCTGCTCGCACACTCAGCTTGTGCAGAAGCTGGACTGCGAGAGGGCAAACAGAATAAGAACAAGTTTAAGATACAAACTCTTTTTTTGTAAAGATAATAATGCATTTACATTTATTCATTTAGCACAAACATTTATCCAAAGCAACATACCAATGAGAGCACATACTAATACAAGGGTACAAATTATGCAGGGTTGGGTGTACTACTGTCAATTCTTACAAAGTCTGCACTGTGAATTTTTAACTCTGTTAAAAAGTAGAGACGTCCCAAAAAATGCACTAAATATTTGACACATGGTGCAAAATTCAATGAAACAGGAAAAAACAACCAATACATTCTTACTAGTGTACAAACAAAGTGTGAATTTACCCATGAGTCCACAAAAACGTGCAAAAGTGCGAGGGATTCTTGTCTGTGGGTTGATCTCGATCAAAACATTCTTCTCTGTGTGAATGTACACCTGTAGCAGTCCCGCTCTATTCAGAGGACTGTCCAGAAGCATCAACAAGCACTGTAAGAAAGCAAACACAATCCTCAGCCACTAGAATTATGAAGATATAAAACCATCCAAAAATAGACATGAATTTATCTTTGTGTGTGCATGTATTGTACATTTGGGCCTTAGTTAAATTAGAATATTTAAGTGACTTTTATAAAAATGTCTAAGTAAATAACATTACTGGTGAGGATCTTGAGACAAATCAATGACATTGACATATTTTAATATATGTTAGTGCAAATGATTATAAGTAAAGACAACTCAGACTAGCATTTTAGTCTGGGACTAGTCTTAAGCCTCGTCTATGAAACCGGGCCATGATGTTATAAACTAAAGCCACAAGCTTAAATGTACAGATTCACACGCCTAGCACAGATGACTGGTTAAAGCTTTACCTGATGTGTGATATCAGGACGAATCTTTCCAGGGTCTCTTCCGTTCTTTATTATCATACTCTTATGCTGATCACAATTCAGCAACTCAAATGTTTTTCCAACCTGCATAGAAATGCGATAACATTCAGCTTGTGAACAGATTTCATGACAAATCTACATATTCATGGTCTACTGACTAACGTTAGGGGTTTTACACTCAAAGTGCTTTTACTCTTTCTCGACTTTTACCTTGACGGTTTCAAGCGTCGCTCCTTCTAAAACAACAACAAGCCGCTTTTCAGTCATCTGATCGTGCAAACTTCGTTGATGCTTTGCCGGTTTTGGTTCATATTCATCTAAATGCTCCAGACCACGCTTGTCTCCAGCGCGTGCAGCCATGTTGACAGAGAACCGCGACGCATGAATTGTGCGTCACTGATGACGTCCTCTTTTTAAGAGTCCCACGTATTAATATCTAAAAGTCATGTAAAATACGCTTTATCACTTTTATAGCTGTATTGTAGCATGTTTTTAAACAGTATTATTGTAGCCTATTATAACATTTAACGATGTTTTATATTTTATAATATTTAGGTTTGATAGCTTGTTCTTTTCTTGATAAATGCTATTTTCTAATTTCTTGCTTGTTATAATAAAATGAAAATCCGTCTTTTCTAGTTTTACTTAAATAAGTTTTATTCAAATACAAGACATTCATGGCACATTCAGAGTTAAATCAACTTCAAACTGTACATTCATCATCAATAAATAACAAATATAATCCTATACTCAGGTGGAATGTTCTCCTTTCCTTATGGTAACTCAAACTTACCAAAATTCTTCTAAAGTAGGCTAATAATAGTTTGACCACACAGGCACATCCAGTGTAACATTGATTTCCACTATACAAAACACATTAAATATACAAATGAGATCATATCCACCAAGCAGCTTTTAACAGTTTTATCACATACATGATTTATTACATGACGAAAGTGGTTTAAACATTCCTGGCAAAAGCTTATGAATCTAGAATGACTTTCTCCATTTTTATTCAGTCTCTTCAACTTCATTCAAGAAACAGTGAGCAGCTCCAATGGTTCAAAAGTCCAAAACCACCTCATTGATTCTACAGGACTCATGAGGAATGTGTTCCTTCCAGATTCAGTGCGTTGTTCGACTCAGACACATCTCAGGAGGATAACTCTGATATTTATTCAGGCAGGTCAGCGGTTTCGGGCAGAATCGTGAGTTTGAACACAGGACTGAAACCAGGAAGGAAGGTTCAAAGGGCATGAACTCCTGGTAGGAGTCGGCATCACAGCTTACCTGTGACATTTGAATAAAACATTTGCTTAGCACACATATACACATATACACATAGTTAATGTTCATTGCTCATGCATGAATGTTTATGTGGTTTTCACTGGCCTGTTACCTTTGTAAAGGATGAGAGGAACAGGTGAATGTGTGAGAGGCCAGAGAGAGATGAATCTGCTGGACACCTTGTGAAGCTCATCTTATAAGCCTAAAGGAGGAGCAAATATGTTACATAACATAACATATAAAGATCATTTCTGAATAGCAAGTTAACTCACATTTAGTGCCACTTGCAGTGCGGAGTACTGCACCCACACCTCCTGTTGTTTAGAGGGGGAAAGAGAGAAGGCACCAACCCGACCTAGACCCTTGGTCACACTTAAATAATGAGACCACACGCAAGCACTCTCCAACTCAGGATTCTTGGCCTGTGTGTGAACTGGTGGTAGGAAATGTAGAAGTGAGTTTAAAAACATACCCACATTAAAGCCTTCGTATTTAAAGCACACTGACTTACTATCAGGTAACAGAAGATGGAGAAAATCTTTAGCCATCAGAAATCCCAATGTCCCATAATTCAGTGCCCTGGAGAAGAATAAATGAGCAAGTTAAACTTTTACAGAAAAAAATATATATGTAATATAAACATGACATTTGGTTCCAAAGCGAAACATTTTCCTGTTGACATAGGCTTTAATATTGTCATTCAGACAGTGTTGTTGATTCAGTGTGGATTGCATGTAAATGAATCTGCATTTAAGATACCTGGGATGTAAGAAATGGAAGAAAGGTGACACGAACATTTCAACAGGGACTATGATGTCATTGCCAGAGAGGAATGGAGTGATAGACAACCTAAAGAAAGGACAGAGATCAGTGATAACACAATGAAACAATATGAAAAATAAAAAGATATGCAAGCTCCAGTGATCTCTTTATTTCAAACACAAATAACGTTAGAAAATATGAAGTTCAGTACATGATTATACCTAATGAAATTGTTTTAAGACAATAAAAAAATTATGTTCTGCAAATGACTTCTCTAAATAAACAAATATAACTGTAAACAAACAAATATTTTGTGTATGAAATGTAAAAATCGAACAAATCTAAGTGACAAAATTCATATTTGATTCATATTTTAAATGAGCTTCAATTGTTATATTTTTAGTTTCTTTTTTTAGCAAGTTTGTTGTGATTTTTGTGATTTTATTTATTTTTAACATTTGAATTATGATTACTTTAGTTTAGTTTTTAGTCATTTTCAATTAATAATTTTAGTGACTCAACTTACTTTAGTTTCTTGCTGAGGTTAACTATAGTTAGTATCTTAGTTAACTATAATAATCCTGATTGTGCCATTTTGTGAAAGAGTTAGTGAATGAGAACACAAACCCTTCAGCTTGTGTGGCGTGTGAGAGCAGTCTGCTTCTGCTCTTCTGTTCCAGCAACAGCACCTGAAGAAAGTTGAAGAAATAATCCTCCTCACTCACAAGCACCTAAGTACAGATAAGCAGAGAAAAGAGGTAAAGCCCACGAGCATCAGGAACAGATATATAAAAGGTCATAAATAAATAAGAATGTATGTACATCTGCATAGAGCTGGTTAAGTTCTGCATGATTGGGGGCATTTGTTTCTGTGGAGAGCCTTGGAGTGAGAGATTTCAGCTGAAAAAGACACAAGATTATTCAAACACAATCCATTTCATTTAAACATCTGGTGTTGGATTCCCGTTTTACCTTATTAAAAATGAAACCAGATGATTTCTTGTCACTCCAGGCCAGATCTGCCAGTTTCATCTTGAGAGATGAGTAAATATCATGTATGAATTCTTCAGCCTGGCAGAGATCAATTGGTCAATAAACTTTCATTACATATATGTGTATACAACATAAACGTATTTATGCTTTAATAATAACCAGAATGTACCTCTTTCTGTGCATGTCTTTCTCTGATGAGATGACTCAGCAGTGTGTCAAACCCTCGCTCTGTCTGCTGGACACACTTCCACCAGCGTGGTACATCCTACAATTGCAAACAATAAAGCAGAATAAAATCCATCTACTTTATACAAACAGACATTGTGGGTAATTCCTTACTGACCCACCTCATGTGTGTCTCCAGTAGCAATAGAAAAGTTTCTCATTGTCTGTGTAAATCTTGAGTCCAATGCAGGTATGAGTGTTTGCAAAAGGCTAAACATCATGTATGTATGAAGAGGATCACTGCAGATTTTTACACACACGTGCGCAGGAGAAAAACAAAAAACATAAACACACAATGTCAAGCTGTCGTCTTCTATCACAAAGCGTGTTTGTTATGACTTACGTTCCCATAATGTCATGCTGGATTTTCCAGTGGCTTATTGTCTGTGACATGTGGATAAGGTACGGGAGATTGTGTACTAAAACAACATCTGATTGGCTGATAGGAAGAGGCTGAAACGTGGCTTTTAGGCAAGCTAGCCAATCAATGGCCGGAGCGAGGATCTGTGAGGGAAAGAGAACAACCAATGAGCACACAGCTCCATAAATAAACTTAAATTCAATCAAATTTATTGTTAAGATCATCTGTCACACTGTACATATCTTGTTAAATGTGTACATTCTTTTTTCATTTAATCTGCTGAATATCTGGGTTGAGAAAATAATATCACAATGTATATTTAGTGTGAACTGTTAATTCAGTGCATTATTCATATAATCACATAAAAAGCACATAGAGTACAAAATCGCATCTGTATGCACAGACCTGTAGTTCTTGAATGGTTATTGTGTGGTAGAGTAACCGCTGACTGAGGCGATAGGGAAGAGGAGACGTGGCCACAGCAAGAGCTGTAGACAGAGACATGTAAAGACCACAGTGCTGAGTGTTTCTGCTGGAGGGAACGCCTAAGAGAACCAAATACTGACTGCAGGACGAGAAGAATGGCCGCAGATACTGAGACAGAAAACCAGAAACAATAAAAGTCATGTTGCCAAAGAACCCTTTGTGGAAGGAACTATGTACAGTACAACAGACACTACAATTCTTGGTTCCATAAAGAAACTTTAATATCCTTACAATCTTTCTGTTGCAAGAAAAGATCTATCAGACTTAAAGAGAATAACAAACATTTATTTTAAGAACCTTTGAAAGATTCTTTCTAAAATGGTTCTTCTTCCTTTTTTAAAGTCTGCAACTTATTATTAAAAAATCTGGTGCTTTAATGCTAAACAGAAACATTTGCAGAGCCAAACATATATCACCTACCTGAGAACTGGCTTTGGATTTCTGTGTCTTGCTATTCCAGTCAATAGGGAATTGAAAATGTGGCTCATCAATCTATAATAATAATAATAAAAAAAGTCATAATTTATATCTCGAATTTCGATTGTTTCTACTAGACACAGAGCGCAAATAGACATTTTTGAATGTAGAACTCTCATCTGTGTCTCAGAAAAAAAAATCTTACAAACATTTCTTATTACCCAAATAAGGATTATTTTATAAATTTTACATTCATTTTACACCTCCATACTCTTCATGTATTTAAACTAGTGTTGTAGTCAAGAGCACCTAAACCAAGACCAAGACAATACCAAATGCAAGGGGTGTCGAGCCCAAGACATGACCAAGACTTTAAGAGGCTTAGACCAAGACAAGACCAAGGCAGGCCGAGACTGAGTCAAGACTCAAGACCAAGACCAGCACTCCTAAAATTCCTCATTAAGATCCACATTAGAAGTCATAATTACAGAATCATGCGTTCTTAGCGTTCTTATTTATTTAGTGGCAAAATAGCTGTTTGTTGCTCATAAATGGAAAAAGTTCTGATTTGTTTGGGACTTGCTTTTAAAAGCAGAGGTTTTACATTCAATCACATTAATGAAGATAACACATAAATCAGACAATGCAACAGCAATTTAGTGTAATTTCAACATTTGTGGTCTTGACCGGTCATAAAATAGAAATAAGTCTGAGACCAAGACAAGACTGAGACCAAAGACAGTCGAGACAGAGACAAAACATTAACAAATTTACAAATGGCAAGACCGGTCTCAAGACCAAAATATTGACGTCTCATCTTGTATATGGGGTAAATTTCACAAGTTCCCTAAATACTAACTAAACTGCTAATATTCTACTATTATGCTCACCTGTATGTAGGATTGATTGGAACCAGTTTGACCATCACCAGCGTTTGGTCCCACATACACACTGAAGAAAGGATATGTAGAGTACTGGCTCATGAGCAGGGCCAAAGTGTTGTTAAAATCTGTCTTTATCCATTCACCTGATACTGCCCAGCCACCCAACTAAACACACAGAGAGAGAGAGAGAGAGAGAGAGAGAGAGAGAGAGAGAGAGAGAGAGAGAGAGAGAGAGAGAGAGAGAGAGAGAGAGAGAGAGAGAGAGAGAGAGAGAGAGAGAGAGATATCACACTTTTCATTTGATACTATTAGTACTATTATTATTATTATTATTACTTACCCTCTGTTTGTATACATATTTGCACTAATTGTATGCAGCCCAGCTGCAAATGCTTTGGCAATACAATGTACAATTTTGTCATGCCAGTAAAGCACACTTAAATTGAAATTAAATTGAAATTGAGAGAGCACCAATCAGAAACAGTGCAATAGACCAGGAATAAATAGTCAAATGTAATTGACTTTGGAAATTTAAGTGACTTTTTTTCAGAAGTGTACCTGTCGGAGTAGAGTGAGGAACGGCTCTGAACCCACTTTCTCTGGGGATCCTGATTCCGTGCAGGTCTTGAAGAATTTCTTTGCCTTCTGTTCTGCTGTACTCCCTCCATCAGGAGACTCTGCCCGCACAGGGATCATGCAGACCAATGTCAAAAATCTCGGGGTGAATGACAGAAAACACATTATATTGGACTTTTACTAACCTAGCATTTCTTTGATGGCTTTGAGCAAAGCTGTTTGTCTATCTGGAAACTTGTCCAGCTGTCCATCATGTTTTTCTAGAACATCCGTCTCTCCTCTCATCCTCACCAGTTCTCCATTCCCCACATCCCTTTTGTTATCTTGTCCTCCAATGTCTTCAACGATGATCCCTTTGCCTCTCTGCCTCCCCCTTTGGGATGAAGATCCACAAGCCGACAGAAAGTAATCACATGGGCGAGAAAAGGGATCCATGGTGACAGAAAAATGTTCAGATGCTTTCAGACAGGCAGGAGAAACACAAGGTGGAGCAGCTGTAACAAAACATGCATTGAAATTACAAACAGGTTCTATCACGTTGGCACTATAGAGGACTGTTTTCATCGGACAGGTTGTACCTGATTTCAACAGTAAAATCCAGGGATCTGCCGTCTTCTGCTGGTGTGCATAGACTGCCAACCCTAATGTAATAGCGAAGAGAAAAAAGGCAAAGAGAGCCAATATAAGCTTGCGGTTCTTGATGCAGACCACTGGATTTGATTCATCAGACTGAAGCCGTTCTTCTGGCATTATGACCATCTCCTGTGGGGATATAGAGATTAAGAATCAGGGCTGTGTAAAGAGTCACGGACATGTTTAATACGTGCCAACATTCTCCACCCTGCGTAAACACTTAGGGAATTGTTCATTTTATTACAACATCTACACTGTAAAAATGTTTTTTTTTTAGTTCATTCAACTTAAATAATATTAGTTACCGAATGAAACTCGTTATTCAAAATGAAGGCAGACAATTTACTTTTTTACAGTGTACAAAACACATAAATATCACTGATTCATGGTGGTATTTGAAATGTAGTAGCAGCCTGAAGGAATCATTAGTTTCTAAATTCTGACACACTTGAAAGAAAATGGAGTAACAATGCTTATCCTTCTAATAAACGGCTCTATTTCTGAGCATTGATTGCAAAAACAAGTTCAGAACAAAAATGTGTTTTAGCTTTCAAATAATCCATACGTTTTTGATAGTTGATTGAATAATAATGTAAAACAAAAGGTAATAAAAATGCAGACATGATAAAAAACGTATTGCGCCCAGGGGTTTTAAAGGAACAGGAAGAATTTCGTTCTGCAGAACACTCACAAAAAAAGATATTTTGAAGAATGTTGGCAATCAAACATCACTGGCATCCATTATGACTTCCATATGAACTCACAAGCACAACAACATTTTTCTTAAAATATCTTCTTTTGAGTCATATACAGGTTTTGAACAACATAAGACTAAGTAAATAAGGACAGAATGTTAATTTTTTTGGTGATTTCTTGCATTCATAATGCATTCATAAATAAGACTACTTGTCTTGCATGATGTTTTTTTTTTAATGCTTAATTTGATCTTGACTAACGGTTTTACGTTCTGATAAGAAAGAGAGCAGCTTGGCATAAGCTTAGGTGTCAGACAAAACCCCCCAGAAAAATCCTAAAACCTCCTAAAACATGTTCTATAAGGATGTCACCCTAAGGAGGTGAATGAAGTGAAAGGGGAGCTTCCTACATTCCTCTACAGTTGTACTACAGTCTCATCATGAAGATTTACTGTAAGTTGCTATGGTAACTGGAGGTCGACCTTTACATCCGGGTATCAGTTCAGCAATTCTGCAGACATTGTAAATAGTTTGCTTTTCGGATGAAAGTCTTGTAGTTTCTTTTAAAGACACAAATATATTTTTGTTGTATTTCCAGATGATCGCGTTGTGCCTGAATGTTTGACTGCCAATGCAACTTCAATCTGTCACAAAGTATGTGAAATGTGCAGGACTTATCCAATCGTAGCCTACTTTTTAAACTGACACAACACACAGAGCTCCATAACACGAAGAGCATGTTACCATCACACCTATCATATACAAAACAGAATGTCCTGACACAAAGCAAAACAACATGACTTACAAATAATACAAAGAGCAGCAGTGTAAATAGTACAAATGTGCAGGAAACAAATCTACCAAAAATGACATGTTGGCATTTGACATAAAAATGATTTATTACTTAAAAATAAAGGTGCTTAAAGGGTTCTTCACAGCGATGCCATATAGACAATCCATTTTTGGTTCCAAGAATCTTTCAACCATTGCAATGCAACCATTTAGATAAAAAAAGGTTCTTCTATGGCATCGCAAAGCACCTTTATTTGTGCACCACCCACCCATCATAGGCAAAATGCTATAAATCACAAATAACATGAAGAGCAACAGCTCAGTTATATAAGTACACAGCGGTGCTTATTTAGGGGTCCAGGGTTCAAATCTGACTCTCCCCGTCTTGCATTCCTAGTAATAAAAGTAATAAAAAACTCCAAAAGCCTCACCTGATGAAAAGTTCGGCTTTCAATCATCTTGTTCATCGACTTTTCTTTAATCACCGTTTGGTCCGACGGCTTCCTACATATTGGGCTTCTGCTGAAGCTTGTGTTTATCATCAGAGCGTCTCTCTTTCTATCTCGACTTTCATCAGCCACAAGTCATGCAGCCTCTATCTGACCTCATCACACACTCTGTTCACCCTTTGACTGACTGATAAAACTCCAATGACTTGGCTTTCTATAACACACATGTAATCTGGGCCATTCTGGACGCTCCTCTCTACCTGCATTCGCTCAAATTTATATGGTGCAGGTATTTTGCCCCAGAATCATGCATTTGACTTTAAGCAACCCAGATTTGACATTTAAGACCAGTGGACAGTTTAATAGCTCAGGAAAAACAAGAATCACAAAACATAAAAACTGCTGTTTATCATCCAGGTAACAACATATAGCAAAAAGAATCAAGGGTGTTGACTTTTAAACGGGGTTCTTTTTGTTAATTCAGTGTTTATTCCGTGTTAAGGGTTATATTTAAACATTTGATGCTATTGCTTATTCATAAATAAAAACCAAATGAATTTTTTTTATCTCTACAAACATTATGCAGATTCTGCAAGGGGTATGTAAACTTAAATACATATACGTGGTCCCTGGTTCATTTTCACATTTTTACAGACACACGTCGGCACTCTTGACTATCAGTGGCGTGTGAGGCTGGTGTGGACTGATAAGAATTGTGGGGTGCGAGAAGAGCTAAACCACAAAGCAGGACGTCACACATTGCGTGGGAAGGAACATCATGTGGAGCTGTCACATGACACAAGACGTAAACACTACAAGACGTAAGCACTGTTAAAATTTCATATTAATTGTATGATGTCAACACTGTTACCATCATATTTAACTCATTTTAAAGCAAACTATTTTATATATATTAGAAACCTAGCAAAACATCAGTGGTGTAATCATAATTTTGCAAACTAACCTACATTATGTATAATAATTGTTATTAAATAAAAAGTTGAAATTTGTCTATTTACCTTTTTTTAAATAAACAAGTCAAATTCATTTTCACTTTTGTTTATTTTGTGTTTTCTACTTTCTCTCATTCGTTTGGCCAACAAATCACACTTAAAATTCGAGTGTAGGGATTAGAGAGAAAGAGTTTGTGACCATTGCACTTATGGCAAACTTGGATGCATAATTATTAACAATATTATCATATGTGTAGATGAACACAATATCAATAATCGTGGTTTTTAATATCACGCTTACGGTATTCCTAACCGACTGCAAAATAAAATTTTACCACCTAAACTATCAGTCCGCCAGAATTTGATTTTTATTAGTTCAGAATACAGTACAAATGTGGAAGGAAAACAGACAATAGCAAAAATAACACGTTGGCATACATTTGACCGTAAACATACACACATTCACATATTACAGAGAAATCTAGATGTTCAGCACTGATATAAATGATATACATACATGGAAGGCTAAATCAGAAGTGTCCTGAATGTAGCACTATTGTGACAACACCAGCATGAAAATGAGTCATCCGTAAAAATACTGTAATAACATTAACAATAACAACAAATCATGCATAATGTGTTCGATTTGGTCATGTAATTGTTTTTTAATGATTGCATTAAATACTAGAATGTCTTTTTTCAACATATTATCAAAGCGAAAGCCAAAATAGAGTTAGTCTGACCGAAATGAGACCTCTCATATTTAAAAGTGACTACAAATGAAGCAAATCATCAACTAAAAGAATGTGAGAAGTTGGAGTGTGTGCACGGAACGCGTAAAGTTGAAAACATTTCTGAAAAAATGAGTTGTTCAGAATCAAGTGTTATCAATAACACTGTTACTGTAAGCATTTATAAAAATGATCTCTGCAGCTTTGAGATGTGTAATATTTACTGTTGTGTATAGCCGTGGGCTCTAGTTTAAGAATCACATGAAGCCTTTGTGCAACAAATACTATTTTATCCCTAATCCAGCTGTTTTAAAAAGCTGTAGCTACAATGTCATTCATAGACGTATTACAGAAGGACTGTGTGATATTACAACAGACCCAGTGACTAACATGCCATTTCTTTGATAATACTTTTTAATCGTTTAATGTATTTTTAATTGTGCATTACTGAATACCTCTGGCAAAATGTTTACAACAGAAACCATTTCTCTGATACTGGCTATGATCATCAAGGCAATACTTATCTGTTCAGGTCAAAGAGAATGTGCTTTTTAAAATATTTGTTCATTTACAGGCAAATAGTTCCATAAATGAATCATGCATAACAAATACACAAATCATGTTGTTCCCCCCTCACCCCCTTTCCCTCCTAATGTTTCCCATTTATGTCCTCACATCAAGCACTTCTCATCATCTAAAAAAACTGGTTTGGGAAAAATCCTATTGAAAGTGCAAAAATTGCTCTGGATATACAGACTTTGTCGTCCCTCTTAAGTTAGTTGTGGTACAATTTATGGATTTTTTTGAGAGAATGCATGCTGGGAGTCACAAAACAGCCGTGCAGTACATTACCGCTGCACCTAGTCAACCACTACAGTATAAATTCAAAACCAAATTAAATTCATCCTAACATCTTTACTTTGCATATTAAACAACATGCAAAGAGGTTAAATTGTGTTTATATGCCTAACAGCCAATGAGAAAAATCGGAATCACTACCATTTTTAACTCTGAATAAAAGCCATTCAGCAAAAGATGTTCAAGCTACATTTAAGTGTGAAAATGTTAAATTGAAAAAAGAGGACTAAAAAAACACTCACAAAGCCATGTGGCAAATACATTATCACAGCTAAGCCAATTCTGTGTCCTAATTTGGTTTTGGTTTGTGGCAAATGTTCACCAATCACTGTTTGGCCGTCCTGGCACGTAGGGTGTGGCACTTCATGCACAGAATTCTGCCATCCAATGGGTAACAGCCATTCTCATCTGCCTCTATGGAAAGTGGGCGGGAACAATCCTGCACCAAAAAAGGGGAAATTTTTGTTTAAAAATTCCTCTACTTGCGAAATGTGAAACGATGTAAATAACTTAAAATAACAAACACAAATCGTCTCACCTCACATCGGTAGCACTTCAAGTGGAAGTTCTTCTCTAAGGCAACAACCCTGACTGTCTCTTCACTTCCAGGGTCAGGAATAATCGGCTCATTGCAGCTTACGCAAAGTGGAGAGAAACGACTGATAGAGAGAAAGATGGGAGTGAAAATGTATAACTTTTATTATATAGTTTTTTTCCATAATATTTATAACAATGATAATGTAAAGACTATTGTGATATTCTTCTGATCTATAAATGAAACGTTATGATTTTCTTTCATTAAAATAAATTATATTTTTATTATTCATTATTATGCATTAGATGTGAAGTCAAATCACATATTATTTGTGTATTTTTAGCATGCATAAAATGCTAGATAAGAAGCCTAGCCATTTTGTCCAATATTGTTTAAAACTTTATATTTAAAAAGAAAAAGAAAGAGGAAATGTTTGATAATGACTACAATAAAATGCATGCGTATTTACCGCTTGACGTTGCATGTGGGCCAATTACCAATTCAGTGTACTACCAATATTAGACCAAGACCAAAATGTCAAAAATGCAAATCGTCGCTGTCCTTTCAAAACCTTGGATGTCCAAATTCACTGTTTATCATGAATTGGAGAAAACACTGTATTTTAAAATGTTTAAATAATGTGTTGTCAAAAATGACATGCACTTTGTAATACTTTTTATTGTTTAGATATTTGCAAAACCCAGTGACAAACATAAAGGGTCACTAATAATAATGATTTAGGGCAAAACCTAAATATGGAGATACAAGGTTTCACAAGGACAGCAGCGAAATAATCAAAAAATACAGAACATCTACTGTAGCGTTAATGATATAATTACTCATTATTCATGAAAAAAGACAGTTACAGTATAACAGACTGGTGGCTCACCGATGGTAATCATTGACACAATAGGGGTTATTGTTATCATCGGTGATAAATGGAGCGCCCTCCAGTGTGCAACTGCAGGTAGTGCATCGGAAACACTTGGCATGAAAACACTGGCCCACTGCCTTGAGGACCCGATCTGTGATCCGCTCCCCACAGCGTGAACACACAGACAGAGAGCTCTGCAAACACACATTCACACCCATAGAAAATTAACAAATGTCTATAAAAAAAAAGCCAGCATCTGTATTTGTATTAGTCTCGAAGTGAATTCAGTGCAGGTCTCTGTGAAATGTTATGTGCTGGGCTCCAGCTCACCATGTAGCAGTCCTCACACTGAGGTGTGTTGTCACGGTCGTAGAACTGCATGCCTTGCAGGGGGCGCTGACAGCTCATGCAGCAGAAACAATGCGAGTGGAAGAGTTTATCCATCGCTCTCACTGCGGGCTGAGATCTGGACAGAGCCTCTCCACATTTACCACACACCTCTGGAAGTGAAAAAAACACACATTTTCTGCTGTGCCTTTAATACATTTATGTATTAAACTTCCTTTTCGCATTGTGAAATGATATGCAGTGATTTTTTTTTGTCTGATGTAATACAGTTTGCACTGGTCTATTCTTTAACCTCTAAAATAATCTGCAAAACACTGACATATGTATAAAGCAATACATGCTGAAATGTGCTAAACAAGCTTTTAAGATCAGGTTTGAATAATTCAGAACCTTGTAAAAAACAGCTTCTCGAATACTTCCTGTTACATTTGCCATTAATAACACAAATGAAAGTGGGCTATATATATGTTTTTGTTCATATATCAAATATTCACAAGAATATCAAAAAGAGTGAGATCATTACACTCACTCATCCAAAGAGCTCCAGACGAGGGAGACGTGAACTGCTAATGTTTAGACACAGATCAAACAGAAATACACTAAGATAGAGAGTGAATGTCAAGTCAAACACCTCCACACAAAAAGATAAAGGAAGGAGGTCAGACACAGAGTGGGAGAAGTTTGGCACCGTCACACACTCAATGTTTATCACAGCTTGTTTACGGTTTTAATGAGAACCATATGGATGTGTGTGAGGTTAAAATATGGTGAACCAAGACATCAACGTAAATATAAAAAAAAACAGTTTGAAAAGAAATGAAAAGGTAAGTAAAATTTTAAGGGTGTGGAGAGCGGATTGTGAACATTGTGTGTGTTGTTCGCTATAGCTTCATATAGTCAACAAAATTGTCCTTAGAAGTAAGAAAAATCTGACAATACCGGAAATATTATATTGTGATATAGACTATAGAAATAACCAATGTGTGTGTGTGTGTACCTGTAGCAGGTGATGTGATCACAGGTGGATGTTTGTCCATGTCTTTAATGAACTCTTTGGTCATTTTCTCCAGCTCTTCTACTTCCCTCATAGTGAGAGCAGCTCTACCAGGACCTGAACCTGAACCAGATACCTATCGAAAAACACAAAGCGGTTTTCAGAGACGAAATTAAAAGAAACATTCAAACTATAAAATCTTCTTAATGTTATATAATTTTCCTATTTTAAAGTGTCCAAACAATATAATATTCAAGTTCAACTCATGCATTAAACCTTAATCATTAAGGCTGGAATACATTTCATGATGCTCGCTTAGATTTTTGGCCTGATTTGCAGAAAATATGCACCAGTCTGCAAATCTTGTGTTGTCGGATTTGGCAGATTTCACAGAAATGTGCGTAATTTATGATGAGCACAGACTCACATTTTTAGCATCACATTATGATCCCATGCAGTCTGAGGTTATTAAAACATATTTGAGCCCATTTTTTGTTCAATAGAGAGACAACTGTTGTATAATAAAGAGCTATTAGTATAGCCATTGCTCTCTTTCTGAAACCTCGGATGTCCAAATTCGCAGTTTTTCAGGAAATGGAAGAAACACTGTACTTTTTACATGATTAAATACTGTGCTGTCAAAACAGCACTTTTAAATACTGTTTATTAGTCAGATATTTGCAAAACCCACAGACAAACATAAAGGGTGACTAATAATAATGATTAAAAAATATCACAAATATGGAAAATATCACAAAAAGATACAAATCCCAAAATATGGAAATTCAGAAGATTTCAGAAAGAAAGCAGTGATATACTGTTTGTTAAATTTTTCTTGTTACCAAATCTTATCTGCAGACGGTTTCAAAACAATATTACTGCGCATGCACGCTTTTGTGGCCGAAATGTAAATAAAATTAATTTACAATAAAATATTGATATAAATTAAATTAAATATAAATAGTTATATTATTAGCCACTAGTCAGACCGATCAACAAACACAGACCGGAAGTTAACTTCGGGCCAGGCGCTTGCATCAGATGAAACAGTCTATATTAATGCATCATAACAAAGGACACCCACCTTAGGTGAAACTGCGTTTCCTGTAGGTCTGTTGAATGATGAGACAGGTGACATCTTAGGCTGAGGTGCAGCAGGAAGAGGCGGAGCAACATTTTGTTGACTACCAATGGGAGATATTGCAGAGTGATTGAAAGCAGGTGGAGGGGCAGGAACACTTGCTGGAGGAGAAACCCAGGCAGGAGCGGCCGAAGGAGGAGCGGCTGGAGGAGAAACCCGGGCAGGAGCGGCCGAAGGAGGAGCGGCTGGAGGAGAAACCCAGGCAGGAGCGGCTGAAGGAGAAACCCGGGCAGGAGCGGCCGAAGGAGGAGCGGCTGAAGGAGAAACCCGGGCAGGAGCGGCCAAAAGAGGAGCGGCTGAAGGAGAAACCCGGGCAGGAGCGGCCAAAAGAGGAGCGGCTGGAGGAGCTGCAGGAGGTGGTGGGAAAGAATTCTGAGCAGATTTATTGGAGTTATTAAACACTCTTGCGCCTCCAGAAGGTGCAGGACTCCCTGTTTTAGGACCAAAATTTGAATTTGGTTGACTGGGAGTAAAGGATTTTGGAGCAACGGCTGGGTTTTTGGACGGTGCAGGAGCAGGGACAGAGGCTGCGCTCTGATTGGCCGGTCGCACACGGGCACGTAGTTCCTCAGCCCAGGGGGCAGGGGGTGGACGATCCTGGAGCTCAGGAGGTGGTAGAAAGGAAAGTGTGGGTTTGGGGGCAGTCGGTGGAGGTGCAGCCGGCTTCGGCGCTGGTGCTGATGAAAACTGGCTGGGCAACTAAACAAACAAACATTAAGACACATTAATACCTAATTCAACTGACAAAAAGGAAACAAAAACAGGGTTACAAAATCTCTGTTGCAAGATTAAGAATATGCTTCCTCTATATATTATACATAAAACTTCCTCTATACTCCAGTAATGAGTGTCATAGAAACAAAACAAGTTGGTTGTCAGGCTTGCTGAAAATACATTTACTAGTTCAAACATCTTAAAGTCTTCTAAAGCCATACAAGACTTGTGAGAACAGATGTTTACAAAAATCTTCCCTTCCAGCAAAGCTCTAAAATGTTATTCATATATATATATATATATAAACATATGCAGCGCAAGGATTCCGATTGTAAAACAGGCCAAAACTATGCCTGAAAAGTAATTTTCCCATTCTAACTGTTGAAATTGGTCAAGAAATGTTCATATTATTGTGCTTTTTATTCAGAAAAACTGCAGCTTCCCTGTAGGTGTTCTAAGCAATATGGTTGCACCACTAACATGTGACCCCTGGACCACGAAACCACAAAATTGAGATTTATACATCATATGAAACTGAAAGCTGAATATATAAGCTTTCCATTGATTTATAGTTTGGGCAATATTTGTATAACTATTTGAAAATCTGGAATCTGAGGGTGCCAAAAAATCGAAATATTGAGAAAATCGCCTTTAAAGTTGTCCATCAGAGGCGCTGTAGCAGGCTATTGCTAAGAAGAAACAGGTTTGTTACATACAGTGTTATTGCGAAAGTTTGGGGACTCCTTGCAGAATCTGTGAAAATGTGAGTTATTTGAACAAAATAGGAGAAAGCATACAAAATGCATCTTATTTTTTATTTAGAACTGTCTTGAGTAAGATATTTGACATAAACAATGTTAACATATAGTCCACAAGACAAAAAATAGCTGAGATAATAAAAATAACCCTGTGCAAAAGTTTGGGCACCCTTGGTTCTTAATACTGTGTGTGGTTACCTGGATGATCTACGATCTACTGGATGATCTATGTTCCTCAGAAAAATCTTCCAGGTCCTGCAGATTCTTCAGTTTTCCAGCAACTTTTAAATATTTGAACCCTTCCAGCAGTGACTGTATGGTTTTGAGATCCATCTTTTCACACTTAGGACAACTGAGGGACTCAAACACAACTATTAAAAAAGGTTCAAACATTCACTGATGCTCCAGAAGGAAACATGATGCATTAAGAGCCAGGGGGTGAAAACCTTTTGAACAGGATGAAGATTGAACACATTTTTCTTTTGTTGAAATATCAATTTTTCATTTAGTACTGCCCTTCGGAAGCAATAGAAGATACTTGCATGTTTCCCAGAACACAAATTAAGTACAATTTACCTTGATCTTCAAATTCAAAAGGTTTTCACCCCCTGGCTCTTAATGCATCATGTTTCCTTCTGGAGCATCAGTGAATGTTTGAAACTTTTTTAATAGTTGTGTTAGACTCCCTCAGTTGTCCTAAGTGTGAAAAGATGGATCTTAAAACCATACAGAGTTATTTTAATCATTACAGCAAATTTTTGTCTTGTGGACTATATGTAAACATTTTTTATGTAAAATATCTTATTCGGGACAGTTCTAAAAAAAAAAAAAACATGCATTTTGTATGATTCCTCTTATTTTGTTAAAATAACTCACATTTTCACACATTCTGCAAGGGGTTCCCAAACTTTCACATAACACTGGTTTATGTTTATGTTTACTGGTTTATGTCCACATAGACATGAACAGGCTCACACCATTAGTTCTTGCCAGTCATATGACTAATCACGATGCAGCATTTAAAACAATTCTGTTTAATATTTTTGCTCCACTAAAGAAAAGTGAGTCATACCGTTTAGAATAACATAAGGTTGAATATGAATATGATTAACTATTCCCATAAGGTTCAAACATGAATTGATGTAATCTCGACCTTCAGGAGGTTCAAGGCTGCACATGTGTGTTTACCTTTGGGTTAAATGGTCCACTGGTCTCCATCTCTGATAACATACTAGTCAAAGAACCCAGCTGCCTGTCAAAACTTGTCTGTTTCTCCAGCAGCCTCTACAAAAACAGAGCAACAGATCAGAGAGGGTGGGGTTTAGGAGATGAGTATGACAAAGACAATGAACGGGTGGCCAACATACAAAAGCTAAAACATAATGTGAGAAAATAAGGACCAGCAAATCATGCCTCTTAAGAAGCGTCCAAGGGCTATAAATAAAACCAACTAAAGTGATATAATCAAGTTATAGTAGAAAATAAAAGGACACAAAGACATAAGAAGAGGAACCAAACTAAGAAATATGGCGATAAAAAAAAATCAGTGTTGCTCTTCTATGTACGTACAAGTACAACTGCACTGATCAAAGTAAAAACATGTTCACTATGCACTTGTTAAAGGGATAGTTCACCCAGAAATGAAAAGTCTGTCATCATTTACTCTCCCTCTTGCCATTTTAAACCTGTATGACTTTCTTTCGTCCGTAAAAGATGATATTTTCACAGCAGTGGCATCCATTCACTTCTATTGTATTGACACAAAACCAATGCAAGTGAAGGGGTGCTAATATACACTCAGGATGTAAAACTACAGAAAACCACAATCCTAACCTTTATCCCCATAATGAAACCCCAGATGACCAGACAGCAGTTTACTGTTAATGAATTATTAAAACGTTGATGTTACAGATTCCATGAGCCTTTTATAAAGCCTTTTCCGTGAGTTAAAATAATAAAAAAAGTACTTGTATGAAATGAAAATACTGGAGGCTTGAACCCGAAAAAAGGAATTCCTTACGTCACGACTTAACAAGCAGATAGACCTTAGATGGGTAGATGCCATATTCAATTTAACACTGGATCTTTAAGACTTACCATGTTTTTGACTACAATTGTAATAGCATAAAATTATACAGATTTGAAACATAATTTTCATATTTGGGTGAACTGTTCCTTTAAGAGTTAGCATGATGACAAAAGACAGAACATGAGAGCAGGAAAGGAGGCACGAGACTCATCATGACGGAAGAATTTTTCACATTTGTGCACGTAAAAAAACCTACAGAAATCAACTTTTAAGATTAAGATCTGTTCCAATAAACAACACTATCAGACAGCAGCAATGCAAGAGTAATCGCACAACATTTAGAGAGCATTCACAGCAACTGAAACCAGTCTGGAATGGCTGTAATTCTGCTGTTTAGTGTAGCATCTGTGGGTCTGTTTGATTGAACGGGGCCTTGTGAGAGTGATGATGTAGCCCAATTACATCGCCCGTACCGCAATAACACATCCATAAATAGAGCCGGTGCTTATATGGACATGTCAGCAGTCAGTGCACACGACTGCGTCTCACAGGACATCAGTTTACTGCTTTAAACCTCTCTAATAAGACTTCTCCTCATCCCTTATATGTCCTATTCCCACAATTAACACATTACTTTAAAATGCTGGAATGCCGTAATTCGTCAAATGTAATAATGGAATTGTTTAAGCCTAATGCAGGGATTAAACTGTGGTCAGTATGGAAAAACAAACATTTTTACTGTTTTATAAAAAAACACGTGCAGTTAAAAAAATAGTTCAGCCATGAAAGTTCTGTCATCATTTACTCACCTGTTGTTGTTTTTGTTGAAAACCCCACATGTCTTTCTTTTGTTAAGATATATTGAAGAATGCCTGGAATGCTTTGTTTCATAATAAGAACTGGGGGTGTCAAAAATGACAAAAAGCACCACAGTAAAAGTCAATGCAGCAAAACAGCCATATTCCAAGTCTTCTGAAGCACATTTGACAGATCTGAGTAAGGAACAGACTGAACTTTAACACATTTTCTATGGGAAATACAAAAGTATTATGAGATTCAATTTCAGAAACTTGCCAAATAAGATTTCAGTCTGTTCCTTACACAGAAGTATCTAAATTACTTCTCAAGATGTATTTATGGGGTCATTTTTGAAACCCCTTATATTTGAAATCTCACATCTTAGTTTGGAATGACATGAGTGTGAATACATGATGACAGAACTTTAATTTTGGGTGAACTATCCCTAATGTGCCATGATGAAAATCGACCCACAATTAATCCGCCGACTTACCTGAGAGCTGACACCTGCACCAGTTTCAGGGAGAGGAGGAGGTGGAGGTGGGGGAGGGGGGAAGTGGGCAGAAGGTACAGAGGTGAACTCCTCAGGAGGTGAAGGAAGGGGCAGGTCTTCTGCGACTGGGGGTGGGGCTGGGAATGCAGGAGGGGCATCATGTGCAGGGGGTGTGGTCTGGCATTCCAGAGGAGGGGCTGGGAGATCGGCATCATCCAGCGGAGGAGGAGGTGGGGGCGGGAAATCTAATGAACAGAGGCGGTGAATATTATTTCACTTTACTGCATTAGTTTCACTTACTGCATTTCATTGGATGCACAATGGTTCAGTGCTTATTAATCGGAGGCAATGTAGCTATTAAATACATTACATATTAATGACGAGAGAACAATATGATCCAGATTCATTTACATTTTACATTTACGCATTTGGCAGACGCTTTTATCCAAAGCGACTTACATTACATTGTACTATACATTTGTACATTTTGTATAGTAAGCAAGTGGGGGTTAGGTGTCTTGCTCAAGGGCACCTCAGCCGTTACCCGCCAGCCATGAGAATCGAACCAGCAACCTTCTGGTCATGAGTCCAACTCTCTAACCACTGGGCCACGACTGCCCACAGCATAGATTCAACAGCATACGCCCTACAAAACTCTTTCAACACTGACTGAATCACAATTAGTTGTTTTCTTGTGTTTCTCTATCAGCTGAGCTGTTGCCAAGCGTATGTGTTGCAATGCTACCGTAAAAGGAGACAATCAGAACAATTGTGCAATGTTACATTAAGATAAACAAAGCTCAAGTCTAAAAACAGGTAGCACACGCTTTTTCAGACAGCTCATAATAACAGCAACATACTGGGAGGAGCTTGTGAGAAGATGAACTGAAGAAAACGGTTAAAGGGACAGTTCTCTAAAAAGTCGTCATTTACTCGCCTTGAGTTGTTCCAAATCTGTATAAATGTTTTTGTTCTGATGAACACAGAGAAAGATATTTGGAAGAATGCTTATAACCAAACAGTTCTTGGCCTACCATAGATGGAAAAATTGTTGAACACAAAATTCTATATTTTAAAGAATGTAGGACAGCAAACAGTTCTGGGGCACTTTGCACTACGATTGTAATTTTTGGTTACAAGCATTCTTCCAAATTTCTTCATCAGAACAAAGACATTTACACAGATTTGGAAAAACCTGAGTGTGAGTAAATGATGACTGAATTAGAATTTTTTGGTGAACTGTTCCTTTAAGTGTTGCTTAAAAAAGTAGTTGTTCAAAAACACTGGCACAACCAATGATGTAAATGAGGAGTTAAAAACAATTGAGTTATTCTGTTTAGTGACAATTACTCTTCTATGACATAGAAGAACCATTTTTGGTTTCGAAAAGAACCATTCAGTCAAAGGTTCAGTCAACCATCTCTTTCTAACCTTTTAATAATCTGAAGAACCTTTTAGTGAAACAAAACAACTCTTCGGATGTTAAAGGTTCTTTATGGAACCATTTAGACAAAAAAAGGTTTTCTATGGCATCGTGAAGCCTTTATTTTTAAGAGTGGTAGTCAAGAAAATATCTCACCCTCACAAACCGCTGAAGGGGGTGGGGGCGTGTCTCCAACTCGTCCAATCACACCAGTGCTTGCAAACGACGAGGGCGTCTGTCCTTTGGGTCGTGGAGGAGCGACAGATGCAAACTTTTTAGGTTGGTTGTAGAAAGAAGGGGCGGTGACTTTAAGGGAAACGGAGGAGGTCACCACAAAGGGCTTGCTGCCGTTGGAGTCAGCCATCTTAATCTGAAAGTGATGTGAGGGAAACATCATTTATAAGCAAATAAACACAAAAGAAATACAGAATCAGACTACTTTTCATCCACTCAGTGCAATATTTTTAATACAAATTTAACTGTAATTCAAGACAGGCAGGACTAGGTTGCAGAGTTTGGCAGAACAGAATATGGAAAATCTTAACGTTCTGTCACTGATCTTCAGCTTTTTGTTTACAAACAGGTTCTCCAGAAAGCAGGCCATCTCTATGTAGGTTAGATAAACATCTGGGTAACATTTCAACAACCTCAGCCACATATCACAGGTTTTTAAATAACCTGAACATGAGGAGGAAATTGATCAATGTTTGTAGAGTTGTAAAATAACATTTGGGAGGAACAAAAGTTAATAAGTTCAAAAACATTATTGGGATGTTAAACAGAGGATTAGAATCAGTTCCACTTAGTTTTAACTGTAACAAGGAAGTAAATACATTATGGTGAATTTGTTTCTGCAGGTAAAA
The DNA here is from genome assembly GCA_026939265.1 of Oreonectes daqikongensis. Lineage (NCBI taxonomy): Eukaryota > Metazoa > Chordata > Actinopteri > Cypriniformes > Nemacheilidae > Oreonectes > Oreonectes daqikongensis. The sequence continues at coordinate 12,303,086 of JAOTQM010000311.1, forward strand.
CTAAAATGTATAGTTTACCCTAAAATGAAAATTCTGTCATCATTTACTAACCCTCTTGTCATTTCAAACCTGTATGACTTTCTTTCTTTTGCAGAACACAAAAGAAGATATTCTGAAGAATGTTGGTAAACAAAAACCGTTGGTCCCCCTTGACTTGAACTGGTTTTGTGTTCATACAATAGAAGTCAATGGGGACCACTGGTTTTTGGTTATCAACATTTTTCAAAACATCTTCTTTTGTGTTCTGCAGAAGAAAGAAAGTCATACAGGTTTAAAATGTCAAGAGGGAGAGTAAATGATGAGAGACTATTTGTTTTTGGGTGAATTATCTCTTTAAGTTCTAGCTTTCAAACTTACTCTTTATTTGCTTAACTGTGGAGTTAAAACAAGGAAATCCTTGAAATAGATGCCAAGACACTATTTTACTTCCTCTTTTATAATCTCAGGTACTGTTTTGTTCTCTGATCTGACGTGTTTCATATCCACACAACCCGTTTCAAGATTTACTTTCCCATTGAAAAAACCCTAAATCTCACCATTAAAACTCATTGCATTGGATGTCACTGTGAACGTTTAACACTCACGATAACACGACTGCAGGCACAGATGGTGAAGGTCACACAGAGCTACACTATCCTCTTATTCCAGAACATTATTTTTCTTTTATACATGCGTGCATGCACGAGCAAGCTCTTCAAACCGCGGTCAACAAGGCTGAAGTCAACCTGTGGTTTTCCCCTTATGAGACTTTGGGATATATTGAACTGAGCTGAAGTAGAAACAGTTCAAGTGCTTTGAGACATGTGGATGTGATATACCGCAGGAGTGTCCAAGTGGCATGAGTTATGCACAAATATTTACCTTAGGCATGTTTGCCATTAAAGATGACGGCATTACCTCATTCCCCACGTCCCGCTCCTGCAGCTGAGCCAAGTCTCATTTGACCCTGTGACTCATAACTGTTTCTCTTCTGCAGTTCTCATAATACAACCAGCACACCCTATCAAAGACTTACGGATGATGGCAAACACTCACAAAAGACATTATACTCAGCTTGTCCTGTCCCAAGCAACTCAACTCTTGCATTTTAAAGGAGGTGATGTATACAAGCATATTACAATACATTATTATCAAATGAGGACATGTTTACTTTATTATGACCTGTCAAATCATGTCACAGTCTGTTCATGTCAACAACTAATGAAAAACAAAAGAGAACATCCAAAAAACGACTTGCTTTGCATGGCAGTCAGTCCTCTTCTATCAACAGAGTTATATTACAATGTAAGGTTCACTCTCACGAAACCATTAAGACATCACTGCAGTTATGATTTTAAAAATAAAACATACAATTGAGTAAACACAAAAAATGATCATAAAGACAATAGTGTTCCCGGCTTTGCACAAAAATAATTTGTATTTGATTGCTGAAAATCTCATTACCATCATGCGTCAGCTATGTCTGAGTGAGTTATGCTTGATTTTGTTTAAAGTAACACATCGGCCAGTAGTAGTACCTTCCAAATGGCTACCGAGTTAATGGATTTCTTTATATTTCTCCAGTTAAAAAGTTAAATATTCTCTTGTGATACTACTGTGTATATGAAAATATTGATTATCATTACTGATACAGGTAGTTTTCCACATAAAAAAAAATTACATTTAGAATTTTCTATAATGTCTAATTGGGTATGATGAATACACAATACATTTGCTTGGGCATCATAGCTTATCTTTTTTTAGCAAAACATGCTATGGTATTAACATTTTCAGAGGGTTGCAGTAATGAGATTAGGTCTTTGAGCTTTTTACTTTTTTAAAAATCATGTTTACATATTTGAAACCAAGATGTCGTGAGAATCACCCATGCGTATTTTATGGTAATGATATCAATCACAATAGTTACTTCTGCTTAAAATACAATAAAATGCTTTACAAAATGCTAAATTAAATAGGTTATAATCTGATCTGAACACATGTAGCCTAATACATCTGACATGACTTCACACATGAAAAGCTCTAAACATTTAAACTAAAACTACAAAATATACAACTCAAACAGGATAAGCCACATAAATAGTCAAATGTACTCATTCATAGATCGATAAAATTCTGTACTTTATTCGAACACCCCTAAAAGTCGAATTATTATTCGTCCTTACTTGTAGAAACAACACAGGTCACACGAACATTTTCTCATACCACCCACCCTTACTTACTGGTGAATGATTTTTATTGAGGGGATGTTTAGCAGTTAAGTCCCACATAAAACCACAACCACAGGCTTGAGCAAATTCCAAAGTTGAGGCATGAAATTTCAAGTTGAGATCTGTTTTTCACAAATATCGCTCAAATATCTTAAATCACCTGACAGGAGGCACAGATCCATTCTGCCCCTTCATGGTTGATTTAGGATGTTACAGATGCTTTGATGTGGTCTACCAAACTATCTTCATATCTGAAGAGTTCTTAATGGATTCTGCATAACCATAAGTGGCAGCACAAAATTTAAGGCCGAAAAGAGACCCGGAGAGGGTTTACTATTTTTAGGCCTTGGTTTTGAGAGTGTGCTGACTGCTGAGAGAGGCAGTCACATGTGAAGTGCAAATTCTTCACCTCTTTCTTCTGGTTCAGATGTGGAGTTTAATAATGCAGAGGTGCATGTCCTGATGAAATATTTACACAAGACAGAAGACAGCCACCAGCACTGTAGTTTTTGTTTTGCGGTCCTCATCTCCAAATCAATACAGAAAAAGCCTACGAGTAACCAAGGCCCTGGTATATTTAAAGCAAAACCGAAAAACAACCTACACTGGTGTCACTCTGAACCAAGACTGGTACAAACAAAGGTGTTTTGAGTGTGCAACAGCTTACAAACCTAACTTTTGGACAAACTATTAAACAACTGTTGAACACAGGTGGGTGAATAGGTGGGGGGACCTGAGGCTCTCAATTAACTTTGTTTAGTCGTCACATTTTTTATACTAACAAACTGTGGTCATGATGTTTTGATCATTTTTACCCCAGAGTAAATAACCTACAAAAAACTGTACGTCATTTTTTTTTTCACACAAAATATTCCACGTAAGGTGTTTCCAGTAACTGTTCCTCTACAGAAAACACGGGGTCCCAAAGACCAATGGCAGTGACTGAGTATCTACACAAAACGGAAAGAATGACCACATTCATAAGAATGAGTTATATTTAGCCAAGTGCACAAAGGAAACAAAAGCCACAAGTTGGCCTCATCTTCTGTTAGTTGATGTTGCTACAACCACCTATTCTTTCTTCTTTGACCATCGATCTCTTTGAGTATATTTAATTCTGGTCAGTGGTTTTCTTTAGTTCTAACTAAGAACAATGAGTTTTCCCTCTTCGATGAGGCCACCAACTGCCAGCTTGGTATGTTTGGTCTTCATAAACATTAGTGATGTCTGGGTACAGAAATTATTTGGGTACATTTCTGATAACTTGATGATAGACAATACAAAAGAAACACCTGTAACACTACTAATTCCAGTCTAAACACTATGAGACTTCTATTAAATACTATAGAGAATAGCTTCAGTAAAGACAGTGTGTGTGATGTGGAAGGAAAAACAGCTGCAATATAAAGATTCCAATGGTCTTAGTCATACGTCTGCATTTCATCACTTGATCAGAATGACCATAAGATATAAGGAGTCTGACTTCTTTTTCGTGTGGATAGAACGAGCTCAATGGATGGGCTGAAGACTGATGTAAATCAGCCCCTGGCTCCATGGAGCCTCCTTGTGCAGCCTTGATGAATTCTGTGGCCTGTAAATGTTACAGTCAGTGGGAAACTTGGTAACTAGGTGAGCGTCAGTGCATGAGACTTGCAAATTCACCGACACTGTTGTTCACACACACAAGAAGAAATAAATAACAGGATATGTTGAAAACGCAGTGAGAAAATTCTACTGTGTTGACACTGAAGACTGCTGATGGGCAGATAGCTCTTTATCATAAGTCAAACACACAGTCATAAACCAAGAGAAATTTATCATAGTTCCTCTGTGGTTTCCTATAGATGTAGTCTGCTAATATTGTCTACACTGCAGTTTTCTGGCTTCCTCTACTGATGATCTCATCTCAGCTCCAACATGTCTCAGGGTTACTGCGAGCATGTAGAAAAGAATTCATAGTTAAAGACTGTTCTGTGTGTGTGTGTGTGTGTGTGTGTGTGTGTGTGTGTGTGTGTGTGTGTGTGTGTGTGTGTACTGCAATAGGAACTCTTTACCTAATACAGAGACAATGATAAAAGGTGATGAGTTTGATGAGCAAACCAATGCGGTCTGTTCCAAAAGATTTTGTCACACATTACATCATTGATGTTGAACAATCTATCACATTACCTTTACAATGACCAATATGCGAGTCATTTCCTTTCTCAAATCTAGTTGACAACAAAAAGTACAAAGCTGCACTGTTGACAAAAGTAGCAGAATACTATTGTGTCAGAGAAGCACACTGTAACGCGTATCTCTCTAACACACACTGTCAGTGTTACCAATGGCATGTATGTAATATGTATAGTATGTAGCTCATACTGATTTCCATTATTGCGTCATCATGGGTTGTGCGTGGTCATAATGTGGGTCACAGTGCGTCAATTACGTGCCATCGCCCATTCATAAAGATTACAACGCTTTCTGTATAGCCTACACCATATTCTTAATACGTGCGTTAAATTAAAAGTGATAAAGAAAAGAGGATGCACGTTTGTTACAATGATTTACCGTAGTTTGATGTTACCTCGCTGCAGACCTGCAATATAACAAATTAATCAAAATATAGGTTTAACTAAAATAAGCTGTTTTAAGCGACAATACGCAGTTTGTGGTTGCTAAGCAACGTAGCAGCTTGGTACAGGACGTGCGCGGCACACGTCTGCATTTACAAACGCTTCTAGCAACCCGTCAGAAAATGGGTGAATAAACAACAACGTTGTATTGGATATGTGGCATGCCGTTGACTATGGCTTTCATTCCAGGAAGGCGAGTAACTACATCCAGTAACATTCTTATTGAACTGGAAAATCCAAAATCCCACTGTCGTCGCCCAAAGGCCAGCGAACCCCCATTTTCATCTTTAGGGACTCCACCCAGAGAAATCCTCCGTTCATTCAGAGCACTCTTCCTTTACATTGACACTCAAAGGTTTTATATTTGTCAAGTTGTTCCTGGTGTTCGCTTATCAGTGCACGCTAAAACATGTTGCTTTCACCTTATATGGATATCTGACTGGAAACCCAGTGACACGAGAGATAAATCTCCCGGCAAGCTTAATAAAAGTTAAAATGAAAATCACATCATTGTAATTTTCACGAACTTTTACCACTGAATCTAAAGACGAATTTACACTCTCTAAAGATAATTTATATTTAGTTTACATTAGACAAGCTCCTGTGGTAAACGATGCCCCACCCCTTTCAATGTACCTTGACTAATACAGTTATGTGTATGTTAAAACACCTTTACTAATAATTATGTATAGCTACCATGAGACATTTCCACAACCAATTCAAGCCATACAGCCAATCAATTATAAATACATTTATAAATAATACACTAGCATATTGTCGACTACTACAATAATATGTAAATGCATATAGGTTTGATAAAAATATGATACCTCCATTTCGGTGTGACAAACCACTTATTATAAAAAGATGAAATAAAGGCACTTACTGGTCGTTACTCCAGGAGATGTACAGTTATGCCAGCAACAGAACAGATTTTTCTAATGCAGACACGTTTATTTTCAATGCCTGCAACCTTACGGATTAATGTCCCTGTTTATCTCGTCTTCTTTCTTAATGTATATATCGCTTATGCCGTTGTCTTGGCGTTACGCACCATTCTGCTAAAGCTAGACTGCTTTCATAGGGCTGCTCACCAGTGAATCTGATCCGTCCGCATGAACTTTTCCTAATGTACCGACTCTAGACACACTTCCGGTTTCAGCTTCCGCATTCTCCCGACCGCTGAAGGCGGGACAACCCTGCGGCCAATGATGACTTCACTGCTGATAACAATCTGCGTGCTGCCAACTCAAAGAATATGCAAAGAGCGCCGAAGAGATTTCCTAAAGATGCATTTATATCAAATATGCGTGATGAATGTTTAATTTTTAATGCGTGGTGATGAATTCATTTAATATTTCTCAGGGTGAGTTTGCCATAGAACAACGATTAAATAAAAGGGTAAACTACTAGATTAAAAACAGATTTGCCTTACCTCTCATCCTCTCTCTCTCTCTCTCTCTCTCTCTCTCTCTCTCTCTCTCTCTCTCTCTCTCTCTCTCTCTCTCAACACTCTGCAGGCCATACAAATTCTAGATTTTTTCTAGATGCTAACTTTCTCTGCTGTCTCAGATGCACAGCTGTTGGACCCTCCCCCTACATGTCTCTGAAAGGAATGACACCATTCCTCGCTCCAAACAAGTTCTCTCTCGTTTTACTTGCACAGGCCATGTGTATGACAAACCAAACACATTTCTCTCTCTCGCCCCCACTGGATTCTTCAAACATTCTTCATTCTATGACATCAGCCCTGCCTGCCTTTCCTTGTAAGGGCAGAGTGGGTGAGTAAGGGAATGAGAGAGAGCCAGAGAGGGGGAGACAAAGAAGGAGAGATACAGGAGGTTAGGGTTGATTAGATACAGACATATGGTTGGCAGTAGACAGAAAAAAGGAGAGAAGAGGAACACAGTGCTTCATGTGGCAATCCAACTGACACCAAACCCAGTCTTGCTCAAAAACAACTCTACGAAGTTAGTTTTAATAGTTGCGGTCAACTTTTATTTTGCTCTCCACACTATTTTCCACTGCTGGTTCCAACTTAATTTTAAACCAACAGTGTCACACAAAAAAGGCAATAACAATTTTATTCTGACAGAGCTGTTGTTAACCTTGGTTAAAAATCCAGTTTAGGCCAGTGAGAATTTTAATGTTTGGTGCTGGAACACAGGCATGATGAACATTTTACAAGTTCTCTCAAAGTTATCAAAAAACATACTTGCAGTATAACTTATGTTAGTGTAAAGTTTCAAACAGTCAGAAATAATGTTTTGATAAGTTAATAGGAAGCCAGGAAGGTCTTTCTGGTCTTAGAATCGGCAACCTAAAAATAATATTATTTCATTATTTTATAAGGTTTATGTCATTTTTTTTCTGTGAAACACAAAACAGAATTTCATGAATCTCATCATTCATTTTACCATGTGCTTATAAGCTCCATAAAAGTACAAAAATGTAGTCAGCATTTACTGATAAACTCCACCTCCACATCAGCTGCAAAATATGACATATGTGACCCTGGACCACTAAAACAGTCACAACAGTCATTTTTTTTTACAATTGACATTTATACATAATCTGAAAGCTGAAAATAAAAACCTTCTATTGATTTATGGTTTGGACAATATTTGGCCGAGATACAACTATTTAAAAATTTGGAATTTGAGGGTGCAGAAAAAATTGAAATATTGAGAAATCGCCTTTAAAGTTGTCCATCAGAGGTGCTGTAGCAGGCCACTGCTAAGAAGAAACAGGTTTGTTTAACACTCTCTTTTGGTTTCCCGCTGTAATGATGTTGTGAAGAATAGATGAACATGAAAGCTGAAATTCTAAGCTTTACATAGATACCAAACTTGAGTGGGTAATTCTCAAAGAGCGACAGCAGCAGTTTTCAGATGCCATTTTTGCTGCATTCACTCACAAAAATAAAGTTTTGATATATTCATGGAACATGATCTTTACTTAATATCCTAATTTTTGGCATAAAAGAAAAATCTATAATTTTGACTCATACAATGTATTGTTGGTCATTGCTACAAATATACCCCTGCTACTTGTGATTGGTTTTGTGGTCCAGGGTCACTTATGGTGCAGGTCATTGCCATCAAAAGTCATTGGTTCTCAAGTGTCTTGTAACCAAATCTCATGACATCAGCCCTACAATAACATGAAGGCTTGTTTTCATTTTGGAGTGACTACTCCTTAAGAAGCCTAGTGGGGGTCTCCAGCATGTAAAACATAACATATGCTCCTGATGCTGGTGATGTTTTTAATGTGCTCAATGTTCAAAATTAAAAGGATGTGGCTGTACTTTTACCATCATGCAGGAAGGTAATTCCACCCATCCTGCACATCTGTTAGTTTTAAACCCTCTCTCTTTCTCTTTCGTTCTCTCCCTCGCTCACAATCTTTATCCTCCTGAGGCCTATTAATGATTCAGGTGCATTATGTTTTTTTTTTCACACAGTGGCCTGGAAAATATCTGCTGTTCATTCCGTCTGTGCCACTCTCCGCCACAGTCTCTCATTTAGCATACACGCTAAGCGAACTATCAGGGGAACATATGGCCGTCATTCAAAATGAGCACTCCAAAACAACAACGGAATTGTGTTACTATGGAAAAAGCTATCATTAAACACTACTTGTTTTGATCCTTCGATACGCATCCAGATCCCAACCAAACATTCTGTGTGGTTGCTCAGTGGGTCATGTTCCTCCCACAAAAAGCTGAATATTTCCTTACGCTTTAAGACCATAAACGTCATGCATAAAAACGGCACTTTATGAGGTTTAAAGAGGAAATCTCACTGGGCAATAGCCCTTGGACACTTCAGTCAGTTTGAAGATGACTTTGCACAGAAGGAGACCCTCTGGCATCAAAGTGGAGCCTGGAGCTCTGCCAAGACTTAGCACGGAACAATTAGCATGAAGCTATGACTCATAGTGTGCATGTACTGTACTTCTCAGCTTTAACATGCACATTCAGTGACACAGTCAGCCCAATTTACTAGACCCAGAGAGAGGCTCATATTACCCGTTCTCCTTTTCCTTCTAACTTTTTCTCTTGTGTCAGAAGAATGATATTTGTTTTAACCACCTTATGATAACCACACATTCATGCATGTACATGTACTCACAAAGAAGTACACTTATTCACACAGGACCACGCCAAAAATCATAGATAGCAATTTGATAGAAAGTATAGCTTAATATTGCTCACAGTTTGTGTTTTTCAATACTCATAATCCTATTATCCTTAGTTTTTTAGAGACGTGTTGATTCCAGCATTATGAATGTGTTATTGAAAACTTGAAATATATATTCTTAGAGAATGTATTCATTATATTGCATCATCTGTTTATATTTGACTAAACCCCTGATGATAGAGTCCAGAGTGCAAAAATATCAGCACAAGTTTCCTATTTTAAAGGAGAGAAAAATGTGTGCGTTATGGATGTGGAATAAAAAGGTGCACGTTTTTGAGAGACAACATAGGTTTCTGTGAATTAAAATGTACAAACCAGTAATAGTAGAAGCAGTAATACTCAAATGGAGAAGGGATGATCTGATCATAATCATCATCATCATTTTCATGTTCCCGTTTATGGGGAATGTGGACAGTTGTTGATGTGACAATTCCATTATGGATGTGACAAGTCACTTACTTGACTATGCAAAACTATGCTTTGAAAAAAACATATTTATTTAAACAAGCAAATATTGACCTTTTAGTATGGTAAAAACTTTTTGTAAAAAAAATCGTTTTTTTCATCTTGGTGGATATTTGCATGGAATTGCCCTTTTGTGCTGTCACTTTTAGATTTCTCTTGAAGTAGGTACCCAAGCCATATGGGGATCAGAATAATTTAAAAACAGGAGATGATGTCATCTGACATGGGCCAGAATATGCAAGCAATGCTCAGCAAAATCGGCAGTGTTAAAAAAGGTCACAGTGTATATAGAATCCAGACTTGAGAGTGTGTGATAGACATTTAACCATCACATTGGCAATTGGCAAGGACTTCCTTACTTGGAAATCAAGACTGTGATTCCACCATTATCCACTAGATGCCAGCGCACAGTTTCAGCTTAAAGTTAAAAATTTACATCTAGGACAGAAAAGTAAAAAGGTTTGTGGTTTTTGTGGCAACGGTGGTTGGTTTTAATTTATTACAACTACATAGGCGATTAAAATGTCACCTGCATGGAGTATTTTGGATGGTCACAGGAAAGCAAAGATGATAAACGGGAGTCTAGGCAAGAAGGAAGGGAATGTAGGTTAACCTGAAGACTGAGGAAACATCTAAATTATAGAGGAGAGATGGGAGCTCCTCAGGAATTCCAATTTAGTGACATGGAGACACAAATGTTAAAGGTTTGAAAACAGGGAGTCTATTTATACTTCAATGTCCTAATGATCAGAGCAAATAATGACTGTCGGTCTGTATGTGTGCGAGACTTGGACCCATATAATGATTTTTTTAAGACAGAGATACGCAGCTTTGATGTCACCTTTAGCCATCTATGTGTGTGCAGATTTAATAGCGCATCTGCGTTCATGCATGTTCACACGTGCATGACTCATATAAATGACATATACATCATTGCTAATCACAACTGTCTGAATCCAAAGTACAGCTCATGTCTCAGAAGGGTAATCCACACAGCTGTGTGCTTGCGTGTGGATCTGAGAGCCCACCACTAAATCACTGCCCTGGAGTGTATATCAAACCATAATTAGAATTGAATGAGCACTGTTGGAGAGAGCCCTCAATAACACAACAACATAACAAACTCGTATCGATCCGGCTGCTTCTTTCCTTTAACATTTTTCGGTGCATACATGTCTGCCGGAAAGAACAACGGTATTGAGGTTATAGAGTTCAGAGCCTTGCATTATTGCTCACTAAGGAGTGCGTATGTGTCAGTGTGTATTGCGTGCATGAGTGTCTGTGAGGGAGATGTCAAGTGGTCATAATAATCCCAGTCTCATTACCCAACCACATTTGTGCAAAGATCCAAGCCAATACAGTTCACAGGAATCATTCACTCCATATTGAGGTAATGACCACCTCGTGTGTATTCTGCAACCTGCCCTATTTAAGAGATGTTCACTTTGTCATGTGAGTCTGGGAATTATCAAGGTGAATGTTGAGACCTGGACAGAGATTTAAAGAAAGGGGTGTTACAGGGTGCATTACATATGCAAAAATAATGTTGTTTTTCTTTGGGGACAGGATGAGCTAGACCAAAAAGCAGGGATGAGAGAGAGCGCATGGGGATATGATGCAGACAGGACTCAAACTTTGGCTCACAAGGTGTTATAACCTGTGCCACAGTAAATGTCAGTTTTGTAAATTTAAGGAACAGCCTGTTGCCACAAGGGATCATTTGGAATAGTGCAAATTGAAACATTTTAATGCAACAAGTCTTTACAAAATTCTGAGATGAGGCCTGCATTTTTTCTTACAAGAACTATCAATATATTTACAAAAAAAGTTTTATATAGTTAAAGGGCTAGTTCATCCAAAAATGAAAATTCTGTCATACTCACCCTCAGGTTGTTTCCAACCTGTATACATTTCTTTGTTCTGTAAAAACAAAGAAAGATATTTGTAAGATTTGTAAGAGCAATTTTTAGTTCTGGGACATCATCCACTATACCATAGTAGAAAAATATTGTAGATTTTGTTGTTCTGTTGAACATGAAATGAGATATTTTGAATAATTTAGCAAAACAAACAGTTCTGGGGCACCTTTGACTATCATTTCATTCTTTCAATGGTAGTCAATGATGTCCCAGATCTGAAAATTGCTGAAATTCTTACAAATATCTTTCTCTGTGTTAATCAGAATAAAGTAATTCATTAGGGCTGTCAAAAGATTAATCGCGATTTATTGCATTCAGAATAAAAGTTTGTGTTTACATAATAGATGTTTGTTTACTGTGCATATTCATTTTGTATTTATGAACACAAACACATACATGCAGGCTTATATATTTAGGAAATATTTAGATTTATTTATTTATATTTACTAATAATTGAAATTATATTGAAATGTTTATTGATTTTTATATTTTATATTTTTCTTAAATATATACATGTATGGGTTTGTTTTTATGAATACAAAATTAATATGCACAGTGACATATATTATGTAAACACAAACTTTTATTCTAGATGCGATTAATCGCGATTTATCGTTTGACCTATAATTTATACAGGTATGAAATCACATGAGAGTGAGTCAATGATAACTATCACTATCATTTGAGTGAACTATCACTTTGAAGAATAAATGTTTAATTTTAATAGAGAGAACAAGAGCAATTTTTTGCAAAGACTTTGCATTATGTAATAAATTTGCAATTAACTTTTTTTTTTGTCAAAACATAGACAGTCATGGTTAGCCAGATAGATGCGGAACAGGAATGTTTTAAGTTGTTTTTTGAAGGTTGTAAAGGTTGTAGCAGCTTGGGTGGAGGCTGGTAGATCATTCCACCACAAAGGAACTGAATGTGTAGATTCGCTTAATAGGAATAATAGTTTTTGCAAGCGATTTGGTGCCTAGTTCTGATGTAAACAACCAGGCGTCACTCATTTTCAAACCGAAGGTGATGGAAGGGATGTAGACCTGGAAGGTAGAATTGTTAACTATTATTATTTTTGTTAGTATTTGTATTAGTTTTGTGGAAGGGCAGGTAAACTTATAACTTGGGCTTTATGTCACTGCGGGAGGACAGTGCAGGATGAAGAAATGACCCAACCAGATTCAAACTCAGTCAGTCACACATCAAAGCTACTGCTTAATAAGTCGGAGTGCGGATCTTCGTCTCTTTGCTCTCTTTCCACACTGAGTGTGTATTTGTGTGATGTTTGTTTAAGAGTCACTGGGTCATTCGTAAGGAACATTAGCTGATAACAAAATGACTGAAAATCATAGAGGGACTGTGTGGGATAAAGCTTGAAATTCTCTTGCTATATGTGATCCTAATACAGATTTTGCTGTTTTGTTCTTAAATATTCTTACACACACACTTTTTCTATTATGATGATTTCCATTGAGTTTTTTTGGTGAATGCTATTGATATTTTATTCTATTTTATTAGCTTGTTTCCACACACACGCACTGGTCTGAATGGCAGTGGCCGTAGGTCAGTGTGTTCATTTGTGTATAGTGAAGGTTGTAAATCTGTGTATGAACACATCTCTATTTATCAGTCATTTAATGCAGATCAAGTAAACATGCTGTACATAACACATGACTCAGAAAAAGGGAAGAATAGATCCTGCCTTTACAGTCTGTCAATGATCATATATTATTCTCCACAGATCAAAAGATTGATTTGATCATGACATATTCATTGGATTAAACAATGTCAAATTTACAAACACATACTGCATCACATTAGAGAACACACACACACACACACACACACACACACACACACACACACACAGACTCTTCAGGATTGTATATATACATCTGGACTGCTGGGTCTAGCTGTCTTTTTGTGAACATACAGAATTAATCATGCCCTTGCTCTTCTCTCTACTTCTCTGGCCAAATCTCCTCATTCCTTGTTTCTCCCTCCCCCACCTCTCCTCTTCTTCTTCTCTCTCTCTCTCTCTCTCTCTCTCTCTCTCTCTCTCTCTATTGGGTAACCTCAAGGAAAAATGACTGACCCTCACAGCCAGTCTGCATCAGTGCATTTATGAACATGCATATAGACACCGTCCCCATGCATGTGCACATCACCTAATGAAAAATAAACAATACAGAGAGAAGGGAATGAAAAGCAGAGAAAGTGGGTGGCAGTGATCTCTAGATAACAAAGCCACTCCTCTTGGGTGTGTTTTGCTATCAAGACAGAAGGAGGGACCAGAATGAAGAGAAGCCAGGAAAAGAGAGAGAGCTTTGAAGTTTTGAGAGCCCTATAGGAATACCCTGTGGCGTGAGCTCCTGATGTTCTGGTGTTGTGATAATGACTGTGTTTGTGTCACTTGGGTTCAGCGGTCCAGAGACAGAGGAGAAAGAGACAGAGACATTTGTACCGCATTGTGGGAAGTGTTTGAGTCGGGGCGAGAATTCGCCACACAGCGGTGCACAGATGCAGAAATAACACTGGAGACCTGAGTGAGACCTGCAACATTTTACAAACAACATCTTAACAAATGCATTACAATTGAACGTTTCTCTGTTTTCAATAGATGCAAATAATTTCGATATTAATCTGTGATCATAATCACGTCACTTTTCAAATAGCCTAAGTGCACATATCATCCCATTCAGACACGCACAGGCTCAGAGGTAAAATACTATGACCGCACACACAGAGGGGGAGAGAGAGAGAGAGAGGGAGGGAGAGAGAGAGAGAGAGAGAGAGAGAGAGAGAGAGAGAGAGAGAGGGAGGGAGGGAGCGAGCAGCATGAGAGAGAGCATAGACTCAGCAGCTAGAGAAGAGAAAGGAGGAGAGGAGGAGAGAGAATGTGTGGAGAAAGGCTTGCGCTTCATCGCTTGTATCCAGGGCCTTTATGAATAAACCATGGGATGTATCGGCTCCCGAACCCTCAGTAAGTCCCCTTAATTTTCCGTTTTCTGGCAAGCGTGCACGTGCACGTGAGCGTGTGTGTGTTGAGTGGGGGGTAATTACAGTGTTGGGAAGCGGGTTGCTGGTGTGCGAGGAAACACTGGGCTCGCGATTTTCATCTCACAGCTGAGATGTGTGAATTCGTCTGCGGTCCGGACTGGCAGTGTGAAATGTGGGAAACGTTGAGTTAAACATCGGAGCTGTCAGATTGTACCTTTGCTTGCGTGTGTGCGCGCGCGCGTGTGCGTGCGCGCGTGTGCGTTCGGTGTGTGTAGATTCCAACCCACATCACTTGATTTATGCTACTGCATGATGCCTGTGTGTGGGAGGCAGAGATGATGGACTGATGAAATACAGTGGCAGAGGTTGTTTACGGAGATTGGCGGGGAGATAGGAGGAGTGCGAGAGGACAATTAGCATTCTATTGTTGGAGATGCTCTCGTGGTATCGTGTTGCCCATACAAATCCGCACGCACAATAGAAAGTGAAAGAGGGAGAACATGCCGAATTTCATTGCGGCGAGAGAGGTGGAGGGAGGGGTAACACATGCAGGAGGATTGTGTGTGTGTGTGTGTGTGTGTGTGTGCGTGCGTGCGTGCGTGCGTGCGTGCGTGAGAGAGAGGGGGTATTTAGGATGGGACTATCCTGTATCTGACACACTCTTGATAAATAAGTTTAAATGTGTCCAGTTGGGTCAGTGGCACATTCAATACTAGTTCAAATCAGACGTAATTTGATTTGTTTCGAAATTACTTTAAAAATAGACAAATGTAGGCTAGACATTAATGTGTATTTATTTTCCACTAAGTATTATTTACAATCTACAACCTGCAGTAAGCCATTTTTAAAGCATTGATTTGTTGTCTTGACTTACAAGCTTGTGGTAGTAGACAAATGTGTATGTCAACAGCAACCATCCTGTTTTTGTTTTCTATGAAATATGATCCAAACCTAATATTCTTATTAGATCAATTGGACTTTATTATAATTCTGTTCCTGTAATGTAATCATTTCTCAATGATCCATCTTATTTTATTAAATATATACGCAATAAAGTTTCTATTGGTATGCTAGGTTAGTCTGATTTCCCTGAAAGTTTAATCTTTTAATAGGTTTTTCTACAAGCAGTGCATAAAGAACTGATTTTGATCTTTCACACACCATTCAACATCACCACTGCGCTACATTTAACATCGGACCCAGAAACTGTGTCAAACTTCTCTTGCTGGGCCACCTGCCTCACATCCACATAAAACGGAGGGAATGTAGAAACTAAAAGAGAGAGAGGGACAGAAAGTAATAGAGAGAGGAGGAATGGAGGAGGGTTTGATAAATAGTGTTTATAACACAGCACTGCACTAAAATGGAGGTCAACACGCTGTGCGGGATTGGGAGACGTTCCGTTTCAAGGAATATAATCGAGAGCTGCGATCAATTTTGTTGAACTACTTATGACACACTGTGACCCCCATTCCAATATGTGTCTGTACTATGAGATAAAAATGCTCGGGCAAATCATTTCCACGGACACAAATGGTGAGCCTTCCTTGAAAGATGTGTCAAGTATGGCTGTTTTTATTGCCACGCTCGCCTACCCATCTAAAATATATGCTTGCAGGCAACATTTCGAGATTTAACTGAGAAACAGAATCAGAATTCAAGAACAACCCTTTAACCTTCATTGCTTTATAAATAAAAAATTATACATACAAGAGTTGAAACCTACAGGGAAACGCTACATTTCATCATTTGAGAGACATCAAATACGGATGTATTAAATAAAGAATAAAAGAAGGTTATTGCTTTACTTTGAGGTCTAGAACATATCCAATGTCACCTGCTGGTCCGTCACTATCCAGTCAAAAAAGTACAGAGGCACCAAAAAATCTGCCAATGATCTGTATGGGCTGATAAAAGCAATTTTCACACTATTTTTCACACGGTTGATAGTTTGAAAACAGCCGATGATCATGGCCGATATATCCTGTCAATCCAAAGAGGGATTGCAATGAATTTGTACTCTGTGTATAGAAAATTTTCAGAAAATCACCAGTTTGATGTTCAAAATAATCATTATATGAATTAATAACATTCTAAAAGTTTAGAAATATTAACGTATAAGTTATCAGCAAATATTACACTGAGTTATCGGTGGAGATATTTAGTATCGGTGCATCTTTACAAAAAAATGTTTTCTAAAGACATTCGTAAATATTCATAAAATTAATATAGTCTCTAAATATAATGCTACAATTTCAAATAAAATGCACCAATGCACCAACATACATAACTGTATAACAACTGTATATAGTATTTGAGATTTTGTCCAAATATTTCTGAGCTATGTCCTTTAGCACAGTATAGGACCCTTAAACAAATGTATGTAGACTCCAGAAAAGAACAAGAATAAACTGAGTAAGGAATGATGTATAGCTGCACATACTGTATGCTATTACAGAGTTGTAAAGCATTACAGACAAATGTATCTAAGTGTGTGTGAAAGAGAGAGAAGTGCACAATGCTGGGTGTTTACCTCTTCTGCTCTGCTCTCTAGTCCAGTATCGATTTGTAAAGTGAAGCCTTGTGATATGAAGCCAGTGGACGTCACAAAGACTGGACACACTCTCATCCAGCCGAGCTCATTGTAGTAAAAGATTCAAAACAAACAAGCATATACAGCTTAGCACTGCAACAATGCAAACACGCCACTGTTTATGTTTCAGTACCAGATGCAGTACAAATATATTTGAGCTTACAAACATCCTTGAACAGAAATGGATTTCTGAGAGCATTTTTACATTATCATTCATTATCTAAGTCTTATAAGCAACAATCTATACTTTTCATTCTATGAATAAATCATGTAAACTGTGTCAAATTATAACTAACATTGTTCTCAGTGCTTATTGATTCCATCACTTAAATATATCTGCATGTCAAACATGTTGTCCTTCATTGCTTTAAAAACATATTCAATGGCTTTTTGCATTCTGTATTTTTCTTATCTCTAGCTCTTGTAACACTTAGAGAATGTCTGATTTTTATAGTTTGTGTTTTCTTTTACTTTCGCTGATAGTATCTGCTAAAGCATTCTGCACACATTTAGTTCTGACCCAGATGTTAGGCTGGGATCTGACAGGAAAGGTGCTTTACAAAACAACCAAATCAAGTTGAAAAAAACTTTGTGGAAAAACTCATTCTGAGACTCTGAGCCATTTTAGGTAAAGCCAGACAGATACACAGACACAATGCTATCGGATTGCATGCCAAACGTGAATCGGATGCTTCAGAATTTTTCTTCAGCTTGAGAATTCTTCCCTTGGTCTGTGTTCGCTTTAAACACAAAGCTCTACAACATCAAGTGGCCAAAAACGTGTTTGAAAAAGACCCCAAAAGTCAAATATGAAATGCTTTTTTGAAATGCTCTTTAATGTAATACTTTATTGTTCAATCATGCATTCTTATTATTATTTTTCTCATTCGGATGTAGCGTCATATCAAAAATGCTGAGTTCTTTTCCACCCAGCATTGGGTCAAAAAAAGGAAAAGTGGTTAAATTAAACCAGAAAATGTTTATATTTTAAACAACGCAGCATGGGTTCATTTATAACCCAACGGATAGCTTTGTGTCTTTTTGACCCAATACTGGGTTGAAAAGAAGCATGTTTTAGAATAATAGACTACTTACGACTACCACATAATTCTAGATACCCGAGACTTTATCGTATGAGTGAATGGGGCTGCAGGTTAGTCATGCTGTGGATGTGGCTCATACGCTCAGCAGTTTCTGTACTCAGTTGCGCATACTGTTGGCTTTAGCATGAATCCGCAGCGAGACTTTTATAATGATCCCTACGCTGCCATGTCTCCCGCTGCCTGACTCAGCAAATATTAAAGCAAATAATACACACACACAGACACATCCCAGATGGGGAATATGCTTTATATTATCATGCCCACTATAGTAAGTGAATAAGGCGTCGTGCTACTGGTCATATATTAATGTCATTTAACTTGACATGCAGAATGTTGTCTATTCCCAGGATGAAACTGTCTGCTTGAGCGGTATTATTCCTCTGGGAGTCCAATTTACTGCATTTTAACTCCTGACTGGGTTTGTATTTATGTGTTTGATGTGTGTATTGAGTTATGAAAGCTTCCTGAGCCAGTAATGACATTTTTTTGGGGGTGAGTTTTTGTTACTGCCGGCTTCCTTCCGCTCTTTAACTTTAAATGCTTTCTCTTGGTGATTGCACCCTGTGTACTTGCTAGAAGAGACTTAAACCTTTTCAACCACTGTGTGATTATTGAGGGAGAACTGAAATCGTTCCTTGTCATGGCCTGATGCAGCAATTTAATGCTGAAATGTTCACACTCCATTTTACTTTTGTACTCTGACATATTACGTTTCAGTGTGGAAAGGGACATTCAAAAAGAAAAGGAATGCAGACATATCAGTGAATTACCTCTCTAAATGCAGCTCGACCCTCATATTAACATTGCTTATATAAGCTAACACAATTCTGTAGACTGCAAAAAATGTATCTGCGGGTCAAGGTCAGAACACTTTTTGGCTGTTCACAAAGCATGTCTTCGTCTAGTCAGTGATATAGACTAGACAAGCACTTAATTATTTCATTGTCAATAATTGTAACATGCAGTTTTCTGCACATCATCTTTAGTGCATCTGGGTTATTGCTAAACTCAGGACAGGAGCCTTTTAGAACCAGGATTTGGACACTTTTGCTTTACATGCTCTACATGCACAGTCTTGTAAATGTGAATGCTTTTCTTTAATCAGGGAACAAATATGAATATGACTGATTTCGCACTGGCATTTTAAATGAATAGATAGACTGTAGGTGTAGCTGATTTTGGATAGATATCTGCTTATTTTTGCATGTAAATGCACTCACCGTATAAAATCAGGAAATGACCTGACACTTGATGCTTAAGGCCTACAGTAGCAGACAAAACATGGATATTGCATTATCATCATTGCATTGTGCACTTGTCCAAGTGTACTTGGTAAATTGTCACAACTTGTTCCTGTCATAAATACTAATTAGAAAAAAGTCATTCATTATTTATTTAACGTTAAACTTTCTTAAAAATAATTAGAAGTGGTAAGCCTAGTGTAAATAAATGGTCTCCTGTCTCTTTGTGACTGTAAATTTGACAATGTGAAATCGTAAGTATTGACGAGGTGGCTTATTTTGGCTAATTCGTATGAATTCATACGATCCATAACGTTTGTTTATGCTGTTGCTTTGAAACAGGCTTCATCAGCTGGTTTGGGCACAATTTAATATAATGTCATATAATATATTTTCCTTTATTTTTTGGGATGCTACAATTTTGAGGGGGAAATATTTACGCATTATATACATTTCACTATTTTATGCCTGTTTGAACTAAAGCTATAAGCCTCTACATTCAGCACACTAATACATTGTTGTAAACGCGTCACTCACCTCTGTTTTGTATGATTATATTGCATCTATGATATTATGTTACTAAGAGACACCCACTTAATGATACATGATTACAAAGACCTCTCTCACACACGCGCACACGCGCACACACACACACACACACACACACACACACACACACACACACACTAACCCATCTGCTCTATTGTAGGCAGCGCTGAAAAACAATGCCCTTGCAAAAGAGTTTAGACTCAAACCCTGATCCTCAGTGCTGTGGAGAATGATGCGATCACAAGAATGATCGCTAAAGTTTCGGAAAGAAAGAAACGTGAACGCGCACTCGCGCACATCACTCAACACTGCAGTGCTCTTCTGCAGTCATTAGATCCCATACATCGCGCGAATGATCGCAATATGTTGTATGAGAGATAGATTAATGGTTGAGGGAGTGTGCTGCAGAGATACGCCGCAGACAGACGGATGGCCATTAATTAGACAGGGTCACACCCCGCGAGCAGAGAGAGGAGGCTTGTCGATCGCGTTACATGTCGTTAATACCGTGAGCGGCGTGCCGGCGTCCCGTGCTCGAGCACCGCAGACACGTCACTGCTCCTCTCTCATCCTTCTCGGGCACGCATAATTTCAACGACCTTACAGTGATCCCACCGTTTCGTCCCGTGTTAAACAGATCTTACTCTGTGGATCTCCAAGTCAGTGTTGCGTTAACGGATATTCATAGATAGGAAGAGACGAACAGCGTCTTTCCGCGCGTCCTAGTTTTGCGCGGTTGTCATAATAACCGCTGCTGCAGGAGAAGCGATGTGGCTGATGCGGGTCCTTCGTTACGCACGGCCGCGCTTCTCTCTCTCTCTCTCTCTCTCTCTCTCTCACTCTCTCTCTCTCTCACTCTTATCCTCTTCTCAGCTTTGCGTCGTTACTAGCAAAGCTTCGCCGTGGCTTGGCCACAGGGGAGATATCAGAGAGCAGAGAAGCGCTGGGGAATACGAGCCCGTTCCTCGCGCTGGATCATGTGCTGCTCGCCTGTTATTGCTGCAACTGCAACAGCTACAGAATATTGTAGACCGCTCATTGTCCGTGCGTTCCGCGATTATCATGGTCAGATTTAAACAAGTAATCCCAAATTTTGTTTAGGCAAGGATTAAAGTGCACCAAAAGCAGAGGGAAAGAAAGAAAAATAACGTTTTTGCATGTCATTCAGATATGACTGGGAATTTGTTGCAATAGATTCAGGGGAATGTTTTAGGAATAGCATTAGCAAATCCTCTCTACTGGAATTATCAGTGGACAAGGTTTATGAATTGAGAATATAAAGAGCAGATTGCAGTTTTTGTCGATATTTATTATTCATGTATCAATTTCAGTCTCATTGATAATAAATGGACCTTCATTTTATATCTTCATTATATTCATTATATATCCCTCTATTACACTTCACTACAAATGTACACTTTTTTGCACAATTCTGTGAACTACTAACAATATTGCTCCCACATTATAAACCAAAATATTGTTTTTATGTGCATTTATTTGCAGAATATGAAAACTGGAGAAGCAGGTCAAAATAACATAAAAGATACTTCCAATACTTCAAAGAAAACAAGTTCAAATGCACTTACATTTACACAGTTATCCAAAACGACTTACATTGCACTATACTACATGTGTTTGTGCAATCCCTGGGATCGAACCCATGACCTATAGTGTGCCAGCTCTAACCACAAAATTGAATTTTTATGTCATAACCTTCATTTTTATCACAGTCTTGTCATGCTGTCAGTATTTTAAATTGCTGTTGGATAACTTTGTCACTCCTGAGGTTTGATTTTGTTGAAATTTAACAGACACTGAACTGGAATGACCACAATACATCTAGAAATGCTGATTAAATGAAAATGGTGTCTTAATTTTTTCCGTGGCTGTATTTTTAATGCATGTTGTATCTGACATCATGAGATAAATGGATATCAGAGAGTAAAGGGCCAACTGGAATCCACAAATATTCTTTGTCATTTTTTAAAATCTTCTGATATAATCTGATTAATAGAATAATAGCAAGTCTGTACTGGTAGTCTGTTGTAAATTGCTCAAAAAGAGCACATAGACTTACATCAAAAAGTTCCAGTCAAATACAAATCTGGAAAAATAGAGGCTTTGTTATTTTGACCATTTTTTTCCTGTTTAAATTTTCAAAAAAAAAATTCTATTTGAATTCGAAAGAAGAGTTGTTACTAGTTCACAGAATAAAACAAAAATCACAATTTTACTGAAAAGTGTATATTATTAGTAAATTTCGAAAAACTACAAGTGATCTATGAGTTTTTTTCTGTGGCTGGATATGGATTGTTTGACTTGGGCTTGTAGCCTCATAGCAGCCACACAGAACACTATAGCAATGACTTATAATATAATGCATTAGTAAAAAAAAATAGCACCACGATGACCCACTCGAGCAAGAGAGAGAAGCACACGCATTTTCTTCCTAAAATGTAAGACTCTTTTTTCCTGTGTTGATGTTGGTGACAGACAGCTTCTACAGTCTAGATCAATGAGTTTGTTCAATAGTCTCTACCACTCGAAGGTTATTTTCTGTAAACAGATGGATGATGTCAACTGTTTATGTTAGTCATTTGTATACATATAATAAAATAGCATTGAGGCATTTCTCTCTGCAGCATAGACTTTATAAATTGGACAATTGTTATCTTGTGCCTGCTTTCCATGTTCAGCTCTGACATTCATAAAGCAGCTTTACTGAAGTACGTTTTGTGCCAGGAAATCTGAATGTTCCAACACTGTTCCAACAGCGTTCTGCTCGATTCAAAAATCTAACACTGAAGCTTTGAAAGATTTACAAGTGAATACATAACAGAGAGTGTTTTCTTCAACACATGAATGTGATCTTGAGGCAATTTAAAACCACAAGTATGTGATGATCAACATTATTAGGAGAAAGTCAAATATGTGGATGCTGAGCAACTCTATGAGGTGTGCAGTCACTTTTGTTTAGTCTTTATGTAGTTAGCTGAGCTTTAGATCCATTAGATGGAGAGAGAGAGAGAGAGAGAGAGAGAGAGAGAGAGAGAGAGAGAGAGAGACGTGTGTGTGTGTGTGTGTGTGTGTGTGTGTATAAAGTGTTAATCCTGGTTAAATGAATCCCTAAGGTGTGTTACTATGTGTGTGTGTATGCGTGTGTTTGTATTGTTATCCAGGTCACACGTTGCCGTGAGCACCTTAGGTTTTACATCAAGAAAATATGTTTTATCTGGAGGAGGCAAGTTTTTCGATGGTCAGGTCAAGAGGTCACAGCCACAGAATCACAGTGTAATGTGATAGAAAGTTGAGAGATACTTGAGGCTTGTATAGCACAGTCCTCTGGTTTTAGTGAATTTCAAGATTGTACGTACCATGGGAGTTGTTATCCATCAGACATCCAGGTATCAAAACAATCCAACAAAGACATACTGGATTGTGGATGTCTGCAGCTTACATGACTTCGTTCAAGGTCAATAAGGGTATCTGCCAGCTGGATGGGCTACGCCATAAACTGATGAGTGCGACATTCACAGCTTTAATGAAATTGGCTGGGATGCATTTCTGTAAAGTGTTTTTACAGAAAGTGAGCAGATGCTGAGAGCATGGAGACTATTAGATGTTGCAGCATCACTCTTATCATTTCTTAATCTTTAGTAGCATTGGATTTGAAACAGAAATTGGCCATCATGTGTCTTTTAATGCCATAGTATATATTACATTTAGGAATTTATCAGATGCTTCTATCCAAAGCTTACAGTTCAAGTAAATTGGGGTAGTTCACCCAAAATAGTTCACCAAAAAACTCCTGTCATCATTTACTCAGCCTCTTGTCATTTCAAACCTGTATGATGTTTTTGCAGAACACAAAAGAAGATATTTTGAAGATTGTTGGTAACCCTATAACAGCAGTATCCATTCACTTCTATTGTTTGGACACGAAACCAATGCAAGTGAATGGGTATCGCCGTTTTTCGGTCACCAACATTTAAAAAAATATCTTCTTTTGTGTTCTGCAGAGGAAAGAAAGTCATAGAGGTTTGGAATGATAAGAGGGTGAATAAATGATGGCAGAATTTCCAATTTTCCAATAATTTTAAGGTATGCATCTCATCTGTATAGCTAAAACAAACATTATTGTGTGTATTTAGTGTTATACAGTGTGTTTATGTGGTTTATAGATAAAAAAACACATTACTTTTTGCATACCGTACATTACTGTTGCTCCTCTCTGCCCTGCCTTTGTGAAACACAGCGATTTTTACAAAGTTCATCGCTTTGAAAAGCGCAGTGTGCTCTGATTGGCCAGCTACCCAGTGCGTTATGATTGGCCGAATACCTCAGCATGTGGGGGAAATGTTACACCCCTTACCATATTTAGAGAATCAGCTTCTAAAGCATACAACAACACTACAGCATGAATAGTTACGGCTTCTTTTTTTTCGTATACATTTTGGCGGTGTTATACAAAGCTTCCCACACACTGACGTAGATTTGTGGAGGCGTGTTTAGCCAGGTCTAGATGAGCCTCCGCTTTTAAATAGAACATATCTTTCCATCTGAGACTTTAAATTCTGTGTGTCTAATAAATGCATGAAGAACTTGTAACACACCAAAGATACAAGAAAACACGAAATCATGTCATATGACCCCTTTAAGTTCAGCATTTGTTCAATAAACTTTCCTTCTATAAAACATCATTGCTTATGCCAGAGAGAGAGAGAGACAGAGAGAGAGATACTATTTTGTCTATCTTGACATAGACAGTAAGTGATCTCTAAAGCAGAAGAACAAAATGTCTGATCTTAGTGTATCAGTAGGTCAGTGTGTCAAAACATTAGCCATCACTCCAGAGACACAGAGCAGCTCTGTCACTCAAGCACAGAAATAAACTACAAATTCTGCACTGATATTTATGTCTGCGTCCTAATTTTTAAAACACATCTATAAGTTAAATGTTGGATTGCCTTGAATAATATTCTGTCAGTACGTGAGGTTTGATGATACCTGTGAGGCCTTAATACTACCAGACATGGACTAAAATCCATGAAAGTCAAACTGTGATATGCATTGAGATTTAATTGCACTTGATTAGCAGAGGGTAAGGTCAAAGACCCGAACACATGTCGTGGCCGACTCCGAAAGTTAAAAAGTCATTTAACAATGTTAGAAATCACCCTGAAATCACAGCTGTATTTAAGCTTCATTAGCACATGGCCTTGTGTAATTACATTTTCACAAAATCAGGATCAGACTCCAAATACAGGTGACCTGTTTTTTCATGTTTCTGTTTTATCACGTCCATTTTTTAGGTGATGGACTGCATAATTATATCATTATGTTACTAAGGTGCTTATGAAGGGGGGAAACTAATGCAATCATACCAGTGTTCTGCTACACTGGTTGGGTGATAGAAAAATGAGTTTGTCACTGTTTACTTGAATTGCCACCTCTCTGTGTACTCCTTTCTCTCGCTCTATTTCTCTATTGTTGCAGTTTTTATCAGTAGGTCACGCTGTGCTTATAATGAAAGAACAGCATGCATGTGGGCAGGTGAAAGTTGTTGGTATCTGATTCAATCACACTTTGGAATCACAATTATTTGTGTTGTTAACCAGTCAAACCCCATATTCTCATTGTGAAGTGATTCTGTGTTTCACTGTAAAAAGGGAACTGTGTTTTTTGGAATGTAGCATCATCATTTTATATAAAGAGAAGACAACCTATCTGTCTGTTTCATTGGGAAAGCATAACCATCAATGTGGATCACATGCATATAATGACCCTGACGTAATTGACCATGAAATGAATGTACCCATGTGTTGTACCCAACAAAACCAGCCCAATGGCCAGTCAAAACTAGCCCAATGGCCAGTCAAAACTAGCCCAATGACTCAAAACAAATCCCAAAACTTACAATTTGCCTCTCCCGTCACTTCTATGCACTACACAGTTTCTTCTTAAAAATCACTGTACGGTAGACAATCATAATGATAGTCTGGAAAATAACTCAATAACTTAAAATTTCCTTAAAAATGACTTATACTGAAGAGTATAACAGTAGCCCAATTCTGCTGGAAAACCATATGACAACCCTGGTGTCTCCTTTCATTTACTTGTTGGTCACAATCACCACTGTGATTCAATCTAAGAGTCTGTTTACACGAGATCGTTTTCAAATGAAATGCAAAACTTTTGAAAACAGGTCTCAAAGTGCAAGTTTTTGAAAACGATGACATCATTTACATTCGCCAGAGTTTTAACACACATTTACGTCGACCAAGGAAATTAAAAAGCACTTTTGGCTTATAACTGTGTAAGTGCCCAGCTGACTTTCAAGGGTGCTTCGAGATGACTAATATTTTAAAATGAGAATACTAAAACCCAAGATATTTCTTACTATTTGGCTATTTTTATATTTAAAAAAGTTTTGCAAGTGAGTGTCAAGCTCTAAAATATTTTAGTGGGTTGAAACTTTAAATTTTTGTGATTTGTTGGATACAATGGGCGCCTTGGAGTCGAAATGCTGGAGAAGCCCTGATCTAAAAGAGATGTTTGGTACAAAATATGATGAAGATTCAATTCAAGATTCAAAGTAACTCCTCACAAAAGTAGTTTATTTAGCATACAGAAGCATTAATTCAGAAACTTACCTCTTGTGTCGTTGCTAGTGTATCCATGCATTACACTTTGTTTTGCTAACCTTAAAAAACCTTTTCTTTGTTATTTTGTTATTTAAGTCTCAAAGCATGCTGTTAGAATTCCCTTTTCCTCTCTTTTCAGCAGCAGATGGAGTTCCCGTGCAGAAGGATGGGGAACAGGTAAAAAAAAACCTCAATGACACCAACATTCATGGTAAACTAGCCAAATCTCTCAACAGAGCTGCAAACTAAGCTCACTGACACTCCACGTCACAAACTCCTGTTACAAAAAACAGCAAGATGCAGGCCAAGATGTCCAAAACAAAAAAAGATTATTTCAGTGAGGGAAAAGCTCTTGCTCTCCTCCAGAAAGACGCTGTTAGCACATTAGCCTAGCGAACAGCATGTGGTTTAGTGCTTACCAGAAATGGCTTGTAATTTTGCTATTATAGTCATTAGTGTTTAATTCTGTTTATGCGGTACCAATGCCGCTTAAGAATAGACCCAGAAAACAGGCTTGTACATTTGTCTTAAGCTGTATACAGTGACACTGGTGACTGATTCTAGGTCTGTGCTTATGGGTAGCCAGTGACTGTGCTAGCAATGTAGCTCAGAGGAATTAGCATTATCATTGATACATTACACAACCGGCTTCTATTTCTCCTTCTCTCTTTTTTTCTGTCATTATACATACCGTTGCTAATCTTGAACGAGCAGCACATTCATTTTTTCTCTCTTTATGGAAATGATGGATAATAGGCCTCTGTGATGTATTTCATGCAGGCTTCTATGAAATATCTGTTCAGCTACAAAAGCATCAGGCGTTGAAAATAAGCTTTTCAGATATTTATCCAAAGCTCCCCATAAACACCAAGAAATGTTTCCATATGTACAAAGATTGGAGCTCTTCGGGAAAACCTGAAACAACTTTAATGTTGTTTTGACAATAGTAGTCAGCATCCGATTCAATCCACAATTAAGCTATCCACCCAAACCCCTCAACCCTAGATATGCTTAAGACATGCCTTTCCAGCAATAAAACTAAACATCTCTCTAAAGGCAAGTAAACACATCTCTCTGGCATCTTCCCTTGAACTCCAATGTATACCATGGATGATAAAAATAGAAAACATCTTCAGTCTATTACAGTCACATTAATACATTCTCTCTCTGCATAGATCATGTCTGCAGACTGCAGCTGCACCCTGCATTTGTTTGATTTATGACTCAGTGTTGTTGTTATATCAGATTGTATAACAACCACACAATCATTTTTATATAGGTTGAAATAGCACAAGCTTTCCGTGCAGCTTTTATATATCCATTAGTCTGTGTATGCCATGGGTGTGAAGGCATAGTTTTCACATAAAGTAGATGTAGAAATAACTTCCTAGAGGGTTTCTGTGTCTGTTTGCCAAAACCTTAAAGGCTTTTCATTAGTGGCTCCTGCTGCGGCAAACATCACAGTTTCTATTGCGTATACTTACATCCTCTTCCATCTGTGACAACAAACTAACCATCAAATTCAATACTTGAACACTCTTGTGCAATGATGTGTCTAGTCTAGCCAGAAATCAGATCAGCTCAGTAAACTCCTACTTTCATAAAGCATCGTGAATGATGTAATCAGTTCTTTACACTTTCACAACCTATTTGTATAAGATTTTGCATTAACCTTAAAGGGGGGTTAATATGCTATTTCATGCATTCTGACTCTTTTACACTGTTAAACATGCTGGCTTCTCATGCTTAACATGGTCAACTTATCAACTTATACAATGACATAGTATTTCTGTGCTTGATACACTTCACCGGGGTTCGTATAGGTTTCGGAAAGTTTTATCAAACATGAATTTCCATTACGTAACAATAGATTTCTTAGTTACGGAAGTTCAGCTGTGTTTGTTTGTTCACAGCATTTTGGTAATGAATGTTATTTAAACGGTGAATATAATGCTGGATTTGCAGATTGTTTAAAACTGATATATGGATTGGTCCCAGCGCTAAAAGATACCGGACATGAACCGCATGCGGTAAGTGAAACTGAGTTAACCCACGTCTGTGTTTTGTTTGCAATCGGCGCGTATGTGCATTATGTAAACAACACAAACTAAGAGGCCTTTTATACAACGTTGTTTTCAACTGAAAACGCAAAACGTTTTATGCTTTTTTGGCTGTTTGTTTCATGGAAATGGCGTTTTGGGGTACCGAAAATGCAAACTTTTGAAAACGGGCCTCAAAGTGCACGTTTTTGAAAACGCTGCCATTTTCATCTCCGTGTTAACTGCAAGACGGAACTTTTTGAAAATGATGACGTCGCGCTCATGCGTATTAAATGTTTAGTCACGCAAGTATACCCAAAACAATATTTCGTCCTCCAGTGCTGTAAGCTCTCGCAGCTCGACTCTGTGTTAACGTTTCCCCAGCAAAGTGTGGATTTACTGTCCCAATAAGACCAGCGGAGACACATTATTTACATTCGGCAGACTTTAAACACACATATAAGGGTATTAAAAACACTTTCGGCTTATAACTGTGTATGTGTATGTGCACATCCGGTTTAATTTGAAAAAAATTACTTGATTACATCATTCACCCTGTTTCATGAAATAAATAGTTAATTGGCTCTTATAAACTTTTTTTTATACATGTTTCTCCAAACATTTTTCTTTAAAATTGAAAAGATAAACATGTTGGGTCAAAAGTAATGGAGAGTATTACAAATTTTAATTTGTAATTTTTTTATTGAAATCTATTGGATTTAATGGTCGATTTGGTTCATAGTTGGAACTAATATTTTGTAAAATCCTTGAATGAATGGGAAGAAGTGGGTGGTCCCTATTTATGTTTTAAATGATTT
Organism: Oreonectes daqikongensis; assembly: GCA_026939265.1. Classification (NCBI taxonomy): domain Eukaryota; kingdom Metazoa; phylum Chordata; class Actinopteri; order Cypriniformes; family Nemacheilidae; genus Oreonectes; species Oreonectes daqikongensis. The sequence goes on from JAOTQM010000311.1 coordinate 12,332,487, forward strand.
GAATTGCAATTTTCAGGCAACAAAACAATCAATAAATCTCATAAATTTCCATTAAGGAATGGAGCAAAATATATCTAGGAAGATGATTATCATAGAGATTTACCCAGTTAAAGCTTTGCTTTGCTTTCACCCCTGCAATATATAACAACAAACGAACAAACAAACAAACAAAATGAATCATCCTTTATTCCACCTCCCTCTTAGTCTGGCCAACGCAATCTCACAGCAAAATTGTAAGTATTTTACGAGGTGGCTAATTTTGGCTGATTCTTATGAATTTGTACAATATCAGTCGTACGTTTTAGTATGATTTGATATCGCGCCAGTGGCGTTTGCTGTCGTGCCAGCAAGGTAGGTGTAGGGACGGGGTTAGGGGCGGGCCTTTAGCATTGCTTAATCATACGTTTTTGTACGACTCACAACATATGAATTCATACGAATTAGCCACCTCGTAAAATACTTATGACTTCCCGTGAGATCAGGTTGGTCTGGCCAATGAATCGGCTTTTCAGAATTTGATTTTCTCTCTGTTCTTTTTTATTTCTCTGTTTCTCCTCCTACGTCACATGTTTCTTAAAATGCCTTGTTCTGTCACAATCCCTCTCTCTCCTCCTTTCTCTGTGGCCGTCTCTCTTGCCCATCCCTCCTTCCTCTCTCTCTCTCAGCATGGCCGAACAGACTTTTCATGGGATGGAATCAATGTAAGTGTTGTGAATATCATTCCTCCATTTTCCTTTCCTTTCGTTATTTTCCTCAGATTCACAGTAGATGTCTCCTATCTCACATCCCATTCCTTCTTTGGATCTGTCTCAATGATTCGTTGGTTTGCCATAGTAGTTAGATACTATAACAGATGTTCATGACAAAAAAAGAACTACACTTCCCATCATGCAATTGCACATATATTACCAGGCAGTCTGCTGGGAAGTGTAGTGTTTCACAACCTCTGCTCCACTGTTCTAACGGGTCTCTATCTAACTTCTTTCATCACCATTTTGCATTTCACCTCTGCTCCGGGGCGCCTTCTGCTCCATCAAAACCTTCTTTCTTTATCTTCTTTCCTTTTTATCTGCCCCATTCTTCTCTCTTGAATGCCTTCCCTCATTTCAGCTGTCCATGGAGGACACAACATCCATCCTTCCTCGACTGAAGAAGCGGAACTCCAACGCCTATGGAATCGGCGCTCTGGCTAAGTCATCTCTGACAGGTGTGTCAGGTGTGTGTCTGTCCTGTGAAATGGTAAATTGACCCCATGTTGGCTCCAGATTGAGATGGAGGCGATGGAGCCAACATGGACCCTTGTGGGTTTCCCTTTTCACCACCCGTTTCCATTTACTCTCCAATGGCTCACGCCATTGGTGAAAGGTCCCAATAAGAATAGATCCCTAAAAAGCAAAACATTTCCCACCGGGCATTATCACATTATCATTTAATTCTACAGTAAGTGGTGGTTGAGGGGAGATAGGTAGGTTTTTGTACGTAAAGTCAAGTGCTTGTGGAGTCAAGTGTGGAGATCAGTCAGTGTGACGTCTTGTTATATTGTTGTTTTTAAGACTCCTGTATTTGTGTTTTTGTATTACTTTAATGTGCGGTAAAGTGCAAGTCAGCGTGCAGCTTTTTCTGAAATCCCAAAAGCTTGAACCTTAATAATTCATGTTCACCATTTCATTAGATATGCTGTGAAAACGTGTGAGATTAGCACTGTGTGTTGCACTAATGCAATGGTATGAAATAATGTATATAAACCTACTTGAGTAGCATAGATTTTTTTCTTCTGTATCTTATTAGGACTCCAAACAGAATTTACTACGGTTATCAAACAGATCATTACAGCCCATTACAGAAACCTGCCGTAGCTGCACTGAATACGGCTGAATAAATAAGAAAAAAGCACTTTAATGTGGACACAATCTGGTTTTCTATATGTAGATGTTTATTAGTGTGGAGAAATATTTTTCCAGCGAGCCAAACCTCATTCAATACTCCAACCCTCATCAATACAATTTTATTATGTATTTTTTCCATCACCATCTTTATATACTGTAATTACTCCCATTATAGTCAAACATTTCCTGACCTCAAACAAACTCCACCTGATCTCGCATTGCAAATCTGCTTCCCCTAATTCCCTCTTCTGTCTCTCACTATGCTCCTTCCCTAACAACTCCTCCTGCTCATTAATGTCCTTTCCATCCACCTCTCTGACTGTCCATCTTCCACAGGAGTGTCTCGGTCTATGAAGGACAAGGTGACGAAGCCGACAGCGATGGCTCAGGGCCGAGTGGCTCATATGATTGAGTGGCAAAGCTGGGGGATGCAGACGGTGGGCGCGGGGGGCACGGGAGCAGGACGCACCTCCAGCCTCCACCTCCAACGTGAGCGCAAGCTGGAGAACGATGCTTACAGCGACCTCAGCGACGGAGAGAAAGAGGCCCGCTTTGCTGCAGGTGAGTCATAACATATGTTTTCATATGTTACAGTGATTTGTATACCTTAGGTTGGAGCTAACATGTTTCGTTTGACATTGCAATAAAAGCGCGCTGCGTTTCACAGATAGTCTATTGTTTTTCCTATAGCATCAGATGTGAGAAATATCACTAACCACACTCAGTTCACCTGCTCCCATCTGAATGCAGTAAATCAGCCTGAATGCATCATCATATCTTATTTTTGACTGTGAAGATGCTACGAATGTGTCTGGGATGTTTGCTGCCATCTCTTATTCATAAACCCTATCTAAAATGAGTCTTCCTTATAGCATTTCTACAACCAGGTGACAGAGATTAGGGTTTATATACTGAAGAAATATATGGAGTTTTCACATTTTCACTTGTTCGCTTGATCTGGTTTAAGGTCTTGACATCTGGTCTTGACATTTTTAAATAAGGAGTTCTATCAAATTATTATAAATGTTAAAAACCCACTTTAGTGCCTTGGAATGCCAACTTTGTTTTGATGCATTGATGTAATTTTCACTGACACAGGAAGTTTGGGAGGGACATATTCAGTGGCCCCTCCCCCTTCAAAATAGCCAATAACGTTTTGTTTACTTAAAAGTCTGGAATTTGAGGAGAAACTAAGGTGCAAAATGATGTCATCATCTGTTTTATCTAAAGTACCAGGCTTGACATTTTCTAAATGCATACTTTGACAATGTTTTGGATCACACTAGTTTATATCCAACACATTCCGACTAAAAGCCCAAAACTTTTGAATCTTGATTTCATAGGGACTTTAACAAATTTTGAGAGCTGATGTTTATGAAGAGATATTTTGGTTCAGAACATCACTTTTTATCATCTTGAAATGTTGCTGTTTTTAAAATGAATGGCTGGTATATGGATATATGACCTGGAAAGTCAAAACGTAATGACATCTTTGTCCTATGTCAGCCACCGTAGTGCTTTGAAATGGAGGGGTAAGTGGTGGAGTGAGCCGTTGGTTGCCATTCACAACCTCACCACTAGATGCCGCTAAAATCTCCACATTGTTCCGTTAATGCATGACATCACACTTTGATGCTACTAATCTCATAAAAGATTCAGAGACTTTAGCCTGGATTTTACAAACTGGGCCACAAATACCAGTCATTATTAGTAATAACATTATCCAATTCATTAGGTATTTATACATTTACAATCCTGTTCCAACTCATTTCAAAAGACTTAAAATGCTGGAAACTTTAATATCTATACCAATGTCCTGTCAGGGGTGCTTCAGCAGTTTGCGATTTCTGAAGCAACGCTGCTGGCCTGGAGCTCAATGGATGGAGAAAGCACGAGCGTCGGTTCTAACCAGGGGAGCGTAGCCCACCTTAGCGAGGCCAACCAGGAGAGCATCACCAGCAGAGGTAATACATTTCCTAGCATGCACAGCAGGATCGGGTGCACAGCAGCATTATTTCCCTGCTGTTTTAGAACTAAGAATAAAAAGCAGTGAAATAACACAACATCTGACCTTCCAGCCAGCTATTATTGTATTTTGGTTGTATTTAGCCTAAAAGTTAAATATCCCTGTTTATTGAAAGCCCCCTGCGGTGAGTCTATAGAGTTGATTGTGAATTCAGTGCACATTGAGTTTTGAATAAATGAATAAGTAAAGGTCAGGGACCCGTGATTCTCAGGAGAACGAAAACTAATCCACTCAATGGCTCAGTACAGCCTTACAGACTCGGATGAGAGCTCAGGACAACAAAAACCATCTGCATGCCAAATGACAACATGTTACAGAAATGAAAACATGTTAAGTATGTGACTTCTTCTTGGAGAGAGAGTTTTACTATGGAAAAAAATGTACTTATCAGGTTTAAAATATATAAAAATATTTATGTCTAAAATGTATCACAACCTAATTTCGTTTGAATTTTAGCATGTCATTATGTGATAGAAAGACAGTAACAGATGAGGAGAAATACTCAGTGGGCAGTCTGTGTTTGGCTGAGCGTTGCTATGCTACATTACAAAAGCCATTTACCTCGGTAAATAAAGAATTTCATTTCTGCCCCGTCTGAGTTCGGGTGCAATGAGAGAACACGCATTTTAATTTCACAATGATGGCCGCTGGGGATGCTGAAGCAGGATATCATAAATAGAATGTGCAGTTATTATTAAACAGTTTCTCATAATCGGCTATAATTTAGAAAATATCTTGCGTTTGAATAAAAATGTTCTAATTATAACAATGTGCCTGAAAGAAAATAATCAAATTGAATTTTCAAGCCGGTATTTTGTTATGAATTTGGGCAGAATATATTATACATCTGCTCATTTTAGTCCTAACAGCGTTAAGTGTTCCGCTTTTAGTCTTTGCTCAAAGGTGTTATAAAGAGCTGTGACTATAGCATAACCATAAATCATGAAGCATTTCAGGTTTATAGCGTTTCTGTTTCTGTTGTTCATGAATATTTTGCAAGTAGAGAAAATTAGAAAACTATTTAATTTGTTTTAATGACAAATGTATTTGGATTAATAATAATTTCCCAAATAGCGTGGTAAATAGATTATGTATATTTTTGTATGCAAAACTTGGTAGCGAGTTGCCTGAAATAAGTTCTGTGGTTAACAAATCTTCAAAATATTTTCATGTTTTAATCTATGACACAAAACACACCATGTAACCCGCTCATGATTTCTAAAAGCCTTATTGTGTCTTTAAAACGGAGGTTGCTAACAAGTTGCTAAAAGCGACTGCATCCTTTGGTGGGGACATTAGACGTCATCGCGCATAAAAATCTCACAAATACCACACGGGCACAAATCTCTACAAATATGGATGGGGAGTCAGTCATTACTTACCAGGAAATTAGGTTTTAACAAAGTTTTAAAAAGTTGTTGGAGGCTTGGTGGTGGTGGTGACGTTGAGTCTGTTCATAGCCTCATGTTAGCTTTATACTTCTAGCGAAAATCTATGGGAAAATACATAGGCTTTCGGTCGAGGGAACCAGTGCAGTGCTAACCTCCGGGTTGGCCTACAAAAATACGTCATCTCTTCACCATCTCTGTTTTCTACTGTCTTCTGACACATTATCACTCAATAGATATTTAATGTTAGTACGTTTATTTATTTGTCGAAAAATAACCAGATGATAACACAAACATGAGTTTCTGTAAAACTCAACATTAAACATTTTCCAACGTGGTCTTCTCATTCACACACAGACCAGATGATGCATCATTCCTCTGCCGAAGTGTGGCCCCACAATTACGTCTCCCAGGGTCTGTACTGCCTTTCGTCTTCTGATGCTTGGGAGCCAATCAGCAATGAGCAGTCGGGCATGGCTTCTCCCGCCACCGGCTCATACGTCATGGCGATGGGCAGCGAGGGTGGATACGATGCGACTGCGGCGGCTCACTTCCTGTCCCAGCAGCAGCAACAGCAGCAGTATCAGAACCAGTTGCATCAGATCCAGCACCTACAGCATATCCAGCAATACCAGCAGCAGCAGCTGCTGCAGTATCAACAGCAACAACAGGTGAGAGACAAGCACCAGCTGCATCCAACCCGGAGTCATAAAAGATTGCCATCGGGTGCAAGTGGCACATGTTTATTTCTGCACCAGTATCATAGAGTCGGTTGGGCCGCATGTACCATGCAGCATTCAGAAGAAAGCATCATAAAATGCATCGTAAACCTGCTTATCAGCTCAATCTTTTGCAATGTAGGCTGGAGTGAATTACTCAGCCATTGTTTGATAAAAGACGCCTGTATGGTTTGACGCGGGCTCCACACGCATGACAGGTACACAAACAGCACTTTCTATTCAATAAACCAGACGGTTTAAGCAGTTTATAGCTGCACTTTGGGGTTTCTTTTCCTTAATTGCCATTTGGATGTAAATGTGATTTCCTTCCTCATGTAAATTAGATTTTGTGGTGTTGTGTATACAGAGCTGCTGCTAGAATTCCTGAGCCCCAAGATAAAATGATCACCCAGCTGACACTTTATACATTATTATTTTATTGAAGGACTCAATGTAGTAATCCAGAAGTTTCTTTATTTTTCCGTATGCGCAACAGAACTACTCCACTGCTTGAGCCTGATGTCGCAGGTACACTGCAGTGCCGCTTACGCACCGCTAGCATGTGACGTCTGAAACCCGCCCACGTCTCTGCACCATCATCTCCAGTTGTATTAGTAACGTAAACCCTCATCCTCAATAAACTTCTGCAACAGCTCCATTACCATAAGACTCCCATAAGGCCCTGCTACAACAGATCTCATAATAATATCAACAACAGGTGAGCAACAAAACCACCATTCCAATTAACATCTCTCCAGAACAGCTCCAACAACAGCTCTCGCTCTCATAGCTACAGCATCAGGTTAGACTCGAAATACTACAATTCCCTGTGGTCATCCCGGCAACGTCCTCCGTATCAGCAACAAGAGCATTAAAAACTTAATTAATCCCGTTTCATCATCCAGTCCTTAACCAGAAGCCATTGATCGTCACTGTAATTACGGTCTCACCGGTGCAAATGAAGACACTACAAATCCCATCAGCCATCGCAAAAGTGCTTCTACAAGGTTAGTTGTACTGCAATTGAAACCTGTTTTTTTCTCTTCCTATGCAGATTTTGGAGCACAGACTACAGAGTGCCACTCATTCTTTACAAGCTACACCCAACAGCACCATCCACAGTCTGCCTCCCATTATTCATCCCCCATTGGTGGATCTGTGGGGGGCGGGGCAGACAGAGACCTATCAGGCAGACGTGGTTGGTTACATGGGGATGCCTGTAGCAGATGGAGCTGTAACTGTTGGCCCTACAGAGGAGGCGACGACAGACCACTCACCTTTACTGGAAGCCCAGGAGGAGGAGGAGATCAAGGTGAGGTGAAAGGTCATGTGCAACAGTACAAAGATAAAAAATAAATAAAAAATCCGTACTTTTTTGGAGAGACGGCATAATGCATTATTATGTCACTAGCAACTATGACGTCATAGTTATTTGTGATGTCATAGTCAATAACGATGTAATAATGATTTATGATGTCATAGTCTATTGTGATGTCATAGTCAAAATGCATTATGATGTCATATTGTGACGCCATGGACACTAATGGCGCAATAATGCATTATGTTTTTATTCTTTTCAAATAAATTCTCTTATACATGTTTTCTCTTAAAACAATGGCACAGACATATAGTTATTTTCAGACAAGAAAGCTCAAACATTCATTTTAGTCTGGGACTTGCCTTAAACTTTTTTGAGCCAGATATTTCTATCTAGAAAACATTTCCTTAAAATATATTTGCTTTTGCTACATTTATTGGCCATTGTATATTTTAGGGCCTAAAATGTTATAATTTATTTCTCTAAAAAGCAAGTCTTTGCTCTAGCAATATAGTACTATTTTCCATATAGTGACACCTATTACTGTTCCGCTTTTCCTGTTTAATGTGTTTGATCAGCTATTATTACACTAATACAGTTATTCAATAATAATGTAGCAATGGCACATGCATGTACCCAAAATAACCACCAGCCTTTCTTTTCCAGGAGGAAGATTTAACGTTATATATGGAACCAGAACCAGTGACATTAATTCCATCACCAGTGACGCAGAAAGAGGAAGTGACATCAACAGGAGGAAGCAGTCCGGGTCAAGCTCCCGGAGAACCAATCACAGAGCGAAAGCCTTCTGATGTCTCACCGTCTGTCATTGAGGAGATGAAAGAGAAGGAGTCGGAATTCTCACCGATGAACATGATGGCAACCAACTAAATGGCAGGAGTGAGACTTGGGCTGATCTGACAGACATTTCGATCAGCGTAATGAAACATGATCAATTCCTTGTTGAGGAATCAAACACCATCGGATGGAATTTAAGGGATTGCTCGAATCCAAAATGGAGACGCAGAAGAAAAGGTTAACGCACAGCTTACGTGAACACTGTTACGTTTTGTAAGCCTTATATTACGGATGTTTGAAAGAGGAAGGCAAAGAACGGGATCTGGGTTGAAATGATAGAGGTGGAATATGAAGAACATTCAGTTAAATGTGTGCATGCTTTTACAAGGAGTGCTAAACTCAAAATAAAGAGTGAACTATAGTAATAAAACAACATAATGATACAGATACGGTTATTTTCTAATAAAACAACAAAAACAAAATATCATTGTAAAATAGTCATAAACGTTCAACCCACACCCTCAGACCTGCACATATTCTGTGTCCTCAACTTCAATTTCCACAGAAAACCCTTACCGTAAGAAACAAACGTGCCCAGTGTCTCTCTTCCTCTTCAGTACACACACACACACACACACACACTTCTCTATCTGCAATAGAGCATGTTCAGAATTGGCCTTCTGTGGTAATGTCCACTATAACTAAATAATATCATGTTGCAGTTAAGGGCGAACAAGTGACCCGGAAACTCTTCTATAAAGTCAGTACATGACAGTACGTGACACAGGCTGAGTCAAATTAGCCAATACCATCATTAATAAAATAATTGCAGTTTTATTACGCTGCTATCAGACACGCAGGGTTTTTTCATTACTGTGCTGTGTAGTGTTTGTGAAAAGCCGGTTAATTGAAACTGCACAATACATGCTTTACCTTCTGTGTATTTTATAAATATGGTATTTAAAATCCCACAGACCTATAAATATGTCAAATATATACACAAACATACACAATCTCATTTAAGAGATTTGTTTGTTTGGCTGGTTGTTGTTGTTTTGCCCCTCCCAAATATAGGAAAACGAGCATATTCACACAGACGCACATAGTCCTGTACTGTACTGGATTGTATCATATTGTGCTTCCTTCTCTGTGTGTCCTTTGGCATGCATGTGGTTTGTAAGTGTACTCCGGAGTCCTATACAACACTGTATAGATATTTGCACTGGACCTCAGTACTCTGAGCTGAGCCTCAGACTGATTCTGTGAGCTCTGTGATGATTTGGTTTGGTTGTGGAAAGGGGTCAGAATTGTACCATTGGGGAAAAAAACCTTATTGCACTTGCATTGGTTTGCATTGGTTTGTTGGGTGAAGAACAGATGCCTTTTGGAGATGGAAATCATAAGAAAAAGATGAGAGAAAAGCTACACTTCCCATTATTCTGTACAACCATACTAGCCAAATGTTCCCAAATATGGAAATTCTGTATTTACAATATTCTGGACAAATCTGGAAATGGACGGTTTTTAAATGCATGCATTTGGCAGATTGAAAGCAACTTGCAATGCATTCAAGATTTCTGGGATTGCTCTGCCAGTTACAGGAAAACAAAATGTTAAGAAAAACTCAATCAAATCATCGTCCTTACATGACAAGCCTCATAACAGTAAATTAAATAAAAAAGAAACAGTAAATATACCGTTTATTAAATAAACCCATGCAGCCCCATTTGACTCATATAGATGTTACACCTGTTGGAAAACCTCTGGTTAATTTTTTATTTTTATAAATAAAGCATGTCACTGTTTTTCTTTAGAAAATAATGAAAATTCTTTGGAATAATGAAAATTCAAGTGGAAAATACCCTGTAAATATACTTCATCAAAGAAGACATCAAGAAAAATTGTCCCTATGGAATGAGAACGTGAATGGACTTCGAGCCGTGTGACTTGTGACCTCATGAACAACTCAGGCCATTTGGAATTTTGAAACCGCAAAGGCGTCTTCCTGTTTGTCACGGTCACTGATTATCACAGTCGCCATGACGATACAAACTCTGTGTTGACTGAGTGTTTGTGCGTAAACAGACATGAAACATATGCATCCCGAAGCAGGAAGTACAGTGATTACATTCTGCATTGTGATGTCATGCATGATTCACTACGGATTTAAAAAAGACAACAGCGTCTACTAAACCGTTTTCATGGAGGACAGAGTTCACCTTGACGATTGTGTGCGGAAGATAAACTCGGAGGCGAAATGAAATTGCATTAATGTGAAGTGTTGACTTGAATGAATTTATTTATTGACTGATTATTTATGCAATGTTGGGACAATGTTTATTTTTCTACAGAATCGTGAGCACTCCCTCCTATATATGTTGGGGTACATATTGTTTTACTGTTGAGCTTCTGATGAGCGCAGATTGTAGAAGATCTTGAAAAAATGTTATGTTTCTTTTTTATCATTACTTGTAGCAATCCAACTGCTTTATTATTCATATTAAGGTCAATGTCATCACATAATGCTTAAAGATGGCGTCCACTTTATTAGTCGTGGTTGCTCACAGTATATAATATGTACCCATTTATTTATTTAAGCATTATATAGCGGAGGGATTTACCTTTGCAGCCTGTAAAAAACCTATTTGTTATATGGCGATAAAGAATCCTTTGGTTGTAATGGTGTCACTCACCAGAATATGTCACGCCAACAGTTATCCATCCTCAGGGTTTTATTTTTTTACTCATACGTACAACAAAATGATAGTCAAACATAAAAGCTAATTCCATCTTTCCATTGATAATAATAGATTTATGTTAATGAGAGCGCTGTGTATATAGAGTAGAGGTGGTGGACTGGTTGATGTTCTTGACTGCTGAAGTTTGACACTTCAACGATCATGAGTGTGTTTCCGAGCAAAAGCACTTAACCCGGAGATGCTTGAACATGACTGCTGCTCTGGATGAAAGCATACTTCAAACATTCTGAGGAACGGATCGATATCTGTGCTGTGTTTTGGTAAACGTTTCCCTAATGCCACATTTAGTAACGTTTCAATTCTAAAAGGCACAATAAGATGATCATTAACAAGAATGATGAATTTCCTCACACATGCATCTGTTTGACTTATCTGATGGAAAGAGCATTTTTAAAGTACCACTAAAGTACACTTTCATTCTGTAATATATTCAGCCCGAAAAATGCCTCAAAGATTTCTCATCAAACCTACATGCCAATCACAAGATGCCAGGTCATACTACTGCAACCAAAGGAGTGATGTCATTTCCTGTTTTATTGCTTTTTATGTACGATAAGGAATATAAGAATGAATAAATAATACGAAAAAGCCAAATGTATTTCTTTGGATGTAGTGGCTTATCATTTGTGTTGATTTCAAATGGATTTTTTGTATGATCCTACTGCCATCTTTCACTACAACAACTGTCTGTTAGCATGACGCTGTATCTTTCCCTTGTTCTACCTCTCTCTCTCTCTCTTTCTGTATACTAGTGTACTTGACTTTCTCTCTTCCTCTTTCATCCCTTCAAATGTAATCTGTCTGTAACTCTAACCCAGTGTTGTCTCCTCTTGGTGGAAGAATCACATTCAGATAAAGTAATACCTTGGAAAAGAAAAGCTGTTGTGATAAAAGTTTGTTTAGAAATGCTTGTAAAGGGTTCAGACTGTTTTTACGTGTGACAAATGTGAGATCTATTCCAGAAATGACTGACTGGGCTTATCGAGATGTGATACGAGAAAGGCTCTGTGATACGTATATCTATGCATGCTTTACTGAAGGTTATAATGGTTCTTCCCATCCGTTCTTCCTCTTTCTCCATCAAATTCTCTCTTTCTCACTTTTTCTTTTTGATCAATTTTCTTTTTCCTGCACGAAGAAAACACCTTCCTGACCCTCGAGAATATCGATATTCCTCATTTTCCCAAACAATTATGAAGAACAAAGAAATAAACAAGACAAACAAAGCATTACTGCGCACTTTGTGTATTCTTAAGACGTGGTCGAAATGTAGTTCTTTCCGTGCCCTTTATTCAACAAAAAAACGCCTGCATGCTAATGCGACCATGAAAACAAGTATAGACACATAAAAATCTGATATTTATCAATTGTTATAACAAACAAATAAAGATTTAATGATGATTTAAAAATGATGTAGTAAACAATTTGAAAAATCAGCTTTAAAATGAGTGACGCGTGAAACGCCTGTAAAAAATGATCTGGCAGGCTAATGCGCTAGCATTATTAACTATTTCTATTAAAGTCAAAAACATAAGAATTTGGCTAAATAAACCTGACTACATTAAGTTAAACCAACACAAGTCATGTTTTAAGCCTTGTGCACACCGGGACGATAATCGCGTGCGCACAGTTTTCGAAACATTTTTCAACTTTCATACCCAAACGATTTTCACTGGTGATGAGCTGAGTGAACGTGCAAATTCACTCCCTGACATTAAATGGTGCTTAATGAAAAACAGAAATACCCCGGTACACAAGGGAAAACCAAAAAAGCCCTGAGCCTGAGGCGTATATTTTTAAATGACACTTTTGCTGCCGTTTTGCGCATCGGTGTGCACACTCACATTGGTGCCTTTTGTTTAGTCACAAGGCGTTAAACGTGCGCGATTATCGTCCCGGTGTGCACAAACCTTTAGAGACAGATTGATTAAAAACAGCTTACACATCAATGAAGATTCTGTCATTATTTATCCTCATGTTGTTTTAATAACACAGTCCCACAAGAAGTTAATCTATTAATTTGTGTTCATAGACATGCATTTTTACTTTTTTTTGTGTCCCTTAGCACAACTTTTAATCTACACTGTAAACAACTGTCATTTTACAGAACTCTATGGTTATTTTTACAGATTTTTTCATGTATTTTTGAAATAAGGTCAAAACCAGAAAAAGACTGCAAATTTACAAGAAAAACATGAAGAACGTCATTTACGTAAAAAAAAGTTTTACGCTTTTTCTGGTGCAGCTGACGGACAATTTCCACATTTTTACAGTGTAATGTATTTTAAAATGAAGTATCTTTCATGTGTATAAATATTTATCAATGCAATCTTATGGGAATTCGTACCTATTTTACGAGAGTGTGAAATTGTAGGTTTTATTATGATTTGACTTTGCCCCTGTGACGTTAGGTTTAAGGGTGAGGTTAAGGGTGGGCCTTTATTGTTGCTTTGCCACTTCGTAAAATAACTTCGTTTTACAAAATTTGCCTTTGTGTCTGTGATTTTAGGGTTTGGGGAGGGGTAAGGGCTTAGCCACCTCGTAAAATATGTATGACTTCCCCCGGTTATAAATATATAAATGTATACACATTACACACACACACACACACACACACAGTCTGTATATTGAAAGACGTGCTGAGTGACTCAAAAAAGGGTGAGATTTCTTTCCATGAACACGAATCAATAGTTTAAACTGTACCAATAATAATGGTGAACAGTGGCTATCAAGCTCCAAAATAAATCCACCTTAAAGCAAAAAACAAAAAATTGTTTAAAATAATCCCAATAGGAATACAACATAAAAGTCAATTTTTATGACAATATCATGGTGCCTTTTTTTATATTTTTTGGTTCTTTTTGGTCACTATATGTGATCTTATAACACAAGCTAAGTAAAAATATAAAAATATCTCCTATAGATTTCCATGTGACAAAGTGAGTAAATAATGACAGAATTTTTATTTTGGGGTGAACTTTGAGGGAAAAACATTTCACATTTTCACTTCTTTCGCTTCCTGATAAGTGTGAAAACTGACAAAAATGAGGATCTGTAGCAATAATGTCAGTCCATATGTACAAATGTATAGATGCACATAACTAAATAAGAACATCTAAGAGAGTTTGATCTTTAGAGCAGAGAATCCCTTTAAAAACCCAACGTGTCCCATGGTGCAACTCTCGTGCGGCCCATGCTGGGCTCGAAGGCGGCACCATAATAAGGTCCCCCCTGGAAGGCTGAATTAAAAACAATAGACTATAAAGGCTCCTCGTCGCTCTCTCTATCACCATTCGGTTTTCCCTCAGGCACGGAATGAAGAGAAGAGAGAGGGATTGTGGATGAAGGTGAAGGCAGTTCCTCCTGAGATGAGTTGGTGGAACTTCCGCTGCCATCGCCTATGGCGATATTACACTCTGTCCCGGCCGTCTGGACACAACTGCCGACGGACTCATCTTTAGTTTCTCGTATCACTCCTTCGCTCCATAACTCTCTGTCCCGCGTGGGAGAGGATGGGATGGAGGGGGAATGGGAGGGTCTTTTGGCTTTGCGCCTTGCGTCTCTGAAACTGGCCAGAGGGGGACGCAGTCGGACTCCGCTGCGGGTCGAACCCTCGATAGCTTTCTGGAGCTGGAAGTGGACAGCGAGGAGCATCATTTTTACATAAACACAATGGAATATGGTAGAAAAATATATTATTTTTATTTAATTATATCATTCTAATTATTAATTGTTAGATCTTTGTTAAAATGTTAAATCCATGTAAAATATCTGTACTTTGTTAACTTTGTAACTGTACTTTTACTGTTAAAATTTCCAGTTTGGAAAACTTTATAAACAGAATGAAAACAGGGTAGATGCAGACTAACTAGTCACCTCTTTTAGCGCCACCACCCCAACCAGTCTACCAATACTGGTTACATAGGCATGACTGAGACCCAGCAAAGAGAACAAAGTGTGAGTCTGAAAAAAACAAGTAAATATATTATATGCATGCGTGTCATATGGGTAATTTTCTTCACTTATCAACATAAATGTCACATCAAATGCAACTTTTTTTTAGTGCATCTTAAGTGTCCAAAACATTTCGGAGTCACTGTAGCCTATATAATGTATAAAGCTTGACACACAGAATACAATACTGTTGTTTCCTACAAAGAAAGTTAAAACATATTTCCCGGAGGACATGAAATAATGAGAGTTTTAGACTGTCCTACACAGATAAGACTAATTCGCGATTCTCTTGTAAAAGCATCAAAACTGTATTTTGGATGGGATTTCAATCGGATTGCGAATGACCTTATGCAAAGATGTTCTCTCCACCAGCTGAAAAGGTGAGGGGTCAACACGGATCTGATCAATGTCGATCGGCTTATCCAGCTCTTCCTCCTCCCAGGCTTTGATCTGAACAACAAAATAACACATAATCTGAGTGATGATGTCACAGCGTGTGAGTGACAGCACACAGATAGCCCAGGAATTGCCCTGCTAATTGCGGCCGTCTGTCTGAACGGCAGTGGAAATAAATCAATTCAACACGGTACCTCTTCAGGAGTCATGTTATCAGCTACAGGAGGGGCCGCCGGGCTCTGGAGAGAGAATATAGAGGAAATACGGAGAAATGAGAGGCAGACCAATAGAGGGTGAAGTGCACGAACGTTTGGAGAAAAGCATCATAATTCACACTAAAAATAACCCTTTAAATGTTCGTCCTGTTTTGCAACTCTAAACACTCCACACAGCACGCTTGAAGCCATCTGCTGGTGAGAGCTGCTAACTCTGGGAAATTGTGCATGAAAGAACAAAATGTATCTCAAACAGCTTTCAAAATGACAGATATTAAATGCGAGGTTTGTCTCCATCTACAGATGAAATATGCCAGCTACATAAAACAGATGAATTGTGATGGGTTAATAAACAAAGGCAAAGCTGTGTTCTGTACACAGTTAACTCCTCTAATCTAGAAAATACTCACAAACGTAATGAGAAGAATCTGAACTGTACTCAAATAAGGAACATTTTTATTTTGTTTTCTAGTACAAATGTCTGAACATTCATACTTGAGAAGCAAAATTACTTTTACAGTTCACCCAAAAAGACTATACCATAGTATGAAAAATTTTGTCAAAAGTGCCCCAAAACTGTTTGCTTTCCTACATTCTTCAAAATATAATAACAGAACAAAAAAATGTACAAAGATGTTTTTTCTATGATGGCGGCCAAGAACTGTTTGGTTACAGCAAGCATTCTTCCAAATATTTGTCTCTGTGTTCATCAGAACAAAGACATTTATACAGCTTTGGAACAACTTTAGGGTGAGTAAATGAAGACAGAATTTTACATTTTTTAATTTGTCACTAAATTGTTTTTTTAAAAGAATTATCAAAATTAAGTCTTAAAACAAGCAAAAATGTCTGCCAGTGGGGTAAGAACTTAAACTTGTTTTAAGTTTCAACTTATTTTAATAAACTTAGTTTAAGTTTGTTTTTCTTACCCCAATGGCAGACATAAAAATGTTTGTGTAATCTCTATATTCAGTATTCATGGGGACAATTCATATTATAGGAGTAATTTGCAATGTTTTTATTAAAAATGAACCAAAATTACTATTTGTAATAATTTGTACTAAACAACATAAACACAATCAGTTTATCAGCTGTCACTGCTGATTCCACACAATATATCAGTTGTTTACAACACACATAAAGATACGTACAGAAATATCGCTTTATTCTCTTACTCTCTGTAAGTCGCTCTGTAAATGTAAATGTAAATGCTGAAATGTAATGCTTCGAAGAGAGATGGTGATAGATAGGCAAACGTTACAGATTGCAGCTTTAAACTGAAAGGAAAACTATTTTTAAAAGCATTCGCTAGTAATTCTGCTCTAGTCCTAAGAATAAGACTTATCAAGTGCTGTCCTAAGAGACAAATTGTTAAATTGTTTATATTTAACAATACGATACCTCTGGCTCAGTCTGTGGCGATGAGGAAGAGGATGAGAAAAGACGATGAAGATTTCTCCACATGATCTGTAGGGCACCTGCTATAAAAAAAACACTGCATCACTAATGAATCACATCCTAAAAGGGTCAGTCCTAAACAAACATATTGTAATATGTTATAACTAACTTTAAATTGGTGTTATGAATAATAAAACTAAATGTTGCAGATACCAAGCAGCTCAAATCTTTAAAACAAGTTTGTTGCCGGGCAACAGTATAAACTCACCAGTTGTGGTGTGATTAGAGGAGATGTCTGGGGTTTTAGTGGACCCCAATGGGCCGTTGCGCTCTTCAGAGACTCTGTTAGCCTGTTAATCATTTCAGTTCCAGTGTGAGCCATGAAAATGTGTTTTCAGAAAAGAACATTCACTTTGCATAAATCGCTGCTTATTGATGTCAGCTCAGAGAACTGAAGATCTGCCTCAGATCATTACAAACTGAGAACAAAAGCATTGTGCTGGGGGTCTTCCAGGAACTACAGTGTGTTAGAATACTTCTATCCTCTCACCTTCTCTCCATTTTCCTCTCCAACCTCCTCATCGACAAAAGGGAAGGACTCCCAGCTGACCTGTGACCCGGGGCTGGGCACGTCCTCGCTATGGTTATAAAGCCGCCTCTCTGCTGAGAGCCACCAGTCGAAGGCAGCCTGAAGTTCACATCTCTCGATGGAGCCCAAGAGTATCATTGACTCTGAGAGAAAGTGAATGACATCTTTTTAGACAACATAGCACAGGCAACCTTAATGGAAATCTTCAACATAAGACTAAAAATATTTGCCATTTTTGTTGTGGTGTTAACAACGTCCTGTTTTTGTGGTGAATTTCTTATTTTGTGGCACTAACTCTGTTCACAATTTTGCTTAATTTTGCAATACAGACCTTTGGAGTCGACAAGTGGGATGGTTTTGAGAGACGTGGACTCCATGAGATCTTTCAGTTCTCTGTATGTGGACTGAGGTGATAGAAACTTTATTTTCTTCACCATGATGTCCTCTACAAAGATATTATATTTACTGCCATGCAAAGAAAGAGAGATAGAGAAACATATATGTTATGTCAAGAGCCAATATAGTTTCTGTCCATCATTTTTTCATTTTCTCTGTGAGGGGCATTAAAGAGCAAAATCATCAGAGAAAACTCTACAGAAATGATATTCTTCGAAAGAAAAGGAGGTCAAAGGTACTATAATCAACTCAGATCCACAAACTCATCTTAGCATTCGGGTCTCTAGGGGTCTTGGAGCAGTACCTGATGTGTCCGATCCCAAGCTCAGGGAGATAGGGTAGTTTCTTCACCTGAATGATGGAGTCATAAAGAGAAGGCTGCAGACCCTGAGCCACCATGTTGGCGAGAATCACGGCCACCATCATGGGCAGGATGTGTGAAATTTGCCCTGTTAGCTCAAAACAAATCACCGCTGTGGAAACTGTGTGCGTGACTGCCCCGGTCATAGCTGCTGCCCCTAGAGGTCAACAGACGGAAGGAGGAGAATTTAGAGATAAGTGGAAAAAGATGAAATTTTAAGAACTGTTATGGATGTCAATAGTGTGAAGGATTGACAGGTGGGGGAAAGTTTTCAGACCGATTACTGCGTAGCCTCCGGGAAGGATTTGGTATACGATCCCATCGAACAGAATTCCGTTTGGAAAGAGCGTGGCCATGATCTCACCCACCAAACGTCCAAATGCTGCGCCTGCTTATTTCAGAAACATGTGATTATGCTCACATTACAAATAACATGAATTCATTTGTTTATATTCGAAAATTGTCATGAAAGGTCCTGACCCAAGATAAAAACAGGCATGAAAGCTCCAGATGGGACAGGCATTGTTGTAGAAACAGCAGACATCCAGAACTGGCATACAGGAAAAAAATCTGAATTTAGACTAAATTCATTATAAATATGATTCTTAATATTACAATAAAATAATGTAACAAAATAATATATCATGTCATAATATGGACCACAAAACCAGTCTTACGTAGCACGAGAACATTTGTAGTAATAGCCAAAAATACATTGTATGGGTCACAATGATCAGTTTTTCTTTTATGCCAAAAATCATTAGGATATGAAGTAAAGATCATGTTCCATGAAGATATTTTCTAAATGTATCATAAATATATCAAAACTTTATTTTTGTGAGTAATATGCTATACTAAGGACTTTATTTCGACAACTTTAAAGGCGATTTTCACCCTCAGATTCCAGATTTTCAAATAGTTGTATCTCGGCCAAAAAATTGTCCTGTTCTAACAAACCATATATCGATAAAAAGCATATTTATTTAGCTTTCAGGTGATGTAAAAAATCTTAATTTCGACAAATTGACCCTTCAGACTGGTTTCGTTGTCCAGGGTCACATATTAGTTTAGCAGTTTATAAATAAGATAAAAATAAAATAAAAAAGGCACCTTCATGATGAAGAAAAGGAGAAGGATGACAAACACGCTGACTTGGGGGTGAAGCCAGGCGGCAGATCGCCCCAGTCCAGGTGGCATGGGGGACCCTGAGATCTTTGTCCAGGTGAAGTTATCAAACAGTGAATTAATGCACTCTCTGGGCATTAGCTGTGTGATAAAAGAGAAACCTTTACAATAACTCCTGAAACCCTCCAAATGTTTCTGAACGGGTTGAGATTGAGTACATATGCTCTGTGGATCTCTATTTCTGTGGATTTTTGCGTAAATACACACCTCTCCCGCCATAAACTGTCCAAAACCCGGAGGAAAAGTTAGAGAGGCTATAATCAGTGTCACGACTCCAGGGTAAAGCAACCGGCTACAGTAAAACAAACACACAAAAACAGGCAGTGATGATGTACAGTAATTATGGGTGTAATAACAGAGTAACAAATTAGTTATAAACTAGTTATAAATGTGTATTAGGTGACTTGCTGTTTTGTAAGGAAGCGTGTAAGAGCCGTCTGTCTCCTCATGATCAGAACAACCTGTCTGTTCAGATAGACAAAGAACGCTCCGAAAAACCCACATGAGATTCTGCAAACACACAAACATACATACGAACATTAAGAAACATTTTGCCTTTAGTCAGAAATCTATTAAAGATACTACCATTTTTCTCTACCACTACATGAAAAGATTGTTAACATTTTAAAAGTACATATATATTCTATATGTGTCTTAAGTATTATGTCTTAAGTAGCAGAGGAATATTTGTGGCAATAGCCAAGAAAGCATTGTGGGTCAAAATTATAGATTTTTCTTTTATGCCAAAAATCATTAGGATATTAAGTAAAGATCATGTTCCATGAAGATATTTTGTAAATTTCCTACCGTAAATATATCAAAACTTTATTTTTGTGAGTTTATTTTTGAGAGTTTTAAATAGTTATATCTCGATCAAATATTGTCCTATCCTGACAAACCATCAATCGAAAGCTTATTTATTCAGCAGATGATGTAAAAAACCGTTTACATCTTTTACAATCTTGGGAAAATTGATTTCCTTGCTCTTGAATCAACTGTATTATTAAAGATGTATTCAAATGTATGCGTATTTCATAGCTTTTGGTGGAAATTGAAGTTCAGCTTTGAAGAGATTCAAAGAGATTCACAGAGCAAATAAACAAAGCTTAATGAGTCATGGCCAAGAAGAATGACTTTTAAATATTGCTACAAGAGAGGATCAACAAAATATGAGTAATTGATAAAACTGTAGTCATATTTCCTGGGCTTTTTTTATATATATATTCAATGAAATCCAAATTCCCTGATATGCTGCAGTTTTCCTTTTACAAATTTGTCTAATACATACATTACAAGTTAAGTGTCCCCTTCGGACCTCACTTTTGGCCACCGTGGTATATTCACACAATCCCACATACCCAATAATTGCAAAAGCTGGCAGCTCCTGTAGGTCAAAGGGGAAGTCCATACGAAAGTTTGTTCGAAACAGTGCTGTTATTGTGACTGTGGAAAACAAATAAGTGCATTTTAGCAACAATTATAAATAAATTATAGTTTGTATTTATAAAATAAAACAAATCAGTTTGTGTGTTTGTGTCTCAGGCCCACCAGAATCTTTGTTCCATACAGATAGCACTCTGAATATAAAGGCACTGAACGTGGCGGCAAAATATCCTCTCCAGTAATTCCTCACTGCAAAATATGTCGACGTGACCTCAATACTAAACAACACACCTGAGAGAGAGCGAGCATAAAAATAGAAAAAATAAAGTTAAATAACAGCAGCGAAAGCACATGAGAGTACAAGAGAGACTTCAGAGGAAGAGAGAGAGAGAATATGAGCATTAGAGACAAAAATGGGAATAAAAAAGAATAATGTCTCTCCTGGTAAAGTGAAATGGTTTAATGCCTCAGCCACAATCAGCACCTAACACAATTATAAAAAGAATCAATTTAAGCAGGTTTCCTCAACACAGAGCCAGTGTTGTGTCGCACAATTGATGGGTCACATTCCTCTCCTAACTGAACTAGTATGTCATTATCCACCAAATACTGGTACTCCCTGGGCAGTGTACTTACTAGTGAACTAATGAACAGATTAGGACAGAATATTTGCAAAAGTGCCACAAAGTTACAGTGTTTACACTTTACCTCCTGTATGAATGGCTTACTTACAGTTTTCTCTGCATATTAAGCTGGGATAGAGAAAGTATTTTTATAACCTAAAACACTAAAAAGCATGATAATTGTATCATCCCTTGTATTCACCCTCTTGCCATTGCATACCTGTATGACTTTCTTTCTTCTGCAAAACACAAAAGAAGATTTTTTTTGACAAATGTTGGTAACCAAACAACACGGTACCCATTCACTTCTATTGTACGGACACAAAACCAATGCAAGTCAATGGGTACCAGCGTTGTTCGGTTACCAACATTCTTCAAAATATCTTCTTTTGTGTTCTGCAGAAAAAGAAAGTCATACAGGTTTGAAATGACAAGAGGGCAAGTAAATGATGACAGAATTTGATCCCTTTGACTATCCCTTTCAAATGCTTTATCACGCTTCTTTGGGTATATTCACGATTTAAGAAACCTAAAACACACACAGCATATGAATTTATAACACTCTGGTGCTTTGAACTGTGAAGTGTTGATGAAGTTAATTATTCAGCAGGCATGGAGCTGAAAACGTCAAGAAAGAGAAGGGACTTTAATCAGAGAGAGAGAGAGAAAAAGGAAATGTTTACCTCCAAGGGGAGTCCCAAAGCAGCAGCCCACCCCAACAGCACATCCTACCGTCAGAATGTCTGTGTAACCGTAGGGGTTCTACTGACACCAGACACAAGAGAGAGAAAGAGACAGAGAGAGGGAGTTTGAGGTGAAGGGAAAGAGGAGGATGACGGTGTTAGTGGGAACATGAAGGCACGTTAAGAGAAGCCTAGTATTAACATTGTCAGTGAGTACATTGTGTGGGAGAGAGAGAGAGAGGATAAGAGAAAGAGAAGAAAGGGTAGAGCTCAAAGAAACCATAAAGCAAAGATGAAACAAAAGGGTGAAAGTGTGACTTTAGAGAAGAGCCAGCTGTGAGTTTGATTTCATCCAAAGGCAAACCAAAGCTTTAAACACACCAAAGCTATGTACTGTATAGCAAAAACTCAAGGGGCAAAGTTCTTTCTGTTGTAGAGTGTGTTTGCATATATGATTCAGTGCAGTGCATTATGGGAAAAAGTGGGCGTGACTTGCCTCCCACTGGGGCGGCGAAACAGGTGGCCACTCCCACAGCACAGGCACAGACCAGTAGATCCTGAACATGGGCGCTATTCTGGGTGATTTGGGTGGGGTTGAAATGAAAGCATCAGGACACACGCATTCAATGGGTTTGCAGTTAATACACATGCCGATCACTATTAATATTAAATGACGTTACGTTAGAGAAGATACAATGGGAGAGGAACGAGAAGGGGACGGGGGGCAAGAGGAGAGAAATATGAAATTAGTATAACTCCAAAATCTAATCACAACAAAAAGACACAGCGCAGTATATTAAACTGAGTATGACATTCAAGAGCGGTAACCCTGAACCGCTGATCAGAGAGCAGGCATCTGTCTGATGAGAAAACAACCCTAATGGCTATTGCAGAGGAATTGTGTGCCAATGAGTAACCTGATCCTAGATCAGCCATTAAGGTCTGTAGCTTCTGAAGAGTACACAAGAGCACTCATGCACACGTACACATTCACTCACACTTTTTACCTCATACACACCAGTGAAGATGGACATGACCCTGCTCAGCACTGCCGCACAGATACTGGCAATGTGCACAAACGGACCCTGAGGATTCATTTTACTGATGTTATTAAACAGAAACACACAAAACTGACTATGAGAGAGAGAGAGAGAGAGAGAGAGAGAGAGAGAGAGAGAGAGAGAGAGAGAGAGAGAGAGAGGGGTGGCATAGATAGATTTTATACTTAATTATACTTAAAATACTTTTAAACTGTTATATAGACGGTTTCATCGGACATACACGCCTGGCCCAAAGTTAACTTACGATCTGTGTTTGTTGATCGGTCTGGTTAGTGGCTAATAATATAACTTTAATTTTTGTATTTAATTTATATAAATATTACACAAACAATTTGTTGAATTTTATTGTATATAATTTTTATTAAATAAACAATTTGTTGAATGGGTCGTGTAACTTTGTCGCATTTAAGTAACGGTTCTTCTACTGGTAACCCAAAATAATACTGACTAGCTAGCTAATGTCATTTACTTGTTTTTAGAAAAAATCTGCAGGGCCAAAAAAAGCGTGCATGCACAGTAACGTTTGTTTATGCTGTTGCTTTAAAACCGTCTATATACAGATAACATAAATCATGGGTTTGGTACATTAACATTTAATGTAATGGTACAATGTATATTAGTAAAACAATAGTGGTCCACCTCCTTTCCGATAGGCATTCCGCTCCCCAGACCAGCAGTAAGACCAATGACTTTAGCCACAAACGCCTTCAGTGTGAGATATTCCTTTAACACCACACCTCTCAGAATAGTCTTGAGTTCAGGGATCCCAGAGCCTAAAGCGCAGACATAAGATTGTGAGGAGAACCATGAGCGAGCAATGAATCCCAGAAAAGACTAACACAATTTTACACACACTGTAGATCTTGTCACAGTGATTATAAAAGATGAGAAAAAGATTGGCATGTATCCTGAAGTGTGATACGGGGCTCACAGAAAACCGATCGAAACAATTGTGACATGAAGAGGAGAGAGAAATGAGAGATGACAAGGAGATTTTAGGAGAAGGTACGGTTGGGAGATTTAATGTGCTGTGGGTGGTTGAGGTGGATTGGGGACAAAAACTACTCAAAGAATAAATAGAAAAAATAATACCAGATAAAAGATGACAGAATACAAGAGCTGCCACAGAAATACTACAACTGCGGAAAGATTTAAAACACCACTCCGGTTTTGCCTTTATTATGTCAATTCCAATCCAGTGTCTGTGTATGGTTGGGTATGTGGTGAGGGAACAAAATACAGAAATTAAAGAATGAACAGAGTCAAGATGTTCAAACCTATAGCTTGTGGAGAGACCAGGTGACAGAAGAGGGATGCAAACACAATGAGGATGATGGGATATGAGATCCAGGCCAGATACTGTAGAGCCACATTTCCCTTCAGCTCTCCATACATCCACTTATATGCTAAGAGAGAGATAGAGAGCTTGGTTATTATATAACGTTGATTGTTTGTTTTTATTGTATTTCTCATGATATGGTTTAGTGTTCCTCAGGTAGCTCAGGAATTGGGGCTGAAACCTTAACTGCCTGTAAGTCAATTATGCAGCATCTGGCAAATGCATATATTTTATGTAGTAACCTTTAATAAAAAAACTCTAAGTCTAAATGCCCCTCAGACCTTACTGCTTATACACAGGCTTCAAGTGCAACCAAACAGGCTCATAAAATAGGAGAAAGGTACACAGATTATTACACATGCTGATCTATATTCGGCCAGTATATGAGTGTCTTTTATGGTATGGAGTAAGTTGTTTAATACCCTGCAGGCTCTTGGCACTGGCGTAGTCCATACTCCAGCTAACCAGAGCCATAGTGATACCCAAGAGAACCAGAAAGATCCAGTCCTCCCCGAGCTTTGTCACAATATATCTTTGAATTCGGGCCAGGCAATCTGCAACATAAATACAATGAATTATATCAGGCTTTCCAAAACGGGGGTTCAATTGCAGGGTGTTCGTGAGTTGCTCAACTGCATGTTTATTAGTGTAGTATATACAAGTTGTTTCCATTACCTTGAATTACGTTGCTATTTAATAATATCAATAATTATGCAAAATAAATTTAAAAGAATTAATAAAAAATTACTTGTTTTTAAAGTACAACATGCAAATGTGTTATTCAATTCGAATTATCCATTATATTATTGCAACAGCCATTACATCAGACATTTTTTGTCAATTAAAATTGCAGTTTAAAGGTGCTGTGTGTTATTAAGGAGGATCTATTGACAGATATGCAATGTAATATACATAACTATGTCTTCAGATAATGAAGCGTTATGTTTATATTACCTTAGAATGAGTTATTTCTATCTACATACACCATGGGTCCCCTTACATGGAATTCACCATGTTGTTTCTACAGTAGCCCTAAACTGAAAAACTTATTTTCGTAAATAAGCAGAAAAAGTGACAACATGTTTGTCCTGTGTCAGCCACCGTAGTACTTTGAAAGTGAGGGGTGATAGGTGGAGTGAGCTGTCGGTTGCAATTCACAACCTCACCACTAGATGCCGCAAAAATCTCTACATTGCTCCTTTAAAATACCACTGATGCTGTTGAAAAAGCAATTTTCTGCTTCATGTATAATCACTTACCTTGGCATTTGGAATATGGGCGGGGCTTTTTTATAGAGGAGGACTGGCTTTTTCCTTGAGCCATGGGCCCCTCCTCCAGATCGACATGATGTGCATGGCCACGACTTCTCCGGGTTGCTTTGGCGTTTCCAGCATGTCTCCTCCATTGCCTTTCGGTCAGCAGACGCGTGGCCTCCCGTCTGGCAACATTACCCAGCTGCTCCCTATATTCCCCATACAGCTAAAAAAGACAACATTACCAGGACATTAAGGCCCAGACACCAATATAATACCCACAATGATTAGCAAAAAAAAGCAGGAACTAATGACATCCGAGCACAAGCAATTCAGACAACCTGCAGCAAACACAGAGAGAAAAAAATCATTCCTGATGATGTGGATATTCGGCGCTGGAAAATTCTTTCATTTCATTGTTGATCTACACATTTTCAGTGTGTTTTCAGCGTTCTTAAGACAGGATCGATTATATGTGTGTAGGTGCTTGTAAAAGTGAGAACGTGCAGTGAATCGATTACACTGTGTGTGTGTGTGTGTGTGTGTGTGTGTGTGTGTGTGTGTGTGTGTGTGTGTGTGTGTGTGTGTGTGTGTGTGCGTGTGGTGAGACGTCGAGTCATTTGTATATGTCAGACAGAAATAGTCAGGCTATGTGTAACAGGGCAGAATGGAAAAAGATCTCCCCCGAGCACCTCCCAAACCACATATATGCTTTCTCTCTCATACACCCACACACAGCTTTAACCCTAAATTTACACCTAAAACTACTTTAAAAAGCAAAATCACCCAAACCACAAAAGCCAAACCCCTTGATGTCCAACTTTACACATACACATCAAAACTTGAGCCATGGACGGATCACACTCTGGATATTGGCCAGTAAAGGAGGAAGTGATCCA
The DNA here is from genome assembly GCA_026939265.1 of Oreonectes daqikongensis. Taxonomy (NCBI): domain Eukaryota; kingdom Metazoa; phylum Chordata; class Actinopteri; order Cypriniformes; family Nemacheilidae; genus Oreonectes; species Oreonectes daqikongensis. The sequence continues at coordinate 12,359,116 of JAOTQM010000311.1, forward strand.
CCAAGATGGACATTCTTCACCTTCCTTCCATTACACGCAATACACACGACTACATGCACACACATTCATGAGCAGTACAGATCCCACATGGTGCTGCAGATATCAGATTCAGCATGCTCATGCACTCAAAAACAATAATCACTTTATTTAATTGGTTCTTTCTTTTATTATTAATCTATTTATTTCAATATTTTAAAATTATATAAAAACATTGACCATGAAATTTCTTCTTTACCATTTTTAGGAATAACTTGCCATGTATTAGTAAATGACAACATGTCAGATAGATTTTTCATAGCAACAACAATGAATCGCCTAAAACAATATTAAACCTGATTAGTAAATCTTATTATTTTTTTCTCTCAAAAATCCAGCAGTGATTTTAATAAATTAGCATCTACATACACAGACCTTTCATAACAAATGCAAATCTTTTTCGTCTTTCTGGCCTTAACTCAACTTCCAATCTGATCTCATAGAAAAAAGTTAATATTTTATTACGTAACAATTTTTAAAAAATGAAGCCCCAGCCTAAAATCACTGCAGTAAGAGCAGATCATATTGAAATAAAATCTAAATACAAATATATATATATATCTATAATATAAATACTTATATATACATATATCTATAATATAATATATAATAATAAAATAAAATTATTTTGATCAATGAATCACACTCAAAATATATATGTGTGGGAAAGCAAGAAGAGAGAGAGAGAAGCGATAGTTCAGGAGAGTGAACTATCGCTCTTAAAGTGATAGTTCACCCACAAATGAAATGTCACTTCAAACCTGTATGACTTTCTTTCTTCAACACAATAAAAGATATTTTGAAGAAAGTTGTTAACTGACACCCATTCACTTGCATTGGTTTTGTGCCCATCCATTAAAAGTGAATGGGTAAAAGCTGTTTCTTTAGCAACATTCTTCAAAATAAGAAAGTTGACAAGTTAAAAGAAAATAGTTTGGGTAAACTATTACTTTAAGGCCAAAACTTCAACTCAATGATGAATTGTATACAATATTACAATATGTGCAGAATTAACTACATTTAACCAACCTAAGTTTTAATATATTGTATTCTACTGAATTACAATGAAACAAAAAAAGCTAAATTCATAAGAAAGCTAAAATCTTATGAATATCCTTTTTATAAATGTATTATTTACATAATAGAGACAAAGACAAACCCACCTCATGTGCAGCTGCGGTCTTAGACATACTGTATTATGGACATCCTTATGCACATTCTTCTATTAAACATCTAGCACTATGAAATCTCCTGCTATTCAACAACATTTATTTATACACCAAACCTGAATGTATGCACACACACACACACACACGTTACAGACAAGAGTTTGTGTGAAAGAAACCAGGATCCAAGGCTGTGTCTATCATTGCCTCTTTAATTTACTAAACCTGGGACACTGATTCAGAATGACAGCGTGAGAGACAGAACAGGAAAACATTTACTTAACAACAACACATTCTCTCTCTCTCTCCATCACTCTTGCTGTCTTTCAAACACACTCTTTCCCTTTGCTTTTTAGATGCACCTGTTTTTCTCATTCCACAGTGTGCGTTAAACTTTAAAACCGTGACCAAAAGGCCTAACCCCATATACTTTAAAATGCATTTAATCTCAAAGTTCAGATCACAAACAACTATTACATTTGCCATTTCTAGAGTTGCAGGATTCAACCGTGTGGAAACAGTAATTCCACAGTAGCACCTCATCATTTCAAATAATACTACAGTATTCTAGATATAAGAGGAAAACCTGGAAAGTGAGAGAGAAAGAAAGAAAGAGAGAACAAGAGGGCGAGGAAGGGCAAGAAAGAGAAGAAAAGAGAGAGAGAGTGGATGTTGCTAACAGACAGAAGCAGTGAAGGGCATAGTGACTTTGAGAGTTAATTAAAAACACAAAATGGCATTCAGTACGTCTACATGTATACGTGTGTGTAAATGTAATCAAATCTGAGCCATACATTGAATGACAGACAAGGAGTTTGGAATAGGCAATTACAATACACACAACAACACACACAAACTATAATATCTTTGAATAGGATTTGCATTAAAGTAGCACAATATTCCATCAGGTATTGATTTTCCTCTTAAAAATCCTGTTGGCATGAGCAGTAATTTTAATAAATGATCATCAACAAACACAAACCTGAAAAAACCTTTATGACAATGTAAACAGGCTCAGTGCAAAACATTGTAAAGATGCTTAGTACATAAAACAACATGTGAAAATTGATAAACAAATACATTTGCTCACTTGCTGCAAAATAAGTAGTTATAAAAATAATATCAACACCCATCAAACCGGTCAACTCCTCATTTCAGAGCCATGTTTATAACATCCAAATCCTACAGCAACTGTAAGCATCACCCTGAGCAATTTTAACAGATTTTTAAAACCACTGCTGAAGAAATAATAAAAGAATGATTTTATCTCACCAGAATTTGATCAAAATTCAGAACAGTCTCAAAAGTGTTGATGGGTCCCTTTATCATGATTATCTTTTCTCTGCTGTGTACCTGCTTTCTTTCCTCGTCCTTTTCACCTTCAGAAAATACTGAAATATTAGTAACTGTATCTGCCTTATAGGGGATGTCCTGTATGTGAACATATAAGCCATAAACCACATTACCCACAATGCACTGGACGTCATTCAGAGACTGTGTGGCTGTCAGCAGCTGTTAATTCACAAGGCTGTGGTTTCCTAATCCTGTCTGGACTGACGTCCACTGCAGGTGTCTGGATGTTACCTGCAAACTTCTTCAACTGATGATAAATTAGTTTTTTTTTGTCATTTCATTTGTTGTTGTCTATTAAGTATTTTGTTGTTTTTGATAGTTTTTGTTGTGTTATGCTATTGGTGGAGAATTTTGACACCTAAACACTCCAAAAAATAAAGGTTCCACATTTCCATGGTTCCATAAAGAACCTTTAACATCCAAAAAACCTTTCTGTTTCATAAAAGGGTCTTTGCGGCAATAAAAGGTTCTTCAGATTATAAAAAGGTAAGAAAGAGATGATCCTTTAAAGAACCAGACAGTTTCTTGAGGTCTCTTTAAAACAAGATATTTCTAAACAATATCGAAGGAATTTTTCTTTATTATTTGCTCCAAGTCATCCATTTCATAATATTGTTTTTAGTTTTCTAATGAAAAATGTATATGTTGGCAAAATTATATTTTAGTCTACAAAAGTATTTAACATGTTATGATCAAAAGAAACATTTCATTCATGTAAACTTTTAAACAGTATTGCATGTGATTGATGTCAATTACAAATCCAGTAGCAAGATACTTCAAATAAAAGAGCCTTTCTAAACCATAACCTTAAGCATTCAAGTCAATTGTGATATTACCATATTCTTACATTTATATACTGTAAGAAAAATGTTGAGTTTCATATATAATGTCAATTTGAGCAAACTACAGATCAGTTAGTTATTGGTTTTGGTACAACTGGTTATTATAAAGGTACTACCAAGAAAATGTTCAAACTTAAAACTTTATTTGCATTTCTGCCCCATAATAAACTGAAAGATTGGACCCAACACTCTTTTATGTGCTGCACATTTCACTGTCCTTCTGTTTCAGTGTCTGTTCATTGCTGTCAGTCAACAGTCATAATTCCCAGAGGTCTCTCTGTTAAAGACGAGGTCATTCACAGCTGTGTGACCTGGAAGTGAAATCCCTTAACCGTGACTGTTAAAAACAACACACAGTGCTGTTCAACATGTTAAAGTGAATATAGCGGTGAACGAACAACATCGTTTTACGGCATTTATACACAAACATGTTTGTTCTTCCCATTCACCTCTACGAATTAAATGAGTTTTTACAACAAGCAAATTAAATGTTCAATCCACTAATTCTTCATCTAAATCTAACTTTCTACATTTTTACGTTAAAAAGACACTACTGTATATATGTTCACTTATCATTTTTGTCATGTCAGCCTTATTCACACATACTTGTTTCAGCCATTGAGCTAATCACATGTACTGAACCCAAAAGTTTTCAGTCAAGCCCCCAATGTTTTTATTACCATGCCTTGTCTGAATCACTTAGGGGCCATTTACATTTTGCGTCTTTGCATGAGGAAGTTTATTATTTGAAGTGTAGACCCTCAAATAGAGAGCAACACGGTCAAGGTGCGCATGTGGTGCGGCACGCTCTTTATTCCTATCTGAAAATCCACCTTTGCTGGAACCTTCACGACGAGTGCAACTCACGGTTGCTTTGAAACGGCAGATGCCGAGCACTTTGAAAAACGACGGGCTCACATTTTCCACCCGTTTTTAGATGCAAAATGTGTATTCTGTCACATTTATGGATGTCTATGAGCTAAGTCACCCTAGAACCGCCCCTACTGAAAACATTGCTTAGTAAGCACAAACATGCCAGTATTGTATTGTCTGCTAATAGAAACATTCACAGCTACTGATCAAGTTGAGCAAGCTCTGACTGGGTCCTTTTTTGCTTCAGAAACCCTGTGTGTAAAACAGACAGAAACTGATGCTTACAAAGGTTAAAAAAGCACTTTGGCCATCTTCCCATATTTTGCAGCAAGAGAGGAAAATCGATGGGGATCTCAGAACAGCAAGAGTCAAAGTGAGAAGAATCAGGTGAAGAAATGGAAGGTTGAGAGGTTATGTGTGAAAGCTTAATGACTTGTGACAGCTAAATAACTGACACTTTTTCACCCCGTCCGCACACACGCATTTTACACCCATTCTGTATTCTCTCATTCCCTTTCGACTGACACTTGACCTTTTCTTTTCCTAATAAACCGTTCAATGGACGCAACTTCATGTGACAAATAACTTCATGTACTGGATCCGCTGACTCAAGGCCGTATAGCGGCCATACAGCAGCGACCACCAGCAGTCTGAGAGGTTTAGGCGTATATTTAACCTGCATGCTCAGGTTTCTGCGAGCATGTAGCAGCGGAGACGTGGAGCGTAGGTTAGCAGAAACACGCACCCCCCTCGAAAAAACCTGCAGTTTCATTACAGCTGACGGAAACGATGAGGTTTGATCCGCAGATCTGCCTAGCTCAGCACATCTGTGACATTGCGAGTGATCCCCAAGGGCAATTGAGATTTTCCGGAACACAAGACTGCGTTGAAGATCATTCGGATTTTTCAGAAAGTTAATAGAAACAAAGACTCGCTCAAAAGGAAACTGAAAAGCTATAATACGGAGAGGCGCAGTGCAACCACGTGTGCACAAACACAACTGTCTCTTGCAAAACTCAATATAAACGTGTGTTAAGCAACTACAAAATCTCCAGTATTGGGTTTGGTCTAAACTTTACTAGAAAACTGTTCAATCGTCAGTGCGCTGACACAGGTTGCAATTCTCATACATATTCACAAGTCTCGCTACAACACCCCTGCCTGCTCCATGCGTGTCGCCGCTAAGAATAGAACGGAAAATCAATTAAAGTCTACTGAAGTTAAAGACTCCTAGACCTGTTATTTAAAGAGACGTATTTTGGCCAGACAAGCGTTTCTAGGTTAGAACAGATCAGATCAGACCATGACACACCTCAGCAAGCCAGCCACGAACAGGCAGAGAGCGAAACGCCTCACACAAGTCCACAAAACAACGGGAGAGAGAAAGAGAGGCATATAAAGGCAGTGACTGACCAGGGTCTGCTGATATCTCAGAGCTTTCCTTTGCGACGCATCGGCAGCCATCGACACGCTCGCACTGAGCCAAAAATAAACACACAGTGTCTCTCTCCTGTGTTACAGCATATGAAACACATACACTCCACCGACTCTTACCCGTTTATTCAGTTACACCACCCCGCTAAAGCCGAGCGACGTACACCGTGTCTCTCTTACGTTACAGTACCCGCGACACGCATGCAGGCAAAGAGCTGACACGCGTGATTCTTCAATTAGATACGTGCAACGTGCACACCAATATACAAACTCTCTAAATGTGTCGGCCTACCTGTAATACACAACAGTACAACTATACACTAACATGGACACAGCGCCAAACCCAAACAGACACTGTATTTATAACCCTTATAAAACATTACAGTAATAAATGTAGTTCTGAATACTACGGTACGAATTTGGAAACTTGGCACCGCAGAGTGAATTTCGGCATTGCAAAATTTCTACAGAGAACCCTGTCAACCGGATATGACATCACGAGCTAAGGCTTTGTATCCTCACGTCATGGATTCCAACATGCTCGCTTTGTTGCTTTTCTACAAAAGGGGAATGTGTGATCCCACTATTATCCGTATCCGAATGTGCCGTAATGCAAAACTTCTTCACATGAGCTTGCATTTTCAGGCTCCGGCATTCACATGCGTAAGAATGGAAGTCAACGGGATGAATGATGTAGTGTGACCACCCCATAACTTAACTAAAACTTGGCATTAGTAACAGATCATGGATTTTATTTTCAGCACACAGACACACATTTTGACCAATTATTTCCTATTAGCTTTTCAATCTTTTATTATTGAAAAATCATTTAATGAACTAATTAATTTAAAGCAAGATTACACTTTAGAAAAGTTAAAGGTATTTAAAATTTACTTTAAATCATTTTAAATAGGGATGTCAAACAATGAAAACGTTAAAAACAAAATAAAAGTTTGTGTTTACTTAATATATGTACTGTGCATATCAATTTTGAGTTTATAAACACATACCCTAAATTACTGGTAAATATAAATAAATATATGTAAATATTTCCTAAATATAATAACCCAACCGTTTTTGATCCAACTAAAATGGAGTAATACTGAAAAAGATGAGAGTAAGCAAGCAAACGCCTGTTTCGTGTTAAACAGATAATGCAGGACCAGATCTGCTGGCCTTTTCTTAACCGTGACACCCGGCTAATCGCGCCTCATCTCACATTAGCAACTAGCAGCCGTCACTTGCGGCAACAGGCCTCCCCGTCTATCCCCGGGCCCGAGCCCCTCCCAACCCGATTTCCGTTTTGCTTCCACCTCTTCTTGTTTTTGTTCCTTCTGGCCAGCGTGGGTGTTATTTCGACTGGGCACCACGCCCCCGGGGGCGCCCCTGTAACATGAGCGAAGAGGAGTTCTGGAAGGAGGTAGAGGGGAGCAACGTGACTCAATACAACAGCGTTTAATTCAGCGGCGAGGACATCTAGATGCCCCGGTCTTAAAATACAGCACATTCCTGCTGGGATTCAACCACAAGTCTGATTAACAGGCAGATGAATATTTAAAGTCTCTGCCAACTTTCTCTCCATCCTAGATGACTTGTGCTGCCTGAGATGTTTACAGACATTAGCCCACAGGGAGGTCACTGATGTGACATGCTGGATGGGCAAAAGCTCTGCACAACCGAGACTCGTATGATAAATAGGATCCCTCGCGGCTTAGCGTGGAGTATATAGCCTCTGGGAAGGATTGTGGAGGTGGTCGCAACTAAGACTGAAAATGAATTGTTCACTCATGACATCCTCGGAGAGAGTCTCGATGGGAAACTAAGAGCGTAAAAATAAATAAAGTCATTACGCAATCATCACAGATTTCTATTTGTAACAAGCCGACACTACAGCATAAACCTCACCGCTAAACTTACGCTAACAGGTCGGGCGGCCAGGTGTTATGGGATCGTTCCTGGAGCAACAGCGGGAAAAAGAAACCCGAGCGCACGGATAAAAATGCATCACCACGGAGGCCGAGGACAACTCTGAAAAACAGAGAGAGAGAAAGAGAGAGGGTGACAGACATCTAATACTAAACATCTCAATACTCGGATACAGAACATAACATTCAACTCGGCTATCCATGACACTATATCTAATAAACAATACAAACAAATACACAACACTTCACAGCTGCAGACTGATATATAATTATCATATCATACACAAAAATATATCCATGCAAACAACCAATAGTGTAATTACAAATAATGTATAACTGAGCTGGTTCCAAAGTTCATTTTGTTTAGTTGGGCCGCTTCTAGTTTATAAACTGGTTACACTGGAAAAACATACACTTTAAAAACTGTGATTTACACTTAAAAATGTAATTAAAAAACCCTGTAATTTACACTTGAAAACTTTAATTTACAAAATTAAAAAACCTGTAATTTATATTTTAAAAACTGTAATTTACAAAATGTTCTGTATTTTGGAAATGTGGTAAAAACATTACATTATAGAAATTAACAGCACATTTACAAGTATTGTGTAAAATAATGTAATTTTAAATTTTTTATGCATTTGGCAGACGCTTTTATCCAAAGTGACTTATATTGCATCAGACTAAACATTTTGTTTCTTATGTGCAATCCCTGGGATTGAACCCATTATTTTGGTGTTGCTAGCACCATGCTTTACACTGAGCTACGTTATTTTACGTATATTACAGTTTTTATGATCATTGTTTTACAGTGACCAAAATAATCAAATACATTAAAAAAATCACTCTAATTCATTAGAACAGTATTTGTTTATTACATGTTATCTTTTGCAATAAAAAAAATACAAAAATGACAGTTTCCCATAGCTGATTTAAGCACCTTCATAGCTGGTTAGTAGTACAGATGACTGTAAGGGCAGTGAATAACACCAATCCATTTCATATATCATATAGAACAAGCACTCATCCAGTACAGTTAGGCTGGAGACATTAAACCAAACGTACAGCTATTATATACAATACACTATAGGCGAAAATGCTTCTCTGTTCATTGTGCATTTGAACACTTTTAGTGGGGACTTGCATTTTTATTATCATTTAAAACATACAAATCTAGATAAACAGATCCTGAGAAATACTCCATAAATACCATTTGTTTTTGTCTTATGATTTCAGCTGTTTTACTGGTATTAATAAGCTGTTGGTTTGAAGAACATACACCGTTGTTCTCTTAATGGAAAGACTGCAGCATTAAACAAATACCGCTCATAAAAAAAAAACAGTACAGTAATACTGTGGTGATAAAATGATAAACTTCTCTGGTATACAAAATTTAATTTCCCACATTCATGCTTTTAAATAATATGGTTATTGAAAAACATATTCTGGCCTTCTAGAAATACATTTGATGCCTTTGTAAATACCATCTGGAATCATGGCACAGCCTTATTTTCATACATAGGATCTTAAGGTAAAACCTGAACAACATTCAATTCATGCCCTTTCCTTCCAAAAAAAAAAACTTCATTAGTTAAAGGATAAAAACAAAACCTAACAAAGAATCAGCATCAACAAAGAAAATCTATCAAAATCAATCATTTTGGCTGCCAAAACAGTAAAAAAAACTATTTCATGTTGGGTGATAACTCAGAAGTAGAAGAGAGCTGGAAAAATGCCACAGCCGTGTCAAAAGGTCAAAGGCTGTAACCTTTGATATAAAACATATGCCAACTGGACAAGGAAGACACATGCACAGAGGGAACCAGCAAACACAAATTTACAGTCTGCATGCCCAAGAAGAATAATGCTGTGCAGATAAGGAAGACTGTGTGTCTAAAAATCTGAACCTTTATGTGGCAAATGGTAACCGATATGTGCTTTAGCTCTCTGCTGCCACCTGATGGTGTTTTAAGACAAAGCATAATTTCAGTCTCCAGTAACGGGACTTCAATGGCACACAGAATGTTTAAAGTGAAAAGAAATGTGCAAGAAATTTGCCAAGAAAACCTACTGTATATATACACATGGATTAACTACTAAATATGTGATGAGAATATAAATTTCATTTTGAGAGTAAGCTGAACAAAGTCCCCACGGACAACATTAAAGTGGATCTGCATATGGAATGCAAATCTGGAAGTTTTTGGAATTGCACAAATATTTGTAGAATGATTATATACGTTTATATGCAAAGTACAAGGATTCATGTATTAACAGTAATCGTAATGGCCTATTTTGAGCCGAGCAAAGCAATGAGGACGAGAAAGGAATTAAAAAGGTTGAGCAAAGTTTCACTAGGGCTTCAGAAGGCCCTAGTAGTCACAAACAGCTGCCACAATGCATACAGAAATGCTAAATACTGTAATTATAATATAAATGTTATGTCAATGTTGCATAAAACACACCAAGCAAAAAGGCAAGTGAGCTTGGTTAAAAAGCAAATGTTATCAGATAGCACCTATGACAACTTATCTAGGCAGAGGGTAGGGAAGGGTTTAGTAAAGTACTGGCACGATGACAGTATGCATGTGAACACATACAAATGTATGAGTGTGTTTGTGAGATATGATTGTAGAATGGCATCTCAATGCTGGTTGCGGTTTGGCTTTAAACTGTAAAGGCTCCACAACTACTGAACAAATATAAAACAAACTGTACAAAGAAAATAGATAACAAGTAGACAAAAATAAATCTATGCAGTACAGGAATATCAATAAAAATCTGTTGGCTTATGAAGAATAAATTTAAAAATGCTTGGAATTGAAAAAGTTGTAATATTGCATTTCTCATTAACCCCAATCCCCAGCTTAAAATCATTAAAAAAATAAAAACTGATATATTTTTCACTAATTTCATTCAAAGAAATGCAGTGGAAGCGCAAGAGCCACAGGCGTTCTTACTGTATATGCCTGTTACTGTGCTGAGGCACGTGAAATAAATCACACATGGAATCTGATAAGATTGACATCACTATGTGTTTGTGCAGGGCGGGTGATGGATGGACAAGTGTGACCGCTGGGCTCCCTGCCACTGCATTAAAATCAGTTGTATAGGCAGAAGTGACGTGTCTGTGTGGAAGTGCGTGTTAGTCATTGGGGGAGTACTTAGGGAAGAGGTAGAGGTCTTTACAGAGGGAGCTGGTGAACTCTGACATCTCTTTACAGCGGTGATGAGCTGAACCAGGTGCATATCCCTCTCTGCATTTAATCTGATTATTCACCTACAGAAAAAACACACACTTTTCATATATGAGCTTATTAACAGTTCAGGCAATAAAATAAACTCTCATCTTGTAAATGTAAATGTATGTTGATGTTCAGATGGTTACATTTCTCAAATGACACCAAATGTCTTACCTGCACGAGTATATCAGACATATGTGTGTCTTTGGCTTTTTTTCTGATGGCTTTGTTGAGGTCCTGAATGAACCAAGACCCTTTCTTGGTGTTTCTCATCGCAGCGGTGCCTGAAACACACACACACATCATCATTAATCTGCACGAGTCATGTATGATGGACTGATAATGAAATTCCTCAGATGAATATACATCAAAGTGTACACATTGAAACCTTTGAGGGTGGCAAAGCCGCAGATCATATCAGATCTCTGGGGAAGTTTGACTTTCAGTCTCTCTCTGTCTTTCATATCCCTCTCTTTGTTTTCTCTCTCCCCCTCTCTTCCAGCATCCCTCTGTTCACAACCTGGTGACTGAGTCCTTTCCAGGCCATCCAACTGATCCACACCATTGTCCATCTCATCTGAAACAGGAAGAAGGTGATACAACTATACTTACAAATTGCAACCAACTGCTCACTCCACTGCTCGCCCCTCCCATTCGGAGCACTACGGCGTCTGACACAGGAAAAAGATGACGTCACGTTTTCACTTCTTTGCCCAAGGAGATTTAGTATTTATGAAAAATGCTAGAGCAGTTTGTCCATTTAGGGCTACTGTAGAAACAACATGGAGAATTCCATGTAACAGGACTTGCAGTGTATGTAGATAGAAATAGCTCATTCTTACACACAGCACCTTTAATATTTTTCCTAAATTAATTTGAATATCTTTTGAAATATTTTCTTACTTACACAGAAAGAATGTGACCCATTACTCACACAGACACCTTGTAGTCAACAATATAATAATAGTTAGATAATATATAAAATACACAAGCCACCAATATTAGTTTTAATGTACAGTCTAAAGATGCATAACCCAGGGGTGTTCATTATTTTTCAAGAATTTAATCGTCCACCATCAATTATTCCATATGTATGTGTCACCAGTCACCACTTATGTTCAGCTCCTGAAGAAAAATTCTTCTGAATCAAACATTCAAGACAGCCATTTAATAAATATTTTACTTCTCTCACCTCCTCGACAGGCCTGAATGAAAAACATCTTTGGCTTGTTCTGGAGCAGAGGGCAGCGAGCGTTATCAAATACCTCAAACACCCAATCCAACTGAGAAACAGAGAAAGCGTTCAAGAAAAATTCTCATAGTGAAATTCCTTTACTTTGAAGGCATTCTGTGAGCTCACGCTACAGAATACATTCCAGACTGTGTACGTACCATCAGCATCTGTCCGTCAGTGCCGTAGATGGATCCTTCAATGCCGTGAGACAACAGACATACAACGCAGCAGTTGTACTCTGCGTGTTCCTGACGCTGGGCGAACTGTTCTATGCACAGGCGCATTTCCTGAAACAACCACAAAATTAACCAAATTAACAAAGACTTGACTTATTCCACAACTTAATCAAAAGACTTTGCTTTATAAAGCAGCCTGACGCTCATATGCATGTTACTCACCTCAGCTGTGAGGTCGTTGTGCAGACTAACTGTGAAGTCCAGCTCAGTGAAGAGCCTCCTCAGAACCTCCTCATCCACCTCTCCTCCCCTACGGATGTCCAGATCTGGGTTCAAATGCACATCAAACCTTACGTTGCTCAGAACCAGGGCCAGACCTCGGGGACTGGAGTGCATCTGGTAAGCCTGGGAAAACAGAAGACATTTGCATAGAGGTTTCACACTCGTATGTTTCAACACAGCAAAACCAATATGCAAATATTGTGTGTGCGTATTTAAATAAAAAAGAGATTCAAAAAGGGTTTGTGTGCTTGTACCTGTTCTTTGTGAGATTTATAGAATTCAGGTGTGCAAGGGAGTACAGCTGTGGTCTCGGGACAATCTGCATCCAAACACATCTCCATACACTCTGAAAGACAAAATCAACCACATTCTGCTAAAATCTGCTATGTTTATGCAGTTGTGCTCACAAAACAAAAATGTGCTCACCATGAGTTCGGGCTCGTTTTGCAGGTATCACACATTCCTGAGTTGAGAGACCAAGCGAAGGCTCAGAATACCTTTTCTATAAAAACCAAAAATAATTAAAACACAAAAAATAATTTGCAATATACAATGAATGCACCATACTGACAGCTGACGTTTGTTTGTTTTCCATTGTTTAGGGGAAAGGAGAGTCTCTACTTGTCTGTTTGGTTTGGGTGAAAGAACCACTGTCATTTGGGTGTGGTGATCTGGTGCACTATATGAACGGAACAGCTCTTTAACTTCCTCTTTAATCCCATGTTTCCATTTCAAAGACCCATCTCTGACCTCCGTGGGTCCTGTGTGCTCATACAACTTATCCCTCACCTCCATTCGAAGTGTCTCTTATTGTCTAAAGGTCCCGTGTGTCTCATGAGAAATTTACATTATTTATTATTGCAAGTGGAACAAAATTTGACATGACTGACTTCAGCTAAAGTTTAGCAGTAGACAGGATTTATTCTATCTATAGCACGTGGAGTGCATCAACTAAATAACTGCTAGAAAATAAAGATTCAGAAAAGGAATCTACAAAGTCTTGCCCTCTGTGTCTGCATACAGTATCTCTCTCTCTCTCTGCCCTGGTTCTCCTGCTCTCGTGAGACATGCTGTTAAATGTGAGGAGACTTTCATGGCCCCTTCCTGATAGATGATTCCTCCAAATCTGTTCTTTAGAAACCTGTCGAGTCAGTGTAACTGGGTGTGATTCTCATTGAAGTAAAGGTGCCAACTCACATCTTTCTCTACGAACTCCACGAGCATTCGGTTAAGATGCTGTTGCTCCGTCTCGGTTAGAGCTGTGCAGAAGCTGTGAAATGCCCGAGGGCCACGTTTAGGCAAGAGAGCTAAGAGATAACGACTTTTGCCCTGGGATGTCGGCTGAGCCTGAATGACACAAACAAAAGTATTACATAATTGTGCTACTTCAAAGTAGCCAACAACACACCTTCAATTAACTTTATACTTTATCCACCTAGAATAAGTTTTGTGTGTTTAAAAGATTTTTATGTATGCTGCGTGCTTGGATGCTCTTCCTTTGCTACCTGCTCTTGTAAAAAAACAACTTATACACTACCGGTCAAAGATTTTTGAACACTTACTCATTTACTTATTCATACTTTTCCACAATTTAGAATACTACTAAACTCATCAAAATGATGAGATAAAACAAAAGGAATATATTGCAACTATATCAGAATTATCTTGCAACTAAAAAAAATTACTTTTTATATTTTAGCATCTTTAGTGTAGTCATATTTTTTGTAGAATTAGCAGAAATTTCTTCTTGAGGTCTCAACCTGAGATGCTTTTTAAACAATATTAAAGGAGTTTCCATCTACTCTGAGCTCTTATTGGCTGTGCTCATTATTCAGTCAAAGTGATCCACTACAAAAACATTTGTTATTAAATTAAATGTTAGTTAGTCTTTGTCTACAAAACCAGTTTCATGCATTTAAGCATCATATTTTTTTGCCTTTATTTGTATAGTATAGTGTAGTGTAAGAGAGGACAGGAAGCAAAGTGGGAGAGAGAATCGGGGTGGGGTAGGGAAAGTACCTCGAGCCAGAATCGAACTCGGGTCGCCTGGAGTGCAAACGCACCATGTGTCGGAGGCTTAGAGCACTGCACATGAGGCTATTGGCTCTGAATGATTAAAAGTTTTTTTAATAAGAAACATTTCACTGAAGTGTTTAAAAACTTTTGACTGGTAGTGTATGTGCCCAAGATAAGTAAAACAATTTTTTTTTTTAAATTAAGTTTTGCTCATTAGGTATTATTCTGCATTTAGTTCCATACTGCTATTTTCTTTTAACTCATTATGAATGTATTTTAGGGATTTTATAGAAATGGTGAAATACAAAATGTTAGTATTCTCAGCTCGGTACATTTCATCATTTATAAACCCATTACGCAGAATTCAGTTTTACCCTCCTAAATGACTGCAGCAAATGTTCAAAAACCATGTGGATCTACATTATTAATAAACAACTACTAATATTTAGCTTTTTGACGTCTATACAAAAAGTCATTTCCAGGTTCACGTACCATAATGCTCTCAGTCATGTTGTCTGTAAGAACTTCATCTCTCTGCAGACACTGAACCAGCAGATCATCCACCACCATCTCCTTACAGAGTGTGACCGAGTTTTTTCTCAGGGCCAGTCTCTCTCTCTCTCTCATACCACATTCTCCCAACATGATCAACCTTTGAGTTTTCGTGCAGGTTCAAGCCGAAAGAAAAGTTAGCCATATTATTCACCAAACAATTCATGTGTATGAATATATTTTTTTTTAAACATGACACTTATCACTTAAATATTCAATTAAATAGATTATTTTAAGACTACTGATTATGGCTGTCCTCAAAACAATAGTAAACTACAATACAGCACACAATTACGCAGGTAAGGGTCTGTGTCACATCAACTCGCGCTGCTGTTAGCTTAGCATGCTAATCACAACAAAAGAGACACCTGTCAATACTTCACACTTATGAAACCAAATTCATGATTAAAAGCAGGACAGCTACTAAACTGCATATCGTACCTTTTTTCGTTCCCTTTCGAGACTGGTTATCAAGCTGACCTATGCGAATATGAAAGTAAAACAATATCGAGCCAAACAACACTGTTAGCTGTCATGTGCTAGCAGTTCGTGTGGGCTTTGTTATCATTATCGCGGAGTTTATCCTTTTAAATTTTATTTTTCGTCGTCGTAGGTCGGGCTACCCGCGGGCTTCTGCATAAGTCGTTTGGAATTATGGAAAGTATTTTAATAACTGACAGTACAACTATCTCTGTACAAACTACCGCGCGCGATCGTGGAGTTCAGCAGCCAATCGACATACGTGTAAAGATGATTGACGCGATGAACAGCCTATCGCACCGACTGTCCGTCCACGATTGGGGGCGTATCTATAATGCATCACAATTTATTTGAAATTTGAAACTTGTAACACACATCATTGTTTAAACTTAATTATTAAAAAATAAACTTTTGTATTTAACATCATGCAGCCTTATTGCTGATACCATATTGCACCAATTCTTGCACTACCTTTCCAAATTACATCTTACTGCTGGATTTAAGTAAACCAATTCCAAGTGGTCAAATATTTGACGATTTACAGACAATTTGCATTATAAAATGTACAGTATATTATAATAATTAAATTATAATTATAAGTGGGATGGTGGTTTAACAGATGGGATGCTTTTTGTAATTTTTTTTCAACAAGGGGGATGCCATCCCCTCACATCCTCCCTCAAATCAAGCCATGTCTATAGTGAACTTTGTGCTGCAAATGATATCAATAGACATAGTCGTATTAGTAATCAAACTTTATTTATATTTACTTACAGTGTTATTTTTACACCAGAGTTTAAAAGAACAAGCAGTAAAAACAGCAAAGCCACGCTCCTACACAGGCTTGTATGTCATACAATGAAGTAGTCATCAGGGTGTCATAGTCCCAGAGCATTTCCACTTTGAGAAGTTCTTGCGTTACAGTAGACCAACTCTACAATGATACACAAAAATACACAAACCTGTTTGGCTTTGATTCATAACTGTTTTGTTAAATGCTTGTAAAGCTATAATCTATACTTAAAAATTAGGGCTGTTTAGGAATAAGCAATGTAAAGTCTTTACAGTATACACTCTTAAAAAGGTGCTACAAATGGATCTTCACATTTATGCCATAGAAGAACCATTTACTCAAAGATTATTATTTTTTTATAGTTTAAGAAACTTTTGGAAACGTTCTTTAAACGTTTAAGATATAGTTCTTCTATGTCATCATGAAACACCTTTTTTAAGAGTGTAGTGTATAAGTAACTTCACTATAAACACAATCAAGCTCCAAGCTTCAGTGCAGTAAAACACACACACACAAAAAAACATTAAGCTTTAACAGAAAAGTATACTGTGACTCCTTCAGTTTAAAACTTTGTCCTGTGGATTCCAGTGAGGATTTACAGTCAAATATACTGGCAGACAATCATATTAACATTTACAATGTAAAGTAGACAAGTTAAACAAAACAAAATTAAAACACCAAATAAAACACATTTCATTTCACATTTAGTTCCACTGCAACTCTTAACTGTTAACAGTGTGTGCCATAAAATGTTCTCTCTGGTCAGAACAGATTTTTTTAATACTCTGTAAAGCTGCTCTTTTAGTCAAATGTCTTTATACTGTTTAATAATGAATAATATTTCAAAACATCAGTTGTAGGTCGTAACAAACTGAAAGAATGAAAGGTAGATACAATGCAGTCCTCACTAGAAAACACAACATTTCACAACAAACAAACAAAAATGAATTTTGGAATGGTAAAAAATGTGGGGAGTAAAACATATGTGAATGTATATTTCAGTTTTTTTCTTGGGCTAGTTGAGCAAAAGCTTAAAAACTTTTCATTTTTGTCAAACAATAGTTCATATGTAAAACTTGTACTTTATAACCAACTATGTCATGAAAAGAGGAGCAGTGCTGTATGGTGATGACATTTTGTTATAAACATCAAACATCTGGTCTTTGGACTTTTCAAAACTAGTTTTCAACTTTAGACATGTAACAATGAGAATTTTGAGGGATAAATACAAAATAAGTTTAACTGGAAGGTTAAAAAAGAAAAAACAAACAGCAGCACAAACAAACACGCCTGAAATGAAAATCCCTCTTTGGGTTCCACAACTTAATAACAGTCCAGCTATTTTTCATTGGTTGTATTCATTTGGTCACATGGGGAGTAAATGGTCATCTCTTTCCTCCGGCTCCTCCTCAAGAGGTTCGGTCGCCACACCTCTATACGTCGGTGGCTCTTCTCTGTTTCCACGAGAACGGCACACAAAATCACATCCATCCTGTTGGGATCAAAAAAAGTGTAAGTAAACTTCAGAAAGAGTATAAAACTAGGATTGATGTGCATTCATGATTACACCTACAGCAGACAAGTTGCCGATCTCTGACCAAAAGGCGTAGTTGGGGAACTGTTCCACTCCCTTGGCCCCAACCACCAGTCGCTGATAGAGGAATCCACCAAGAATATATACAGACAGGCAGCAGAATACACTATGAACAATAAAATAAGATTGAGGGTGAGTAAATGCAGACAAATGGTGAGCTATGCCTTTAATGTCCTACCAAAATGTCACCCATGATTTCAATGGTCAACCAGAAATATCTTTGGAATAAAGCACTACTGTACTGAACAAGCTACTGTAACTTTGTTTTCAGACACTCACACAATAAGGAATATAGATCCAGCGCTGAGTTTGGATGGGATTACAGGACACACTGCACTGGTGTCCAGCTCAAACAAGTAATAACAGTCCTCTTGCTTATCCCTGTCTTCTAGGACCACTGAGAATTTACTCTAACAAACAAAAGAAATCAATAAACCAGTTAAAATGATGTTGTTCTGGTTATTTCTTTGTATGTATTGTATGTAGACAGGTCAAGACGTTTAAGAAATATGTTTTGTTGACACCGTGGTAATGCTTTAGTACTAATACCTTAGTATCTTTATTGCAAGAAATCATAATCATGGCTCTTCTGGCCTCTTTAGAGCAATGGCTGTCATATTTCTCTCCTCCTTCATAGAAAAGCATAACCCAGTCACCTACGGCAAGAACAAAAGAAAAAAAACTTCACCTGGAAAAGGTTTTGTAAGATGTGATGTCTGTGTATCAGCAGAAAATGCCCAACAGTGACCACAGTGTGTTGAACACATGAAAATACACCAATAATAAAGTCAAGCAATGTACAGTAACATACTTCCTCCAATAACTCGTGTTCGATTGTAGTTTCCGATTCGAACATGCGTGCCATCTTCTTTCAACTGCACGAGGCCTGCATTTTTCAGTCCATCCACATCACCACACACCCGGAAAACGTAGGAATATTTTTCTTTCTCTTCTTGAACAGCCACGGTGAAGCTGTTTAGGGTGAATAAAGATAGTTATGCAATGAAAAACACTAACAAGGCCAGCACAGCCTCCACATAAGACAGACTGACTCAGAAATGTGGTTTACTTTTCTTGGGTGAGAGGTTCTAATAAACGGAGCGCTTTTTTCGCTGATTCACTTTCTGAAACCAGCTTGCACTTATCAATGTTGTCTTTTCCTTGCACTCCTCCAAGTAGTAGGAACAGGGGGGTGATTATTCTCATTGACAGCAACATGACTTGCATTGATGACACCTGATGAGAAAGTCAATGCATTAAGTAACCTGACCACCAGCCAATATGCCCAATGAGAGAGAGAGAGAGAGAGAGAGAGAGAGAGAGAGAGAGAGAGAGAGAGAGAGAGAGAGAGAGAGAGATAAAATACATAGAGGCCTGATTTCCTTTAAATATTGAGTCCACTCCTGGATGCCAAACAAATGGAACAAAATATTGCCACATAACTTATTTTTGTTACGACTACAATTTTTTACATTTATTATTACAGTTCATGTAAGTACCGAACCAAAAGGTAATGGGGAACTTAGTTTACAAACAACCTACATTTAGCACAAGTTGCCAGCATCAATGTGTATAAAATTAAATCAAGGCACAAAATTGAGCACAAACATACCTTTCAGAATGCGCAGAGACAGTATAACTGTGTAAAAGTGAATGTGTTTAAACTAGTTGTTGTCTAGTTGTGCCCACCGAGCTCTGGGATATCAGTTTCTGCCAAAGTGTCACACCGGTGTCTTTAAACAACATCACATCAATAGATCTGCAGGGCATCGACTCTGAGACGATGAAAAACTAAATTCTGAGTATGTTCGCGTTGAAGAAATCGCACTAATTCAAGGATTCAATGGTTTCTGTTCAAACGCGGAAGTGAAACTAAACTGGCGCCACATGTGACTGAGCGTCGGGCGGAAGCTGGTCTGCTGCACGGGATTATGGGAGATGAGTGCGCAAACACAACACACCTACGGCGTTTTTGAAACAGTTGCACAGTGTGGACGCGCAAGTCATATCTTTAAATCTGAGACGTGGAACTTGAGCATGTATGTCAAACATTTGTATGTAAACAAAGTTTAAATTGTCTTGCCGAGAAACATGCTGCATGTGTTCCCTTACGAAATTCATAATGTGCATTTCAGCATGCGCAGTATTACCAAACAAGCTAAGAGTTATGTTAGCAAATGTGTAATAACCATGGTTTGCCATTTTTATAACCAAGAACCAAGGGTAAACAATCTAGTTACTGTAGTAAAGCGGTTAATTATGGTTATTATGGCTAGCAACCCTGTTTTGGTGGTCATGGTAGTCAAAAGTGTCCCGAAACTGTTTCCTGTCATACATTCTTCAAAATATCTTCTTTTGTGCTCAACAGAACAAAAATGTATTAAGCATTTTTTCCTACTATGGTGGTGGTCGAGAACTGAAGCATTCTTCCAAATATCTATTTTTTTCTTCTTTTGGGGGGGGGTGAACTGTTCTTTTAACCGTATGAACATCTCTTGCAGGAACTGTGTATTTCCAGGTTAAAACACTGTTTTTGGTTTATTGTTTGTTCTGTGTACACTTGTAAATGAGGACTCTCATGTCGCATAGATTATTAATTTTTATTCTTACTTTTCCTAATGGTAGCTTTATATAATCATGCCATAGTTTCCTATGTACACTTATAGATAATATCACAATATTCAGAGGTTTGAGGCTCACCCTATTTAGATCAGTCAGACAACATTTGTGGCCCCTACGGTCTAAGAAGTACACTGAAACTATAGTACCAAGTTGTTCTCAGCTGGCGTGCCCCAATGCTCCACCTAGATAGGATTTTAGTCCATCACTAACCTGAACGTAGATTTGCGGTAACAAAGGATATAGCGTGATCTACTAGAGTTGATAAATACAGAATAATGCAGCGTACATTTAAACATGAGACATTCATTAGTCAGGTACATGTTTCATGCCAATTATATAATCAATTCAGAGAATTACAAAAACAAAACATCAAATAGTCAAAGATTAGTCTATGAGTTCAAGATGCATACCTGGCAATAGAAAAGGCATCGCAGGAAAAAACATGATGGGTTCATCTGACTAAGAATCCCCCTAAACATTTTGCCAGCTTCCCCTAAATACCCAAACCAAAATACCCTTCCTCCACATGAAGACATCATTTACATTGAAAAGGACCTTGTCTTAAATCTGATCAGGCCACAAATGGGCATTTACATTTATTCATTTGGCAGACGCTTTTATTCAAAGTAGGAGAGCATAAAAGTTTTGTCAACACGCTAAATAGTACCGATTTACATGTGAAGACCCCAGGAAGGAAACACCCTCAGCAGTGAGCAGAATATCTTAGAAACCTCAAACCTATGTTAGGATCTGCTCTACTGCTGCATAAATAAGACCTTTCAAATGATATCAAATAAGCATATGTAGATTCTTTGTTTTAAAAAAGTATAATATTTGTTATACCCAGTCCATAGCTTTGGGGTGATCTGAGCTTAGTGAGAGATGGGGAGAAGAGAACTGATGTAAAGGTGTGAGTTTGCTATCATCATTCATTGTTGTATGCTGTCTGAGATGGGAATGCAAACTCTGTGGGAGTTCATTGTATTGGATGAAGTTCTGTGTTTCTCGGGATGTGGTGCGGACATCTTGGCACCAGCCTTACAACTTTGTTTCGAAAACATGCAACGTTGCTGTTGCCTCTTTGTATTACATCATAATATATAAATATTGTATCTGTGCTTCCTGGTGTGCTTTACAACTTGTGATAACAGTTACATTTCACAAGCCGCTTAGGACCAACAGATTACAACATTAGTGTGTATGGATCTATGCTTATTCACCCTTCCCCCTTTGTTCTCACACTTTCTCATGTCTTTTAATCTACCTGAGAAAACAGACACACCCAGCACATCCAAACCCACCAATCCCAGTGCAGCAATGGGCCAGGCTACGTACTTCCTGTTTCTATGAGGCAGAAGCATGCAGTGCCAGTGAGGGTGAGGTTGAAGGGCTGAATTTCTGGAACAAGCTGTAATGCAATCACTGTGCCTCCACTGACTTTATGAGAAGAGAAGACGCGCATGATCAAACAGACATTTACACGAGGACTTCTCTTAAAAAACGTAAGGAGGCATAAGGAGAAAAATAGAAGGAGTGGAGGAAGATAAGTGTCAATCTGTTCAGACTTGTTTGGGAATTTGAGAAGGGAGGGAGGAGGGAAGCAAAGGAGAGAGAGATAGCTGTAAAAATCTTTTTGCTTTGTTGAAAACTTGTTTTAACTTGGATGACGAGATTAAATAGAAAAAAGGGGGGCCAGATAATTAAATCAGTGTTTCATGTATAGAACTTATCTCACTCAACTTTGCTTCACTCATATCAAACACTGATATGTGGAATGTCTGTGAGTTGTGCAACTTCTTCAAGCTTCACAGCGTGTAGAAAGAAAACGGGGGTAGAGAAAGCGAGAGAGAAACAGAGAGGAGCGTCCCGACGCAAAACACTCTCAGGTGAGTTCTCTGCATTATTCCCAAAACTTTTTCATCTTTCCTTTCTTGTTTACTTTTGACAGAACAAACAGAGCTTGTACTTGTTTGCGAACATGTCCACGTCGCAGGCAGACGTTGCCATGTCATGCTTGAGAACATTTATATACTTTTCAACATTTTTATATGGATTTGCTTCTTGCGTTTTATGATTCACCATATTTTGAGTGAGTCAGCCATGTTCAAGTTAAGTTCCTGCAATTCTCTTAATAGATTTTTTAGCTCTTACTTAAGAGTGAATTAGTTGTAATGCTTCCAAACAAGGTAAGAATAGCAATAAGGGCAGTGGTTGGTTTAGCTGCATTCCTTGTAAAGCGCTGACACATTATATTATTTAGTATAAACCACAGAGTATTTTATGTATCAACTGCATTTATATTTGAAATATATTTTTATTCATAGTGTCTATAGAATAACAGAAAAGAATAGCAACATTGGACAGAATAAACTGAATTGTGTGCGTGCATGTTGACGACAACACCATGTTCCTTGCATAGCGTTAGTCTCAGGTTCAATTTTTAAAAAAACACAAAATAAAATAAAATGTATACATTAATTGCTCTGTATTTTTTTATAAAGAATATATACAAAGTAGACAAACCAAAGCTGCAAAAAGAAAAATGAGATGGAGCTTTGGTGTGCCTGTTTTGTATAAATTCTTCCTTTGATTCATATGAATTCTTCATTTGAGCATTTGATGTGCGTGCTTTTGCTGTGTTTTTGCTCTGTATTTTTTTTTTATTACAAATTTCAACACGATTAGCAGTCAAATGCATTCATGTAATGTAATTCATACATAGTTGACAAATAAACTGCACATGTGTCCTATGGTGTGACATTATTTAGAATGCAAAGATTTAGAAAAATTTTGCTATTTTGTATTATAAATATATTAGTATTATGAAATTTGATATATATATATTCAACATTTTTGCTGTCACACCATAGGATACATGGCATGGTTTGTTTGTCAACTACCCCAATTTTTTTATTTGAATTTTGTAATTTGATTTAGTACAATAAACACTTTCAAAAAGTTTACTTTCGTGTTAAAGTTAAGGGCTACCACGTGAGCTGCCAAGTTACTTGACATGTTGCAACAAGATGTACGCCAGAAGTTTAAAAGATTTTTCTGACTAAATCAAACAATAAACACCTTATTATATTTCATCCTTTACAGTTTCTCTGTGTTACCATGGAAACCAATAAAAGTAATGGGACCACTCAGGACACTGTGAAGATGCCATTCTCTTAAGGTGCACCACAGAGGTTTTATCAATCAACTGTATTAATAAATTGTCACCCTACCCCTAAGACCATCTGCAAACGTGACCTGGCTGTAAGTGACCTGGAGATGGACCAAGTTCGGGAAAAACCAAAAGACAGAGGAAGAGAAGCAGGGACGGATTCATATGATGATGTGGACTTTAGAGAAAGAGAGAAAAGGAGATACGGAGATAGCCGTCCAAATGGAAGAGCTTCCTTGTGTGAGCAGGCTGATTATGGAGACCAAGAGAACGAGAGGAGAAAAGGGGACACTTTTCCTAGGATGACAAGGCCAAGCAAAGATGTAGAGGGACGGAAACCTCTTCCGATCCACGAAAGGGAGCGCCATATGGGAATACCAAAGGAACTGTTGTATAAAACGGAAAGAGAGAGAGACCGAAGGAGATACAGGGAGATGGACTTGCAGAGTGAAAGAGAAAGAAGGAGATGCGAGGAAGACTTGAGGAGAAATGACATGAGAAGGCGTGGAGGGGATGAGGTAGAGAGACGGAGGGAAAAAGTAAAAGAGTTTGATTTAGAAATAAAGGACAGCAGGAGTCAACCAGGCGTCAATGATCTTTCGGCCGTCAGGGAAAGAGAGAGAGACAGAAGAGACAAAGAGGGAGATAGATATAAACAAAGAGACAGAAAGGGCAGGTATTACTCTCGAGAGACAGAGAGCTTTTCGGATAGGGAATGGACGGTTGAGAGACACAGGGAGGTGGATAGAAATAGAAAAAGAGACACAAAAAGCGAAGGGGGCAGTGATGGAGAGGCGGGAATGGAAAGAAGAAAAAAAGATGATTCGAAACGTGAACACAAACACTACAGGAGTGAAGGAGACAGTTACACACAACAAATGTTAGACAGAACGAGAGAAAGAGACAGGCGTAGAGAGAGAGAAGCAGAGAGACGACGAGACCCGCCATCGCAGAGAGAGCGAGAGACAGGTTATCAAGATCACAGAGATCCAGAGAGAGATAGAATGAGAGAGTCCAGAGATAAAAGAAGAGACTACTCAGACAGAGACTACCTAACTGAGAGAAGGAGGTATAAAGAAGAAGAAAAGACGAGATGTTTAGAGCAAGTAGAGTTGGAACAGAGAGAAAAGAGAAGGAGGAGAGAAAACAAAGAGACAGAGAGAAGCAAGCACAGACCATGTGCAGAGAGAACTACAGGATATGATGTCGAG
This sequence comes from Oreonectes daqikongensis, assembly GCA_026939265.1. NCBI lineage: Eukaryota > Metazoa > Chordata > Actinopteri > Cypriniformes > Nemacheilidae > Oreonectes > Oreonectes daqikongensis. The sequence goes on from JAOTQM010000311.1 coordinate 12,384,116, forward strand.
GATGAAAAAAGGAGGCTAATAAAAGACAACGTCGAAGAGAGAGAGAGCAGAATCACCTCTGACATCGACGAACAGAAAGCTGAAGAGAAAGAACACGAGGGAAAGAGTGCACTGAAGGAAGAGGAAAGCAGTGGAAGTGTCACGGTTAAGGAAGCAAATACAGGGAAGACTAAGCCCAAGTTTAGGAAAATGTGGCTTGAACCACGAACGGGAGGTGAGAGAAAAGATAGTTCTTTAAAAGACGAGTATATAGAGAGGGAGAAAGCAAGAGAGAGGTACATCCAAAGATACAGAACGAGCAAGACAATAGAAGATCCTGAGAGAGAGAAAGGAGGAGGGGCAGTGAGTCGTGAGGACAAGTATAAAGAATTAGAGAAGGCTGGGGAGTTCATGAGGCATGTGGATGCAAAACAAGAGGAGGAAAGAATAGCTTGTGAGAAAGAGACTATGGGAACAGAGGACCAGATGGAGAGAGAGAATGTGAACGATAACACAGAGGATATTGACAGAGAGGAAGGAGACAGCAGATATGGTAGCTTACAGACTGAAGAAGGAAGTGAGGGAGAATCAGAGGGAGAGAAAGACAGAGGGATGTCAGTCGATGATGGATTTGTGACTGTTTCAAGTGGAGGGGACGATGCCGAGGAAGACAATTTCGAAGACTGCAAAGAGTTCTGGGACGGGGGGGTTGCCGACGATCTTAGTGGACTTTTAAAATGCACAAAGGAAGGAATGAAATGTGAGAATGAGGACCATAAGGGGAAAAAAGAACCTTTAAAAGTGTTTTGCATGATTGGTCAAACCCCTAAACCGACAGACCACACGGATGAGGAGGCAACCAATGAACATGCAGATCAGGACTTGCAGGTTGATGCGAATGTTACAGATGAACCATCAGAGAAGAATGGATACATTGAACAGGACATTGAAAAAGCAATGGATGATCTCACTCTTTCTCAGAAGCAAGACGGAGATGGTTGTGACACCAAATGGGAGGAAGGGGGAAGTTATGACCAGCCAACACATGATGAAAAATCACTGGAACACCAAATGATTCCTCCCAGTGAGAGTTTAGACACCCAACAACCAGAACCGTCATGTAATAATAATGCTACGGACGTTTCAGAGATTTTAAAAGGAGAAAAAGTAGCTACCGGAGACCGAGTGGAGATATTTATTTCCGACGACGCTTGGTACACATCAGAGGAAAGAAAGCGAAGTTCTACTGCTCCTCACCTCAAATGGGCCAAGAGCGTGGTGAAAGACATCCTGGATCCAGGAGTAGCGGTGGAGAAAGGAAACACAAGAGGTAGTGTCACGCACGTAGACACGCAAACGTTCACACAAACAGAGGGTAAGAGAGACACGGACGATTGGAGGGAGGAGAAAGAACTGTTAGAGGCAGAAGTAGAACTGCAGGGAGGGATGGAGACTGAGTCGAATGAGGAATCTGAGGAGGATTTGCTAGATCCTAGTTCCGTCCGGCACACAGTGTCTTCAGAAGGAGAGGCGGAGAGTGAGAGAGGGAAACTTGGGGCTGAGAAGACAGATAGGATGAACAAAGTGGTTCTGAGCTCGAGCAGTTTTCGAGATTTGGGGAATGAGGCTCGGATTAGAAGGCGAGGGTTCCGAAAGACAGCGGAGAAACACAAGGAAGGTGAAGAGGATGAAGGAGTTGGAAGGGATCGCAGGACGAGAATATTCAACATATCAGGTGAGAGGAGCGACCAAAGCAGTATGATGCATTGGACGTTTAGTGACTTTTGCTCCTTTTGTTGAAGATCTTTTGTCAGTGTTTATTAATGCAGACACTGAAACTATATTCTGACTTTATAGTTCTTAAACATGCAGTAATATCAACAAAAAAATGAAAGATATTTTAAAATTCACCTGTTTCTAGTAGCCATGTTGGTTTAACAGGACATGCCATAATAAAAGAGATAGTTTACTAAAAATAAATGTTTTTAATTTACTCACCCGCTTGTCATTCCAAACTTGTATGACTTTTTTTCTTCTTAAGAACTCAAGACAACAATATTTTGAAGAATGTTGGCAATCAAACAACATTGGCTCCATTGGCTTTCATTGTATGGACACAAAACCACTGAAACATTTCTCAAAATATCTTAATTTGTGTTCCATTAAAGAAAAAGTCAAAGTTTTGAATGACAGGAGAGTGAATAAATGATGACAGAATTGTTATTTTTGGGTAACTATCCCTTTAAGTCAATAACTGAATTATTGCTAATGAATAGGGCAGCTGATACAGTAAACACTTTGAACTACTGTGGGTTAAACTGAGGTTATTTTTGTAATGAAACTTCTCAGGAGAATCTGAAACCACACAAACAGAAGATTTTGAGTTCTCATGCAACAGGAGTAATAATGTTCCCTGGACTCTTTTTCAGTAGTCTCGTTTTAATAGACTGGAAGCTCCAGAGGGCTCCTCGGGGTCTTTGTGGGGGCCGGAGTCACGACATCTGACGACTCCTTAAACAGCAACATTTCCTGGAAGAGGCAGAATTCTGTGCTGCCAGATTCAGCCTTCATTTACTAACAAGTCTTCCCCCAGAACCTTTTCCTGTTGCTTTTGTTTTTTATTGCAGTAGGGTTATTTATAGTTTATTGACATGTTTTCTTTAGAGGTGCCACATTGCTTCATACCTAAAGGGTTTGCAGACAGTAGTTCTTTAAACCGTCCGTTTTGCTTTCATTTCCTGTTGATTTCCTGTTTAATTTAGGTTGTGTATCTTAAGAATCACACTCTTGTGATGTATGTGTATTGTGTCTCATGGGCTGACATCTCTGTGTTTTGGTTGTATAGATGAGGATGATGATGAACTTTGCTTCACCTGGAGTGAATATGATCTGAGGTACAGTAGCAGAATCACAATATACTGCAGTAAATGCTTAGTTGTTAAAGTATTACAATAAACCTGAATATTTATTTACACTTTAAAAATGCTGGGTTATTTTCAACCCAGTGTTGGGTCAAAAAGGGACAAACACAGCCACTGAGTTAAATTATTTTTATATTTGACTCAACAATGAGTTAAAACAACCTAGAATAGGTTATTTTGAACTCAACGGATGGGTTTGTCCCTTTTTGACCCAACACTGTATAATATATGGCCTGGTAATGTTTAGAACATAGTCTGTACATTCTTAAAAAGGTGCTTCACTATGAAACACAGCAGAACCATTTTTGACTGAATGGTTCCATAAAGAAACATTACCATCCAAAAACCTTTCTGTTTACAAAAGATTAATAGATTTATAGGTTAATAGATTCTAAGTACAGAAATGGTTTTTGGAGTAAATGATTCTTTGGGGAACCAAAAATGGTTCTTCTATGGCATCACTGTGAAGAATTTTTTTAGCACCTTTTTGTTTTAAGAGTGTACTCTTATGGGGCTTTGCCGCTGGATGCGATAAAGTGACGCAAATGTATTAGTCTCCCACTCCATGTGTTCTTCAACACTACTGACCTTTTTAAGAATATGTTCTGTTTTTCCTTAAAAGTGTCCATCATAACAAAGTTGTCTTCTCTCTCCCTCTTACCTTCAGAAAGGTGGCCGAATCACTTAGCAGGACAAAAAAAAGGAATTCCAAATTCTTTAGTAAGTTTATATTGATATGTGGCAGACCTGTACATGTACCTGCACATGACAACTATGTGTATAACTGTAACAATCTACAAATATAAAAAAATCCAGTGTTGTATAGTACTTAACAGGCCCGTAGCCAGCCTAGTGGAAGAATTTGGTTTTTTTCTCTCTTTGCAGTTTTCTCACACATTTATTATTTAATTATGTTCAAATAGGTTCAAATACTTCATTTTGGTGACTAGCAGTGATATTGAAATGTTATGCACAAAATATGTTTTTCATAAAAATATAGATATTATAATATTATAGTCCCAGAACAACGCAAGAAAATCAATGGTCTCGAAGTCACAGGTCTTTTTTTTATCTGAGCTTAATGTCTCAAATATTTTGATTTAAGCATTTTTCACATGGCACATCTTTAAAAATGGCCACTGGGCTGCCCAAATCACCCCTTGTTTTCCTAATGATGTATGGGTAGAAAGTAACATTTTGTCTATTACGGTTGCTCTCTTAAAAAAGTCTGAGTGGCCCATATAAATATTATATAAATTACTACTGAAACATTCAACTGAAATGCTCTCATCATGAGCAGGAACAAAGTTACTAAATTTGCCTTTCCATGCCATCCATACTAGAACTGAATCATTTTCTCAGTTAGAACATATTATGAAAATATTATGAAATGCTCATAACATGCTGATTAATAATGCTAAATGTAGAAACGGTATGGTTTAAAATGTAGTGAAGTAATTTTTTTAATAAAACCACAAAAACAATTGTAAATAGCTTAATGCCGTTATAACACTACTGTGGTATGTTCGGTATCCATGACTTACTGTGCTGACACATGTCATTCTGTATATAGTTACCGGCTTTGCCTGTATTGTGAAACTGTGAAGTGAATCTTCAAAATACATGGCAACATACATGAGTAATCGCAGTTCATAGCAGGGAAAAAAGTTTTTCAAGGGAAAAGTTTGTCATTCCTAACTATGTCGTTCCTTCAGGCTAAGAACAGGTTTATGCCTGCATATTATTCAGACATATAGATAAACATCTACAAATGCTCACTTAGTACTCCAATAAGCCTCCATGGGGAGAATCTCATTCTCTCTTTTATTATTTTTGTATTTTTTTGTTCTGTTGATCTGTTGGCCCCTTGTACTTGTTTGCTAACTGCTCTGTTTACTTTCTGTTTTGACCTGACTTTGTGACTTACTGTGAATCACATCCACAATCTCTCTCCATTGCAGACTCACAGTTATATCAAGAGTACAGTGAGGTGGTCCTGAACAGAGAGATTCAACTGTCTCATTCTGACTCCATAGCAATAAGCAGAGATCCTTCCCCTATCCGAACGTCTTCCTCTCCCAATCATTCTCCAAAGCTTCCACACAGGCCTCCCCCACCTCGGCCTCCACCCCCCCTCCACCCATACACTCCGTCCCAGGACACCTCCTTTAAAAGTCTCGCTGTGCCTCAGCAATCCATAAACAGACCTCAGTCTCCTCGATTGTCCATCTCTCCCTCCTCACCCACCCTGTGGCAGGACCTCCCGGGAGTGAGGACCAGCACAGAGTTCAGCGAACTCACTGAAGATAAGAGACGGCTGCAGGAGGTAGAATTACAGTATAGTGTACTTATTGTTTCGTAGGCTACCAAAACTTGCACTTTATGTAATGTATAGGTGTTCCAGAAAGCACTAGAAGTACTTTCACAAGAACTTCACTTGAAGAATTTGATTTGGAAACTTTTGGAGTCCCACATTTTCTTTATGGGTTCTGTTCATGTAGGCATGTATGAACATGGCAAATGCACTTGCATTTGTGCCAAAATAAAGAAGGTAGTCTTGGTCCGATTTTCATGCCAACTCGGTGTTGGAAGGGGAAATGATTTGTGGGTTTACTCGGAAAAGCAAAAAATGAATAAAAATTTTTTGGGGAAATTGAGTCAAACAACCATACTGCATATCAAAACATCAATAAATCTCATAATGGGAAAGCCCCCCCAAAGCACCAAAGTGCAACACTGTAACAATTTAGTTCCTTTTTATTGTTTAAAAAAAGGCAAACAATGTGCAGTTCTGAAAATAATCCAAGTAAAATGTCTATACAAGTTATACAAGGTAAAAATACAGTATTCCATATTGAGTAATAGTGAAAGTTTAAGGTTAGTGTTTTGAGAAATGTATTTACATGATCAATGTATTTACATGCTTTTAATAGTAATGAAATCTTGCAATAAAAGACTATATCTTTCATAAGTAATGTTCGTTTTTTGGTGATAACAGTGTCATTTTTATTCAGGTGAGGTTTGAGGTCGTGACCTCTGAAGCATCATACTGCCGCAGTTTGGACATCGTGGTGGAAAACTTTGTGATGTCCAAACAGCTCAATGCCCTCCTATCTTCTCAAGACAAAAACTGTCTCTTCTCCAGGCTAACTGATGTTAGAGCTGTCAGTCACAGGTTAGAATCACATCTTTACATTACAAAATTATTATTGAAAAATATAAAAAATATTGATTGAAGACCATAAAGAATAGTTCAAATCAATTTAGCTACATTAAATTTTAGCTTCTAATACGACAAAACTTTGACACTTCTCAAATGTGATATATATCGTGGCATGATATATCACAATATAAAATAAATTGTGATATGTATTGTAGAGCTATTATGTTTTTTTCAATATGATGCCTGTATAATCCTATTTGTTGAGCTGCCTACATGTGACCTTCCTCAACCTATATAGACTTTCCTGTAACTCAGTGGTTAGAGCATGGTGCTAGCAACGCCAAGGGCATGGGTTCGATCCCAGGGATTGCACATATTTAGAAACAAATGTATAGTACAATGCAATATAAGTCGCTTTGGATGAAAGCGTCTGCCAAATGCATAAAATGATAAAATATAGACGGTTTCAGAGCAACAACGTAAACAAACGTTACTGTGCATGAACGCTTTTGTGGCCCAAACCTAGCTTCCGGTACACATCCACAAAGAATAGTGTCTCTGCAGATTATTTCTGATAACATACAAAAGAAATGACATTAAAAGTATGTCGAGCCAGTATTATTTTGGGTTATCAGTAGAAGATCCATTACTTGGCTACAATTCAACAAATTGTTTAATTTAATAAAATTAATATACAATAAAATTCAACATATTGTTTATTTATTAAAATTATTTTACAATAAAAGTAAATAGTTATATTATTAGCCACTAGCCAGACTGATCAACAAACACAGACCGGAAGTTAACTTCCATGTGCGTGCATGCGATAAACCCGTCTATAATGTGTATTTTGTATATGGAATGTATTTGGAATCATAACGTATATTTCTTTTGATGTAGTTTTCTGTCTCAGCTGGAAGAAAGAGTGGAGAGCGACGTATTGTACTTTACCCTCTGTGACATTATCATCAAACACTGTCCACGATTCCGAAAGGTTTACGTGCCGTACCTTACCAACCAATCATATCAGGACCAAGCCTATCAAAGACTAATGTAAGTTTATGTATCCACCTGACTTGTGCACCATGGGCATTTTCTCTTGTTTATGTCCGTATCATTTGCTTATTGTCATTCGCTTGTGTCTCTCAGGGACGGAAATCATGAATTCCGGCGAGTTGTGGAAAAGTTAGAGCGTAACCCTATGTGTCAACGATTGCCTTTACGCTCCTTCCTCATCCTGCCGTTCCAAAGAATCACACGCCTCAAACTGCTAGTGCAGGTACTCCTTTCCCAGTCATGTTGAAATCTGCCTCTCATATTTTTCATATTATTTACTGTACCATTGATGGAAATACCAACCCTTCCTCACATAATGTAACTCTTTTTTGTAAATGTTTAATCTGTACGATTGAGAGCATGACAAAGTCAAGCAAACAGTATAATATCAACATTCTAATACATTACCTTTTACTGTATATCTTGTTTGTGTTACAAAGATGTGGGATGCGGTCATTCAAAAACTCTCTTTTCTTTCTGTACATGTAGAATATTGTAAAGAGAACGGCTCCTAAGACCAACGATGAGGCTCTGGCCATTAAGGCTATGAAACTGCTGGAGAAGGTGGGACTTCTTTTTAATGTGATGCAGTTAGGATGTCACCCATGCATCTACATCTCTAACTCTGTCTCCCTGTTTTTTTTACAGATGATTCAGGATAGTAATGACAGTATCTCTCAAATGAAAAACATTGAGTCGCTCGTGTCCCTCAATGCAAAAGTTGAATTCGATTGCAGGGTGAGTGTGACGCGCATTAAACTGAATCTTTAGGAAAAACATACTTTTGTCATCTGAATGATGCAACATGTCATTTTTGTCTTGATGTGTAGACTCTGCCGTTGATCAGTCAGTCTCGCAGGCTGGTACGAGAGGGGCCTGCGATTGAACTGAGGGACTTCTCTCTCAAGGAAAACGAGAGAAGTGTTTATTTGCACCTTTTCAATGACTATCTCCTGGTGTCGTTGAGGAAAGAGTATGTTTGTTTATCCTTTGAATAGATTTTTTCCCTTTGTTTCATTTTAAAACATTCACATTATTAAATATAAAACTAAACTTTTAGTTTGGAATGTTTGGTGTAACATCCAAGGTTTGTTGTGCTTTATGATTTCAAGTTTCTGTGTTTCTTACTTTTTTTTAGAGGGGGAAGGTATACAGTTATAGATCATGCTCCTGTCTCAGAGCTGCGGGTTGAGAACTGCAGGTTCAAGCTGCATTCCTTACAGAAAAACCTGTTCCGGCTGCACATGGTGAACCAGGCTCTGCTGTTGCGCACTGATACACAGTAAGTGTGCTGGTGTGTACGTTGCTTTGTGAGGAGAAAGCAACGTTGGCCTTGTGAAGGTCAATGCTGTTTTTATTTTTATCAGTAGTGCACTTTCATCACGCTATGCAAGACATTGACAAGGCATTGAAATCGATGTATCCTTATTAGAGCTGAAGCGGAGAAAAATGACACAAGATGTCATCAAGGGAGATATTGCTCTATAACGTCTCTCTGCCGGAAATACCTTTTTTTACAATTATAATCAGATCTTTTCGTTTTGGGTAATATATCAGTCATTCTTTTTGTACACTTTTTCACAAATGTCCAGCTTGCTGACTTTCTCTCCTCACCCATCATGCCATCTGATTGGCTATGAGAGTATTTTGTTGTGTGGATCGGTCTGATCACACACACAGAACAGACAAGTAGAATCAAAGTAGGCATAGCCATAAAAATGACAAAAAAAGGTCATTGTTAAGTGTTTTTTGCTACAAATAATATTTGATCAAATAGATGATTTTGGGATCAAGTACTCAAATTTTCATTTATGACTTCATGATACTAAAATTAATAATCTTATTGACACTGTGTTTTATTATTTTGTTCAGAAACTACAATTTTATCAAGGTTATATTTTCACAAAGCCTGGTCTGTACTGCCTCTTAGAATCGTATTATTTCAGACTCGATTTAGAGATTTTGCAGTAGATTTGTGTTTCACAGTATGGCGGTCAGCTGTCACCTTAAACAGCCAATCAGAGTGCAGTTTTATTACTGGACCCATCTCACATTTTCCATCCTATTCCCTCAGAGCTGATAAACTGCGCTGGATATCAGCCCTCTCACGACCTTATCCCGAGATCGACTTCAGTGCGGTTCAGGGTACGTCACCTCCTGCTCCAAAGTACATTTCAATGTCAAATTAAATCTTGTATTATAATATTACTTTGATCTCTGCTCCTCTTAACAGACTTTTCACAAGTGCAGTGCATCAGAGCATATGTTGCCCAGCAACCAGATGAACTCAGTTTAGAGAAAGCCGACGTCCTGTTAGTTCACCAGCTGAGTATCGATGGTCAGTATCTAGTAGGTTTGAAATGTTTGGCTCAAACACTGGGCAGTACAGACAGGTAAAATATTTTTAGATGTGAGTTGCTTCAGAAAGAGTCTGCTTTACATTCAGTGTACACTTCGGGCTTAGCTGTGCATGCGTAATGTGTTATTTAATGAATATACTTTAATAGAATGCATTGTGTGACCTTGGATTGCTGACTATTAAAGCGTGTTTAACATAACTGTACGTGTTCACACATGCCCTGTGCGTTTTACACACAGACGGATCGTGTTTACAGCATTAAAACAATTTGTAGTCTTTTAAATCTGTGAATGTTTCTTCTCTATTAACTATTAACAATATTTCTCCCAAATCTCAAGTTTCTATTTGCATTTATTTGCAGAATAAATGAACAGAAAAGATGCTATGTATTTTTTCAGACATCAAATACTGCAAAGAAAAGTTCATATTTACTTGTAAGCAATACAACTGTAACAGTTTTCATGTGTCCTGTCATGCTGTCAGTCTTTCACATTGCTGTTGGATGACTTTGTCACTCCTGAGGTTTGATTTTGATAAAATTCAACAGACACTGGACTGGAATAATCACAATAGGCTACATCTAGAAATGCAGATTAAATGAGAATTATTAATGATTGTCTTTAATGTTATTATTATTGTTATTCAGGCTGGATGGAAGGAACGCGTCTGTCCGACAGGCAGCGCGGTTGGGCGCTGGACTCACACGTGGAGACGATAGTCAGCGACAAAGCGAAAAAGCGCAATATGCTGGACACAATGAAAATCGCTACCGCTGCGTTGTGAAGGACCATGATGGTTCTCAAGTGGAATTATTCAGCCATAAAATGCTTAGTATTATTTCAAAGTCTTATTTGAAAATACCTGTGAGAACTGTGTGAGTTTCAAGAGTCGATTTCATGGAAGTTTGTTTTGTGTGTACACACAAGCTGATCTCAATGTTCTCCACACCTTCCTGAGGGTATTTTAAAATGCTGGACGTATGTTGGGTATTTATCAGCATGTGTGTTCTCTGGGAAATATGACTTTGCTGCTAACACAACTCTTCAAATTGACCAGAGGACGACTCAGTGTTTGTCATACAACATCATGTAAAGCAGGCACTCATGGGATCTCCTGGAGAGATGTTTGGACAGCAGCCAAACATACTGTCGTCTTCAGTATGAACGAGTGCTCTCTGTGGAGAGCCATGACAGCTGAACATAAGACAGTGAATATTGCACACCTGCACCAAAAGCAGTTTTTTCTTTTATTTATAAACATCAAATCCCCTTCAGAGTGGAATGTAAACCCGTCGAACTGCAGCGTCACAGGAATGTTTTCTATCTACAGGAATTAAGTATAAATGAGTAAGGATTTATAAAATAAAAAAAAAGGTGGACTTTAAATGAAATGTATGCAATTTATTTTAAGGACACACTTTTGTATAATTACAGATGATGTATTATGGGTGGATTTACTGTTATAAATGGATCTATTTTTAAAGATTAAAACTGGAACACAATACCAATGTGTCCACAAATATAAAGTGCAATGTACATAATATAAGTATTTTGTTTTCATGGAAAAATTGAATTGAATCTTTATTTTCTATTAAATCTGATTGGCACAATTTTTTTTTATCATTCTTAAAGGTCCAGCATTTCTTCACATTCTAGAAAGAAAGGGAAATTATTATTAAAGCTGCAATCTGTAGAGAAGTTTGTCCGTTTAGGAATACTGTAACAACATGGAGAATTCTATGTAAATAGAAATATCTCATTCTAAGGTAATAAAAACATAACGCTTCATTATGTAAGGTCTTTATACACCTCTGAAGACATAGTTATATATATTATATTGCATTTCTGTCAATCGATCTTTAATATTACACACAGCACCTTTAACAAAACCTACAAGAATTAAATCTCAAGAAATAAGGAGTCAAAATGAACAAATTCAAGCGGCACAGGGTTGTGTAGGAAATGCTTTAGTGTCTTTTACATTACGAATACTCAGTTGTACATTAAATAAATGTTTCTCTCAATATGACAGAAGAGACCACACCATAAAAGGTTCTTGGCTACTCTTAAGTTAGCATGGAAATATAAAACAGTGCTACAGTGGAAAACAACTTTCAGAGTACAACAGAACTGTACTTCAAACTAAACTCGAGATGTCCACAATGACTGTTCCTGAGGCAAAACAGAAATCTATTAGAGCCCTGACCCGTAATCGAAGGTATCAGACAGTCAAGTGACATTAAAACTAGAAGCAAATGTGTTTGCTGATGGTGACAAATATCGTGACAAATAGTTTATTTTGATCCCCTTGAACTTTGCTCAAAGGAACTGCGAATACTTGAACCAGGCACACATCAACACATACATCCACAATCTCATTTCAGATGAGAACTTCAGCACCACTTAAGACATGAACACTCATTCATAAACATTAGCGTCACACTATATATTGTACTAGACTAGACTAGTACTATTACCAACTGTTTAACCACTGACTTAATCTATATAAACATTTTACATGCTGAACAGTCAGTGTCATCTAATAGGAGACAGGCCATGAGACACATGCACAAATACTGCACAAATCAAATCCAATGGGATTCTAATGAGAACATTCAGGTGCTGCTTGTTGTCCAGTAGCACAGTGTAATACAAGACAGGCAGCGTTCGTGGGTCTATGCATGCACTGGTTCTCGAAATAAAACTCAATTGACAGCTCGAATCGAGCTCGGGGAAAGTCCTTCAGTCTGTTATTTAAGTGCTAAAAGTTACAGAGAACCAGGACACACACTTGGCCCCAGAGAATGGATCTAAAGACCCCAGTCTAGGAACTTCTCAAGCTCCTACGGACCATAGTGACAATCAGTCACAATTATTATGAAAAGTCCATTAAGGAACAATGCGTTAAAATCGAGTCCTCTACCAAAATATGGAGGCTGAAAACATAAGCAGCCCACCAGCAGCTGTGAGTGAATGCTGAGGTGATGAACGGAGGTATCAGTAGACTTGATCAGAGAACAGCCGATCTGAACAGCAGAATGCAGAAGTTGACACGGTAATACAATAAAATACAGCGATGAGGTTTCAGCAGGATAAAATCTTCATTTATTATCGCTTATTTATCGGATCAGTTCCTTTCAACCTGACGAAAGAATAAAAGGTTTTCTGTCAGTTTGTTATGAAGGGTTTTCTGTTGTGTGTTAATACTGTATATACAGAGATGCAAAAACACATTTTGAGTAGAAAAATGTATTAGTAAATGCTGAAGTTATCATCAAGATGAATAAACACGGATAAAAACAAAAAGTGTTGCTTATTATTAGTTCATGTGAATAAATAATACCTGTAGGAGATAGGCAGGAGAAGGTTGTTCTTCTTCAGAGCTTGCACTTTGCTGAGAGTCTGTGGGTCAAGGGCGATGTAGCACCGTCGAGCGTAGTCCAGAAGTTTTTCTTTGGACGGGTCAAACTCGCCAACCTCTGCCAACTTCTCCGGGGCCACCAGCAGCAGCTCGGCTATGGGTGTGGTAGAGGCTACCGTGTTGCGATCTACACCGTGGATCTGGAAGGCCTTGGACATGTTCTTTAGCCTCTGGTATGTCACCAGGATCTTCTTGTAGCGAAACAACACGCCAGCTGCATCTTTCACTGGAACAAAAGAGCATTTATAAGCACTCTCCAAAATGATCTTACTGTCGTTCTTTTGTGACTTTCATCATCTTTTCCCCCCTCACCTCTCTGTCTTTCTCTCCCTCTAGGGATTCTAAAGACTCTCCTCTTCAGAGCTGGATGAGTGCCGGCAGGTCTTCCAGCTGCGCCGATATTCCGAAGAGACATGCTGTCTGATATCACGTTCTCTCCTGACATCATTTCCTCTTCCTCTAGGTAACTGTCCTCCAGGTATTCGTCGTCTTCTTCGTCTCCCAGAAGAGAAAGGGATTCTGTGGATGCAAAATATAACGTACAGAAATCTTCATGCAGTTCCTGATTTATTTATAATAAGCAATGACCGCTTGATCAAACAACTATTTTCTATTAGTCTTTTCAGACACACCTTGCAGTTCATTGAGCGACCTGTTGTTGCTACTGCAGTTGCTGCTTGTGCTGCCGTGGCCCTGCAGAAGAGGTTGAGGGTGGGTTGGTCCGAAGATGGAATTGATCTGTGCACTGACTGGACCAGAAGAAGAGCTCAGGGCTTTAGGATTGGTTGAGGTCTGTTGGGTTGATCTTTGTTGGAATGATTGACGGTTGGCTGGCCGCTGGCTCTCTGTTTGTTGATCTGAAACGTTAATGATTAAACAGAGTAACCTCTGCTAATCCTTATAATTTTCCCTTTACCATGTTGGACAACATAGACTTTAACCAGCTAATCTTAATAAAAAACAGCATCTTCTACTGTCAGTATGATGTTTATGGTTTGCTCTTGCTTTGAATCAGGTGACAGTAATGCAGAAAGTGTAAAAAGTGCCTGCTTACCCCGATCAGTTTCTCTCCTCCTCCTCCAAGAAAAACTTCTGGAATCATTACCTGCATGGACATGCAAACTTCAGTATTACTCTTTCATAAACAATTCTCAGATGATAAGCATATGAGATGTAAAGCGTCATCTTAACCTCTGCTTTATAAGCTCAGTCTTTGGTTAATGTGAGGTTTTCGCCATACCGTTGCTCTCCTGACTCTTGGTTGAAAAGATAAAGCGATCAAGCTGGCAGCGCAGGAAGTCTCTCTCCTCCTCCAGGTCCTCGATGCGTTTCTGCAGCCATGAGTTTTTCTCTAGTGAGATCTGCAGCTGTGTGCGCAAGTTAGTGATCAACAGGTATGAGCTGCTCGGTGCTGGTGGATCACTACCTGTATCACATCACAGAGGAATACAAGCATAAACCCTAACAGGTTGACAGCCATATTAAAACATTTAAGACGGAGAACCCACCTTCAAAGTTTTGGTCGTTCTGGTTGTAAAAGGCTCCATGTTGTTCAAAGTTGTTATCTTCAAAGGGAATGGAGATTTCATATGCGTCCTCATTTTTTGGAGCTGAAGAATTGTGATTAAAAGGACATTTAATACATAATACTATTGTGCATGCATTAATATTGTAATATTATTTACAGGTGTCGAGTAATGACAGTGTACTGCGCGTGCACTCACTCTGAAGCTCTCGTGAACTCGCATGCTTCCTCGTGGCTGAGTCCGAATCATTCATATTTCCGTCTGTGCTGTTTTAATCTGAGCAAACACACGGGCAAATAATCATCACATCTTTTGTCGTTCTTTGTAGATGAAGCTCAAATGCTTGAATATGCACGTAAAACATCATGCAAAAATGCAGATGTCTGTGAAAGAGATGTCTGAATATGACAAGCATCATCATGCAAAACAAACTGTTGGTGACTAGCATCATTTACACTAACACCAACCATTTAATACAATATTAAGCTTGACATATTATAGCATAGGCTGTATTTATTAAAAAATACCAGTAATGTATTCGTGTAGCATGTATTTACTTTACTAGATGACAAAAACCGGCTACACTAAACAAGCAAACACGTAACGTTACACATACAGTCGTTCCTTCAGCTAGACAGCATAAACCCAAAACACGCCAAATGTACGTCAGTTCACTGCACAAAACATGTACAAACCGTTTCTGAACGAGCTTCTTCTTCACATATGTGATTGTGTATGTTAATGCACTTTCATCCGTCTATTTTCAAAAGCTAACGTGCTAATAATAACAAATAAATCGCCCCCAGCAGCAACGACAACTAGAAGACAGACGCCAAACCTAGACCTAGAACCTTTTCAAAATAAAAGCCCTAAGCGGAACCCTTTTAAGAAATGTAAGTTCAATTACCTCAAATATATTTAAAAACAATATCAAGAATGAAAAAATCAAGGAAAAATATTTTGTTCTGTTAGGATTTTTTTCGTGTTCCTGTTTTGCTCATATTTTTTGTCATATTACAGCGCTAAAATGGTAGCCCTATGCAACATTGGTAGCTATTTAAATGTTTTTATGTTTTTGCTTCGCTGATTTAGAGATTCCATTAATATTGTATTTTGTTAGTTGCTGTACGTGAGTGGAAGTAGACATTTTAATTCAGATTTTATACTTTTTTGTTGACTTATTTTGTTACAGTACAATTTAAAGTACAGAGTTGGTCTGTGTAGTTTCTCAAAAGTAGCCTACATAATTATGCAATTTTACAGTTCCTTGGATTAACACCTTTATAAACATTTTACAAATTTTTATTTCATTTTTTACCGACAAATAGTTGTTTTACAAGGACTCAGTCTAATAAAAAAGCTTACATGCATTAACCTACGGTATAACGCAGTAGGCTATGTAATGTAATCCTATTTTTATAATGACTTACTCATTTACACAATATGGAAAATATTTAAATGGACTCGTTTATTTTGTTTCATAATTTACACAGAAGAAAGTCATTTCTTGTGTTCCACACAAGATGAGGGCAGCATTTCTATTTAGGTTAAACTAACCCTTTAAGGCAAACATTTTAAATGCTCATTTAAAAATCGATTTGGATAAAAGCGAGCCTAAATATGAAAGCACTGAGATAATTCACCCCAAAAGAGTGCACACATGTCAATTAATATGAATGACTCATATTTCTTGAGGAATTTTGAAACTGAATAGAGTCACTAAAGAACGACAGAAAAAGATTTGGAACAACGTGAGGATGAGTTGACACTTTTCCTTTCAACTCTATAATGAAGATTGGCCTAGAGACTTAAATAATATAATTTCGCTATAGGCCTAATGTTAATGGCTTCTTAAAAAGTAATGCTGTAGGCTACATATAAAAACAATGAACTTTTTGAACTTTTAAAATAAAAATAAATATTTGAATGATCCAATTAATTAGGCTACTTTGATTGTAATTCAATTGTAGTTTTTTTCTCTTTTTTTTATTTTCAGTTTAGCACGAGCTTCACGTCTTTTTATTTGGGTTATGTTAATCGGCACGTAGCCTAGATCGACGAAATATGGCAGTTGTAAATTCCCTTTCTAAATTCGTTTTTTTTCCTTGCGAGTCAGGTTTACTCGCATTCTTTACAATACCGAAACTTAAGGGAAGACTCCAGAGTCATTATTCTGAATGAAAGCGGGCGTGAGTATGCCTGGAACACCCTACGTCACAGTTACTGATCCTCTAAAAATGATCACGGAACTGTTGTTACATTAGTTCCACTTACACTTGAAAAGAATTTGGCTACATGTCAAATTGCATAATAAAAAATAACTCACTATTTAGCCTATGTAATTTATTTAAATAGGCCTATCAAAATATAAATTTGGCTCTATAGCTATACCTCAATGCTAGCCTATTTTTACTTCCCTTTACAGTGGGTCAATTTACTGGAGTAATATGCGTGCGTGATAATTCATGAATTGCAGTCTGTTCAGAAGACGGCTTTGTGGTCAATGAAAGTGCATGACCTCTACTTGAGTCTTGCTGTTTAAGCGCTTGTGACAAGTTTATTGAACTGAAGCTTTGTTCCGATTGCGTCATAAAATAAACACAATTGGAGTTGTTTAAGTTGTGGTGCATTCTTTACGCGTGTCAGGGTTCTTTCCTGTTCTTTTCTATGACTCACTATAGTTACGAAATTGCGTAGTTCAATAAAATGCAGTGCTCCTTGGCAGTCTTTATAAGGCTAATCTTTCTCGTTTGTTGGATACAAACTGCAATAGGAGCTGAATATCGACTCACTGGAAATCAATTAATGCTTGTGGACTGGTAAATCTATCACACTTAATAACTAAATCAAATGTATATAGTTATAATTATTATATATTTAAATAGATAACGGAAATAAATATGTGTTTTTCAGGTTTATATTGCTGTTTGTAAATAATTAAAACATAGCCTATCATATGTTAGATATTATTTGCAAGTAACTTACTGTAGATTTATATTTATCTAATTTATTGACAACAGTTTGTTCAAACCTTTTTCTCCACCTTTTTCTTTTTTTCTGATTCCTGGTCCCAGAATGGTTTGCATGAGACTGTTATTTTATACTTTTGTTCTGTAAAGATAAAGACATGTTCATGTTAAATGTTCATTTCTCTTTGAACAATCTTTTTGCAGTGAATTACATTCTTTTAAATATAAAGTAAGTTACTGGCAAACTGCTGCCAGTAAGACTGTAATTTCTACAGAAATTTCTAACAGTGAAATAAAACACGTTTGTTAAAGTTTAGTAAATACCCGCTAACATTGTACTATTCTCCTTTCCAGAAGGATTAACTGTACATCATACGTCCATGGCACACAGACAAGGAAATCATATGAAATCATATGAACTTCTGACATGCATTTTTATACTATTGGTGAGTCATCATTGGGTAGGACCGTGAACTGAATAGCGAACAGTTATTAAATGAACATTTCACAAATTGCTTTATGGGTTGTGTAATGATTTCATCGAGTCAAATGTGAAGTTAGACTTTTCCTTCACTTTAATAGGGACCTTTTACATTTGATTTTTTCCCCACAGGTTATAGAAGTTACAGCAGGGCAGCGCAGTGTCAAAAGCAAAGAAGACTGTGCTAAAGATGAATATTGGAGTAGAGATGGGTTCTGCTGTGACAAATGTGCTCCAGGTAATAGTATCTGGTCATCATACAGTGTCTAAAATCTAAGATCAGTAACATGAATTATCGGAGTGATCTATCAGAGATCAGATTCATCTGATACATTTATTGTCAGAAAAAACTCTCAAAGTTGAAAACTAAAAATTGGTTTTGATGTTTAATTGAATTCTCTGGCTGTTATTTCTCACTGTTTTCTTCTGTCTTTAGGGTATAGGTTAATAAAAAAATGCTCCAGTGGAGTAAAATCTACATGTGAGATATGTAAAGAAGGGACCTACCAAGACAAGATGAACTATTTCCCAAACTGCTTCAGATGCCACAAATGCATCAAGCATAGTAGACGTACGAAAGTTTTCTTTTTCTGCAGCTTTTGTAATAAACCTGACATTGACCATACTTTGTATATTGATTTGTGCTTGCCTTTCTCTCTGACAGCTCATGCAGAGGAGATTTCATCATGTACTCCCCAAAGTAACACAGTTTGTGAATGTAAGCTTGGGTACCGCAAGAGATTCCTTGATAGCTTTACATGGGATTGTGTCCCTTTAAGGGGTTGACACACTAACGTGCATTTACACATTTTAAGAGAGAATAAAAGTAAAATTTTGTCAATATGTTTAATTTACTGTAAGCATTTTCGAATAAAACCCGTATTGTGATATTCTGTAGTTTGCCAAAAAGTAGTTGGCAAAAAGATTTGTCAATTAATACAATAATTTATTTGAACAATTTTAGTGTTTTATAGCTATATACATGTAGCCTACCATACACCTCATATTTTAAATAAATTCAAGATATTGTACAAATATGTAGGCTATTGTAAAATATGCTTTTGTACATATTTTTATTAATTAGACATTAATATATTTATTTTTCATAGTTTTTTGTACAACAAAATGTTTGCATATTATTAACGATTTAATAAAAAAAAAGAAAATAATTGTGTCTCTGCTTTTCATGCGATACTATTATGTTAAAGTTAAAGTTTGTAAAAAGAACTGATAAATTAAAAAGTAACATTTTCCCAAGGACCTGACACATCTTCCACAAAATAAAGAGCCCATTTCCAGTATAACACGAGTGGGAAACCTGAGGAACATAGAAATATGTTAGTTTCGACCTTATAGTGGTTTATTCCCTCATGAAACTGCTGGCTGAAGACCACAGACAATTTTACATCCCGCTATGTCTCATAGATGTGGTTTGAAAGAGTTGCCTACCGGTCAACTGGAAAATAAACAGATAAATGACTCCGGGCGAGTCGGGTTGGGGGAGTTCCAAACCGACTCGACAAAAAGAAATTGAGATATTTTATTTACATTTACATTCACGAATTTGGCAGACGCTTTTATCCAACTTACATTGCATTATACTATACATTTTATGTTTTATCATAATTATCATACTGTAAGATTTCGGCAGTCGTGGCCCAGTGGTTAGAGAGTTGGACTCATGATCAGAAGGTTGCTGGTTCGATTCTCAGGGCTGGCGGGTAACGGCTGAGGTACCCTTGAGCAAGGCGCCTTACCCCCACTTGCTTAATGTACAAATGTGTAGTACAATGTAATGTAAGTCGCTTTGGATAAAATACAGTTTGGGAAGTCTGCCAAATGCGTAAATGTAAATGCATCTATGACATCTAAAAAATGTTCCCAGGGTCTCCCTGTAAATCTTGGCCATGTTTGGTATATCCATAAATCGAAAAATATATTAAATAAATAACATGTAAATAAAAAAAATATTAATTTGTTTTTAACTCAATTTAATATGCACGTCTTTATTTCATCTTTATTCGAACGTTTGGCCTTCGAATTGTTCTTATAAGAAAACATGCATCATACTATAAACACAAAATTAAATACATTTTATTTAATTTAAAAAAATTGAATCAAATTAAAACGCCAGTGCTGCGTTAAAAGCATCATAAGCCTAAGCAGATCGTAAAATCGCTGTTTAAACGCAACTATTAACGAAAAACGCAGAGAAAACGCGTGTCATGTGACATGATCACCTGCGTGACGTAAGGGTCAGGTGGACGCCAGAAAAACGTGGTTTGAGTTTTGCAACTAATACAATTTCTGTGACAAAAGGTAAGACGACAATATTTTGTAGTCTGATTTCTCTGCATTGCTCGGTTGTTTTTGATTGAGCATGTGCAAAAGTTTTTGCAAGGATTTCTCCCATATGAAACATTTTATATTATTATCTAGCCTATAATAATATGCCTTACTGTGTTTTTCACCATAACTTGTGAACTACTGTCTTGTAGTTAAACAATGAACTTCAAAAAAATGTTAAATAGTGGAAACAACAAAATCAGATAGGCCTACGTGATGACTGATAACTCCAACCCATGCCCATTTTTGTTTTACATCTTTTCTTTTTGTAGCCATTTCCACCATTCACCATGTCCAGCACTGAACCTGCCGGACTGTCCCACTGTAAGATTGTCCTGGTGTTTGCGGTTCTCATGGATGTCTTTGGTGTTTCCATCCTCTTGATTGGAGTCTTTGTCCCGCTTGAGATCCACGATTGTGACTTTGGTGACCTGTTGGTGTATTCTGGGGCTCTGCTGGTGCTGCTGTCTATGTGGGGCTGGCTCATGTGGTACAGTGGCAACATTGAGGGTTTGATATCTGAGAAGGAGCCAACACACAAACACAATGCGGTGGAGCGGCTCGCTCGGACTCTTAGCCGGCGCATACGGAGGCACCACCGCAGCCACAGCACACCCTGAACTACATGTTTCCACTACAAAAACTAAATGTATAAAAATGCAGTTATGGGCCAGTACCTGTCTTACACATTATGGGATAAGTTATGGGGTGGGGAAGTAATTGCACATTGCTTTTAGGATGAAAGGGAGTGTGAAACTGCTGTTTTTCTGCAATTTCTTTTTGTTTTGCTTTGCTTAAAACTGTTTTTTTCTCATGCAATAATAAATATTTCATAATTTAAAATAAATGTGGTGCTTTATTTTAACAATACTGAAACACTTGAACAAAATAGTATAATATATAGAGAAATATCTATTATTATAGAGAAATAATATATATTTACAAAGGTACATACCATATTACAATAACAAACTTATAAAAAATATAACACCGTAGATTTTCCAGTTCAGAATGCTGTGTCCTCTCTCACTTAAATAGGTAACGCACATGTTCCCTCACTCACACAAAATACTGCATCATTGCCAAATCTGCTTAACAGAACCCTTATACAACAAATAACTTCTAAAACAATAAAATGGAAAATAAAATATTACCATAATATTGTAACACATTGTTCTCAAACAAAACAATAAACATTAGAGATGTGTATTTAGCTCTTTTATAGGCCATCTCAAAATGCAAGTAGTGTGTCAGTCTTTGTCAGTTTCCTGTCATGACGTTACCGACAGGCCACATGAGCTGTTGATACTGGTTGTGTTCATAGTGAAAATACTGCCAGTCTAAACACATCGCTTTCCATTTGAAAAACAAAGCTTTGCATCACTGTCTCGATTATCTCATGTTCCAGTATTTAGGATGACTGTGCAACAAAAGAAAATAAAACGCTGGTTACAATAAGGCACGCTCGAGTGAAGCCATTCTAGAGGTCTTAAAAAGGACAGTCTTACACTGAAAGTTCACTGCAAAACAAGTAAAAGAAAATGTTGTTTCTGTACCCTTGAATACATTTATAAGCACCAGTAAGACAAGAAAAGTAATCAATTGTATGTAGTGTTCATTCACATTCTCACAAAGCTAAAATAAAGAGTTTGGGTGAAAAAAATGTGTTTTTAGAGGGCGGGGCTGGGAAAGGAGGGGGTGGGACTCTGCCAAATAATCATGTGACTTCGCTCAGACCTCTGTGGGACACACTCGCTGGGACCATCACTACCATCATCTCCTGAAGAGGAAAAAACAAGAAAAAATATGACCGTACTGTAACTTAAATGCTATGTCACTTTTAAAGGAACCTTCTCAGATTATGTATAGAAGCAATACAGCAATTGTGTAAAGAGAAAGTCAGACACAACCAGGAAAGTCTCACCTATTCGGAAATTGATGTATCCTTCCCCTCCACTAAGAATGAGCTGAGAGGTAGTAACAGCGCCCTCTGTTAAATTGGAGGAATTGCGGCAGCCTGCATTAATAAAGGAAAAAACATAGAAGCAGAGTGATGGTTAATTTAAAAGAATTACTTATAATATTGCTGGTAAATACTAAATAAAGTCAATAATATGCGTTTCAAACCTGGAGCAGAAATAATGAATTTAACTGCTTGACGGTGGCCATGAAAACACAGCTGAGCTAAAGCCAGAGAGCTGTATGGTATAGAGCAGGACTCTGAACCTTCAAAAACAAAATAATGCAAATGATAAAAAATACAGTAAAAACATCACAATTGAAAGCAAGTGAACAAATTCATAAAACCTTTTCTTTTAAAAGCAAACACTCACTCAGTGACAGAGGAATTGAGAAAATAGCACCACTTCCTGTGCCCACCCACAGCCGTCCACTGACCACAGATAAAGCTGTGATCTGAAGAGTGGAGAGAGACAGGTACGCAGAGCCTGTAATGATAAACGAAATAACAACCAAGTGAAATAACGCAAGATCAAGATATAATATTTATACATATACATTCCATTGCATTGATTCACATGTTTTATGTCTTAGCTAAACAGTCCAACTTACCTAAAGCTTTAGTCACCATGAACGATAAATCAACTTCCTGTAATGGCCGACCGGTCGTCCAATCAAAAAGCCTAAGTATGGGATCCAAACGGCAGGAAGTCCAAACTCCACTTCCTGCTGCGCACAGGAACCGCACCTGCTGCTCACTTCGCTCGGAAACCGTAAACAATTTCTAAAAAGAACAAACAATGAAAAACTACACAACCGGCAGTTAAAAATAATGTTTGAAAAGCACAAGATAATCCACATCTGCAGCTTACCTCTATTTTTCGTTTTTTCACATTGATCATGTAAACTTTATTCCAGTATCCCACCCAAACGCACCCCTCTTTAGCCAGGCAACAGCGAACGGGCTGCAACGGAGGTGTACCGAGCGAAAGCACTTCTTGAGTCTGGAGATTCCAGATACCTAAAACAAAACGCAGAATTAAAATTACACATTCGATTCATACCGAACACACCTAAACGGATGAAACCACACACACACACAAACCTGAGTTGTGAGTGAAGAATACAAGAGTCCCATTGGCCAATCCTGCAACCACCTCACCCTGAGAATACCTGTACACAGAAGGTATTCAACACACCTCTGGACACTGTTGTGGTTTTATCTATTTAGCGGAGACATCGGGTATAAAAGTGGGCTTACGTCAGGGAGTGCACCCCCTCGGAAAGACAGACCGACTGCAAACAAAGGCGACGTGAGATGGATGCCGAATGGATCAGCACACTGCAAGAAAAGAACATTCATTTAACTGGGATGTCTATGATTTATTATTTATAGAAACTGTGAGAGGATGTGTTTATCCAAATTGACTAGATGTACAGGTATACAGCAACAGGAAGTGGTTTCAGAGGTATTGTTTACTGGTTTGAATTAAAGAGGTCATACTGGATGGCTGAAACAAACATTATTTGGTGTAATACAGTGTGTTTACGTGGTTTACGGATCAAAAAACACATTATTTTATTACATACTACTCTTTGCCTTTCTTTCTGAAACTCGTCACATTTTACAAAGCTCATCGTTCTGAAAAGTGTGCTGTGCTCTGATTGGCCAGCTACCCAGTGCGTATTTTCAGCATACAACACTACAGCGAAAATAGTTACGTCGTCTTTCTTTGCGTTGGTGTTATACAAAGATATTGAAATTTTGGGTTGAAATTTTGAATGCCCAAGTATTTCAATGAGTGTTAGTAAAAAGATTTATTCTTTTATCACTTATGTTCATCATGGTGGAACATGAGTATGGCATCGGTTTTTATTTGGGCTACAAGTATGAATATGTATGATATTGCAAAAAAATAACGAATTCAATAAATATGTCAAGCCCTTACCTTCCATCTTGTGTTCCAATCCACACAGTTCCTGCAGTATCACCTGACAAATGAAAACAATAATAAAAACAACTCAGCATGAATGTATACAACCTTAACAGTAGCTGTGATAAAAGGTACAACAATGCATCGTGAAAAAAACACTAAACTACTGATATCCATCTACAAAGTGGCAAAGCTGACTGACCAATAGAGGGCACAGCACAGATGCATAAGGCAGGTGAGGTGGGTGGAAGGCTGAACTGATCCAGAATGGTATTGGAGCGAGCTGGGTCAATCACTGTGACATCACTTCTGGAAGCAGGTCCAGTGATGGCCCACACAGAACACTGAGGATGGGAGGTGGGGTGTGAAAGGTTTAAACTAAATGAGCATAGGGCATAGTAGTAAGATGGAAATAACAATTCAATTCTATTTTATAAAGGATTGAGACATACTGTCTGATCTCCTGATATGTCTGAAGGGACTGCGACAGCACATGTGAGCTGTAAAAGAGACAAATCATTTATAAATCATTAATCCTGTATTGAGATACCCTTGACCCATGTTCCCAACTAAATAAAGACACATGAATCACTTCATTGTCAATTGTTTATTTTCATTTATTTTATCATTTGAATAATTATGAATCTACAATTGTTATATTATGAGAAACATTAATTATACTGACTTAGAATAACAAAGCTAATTCCTTAATAAGTAACATTCCACATAGTAAGAATCACTTAACACAGTTTAAAAGTGAGACATAAACTTGAAACAAATTCACTCACTGACTACGTTTACATATAATGCGATTATAATGGGATTTTTCGCAATATTGCGATTACACTTGACCTCATGTAAATGCAATAATTTGGTCTAAATAATGCGATTAAGCTCCTAAACGCAGTAAACATAATCAAAGTAACACAATAAGTAATCACAATAAGAAGGCATGTAAACACCTTAATCACATTTATGCTGCTCTGACTATCACTACTGCACACGTAACTAAAAATGAAACAGAAAAGACACCTTGGCTGTAGCATCTCTTTGATCCAGCAGTCTCAGGTGGATGAGAACAGGCACATCTTTGGGTTCGGGAGAAGGGTCACAGTCCTGCTCCAAACATATTTGATTTTATACATTGTGAGTCTTTCCATAGACATAATTACTTTTATACCTTCATACCGAAAATGCATTTTTACATTGGGTTTTTTAGTTTGTTATCAAAGTAGGTGTAGATGATTTAGTAATGCAGTGTGAATGACAGCATGTATACACATCGTGGAAAGTGTGCAGATGTTGTTATTTCACTTGTAAAATAACCATGACGCAAATCTGTGCTCACAGCTTAACTACAGTGCACTTGTTTCTATAGATACAGGTAAGGGGGGGATGTTTACCTTTAAGTTTGTAACAGCGAGAGGCATGCTCCAGCCGTGGAGCTGTTTTTTACCCAGAGTTCCCCACACGTGAGAACGGATCTCCCTATAAAGCTCTCTCTTGCGTAACCTGGGAGATTGAGAGCTCCTGAGAGACAGAGATATAAGGCATGAGTATGAGGTGATCATATAATGTTCATACCAGCTATCATTAATCAAATAATGGAGGCGGATTGCTCCATGACTCACTCTGTTTGGGTCGGTCTCATGGAGTGTTGCTGTGGAGAACTCACTGGTGTTTGTGTAGAAGCTGCTGCGGGGGAGGTGGTTAATGCTAAAGCTGTGACTGGAACTAACGGACCCTTAGTTAGTCCCAGAAAACGATTAAACCTGCAAGATGAAAAGGGTCAGAGCAGGAAGTACATGTATAAAGTGATTCTTAGGAAGCGGTAATATACCCTCACCTGCTCCAGACGCTCCCCTTTCCTTCAACAGGGATGCGTTCTTCTTTATCAACTCTAGAGGAGGACAAAAACAAAGATGAGAATTTGAACTGGATATTGATATTTGTGCTTGCTGCGGTGTTCAGAATCATTTTAAGGTCTTAGTGGTTGCTTATAATAAAGCAAAGGTAATAGTTTCTTAGTGTATTGTTCTGACAATAGACAATTCTGGCAGATTAACGCACTTCATAGCCTGAGAGCGCCGCATGGCTTCCTGTAGTTCGAAGAGACGCTCTTTGTACTGATTCTTCTCCATGACGACTCGAGCCATTTCGGAACGGGAGAAGCGACGGAGGGAGGTGGGCAGAGAGGCCTATAGAGAACAGAAGAAATCAAGGATTACTAATGTTTACATGACAGATGAATATTCAGGAAGAGATATTTTGATTGTATGCAAGCCAGGGAGGAGGCAGCTTATGATGGAAAGTGGATAAAGTTTGCTATATTTCTGAAAATATCTCAAATCTATCACACACACAGTATGAAAAAGAGAGTAAGAGAAACTTACATCAGGATCCTCTGACTGGACTGTCTCCAGCTCCTTACGCAGCCTGAAACATAACAATTCTGTTAATAACTTAAATTTGAATTGTTTTTGCATGCTATGCCAATTAATTATACTATTTGCAATATATATGTATACAGAAAAAATATGAGACCATTCCAAATTTTTTATTTAATCATCATTTCTAGATGTATTGTGGTCATTCCAGTCCAGTGTCTGTTGAATCCAGGTTATCACATGAAAAAATATTTTCCTAAAATAATTTTTCCTAAATACATGTACAAAATGTTTTCTTTGCGGTATTTAAGGTCTGAAAACACACAGAGCATTTTTTCCTGTTATTTTGACTTGTTTCTCCAATTTTCATTTTCTGCAAATAAATGCAAATAGAAACAAAATTTTTGTTTGAAATTTGGGAGAAATATTGTTAGAAGTTAACAGAATTAAACAAAAATGATCATTTTACCTAAACCTATAAATATTAAATTCAGAAAAACTGAAAATGGTGCTTTGGAATGGTCTCTTTTTTCTGCGGCTGTATATGCAACATATATAAGCTAATGACAGTGGCAGATCACTAAACATCATCATGGCTGACTGCAGACTTGAAAAACGACACATATTATGAAATGATTATGCATTTAGATGATATATATGTTTAGAGTTTATATATGGGTCAGCTGGCATAACACAAGAATAAGTCACAGGGCATTCTAGTTACCGTTTGGTTTCCTCCTCCATCTCTTTGGTTTTTCCTTCCAGTCGGGTGATGGTTTCACGACAGGAAGCGAGTTCCAAATTCAAGGCAGACCTCTCATTGGTCAGCTCTTCAACACGTGATATCAGAGCCTTACGGGCAGCATCCACCATTTCACTGCCACAAAACGACAAGATAAAAATCAAGCATAAAACAGAACACACATATAGACCAAATGAACCTGCAATGCTCATAAAGGTTAACACTTTATATTATCATAGTCTCATTCTTGGCTTAAAATATATCTGTAACAGGCTTAAAAAAAGATCTCAGATCTTACTGGGTGCGTTTAAGTTCCTCGTATTGGGAAAGAACCTGCTCAAACTGGTCTGTGCCATCTGGAAACAGTAGAAAAACAAGCTCACAAAGGTACAACACCCCATGTATTCAACAGTCAAACAGCTCAATTATTGTACAACCCTGAATAATATGTGCCAGTCATAATGAGACGAAAGATGAAGCAAATGAACTGTATGATTATGTACTTTTAGCTGCAAAATAAAGGCAGACGTAGCAATTGCGACATGAGTCTTGTATCATCCTGTCTGACATTATACTGTTTATTATTCTGTTTTACTACGTATGAAATAAATAAACTTGTGGACATGAAATACTGCTTTATGGTTATAAAATTATTTTACAGTAGAATGCATTGGTTGACTTATAAAAATCAGGGACTCCAGAAAGCTGTGTAACACTCTGTAACATGTCTTAACCAGACGAGATTCTCTTTCACACACACAGAGATTTAACACACGCATATCATATACACAACATACCTCTGACACTGGCCCCCTGGTCCACACTTTCCACATATTCCCGGCTGAGTTCAGATAACTCCGAATACAAAGAGTCGGTATTCCTCAAGTGCCAGTCTAAGCTACCCGTGTCATCATCTACATCTTCCTCCTCCTCTTCTGTCTTTTCATCCTTCATCTTCTGATCGCCATTCGCCTCTTTCACCTTCACCTGGACCTGACTGATCTCCTCAAATAAACTTGAGCTGGATTCAGAACTCACTGTCTTGGAACTAACAGGGGAGCTGGAGAGAAAGAAACAGTTCAACATAAAAAAGTTGTTTGTATGAAAGAGATTCGCTATGGGCATGAGAAGAGAATACCAAAGTGTTTGAAAAGTAATAGGAAATAAAAAAACGTAGTGGTCATGTGTTCAACTCTCAGGGAACAAACTAAATTCTAGGCAAAGGGTGGTTACTTTAAAGTTTAAAAAAAAAATATATTTATTTACAACACAATTCCCAACATTTCATAATGAGGAACCGTTAATGGACCGTTTAGTATAGGGAATGCTCAACAAGTTACCCGCTCGGATACAAATCATAGCTAAAAAGTAGGACAAGCGAAATGGAAATCAGGTGTAATCCTGTGAAAATGCAAAACAGAGTAACATACCATTTCTTCTCACCTAAACAGGTTAAGCCAATACATACACTTAACCCAGCCAGTAGACATGCAGCTTATAAACTTGGAGACCAGTGTATAAAACAATACTGAATTGCAATCACTCAGTTCTAGATTAAAGATCTCAATAATGACCCTTTCTCAATAACCGTACCTTATTTCATTAAGTCCCTTTAAATAGGCCAGCTCGGGGGTGGAGCTTATGATGTCACTGATGAATGACTGATCTGTGTTATGGTTAGCCTCAGCGTCAGTAACTTTGCTGTTGGTAACTGTTATTTCTAAGACCCTGCCATCTTTCAGACCATGCTGGGGTAAAGAAGAGATGGATTTGTGAATATGCAGATGTTTTATATAAAGAATGATGTGTCAATGCAGATATAAAACAGGGGTTTATGTGCTGAATTCCATCTAAATGTACCTCTTCAGTGATGGAGGTTTCCGTTTGACCTTGAGTAGAATCTGTGTGTCTGCTGTGGCCATGATTCCTGCAAACACATGACACCACTGTTATCTTCTCAGACTACATTTGTAAAGAGTTTTGAATTGATGTTAAATTGTGGTATTTCAGGAAAGGGCTGGTTATTTCTAAAAAAATAAAGAATGGTCTGTGTCACCTGAACGCAGGGGCTTCGCTCTCCCATTCTTTTCTCTTGTCAAGCAACTCTCGGTGTGACAGTACTAACTGCATGTAAGAGAGATGAAAAATTTAATTTTAATAGGAAGTCTTTTAATGTTACAAACACATAAACAAAAACAGATTAAGCACAGATTTTTATTAGTGATGGACCTTGTTATGAGTGTGTTTCAGAGAGTTTAGTTCTCGGGTCACATTTGCTTTCTGCTCTTCCAGGGCCACCACTAAAATCAACCAGAACACAAACACATATCACAAATTGCAACAGAGAAAAGTCTACATATACAGCATCAACATTGGTTTGATCTTTTAAATAAATTTATAAATTATATTTTTGATATGGACTGACACTGAAGGGAGGGATTGCAGAGACTCACGCTGGTCAGCTTGCTCTCTGGCTTTCTTCTCTAGCTCTCTCTCACGCTTTTCTCTCTCCTTTTCTCTTGCACGCATTGCCCTCCTCTCCTGCTCAAACTGGTCCTCCAACTCCAAATAGCGCTGTTAAAAAAACAAAACTAAATTTCTATATGTTTATAAATCTATGTTTATATTATATGCACAGTATGTTTATATTATATGAAACAAACGTGTGTCATTTCTGCAGCACTACTGTTACGAAAGAAATCTGCAAAAATGATTGCTTTGCTAACACATTATCTCTGTTTCCATTGGTCAAAAGAACAGATAATCCAAATTTTTGCAAGTGTTACTTTGTCATGCATGTCATTATGTTAGGATGTATGAATAATATATACAGTATGTGCCATATATTAAATTGCCACAGTTTACACATTTTTTTGTGAAATCAAAACGCTGGCTACATATTAAGCTAGATAAGAGAAAATATTTAAACATTTAGAAAATGCTTAAAATGTGACCATCTAATTTATCTAAATCAAAAATGAACATAAACATTCACAAACATTCTCTCACCTCCTGGCTCTCCCTCCTCAATGCCTTCTCGCTCTGAAATCTCTCCAGCAGTTCCTCTCTCTCTCCTTTTTCTTTCTGTGCCTCCTCTTCTCTCTCCCTCAGCTGAGCCCTGGAGCTCGCCAGCCCCTCCAGAACCCACACCAGAATGGGCAGCAGGGACTCCACCACACCGGCACCATGAGTCTCTACCACCAACTATAACAATAAAAAAACAGACAAATTTTAGTAACTTAAACATTGGTCAATTTCAATTCGCTCAAAGGCCAAAGATTTGATGACATGTGTGATGTCCTGTACTGTGGTTTTGCCCATCACAATGCTCTTATCTTAGAGGGCAGCTGCACTTACAGGAAATGTTGTACTCATGACTTGTAAGGGGAAAATACTATGCTTCACTTCCCTTACGAAAGTCACCAAAACATTGGTTTCTGAACTTCAATATGTTGATACAGTACACTTGCATGAGTGGCAAATTATGAATTGTGTTTATAGGTTTAAACATGTTTTGATTTGTTGTTGGACACTCTTGCTTGGTTACCTGTAGTTCCGAGTATAGTTTCCCCGCCTCCTCGCTCACAATATCTGGATCCAGCTCCAGTTCTCCAACTCCACAAAGAGTACTTTCACTGTAATCCATCTTTCAGCACCTCCAGTATTCTGTTTGGCTTATTTAATATCACTATGATTTGAATCAACTCCACCCACCTAGCTTTCTAAACTCTGCTGCTTGACCAAACACTGTTCTTTTTCTCTCGTATCAAAGTTTTCACTACCTCAAAATGGTTTCGGTGTGCAGCAAAGCAAAAGTGAAAACACTATGGTAAGTTTGTTAGTGGATCTGTGTGCGTCTACTAATACATCTCTTCTTCATACTGCTCTTATAAATAGCTACCTTTGAAAAATAACTATTTTCTTATGCTGTACAATATTTCCAGTTGATTCTTCCTCGTCCATTCTTCTTTTTTCTGACTCACAGCTAAAAACAGTGAATAGAGACAAGGGGTTTGCAGGCAGTGAAGCAGGTCTTGTTAATGTCTGGAGGCATTTTGGTGTCCATTCTGGGCAAAAGAGAAAAGGGTGATCAAGCATGTGAACCATTTTTACATCTTAATGCTGATCACAATGACAGGGGAAATATTACTTTGGAGTTCATGTTATTGTTCAATTACTACAAAATGTGTCATTTATTAACAACAATGTAGAATATGTTTAGGTTATTAGATCAAGGGTAAAATAATGACTTTAATAAATATTAACATTTAACTTGTTTGGTCTTCATATTAGGGTTGGGAATGGAAAATTAGAATCGATTGGGAATCAGACAGGAAATCGGATACTTGAAATTAAAATTGATCAATTCCTGCATATTTTCAGAAATGTGCATGTGTTAACTTGTGATAAAGCACAGGAACCACAAATTTAGACCATAGTTTTATTATATTAACTACAGTTTAACCATGATATGGTAATACAAATTGTAATAAATCAGACAAAACATGGTTGCAATACAAAACGGTGCTCATAAATATATATATTTTTGCAAACCAGTCAATAAGCAGGCCAAATGACCAGGTTGATATCTAAATGTTTTACTTTAACTGTGGAATAGGAATCGATTAAATTCAACTCTACTTCATATTGGTATTTCCTATTACAGCTTTAAGAGCTGTGTTGTGTTGTGTTGTGTCGTCAGTGTAAAGATCACCCATCAAGAACTGTCATGGGTGGTACACACACGCAAACAAAAACACACGAATGACAGAACGATCACGTCCCTAAAACACACAAACTTTTCTAAAGCTCAAAGAAACATTGGTGCCTCAAAAGAAACTAAAAAACACGCTGTCTAACAAACAAAAAGTCAATTCTTCTCGTGACGTCGGAAAACACCTTGAACGCTGTCTGCCTGCATGACACTTGGCCTTTACACTTGGTATATTTCATCACGAAATGATTATTCTGCGTAGTTATTTTCATCAACTCACCTTTACACGCTATTGTAGCTCGAACATCATGTCTACGAGCTCATGCAGATGAAATTACAGTCCTTCGCTTTAGAAACGATATCAATTACACTAACCCAGGTTGAACAAGAGGGCGTGGCTAGAACGCAAGCCGCTCGAGTGACGCAGAGCTTACCCTATCGCAGAGAACAATGCGACGTGTGATCCAATCAAAATACAGAGAGGATGGGATGTGGGCGGTGCTTCTCACCGAGAAATAAAACTTTCCTGAAACTTGAACATAGACACGTGACGATGAAGCTCAAATCGTCATGTGACTTCATGCTCTAATCGTACCTGCTTAAACGCTTCGCATTGCTGTGTGTTTGTCAGAGGGATTTAAGAAAGTCGAAGGTCGGAAGGTTTTATGCTGATCAAGTCTTCACAGCCTTTAGGTTTCGGTTTATGTTTTAGAAACACCACCGACAGTAATGATGTATCACGCTCTTTCAGATTTCATCATGTACTGCGGAGTGAAAACCGCAATAGATTTTGTTTACACTCGATCACGACAGGAATAATGGTAGTATAATTGTCAGTTTATAGATCGAAGTACTTTTTTTATTAACTTTTATTATCTTCCTGCAAATGTATTAATATTTATTGTTAGTTTATGGACTTTGCATTCACATTAAATGTTACGTTAGGCGTAGCTACTTGACCAAAGTATTGATTATCACATAAAATACAATAAATCCCTCTCATATTGCATGCCATGGTCTATGACGTAGTTCATAAATTTGTTTTTAGTTTATGAATATTATCTATGATTATGCAGAAACTGTATTTTTGTGCCTCAATAAACAATAAATGTGAATGAATGTATATGTATAAGAAACTTGCTAGTTGTCAAACAGATCTCTGTAATCTTTGTCAGCTTTATAAACATAGTTAAAATTCTTCTATAGAAGATTATCTTTATGGAAAAGGGAAAGAAAAAAATTTGTACATTCTTAGGTTTTACATATATTTTCTAGTAAAATGGATACAAATAGTTCGAGCAGCGTTTTCCTTAATGAGTTCTTTGTTTTGTTACATTTTCAAATGAGATGTCATAATAATATTCTCAGTTTACCAATTTGACAAACAAACAGGTAATCAAGCATGTTTGCATTTGTGTGTCTGTTGGAACCTGTGTATAAGTTACTGTAGAATAGGTAAAGAAATCAATGCAAATTTTTTTCAAGAAGGCACATGACAGGCACATTAATCTTGTTAAATACAGTATAACAAGTGTTGAGAAAATTGGCTTTAATGTAATTTTGTTGTGGCCCTAAAAATAATTACACTTTAATGTTACTGTGGTGAGAATGTGAACCTGAATATTTGGCATTTTGTCAGCCATGGTCAGAGATAACATGAACGCAAAATACATTTTAATCTTGAGAACATTGATTAATTTGACATTGTTAAAGAATTCTTGGCATGTATAGATTATGAATATGCATGAAAAATGACATTTCATGACATAATAATTTGTTAAATCAAATCAAATGTTTAATGCATCACCCTTACATTTTATTGGCTCTGGCTGGTTATAGATGTTGAACAGATATCTTAACTATATTAGTATATTATTAAGACAAACAATTTGGAGTTTTAAAGAGAAGTGTGATAGAGATCTCAGTCTATAAGTATAAAAGGTTTAAGTTCAATAGAGTTGTACTGGTTGGAGCTCCAGACACAAATATATGAGCTGTTGGCTCATAGGGACCCGGGACATGACCTGGGTCCCAATCCCACACCCCATCTCTTACCCTCATGCTCTTGTCTGTCTCCACCTGTCCTATATATATATATATATATATATATATAACAAAAACAAGAAATATCATAAAACCCTGCCTGTGTCCCTAGGTCCTGGGATAAGCTCCAGCCTTCTGTGACCCTGCAGAGGACAAGAGGGTGCTGAAAATGGATTATGAATTGCCCCATTTTAGGACTGAAAAGCATCCGCAAAATTCCCACCTGAATAATTAACGGCTGGACCATCGACTCTGAAGTCTGATATCTCCTCCACTTCTAATATGTTTCTGTTTTTTAGTGTTGTCTGGCTGTTAATAAATAATAGACATTTAGTTTGTTTTAGTGAATAATTGTCAAGGATGTCAAAGGATGTCATACCTGTAAGTATGGATGATACATAATTACATTTGACTTCAATGACTTGTGAAGCCAATCAGAACAATGTTGTACCATCAGCATGCAAAGAAATGAAAGATAAAAACATGTACTTGATCTTTTATCCACATCTATATCTAAACATCCTGATCTGAAACAAAATTCTATATGTCTTCTGTTTCTTTGATGAACCACTGATGTGATGAGTAGATGAGCTGAACATGAAGATTTGTGCCAGGTTCTGTAGGAATATGTCTGATATTTAGTTGACGTGATATAAGGAAAGCAACCGAATATCAAACATATCACACAGCTCCTGACCTACAGTATCAGGAACTCTTCATTGACTTACACAGAATCTGAAAGAGAAAATGACAAACACACTACAACATGTTAAAAAGATATCAGACATCAGAAGAAAAAGGGTGAAATGACTAATAAATATGCATCTATAAAGAGAGTGTAAGTGACAACTTCAGCAGTCAATATAATAAAAACAAGCAAAAACTCCAAGTAAAGTCATACTAACAAAAAACAAGATAATATACAGAATTAATTGGTATCTTCAAATAACACAAACTGTACAGGAGGGTTGGAGCATTAAGACAGACAGATACCAACACCAAATACTCACAGATTTTGAAACTTCAGCTGTGTGTGTGTGCCAGCTTGTGTGATGTAGTGCAGTGTGACAGCAAGGTGGTCTGTGTGAATGTGTCAAGTTTCAGCCAGGATGGGTGTATTTATACACCCCTGACCAAAGTTCAAACCCCTTCTAAACCCTGCATGCACACACACATATTCAGGGGGTAATTAAGAGTACATTGATAACCTTGCCACAGGCTCTTCGTCTGCATTAGGCCGATCAATAGATGTGATTTTACACTTATACACTAACACAGAGTTCACAAACATCTGCAAACAAACTAGGCCTACATCCTACGTTCAGCTTCACACATTTATTTTATTGTTTTATATGCATTTACACTTATTGTCTAAATTTTCCAATTGTATTTTTGTGTGTGATATTTGTGAGCTGTTTCTAGTTTTCTAATCCAAAAAAATAAAAAGGTCCAAACCTGTTGTGTTCAGTGTGGAACCACAATTGTATAAGATAATGTTTTCATTTATGTTATTCTGAAATGTCTTGTCTCGAGTGAGGCAGTTGCATTGACAGAGCTGCGTATATTTAGTCCGATGATGAATCGCTTTTTATATCATATTTAAAAGCTCATAGAAGTGTCAATGACACATTTTTGTTAAACATAAGGCTGCATGAATGAAAATATTATTCCAACTGCCTTATAATAATATTGCAATTGATGAAAGAACAAGATGCAAAGGGTAAATGACCCTGAATGTCCCTTTTTCGTTCAGTCTATTGTAGAATGTAAATTAGATGGATTGGTTTAATTCAAACGACATGCCTAAATGAAATCCAGTTTTGCATTGTTATTCCAGCCTGTATTCTTGCACACAGCATGCTTTGCATGAGGCTGAATGAAAGAGAAATTATTCAAAAAAGGTGATATTAAATTTGTTTTCAGTATGAAAGACGAGTACAGGTGCAGACTTGTTAATGTGTAAAGTTAGATGTTTAATGTTAATGTTAAAAGAAAAATTGCATGTTGCATTAAATCAAATGCCAATTCAGTGTTTTTTTGTGAGTTTCTTTAAATCAACACTTTCTTAACACTGTTTGTTTAATGTTTCTATGTCGCATATGTTTCTAAAACTTCCTAATTATTGTAATTAATATTTAAGTCTAATTCATAATTGCATGATATGAAATTTACTCTGACCCCAAAACAGATTTTCTTCATGTTTGTTCGTGTATGTGAATAATGGACCATGATGTCATGTTTATGGGATTAAAGAAGTTTCAGTTTTACAAGGCACAAGCATAGAGTAGATTATTGAGTAATCATATTACAGGTAAATGAATCAGAAGATTTATATGACTGTTATGGCAAATATAAAGTGATAAGAAGCTTGTTTTATTTTTACTGTAAACACAATGCTCATCGCAACCCCTTTCATCCCTCATTTGACATTCATTTGCATCCTTGACAACTTCTGAAGGTGACCTTGTGTTGTTCACTGCTGGTTCTATTCTTCCCAACAAACCATCTGTTTAGTCTTTGTCTTTTTCAGGAAACAAAGGTTAGCAAATATATTAAATGTTTTTGTTACAGGTTACCACTCTTCTTGGTCCATTTGTTGAATATCGGAAACATTCTCAGGTTAGTTTTCACTAATCTTTCATTCCTTATACAGCTCAGAAAAATCTCACTTGTTTATTGTTTTCTATTGCTTCATGTTTGCATCAAACACACTTCAAAATAATATAATGGGTCTTTCAAGAATCATAAGCATCTATTATTTGCTTTCTGCCCCTCCATCTGTTATCTAATCCCCATGCTCCACACAGTGACCTTCTGGATGAGATCAAGCGTAAGAGAGTCACTAATTGTTTTCCCCAATACTGAGCCTGAAGGGTCACAGAGAGAGACTGGTAGAGTTAAAGAAAGAGAGAGAAAGAGAGAGCAGACATAATGATCCGTTATAGAGTTTAGATATAGTGTGATTTACCCAAACTAAAAACAGAGACTGAACAGACAGTTTGACACTTTAAATAAATAATGAAATGCACGTGTAAAAATGTTTGGTTGCCTGAATTTTAACAGGATGAAATTGCTTAACGTGTTTTCATAAGTTAATATAAAAACACATGACAGTGTGACACACTGCCAGTTCAAAAATAGTTAAAAACACAGATTGTTTAACATGCAGAAATATTGTCAAGGACTTGGCAGAAGGTAGTGCTGTGCACTTCATACTGTGTCTTATCTTAAATAGCATGACCGCTTTATGTTCATTTACATGTCCATCGTTTAGATTTAATAAGTTAACAACTGTAAGCATTTAAAGAGCTAAAACCCTCATTTACTGAACATAAAAAAGTCCAATTATCCATTGTATTTATTTCATCACAGTATCTTTTACACATCACAGTATCTTTATAACATACAAAATCTTGCATAAGGCAATACACTGTAATGCAACTGTCAGCTCTTTGTAACAGTTTTTCATGCTCTTCTGAAGGTTCTGATTGGTTATGACTGTCGTTAGTCCGATACATAATGATGGTAACCGGGGTAAAGGAGTGAGGATGATGAGGAGCGACAGTGAGAGGGTCAGAGCGTTCCCATTAGTCGATACAAACACACATGTATGCATGATAGCATGTCATAGAGTGGCAGAGCCCTGAGGGAGGGTCATAATAACACATACAATACCAGATAAAAAGACAAAAGATTGAAACAACTATGCACTGTGAATGCTTCCATAAACATAAACCTGACACTCACTAGAAGAAATATTGTGAACCTGACTGTGAAGTCACTTTTTTAATATAAATAATGTAAAGAACATTCTGTGTAAACATAATCTTGACATCTTGAATATTATTTATGTCAAATATCAACTCAATGTTCAGGAAGCAGTGTAAAAAAAAATCCTTCCAGTATTTAAAATCATTATTATAAGTGGAAAAATCTAACTAGCATCATTAAAAATACATCATATAATCTATCAAGCACTCATGAAATATTTTGGTCATTTAATGGCTATGACTAGTCTAATGCTGCTATAATTACATTTTGACACTTTAGCCTGGATTTCACAGACAGGGTCACAATTAAGAATAAGGTGAAAATAATGAAAAAAATAGAGAGAGGAAAAATGATTGTAAAAAATGTATGTGTTGAGAAAATATTTTAACCAATTATCATCAACATGGTGAAGTGGCTATGAAGCTAGTCTCAGCCTTGTCTGATGCATTTGGCACACTTTCTGGAAACACTTCAGCGCGTTCAAAGTCGTCATCTGATTGGTCGAATTTTACAGGATTTCCGTGAGACGTGCGTGTTGCATTGTTAAACGGTCTGCCTGGAAACAACATGAAGCTGTCTGATCGAAGTAATAAGCTGTTGTGTTTACATCACTAGCAAAAATTCATCACGATCGACTAAACGCTAAAATCTTAAAAGTATGCGACCTATAGCCTAACCTCACAAACATTATTGCTACTGTTAACTTCTGACCCGTTGGTGAATGTACACCAGTCTTTTACTGTGGGGACATTTCCACACCTCTAAACCAGAGCCATTGAGAGAGAGTGTTGTGTCAACAAACTTTTAACCAATTTAAAGACACAAGTCATTTAATTAATAAATAAATGAAAGAAATAAAGCATTTAAAGAGAAAACATAACTTCCTGGAACTATCTGAAGGCTCCATGAATCACATGACACGCGAAAATTTTGAACATCCATTGTCACGACTCTCTCTCTCTCAATGGCTCTGCTCTAAACATGACACGGCACAAAACGTGATCGGTTGTTTTACCTGTCAATCATGTGGTCTCATGGGCGGGCCTTGACCAAAGAAAGCAGCCAAAGATCCGGCTATGCGAGACTGTGCAGCCATCTAGTCACCAAAACTTCAAATCAAAATCATCCCATATTCCTCACAAACAGACATTTATTAAAAAAACAAAAAAACTAAACATGGATATGTCACACAACATACAGTAGGCTACAGTAGATATGATTATTTCATCAGTCCAGTCTTTAAGTCTGTGTGTATACTGTATACGTTTAAGGTATGAGTACTCCTATTTAAGTTTAAGGTTCTCAGAACTGTGGAATGCTGGAGATCAACCCAGACAAGATGTTCAGGTTTGAATAAATCTCCTAAATATTTCTCCACCTGTCACTGGCATATAGCGCTCTCTCTCTCTCTCTCTCTCTCTCTCTCTCTCTCTCTCTCTCTCTCTCTCTCTCTCTCTCTCTCTCTCTCTCTCTCTCTCTCTCTCTCTCTCACACACACACACACACACACACACACACACACACACACACACACACACACACACACACAGCTGCACTTAAACTTTCTTCATGAAATGATTACTTAAGGTTCTTTAGCTTTAGGTTCCTCAGGTTTGGGTTCCTTAGGTTTAGGTTCCTCAGGTTTGGGCTGTTCAACTTTTGGTTCCTTAGGTTTAGGTTCCTCGGGTTTGGGCTGTTCTGGTTTAGGTTCCTCAGGTTTAGGCGGTTCTGGTTTAGGTTCCTCAGGTTTAGGCGGTTCTGGTTTAAGTTCCTCAGGTTTAGGCGGTTCTGGTTTAGGTTCCTCAGGTTTAGGCGGTTCTGGTTTAGGTTCCTCAGGTTTAGGCGGTTCTGGTTTAGGTTCCTCAGGTTCAGGCGGTTCTGGTTTAGGTTCCTCAGGTTTAGGCGGTTCTGGTTTAGGTTCCTCAGGTTTTGGCTGTTCTGGTTTTGATTCCTGGGGTTTGGGCTGTTCAGCTTTTGGTTCCTCAGGTTTGGGTTGTATTGCTTCTGGTATCTTTGGTTTTTCTTCTGGTTTTGGCAGTTCACTCATGCCACATAATTTCCTTTGAAGGTAGAGAAATATTGGTAAGTAAATTCAGAAACATCACCAGTTGTTTATAATGCCAAAGCCTTTAATGAAAAGTTTTTAAACCATGTTATAAAATATAACTGTTTATATGAACATAGAGATAGCTTTAGTATAGCACACAGCACAGGTCTTTAACACTGTACCTGTTATTGCTTCAACAAAATATTTGCAAGTTACACTTTAAAAACATAGTATCCTTGTGCTAAGTGTCTCATAAAAAAGCACTTTATCCATTCGCTATTTTAATTTGCTTTAATTTTACATACAAGAATCCGGTCACTCTGTTAAGTCAGCTGGGACACCAACTGTTCCATAACTTCACTCACCTTGCCTCTGCAGAGTTTTTGTCGATGTATGCGCACAGTTTGCTAGTCTCGCTTTCTTTCTTTTTAAGAGTGGCTGCTTCATCTGCCCAGCGGAGCCTATCCTTGACAAACTCATCTGTGAAAAAACCCCCCAGATTTTTATTGACACAGGCTGGCCATTATTTGCTTGCACATTTACCTGATATGTACATTTAATTTCCTTAAAAAATGTGTTTAAACAGATATATACAACTATAATTGAATTCCAACACAGCACAAATCGATTGCATTTTCGAACTGACTTTAGTCAACATAGTACACTCAGGGTGTCATTTCAATCCAAATGAATAAACATATGTGCTGTTAACCTTCCTTTACTAAATCTAAACTTGAATGCTTGCATTTATTGCCACAGGGGTGCAGATATTTTTCATGGGCTTTATAATAAGTGTCAAATCTGGTTAATCTGACCCATAAAGCTCAATCCTGCTTCTGATGATCTGCCAACTATAGTTTAGTTCCAACCATGGCCTAACACACTAACAAAATGGCCTGGAAGTTTAAATGTGCTCAAACTTGACTGGCTGGTTCTGTGTTTAGAGAACTAAACGCTACAGTAATTCAAGGAGCATGTTTCAGCATTCTCTCCAAGCCTGCACACATACACCAAATACTCTCTTGATCAATATAAGCTTAAAAATCAAACATTCTTAGTAATTTTAGAGGAATACTCACTCTGTTCACTTTTCTTCTCTGACTCTGTAGCAGCTATATTATCTGATATTTGTTTCTAAGTGAGAGAAAAAATACAAGAAATGAAAAGACCATCACCAATAAAACATCAGTCATTGTTACAATTTATAGGCTAAAAACAGCAGAGCAGAAGGATTTTTAAAGGAAGCACATTAACATTTCTCAGTGGGAAGAGTTCAACTTAAACCAGAATAGGTTATTGCTATTTGATAGCAATCTTTAAAACAATGAATCAATAAATAGGTTCCCAAATATATATAGAGACACACAGAGAATTTCACATTTTAAAATGCCTGCTGTGATCTACTTTTCAGCAAAATCAGAATGTGATGTAGGCTACTGTTTAGTTAGAAAGTTGCCTTAGTGACAGAAACATTCCATGCATAGCTCTTTGGAAAATTCAATCGACCCATCTCCACTCACCTGGTGTTCTTTACATGAATCAACTTCTTTATTTTTCTTCTCAACTAAACTCTTAACGTTAGACAGCTCTTTGGTTAGAGCATCCACCTCTTTTTTAGTCTTTTCCAGCAGTAAGGCGGATTGAGTCAGCTGATCTTGATACTCTCCCAGAACATCTCTGGTCACTCTGAACTTAAT
This sequence comes from Oreonectes daqikongensis, assembly GCA_026939265.1. Classification (NCBI taxonomy): domain Eukaryota; kingdom Metazoa; phylum Chordata; class Actinopteri; order Cypriniformes; family Nemacheilidae; genus Oreonectes; species Oreonectes daqikongensis. The sequence goes on from JAOTQM010000311.1 coordinate 12,425,630, forward strand.
ATTAAGAAAAGAAGCCTGCTTGTTTAGATGGATCTCCTGCTTACGCTTGCTGTGGACGTAGCCAGCAATGAGCACACAACAGACCAAAGAGAAACTCAAAAGCAGAGCTGGGAACTTCATGATGGAGGACGAAACTGACGAAATCTCTCTCGCGTTCTTTCCCCGAGGTCAGGTGCACAGTTTATAAAAAGTTACCCGTCGGAGATGCTAGCCCCTCCCACAAGACGAGAATATTTTTAATCTCTTCTATATCAAGAGAGACCGAAAATAAATTCCCAGTTTGATCCAGATAGCTATGTTCCACGCTTGTCTGATGTAACGGGATCACATAAATGAGGAAAAAAAAAGAATGAAACCGTTCCAGATGTCATTTAACCTTCCTAAAAAAATGTTTGACGTGGTTGCACTTTGCAGACTGCTTAGGAAATCCCGGAACCGCGCTTGAAAAGAATGAAGAAAACGCTTATGGTTACGCAGCACACCTGCGCGAAGCCCCGCCCACTCCTTAATCTTATGTGTGTATTTCACAATACGTACTGACGCCAGTTAGTGTGACGTACGCAGACTAATTCGGTAATGTTACCTGTATTTACGACACAATTGTTTGTCCATTTTCTGAGCACGACAAAGACAAAGCTTTGTCACGTAAACCAACACCAAAATTATGCTGAGTGTTAATATGGACAAAATCATTTTCACTCCACCAAGACAGCTAATCCTTCACTATGGGGCGTTGAAACCTCAGCGTGGAAGGTGAGCACCTGTAGAAAACAAAGAAGGGTTTTGACAGCTTGACAATGTGTTGTTAAAGTCATGCAAATATGAGGATCCTGGTCCATCCTGTTTCACCACTCTTGTAATGATTGACAGATTTTTTCAGAGAATACGACGCCACACCCGATCGTCTTTTATTTTCACTGTTTGTGAGAGCGATAGCCAAGGCAATAATGTTGTTTAGTGCAGTTGTTTACGACAAACAACAACAAATTGCATACTTCCTTGAACAAAGAACAGGCCGGTGGAGAGAGTGAACAGAATTGGTCAGAGATCACAGCAACAGTAAGGAAGTGTCTCGCGCGCGCTCTCTCTCCCTTTCACGAACACACACATACACGTTTGCACACACCCAGACATCCAGTCATACAGGTAAGGCAGGGTTACTTGTGGCTGGTTAAGAGTGATTTTTTTTAGGGAAGCAGGGCAGAGTTACGTCTATGTCCACCAACGACACAGAAGCAATGAAAACAGATTGACAGTCTTTACAGAGCATACAACAAATTAATATTTCTCCGAGGAACCGTTTTTGTGTAGCCTACTCTCCTCTGTTCCTTCAGGATGAGAGCCATATCGGCAATGATTTTCCTGGCCTTATGTGCCCTGCTGGTTATAGTCTACCAGGCCGTACAACAGGAGCTCAACATCCGCAACTTGAAAACGCGCATGGCTGCTTTCACTGAACAGGTAAAGCTGAAGGAGGATGGGATCGTGACTGCCAAAATGCAGGTGGAAGAAATGACCAAGAAGATTTCTCCTGTGGCTACACAGAAGGATCAGCTCAAAAAACAGAAGGACGATCAAAAGAAAATGTTCACTCAGTCGGAAAAGGATCTAGGCACCTGCAAAACTGAGAAGGTAGGCTACAGGGTTTTTCCAATATAAATGGGGTTTTCATTCACGTTAAATACAGAAGGTAAAGATTTTCTTTATGTTTATATCAATTTTGGCATAAATTCCTGATTTTAATAAAACGAAACTACATAATCTGTTGACTTTTTTCCATATAGGCATTATACAAAGTAGATAATACATAACGTCAGGAGTTTCTCCCAAATATTTATTTTACGGCTGAATATGATTATAATCATACCCTTGATCATGTTAAGTACCACAATAGTAGTTTTGCGATGTGCTGTACTGTACGTTTTTAGCAGTTATCCAAAGCATCAAATCTCTTGTTGGCATCTTGTTAAAAGGTACATTTCACTGTCACATTATAGGTGCATTTGCTATTAGTCAAATCTGTGATCCTACAGAGCTTTTATCAGTCTTTGAAGGATTATAATAGCACAGCATATTTATATAGTTGATACAAAATGTAGCACATTGCACATCTTAATCCCTGATAGAACATTTAGTGTGATTTGTGTACAGTTTGTCTTGTGATTTTGAGGTGTGAGCTGGCGAGTACAGTTTTCTCTCTGTTACAAGTGTGGAAACCAAAAGTTAACAAGTCAAGATCAAATTAACTTGTATTACAGTTTCGCTCAATGTGTGTGAGCAGACACTTACACATTGAATTCACTTGTTCACTCTGGAACAGTTTTTGAAAGAAGTAATTAAAGTCTTGTATATCTAGTTTTGCAGGATTTACACTGTTGCTGTATCTGGATCAAAATACATTTTCCATACCTTGATGAACAAAATAGGAACACCATGAGACAAGAATAAAAGGAATTTCTAATTCCTTATAATGCACATGAATGTTAAGAAGGTGAAAGACGTATAGGCCTATAGTACTGTACCAACTGGTTTTTGGGCCTGAGGATACGATTTCTCATATTTTTCTGGGTGTAGATCCTAGCTGCAATACACATGACTCGGGTCTCTGCAGTGATTGTTGAAGTGTGAAGAACTCGAAACAATAATGTTTTACCAAACTTAATTCATGCAAAACAATTTTCTTTTCAGGTAAAAATGCTGTGATAAAGGGAGAGTTCACCCAAATATAGAAACTGTCATCAATTATTCACCCCGATGTCTTTCAAAACTTGTTTATGATTCATTCTTCTGTTGAACACAGAAGAAGATATTTTGAGAAATGTTTCAGTGGTTTTGCGTCCATACGGTGGAAGTCAGTCAATAGGGGCCAATGTTGTTTGGTTACCAATGTTCTTTTAAAAAATCTGCAGAAGCAAGTCATACAGGTTTGAAATAAAAATAATTTGATGTTTTCATCATGCAACTTTGTAATAAAACCATCTCTTTAAGCTGTTCTAGTATTGTCTGTACCTTAAACTTTGGTTCACTATAGCTTGATGTTCTCTATAACAATGTCTCTCTCTGTGTTTCCCTCATTTAAGGGTAATTTAGAGAAGAAACACAGTGAAGCAAGTGATGCAGTTCAGAAAATCAAAGGTAAATGCAAGTTAATGAGATTAAGCTTCGAGCTAAAGTACCATATATCAGTGTTGTTGGTTATATTGTTTGTCATTATTTGTCTCATTTCTTCTCCTCTACCTTGTTTTTCTGCAGAGGGCCATGAAGCCGAGAGGAAGAAAACTGAGGAAGAGATTGGGGGTTTAAAACAGAAGATTCTAGACAGAGATTTAAAGATTTGTCAATTTGTGGATCTGAAAGTGGAAGAAGCGAGGTGAGAGCTTAGCTAATGCTTCATGGCAAATGTTGTCTAAAAAGAATGTGAAAAATGACAATTTAAATGGATTTCATCTAAGTCAATACAGTATAATAACTGATGTCTAAATTAACCATAATACTTGTGCTCCCTATTGATTTGTCATTTCAAAAATCCCAATGATCTTTCATGTATCTCTTTACAGGATGCTATGTGCAGGTGCAAAACTGTAAAAGATCTTTGTGAATGAATGGACTTCAGACAAATGGAGCGCTCAGGAAAAATAATCTAATTATGATTATAGTTGTTTATGTGTATATGGTTTTTCACAGCCATTTTGTTAAAGTGGATTTTCATAAGATATGATTGCTGAATAAATGTGATCCCAAATGTTTTTTTAAGGTGTCAGTTTAACTTAACATCTTAGACTGTCCAATGTATTTGCATATATAGGAGAGCACATGCCATATCTGATGTTGACTTTTTACATCCTTTCACGTGAGAAATTGAACAATCGGAGAGGCTTATTTCAGCGATTCATTTTAATCTGCACACAATTATTTTGACTGCGTGGATCTGTGAGTGTTGAAGAATGGGGTGTGTAAATTTTTGCAGTCTTAAATATTTGACTTTACATATTTACCAATGACACACTTACAATGATATTATCTCATGATTGGTCATTTCATGTTAGCTCTGCATTGTCAGAATACAACGCACAAACCTGCTCCGTTTTAGACATTATTTATTCTCTTTATCTCTTTTAAAAGAATACACAGCGAAACTTGTTCACAGCCATAAAGAAAACCTGAAATTTCTAAAAATGAAAATTAGAAACAATATAAACAAGTTTGTATTGCAAACAAATTAATGTTAAGTTATAAAGCACTGATAGTGATTGCTTAATGTTCCACACAGTGTTTATGTTCTTTTTTGATGAATGGCCAAGCCAATGTTATTCAGCTCTCTGATGTGCAGCTGTCTCTCCTCATCCAGAAACCTGCGTAACGCTTCCCTCCGTGCCTGTAAAACGTCACACAGTTTATAATGATCTTTTTCAGTCGACATCAATACCAACAACATTTACAAGGCAAAGCTAAATTTGAATCCCTATCCCTTCAAAGCAAATAACACACACACACACACACACACACACACTAGAGACAACTATACTGTACTTATGGGCATGGTCCATAATGCAACTTTTGTGTACACAGGGAAGTACAGTAGTGGTAGAGCTGGCTTTGACAAAACTTCATTGTGCTTTTCATCACATCCAATGTGTATCCAATAAATGTATCCCCATAGATGTAGTCAAAGGTTTTTTTTTTGTATAAAGCACTGTATTCATTTTCTTTGATATCTAGTCCTGTTCCAGCACATTCCTCTCCTTACATATTTTCTTTCAGGTAAACCTGTACAGGACAATAAAAACTCCTCAATCCGGTCTTAAAAGATCAACAATAAGCAAAAAGCACTGGAACATGTGAGGGCTTCATCTGCTTCCTTTTTTAACTCCCTCTGGTCATGGTCTTTCAAAAAGGGAAATTAGATAAAGATTAACAATCCACTCATTTGACAGCTGCTGTTTGTCTTATGTAACTGACTTGGAACACCAGGGTTATCTGTTCTGGTCAACAGCCAATAAAACAAAAATAAACAAAATGCTTTTTTATATTTTAAAACCTCGATGAAGCTGAAAACGTATAGAGTGCTACATATTTGACTTCTGTAAAAAGAGATTTCAATTTCACTTGGCTTTGTGAAACAAGTACACTTGTGTTCTTATACTAACCCCTACTGATGATACATTGCTATTACAACTACTCTTTTCACCACATCTGAAACACGCAAATATAAGGAACATTTTAAGGAAATATTTTACTCATAAGGACATTTTCCAATACATATTCCCAAACAATGTGTATCTTTTAAATTAATCACAAAAAGACGTGACATCTGTACATCTCTGCTTACCAGAGTGAGAGAGGTTTTCCACAACTCCATTTCTCTCTGTTGGATTCTCTCCCTGCGACTCAGGGATTTTTCATATGCAGTAAGGCCAATGCCCTCGAATTCAGCTTTCAGAATCACACTCTTAATTCTGAAAAAGAAAAACTGTGTTAAAATATGGCTCAATGGTTTACTATTAGCTTCTCTTAAGTGCAGTGGGATGCAAAAGTCTGAGACGACTGGTCGTTTTTGCATATTATTATTATTATTATCCACATAACAATTTTGGAAAAATGTAAACATTTGCATGAAGTTCGGAATTTCACAGTATTTGATATGGCTCTTTTTTGTTTTAAGGTCAGCATAGTCAGGACTTCACAGGTTTATGCAAAATCTGACGATCCCTGAGATTTGACAGTTCTCGTGTGCTTCAATAAAATTACATTTTTCCAAAGTCACGTGTTTAATGCCACAAATTTGCGTTGAATAGTAACCTGGAAATAATGTAGAATAGGCTACTGCACTTAATAGGCCTATATGTAATTAATTGTATTATTCATTTCTAAATATTGCACTTATTAATTTTATGTCATATATCTTTATTTAATATAACATAATAAACATGTTAATTCCCAGCTTAAAATTAGATTTTAAATGTCACATTTAGTCTCTTTTGCAGCCCAGTGCACATAACCATACACCACAAAGCAATACTCAGTATTGATCGGTTGGATAACATTAGCTGTGTATATTGCACACCTGTCCAGCTCAGCAATTCTGTCATTATTTTCCTCATATTTCTGTTAAATAAAAACAAACAATTAGCAGTATACATATAAACAAGCACACATTGATGCAATAACAAACAGCATTTCTGTACCCTTATTCTGTCCATCTCTCTCTGCACATGTTTGTTTTTTGAACGGCGCAAATCCCGACCAAACATCATACCTCACACAAAAGTTAAACACTAATGTCAAAAGTATTTACACGCAGAAAGTACACGAACGTTGCCGTGACAACAGGCGAATCCCGAATCCACCAATCAGAAGGGCCAGTCCTGTCACGTGTTTGGAATGTCACGCGAGTTCCTACCGCGTGCATGAACTGACCAATCATTGAGGACGTTTGTCAAAGTCATACAGAACGCCGGTTTTGCTAGTATTTTCACCAAGAGTTAATCTTCGTATTACATAATTCTTAACCTTTAGCTTAAAGGTAAATACTTTGTTATTAATAAACATTAAGACGACGATCGGTTGTAGATACGGTTTCCACTTTTAAATGTATAATGGGACTGAAATGTACAGTTCGGCTAGCGCTTGTGTGCTTGTGACAACATGTGCCAAAATCTGGGCGGTTGAGATGTCAGCATGTAACTGTGTCGTATTGTAAATCGTATTTAATAGTGCTATTATATATTCCGAAGAGGAGTAACGATTTGATCGTGCCCGTTAGAAGAACAGCACACATCTGGTTGTGTGTTTAGCATTTTTTTACAGTCATCATGTTAGGACACATAGCAAGAAGATTTGGCCAACAGATGTCTAATGGATTGAAAGGAATCAATATTTTCAAGAAGCTTTCTAAAGAGACCCACAGGCATCGCCAGTCCCCATTCCAGACCATCTGTCCCGTTTCGGTATGGCTTTCCAATTTAAAGTCTTGACAGGCATTTTATAATATATCGCATTACATATTGCGTTCTGTTAAATGTTGTCCACAACAAAATCAACACATTTTATATTATTTAAGCTGAACGTTTGGATTTAAAATTGTTTTTGTCTGTAATGTTTCTCTTTCTCCAGATGATGTCGCTGTGGCCTTTCTCAGCAAAGCCGCAGGACTTCAGTCAGCCAAACTCGTCGTGGAGTCCAAAGATGCTGAGACTTTACGAGCATTATAATGCACTGTGTGAGGAAGAGAACGGAAATGGCGAGAAAAAGAGAGGCGCTTGGCGAAAGTTGCCCAGCTACAACCGCACCATTAAATATGCTACAGGTAAGTGATACATATCTGCTTGTCTTAGTGCTCTCAGCCATCTGTAAAACTGACAATAACACTTTCAGGTTAGATGTGCTTTAAACAAACGCCTCACCTGTTAAAAAACCAGAAAACCTCATGTGCTGTGGCTCTGGGGTATTGTTTTTTCAAATGTCACTTTGTTTTTGTCTTTTAGGGGGCATACATCTCAGCAAACTGGTCCAGGCCAAAGCTCGACTTTTCACGAGATGTATTGAAGAGGAGGGCGCTGCATTTGAATATGTGGCGTTTTTCAATAAGGAGGAGAAGACCTGTGTCTGTGTGTTTCAGGCGGGACATCTGCTGGAGGGGGCACCTGGGTAAACAAACAGTTGAGAATTCTTGAAGTGATACTTCACCAAATTAAAATTTCCCCATGTTTTACTCAACCTCAAGGCAGTGATGAAAGCAACCTTCATCAACAGAACTTACTACACGCCTGCGTCATTTGCCGGCGCAGCAGAGGGATAACGGAAGCTAGATATCAACATTAATAGCACTGTCAATATGGATATTTCTCTTAAACAAACGCATCGATTCGCTTCAGAAGACTTTTGATAAGATCACAGAGCCGTGTCGAGCAGTTCTTTGATCGATGGATGCACTTTCTGGAGCTTCAAACTGTAAACACCCATTCACTCCCATTCTACCGCTTGGATGTAAAATGATATGTGGGATTATAACTCTGACTCCTTTATGCTTCAAGACAAAAAACATATTCAGTTAGGATGCCTTGGGGGTGAATAAAACATGCAGAAATTTTGATTTAACGGTGAAGTATCGCTTTAAAATAATAAAAAATAAGCAAATGCATGTAATTGATTACTATATTGGATCTTAGTTCTTATTTTTTTTAACATTGAGGTGTCCCATACCATACCATGTCCTAGAACAGGAACTAATGTCAGTATTTTTTCCCTGTGTGGCAGTCATGTACATGGAGGTGCTATAGCCACCATGATTGACACAGTGACAGGTACTCTTGCCGGCTACCTGTCAGGACCCGTTATGACGGCCTATCTTAACACAAACTACCGCAGGTAGTTATAAGTTATACGTCTTTATAATACAGTTGCACTAGTTAGAGATCAGCTGTTCATCTGTCATCTCACCTGTTATTATGTACAGTCCAGTTCCTCTGGGCAGTGTGTTATTAATCCACAGTTCTCTGGATCGAATAGAGGGCAAAAAAATCTTTGTCAACTGCAAGGTGACCAGCAGTGATGAGGCTAAACTCCACACTGAAGCCACAGGTAGATCACACACACACACACACACACACAGATGCTTATGCGCAAGAAGAAGCAATACAGATATAATCTATTGTAGTTCAATTCAATTTCTAATAAAAATTGTCTCTTACGGTTTTGACAATTATCACAATTAATTGTCATACAAATTAAACCCTTTATTTCACTTTTACATTTTTTTTTTACGTTACATTTATGTACATTTTTGGGACTTTTTATGGAAAACAAAAAGGTTTTATCTATTATCTATAAAGTCAAATTAAATGCAAAAACTTAGAAGCTTATTATATCAAAACTGCTCATAATTCCATGGTGACAATGTATCATCTTTTTAGTATTGCATTCATTTATGCAATGATGAAAATATATCTTTTAAAATATAAAAATAGTGTCAATAACGAACCAATCACTGTGTAACGGCTGGAACTGACTTACGCACTAAAACTCTAACCGAGATTTGAGAATGGTGGTGTCTAGATGCAGTAAAGGTTGGAATTACTTGAAATCAAACAGATCAATGCATAAAATACAAAACCAAAAATTTAAAAGAGGGAGAAATGTCTTTTGAATGTAACAATAAGTGCAGAATGAGGATGGTGGATGTAGAGCTACTGCAGATACAGCTTTTATCTGAAATAATTGTATGTGGACAATAATTGTGGATCAGAATATTAATTGTGACAGTCCTAGGTGTAGTACAGTGATATTATAAACGTCTCACTAACTTGTTTTTTTTTACACGTTTTCCTGTTTCTCTCCTTGCAGCTCTTTTTGTGTCAATAAATATGGGTCCTTTATTTGGAACACAAAGCTGAAAGCAGCCCAGATTTCACCACAGGGCTGTGCATATCTGCATTTACGTGTGCAGTGACCAGCTGATCTAGCTGATAGTTTTCCTCCGCTCTGTGAATGAGGTCTCCAGAAATGCGCACACGTAAGAGATAAACGGAGCACCCACTCATGCCTTCACTATAACTGGCAGCCTCATTTTTTATTATTTGAAACTTTAAGGTTAATCCTGTAAGTTTTTAAATATTTATATTATTACTATTTACAGATTTTTCTGTATAAACTCCTTTAATCATGGTCTATTGAACAACAGTTTCTGTAGTATTTCATTTTGCCAAATGAATACCTCAGTTATATTTTAACAACGCTGTAATATATATTGCGTTTAAGAGGATGTTACATATTTTGTTGTTAATTAAAAGGTGTGCTGTTAAATGATATCAAGTGTTATGATATGGATATGATTGAGTAATGTATTTACAACTGCCAGCATTCATATACATAAAAGCTACTAATGTTGAATCGTGTGGTTGTGATTTCCTGGAAATGTATTTTTCTCATTTACTCTTAACTCTTATTCTCAAAATTAAAAGCACTGTTCTTAAAGTGCTTTAAGTCAGTAATTGTTACAATTCTAAATGTAAGTATTTATAAGGTTCATATAATCCACTTCATCACTTTGCTGACATCACTAAGCAAATTTAATAATTTTCTATAAAATTTAGCACAATTATTGATTGACAGGTGGTTAGGTGGTCATTCACGGATACTTAAGAAGCATTTGTTTTCCAAATGATGTATTCATTTTCAACTACCTCAGTATGTGCTTTTGGTCATCCAATTACAAAAGAACGAAACCGTATCTTAATGCGAATATTTTCAAAATATTTTCTTAATTGCAAGAGCAACTTGCTGAATGTTTTACTGTAATAGAACAATAACATCAAGTAAGATAACAATTATTTCTATAGCGTTGTGTGTTACAATTGGACTTGATACAAATGCTGTGTGTAGTTTTCATTGCAAAGCACACATTTGGATGGCAATTGCTTGACTTTGCCAATAATTCATATGTTTGTGTCTTGGCATTAACAGGCTCATTTATTGTTATGTTAGGACACTTGGCAAGACACGTCTATTTAAACCTCTGTCTCTAATGTTCATCCGAGTGTAGATAACCTGGTTTGATCATAGATCATAATTTAATTCATGTTTTCATGACATCACTTGCTGTAAATGTACAGTATTAAGCCAAATTAAATTAGGACGTCTAGATAGCTTTTAGAAATGTACTTCAGAAAATGACCTTAAATGGCATTTATTTAATCTTGAACTAGGTTTAAGCCTCGTCTTTGATACCAGGCCTCGATTTTTATTAATGCAATATCGCTCAACGTCCAGATGATGTCGCTCTGACAGCAATTTAGTGTTTTAAGTGTATGCGTATTAAAGGCCTAATAAATGTTGTTATGTTTCGTTTGGCATATTAATCTTCAAAAGGACTCAGGACTCATAAATGTTAAAATTGTGTGGCATTATAAATGTCTATTTGTTTCTTTGAATGTCAAAGCCTTTTTGTCTTGTAGGTCACTTTATCTCAGCAAGCTGATCCATGCAAAAGCTTAACTTTAAAGAAGAACAAGACACCTCATCTGAATCTCTGGGCTTTGCTAATAGGAAGACCAGTCTCTGTTTTGTAAGCAGGACCCAGGTGAGCAATGCTTTACACACAAAGATATTAGAATAAAATGTGCCGCTCACAATATTTGAATATTTGACAATATCGTTTTTTTACGTTGTTTTCCTTGAGCCAATCATCTAACATTATGAATGCCACCGTTTAAGGTGCAATGTACCTTACATGTCAGTTGTGAAAAATGGGGTAGTCCCATGTATTAGAACAGGAAGTGATGTCAGCCTATTTTCCTCTGTGGCATTTGTGCATGGGGGTTCCGTCACCACTATGATTGACACGGTGGCTCTACTCATATTAAGACCCAACACGACAACTGTTGCAGGTGAAGTTTCATAACAAACCTTTCCTTTATTTTATCAATAGTGTAAGTGGGTTTAAATGTGTGATGTCACCTTTTAAAGTCTGCTCTCCATTCTCATTCCAGTTCTTCTGGGTAGTTTGGTTTGGATCAAATGGAGGGCAGAATAAATGTCACCACTTGTCAAGTGACCAGCAGGGATGAATCTTCATACTGAAGGTGGAGGACACGTACACACTTTCACAGTACTCTCATGTGTTATAATTATGTAATGTTGTGAATCAGACTAATGTAACATCATGCACACACCCATAGACTCTCACGTTTATCTCCCTTATGCATACTGATGATACCACACAGCTGATATGCTCGGCATATATCATGAGTTCCTGTGTCATGTTGCTAACTCATAATATATTTCTTAATGCCTGATTTGTTATTCTTATTGAAACCAAACACACAATAATCCATAGTGCATATGCATTGATCTTAAAGTATTACATTCTACATTAAAGACACTTTGCTGCAGCCCATTTTAGATAAGCAGTAAAATCTGTCTTAAACCAAGTTTATATTCTCACATTCTTTCCTCTATTTATACCTTTGCAGCACTATTTGTTTCAATAAATGTAGGTTATTTATTTGGAGCACGAAGCAAAAAGCAGCCCAGAATCCACCACAGGTGTGTGTGTGTGCGCGCGCGTGCGTGCGAGAGAGCAGTGACCAACTGATCTAGCTGATATTTTATCTTCGCTCTCTGAATGAGGTCTCCAGAAATGCGCACACGTAAGGGATAAACTGAGTTTTCTCTCCCTCCTTCACTCATTTATTCTCAAATACCTGGCTGATTTATTTTTTATGGTTTAGTCGCAGAGGTAAGCGACTTAACCCAGACTACCTGCCCGACTACCTACTTACTTTATTATCAAAGCTAAAAAACTTGAATCTTTGCCATTCCATTTTCCTGAAGATAGAGTTTGTATTGCATTTACATTGGTCCTTTTTTACTTAAGTTTAGTTTTTTATAAATGATGTCTGTTCGTAAACAAAATATATAATCCTTAATGTAAAAAAGTGTAGGCTAACGCATTAGCTTAATAAGATAAGGGGATTGTATAAATAACTATATTAATGGGCCTTAAACGTGTCTTTACACTACTGGGTGTTATAATTTTGTCCATGTTTTTCATGAATGATATATCTCTTTCAATTAAAATGGCCTGTTTGATATGATGAGATTATGTGGTCTTTTTCAAAGAGTACATGATGTTGTCACCTCAGATGTGCTATGTTTAGTCCTTTACATGCTGTGAACCTCTCAACCAAGAAGGATGCTGGACAGGTGTCTATATTGCTTGTTATGAAAGCTATTTGCTTCCACATTTTTGCATATTCCAGTAAAGGCGACAAACTGACACCACACTGTTACGGTAATGATTGACACATTGTCCACATCAGAAGAGTGTACATTCATATATGGAGACTTTGAACTCGGTGTCTTTCAGTGCCATTACTGTCATGCAGGGCAGGCTGAGACTTGATATGTATACATCTCTACCACCCATTAGCAGCTTTACATATTCATCTTGTAAGCCTTGAGATACATAAATCTTCAGCAAAACAGGAGCTGATTTTCTCACTACATGTCACGTATGTAGGGCGCAGTTGGGCGGGGACGTATGGGGGCTTCCTACTATGTGCTCTGGTCAAGTGGGGTTTGCGTGATGGCTTCTGTGGAAACACTAAAGCGAAGCTCTGTGGGGAAATATTTTCCATGCGTGGTGTTAAGGTTCAAACCAATGTCTGACCAAAGCATAGTTTCCTTAGTGTTGACTTTGCAGAGATCCATTTTACTGCCAAAGGTTCAAAGATTTTGAAGTGCATGTGTGACAAAAACCTGTTGACATTGATGAGACATTTCGCTTTTTAATCATTGTAACTTTTTAGTATATTTTCAATAACAATTATTAGCAAACAAATTGCACTTATTTAAGTAGCCAGTATATGTAACATGAGGAATGATTTAGTGTAAATGATAAACAGGGCTGTTTATCTGTCAGTCTTAAGCTTATTCTTAGAATGATCAAAATGTTATCAAATAAAATAAAATGAAAGTGAGGACACACTAACACAGTCGCCCCATGTCATCCAGTGACAGTTACACTAAACACCCCTGAAGGATTAGTACTGGCCTTGTAGCCTAGTGTCCCGAACCAATGTGACACACGTTTTGCGCACTATTTATAAAAATAACAATAAAAAACCTCAGGGAATATAGTTACATTACATTGAGTTACTGTAAATTATTAATTTAGACTTGATTTTATTATTATTTTGGTTCAGAATACAAAATAAATAACACAACAACAACAGTTCACAATCAAAATCTGTATTATAAAATGTAGTTCATAAAAAATTGCACATAAAAATAAACCGCCATAAAGGCTCATATAATGTCGCGTTGCTCTCGCGCTTCCCGCGTCTATTGCATAATGATTGATGACATAACACCGTGCTGGCTCGGGACAGCTCGAGCGCGCCAGAGCAGAGGCAGTGCACGGGCGCGCGCCACAGGCCACTCGGTCAGTTTATCCAACAAGTGCACGTTGCTCTCTCTCCGGGACCGGTCGACTGTTTTTCTTACCTCTGAAATGACATTAACGCATGATAGTTGCATTCACAGGACTGCAGAAGGGTAGCGGAGGGGCGTATTGACCTAAACTTGATTTGTTTATTGACCAAACGCAACAACTTTTAGGGAATTAGTTGAAAATGGCGATGTGCTTGTTAAAACGTTTGCAGCGTCCTAGTCGTTAAAGTGTCAGCTGTTAGGATTTTGACTTCAGTTTATTTCAAAATAGACGTGTAGTTTAAATGTGTTATGTTGTTTGTGAGGTAAACAGCAATAGTAATACGTAAACAATAAGGGATAGGGCGTGTTGGCGAAGAAATTTGACAGAAAAGTAATGGAAAATGACGAACCCGAATCGCCGGACCCGAGCCTTGCCAACACTCAGAGTAGACGAGGTAAGGGTGTCATTCATTAACCCATTAAATACCTCAATGTTGCATTAGTGGAAAATGTCGATCTCAGATCGGGTTGTGGTCTAGGCATATATGGGTGTGTGTATGCGAGTGTCACATTTTAGAGAAAATGAAAACATGGAACAAACACGCACACACATACATGGATAGATACGAGAGCAGTGGCATCCTAAAAATACACCCCTAATGTGACACAAGTGTGTGCCAGCAGTCCTGCACTTGCGCTAACGAGACCACAACACCCGTGACTTCTGCCTATATGATCCATCAACAGCACTGTGCATTCATATGCGTGTACTGGATGTCTTTATGTCATCACTTCTGTTGTCTATATGTTAAATAATTGTCAGTGTTGAGTGTCACTCTCAATATAGAGCAGTAGCTTTCTTTATATTATAAAATTATAAAACTTTGCATGTTGGTAACTGCCTTTGCTTTATAAAGGTTTAGCATATTGTTTACAGTATGATGGACGTGATGGGTATGGATATGTAGAAATGGGTAGCAGATACATGACATGGACATAAAAACGTTTGAATTATGATGTTAAATTATGTTATGTTAAATGGTTTAGGTGCTGTCACACCACAAATTGATAACTAATATTTAAAGTTATTCACAGTGTTAAGTCATTTGTAGTTTTTTTCAAATCATTTTGTGGTGTGACTGAAGTCTCAAATAAAATGTGCTCAGGAAAGTGCATGTTGCTGTCTTTCTGAAACCTCGTATCTCCATATTTCATCATAATTCATTATTATTAGTCACCCTTTATGTCTGTCACTGGGTTTTGCAAATATCTGACCAATATAAAGTATTAAAAAGTGCTTGTCACTTTTGATAATAAAGTGTGTAATCATTTAATTGTTTCTTGAAAAACAGAGAATTTGGACATGCGAGGTTTCAGAAGGACAGCGACGATATGTTGTTTTAGATGAAATATAGTGAATTTAAGAACACACATAATAGTGATGGAGAGACAACTGTGGTGAAGGCAGCAATAGATGGCATGGGATCAGTAAGTTTGTGAAGCCCCTAAAAAAAATCATGTTGACTCTTTACTCAACTTTTAAGTTTAGATATATACAAAAGTTGCATTTTTGTAATGTAGTAGCAATTGACATCAGTTAGCCTATCAGTTGTGTACCGGGAACATAGAGATTTACATGTGTCTTAGAGCAGAGGGAGGAAAAGTAAAGTGATACTCGTCGTCCAGAATGGCTAGAGATAACTGTATACTTTAGTTACTGAAACGAAAGTCCCTCAAGGGTGTCTTGTTCGAACATTGTGAAACCTAATATGTCTCTTTAGGACCTTATTCAGTTGAGTATTGTTTTAATTGAAAACTGGTGTTATCTAAAGGTGAACTTTTGGCTCTTTCACTGTTTCGAAATTCTTTTGCAGAGATCCGTTTGTCCAGTGAGCGTATTCTGTGTACACTGAGAGTTAGGGCAGCTGTACAATAGTGGGTTAACCATTAACCCCTTTCAAATGCAGTACGAGTTCAGGCCAGAGGTGGTGTGTATCCAGAGATATGTTAGGGTGGTTTATTGCGTTGAATTTGCTTGAAATCCTATAAAATATATCAATTTTATTTCTACATTTGTAATTTTTTATAATCTTAGTATTTGGGTAATCCTAAATAGTATTTTATATATGTGACCCTGCACCACAAAACTACAAGTAGCACAGGAACATTTTTAGTAATAGCCCAAAAATACATTGTACCATAAATTTATTGTGTAATATGCCATGCTAAGGACTTCTTTTGGACAACTTTAAATGTGATTTTCTCAATATTTTGATTTTTTTGCACACTCGGATTGAAATGTTTTAAATAGTTGTATTTCGGCCAAATAACGTCCTATTCTAACAAACCATATATCAATGGAAAGCATATTTATACAGAAAATAAGCTTTTGAAAAATTGACCCTTAAGACTGGATTTGTTGTCCAGGGTCACATATAGGACTTGTTGTATAACAAACAAACTCAAATATATGATATTAGGAATACATTAATCCCATGTCATCCCTCTTCTTCTCCGGTCTTATAAGCATTGCTCTCTCCTCATGCAGCCCTCTATCTGAAACACTGAAACATAGTTTTCCACGTGTTCTGCAGCTGCTTCTCTTCTCTTCTCCTATCTTCTCACTGTATCTTGTAAACATAACACGCATACACAATGCATTTTGTGCCGTCTGCTGCTTTTTGCATAACCTCCCAAATGCACCCGTGCACATGGAGCATGTATATTATCTTGTATTTCATATAATAGCACCTCATGCCTGTGATCACTTGTGCACACACCTGCACCTTCATTTTTTTATTAAACTCCTTGACCTGTACATGTGCTTTGAGTTCTGATATGGTTCTTTTTTTTTACCATGAAATGTTTTAATAGCACTTCTACATATCAGTGTGTTGGTCACGTATCATCTATTTACAACGGAAAAATTAAGTCCTTATGCGCTTTGTAAAAGAAGTGTTTGGGTTCAGTAAGTGAAGGCATAATATCAGCTACACCTGTGTCATCAGATTTACATTTAACCTGGAATGCACATTAAAGTACACTTAAAGTACATGTTTCAAAAATATTGCCACAAGACTTAATCATTATGTGTGTTAACTTGTGACGAGTGTCATAGAATCACATGTCAGTCTTGTGTGTGTGACATTATTTAAAATATTTGAACTTCTGCTCCATCTTTAATAAACACAGTATGATCAATAACGCATAACCTCAGATTAAGATGATTTAGATCTAAAATAGTATTTTGAGTGCCTGTTTCTGCTTTTTCCCCTATAGACTTTTAATTGTAAATACATAATTCACAACACACAAGGTTTTTGTTTTTGCAGTCTGAAAACCAAGTTATTGTCTGTGGTAATTAACAGCATGTCATTATGTGAACATTTACTATATATCATTTCCACAATTTTCTCACAGATCTCTTTGTTTGCCTGTGTTTTCAGTTTCTGTTTTTCTTACTGTCTTTCTTTCTTTCCCCAACATCTTACCCGCCAGAAATAAAAACCTCTGTGTGTGGTAATAGCGGATATAATCTGGATTAAAGGAAGGATTAGTGATTTGTGAGTGTCTTTGGATTTGTGATTTAGAAGCCGATTGGCTAATTTAAGATCCAGGAACACACTCAACTGCACGGATCACAGCTTCACACACTTCTCACACATAGTACAGCACTTTCTCTCAGTTTGTTCACAGACAAATGTGTGAATATAGTTATTACTGAGAGTGTGACATTTGGTTTGACATCACACACGGGGAGATTTTAGACAGGTGGGAGTGAGAAAGAAACTTAAAGAGAGGGGAAGAGAAGGGTGTACGACGGAAGAGAACATCAAAGTGCTGAAACACTTCATGACAATATGGAATGTGTTACCATATAGTGGTTTATGAATCTACATATATGAGCTAGAAACCAATTTTGCTCATTCGATAATGTTGCTGGTTGCCAAGTAAAAACCGAAATGAATCTAACTTTGAAGAAACCAGGTTCGTGCTGTTTCTCTCACAGTTATACATGTACTGTACAGTCATCAGACTGACTTCAAAGCATTGTCGTGTAGCGAGCATCTTAAGAACGTCGGTTATTGGTTTGATAGGTGGTTGTTGACTGGTTTGTTGATTCTTGTAGCGGGTTATGTAACAGTAGAGGACTAATGCCACCTTTCTCTTCAGGCTGCCAGCAGCTTATCGCCATCCAGCTAATGACTGATTACTCACTAAAGCTGAGCAGCATTGAGCCTGGTTTAAACCTGAATGAGAGATCTCCTATGAGAATTAAGATTGCTGTAAGAAGTGTTGGGGCATTCACATAGGTTTGTGCCCTTGTTATCTGTGTTTTGGGCTGCTGTTGCATCATCCAGGTGGATGTTGCACGCTGGTGGTGGATGAACTGTCCACAATGTAAATATAGGAATGGTCATCATGAGTGACTTTCCATTAATTTGCTCTTTGGGCAAAGTTTCACCTTCGGCCACTACTGTGTCCTCAATGATATTATGATATCACTTTTTGCTTATGTGTGCTCTGGTTTTTCTCTCATGGGTGGAGTGTGATTCTTATAGAATTGACATAGGCCTTATCCTGGCCTTCCTTTTAATAGGTGTTAATGTCTAGGATCACTGGTTTCAGAAAACGCCCAATTCTGGCGTCTACCAATGTGTATGGTTTCAAAGCAACAACATAAAAAAATGTTGTTACATGGGTGATTCTCATGAAATCGTACTTATTTTTAAGATGTCAAACATGATTTTCTTAAAAACACTTGTATTAGCAAATTTTAAAGATTTTTAAAGATTAGCATCATAATGATATGTTTAAAGGCAGAAATGTATAAACTTTTACTGACAGTTTAACAAAAAAAATTCTCATTACCGTACCCATTTAAAACTGTCAATCTCATAGCATGTTTTGCTAAAATCAAGTGAAGCCATGATGCCTAAGCAAGTTTTTATTAATCATACATATGACATTAATAAATTATATTTTAATAGAATATTATACATGTAGAATTTCTTAAAATGTGGAAAATGACCTGTATCGGTAATGAGAAGGGAAAAAGTTGTGTACACAGCGTGACAAGAGAATATTACGTTGTTAACTGGAAAAATATAAAGTTATTTGTTAATTTGAGTCCCTGCAGATTATTGCTGAAATAACAAGTTGGCTATCAAGTTAAAAGCATGTCTAGCCATGTATTATTTTGGGTTACCAGTAGAAGAACAGTTACCTGACCAAACTTAATGTGACACAGTTACACAACAAATTGTTTATTTAATCAAATAAATATACAATAAAATATTAATATAAATTACTACTAATAAGTAAATTAATAACATTTTAATAGTTCTATTATTAGCCACTAGCCAGGCCAATCAACAAACACAGACCAAAGTTAACTCTGTGCCAGGCGCGTGCGATCCGATGAAACCATATATATTTAAATATATATACACACACAGGTATATTTATTTTAAAACCAAGTGAAAACTTTAAAAGAATTAATAAATCGCATGATGAAATGTTCTCACATGGAAAGGTATCTCAGTAGAAGTATTGTTCAATTTTGTTGCCCAATTAAATGTATCAGACAAGGACATTGTGTGTTGTATAAGTGTGTAATGTATGTAATGTTTTAGGTTTTATTTAAGTGTATTTAAATGTGCAAGCAATTGGCTTAATTGAAAGTTTAGGTCAGGCACTGATCATATAGATGCTAAAATGATGTTTTGCTTTGTGTGTGAATGTTTGTTGACTGGGGGATTCACAAGGATACATAATATGTAAATGAGAATTATTAAAATTGGAAATATTTTTAAAAGCTACAGTTCAGTAATGTTAATGGTTATACACAGTAATAGTGAGTATTAAAACATGTTTTGTCATTGGCAACACATATTAAGTCTCAAAGGGCGTTTACTCAATGTTGTCTTCAGAATGTCGTCTTGCTCTGATCCTGGAATAGCTGTGTGCTCGAGTAACTGTGCTAGCTGGCCAAAATGGAGCGATAAGTAGCATAATCGGGGCTTGGCTGTGTTATCCAACTTCATTTAGATCTGTTACCATGTGCCTTACATCACCCTCATAATTCAGGTAGCACAGAAAATCCTTTAATCTTTGGTTCATCCGTTGCTGTTTAACACTCATAAATGTACACATTCTTGAAGAACGCATACAAGCAACTCTTTCGTGTTTTCACGCGAATTCCCGTCCTATTTAAAAATCAGCAGAATTGAACGTTCCATCGACCAAAAAAATGGCACTGGTCATTTTTTGAGCTATTAGGCAAATCGTGAGATGAAGTTGTGAAATGCGTCGCTTTGAGAGCCTTTGTTTCCGAGTAAGCCTGCAAGCCGCCACGCACCTATTTGTGTGTGTTCCGCTACCTAAGCACAAGCGAATTTTTTTGAGAAGCCACAAAGCCCTTCAAAGAGGGAGAGAGAGACAGATGGAGAGAGAGAGACAGACAGAGAAAGTGAGAAAATAAGAGGCCAAATGATCTTCCCAGAGATCTTACCTGATGTTATCTTACCTGCACTGTGTCTTCAGACAGATGCACTTCTAAAAATACCCATCGGAAACGACCAACACAGCATCAATCTGAACTTTCTCAAAAGTGTGGTCAAACGTCAGACAACGGAGATTTGGTGTCTGTGCTTGTGCGTGGGCTGTGATGAGGGGTGAAGGGTGGTTTTTGTAATTGAACTGTGAATTATGCGTGTTTGTGCTTTTATGCCCATAGCAGCACTTATTGTTTAGTATGTGTAGGTGTGTAAATAACACAAACTAACTGTTGTTTCATTTTTCTTTTTAGGAACTCCAGGGCCCAAGAAATCCCATTTGAGTAAGTACCAAATGCACCATCCATCCTTTTTACACACAGACCATGGAAAGGTGGCTGTCTGGTTGCCGTTAAAGCACAAAAGCTGTTTCTTAGTGTGTGTGTGTGTGTGTGTGTGTGTGTGTGTGTGTGTGTGTGTGTGTGTGTGTGTGTGTGTGTGTGTGTGTGTGTGTGTGTGTGTGTGTGGTTTGGTTTTTTTATGCCGGTGGGGACGTAAACCTGAATACACACCAACTCGTGGGGACTTGTGTCACCGTGGGGCCCAAAATTGTTCTAAAAATGCTAAATGGTTGTCTATGATCTTTAGGTTTAGGTGTAGGTTAGTGGTAGGAAATAGAATATACAGTTTGTAAGGTATAAAAGTCATTACACTTATGGACTGTCCCCACGGAGATAATAAACCGTGTGTGTGTGTGTGTGTGTGTGTGTGTGTGTGTGTGTGTTTGCGTGCTCTGAGAAGTGGCATGTTTTAACCCTATGCATCTTGGGTTTTTTTTGCATATCAGAGAACCCTTGTATTGTGGTTAGACAGGCACATATCAGTGTAGCAAAGTGGTGCAATTACACCTGTAAAGCACACACACAATGCACCTGTATCCACATGTATTTTTACTTCAGCCACAAAAGCTGTATGTTTAAATGTGAGCAAAGGCATAGGTGTTTGCTACCGTAGCCCAACACACGCACACACACAGGTGCGCACAGCTATGGGTGTGTGCTCCATCTGAATCAAGATAAGAAAGTATTTTTGTAAAAAGATGCTGTTTAAAACTTTTGTTTACGCCTTTGTGTTTGATAAGGGGGTCTTTCTCCCCTTCTAATGTGATTCAAAACAAGCTCTTAATATTCACATTCTTTCACCAGCGTCTTTTGGATGCTTATATAAATTACATTCTATGCAAAGTAATGGATGGAAACAACACTTTAGGTAGTGTTGTTGTCTTGAAGAGAGTGTGATTGTAGGTGGATCAAGAGCGTAGTTGGATCCTGATTCATAATGAAAAGGTTGTACGCTGCGGCAACAATATCACATGACGATCTTAACCAAGTTGTTTATACCATTACACCCTCACCCTTCTATCAGGCCACCATCACATCCTCTCTGTACAACATCTTAAATAGTAGGTGAAATAAATGTATCTGTACTTTCATTTAGTTATCCAGCAGATGCTTTCATCCAAACCCTCATCCAAATAAACAAATTTTAAAAAAATTGGGTCATGATGGTTTTTGACTTGTTGTTATAACTGACTTGTTGTTATAACTGTTATAACTATAAGTCTGCTGGTCCATGTACAAAAAAATGGATGAAAAGTAAAGAGGGAAAGTATAGTACTTTAGGAAGACTATTTCAGAGAGAGATGAGTTGCTTCTGCTGAAATGGAAAGAGAAAGAGAAAGTAGAGTCCACCTATTGACGGACAGAGAAACAGCACACGAAGTTCTCTAAAAGAGAGAGAGAGAGAGAGAGAGAGAGAGGTGTACCTGACTACAGTCAGTTAGTGTGAAAGGGACAGGCCCTCTCTCTCCCTTTTTGTCGATCTCAGATAGACAACACACAAATGCTCTCTCTCTCTCTGTCACACAACGACAGAAAGCCATCTAATCTCGCTGTCATCTCCCACACGGCAACAGTATTATCTGTTTAAGAAGCAGTTTGACATTGTGAGACTGTCAATCATATTAAGTGATTTAGACGTAGATCTACACAAGAGACAGACAGCTGTTCACACATGCTGTGAAGATGATGCGAGGTAGGAATTTGTGTTTCGTGTCTGTGAGCAAATACTTGTTTACATCACATTTGTGTCTGTCTTTGTAAGCAGTTTAATTTTCATAGCGCAAATCGCAAAGGAATTTGGCTTTCGTGCTGATCTGCTTAGACTTTCCTGTGTTTCATGATGAAATCAAATAGGCAGCATTAGACTGACCTGTTTTTGTAGTTTCATTCCCTCTGTAGTTTTTGTTGTTTGTAGTTGTGCGTGATCGTGTTAGCCGCCATGTTATATGGTCGCTTAAACGTCCAAGACTTTTTGTTTCTCTTAAACCACTTTCAGCCAGATATGGATGATCCACAACAAACATGGGCATCTTTCAGGATGAAGGGAGGTGACATTTGGGTATGCAGGATTTTGTAGTAATACAGAAAGCAATGTGCATCTTTGTGCTTTGATTTTGAGGTTAAGGTTAAGGTTCTGATTATTTCTTAGGCCTCGCAGTATGCTCTATTATGATTAAAAAAAAATAGTACAATATGCCAACGCTAAACATTTGGGTGTGTTACTGAGCAATGTGTTAAATATGTTTAAAATGATTATGTTAAATGATATGTTTAAAAATTGATCTGATGATTAAATGATCAAAGGCAGTAAAGGCAGTAAAACCTATTTCAGGTTTATTTAGTTATAAAATGTAACTCTAACTATATTTAATTCTCTCGTTCTCCTTTATTTTATTTTAATGGCGTCAACGTAACTTGTAGACAGTGGCGTGGCGTGATGTGATGGGGGTGTGGGACACTTTCTCAATGAGTTTTTTTTGTCAAGGATTTTTACACCTTTAGCATAAATGATTTGGCATATTTTACACAATTTGCCTCTGTTCCCAAATCACAACATTAATTTTTTGTCTAAATTATCATTTGTTCTGACATACCGAATTGCTGTAATGGGTAGGTTCAATCACACTTGATTTTGACTAAATGCTATGTTTAGTTTGAGGCTGTACGATAAATTAGAATTTGTAATGTAACTGCTTGAGTTAGCTCTATAATCATTTATTTATGTTATTTAATCTGTTTTTCCATAACATTAACATAGGTAAGACATATAATTATTTAGCATTCTTAAGCCTTTTTTGATGGAAAAAATAACGTGAATTAAACAGCATTGCATTACTGTTGTAAAGGTTTAGAAAGTGTGGCCAATAATTGTCATATTTGCTAAACCTAGCCACAATATTGTTAACTGGTCAGATTAATTGATTATTAGTTTATCTCGTGCTTTGTGGCTGTCATTATCAGAACCACAAGCTGTAGATATGATGAAGCGAGTCACATGCAAGATTACCCCAATAATTAAACAAACTCTGCAAGATAAGATCTTACTTTAAAAACCCTTCTTAATACACCATTTTCAGATCTGAGTCAGAGTTTTCATAAGACCTACAAAACTGCGTAAACACAAGAAACATTTAAAGATAAGGTCTGCTGCCTATATTTTGGTCTACTTTATCTTGAAACCCAGAGACACAAGTGCGGACCCCAACAAGCTGACGTTTGTTTGCGAGGCTTGTGGTAATGGGCATTCTTCAGAAATGACTCTCAATCAGACATTATTGTACAGTCCCCTAAAACTGAATTTTCCGTAGCAGCCCACATAATGTGTGTGGTTAAATATCTGCTCGTCACATTGTTACAATTCAAGCAGGACTTGCTGAAGTCAGCCTTGCTGTTCTGTCTTATCATCTTGCATTATCTGATGCAGGTCTGCGCTGCAGCTCTCGCTGTTGTCCAGAACCCTGCTTAAAGAAGCCTTTTTTGGTAAATGACTATAGTTGTTATGACACGAAAACAAAATATTTTAAGGTTTGAGTGTTTTTTAACCTTGCCACTTGTATTGATTGCCATGAATTCACTTCCTGTTGCATGTGCATTTGCAGGCATGTGTTTTTTTTTTTGCTATATGTTACAAATTTTGGTAAAAATGTTCAGATTTGTAAAAACGTCACAAAGTTTATGAATGGGTCAGAAATGTGCGGAAACACTTTTGGTGAAAAGTTGTCAAATGTGTTGAAGGGCAATCCGATGTCCTTAGAACTGTAGGCAAGGCCATCACAAAAATTTACTGGGCCTCTCTTTCTTCAATAAATAAGCTATACATTAGAGGATCTTTGTACCAGCCCTTTTGCCAACTGTTCTGATACCAGGTTGAGTGTGTTATAGCATGCATAATCCAGTTAACTCTCATTTATGTATAAACAGGTCTGAAAGATCTAGAAAGCTTTTCGTTCATCTAGATCTGTGTGTTTGTGTTGGACTGAAAGAAGCCAAGCTTTAGGTCTGGCACTGAATGAGAATGGAAGGCTGTTCTGAAATGATGTGCGCCCATTGAATGGAACAGGGAAAATAGCTGGTGGACCTGAACACTTTTTGTTTATATACGTATTAAGAGACTATGCATAGAGCAACATTTTGCACTGTTGCACTAGATTCTAACTACTCACACACACACACACACACACACTTTGTAAATATACTGCCAGCGAATGCATCGCCAGCTGCACGACTGTTCTGCTCTGTGGTCACCCCTTCAGTCCCTGTGTGTTAGTCTGTGTGTATATATGCACACACACACACGTGTGTATGTGCACAGGTGTGCGTGCAGTGTTTTTTGTTTGATGCTATTTTCCATCACCTACATGTTGGGTGTTGTTTCCCTCCTTTGTTACCAAGTAGAAGTTGCATCAAAAAACAACAAATTAATTCAAAATTTCAGATGCTTTAAAATAAAAAATATGTTTTTTTTTCTTTTTGATTCTAAAAATACATTTGTGATCTATGTATTGCATATGAAAGATATGAAACTGAATGTTTTGAAAGTCAAGATGAAACCATAAATCTGCTGTTTAACACACTGATATTTCTGTACCTTTTTACTTGTGTTTGAGTGTGGAGGGGGGTTTCACACCTATTCTCACTTTTGTTCTTAAAAGTTTTAAAATCTTCAAAGAAATTGAAATCGTGAGTTATACCTTTATAACCCCATGAAGTCTCCAACCCCATGAAAATCAAAGAAATTGTCTTCACACATTTACTCAATTATGTTCCAAATTATTTTGATATAATCCAGTGTCTTTGTTATACAGTATGTATCATCTGTAGACTTCATATAAGACTAATTTAGACAATCAGAGAATAATGTGCTTATGACCGGAACAGAATGCTCAGCACAAATCTCTTCTCTTTGCTTCATTTTTTCTGCTGCCTTTTTCCTGTGACAGAAAATTCTTTGTTACATTTTATATACAGGTAATTCTTTTTTCTGTATTTCCCGTTTTTTTAGTGATAGAAAACTTCCTGTGGATATATTTTGCTACGGTCATGCACCACTTTATACATATATAAAATATATGTATAAACCATTTTATAAGGTCTAATTACCTAATTCTTGAACTTAGCTGAAGTTTTTGCTGTTAAAAATTTGACAATCGTTTGACAAAATATAAATATTTATTAAAGTTTTAATTCGTTTTAGATAAACATATTACAATTTTGGGAATATTCAAAATCATGTATGTAATCTCACACTTAATTTTAGTTCAGACGACATGTTTCATATAAACTTGAATTATTTAATTTGAAACATTTCAAATCACTAATGGTTATTTTTTTGACTTTTCACAATGTCTTTAGGCAGATGGAAAACTTTGAAAACTTTTTTTTGTCCTGTCACAACAGACCTGTGTTCATCTCGAGGATTTCCGTTAGTGGAACCTTGAGGTTTTCGCTAGTCTACAGTGCAGAATGCTGTGATAGAGGTTTCAAGAAGTACCAAATCCAAAACAAATTTGCAGCATATCTTTAAGACATTTTTTTCTCCTCATGAAGTATTTTTTTTAGACATCATAACTCAGGGGATTTGATGATGTTCCTGGTTTTGTGTCATTTAAGTATCAGTTTAGTCTCAAATATTTCAGCTTAAATTGCTCTTAAAATTAAAATAGAAAAATGGGATATACATTGAAAGTGTGGAGCTGTAAAACATTAGAGATTTTCTTTTTCTCAGAAGAAATATGCAGTACACTTAAGCAAAGGTTTCTTTCGGCTTTCCATTTAATATCATTGATGTCTAGAGAAAATAATTCAATAATTCAAAATAAAACAATCATCTGTGATTGTTCTTACTTACTGATCTTAAAAAAATGTTGTAATAATACAAATGCAATTTGTCTACTATAAAGTGAAAAACTTATTTTAGCCTAGTCTGATGTGATTGGTCAGATTGTCTAGTCTGCTGTGATTTGTTTAGTGTGTGTGTTCAAGTTTTTGCGGGCAGGCGGGGACTATTTCTAGTGACGTAGATACATGGAGGTTTGAGAATCGGACCAGGTCACGACTCGTTTGCATGATGCAGAGTCGTATATAACTTGTCAGAATAACTTTGTTATTCATTCACCTTCGGATTTACAACTTTGCAGACTGCTTACATTCAGACACAGCAACATTACACACTGCATGAAATGTCACTTTGATGATCTCGTGGAATGTACTCTTTAATGTTTTATGTAGGTGGCATTCCTTTTGTCTTTATTGTCTGTGTGAACAGAGATTATCTGTCAGTGTACAGAAAAGTTAACAACTTTGGTCTCGATGTCTCCAGTTTTAGCTTCGAATAACTTCTTCTTTAGTTGAGCTATCACAAATATCACATAATCACACATTTTTGGAACTTGGTAATATAAAACTTCACAAATCACAAAAGCACATGAAACAAATATACAGGGGTAATTTTACTTTTACTAAATCAGAAATTGTTGCTAAGAATGCATCTCTTACTTGCAAAACAGAAGATGTGTATGAAACTTTTATTATTTTAATGATATTGTTTGAAAGAGCTTGGACATCTGCAATTGCTTTTGTGTAATTGTACAACTGTAGAGGAAGAACCCTTTGCTGTAAATTGTGCATATTTAAGACCTAAATACTGAAGTTGCGGTATTACATCATTTACGACATATCATAGCTTAAATCAGCCAACGATATGTAGATAAGATCTTCATTTCTGGAAACTAGTGTGATGGAAGATGCAATCATACAACTACAACTAGAAGCCTTACACAGTCATTATGCAAAACTGTCTACATTTTAAGAGGCAACCCTTTCATCATCTTGTTGGCATCAGTATTTGAATGGATAAGTTATTATCATTAGCTGCGGTAAGTACCTATGGGATTCAAATCTGCATTGTGTGTTGTAATTCTAATTTTCATTTGCATAATGAAATATGATAAAAATGCTATCTTTGAGTGCAGCAAGGCTTTAAATTGTAAATGTGCCATTGAATTGGTCTGCAAAAGTCTATTCTCACACAAAATGTAGGAAGGTTCTTTTCTTTTTTCTTGTTTGCTGTATATTCTTTCACCTTTTCTGCACTTTAGATGGAGTGATACAGAATGAGAGGAGCAAAGACAATTCAGGGCCTTTTTGTCAGTATCGGCGTGTGGTTAAAGTGAACAGATAAAGTGAAGAGGAAGAGAGAAATTTTGCTCTTTATCAGCATGTGGTTTTAGAAAGATACATTGAGAGGCAGTGGCTTTTGTCTATATGACAGAATATTTTTCAGTGTCAGGGGCCCCGTTGCTGAAGTAGCCCCTTACAGAGATGTTTGTGTGACATGGGTGTAAAATTGTGTTTCATTACAAATTGTTATGATGAATTTGTACTTAATAGTCTGCAAAAAAGAATTACGTATATCCTATTGTATTATGTAATTTAAATGTACCATTTTTGGTTCTTTTTATCTAACAAGCCCTTCAAATTATGCAAGCGAATTTTCTTTTACCACCCATTAAATCCATTTTATTAATGTGGAAATGCTGGTCCACCAGCTAGACCAGCAACAAACCAGTCTTTTAGGAGAGACGATTAACTGATATTGTTACAGTACAAAGTGCAATTAAAAGTAGTACAGTTAAAGTACAATTACAGGGTACGTTTTTGTCAACAGCTTTATTGGTACCTAGAACGTAAACTTGAAAAAGCCGCCTTACTGTTCTTCACTTTTTGTGATATATGAATTTAATGGATCCTCAACTCATGTCCATAAATTCAGTGTAACACTTTATCTGCTGGGGGTTTTGAGACAGGACCTCAGCACCCTTAAAGACACACTTTAGCTCGAGCAGATTCTAGTGTAGTGAACTTTGGGTTTGCACTTCTTTCTGACTGTAAATCACAACATTACAGCATAACATGCAAACTTTTTGTCACCATTTGTATACCGTGTTTAGAGTGGCAGTGACTTTCAATTGCAGGCGCCAGCTGGAAACATTAAACACATTTAATAAAATGTCATTGAGAACGACTGGTTCTTAAATTTTGACAATGTAGCTACAGTGATCATTGTGTCATTATACATTTACGCAGACTCTTCTTGAGACACACTTACCTACAACATGGGACCGCACAAACTGTTGCAAAGTGTTTCCTTTAGTGCCCCAAATCAAAATACACCTCACGTTTGACACAGTGACATAAACACACTGACACAGAAACACACACAGACACACTCGGTCTTATTCCTGCTCACACACATACATTGTCACATTTAGATATTTACCCATAACTAAATAACTTGATAGTTTCTTATAATCACAGTTTGTGCATACTAACAGTTAAAATGATACAAAAATAATATCTTGATTATAAAATGTGTAAATTCATTATGATTAGGATTTTTGCAGCTGCTATGTCGACCGATTTCATGTCACCGTGAACGTTCGATTACGATCCTTCAGGTGTCTTATTGATATGTAAGCATTAAGGGAACCTTTTTTCCTGATAAAGTAATACAACCGATGTTTAGTTATATTTTAGTTACAACAATTATGTATATTATTGTTTAAATAGAGAATTGAATAAATAAGCACAACAAATATTTATTCTCCAAATAAGCAATTTAATATACCTTTAAAAACAGGGCGCATGCAAAAACTATCCGCACAGGATGCTTAATGAAACTAAACTATGACAAACTGAACATAACTGCAACACATAAGATGCAATTATATATAGTAAGACCTTATATAAAAATGACAGTACAAAAATAAATAGAAACATTTCACTTCTACAGTAAATGAACAAAATGGACTAGTCAGTTTGTGAGATCTGCTATTTAGTGAGCACTGATCGATTGAAGCAACCCTAAAAAGATTTTTTTTATGTTCTTTCTACTCTTGCAATCACTAAATACAATCACTAAAAGTTAACTTTTAATACTGGTTGTGGTAAATATAAAGTTCTGCTGTTTCTGTTTTCGTTTTCGTTTGGGCCAGTAGAATAACTTGTGGTGAACTGTGCACCTGTGGAGGGTCCTGCGACAGTGCAGAGCAAAAATATAAAGTCTACT
This sequence comes from Oreonectes daqikongensis, assembly GCA_026939265.1. Taxonomy (NCBI): domain Eukaryota; kingdom Metazoa; phylum Chordata; class Actinopteri; order Cypriniformes; family Nemacheilidae; genus Oreonectes; species Oreonectes daqikongensis. The sequence continues at coordinate 12,455,527 of JAOTQM010000311.1, forward strand.
GATCAACTTCTGAGCCATAAAAATGGTCCTGTAGGTTGATACCTCGAGGTGCATTGAGTGATGTATTTAATGGACTCATGTATTAGATTAATTTTTCGCTGATGCTCCTGTGGGAGATGGCAGGATTGGGAGAAGAGAGGAAGAGAATGAGAGGGGTGTGGAGAAGAGGCGGGTGAACATTCCTGGCAGTACAAACGCAGATGAAAGGGCATGTTACCGGCAGTCGCATCCTTTGTGAGCGAGATTGAGAGAGGGAATGAAAGAGCAAGATAATGCATGAAAGAGGGAAAGTCAGAGTGAAAGAGAAGTCAGTAAACCACTTAAAAAGACTCTGAGGTTGACACCTTCATGTCCACCTCCTCGTGCTCAGATATTTCCCCACTGTCAGACACTTGCTGTGAATCTCCCTCTTTTTTTGTGAGGCGTTATTTGATTTTTCTTGACGTTGTTGTTTTTGTAAAAAAAAAAAGCCCTTCTTTGATTCACCCACTGCATGGGCTTTGATGGCCTGGGTGGGAAACATCATCAAAAGAACTATAATCTTTGTCTTGAGAAGGTCAGGCTGATTCAGATAGATTCATATTCCTTACCTCAGATCACCTTTTCTTTATGAGTTGTATATCTAAATAGGATTATTTCAACATAACACAGGCACTCTGAGACAACACAGACTTGATATTCACATTACACATTACCCCAGGTTAAAATATAAAAAATGTTTGAAAGTATATGAGAATTGTTGTTCAGAGTTATGAGCCCTGCTCCAGAAAGAACACTATTTAACACTGCTGTGTTGTTTGTGCCAGAACTACTCGGTGTGAATTACTACTACAGCAACCAGTGTAAAAATAATTTTTATCAGCTCTTTATTATGGACCATTTATAGTGCCCCTAATTTAAAAACAAATGTGTGCATTTACTGAATTGCATGTACATTTACTTTCTATTGCGATGCATACAACCACCAATGTTAAGAATGATGCAGGTCTGTATTGTTGCATATAAGCAATCTTGTTAAATGTCACTCCAAAGGAGTTTTACTGGTGGTCCAACACAGCTGCTGATATAATTACCTGTATAAGTATAAGTACCTGTATTGTAGTCCTTCCCAATATTGTCTTGTATGTTGTCTTGTAGTCAGTTCTTCCCAATATTTTTTCCCAAGAACAATTTATGATCTGAACTTGCACTATAGACATAACTGTTACATAGAGAGATGCATTGTTTAATGCAATTTAGGGTGATACTCACGAAATCTTGGCTGCAAAGATGTCAAACATGACTTTTTTAAAATATACTTGCATCAACAAAATGGCCTTTTAGGCAGTAATAACAAGGTCTGTTATGTTTATACACATTAACTTTAAAACTTTTTTTTCCAAAATAAGACCTTAAAAATCTCATTAACATTACTGGCTAAAAATGTCCATTTAATAATTTAGCATGTTTTGCTATAAAAAAGAGAATCCATAATGTCTAAGCAACCTTTTATTCATCATACATAATTAGACATTAATAAAGTATTTTTAATAGAAAATTATTCATGTTTTTAAATGTGGAAAACGACCTGTTATGGAATGATAACCAATATTGCTAACATGATAAAACAATATTTTATATTTATACTTGGAGAAATATAAAGAAATCTTTTCCCCTGGTAGCCATTTGGAAGGTATTGGCAGATAGTTACTTAAAGATCTCAGAGTTTATAAAAAGTCTTTAAAAATGTTACAGAGGATGAGAACATCAGTTATGGACACTTCTTTTTTCCCCCCACTTTTTTCATTTTTTATTATACATTAATATTATATCAGTGTTATTTTTTTGTCAGCTGAGGATATCTTGTAGAACAGTATTTTTGTAAATAATGTAAATTGCGTGCGTGTGTTTGTTCGTTTGTGTGTTTGTTCCTTGCTATTGGACAAAGTAACCACATCATTTAGCCACAAACACAGCACTGGATTCCAAGAAATAATGAGGTTGTATTTACTGTCATTTAGACTAAAAACACAAATACAGCAATGCACACACATCTATTATTGTTACTTACAGATCATGCAAGAAACATGCCAGAAAATTTAACAAAATCACTCACTGTCTTCAGACCTGAAGTAAGGTCAATGAACCATACAGACATACTGTAGACACATCAACACGCACCATAGCATTTTTGCTGCTTTTGTGAAATATAATGACATTCTGCCTCTGTATGTAGGTGTGCAACTATGCATGCGTCTGTGTTTTTGTCTAGTTAGACTATACTTGCAGGGGGCAACTTTTGGTTTATACAAAAATGATATATTATGTCAAACATGTTTAGTTAGACTTTAGAGAATGTTTTTTGAAAAAGTTGTTCATTAATCGTTCAAATCTTGATTTGTAGGATTTCTTCATGTGGCTTTCAGGGATTATCTTTAGTCTGTTACAAAACCAGTGTGTGTATTTGTGTGTTTATTCCCCTGTGTATATGTGCTTATGTGCTTATGTACACATACAATTTATGCATTTATTTGGTGAATTTATTGATATAAAATGATGATGAAACAGTTTATTGCAAGGGTTCTCTACATTTTTGACTTCAAGGCCCCGCCCATTGTATTTAATAATATTCAAAAGGCCACCTCCCACTCAAAAAAACTCATCATTTCTACCCAATCAAGTATTTTAGAACTTAACATTAACTGTATTCATTATAAAACAGCCAAATAATAAGAAATATCTTGGTTTCTAGTTTTTTTTATGTATATCAATGCTCATTTTGACTAAATTATTAGTCATTCTGAGGCCGCCCTAAAAGTCAGCCGGGGCCCTCTTGTGGGCAACAGCCCCTGTGTTGAGAACCACTGGTCTATTGGGTTATGTAGCTTGCAGATTGAGAGATTTCAAAGCATCTGAGCTATACTGCCCTCTGCTGGCTAGGTTTACGATCTGAATGAGAGATGTGATGTTATTGTCTGTGTATGTCTACAGCTCAGATAGAGGTGATCCCCTGTAAGATCTGTGGAGATAAGTCATCAGGTGTTCATTATGGAGTTATCACTTGTGAAGGCTGCAAGGTAAGATTTGCGTAAGAAAATGACTTTATTGTTATGAGATATTTTATTCTGGCCAAGCCATAATGGGGTGCACAAACATCATTTTGTCTGCACAGGGATTCTTCCGCAGAAGTCAGTCCTCCAGTGTGCAATACTCCTGCTCCAGACAGAGTAACTGCCCTATCGACCGTGCCAGCCGCAATCGCTGCCAAAGCTGCCGACTTAAGAAATGTGTCGCTCAGGGCATGAGCCGTGATGGTGAGAATGGATAAAAGAGTTTGTGTGGATGTTTTTAAAAATGTTATATTCGTTTATTTAGTATATGCCTCAATAAAATCGTAATATGAGACTGTGTAATTGTTATGATTTGTCATCTTGCTCCTCAGCTGTAAAGTTCGGGCGCATGTCCAAGCGTCAGAGAGACTCACTGTTTGCAGAAGTTGAGAGACACAGACAGCAACAACGTCTTCAGGCCAACTCCATCCAAGAGCCTCAATCTCTCCCAGCCTACCGGCCTGGCAAAGAGCCCAGAGAACAGTCATCGCATCTTATTCCTCCTCACCCCTCAGCCTACCCCTATTCTGTCGAGACAGAACTGCCAGGCTGCCCAGCATCCTTACCTTATCTGGATTGTCGTGTAAGCGAGGCTCAGGTTCCAGGTCTGGCCTATAGAGTCTCCCCACACAGGAGGGTAGAGAGCAATAACTTATCAGCTGAGAGAGGTACTTCATATTCCAAATAATTGCAGATTTTTTGTTCATGATGTCATTTAATTCCATTCTGACTTCCCCACAGGGTTTGACTCCACAAGGTCTACACCAGAAGCCATCTTGAACATGCCAAGCAGTGAAATGGGGTTTCGACCTTTTGACCCGGAAAGCTCGTTCTTTTCCTACCCGACGTCTCTACACATAGGTGAGAGTCCAAAGCTGTTTAAGGAATCTAGAACAGGACAGAATTAACAAATGGGCATTTGGGATTCACAGAATGTTTATTGTACGGTATGACTTTTTGTGTTTTGGCAGAGGAGCTCTGTGCAAGTATTGTACGTTCCCACAGAGAGACGACTCAGTATCGTCCAGAGGAGCTGCAGACTCTCAGATGGAAGGTTTTTAACAGGGAGGAGATCCATGCTTACCAGAGCAAGGTCAACTTCTCTAATATTCTGCTGTTAGCAGACCATGTGAAATATTGCATTGCAACATTCGTACCTTCTTTTAAACGTTTTAAAAGTTCTTATCTGACTCACTCTCTCTTTAGTCAATGGATGAGATGTGGCAACATTGTGCAGTGCGATTGACAGATGCCGTTCAGTATGTGGTGGAATTTGCTAAGCGTATCCCAGGATTTCGTCAGCTCTGTCAGAATGATCAAATCGCTTTGCTTAAGAATGGTGAGACACATCTATTTATCATTTCATAACTTCATAACAAAGACATTTCAGCCATTGTCTAATATACTTGTGTTCTCAATCCTTTTATAATTTGATGTATTTTGCTCTTTTCTTTCTTGTCTCTGTGTGCCTTTACCTCTGGCTTTATTAGGATCTATGGAAGTGGTTTTAGTCCGGATGAGTCGGATGTTTAACACAGAAAACAACACAGTATTCTTTGATGGAAAATTTGCTGGAACAGAACTTTTCAAATCTCTCGGTGAGTTAGAGTATTTCCACTCACAGTGGTTGCCATATAGGCTGAGGGTGTCACATTATACCGATATTAACAATAACCGTTATATTAAAAGCTACGTCTATCAATATTATGTTAATTCTATGCATAACGTAATTTTGTAAAGAATTCAGCACTTATTTTTGCCTTATGAGCCAAAATGGTTACAAACTCTCTCTATCTCCCTACACTAGTATTTTGAGTGTGATTCAATGAGAAAAAAAAAGATTCTTTGAATTTAAAGATGAATTTGACTAAAATCATATTTTTCAATAGGTATTGTGATAATATTAGCATCATAAATTGTCATGAAAATCAACAACATGCCATAACTTGTGTTCAAAATCATGCCTTGTGTTTGATTTATAGTAATCCTTTAAATGTACATTTTACAGAATGAACATTATTATGTCATTTGACACTGTTTTGTGTGTTGTTCAGCATGTAGCGATCTAATAGCAGCTGTGTTTGACTTTGCTCACAATCTGTGTATGCTGAGACTGACAGAACAGCAGATGGCAGTGTTTAGCGCTCTGGTCCTCCTCAATGCAGGTGAGCACCAGTCATCATGTCACATTACGGCCAAACTTCTGTGAGCATGGGCTTAATTCCTCCCTCTTTTTCTGTGAAGATCGGCCGTGTCTGGAAAACAGAGAGAGAGTGCAGAGAGCACGGAGAGATGTGGAACTTGCTCTCAGTCACATCCTGCACAGGGACAATCAAGAAACTCTTCTGCATAAGGTAAAAGAGAAAGGAAGCAAAGGGCTTTAGAAACTGTGTGGAAAGTTAACCTATGCATCATTTGTAAGTGTATATGAATGATGCTAATTTGATGGTGGATGTGTTTCTATGTGATTGCAGCTGTATCAGAGGATGCCGTTGTTGAAGTCTCTGTGTGTGCTGCACATTGAGAAACTGCAATGGTTCCGTCAACTTTTTCCGCTCACTGTACATTCCCTCTTCCCTCCGCTATACAAAGAGCTGTTCGGCTCTGACACAGACATTCAGACACTGGCAACACACTGACACACATTTGTTTTGTTGCTGTATTGAAATTATCAATTACATATGCATATGCAATCAGGGTCTAAATGTTCTATTTACCTTCTGAAAGATAAATATATTTTTGTTACTCTCACAAGAACACAAAATAATGTCAAGTATGCAATCTGAGTGCAAATTCTATTATATGTTCTGTTCTGTTCAGTTATGATAGTGCTTTTGGTGCAAGAATTTAATTTAATATGGTATCCTGAAAGTTTCTTTTGTCTGGGTATATATTTTATGCTTTTGGAACAGATTATAAAGGATTAAATTAAATACCAGATTACAAATGGCGATATTTGCAAATCCCAGATGTAACCTGGACCATTTTCATAGTGCGTTTAGGGAGACATTTTGACAACATCAGTCTGTATACTTCTTTATACTTTTTGATTCACAGGAGACCTAAAATCAAACATAATACACTTATTGCATTAATTTAAATATGGTCAACTATTCTGACACATCCACAGTCCCACTGAGGCTTGTTTTGGCACATGTAATCCTCATCTCTCATTAATGTCACTTGGATCTCAGAAGAACCTGTTATTCCATATCACCATTCCCTTCAGACAGTTTCAGTTACACTGTGTGTTTCTTGAATTATTTGCAATTTAACATGTTGGATTCACACTTGAAGTGTGAGTGATTTCCATTGTCAAGTCAAACGTTTTAATAAGGTTCTTCTTAGACAGTTAGATTGACAGCAATTGCATTTTGCCGTAATGCACAGTCGAGTTTGTAGAAATCTTTAAACAACATCCCAAATGTTTGTTTGCAGGAGTTTTGAAATTCTCTCTGCATTTTGCTTTTTGCTGTTGTGTTTTGTGTTAGCTTTAACTTATCACATTTATGGTTTACAAAACTGTTATTGTTTTGAAGCAGAATTCCCTTCTATATTTTGTGTTGTGCTATTTTGCAAAAATGGCCTCAAATAAATCTGAAAAGCATAAACATGATTGATTGGACTCAGAGAGGGTGATAGAGGATGAGCGATGGAGGGACAGATACGTAAGCAAAGTTGTTTACCATTCCGAACTTTGTAACTTATTTGTTTCATTCTGAGCTTACTGACCATCCATCATGATTTTTTTAAATATAGCTTTATAGATCCAATGGCAATATATTAGTTATGATCTAATCCTATGATCTAAAAACACAAAAATGAAACCAAAGTTGAAAGCAGTCGCATCAGACCAGAAAAGATACACAAGCTGCAATGTTTTTTTTTTAGAATAGAATGTGAAATGGCAAAAGTAAAAGAACAGTTATAGAGAACACTTATAGAGCAAAATATTATTTATTATTTTAAAGCTATCACATTATTCAATTCAAAGATTTGAAGTTGCTTTTGTTCAAGAGTATTATTTTAATGTGATTAAAGACTTTACATTTTTAATTTAAAGATTTAGTCTTTAAATAGACCAACTTAATTCAAGATTTTTCATTTACAAATGCACTTGACTTCGCCCATTTTAAATAGTGAAGTGTCTTTTGATTTCCTTTAGACAGATTCACACTATTTTGTGTGTAATTATTACATTAAGATGGATTTGGGGGATTTGCACTATTGTTTAAATCATTTGTTAAATTATGATAGTGTAACAATTGATCATATTTGTAGACCGTTAGATTAACAATGTATTAGAAGTGCAGTGAAAAACCTATAACGTACATTCCAGATGTTTATTTGTTTACTTTCAATGAAACCAGACTTGTTTTCCTTTCTAGACTGCAGTTTCATAATGATGAGTGTGCAAAATGATTCATAATCTGTTTTTTATTACTTCTGACAGCCAGAGAAAGAGAGAGATGATACGTCTCAAGACCCATAATCCATCTGAAACGCACATAATTTCGCATTTTATTTTATGGAAATCAAACTTTTAAACGATCATCTGAATCAGCAGAAAAGATTTTGTTGCAAGAAATGCAAAGCCTCACATGAGGGCACCTTAACCCTATAATGTGAGCCATTGAAGAGAACGGAAGATAGAGAAATACCAAACAACTGTTTTCTCTGTTTATCCTACAAAATGTGTATTATGAAAACATGAAGGATATTTCATTGATAAGCTAGTTCCCTGCTGAGGCCATCTGGTGAAGATACAATCCAGACTAAGTCTCATGGTCTTGTTTGTTGAAGACAAAGCTGTGTGTGTCCAAGATAAACAGAGCACTGAATGACTCACACAGTGAAACACAGTAGTATCAGAAATAGCAGCTCCGTCTGAGAGCCACGGCTGTGACAAGCTGCTTAACATCAGCAAGTGTATGTGAGTAGTGTGGGACTGAGTCTGGGCCAATCTGCAGTTCTTGAGATCTCACTGCTCATTGAAAACTCGATCTGGTACAACTCAGATTCTACTGGTGGAAAATGTATTATCAACTTTAAAAACAATACATTTTATAATAGTATTATTAAACTATATCTTTTCTATATTCTCTTCTCCCCTAGCTTTAATATTATTTCTACTTAAATCATTGATACACATAGCTTGTCAATTGCTAAGTTGCTTTGGGTAAAAATGTCTGCTAAACTAAAATGGTAATGAAAGTTATTAAAAGGACTAAAATAAGAGAAATTTAAGGAAAACGCTACTCAAGATTATAATTTCAAGGGATAGTTCACCCAAAAACATGTCAAACCTGTGACTTTTGCTATTGTATATCACCCATTGACTGCTATTGTATAAAACCCTATTGGCAGTCAATGGGGACCAACATGTTTCATTTACCAACATTCTTTAAAATATCTTCTTTTGTGCAGAAAAAAGAATGCCACACAGGTTTGACATGACATGATGACACATTTTTTGTTTTTGGTTGAACTGTCCCTTAAGACAAGTTAGAACACATGAATTCAACTGAATATATTGAGTATTTAATGAGTCAAACTCACATATTAACATGTATTACATAAGAAAAGTATATTTCAAGATAAAAAATAATAATATTAAATTTGGTCATGATTCATGATGTCATTACACGTGTATACATTACACTTTTGTTATAATATTTAATGTGGACACTGTAGTGTAAATGCTGCTTGTGGACAAATTACACAATGTAAAATATAGAATTACACAACGTTATAATATTATTATGCCATGTAGCTGACAGTAATACAGTATTTCACAACACAATTATGCCATATGACAAACTTGTCCTACTGGAATATTGCAGAAACTGCAACCATCATCACATCACCACCCAGAAATCATTCAAGTTCTCCAAATCCAGCAATGATGGAAGTGTTAATGACAAGGGCTTGGTCAATAGTGTATCGTATGGGAACTGTATCTTAGGCAACTCACTAGGTTTAATACACTGGGAAGAGGAGATCAGCTGGGTCATTCTATGGAAACGTCTGTTTTTCTGTCCCTAGCCTTAACAGAAAGATTAGACTTGAAAAATACTTTAGGGTTAAAAGCATATATTCTTAAATAAAATTATATGTTATTTGAACAATTGCACCTTCTTGAGCCATCAATGTGGTGATATTTGTTTTTTAGTTCATTAGAATTCCAAGCACCACAGAAGTGCTCGTCCCCACAGTCATGTACAGAGGAAAAGTGCTTTATTTTGAGATCAAAAAGTTTTTCTACCATTTAATAATGTATGTAACTATCAGATATATGATGTAAATGACATGAAAAAAACTAAATTCGGAATAAATATTAGGCTATAAAATATATAATAAAAGTATAGGCCTAGTTGTTCCCTGGAATTGTGTCACTGGTGTTACCGCAAAATAAAAATCTAGTTCTATTATTTTTAAATAAAAATCCCACAGATGACATCACTTGACTTCCTTCCTATTTCCTGCGTATCTAAGACTTATGGTTAGTCCACTGTCTCTTTTCAGTTATCAAAAATGTTCTCATTTATGATTTCATACAACGCTTTTCATTAAACTCATGTTATGTTTTATTTTATTGTTAGGGAACTGTCAAAAGCTAGAATACAAATGGATTAAACTTCATAATTTATACAATGACTGACAATATGTGGTTTGATACCTTGCAGCAGTTTTTTTTATAATTTGTTTCCAGAAAATTGTCACTGGTGTTACCTGATGGGTGAAGATCAGTAATGTAGCCTACAGACGACCATACAGATAAACTCCATTCAAATGGATTCATTTAGTTCTTTAAATAAATGCACAAAAAACGATAAAAAGTCATTAATGTGTATTCATAAAGTCAAAGGGTAATCTGATAATGTGGTCTAAGTTGACATGTTAAAAAAAATACTTTTTTAAGATAGCTCTGTAGAATGACCCAGCTGTGAAATAACGGGAACAACTGAGTGGATCATGACGGTAAACTTCCCTCCCTCGCATCCTGACCTAGTCTGATTTATTATTGTCTTATTACTGGCTACTGTATACGCCGATGGAGCGACCTCCTCCTCCTCCTCCATGATCTCCTGCTGAACTTGACGCGTAAGCGCTCTTTAAAAGCGCAAAGCGGATCAGCAGCGTTCAGCAGATCTTTTCCATTCACTTCAATCGAGACGAGAAGACTTTCATCAGCCAACATGAGCTCTTTACGCGGCTTTGGACTTTATTTGGTGCTTGCGCTGGTTTTTGTGTGCGAAGCATCGGAAGGTAAATGCGACTTTTCAGGCCTGTATCGCGTCAATGTTTTTAATGTCGTTTGCACAAAATTATGTTAAACTTCGTCTTATTTAGTTCCAACTTCGTCTCTTGCAAAAGTATTTAGTTCTTCTGAATATCATGGTTAATAATTACAAGTAGTTTGCTGATATTTTGTTTGTCAACTAAAGGCATGACGATGTTTGCTGGCATAACAATGTTACGATCTCTATGGCAACCAAAGTTACGTAAACGCGCGCAGATGTTTTTGTGACGGATATGTAATACAGATGTGTGTCCTACTTTTCCAGACGCAGAGCCCGAGGGGGAAATGATACACGTTTACGGTCGAGGTCTGCAAACACACACACACACACACACACACACACACACACACACAACTGTTTTTTCATTAGTGGTAACACATTACTAGCTACAACACTGCTGAAGAACACAACAGAAACCATAAACAATTGATTTAATGGTTATAATGGGCGTTGTATTCGTTTTAATTAATAATGCAATTCTTAATTGTTATTTAATGTATCTGGCAGATGGGAACCTAGTAGAACATCATTAAATCCTATTGGAATAAGGTCCAATTTTGTTTATTTGACTCCATCTTAACTACTGCATTGACCAGTGTGTTATGACTAACATGTCCATCATTATCACGGTTTTATTCATCATGATAAGATTAATACTTAAAGGGATATCATTATTCAACATATTCACCATCATATCATTCCAAACCTGTATGACTTTCTTCTGCACAACAACTTTGGTAACCAAACAACGTTGGACCCATTGACTTACATTGTATGGACACAAAGGCTTTTTTTTTAAATATTTTATTTTATGTTTCACAGAAGAGTCATATATAGGTTTTGAATGACTTGAGGATGTATAGATGATAAGAGAATTTTCATTTTTGGGTGAACTATCCCTTTAACCGTGTCCATATTCAACTCATATAAATTGTTACATTTATTACATTGAATTCATAAAAGTCATTCATCAAAGTTGTGTTTGATCATGACTAATGTCAAACATTCATTTTAATATTCAACAGAGAGCAGTAAAATATCCGATGTTTAAAGTGGTTTTATCCTGTGCTGCCAAAACTTGTGTGTTAAGTGTGAGTGAAGACAGAGATAAGATAATCTCAACGGACACAATAGAAGCGATTAACTTATATATGTAGTCACAAATATCCATATTCAAATAACCCATATTGTTAAAATCATAAATATTAACCAGCATCATGCAAATGATTAAATGACTGATTTTGAAAAAATAGCTTTTCATTTATTCTTTCCAACGAATGGTTATGTGATCTAACTTTAATCAGAGAGCAGTAAAATACACAGGAAAATATTTCAAAATGGTTTCGTCCAATGCTGACAAAACATGTGTGTTAAGTGTGGGTGAAGACACAGAGAGATACTAACAATTTTTCTTTTGGGTTTCAGATGGCGTTCAGCAGGCGTTTCCACATGAAGGTAAGGCCCTAATAAGTGACATACAAGGCCGGGTCCAGATTTTTCTTGGGCCCCTCCAAAAACATCCAGCTGACAGTTAAAATAATACTTCTTATTTGTATGATGTATTAAATAATGATTTGTCAATTTAATCACAGAAAAATGTATGAGGCATGAGACATACATATATAAACAATGATTATATGTGATCGGGTAATCACCTATTCTGTTTTTATATATCTTTTCAGCAGTGGACCATTTAATGTTGCAGAGACCAATCTTCCCTGACCTGTCAAAAATTATGACACTACTAGGTTTGCACTCTTATTTCCGTTCTTCAAATTCAAATAAATCCATTGATGCTGTTTGATCTGTTTGAAAGCTTTCCTTACCTTTCATTCTTGTATGCATTTAGAGACAGATGTAAAGCAGACAGAGGTCTCAACAAACTTTCACCCTGAGGATGCACCAAGAGGTACGATTGGATACTAGGAAGTTTTATTTTTAAATTTTTTTGGGAGAATGAAATTTGGTATATAGGTGTGTCCAACTGTGAAATTATTCATTTATATGTAGCAGTGCAAACACAAGTCTGAAACACAAGTCTATTGAATTTATGTTTTTCTTTCTAGTGCCTTCATGATCATTTGACTTTTCCATTTTTAATTTTTCACTTTTTTTTCTGTGCCTTTGCTTCAGGTCCCCCAGTGTTTGGCCCACGCTCCATGGGACCCAATGAGGGGCCAGAGATTCATTTCCCGCCATCCTTTCCCAGCATCAGCAATCTTGAAGATATCTGTGAGTTTAGTAACGCTTCCATCCGTTACCCTGAGGACATATTTCCTGCAAGTGGCTTCGGTGCACAGCACCGAATGGCTGATGCTGTGAATCGACTCCAGCCCTGGTACAGCATGTGCTGCGGCCTTAATGGAACGCAGGCGGAAAAGCTCTGTTGTGCTGAACAAGCGGTGAGAATACTTTCATCAAAGTATACGTAATTGTTAGAGAATCACATAACAAAGACAATAAATTTGCACATTTGGAAATGTTATACTGAATTCTTTTTAATCCTCTTGTTTACCCAGCTCACTTGCAGACAGTTGAACATATTTCGTGACTTTCCTACTGATGTTTTGTTTAGCTTTGGATTGTTGTGGGGTAAATGTGTCAGGAGAATATCTGAGCTCTCAGGAGATAAAGTCATGTTACTGTGCACTATTTATTGTTTCTGCCACTGAAATCTGTCCTTGACTCATTGTTTAGTCTTCAGTGAGCAATTCTCTAAAAAACATTGAGAGTCTAAAATGAACCAATTGCAAAGTAATAAACAGCCTTCACTCAGTGTTGTCTGTAACACACGTTTATCTCTCTTGTCTCATTTTGCGCTCTCTGTTGGTGATCTTTTGAATCTTGATATTCATATCAAGATATATGAATATATATGAATATATATTCATGATATATATTGTACTATGTTTATTTTGTCTGTCATCATTTCTCTGAAAATGATCTTTTTGTTATCATTCAGTGGAAGAAGACTCTTTCTGCCTTCTGCGAAGAAGAATTCTCTATAAAGACTGTGGCGTATACCTGCTGCCAAAAGAATTGGAGAGCCAAATGGAGCTGCTTTGATAAAAAGGCTCTATCTACTTCATATGATGTTCCCATTACTGACATCGAAATCACCAACATTCCACGCAGGGTGCAAGGCTTCAAATATAACCCCAATTCTTGCAAAGGGTAGGTTTCTCTTGGAGTATATACACAGAGTGTCTTTGGTTAAAAAATCGTTCAGATCTGTGTACATTTGTTATCAGTAGTAGAGTTACATGTTTAGAATGCTGGCATTTATTTCTGTAAATCATCATCACATTTATGTTCCATAGTGGATTATTATAACGTCATGACTACCTCTAGTCTACGAAGTTTACTTTCATATAGTCTATTGTTTTCTCTAATGCTCATAAAAACTGTTTAATAATTGTATTCACATAAGCATGCTATTATTGGGAGCGATGTTCCATCCATATTCTTTCTTCAATAAAGATTTTAGAGTTTAATAGATTTATTCCCATTATTGCTTTTACACCATGTGAACCGTCACACCCAAAAACAAAGTAGTGGTTAAATATCTATTCAAACACACACAATCAAATTTCATACAATAAAATATTTTTGATCTGTCTGCAATGATATGACATTGTGTATAGTGGTGGGCAGCACATTATCCGTGGTGTAATAAAAGAAAACCACAGAAAGTAGAACATCAACATATCTTTGTATATCTTTTGTATATTTGAAATAAAGTTCTGGAAAATTCTGCAATATAAGAGCACTAAAGCTGTAAAATATAACTGTTTCGGACAGTATTCTCTGTATGTGCACCAACAACATAAGCAATCTTTCTGCAAATAGACAACAGCAAATTTTATCTTATCCTTGATGCTACTGTATAATGTAACACAAGGTTTCTGTTAGTGGCCCCAGTTGATATTTTATTATGTGAATTATATTGAAATTATATTTATATATTATGACAAACATGAATTTAAATGCTTATCTTGGAATACAACACTTTCATTCCAAATACACACAAACAAAATTTTGTTTTACATGTCAGTCATAATTGCACCATTACACCAAATGATATTTTAATGCTGTAAATAAAACTGACTTTATAATGCTTGCAATAACTTGTGGGTACACATCATTTGCATCCTAAACTTTCTATCAAAGACAAAATGCTGTTGGAAGTTAAGCACATATGTGTCCTGTCCTTAGCAATAAAAAAATCTAAAGAAATTTAGTAGTCATCCTAACATTGGATCATATAGTTTTAGGTGGTGATGCAACAAATATTATATTGTCTGTCATTCATTCCATCATATAAATTAGTGAATTTTTTTTATCCAGCTCATCAACAGCTTCCCCTAGCACTCTTAAGAAGCAGACAGGAATTCTAGACATCAGCTTTCCACCTGGCCGTCCCCATTCCTCCAACATAGCACTGATCTGTGCTCATCGCAAGATCCGCCCACGTTACCTCACCAGGTGTCTTCCTCGCACTGGCTATGGCTGGTTGGCCCGTCAATCAAAAGCCATCAACGTGCTGGAAAAAGAATATAGCCAATGCTGTAAAGAGAAAAAGGGTAAACACAATTGTGCCGAAAGAAAGGTGAAGCATGACACTCCTCATTCCTCCTAAACAGTATTTCACAATTTACGAGTTATGCAATGTCCCACACCTATGATGGATCATTCATCAAAACGCTCGTAGAAAATCAGATTCAGGGTTAAACTAAATAAGTGATTTTTCACCTCACCTATATAGTTCACAAAAGTCTAAATGTGCTGAAACATCATTGCAATTCCAATCTCTAATTTGATTGTTAATTATCTGTTTTGACAGCGCTTATTGTGTTTTGGTGTCATGAATGGGTGTGGGATGAGGTGGTGCCCCAACACACCCATCCAAACAGAAACCTTTTACTTACTGCTTTTTCCCCTGTCAACCGAAGAAGAAATGTATCATACAACACCAAAACTCTTCTTTTTGTCTCTAATATTGAATAATCTTGTTCTGTTTCAGTGGAAGAAGATGGTGGATAAGTTCTGTAAAGATGAAAAGAAAACCAAAGGAAAGCATTACGAGTGTTGTGACAAGAAGAAAGGAGAAGAGCTGTATTCCTGTTTCGCATCTGCTGCTCCAGATCCAGCATACAACATCACTAATGCCGTATTTCCACCTCCCACCCTGGAGTCATTCTGTGATATCCACACAGGCCTCCAGAGCATGTAAAAAACTCTTCATTCCTTATCTCTGTTTGGAACCGTATGCATGAGCCAAGTACAGTTTTGTACTGTAAGAATACTGAAAATAATATCATTTTGGGTCATTGAGGAAGACCGCATAATGTTTTTGTCTTCGTATATTTACGTGACATGAATTTTTAGGCTATATTTGTTTTCTTTCAAACAACAGGTCAAAGCAAAGATAGCTGACTAGATTATCAATTTCAGATTTTCTTTGAACCTTCTACATAGTAAAGAAAAGAGGCAAAGAAAATATTTTCTCTGTATTATTTCATTTCAACACAAATCATCTTTGTTAAAAATGATTTACTCAAATTAAATGTGTTTCCCAACAGGACAGATTTTCCTTTCTCAGTAGATCAAATGGTTGAACTGTGCTGTCCTCTAGTGTTGCAGGAGAGATCTTCATGTATAGAGGCAGAGGTAAACACAAGTATTAATGTTTTTCCATATGCATTTTCTCTCTGATACACAAAGGAATGCGTAGAAGTTTAAATCCAGCTGTTGATAAAGGATTTTGTCATAACTTGTTCTTGACCCACTCCTTGCAGACCTGTCCAAAATTATTTTTCTCTTGCAGCTTAAGAACAGCCTAAATGATATGTGTGAAGTGAAAAACCTGGAGAAGCCTTACTGTTGTTTAACTACCATCAAGAACCGTGCCAAGTGTGCCACAAAACTGCTTCTGCGCTACATTGCCAAGGCAAATAAAGTCAAATTAAGTGGGAAGAAGAAATGTCCCCTTGTCGAGAGTCAGATGGAGCGTGACATGTAATACTGATCTTGAAGCAGTTTATACAGCACATTTCAATGTATTTTCACTTGAGCCAAACTGCTTTATACCAGTACCACTTGGTTATTAGTTGAAACTAAATTTTATTTTTACAAAATTCTTACATTTTTAAATTTCAGAAGAGATATTTTTCTGTACGTTGAATGAAGAAAATGAACTGCCTGGACAGTTCAGTTTTTATGTTTACACTGTTTTAACAATAAATGTTTTGCAAATAATTTTAACAAATGATATACATTTATTTTGCTGAGAATGATATTTTCAACAAGATGACTATATGTACAAATAAAAAACACTAGCCTACATCTGTTTGCAATTTATTTATTTATTAAACAGTTTGTTTAGCCTACATATTTTGATAAAGAACACCCTCACCAACTGAGATGCATTTACAGATGACTTTATTACTAGTATACAGGCTCATGTGTGCCTATCCCAAGATGTTATCTGAACAATTCTGTGTTGTTATTTTTAGCACTGTACATAAAAGCCGAGTGCCTGGTTTAGTTTCACACACGCACACATACACGGAACATTAACAATGCAAGACGTTTGTTAGGACATATTTTAAAAACTCTATATGACAAATAAATAAATTATATATTTAGATACGTGCGTTTTACTTTTTAATATTATGAATATTTTACGAGTAATAACTTAGTCTACATTAGTTGAGTGGATACTATAGATACGTTAGGTCAGTGACAGGGACTGGAAGTGCAGGCGGAACCGGACACTCTCTCTCTCTCTCTCTCTCTCTCTCTCTCTCTCTCTCTCTCTCTCTCTCTCTCTCTCTCTCGCGTCTGTTTGGTTCCGGTCAGACCTCGGGTCCAGTAAACCCGAATCAAAATGGCGTCCGCCGGTCCACCCGACGCGGGCTTATCTGCCCCTCCAGGTAAATACAATCATTATATTTGCACACCGATATTGTTTCATGTGTTTATTTTCTCGTCGATCTGTTGCTATGGATCTGTTGTATTTTACCAGCACTGGGTTCACGGTGTGTTGGTTCCAGTCAAACCTTTTGTTCAACCATAACAACATGAATTTGACTTGATTATAGTCGCTCGTGAGTTCACATATCTAACGTAATCAAAAACTCGTCAGATATGTGTTATTTATTGCGTTTAGGTTTGTGGTTTAATCATTTTTCCTGAAATAATCAAAAGATGATGATGTGGATGTGCTAACATTGCTATGCGCTAACTAGCCCATAATGTTTAAGTTAACAACAGTTAGTAGAGGTGATATTTACATAAATGTAAATGCGAACAAATAAAGCCCAGTTAAGATCATAGTTTTGGTTGTTTACGAAGTATTAAAGTCTGTGAGTATGTGAAGCAGCATCCGGACTGTTTTTATTCAGCCTTAACAACAACACAACACAACACAACACGCTTGTCGTTTTTCTAACTTAAATTTATTTACTTTAAGAGAATACTTAAAAAAAAGAAGTGTACGTATGTACTTGATTTACCAACATTTAATAGTTTTGGTTAATATACAGTCAGTTAATATGCTTTCATTTTAGTAATTTAATTGTGTTCTGTCATTACTGCGTAATAATTTGAGGTTGGCATAATATGTCAAGTTACATTTTAATGATTTTTTTCAAAACATCACATACGTCTCTCTTTTTCGGAAGTATTTCAAAATTGTGTAGTTCCCTAAATTGTTTGAACGTGTTTGCTTTGACCGTGTGTAGTGAAAGTTTGTTGCCATTATGGGGGCCAACTAAACAATAATGTTTATGTCCGACATTAAATGGACTAAGCTCTCTTATTTTTCCATAATTTGATGTTCTCCAAGCGTCTTTTAGCTTAAAACTTGAACAGTTTTCTATTTATCCATTAGTTAATTGGTTATTGTAAGCAGCATTAACTAGTCTTCTTGACTCTTCTCTGCATTGACTTCACAGGAAAAATAGCATCCCATGGGAAATGAAGAGGAGATTGAATACATTACATCAGTTGTCTCAGATTATTTCGGTGGTCGTGTACAGTATTCGTTGTGTCTCAAAGTGTTGGTAATCCACATGAGGTTATAGTTAGTTCACTGTTGATTATATAGAGTTGGTGGTTTTAGTCTTTATGATGACAGAAGCTGTTCTCTTGTTCTATATATAAGTGCAAAAGTGGGACAAAAACCGGCACATTTTCCTCAGATGAAATGGTGTAGACTGCTACACTTCTAAACCTCACAGGCAGCACGTTTCATACTGAGAACATGTAAATGTTTGTGCATAAAGTAAAGATTTGTTTCTAGCACTCGAGACTGTGTGTATCTTAATAGATCAAACCAGACACAGAGATAAATGGGGAAGAAAAGCAGGCAGGAGACAAAGTGATGATGAAATAAATTGAGGTTATTGAATAATCTTACATGTGTTTCAATGCACAGTGTAACTTCGCCTGACTAGAAACTGATTCAATAGTTATTGAATAGTTGACAAATAAACCACACATGTGTGCTACATATCTGACATAGCAACAATGAAAGAAATTAACAATGAAGATAAATCAAATGATTCAAAATAATATTAATATTACGTTTGTTTTCCAAATTTTCACACCATAGGACATGTGGTACTCTATTATTATACCAGGCAGAGGCAGTGGAACATTACTGCTTTACGTCTCGTGATGTTAGAGAACCTTATAAAGGAGACCATTGGAAATCCATATCTAGTCTACTTGTGAAAATCCATCCATCTCTTGACACTCCTCTCCTCATTGAATGTAACTGTTTTTCCTATGCAGATCTGAGGACTCCATTTTGGAGGCTCTTGGCCTCTCAGAGAGGTACATGCACGGCTCTGTTTTCTTGTGTGATGTAGAGATGCCAAGAAACCAAAACGTCTTGTCTTTCGCATGGTCTTTTTTTGCATTGGCGGTGAAGCGTGCTGAGTCTGACTGGGGGCAGGGAGGAATCGAATGAAAGTGAAGGCTGTTACTGTGACTCATCTGTTAGTGTGATTAAGACAGATGGAAATATGAATTGATATTTCAGGCTGATGATGAACGTGTCCAGTAATTTGTGAGAACGTGACTAGTGTCTCTGTGGTTGGCAGAATGAAAACAAACATGTGTATCACAGTTTCTGGATGTCACTCGAGCAGGCTTGACATATTGGAGCTAATTCTGTGTGTGTGTGCTTTTCGTATGGACTGTAGTCTGTAGTTGAAAACATTTTCACAAATCTAATAAGTAATGCTAACATTTGATTCGGTCTTCATCATTTGCATCTTTCAACATAACCTGCTGTCTGTGCGAGAGGTTTTCGCTAATAAAGCTTATTGATGTGTGTGTGTGTGGACCAGCGTCCTGGTGAGATAACAGGGTAAACAGTGGGATGCTGCTGGCATGTTGCCCTTTTCCAACATCTCTCATACTGTTCAACCCATCCCGAGTCATTTGTTTGTGATGTGATTGTTTGTCCTTTGACTAACTTTCACAACCCCAGGCATCTTCTCACACTGCTAGTTCTGCTGGCCATTGAGATATCCATAATCAGTTCTCTCGGATTCAAAATTGCCGTTGCTATTGGTGACTGCAAGAATTTTCAATGTGTCTGGGAAAGCATGCGAGAATGGGGGAAGACCGTCTGTGCGTTCTACATGCGGGCATCAGCATCTGTCCTGAAGAGATGATCTTGATAATGTTTTCCCTTTCGTCATACAGTCTTACAGTGAGATGTTTTTTAAATCCCCCTGGCATGAGCCTAAATATAAAATATCTATATAAAAAGCAATCTGTTCATTACATTGCACCGGTCCGCCCATTTCTATTTTTGTAGATTGGATATTATGTGTAATATCATCAAGCACTTGGCAGAGTTGTAGTTGTTATGCTGGTGCTTTTAAATATGCTTTGACAACAGGAAAACAAGATGTATTACATAACTTCATACCTTCTGTCTGGTCTGAAGACATCATTCTGCAACAATGCAAATAAATAAAGACGGCACAATTATAAAGCTTGTATAAATGTAAAGCCCAGGTTTAGGTTGTGATAATGTAATGTGTTGTGTATTAAATGAAGTATCCCCAAAGCATGTGCTGTGACGGTCTGCTGCTAGATTTTATTTCCTAGGATGTCATGTGCTCAATGTCCTGCAGTGTTTTCCTCTGGATTTTGTTTCAGTAGTGAATAATTTGTTTTAGTATCAATAATTGTACCATATTTTAACTATAGTATGTAGGTTTTCTTTAGATGTAGCAAATATTGCTTCTTGATTTTGAGGAGATATCTGTAAATGAGAAAATTAATTTCCTATTAGGGCTGTGACAATTATTAAATAATCGTCTCATCGCAATTATTTGGCGTCATCGCAATTATTTCAAATAACCATATTTGGCTCATATGAGTCTCCAGCGTTTTCAGCCAAGCTTCTGCCGTTTTTGGCCGTGTAAGAGCGTCACTCTACAATAAATAATATTAGTTATTTACAAAATGTTCACATTTCTAAAGTATATATATATTTGAATAAATACATTTTCATTAATAGATATTGTTAAAGCCTTAATACAGACAATTAATCGCCATAATCGAAATTATTTAATAGACAATTAATCGTCAGCCAAATTTCATAATCGTGACAGCCCTACTTATTATAGACCGTTTTACCGGCAAAAACATAAACAAATGTTATGTGGCCCAAACTTATCTTCCGGTAGACCTTCATAAAGAGTATTCTGTAGTGTATTCTTTTATTACAATTAATATAACCTAAATCTGATGAAACTGCTTATAAAGTATTTAAATATTCTTTCATGAATTAAATAAAACATATAATTGGTCAAATTGTCATAGCCTTGCATGGTATTAGATAGACAACAGTTAGTTTTGATCCTTGAATCAAATGAGTGTTTAAACAACAACAGTGGAATTTGATGATGGACAACAGTGATGGAATGTTTAGTTATTTTTGGTAGAAAAAAGGTTAAAGACAGTCCATCCGTTGTCCATTAGCTGAGTCTACTGAACAAATGACATAATACAGAAGTCATCCACTTTTAGGACAATAAAGCTGTTTTATTTGATATTATTTATGTCATTTTCTGATACCTTGAGAGAAGTGATGTAACTTCAGATCATTTTCTCTTGTAACTCTTAGTAATATTGTTTTCTTGCTTCTTTCTTTCTTTCTAAAACTTAAAAGGGGTCAGCGGAGCTCGAAAGATGACTGCAACAGAGGTAAGATGTTTTCATTTTAGTGATTTAGTGACTGACAGATACTTTTAGTGTTGGATGCTGATTTGTCAATATAGTTTGTCAGTCAATCTGGTGTTCCAGCTGTGATGTCAGGGACTGTATCTTTAGACACTCAAGGTCATGCTGGATTAAATAAAAACAGGTAAAACTGTTATGTCCCTGCCTGGCCTTCAGCTGTGATTTTATATTTACAATTCATTACATAGTTTTTATCACATATTATTTTATTAATCGATTCAGAATTGGCAGTTTTGCAGTCAAATACTGTGTTTTTCTTTAGCACTCTGTGGTCTCTCAATATTTTTAGTTTTTATATATTTATTAGTCTTTTTTTTAGAGGGTTAATGTATATTCTGCTAGTTTTTCTCACAAAATAAACCTGTTCTTACAGGACTTCCTTGCATTTGCCTTCACTCTGTTTGGGTTTGTTTTGCAGTAGTGATTTACTGACTCTTTGTGATCTACATACAGTTTTATACCAAATAGATGCTTTCTGCTCTTCAATGCTTCAGTGCTTTTCGCAAATATTTTTACCTCCTCCTGTGTTCTCATCTCAGTTTTCATTCGTGTTATGTGTTATTTTAGTGAATGGACATTGATAGAGGTATGGGAACATGAGTCCTGTAGATTGAGCTGTGTTGACTTACTGTTACTGTGTGTTGGTTAAACAGTCATGTGAGAAGGATGTTGAAAAGGTCAAATATTGACACACATGCATGCATGCATCAGGTCAGTGAGAAAATGAACAGACATATAGGAGATAGGAAGGAATGTGTGGGACTGTGTGTGTGTTTGACTGAAGGAAGCACCTTTCAAACAGGAAGTCAAACCGGGGCAGACTGAAGGCCTCTATTGACATGAAACCAGAAGAATGACAAATGTTTTTTTCTGTTTGCCTTCTTTCTTTCTATCTCTCTCTGTATGTAACTAGGGCCCCGGATCATCTCAAAGTATGAAGAAGACCATCGGTCACCGGGGAGTTGACCCCACAGGAGAAACAACTTACAAAAAGGTCAGCTTGGGTTCAGATGTGTCATCTGAGGGCAGAACAAGGGCAAGAGAGAGGAATTAGGCAAGAAATTAGGAACTAAGAAAAGGGAGGAGTCGCAAATAAAAGCATTATCATGAATAACACTCCGAAATTGAGCAGGACATTATATCGAATCAAAACCATGTTTTCAGGATAATAGAGGCTCTGTATTGCATTTCCTAGAGAATGTGTTTTAGGCTAGATAAGTTAGGGTGGGCATTTTTTAAAGTCTCAGATTTAAATGTAACAAAATATATTAAGTCGCTCATGGGTTTTCTCTGACATCATCCTTGTATTTATGCAATAAACTTACAATCACTGTAAGTATTGAGGTGTTGTGAATATCATCAAGTGAGGGTATTAAGAAAAGCTTATTTAATCACTAGTCATGTTTCCATCACCCTGGTTTTATTCGCATTTTGAAGTTTCGGATCAAACGAAACGAGTGATGGAAATGCAGAATTTTGAATTAAAGACCCTTAATTCGCAAAAAAGATTTTACGCTCGCTTGAGGTGGTTTTTAATTTTTGCGAAAAAGGGTTAACGCGAATAATGGGAGGTGGAAACGCATTTGCCGAATAAATTCTGACGTAGCGAATGTTGAACCTACGGCACCGGAGCAGAGGAATAATAATAAGTTACCAATACAACCGTTATTCCTTCGAGGAATTTGATGGCAAAGCACCTATTTCGCATATTTTTTCCCAAATTTTTGTGAACTTTGAAAAGATTTGCATCACGTTTGGATGGAAACACAGCTTATTATTCCAGTTACAGTCATTCCAGTGTTGTTGTTTTTATAAAAGCATCATTTATGTGAACATAAATTTACAGGCTATTTGGAATATTCATCAGGATATTTTTCTCTCTGTTTTACTTGTTTCTTATGTGCTCACGTGTCTGTTCTTTGTCTTTAGACGACCTCCTCTGCTCTGAAAGGTGCCATCCAGCTGGGAATCGCACACACTGTGGGCAGCCTCAGTCAGAAAGCTGAAAGAGATGTGCTCATGCAGGACTTTTATGTTGTAGAGAGCATTTTCTTTCCCAGGTATGTTTATGACTATTATGGTCATGTAGTTTCAGACAAACATGGAGCAGCTCCAGGTTTTATTTTGAATGAACAGAAACGCATCTTTTGTCTGTTTGTCGTCCACCCACAGTGAAGGAAGTAATCTGACTCCAGCTCATCATCACGGTGACTTCAGGTTTAAGACCTACGCCCCTATCGCCTTCCGCTACTTCAGAGAACTCTTTGGCATCAGACCTGATGACTATCTGGTTAGCTGAACCACACACATTTACACCGGTTTCATACTGGGGAGAACCTGGGGAACTTGAAATGTCTGCGAAATAGCTTGAATTTATTTTCAAGTCACATTAAATAATACATGCTCAAATAATAGCTGGGTTAAAATAATGGGGTTATAGCATTTAATCTGACATCATGGGTGGAGGCTTCAACTATTGTTTCTGATATTAGTGTACAAAGGTTGAGAACCTAAAGAACTGATTTTTCTCTTATAGTGTAGAATTAGAGATTTGTCCTGATGTGTCATGTGGCTGTTCTCTGCAGTATTCTCTATGTAATGATCCCCTGATCGAGCTGTCTAACCCTGGAGCGAGTGGATCGATCTTTTATGTCACCAGCGATGATGAGTTCATCATTAAAACTGTGCAACACAAGGAAGCCGAGTTTCTGCAGAAACTACTGCCTGGATACTTTATGGTAAGCCGTATTCTGTAGAGCATTGTACTAGAAATGCCAAAATCATAGGTTTGATAACTATGAGACATCTTTTTGTTCTTCTCTCACCCTCAGAATCTGAATCAAAACAAGAGAACGCTGCTGCCAAAGTTTTACGGCTTGTATTGCGTGCAGGCAGGTGGGAAGAATATCCGTATTGTGGTGATGAATAACCTCTTGCCCCGCAGCGTGCCTATGCACCTCAAGTACGACCTGAAGGGCTCCACGTACAAGCGGCGGGCTTCTCCTAAAGAGAGAGAGAAGAGGGTCCCCACTTGCAAAGACCTGGATTTCATCCAGGACATGCCCGAGGGGATTCAACTTGAACCAGACAACTACAACGCCCTCTGTAAAACCATCCAGCGAGACTGTCTGGTGAGCCCCTGTGCTTGAGTTTTGTCTTGTTCAGTCCCTCATCCAGCATTATGATAACATCGATTCATTTATGTTTAACAGCTGTTGCAGAGTTTCAAGATTATGGACTACAGTCTGTTGGTTGGGGTCCATAACTCGAACCAGGCAACTCGCGAGCGGGTGGGGGCAGTGGAGAGCAGGGTGTCTGAGGGGGCCGTAACGCCGGACCACAGGAGGCCACAGACTCAAAAAGCTTTGTACAGCACTGCAATGGAGTCTATACAGGGAGAGGCCAAAGGGAAGGGAACCCTGGAAACAGAGGACCAGTTAGTCAATATTATATTAATCCTCTATATTTCTGTTTTGCCATCCAACAACATTCAGTAATAAAAACAGCTGAGCGCATTAGTGACATCAGATTTTCATAGATTTTAGGTTAAAAAAAGCAAACATTTAATGGTTACATGTTGGTCAGATGGCTTATTTTTTCCTAAAATAATAGAAACTTTCTGTGCTTTCATCGCGTAACTATATTTTATGTGTCTCTTTTCGGTTTCTCAACATATTTTGGTTGCAAATGTCTCGTTTTTGTCTGTAGATGGGGAGGAATCCCAGCATGCAATACTAAAGGAGAGAGAATACTTGTCTATATTGGGATTATTGATATCCTGCAGTCATACAGGTGAGTGATCAGCATATCACATTTGTGTATATAACATGTATATAAGCGTCATTAATTTACTTTCGTGCTCCTGTTTCTTCTTACAGATTTATTAAAAAGCTAGAGCATTCCTGGAAGGCTTTGGTTCATGATGGGGTAAGTGATCATTCCCTGTATGTCACTGAGATTGTTGTTTCTTTTACGTTATTTAGTAACATACTCTGCCATCTAGAAAAACCAAATTGTGAGATAATAAACATGTTTGTTTGTGTTGTAGGACACGGTTTCTGTGCATCGACCAGGATTCTATGCTGAACGTTTTCAGCGTTTCATGTGCAACACTGTTTTTAGGAAAACATGTAAGTTGACGTATCTAGCGCAGTCTTCAAATCGCATCGTCAGACCTCTTCATGATGTCATCATTTTGTGCATCTCTTCGTCCCCAGTAAAATCCTCCCCCTCAAAGAAGAGTCGAGGAGGCTGTTCCAGTGTCGTCAGACGGCTTCCTATGGGAGGCGCTGCTCCCGCCCCTGGGGGCCAGTTAGCCATTGATGCCAGAATCATGTACCGTACTCACCTTAACCAGACTGATATAGAGGGCGAAAGTGGTGAGAAAAGCTAACTTTACAAAACACATTTCTTTAACAAATTTATGAATTTGGAAATTTAGATGTATGAATAAACATTGGTGGTTTGAAGGTGTGTTCTAGTTTTGTGTAGGTGTGTAGTTATGAAGTCAATTGAAGCAATGAGTGATTATTGTGCTCAGGCATGCAGTCGGACAGACCAGACCTGCTCCCACACACCGATTCTTTGGCTGGAAGCAGTGAGTTTGCAGAGGCAAATATGTCGACCTCCTCACAGGGTAGCACAGGAACGACATCATCACATCCTCAAAGGTACCACCTCTCTGTTTCCCTATTTTAGTT
Source organism: Oreonectes daqikongensis (assembly GCA_026939265.1). NCBI lineage: Eukaryota > Metazoa > Chordata > Actinopteri > Cypriniformes > Nemacheilidae > Oreonectes > Oreonectes daqikongensis. The sequence continues at coordinate 12,481,891 of JAOTQM010000311.1, forward strand.
TGACACCTTTTCTCTGTTTCAGATGTGTCGTTTCTTTCCTGCATAGTAGTTATTGACTCTTCCTCTGTTGCTGTAAGTCTTCATCACAGTTGTTTAATAACAGTTGCACATTTACAGGTCAGTAGGGGTGGAGGTGCACAAATCTGCCGTCACAGAGCCTGACAATGGCGCCCCCCAAAGGTAAAACTGAACACTTGCAGACTGCTGTATTTATAAATCTAGGGAACAGCTGCCCCAAAAATCTCAAATTGTGACAGATCTGTATGCATTTGGATTTGGATCATAAAAGACAATATTTAAAGACATGTCACACACAACTACATGTAAAATGTCCATATAAAAGTATATTCTAAGCATTGTAAAACCATACAGGCTTTTTCAGTGAAAAGAGCCGAGTTAACTAAAATTGTAGCACAATATGTTTAGGTATCACAGATTTTTGGTCGAGCTATGCTTTTAAAATATGACATAAGGAAAATCCTTAATTTTTCTTTGTTGTCTTTAGCACGGGAGCAGAATGCTTGGATGAGCAATATGAAGACGCAATTTCACTTCAAGACATCATTCCTGAAACTGACATCTGCTTTGTAAGTCTCATTTATAAATATTTACAAATGTGCTGAAAATAAGTTTTTCAATATGTCATCATGTTTTTTGTTTGTTTGTTTTTTCAGTAAGAGAAGAGCGTTGAGTGTTGACAGAAGAAACTGCAGGGCGCCTCTGAGCGCTGGTATGATGGGGTTTTTCTCTAAATGGGAGCTTTGGAAAGAACACCGGGTCTTCAGCACATGAGATCATAAGATGAATTTCAAAACAAAGTGAAGTAGATGAATGAAGGGAAAGGCGTGGATGAGAGAGGTTTACATGCTTTTCTTCTCTCTATCTCTCTTCTGCACAGGTGATGCTGCTAAAAATCTTTAAGAAATTTTAACCACAGAATTATGGGGGAGGTAATAGTATTTCAGTCACACACTTTACAGCCTTTGTTCTCCCTAAACACACTCTCTGAGCAAGCAGTATGCACAAACCTATTTGTATTTTTTAAGAGTGTTGGAAGTTGACACACGCTACATACAGTAAGCACCACTTTATATTATTGTTGATTTAAAGTTTTATTTGGGTTTAATAAACACAAATCTGTATTTATTAAGGTTTTTACACCTTTTCTGAAGCGGTGTGGCTTAGATTAAAGGCTGCTAGCGCTTCAGTATAGTTCTCTAAGAATCACAGTGCTCATGTCACAGACAACTTACATTTTCTCAGGCATGTCTGTACATACACATATGAAGGCTGATAGTGTTACAACTGATTTTTCTTCAGTTTGGACTAAATCTAGACAGCATCTCTTTGGTGACTTTTTCCAGCTCGCTCTGTGTTGAGACAGCATGTGCCCTAAAAGAGATTAAAACTACAGGGAAAAATGACCAAAAATGATTCCCACTTTGCAACCTGTATTTCATGGTTGGCATCAGTTTCGCTTTCATCGTTGCCTTTTCTCTGTTGCTTATGGTGCCACTCTTTGTATTGAGTTCTTTTGCATTCGCTCTTAATTTCATATGCTCGAATTTGCCTTTGTATTTCTATGTATCTGCATTTTGTTTTAATTCCCGCCACGGCAAGTTACCTCTTTATACTTGGACCAATCGGCTGTCCCATTCCGAGTTGAGAATTGGACAGACTGACTTGCATGTCTTGTCTAAAAATGCACATATTGCTGCCTTGTCAAGAGCCCCCATAATATTCATGTACTGTATTTTTGTATATAGCTCTGTAAATAATCCTTTGTTCATGTGTTATGAAATGCTAATATTGTGCTGTTATAGCGCAGCAAATGTTGTCTTTTAACTAACATTTTCATGAGTTGACTAAATGATTGATGTGCCATGATGTCTTCCGATCATCTGCCTTAATGCAGCTATTGAAAACAGTGCATTTGTATGAAAACTCATTTCTGCTGGATACAGAAATCACACGCCCTCCATAAACAGACCAACGTGGATTTGCGTGCGTTCGCTTCATATACCTGCATTTGTGTTTTTATTGATCCTTTTACACTAACCTATGTTTTTTTTTTTTTATTATGTTACACAATCCTGTCATGCAGACAAGACTAAACAGGCTTAGATTTTTTGTATTACAGGAATGTAAAATGAAATTACATTCCGATCAGTTTTATTGACACTCAATCGACAGCGTACAACGTTCTTTGTAACTTCAGAAAATTCTTTAGGTGCAGCTGTAGTGTTTGACCCACCCTGAGAATAAATCATTTAAACAAAGTAAGTTATAAATGCTGAACTTTACACTAAAAATACTTTATCTGGGCACATGTGAACACGAGTTAACAGAGGAGCTGGAAAGTAACCCAAGGAGGATAAGTTCCAGTATGAGCTCTCTGATCAGTTTGCCTTTCCATTATCTAAACAATACAGCTTCTGTTTCTCATCCATTTATAAGATCATTTAAGTGCCCTCTTATGCATTTCTTATTGGCTGTAACTTACACAATAGTCTGAACTGACATTAGATGGAGGTTTGGATACATCTGCCACACGCGGGTCTGTTACGATGCATTATTGAAGTATTTGAGAAGGGCTGACCGTATTGAATTTTTCTTAAACCGTACTTTTGCGTTTTTCCAACTGAAAGTTGGTGAATTGCATTTGTTAATAACAAGTGATCTCTGAGCCAAGGACTTTACCTTTGCATATCTGAATAAACATTGTCATGCATGTAGAATATGCACAAGAAAGACTTTACCTGAGACTGCTATTGAAGAAACTACAGAAGAGCTTCATGTAAAGCTGCAGTATTTATGCACATTTTAAAGGTTAATGTGTTGAAAATCCAATTGTTGTTACAGATATATGCCTGTGGGCAGATGTCAATCAGTTCTCTTTGATGAAGGGTTTTGGTTAGGTGAATGGGTTTGTGAAGTTTTAATTTAATTATTGTATTTATTTTTTGCCTTGTTTCTTTGGTTTTAATCATTTCATTGTATCTTTCTCTCATTTTGTAATTAAAGTCTTTATCAAATGTCACATTGAATCTTGTTACAGATCATTAGGATCATGCGCCTTAATGCTGCACAAAACCTAACATCATCTGTCTTTTTAGCATATTTGATTTATGCTGACACTAATCTTAACCCATGAATCGAAGAATGATAGTGACTGTCAGAGATGCATATTTTTTCTGTCTTTCTGAAACCTGTATCTCCATATTTTATCAGTTTATTTTTTTGCACCTAAATCAGACAGCAACGATATTTGCATTTTTCTCTTTACAGACCTTTGTGTCAAGTATTTATATTGTCAAATATGTAATTTGAGTTTGCCCTGTCTGTACTAGTGACGAAACCAAGTTACCTACAGTGTAAAACTAACTGCACACACAACCCGTTTGATGCTGTTTTTGATACATTTGGGTTGACATTTTAGAGAATTATAAATCTAAGCACACCCACATTTTACACATGGTTAACAGGGAAAACCCTAATAATGTTTATAGTCTCAAAATAATCATAATCATAGACCACTATGCTAAATGATCTATTTTTACGGGCTTGTAGGTTCTGCTATATAGTAGGAAGTCCTGCTGTTCTAGAAACGCTAAAACACAATTTATCCAGTACATTAAATCCACTGTGAGCAGTCAAAAAGATTGTTCACTATACAGTAGGCTTTAGTCTGGTAACTAATGAGCAGCTTTGTGTTTATTAAAATAGTTAACAGATACAACAGACACATCAGTGGTGCACACAGAATCAAGTGCTGCCAACTCTGACAAACAACAACCTATTGCAATATGGACATTTATGTCAATGTATTTTATTTATTAAGGAATGTCTTGTTTTTCTTCTTTAGTCTTGTGGGCCTGTATGGATTTGAACTCTCTTTGTACCATAGATGATTGTATGTATTATGTAATTAAGAAAGTACATTTCTCCAATCTAAGTAGGCCTTTAGGCTATGTACCTTATTTTGAGAGGTAGGGATGTTCTTGACAATATAAAATTTTTGTGTTATATGTGTTTAGGGTGTGCTCATAGTAAAGATTGTTATCCATTATAAATCTGTGAAAGCTTCTCTCTTTTTCTACATGTGAATGTCCGGCGGTGTCAGAAACAACTGACAACCGTGCTCTGACTATATTTTTACTGGACCTGTATAAAATGTTTAAATAATATGTATATAAGTAAGTCACGGAAATGCCTTTTCTGGCGTGGTGTTTGCAGCCTGTTTCTCCTGCCATCTTTCAGTCATGTGGTGGTAGTGTTTTTCACATTGTCTTTCTGATTTAGAAAAGAATAAAAAATATTTTCCAAAACGTCTGTTAGATTTTTCGTCCAAAACTGCACTTTTCGAATATTATATATATAAAACCTCTATTAATACACACTTTTGTAAATCGGCTAGACATAATGGATAAGTGGATAACAGGAAAACACGAATGAACTACATTTCCCATCATTCCCGTCGCTCAGCGTTACATTAACCAATGATCCCTCACTTTTACGTGGTGACGTCGCCTAGAGCGACACAAAATATTCAAGATGGGGCTTGAAAGTACTATGGTTTGGTAAGATAAACTACTTTATATTTTATAAATATCATTAGACGTTTGACTAGCGTGTTATGTTAACAGTATTGAACACACACGTAGTCAAACATTGTATTTTTAAATTGAGAGAAACGTTGTGATGAACACAAAAGGTCAGATGTGATATTTTCCTTAGTCATGATGCAACATCTGTTATTTAGTTGATATCTGTTGACAACGTAAATGAGCGTATTATACTATTTAGAAGTCTTTTTTATTTATTAGAAACTCGGATTCATATTATAAACATTTGTCTCGCGATACTTTCACTTGCGATATAGAAACATACTGCAATGAATGTTTTTTTTCTGGATTGCTCGACTAAGCTTATATTTGTGCTTTAGCTATTGAATAAATTCTGAAAAAGTGAGAAGCATTGGGCTTCTTATTGTCATCATTTGTTATTTAGCAGGAAGGTTTCAGTCTGCTTGTTTCCGACTGTTTCGTTTTATTTTTAGTGTGGACAACAGTGAATACATGCGCAATGGAGACTTCTTACCTACCAGACTTCAGGCCCAGCAAGATGCTGTCAACATCATCTGCCATTCAAAAACGCGCAGTAACCCAGAAAACAATGTGGGACTCATCACTCTGGCCAAGTAGGTGGAACATTATTTGATTCATTTCCTTGACATATGAGGTATGTTGTAAAAAAGATCTAAAGATGATGTTTGTTGTGTATTTGTGTGTTTTAGTAACTGTGAGGTCCTGACCACACTGACCCCTGACACTGGAAGGATTCTGTCCAAGCTTCATGCTGTTCAGCCCAGAGGAGTTATCAGCTTCTGTACAGGCATCAGAGTAGCACATGTAAGAGCACACAAACATACAAAATAAAAACCCCTATAATGTTCAAACGTGGGTCACATCACAGCCTATTTGCTGCACCTGCATAACAATATGACAGAAACTCAAAAAAGTAGACTGAAAATATCACAAACATAAATATTCACTTTTTAGGTTTAAACTCTTTCTTGTGTTTATTGTTACTGCCTTTCTTTTAACAGCTGGCATTAAAACACAGACAAGGGAAGAACCATAAGATGAGGATCATTGCCTTTGTTGGAAGCCCTGTGGAGGATCAGGAGAAAGATGTAATTTTTTTCATTTTCGTAATTTCTTAAATATCTACACATGTAACAGCTAGACAAAGCGCTGGAAAATTAAACGCTGACTTGATGCAATGAATTAATGCATCTTTTATAATGCAAGTTATGGAGTGAGATGCGTCGCGACAGCATGCTTGGAAAATCGTAAAAACAAAAATGTGTCCTGTGTAAACGGGCCTTAAATCTGTATTTACCTGTCCTGTCTCAGTTGGTGAAGATGGCAAAGCGTCTGAAGAAAGAGAAAGTAAATGTTGACATTATTAACTTTGGAGAAGAGGTGAGTAGTTTATAACATTAGTGTTAAGAAAGGTTTATCTTTTTTTTAAATGTCCTTCAACTCTCTGCATTATTGAGTTTTGTCCTTCACTGTACAGGAGGTGAACACTGACAAGCTCACTGTGTTTGTAAACACCCTAAATGGAAAGGAAGGTGCTGGCTCTCATCTTGTAACGGTGCCTCCTGGTCCGAGCCTGGCAGATGCTCTAATGTCCTCTCCCATCATGGCTGGTGAGGGTGGCACCATTATGGGCCTTGTTCCCAGCGACTTTGAGTTTGGAGTGGACCCCAGTGCGGACCCTGAGCTTGCTCTGGTGAACAAGATAAGATGAACAATCCCCTCATTGTTATGCCTAGCAGAGACATGTGTTCTTCATTCTAAACGTCTTATTCACAGGCTCTGCGTGTCTCGATGGAGGAGCAGAGACAGCGGCAGGAGGAGGAGGCCCGCAGGGTGGCCGTGGCCTCGGCTGCAGAGGCCGGAGTCACATCGCCTACTGCAGATGGTGAGAGATGATCAGCTGTAGACAAATAATGGCCAGAGACAGATTGATAGCATGTTGGAAATGGTGTATAGCTGTATGTTTCTAGTTGGACAATGTGGTTAGCAAGAGAGTCAAGGGAGATAATTGTCTAGACACGCATTCTTAAGATCTCTTGTGTGCTGTGTTAGAGTCTGAAAGTGCTCTGCTGAAGATGTCCACGGCTCCCGCCCTTCCTGATTTTAGCCGCATGACGGAAGATGAGCAGATTGCTTATGCTCTGCAAATGTCCATGCAAGGAGGAGGTCAGTCTCTTTTTATTATAGATGTTTTCGTAAATGTTTCCACCATTTCTTTGCCATATCTACACAAACATTCACTTCTTTGTTCTCAGAGTTTGGATCTTCAGACGTCATGGATGTGGACTCGGGTGCGGCAGCAGAGAGTGAGGCTACCAAGGTGTGTTGTATGTCACAGCTGATTCTTTTTTTTTGTATGTTTAGTGTGAATGTTCGTGTAATTTTTGATGAATTGATGTGAAAGTGTCTTTTTCTCTGTGTGTGTGTGTGTGTTTTGTAGGAGGATGAGGAGGATTATGACGTCATGCAGGATCCAGAGTTTTTGCAGAGTGTGCTGGAGAACCTTCCAGGGGTGGACCCCAACAATGAGGCCATCCGTAATGCAATGGGCTCTCTGGCATCCCAGAGCAAAGCCAAACCACCTGAGGGAAAGAAAGATGATGAGAAGAAATAAAAGAACTTCTAGTGAACTGATTGTAAACATCAAGAGCGAATAATGCGGGTGAAGGGTCGGAAAATACATAAATAAGAAAATAATCACAAGATGCACATTACGTTAAACAACTTTCTTTAGTAAAAGAGGAAGATACGGCTGAAACAGAACAGACTAACACCTGACTCTTCTGAAAAACATCCATGAGAAAAGCATGATTTTGATGACGAATGAGAATATTTCGTAAATCTCACCATTATAACAAATTACATCCGATTTGTACGATTTTAACAGATGAGAACAATGCCAAACGACATTACTTCAAGTAGTAGTGTTTACTTCAGTGTTGTTGATTTGCTTGGTGGATCGTTTTGTCACCCAACTATATTTTCCTTCTGTAAATGTTTCTTTGTCAATTTTGTATCACTGTTAGGTTCCTTTTTTAATAAAGGGCTTTATAATGATTAAGGAAATATAAGCAGGACATGTGGTGTTTATTTAAAGATTGAACTATCCCTTTGTGTGTAATTCCAATTGTCAATGCAAAGAGGCGCCATTTCTCAGTTCATAAATCTAATCTAAATTGCTCTACTTAAAGTGAATTTAAGTCAAGATGCAACTGGACACCAATGATAAACCAATAGTTCTGTGAGAAGAAACAAAACAGACATTTTAACAATTTGAATTCTGAATGAAACAGTCTGAAGACGTGCACTGCTAATAGTGGAATGTCATGATCTCGTCATATATAATCTATTACATAAAACGTGATGCATCATTTGGAAGCATAGATGCAGTATGTGTCAAAATGTTTATAACCTAAATACTGTATGTTGGATTTGTCAGAGCAGATTTGCACCCCTGTGTACCGCAGGAGAGTGAGACGGAGGGAATGAGGGAGAGGGAGAGGGAGAGGGAGGGGGAGGGGGTGTAAAAACATCCTTTCAGTTCAGTTAGAGCACAGACGCATTATTGCAGTGCACGTGTCTGTTTACTGCAACCTTCAACACGGAAAAAACGAAAACTGTCCCGAACCACATTATATATGTGTAGTCGTCGTAAGAAATCTGTAACTTGGGTTTTCTTATGTGCTGAAACGATCACGATCCGATCACGCGACGCTCACAGTCCAGTGCGCGCTTTTGCTAATGCGGCACGCGCGCGGAGATCCTGCATCAGCATCAACAGCAGCAGCAGCGGGATCGGCTGCTTCTTTTTAATCTCAGTGCCTTCATTGATCTCTTTTCGCATTTTTAAATAATATTTTCTGTCTATTGGCTATTGTATCTATTTAGCGAGGCATCCTGAAACAGCCGCATAGAGAATGTAAGTATTTGTGCAGTTTAAATTTTAACATTAAGTGCAATTCTACTATAAAATTGTAACATCGGGTTTGTTTACACTTGTAACACAATAACTTTGCAAACAGTCTTCGAGTTTAATTGAAAGCCGTGTGTCTTGTATGTGTTTATTGGTTTTAGATGCTCTTAAAATCATCATGTGTTCTTCAAACCGGTATCTTGCGGTCTTTTATCATGAATAACAAAAATATAATAATGTTTTAATGACTAATAAGCCAATATATCAGTTTACATTTTGGCTGTTTTGAAATTACAGGCATGTTCTCTGCTTGGCCTATATAAATACAAGTGTTGTCTATCAGAGTCTGACGGTCAATGGATGATAAACATTTTGTAATAAATTTATATAATAATTATATACATATTATATACATTTGACTAAATGTATATAATGTTTCCTTGCAAATCCAGCAAATATAATGTTCTGTCACTAAATTATGTTTATTTTCTGTTTACATACTGTATTATTGAAAAGTAGATCAACCACTAAATTAAAATGCAAATACCAAATGCAAATGCAATAACTAGGCGTCGTTTCTTCATATATGAACTGCAATATCGCTGTTTCAGAAAGGTACAGCCTGGGTCTGACAGAACTAGAACATCAAAGCAGAACTTGTGCACCAGTGAGCAAATTTAGTTTAGATGCCTCAGTGTCTGTAATCCAAAACACAATGTCTTAATAAATGAAAGTTGTCATGGATGCGTTTGGATGTTTAGGTCTGCTGCAGATAATGCTAATCCAGCCGGAGGAGAGGGGGCACCAGCAGGTCCTCCAAACACCACCAGCAACCGCCGACTACAGCAAACACAAGCGCAAGTGGATGAGGTAAAAGGGGCTTGAGTATCTGTGGGAAGAACAGATAATTCTCTGCAATGAAAACTTTAGGTTTGATAAATAATACAGATAAATCTTTATGCAACAGACATCATGAATCCCATTTGAATATTTCACTCATATGAGACACTAAGAGTGTTTAGACTTCTCTCTAGTTAAACACACCTAAACAAGCTAATGCTTATGAATCAAATGTTCGTTCTCCTCACATGTCTGTCTGTAGGTGGTGGACATCATGCGTGTAAATGTGGATAAAGTTCTGGAGAGAGACCAGAAGCTGTCAGAACTGGATGACAGGGCAGATGCTCTGCAGGCCGGGGCTTCACAGTTCGAAAGCTGTGCTGCTAAATTAAAGAATAAATACTGGTGGAAAAATTGCAAGGTAAGACTTCCTGAAATCAGAAGATGAGAGGCACAATATTAATAATAAATTGATATTTATGAAGAGAGATTAACAGTACAGTATAAAGTACAGTATCTCTCCAGACAAGCATGAGATTGAGGAATAGGAGGAACACACGATGAGCACTATGTAGTGTAAATAACACATTAAAGAACATTCATGAGTAAATAGGTCAGTGTTGAGTCTTGTTCATGCTTTGCTCACCTCAGCGGTTTTATCTATACAGCTAGTGTTCAGTTGTGTAAATTGAAGCTCCTTGATCGTGCTAATAACTGAAATAAAGGATGAAGATAATTTAACATGCTGCTCTTTGAATTTCGCTCAAGTTTTCTTAGCTTCTAAAACTGAGCATATATGCTCTCTTGCGTCCGGTCACAGGCCAAATATATCAAGATATCAAATGAGTTGTCTGTGACCATGAAGCAGTAGCCTACCATTTTGTGGTCCTACTTTGGTTTATAGTCTCCAACAACACGTTTACATACATACAATGTGTAAAAACACTTTCATTTTCTAATAATAGGCAGTTATTATGACCTTACTTCTACTGACTCTCAAATCTCAATCTTTCTAATCCCCTTTTTTCTGTGAGTCTTCTCTGATCTGATTGGTCAGATGGTTTAGTCTGCTGTGATTGGTCGAGCGCGTACATCGTGTGTTCAAGTTTTCGCGAGCGGTCCAAGCGTGAGCGGCCTTTGCATTGAGTGACGCAAATCAGTCACGGAAATGAAATTAGAACGACCGAAAACTAGTTCAAGTGAATCAGAGTCGACTCCATTTTTCCAAGCCAATAAGTTTGAAATTCGTGCACTTTTGGCTTTACAACTTGGAAGACATACACACACACACACACAGCAACATTACACACTGCATGAAATGTATTTTTAATCATATCAAAATATCCACTCCTTAAATTTTTTACAAATTGTTGATTGTTTGTGATATGAAGTGTGTGAGGTTTCTTTTTCTTTCTCAGATGATGATCATAATGGGTGTCATTGGAGTCCTTTTCATTGGAATCATTTTCTGTGAGTTTTTAACTCATTTTAACAGCACATAACAGCAGCTTTTGCCATCGTATATTTCACTACACTAGAGCTTCAGTTTCTCTTCTCTTCTCTTGCTAAATGGTTTTTAAAGGGTTTATGAATTATAAATGTACAAACACTTATATTTAAATTAAGGGTTTCACTATATGATTTTACAGATGATCATAATATTGTAAATAATCTGGTTGACACTCCATCATAGTAGATGTTGGTTTAGTTGTATATGCCACAATGGTTACAAATCTCTTATACGCTTATATTTTGTGTGTAATTTAATGGCCCCAAATAAACAACATCAGAGATGAATTTGACTATTAATATTATTTATATATTTAAATTTCAGCTTATAACATAATATCGTTATTGTGAATTCTTTTGGCCTTATTTGTGTATGTCTGATATTGTGACTACGTAGAATCCACAGACATACTATAGACAACCACAGAGTAGATACACTACCGGATTAACGGACTAAAAATGTACGGATTTACGGACTAAAAAATCCGTAAAAATAGGGCACAATATACTGTATTAATATGAAGGAATTTTCCGTATTCATTTTTTACAGTTGTTTTACCTCTATTTTACATTTTGCTCGGCATTAAATTACATTTTAGCATTAACGTAAATGTCCGTAAAATAAACGGAAAATGTACTGGTAATTTTCTGCCAGTACTTTAGCCGTTTTTTTACGGAATGTTTTTTACAGTGTAGCATACTGGGACAGGACATATGTGATGTTCAGGGTTCACTGCTGGTTAGGTTTATTACATCTATACTCATCTGTAGTAGTGTTGTGACTTACTAAAGAGTGTTTAGAAGTGAAGGACTGGACCCACTTCACACAAGTTTAATTATTCATTACACTTGTCATTGTGAATTATTCATTAAAGGCAGTTGCACATAGCAGTGCAGTGTGAGATACATGACCACTAATCATGTGACACATTTAACAGTAGAAATGAATTTTTCCCTTTCTTCTGTCTAGTGTATTTCTTCTCCTGAGCTGATCCACCTGATGAGAATGAGAAAATGTATGAATGACAGAAACCCCTTTTCCTGACCCGTCTCTTCAAGATCTCAGTTTATGCATCTTACCATGTGATGACTAATAGATATAAGCTCTGCTTTCACCTGTACATTTCACATCCGATTTATATTAGTCTCTCTCCCACTCTTTCTTTCCCTCTCTCTCTAAATCAAAAAAACATATAGTAAGTAACACACACACATGCGCGCACGCACACACACCAGGCTAAGAAAGAGTGGGAGAGAATGGGAGGAATAATTGTAGTGATGCTGGTGATGCAGTCAGGTGGAGAGAAGGGGGTGCTACAGGGTCAAATACATGAAAAAAATAGATCATGGAATGGAAAACACCCATTCTCTCCCTGTGACGCCAAAGCTTTTTGGTCTGGTATTTTGAAGAGCATTTGTAAATTGATACAATAATCTGTTCTGGAAGATATGCCCCCATCTTACCATTACTGCCTATCTTAAATTACATTTCCATTAGCCTGTACTATAAGTTATTTTTATTCAGAACTCATACAGTGTGTGTACTGATAATACAGATAATACAGAATACAGGTACTTTTTCCAGAAAAAAACTGCATAGCACAAAAAATTTACAAGATGCAGTTTTTATTTTTATCAAGAGGAAAAAGTTATTAGTTAATAAAAATAAATATACTGTAGTTAATAGAGAATAATACAGACATTTATTATTAAAAATGAAAACCCAGGAGGTCGGAGGTTAACTGCTGGTTTTTGACTTGCATGGCAGATTATTTCTACTGTCTCTTTTATATGTGGTGTATTTGTATATTATTTCTATTTTTTAAAGTTCTATTACAATGACTGCATGATTTACAGAACAAACCTCATTTTCCTTTTGTGGAAAATACACATCTGGGCACAAGAAATAAATGCTATGAGCCTGCCATGATGTACTGAAATGTACCAAAATCTACTCAGAAATGTAAAATCAATGCAGGGTGAGAATTATAGTTTGTACTGCCATGCAATAGAAAACTATTGGTTTTCACATTCCTCTGTTTGTACACTTGTATTTGTTCTTTTGTTTTTACACATGGCCTCATATTTTGACTGTAGTGTCCATTTTTTCTTTTGGAAGCTTGAATGAGACATTTAGGTCATGTGGGACACTTTTGACAATTATGTCAATGTCAAAAATAGTTTCAGTCTACCTAAATATAATGACAAATATACGGCCGTGGAAAAATTAAGAGATCATTCCAAATTTTCATTTAATCATCATTTCCAGATGTATTGTGGTCATTCCAGTGTCTGTTGAATTTCAACAAAATCAATTGACAAAGTCATCCAACAGCAATGAAAAGACTGGCAGAAGGACAAGACACATGACAACTGTCAGGTTATCACATGAAGAACTTTTGAACTTTTTAAAAGTGAATATGAACTTGTTTTTTTGTAGTATTTGAGATCTGAAAAAAATACAGAGCATATTTTCTGTTATTTTGATCTGTTTCTCTGGTTTTCATTTTCTGCAAATGCAAATAGAAACAATATTTTTGTTTGAAATTTGGGTGAAATATTGTTAGTAGTAAAATTAGCATTTTACCTAAACACATAAATATAAATAATACATTCAGAAAACTGTGAATGGTCTTTAAAATGGTCTCCTAATTTTTTCCACAGCTATATTATGTGAATGAATAATAAAGATATGACAGAGAGGTAATTCTGTCACCTCTGACAAACATTAGATTTTAAAAAGCATAAACCGCATGCTTATGTCTTCCATGATACTATAATGCCAATAAAAACATAAACATACTATCGTCTGTTTTTATTTTTATTAAAAAAAGAACATTCCTCAACCAATAAAAGCATAAAATACAGCAGAACCTTTACATTTATGGAATAAGTTATGTAAGAAATATTTCTTGACAATAAACTTTCATTGAACAAATATACACACTGAATACAATTAAAATGTTAATCAATTTGAAGACGGTTGATGACAGATAAAAAATAAAACATTGTCCCATTTTAGGCTTCTTTCATGACTGTCCTTTAGCTGTCTTAAAGAACAAAAACACTTTTAACACAAAACAGATGCCACATTTCTGACATTATTGAAGAAACTAAACTCACCTGTATTTTTGAAGGCTTGATACAAAAACACCACTGAAATCAGCAGCATTAAGACGACTGTCCAAAACACTGTTTCTGTTGAATTCAAATAGTGGAAAACTATTTCAAAAAACGATTTTAATAGGAGATTTACAGTCATGCCAAGTCTTTAAAGGTGATGGTAAAAGAGTGTCTCACCTGGTTCTGGTTTCCCCACAGTCAGGGTGACTTCAGTGGGTGTGTCTAGGGCGGTGTGAGAGACCCTGCAGGTGATGACAGTGTCTGGGGGGTGTTCATCAGGCCGTAGAGTGAGGTGAGATGAAAGTGAAAATGTCCCGTCACTGTGCTGCCGATGACTGGAGAGAGAGGATTCTTTAGAGAATGAGACCGGCTCTTCATCGGAGGGTCGCTGGGATAACCACTCCACCTACAGGAGCACAGTACAGTCAGGATACAACAAAACAACCGGGATCAGCGTTTGAGAGTTTCTAAAATAATCTTGTGCTGTAGACTGACCTGCACATCCAGAGGATAATATCGATGACATTCACAGCTGAGTTTTTTGGGCGTCTTGTCTTGAAATGTCAGTTTCTCTTCGGAGAGCATGACACGAGGGGGCTCTAAGTGTGAGATGAATGGAGAAAGATGGAAACACATTTTTTAAATTCTCAATCATTTGTGGATGTGTAGAGTTTGTATAGAATGTCCGGTATGAAAGACTCACGTGTAATGTGCACTTGGACGACCTGTTGTGTCTGAAACTCTCCAGAGCCGACAGTGCAGATGTACGTGCCCTCATCACTGACCTTTAACCTCTTAAGAGTCAGAGATGCATCACCTTCCCTCACCAGCAGATCCGCTTCTGCACTCGTACCTTCTCGCTCCACCTCCACTACAATGTCGAAAAGCACAGAGACGTTCAAACATTCCTTACTAAAATGTTTAAGGGTATATTTTGCTGTTTATTGTCGTATGTGAAAGCATCTTATTTACCATCTGATCCCACTTCTTCCTCCATCTCTCTTGCTTTCATATCGAGGACTTTACGTCCGTTCCCTCTGTGCTGTAGACGCCACTCAAGTGCCACATCTTGCCCGGGTATTGAGTTTTTCTGTCTAAAGCCACAGTCTAACAGTGCATCACTTCCTATAAGAGCCACGACGGATGGTACACGCGAGAACACCACAAACACAACTGGGTAGAGTTGAAAGATTGTGTAGATAAAAGAAGGGAGAGATAATTAAAGAGAGAAAAGTGTTACAGATTTAATCTCATCTAATAATAATATCTAAAAAAAAATTAAAAAACACACAGAGCCCATACATTATGAATAGAACAGTTAAATATAGAGATGCACCGGTATATCGGCCAATAATTGGTATGTTTAATTTTTCAGCTATCGGCCGAATAAAAAAATAAAGCAGATGATCAGGGCCGATATATCCTGTATTCAAAGGAGGACAGGAAAATGCAATGAATTTGTGCTCTGTGTATAGAAAATATTTGATGTTCAGTATTAATAGTCATTATATGAATTAATAACATTCTTAAAGTTAAGAAATATTAATTTAATCTTCAGAATTGGTATCGGCAGATATCACTCAAAATAATCGGCTATTGGTATTGGTGGAGAAATTCATATTGGTGCATCTATAGTTAAATTCTAATACAATGTATTCTATATTTTTTATAATAACATCTCTTGACTTTGGTTACTATTATATGTAAGAAAAAATGCTTTGCAACAATGCCAATGTAAAAAGCACCATAGAAATAAATAGAATACATTTTTTAATGCATAGTTAATATACTATAATACTCGAATACACCATATGACCATAACATGACAAATAGATAACAGATTATTGTTGTAAACACATTTACCCTCCATCTGCAATGTTCCGGATTGGCTGAGGGGCAGGTTGAGTTTACTCTGCATCAGAGGAGGGCTGTCAGATTCGGGAGAAGTCTCACTGGGAGAAGTCTGTAGCACCAGAGTGAGGCTGAGGCCCTCCCCTTCCAGCTGAAGTGAGCCAATGAAATGAGCCGGTAGGGAATCTGGATCAGCACCACCAGGAACATAACGGCTGATCTCACAAACTATATTCTTTTCATTACAGTCGGCATGAAGAAGAGAATCTGCATCGGGAATCTTAATGGATGGCACTGTGGGTAAGAATCAATAGAGATATCAAAGCATGCGAGTGTGCAGACTACATTATTCACTGTACAACACTTACACATCAGCTCAAAGATGAGATCATCTGCATTGGGCATCTCGGGAGGATTATATGGGGTCACTAGCTCTGGTGACAGACCTGCATTCTCAACAAGATCCCTGAAGACGAGAGTGGAGGGGGTGCGCTTGAACATCGCCCCTCCCATCATGCCCCCCATCCCTCCACCCTCCTCGATCAGAGAGCACGACAAAACCACATCAGCACCCTGCAGCCCTGTGACGACACAACAATACATTCACTTCAACAGCAGGGGGCACCAGATCTCGTTGTAATCAATGTAAAAGAAAAACCGAAACCAGTGACAATCCACAAATAATAATAGTCGCAAAATATTGCATTACGATACATGCAAACGATCATATGTGGAATTACATAAAAATGTGTTTAAATAAACTCATAGATTATGAAGACGAACATTGTAAACTCACCATGAATCAACGAAAGGATGTAAACAAGGATTGCTAACATTACCGAGCAGTTCCGGAATCGATAATAAATTAGATTAGATTCATGTGTAAATAAATGTGTACTTAATGTCGCTTAGCCTATATATTTTCTATGTTTATATTAATGATGTAAACACATTTTACTCAAACATCTCTAAAGCAGTCCAACATCGAACCTGCACCCTTCACAATTCAATTCAAAAACACTTTCACTTTTGATTAAAACGTCTTCCTCATTGGCAGATTCAAAATAAAAGTGATTATTTTACTCGCGTATAAATTTTGCTTTTGACTTCTTGCTGGTGTGGGTTGAAAACATTTGTATTCAATAAGCTGAAACACGGATTTGCAATGGAGATCACCTCAAGCTCTTATTAGACCTCTGTGTATATAATGTGTAATAAATAAACCTCACAAAAAGTTACATGCAAGAACACGTGGAAAAACATCACCACAACGTTTCACATGTAAAATTCATATTGTGCCTTTGGGGTTATATAGTCAAATGTGAAAACAAGAGAACAAATGATCTAATTCTCTAAAACAGGGAGGGAGATAAAAAATATGTGTTCTCCCTTTCCGTAAAAAACATACAATTTGTCATTAAAATATTTTTAGTAATTTTTGGAATAGGTTGTTTGCCATGACGTCACGGCACTGCGCAAAGTGCAGTTGGAGGGCGGAAGTGATTTTCTCCATAGGAATTCACTATGGCAGACTCAATCTGCCTATGTTTTGTGTCGGTTATGGTTGTTCAAATTGATCAAACAATGAAACCACAAGGTGTATTTATTGTGTAGCAATAGTTGAAAATGCGAGTATTGACTGAGAAACGGAGATAAAAGTGGCTTGTAAACCTGAATCTGCTGTTGGGAGGAGCCGAGCCGGATGACTTTCTAAAACACTTAACGTGGTTTAACGTAGCCTACCTAAACAACGACCAGGTGAGCTCACATTTCTGTCAAACCTTGTCAAACACTAGCTGCTGTTAAAAGAACGAGTCCTTATTAAACGGATAAAGTAAAAAAAAAAATCTTTCCCCATAAAGTCTATTATAATCAACAGAACATACACAACTACCACAGAAAAACACTATTAAACCTTAACACTAGCTACTGTTAAAAGAACAAGCACTTATTTCGGGGATAGTCTCACGTTTCTTTTCGATAGAAGTTCATTAGCCTATAAAGAAACCACATAATGTGGCTCAAGGAAGTGACAAACTGAAAACATAAAACTTTTTTATTATCATGTTTGATATCAGTGATAAACAAATGTATTTAATTTTGGTTTGCTCTGGTCGTTGTTTCGGTATGTTGAAAGTGAGATTTCACAATTAGTTTGTCATACAACAGACAACAGTACAGTAAACCAAATAACAACAACAATAATAAGAATGAACAAATTCATTTCAATGCAAAAGATTGTATAACTGGGAGTTTATTCACGGATAAAATAACAGCATAAAAATATATACAAAGTAGGCCTATGTATTAAAAAAGACATGAAAATGACAACAAAACACAATCAGGACAGTACTGTATGAAAACTATACATTCATTCCAAATAACACATTAGGTAAACATTGCTTGGCATGTGACATAAACAAAGCAAGCAACATTTGGGCCAGTTGTTGATGTACGCTATTAAGGGTAATGATCTTCAAATGAGTAATTGAGCTGCATATATAAAGACAAACAATGTTATATATACAGAAGGTAAAATAGAACTGCTACTTATTGTCAATGTTCATTCTGTTGGCCACAAGGGGAAGACAGCATATAACCAAAAGCCTAAAAAATGAAACCGGACTGACATAATACAGTGTAGTGCTTTGGAATAGTGTTTTATATGTAGTTCATCATAAAGTTCAACCGTACCAGCGTCTCCATTGAAGTGCATATCCCTAGTATATGAATTCCAAAGACATTTTCCTCTGCTAATGCCAAACAGTCAAACTGAGCACTGATGTGCAGAATGAGTGATGTGCTGGCTTCAGGCTCCCATTTTATCCCGGTAGGATGACGTGATCAGGGCGCTTTTAAATTTCAGTGAGAGTGACCCGGAAACAGTCAGACTGGTTTTCAATGGCCAGGATGAACGTGTCCTCGTTGGAATAGTGCTCGATGATGTTGTCGTCCATGTTCACCAGGATCCTAATAAAAGAGAAACAGGGAGTTATTAAAGAAAATGTGTTTTTGTACTTGTGTATAGATTAAACTGTAGTGCAGATCATTTCTTACATTTGAACTGATAAAGTCATTTTGAGAGAATGAATAGGACAAAAATCTGCTCACCCTTTCCTGCTTTTCTTGTAGATTTTAGTCATCTTCTCCACAGGAAGAGAATATTTACCTGATATCTTAACAACAAAAGACAATGGCCTATTAGACCGTACATTCAAACAACAGTTTAATAAGAAGCTCTTTTAAATATCAGCGTAGCCTATTTCACAGTCTACTTACTGCCTCAAGCAAACTCTTCAGTGTTGGAGACTTAAGCATTAGTGCATCAAACACCTCATCGGTCTCTCTCCTCACATACAGCAGGACTGCAGAAACATCATGCATCATAGTGATAAGCATTAATATTAATGGGACAGATTACATTAATAAAAATGACAGTTCTCATTCTCAATTCTGATTGGATAAGCCACATTGTGCAATGACTTTTCACAATTCTTTGTGGGATAGCAATGTTACTTTGTTATATATGAAAGATATGAAAGTCTATGCCTTTCTAGTGGAAGGATGGGTTTGTTATCTAACTTACAAATAACATTTAAAGGACCAGTCAATTAAATGGTGGTTGTGAATTGCAGCCAATAGCTCACTCCACCGCACATAACATAACGCTTCATTATGTAAGGTCTTTATACACCTAAGACATAGTTATGTATATTATATTGCATTTTTTCAATAGATCCTCCTTAATATTACAAAAAATATCTTAAATATTTGCATGTGATAACTTTTATAAAAGCATAAAAGCAATTCAGGTTGTGCGATATTGTAAAGTGAATCCACAGCCTCTTGTACCTTTTTGCTTAATGAATGCATACGTGAACAAATATACTGTATATACATACCTCTCTTGTCCTCTCTGCTGTTTTTGGCAGGTGGAGAAGAAATATCATCCTCCGAAGATCTAAACGTCCTTTTCATTCCCGCCCTAATGAGAAACAAGCCAACAATATATTAGTTTTGCACACTGTTATAAAATGTGCTGCTTTGAAAAGTTACTGTATACTTAATAAAAAGAACAAAAAATACTGCATTGAGCTTTTGAAGATTGAAATTCACACTAACCCATCACTCTCCATTTCCTCAATGCCAAAACTGAACACCTGCACAAAAAAGAGAAAGAAAAGCGTTTTAAGGGCTGAAAACCACACAGTTACATAGGTCTCTTTCAGCTGGATGCTAGCCATATACAGTATGTCGTGCCATGCCAGCTGCTTTTACAGTACGTGCACAAACATCAATGACCTCAAAATGACATCGCTGTAATTTTAATGTGCAACTTTCTATCATGTTGTGCATCTCCAGACACCCTTTCCAAACAGTAAGCTCCGTAAACACACATACTGACAGTAGTTCTCACCTGACCGGCTCTCTGGAGGTTGCTCAAATGAACGTCAGGGATGAAAAGGACCGGCTGGGACTCCAGATCCGACATGGTTTTGAAAAACGTAATATCTGATTTCTTCTGAGGTAATGCTGTGAAACTTCCTCTCTTACCTAAAAGAGCCAAAGAATATTATAGGACTCAAGATCAGCACAAATGTACACATTTTTATAGGACAAGGAGGCCAAAAGAAGTCAAAGCTGTCATGACAGCACGACACGTGATTAAAAACAAGCAAGCTTATGATGAATAAGAATACGATAGCCAGATTGCCATTATGTATTGTTTTATCATGCAAACATAATGGAGCAGAACGATCAGGTTGCGCTCACCGTCATGACCCTGTCCACCAGCGGCCTGACCTTTGACCTTTTTCCGGAGCTGCTTTTTCTCCTCATCACGTATTTTTCTCTCAGCCCCCTGTAAAAAAACAAAAACAAAAAAAAATGAGTATAATAAATCACTTATTGTACAAATCGGTCACTCTATGGTTAATATCTCAACTACGATGACATTAAAACAGCACAAACCTTGTCACAGAAGACTTTGATTTGGGAGCAGGCTCTATGGATGGGCCTGTTACTTCGGTTATTATAACTGTACGTGTCTATCTGGATCATAAGAGGAAGACCTTTCACTCCTTTCTGTGAGGAGAAATCTGTGCTCAGACAGTTTGCCGTTATGAAAACCTGCAAAAACACACACATTTGCTTGTCAAAACATGCATTTCTCAAGAAAATGGCCAGGTATGGTCAGATTATCTCAGAGAACCAGGATTCATTTTCCACTAAGCCGCTTTACTTATACAATAACTGCATGTAAATAGCTGCAGGTGACCCGGGTGGACACATGACTATGAAAACACAAAATAAACCAAACTAACCAAATACTTCAAAGCAAACAGCAGGAACAATACTACTTAGTGAATGCCATTTAGGAGCATTATGTACTTAGTCATCCTCCTGTTTTCTACTAAAGCTGAGGTGTGTATTTCTTTCTATGTTAAAATACTTCCTCCTATTCAACTTGTTATAAAATAAAGCAGTAAAATTACTCAAATTTAACAAACACTGTATAATCCTGTTTTTCTGATCATCCCGGAGTGCATGTCCCATTTTTCATCACTCCAAAACATTCACGTACCTTCTACGTCTACAAAAGGTTTCACACATTAATTCTGACCTTTCAATAGTAAACAGTTCTGAACAAAACCACATAACCTCTATTTAAGTATCTACTCGCTTGTGGTTTATTCAAATTGTAAGCAAAACTGAACTCATTTCAAGTATTCCTAACTGAAACCTGTCTTATGCCAATATATCAAGAGACACTGGAAAAACGACTGTTGAAAGATCTTTCAGCCCGAGGTGAAAATAGTTTCCCACTGACGGTCTTCCCGGCCTTCATGTCTGTGCCTGTAGCTGTTGTTTCATACAGGAGCTTGTTGTTAAATGTTATGAGAACCGCTTGCTTTCTCAGGATCACGTGATTGTTTTTGACAGGAATCAGTTATAGTGTCGACATGCTGGTTAAAAACAAATCTTTCTACCGTGGGCTCTGTCCGAATGCGTATGTGGAAATGACTATTCAAGAAATATAAAGTGATTGGCGTCACATTATCATTCATCATACAAAACTAAAATGTTGCCAAAACAGTCTACATGAACTAGAAATGATTTGACTGATTATGAACTTCTGTCAGTGTATATTACAATGATGTTATGATATTTTCCATTGCAATGCTCAATATGGTCCCTAAAAAGCACATCCATCTAATATTGAAGTAATAAACGTGACCTGTTTTCTACATAAAATCATCCAAAAGAACATTCTCCAACATAATCTTTAATATTGACTGTGTAATGTCATATCAAAGATTGAAAACATAGTGAAATGAATGCTTGACATCAAACTTGTGGTTACGAATATCTTTCAAAGCCAAACAATAGGTTTGTGAGAGAGAGTATTAATTTTTGGTGCCTATTTTGTGAAACTAAGTAGTATTAGTTTAGTGTAAACAAGCAAGTTTTAACGCTGAATAAAAAAATGTCACATTAAAACGTCAAATCCCATTAGTTCTTACGTATCTTGTGACTAGTGTCACGTGCCTGTTTTTGTCACAAGATGCAAAAGCAGCAAAAATGATTTGTTTGTGTTCATTTGAAGTCGCATCTGCGTTGGCACGAGGGTAAATTATGAGAGAATTTGCATTTTTGGTTCAACTATTTATTAAGGCCTGCTGTTGAGTTTTCCACTGACTATAAAACGACACATCAGATGACTTCAAAAGCTTAAAGTCTTTGAGGACACCAGTTTGAAAGACAAATATTGACCATGAGCACTGGGTGGATCTCCTCCCTTAAGTGTGCACTTTAAGAAAGCTTGTTAAGCACTGGATCTAAGAGAAAATCCTCCTGACAGTGAATAGGATGCTGCAGGGAAGAATTCGAATCCTCATTCCTATACGCACTTATCACAGAATCTCACATATGTCCTGTACACAACATCCAGGGCTGTCACTAAGATGGTCAGTATTTCAGAACAACCTTTTTATTGAAAAACAAAGTCTTACCTTTGCTTCTTCATTGACATCCCAGGTGAAGGAAACAGCGTTGTAAGCGATTTCTTCAATGTTGCTGATGGTGTTGAAGCTCTCTTTATAGTCGGCTGGATGGAAGGGGGTGAAAGTGGAAAAAGTTAAACAGTATTTATTTTATTTAAAGGTATAGTTCACCTCATTTATACACGTACACTCAAAATATTTTCTTCTGTGGAACATAAAATATATTTTTGGGTCCATACAATGTAAGTCAATGGGGTCCTAAATTGTCTGGTCACTAAAATATCTTTTGTGTTTTGCAGAAGAGTAATATAGATTTGAAATGACATGAGGGTGAATATGGATGAACTATAATCTTTTTTGCATTATAATATTCTCTAAAAACTAATAAAGTGGTGCCAATGTGGGAACATTTTCCTCTAATTTCATGAAGTAAAAAAATATGCACGTTATATGTAAAGCTGAAGGCAAAGCATTCAAGTGCTTCGGGTTATGTGCAGGGTCATTAAAACAAACAGCAAGATGCGTTTACATCTCAGACGCACACGGGCATTTTATTTCCTACTGTGTCCATGACATGGTACCCGCCTGCTGTGTAAATACAACACCACTTTAATGTATGGCAGATGTTACTCAAGCCTTGCGTTTACAAAAGAGCAAGACCCTTTCCCAAGCCCCCCCGCCCCCCCCAACGGTTAACGATTCTATTCAAATCCTGATCTGCAGCCTCAGGCACTATGAAAAATCCCTGGATACTGTTATTCAAATCAGGACAACATCAGGATCAGCAGATCAGGTTTCTATCCTCCAAAATCATGCCCCAACCATCTCAGTCTGCCAGCTGCCATGGAGAAGACCATCAAGGTGGTCTGCAGGTGTCAAAACCCCCCTTCCTTCAACCTGACCCCCATTGTCCTTATGGTTCCTGACAGAGAGTCATTTGCCCTGAGCGCCGTGCTAAAGTTGCAGACCTCTCTCCTGGGATACACCTCAAATAAAACCAAGAGGTATCCAGACAGATAATATTGCCCTCCACAAATATTTGCGGCTAGAGAAATTGGTAATATATATAATATATACATTAAGTAGCATCGTACCTATGTCAAGGACTCTCTGCTTGGCCGTGTGCTGTCGGGTGTGCCAATAGTTCCAGTGTTTCAACTGTTCATCTCGACACTTCTCCTGTCCGAACACCACCATCACCACACTCTGAGAAACAAAGAGAGAGTTACCACAATGTGCTTGATATTGGTCCTCAATATCATATATTTACAGAACACAAAGCTATGAGTGGTTGTCACGGCAGCAGCATCACTCACCCGCACTTTACTGATGGGATGACGAAGGCCTTTATTGGCTCCGGTCTCGCTGAGGGTGATGCTGTAGAACTGGCCCTTGTTCAGATAGATCATCGGCCCCTCGCCGGCCTTCTCACGGGCCGAGCGACTGGCTTCTATCTTGTACTGAAACATGTCTCTGGAAAAGGAGGAAATACCGTTGTGCATTCGGAAACTGAAATTGTGTCTCTCCGTCATGACAATGCAATAGTACAGTAAGGACAGTTTTAACTGTCATCCATCCTGGGAGCAAAGCTTATTATTTTGAAAATGTTTAAAGTTCATGTTTTTAACATTGCATGACTTGAGGGGAAAATCCAACATTGGATTTCTTATTTAGACAATTTAATGCATCTGCTTTGTGCAGTCATGCGATATATTCTCTGCGGTTCAGCCTCCGGTTTAATTCCGCTCAGACAAGAAAGTACATTTTAATCAGATTTGCATTTTAGAAAGGTTATTGTCAACAAAGACAAAAGAAAATGGCTACAATTCTTATAAAAAAGTCAACAGACAAGTATTCACGAGTCCTAAGAATGTGTGGATCTACTAATCCACAGACAATGCATATATAGCTTTAAAGTGAGCTTAAACTGTGGAATCTAATGGGTTTCTAGAAGATCAAGATTAATTTGGGCTGGATTCTATTTATTTTACATTTAAATGTATGCATTTAGCAGAAGCTTCTATCCAAAAGTGAACCCACAACCCTTTAATGGTTAACATTGGATGATCTGAAGTGGTGTACTTACACCCCTGGATGCTCCTGGGTGAAATCTTGGGCACCTAGTGTGGTGGGCACCCTGTACTTCTGAAAAACATGAACATCATCACATTATCCTTAACTTATTATCCACATTATCCCAGAGTTTTTTTTGAATGTCGTAAAGCAGTTTGGAAAGGCTCACCATAGTCTCCTCAGGATAGGAGTCATCAAAGGTGCTGTCTGGAGTGCTGCACTGTTCATCCTTCATGTAGCCGTCATGGCTGACACTCGCTGCCTCTTGCAAATGTTGATGGTATGACATGCGTTGATACTGAAGCCCCTGATGTTGGTGATGGCCGGAGAATGCTTGAGCATATACCTCAGCTTTCACGGTGGCTACGACACCTGCCTCTACCGCTGTACCGAACAGATCGTGTTTACTTTCTGCGGTGTGAGCGTCAGTGTTCAGAGACAGGTTGACCGGAATTGACTTCAGGACTTGAATACAACAGTCTGCGGATTCAAGGTCATCATGACCATTCCTATTGAATAAAAAGGCCGCAATAAAATCTATTAATTTATCATTTCAGCCAAAAATAATTCTCAGATGTAGAGGGTGTATGTTAAACTGACCTCTTATCGTGATCTTCAGGCAGTTTGGGGACTGGTATGATCCTCTTTTCTTTGGGAACCTAAAGGATGGAATAAAATAACTTCCTTAATAGATCTTAAAAGGCCTTTTTTTTAATATTATAAATAATGTGAAAAACATATATATTCAGATTATTTATAAATGACCTTATAGTAATCATAAAGGAGACCCAAGGCAGCCACACTGTCTTCATCTCCATTGATGCTCATCATGGCTTTGGTGGCAGCGGTCAGCGGGTTCTCCAGGTAAGACTTCCAGGCTTCATCTTCACTGGTGAAGGCACGGCGTGATGGAATGGACATCTCGTTTGGGACCACCACCACTAGACGCTTACTGTGAGAGGTTATAAAAGATATGCCTGTATAAAAATTGGGCTGGCCCTATAGGTGTGCTGTATATAATGAGCAATTTAAATATAAGTTTTCGCCATTATTAATCATAAATAAACACAAGCTGACTCTAGGTTATGGAAATTTTTTCCATTTAAACAAAGCTAAAAATACACAAAACAACGTGTGTCAAGTATGAGCAAGAAAACATCACAATGTAAACAACAGGCGTCAGCTCAATAAGAGCACCTCTCTCTATACCTCAGGGTTCATAAAGTTTACAAAGAGTAGCAGCATACACCTGAAATTCCCAGCACTATCCTTTTACATTTTCCACACAATTACTTTTTCTGTAGGACAATGGACTATATCCTGCTGGATATGGATACTACAGTGAGGAAGGGCTGCATGGGAGGGGCTGGACAAGGATGTTAGCTAATATAAGCCACCTGCCCAGACCCACCGTTACACTCACTTATACATACTACAAACACACACACACACACACACACACATACACACATATATATATATATATATATATAAACACACACACAAAAGAAAGGAAACCCAACAGTCTCTCAGTCATTCTCTGGTCTATTCCCTTAAAATAAAAATAAAATAAACCATGTATTTATTATAATAAGAGTGTAGTAACCATGTTTTTGGCTGATTGTTTACAGTCTGTATTACCATAGTTGAACCAGGGTAAAACTGTGTGGTTACTGTAGTAAAATCATTGTTAATTTTTGTAAGAAGAGCATTAAGGGCGTGAAGGTTACCTTGACGCAGGTAATCCTACAAAAATAAACAATGGAACAAGCGTTTTATTCTTACACCTGCTCCTTTAGATATTGTAGTAAAGAATTTTTTTTATTTTAGAAGGTGTAGCAACAATTTTTTTTTTTGAGGATTGATTAATATTTGCATTACCATTTTTGGGATACAGTAGAGGAAACTAACGTAGAGGAAAGAGTTACGGAATCTATGGTACTATAACTATAAAAATCATCACTAAAATACGGTTACTATAGTAAAACCATGGTAAATTTCCCAGATGGATGATTGAAGCTGTAATTCTCAAAAAGTAACAAAAGCTAAAAAAAAAGCTTCTCAAAAAGTTAAAAAAAATGGAGTTTTATATGATTTCAAATGTTGTAAAAATCCCATTGTTAACACTTACCATGGTTTTATTATAAAGGTTAATATTATAGTTCCATAGCCTTACTACAATCTTATAGCTCAAATATGGTTACTATAGTAAAACCATGGTAAGGCCATACAGCTCAAATCATGCGTCATATTTACGTACATAACCAACCAAGATGACGTCAAAACGCAGTAGTTTAAGAGGTTAGTGTCGTATAAAGAAAGACCTTAGATATTACATTTCGAGCAAACAGTGTGTTAGGGTTGTCATTGACACTTACTTGTCCTCCTGAGCCATGTGCAGCACTGGCCTCTCGCTGAGAAACTGGACTTTCAGGTCGGTGAGGATATAAAGAGCAGTTGGAGGAAAACTCGGACTACAGGTCAAACAACTTCTGGCATCCGAATCTCATTACAGCATCCTCCGTCTGAGAGAGCCGCCAAACATTCAGGATGAGGCGGAAGGTTGTGTTAATTCTGGCAGGTCTTTAGAGCGACTGTTATTGTGAACGCGTCAAGGTGCGCTCTCATTACCTGGAGGAGAGGACGAGACAGCCAATCACAGCGCGGCCGCTTTGAATCGACCGTGTTGATTGGCTAGAGAGAATAGAGGCGTTACGCTACCTGCACGCTCGCTGTTATTAAAACAGTTGTGCACCTGATATAGAACACCACACACAGGGGTTTAATCGTGCTCCATGCAGATTTCTTTTAAAATAAAAATATATTTTTTAAAAAGTATTAAATATTAAATGAGGTAAATGTCAATGTTTGCGTAGCGCTCGTTTAGACGTTTTTTATTATAGCCTACACTAAAAGTCAATTTAGTCTTCCGTGTCCTGTTCATGCATAACTATATTTAACCAGGGAAATAATGAAATACGACTTCAATTGTTTCCATTGAGTTTTAAAGATGATGTTTTACCTGTTGGGCAAAGAAATGTTTGTTCTCTTTTAGCCGTCTGTCTATACCTATCCAAATACAGCTATTGTTGACCAGCAGACTCCTATTTGTTTGTTAGAGCTGCAAATAAAAGCGTCTGTTAGACTAACAGGTGTGGCACCATTTAAAAAGCTTCAGATGTGGGCTCTCTTTCACTTGGATCTGGTCTGAGATCAGCTTTCGTGCTTTTTATGAGCGGACTAGTAAAACACGAGCAAAGCTATACAGTGCTGTCAACTGAAATATGGTTATGATCAGTCTCATGTGTGCGTGACAGCTCAGAGTTGAAGGCAGCATGTCTCAACAAGGCTATAGCATGAGCGGTCAGGTGAAACCATAATAATGACCTGCACTTATCAGTCATGGGAACAGAAACTCCCACCTGAGTGATGAAAAATAACATTTCATCATTTCCTCCAGCAACACAGTTGCAGATCCTGAACAACTTTACAGTAATTTTGAAATGATTTAGTGTATATATATTTCTATTTTGAATTTGTTCTGAAACCGTATACCTGCATCCTTCACGATACATTTCAGGTGTGTCACAAATAAAAAAGTCCCGAGAAGAAAAATTACCTGTTTAGACCTGGAGAAGAGCTTCAGCTTTTACCTGTCCGACAGGTAACGATTCTGCATTGTTATCAAAATGTGACAGTGGTTTATACATAACACAAACACACGGAATCGACACACTACCTGTTGTACCGGTCCACTAAACACTCTGGAGAGAGTTGCCCTCTGATCATTTCAAGTGAAGGATTTCTCACGTGCATTTCTTGGGTACTTGGGGAAAAAACTCTTTCTCATGCACCACCTTTGGTAAGAATTTTACAGGTATGAATGCCCAGCTTCTTTTATAAAACGGCACAGAATTCAATTTGGTGGGAAAATTTCATGGAACTAATTGTGCTGACTCACATGATTCACATGACGCAGCATGAGAACAAGACCAACCCATTTAGAAAAGGATCAAGAAACCTTTACAACAACAGCAGCAGGCTTATAGATGTGCTAATATGACAATGAAAAGAAACATTTTCTACTACCACAACTCTAAAATTATTTTTATGAATCATTTTATCCTTAACCACAAAGACAGAGATAGATATAGAATTGAGTACCCCTGACAGTGTCAGACGTGTATGATTTCCTCCCTCAAGCCCCTGGGCTGGGCAGGACCTCCAAAAACACAGCACACACAATATTTGAGTTCTATACTTTTAAAAATGAATGCTTTATGATGCCATAGTAGAACCTTTAACATTATAAAAAGGTAAGAAAGAGATGGTTCCTTAAAGCACATTTGACTGAATGGTTCTTTGTGGAACCAAAAATGGTTCTTATATAGCATCACTGTGAAGAACCCTTTAAGCACCTTTATTTTTTAAAAGAGTGTAAATGTGTGTGAAGGAAACTGCTAGGTGATTTTAGGAGAGCATTGCAGTTGTAATTTTGAGTGAACAATTCATTTAATTCAATATTTTAGAATACAATCTTTTTATTCTCACTCTTTTTGACTCCGTAGTGTTGGTGTAGTTCATTGAACTCCATTTAAACCAACACCCTTTGGTAAACTGTCTGATAAAGCAAGGTTTTTTTGCATTTCACTTGTGATATTCTGACATCCTGTGGTTAAAGTTGGTACTTCCAAATTTTCACCTAATTTGAAAACAAGTTTCTTTTTGTATTGCATCTCCAAATGTCTTAGGATAAAGAAGTACTTCAAGGCTTAAAGTAAATGCTCCACATCAACACAAGTTTTCTGTTCTCTCCGGATTTAATTTCTGCGTAATAACCAAACAAATGTCTATGCCTCAAATCTACAGTCACAAAATACAGATTACCATACAAAATCTACAAAATGCAACAGTTACAAACAATTTGTTTGACAAATAACAATTGTATAGTATAAATTTATACAATACTGCGTTCATATTTTTGGCACCCGACCACGTGATATAATTGTGATACAGAAATATGTCAGATGTTTAAAATAAAAATAAAACCAAGACATAAAATATGCATAAAATGCAGTTTTGATCTGCCTTTTTTTTTCCATTTTTACAAAACCAACAACAAACAAACATTCATGTTGAATTAACAGTATAGCAAAATTGAATGCACTGTGGTGAGGCATTGATGTTTACAGAGACATTCAAGAACATTGAACATCAGCGGTAGGTTGAGGAGATGTGTGACTTCAGCTTGCTTCATAAAAGCAGGACAGAAGTGATACGCTAGTAGCTTTAAAACATATTAATGTTGCTAAACCTTAAGTGCAGGGTGTTGCGAGTGAACAAACAGCACATGTGGGGCTATTTGAAGAGCAATGGGTCCTATTCCCAACAAAACTCTTCTATTAGTCTATAGATTGAAATTACACATGGCAAGTTAATAAGAGGCAGTGCAGATAAACCACTGACGCCTTGTTATTTTAATGAACGAGGTGAATAGGAAGAGCAAAAAGCTAAACTCCAACAGGTGCTCAATTCAGATGTAAGCAAGTTGACTGAAAGAAAACCTAACGCCATATAAAACCAGTCACCCACAGAAACACTTCAGTTTGTATAAGGCAATTCAGTAACTTGATGCTTGTAAAAAGTAACTCTAAAAGTCTCATACTAGCTTTGAATCTGTAAAGCTGTAGGTCTTCGCTAACAAGTAGTAGTTCTGCAATAATGCAAACAATGCATCACGACATCTATAACCAGGGCGAGTGAACAGGGCTGTAACTGATCTTAACCACACACAAACACACACTACATGCGTACCAATTACACAAATACTCTCCTGTCCACAAAAGCTGATAACATTGGTGTTACATCATGCTTTTACTACAAACATCAATAAAACTGATCGCTGCATACCAAGTTGGAACTCCGAGTACAGTTTTGCATGCGCGTCTTCCCGTTTTGGATTTATATACAAGCCTAAATGTTACTAGAATACAAACGTTAAAAAACTTGAAAAGAAAGAGAACTTGTTTTTGAATGTCTTTCAAACAGGACACTTTGTCGGACTAAAACTACTCCACACATAATTGGATGTGCGTTTCTAGCACTTGTTAATAAGGCTCTTCGGACTGCACGTGGGGAACCGTCTCAGAAAGACTGATTCCGTGGTCCCGCTAATAATACTGTGTTCTGTCAATAATAAATTTGGCCAGGACAAAGGCATAAAAAATATTTCAACATTTAGATCAAGTTGGAATGAGTCTGCAGTGAATGTATTGAGTCTCCAAATATACAAATTACTAAGGCTGAGGTGTTAACACACAAAAGCTGTTAGCAGTTTGAACAACTGTCAGACACTGACAGGATAAAACATCTTTTCTCTATTCAACCACTACA
Organism: Oreonectes daqikongensis; assembly: GCA_026939265.1. Lineage (NCBI taxonomy): Eukaryota > Metazoa > Chordata > Actinopteri > Cypriniformes > Nemacheilidae > Oreonectes > Oreonectes daqikongensis. The sequence continues at coordinate 12,513,204 of JAOTQM010000311.1, forward strand.
GTAAGAATCAGTTCAATTCTTGAATCCTGAACTGTCCCATCTAAAACCTACATAAAATAAAAACATGTGACTATGTACGTAACAACACGAAGCTTGTTTTCTAATCAGGAAGTGATCTGAGCTCAGATAACATAATTCATACCATAATTCACTCCATCACAGGCCTCCTGGTGACCTGGTGCATCTCCCTATAGGGATAACACAGCCTGTGTGTGTGTTCGTGTGTTTGTGTCCTATTTCTGGCCGTGCTCAGGCTGATGGGACCCAGACGCCCTACTCTGAAAAAAACGGACCCTCCATCATTTCCGTGCGAGTGGAAGGAGTGACCATATCAAAAGTAAATTAAAACCCATAAATAAATAAAAGGTTGACGCATGAGACGCAGGTCTCAGAACTGTCCTGCGCTGCTGGGGTCACACTGTAGCAGACGCACAATGGACGGGTCACTCTTTGCACCTTTGATGAACTCCTCCAGTGACAGTTTTCCTATGATAAAACAGAACAACACAGACTCTTAGATAAATGATGGACAGTTTCTAATGGGAGCTGGAGTTCACACCTTAGGTGCCAGTTAGAAAATGATTACGAAAATATTTACACAGATTTACAAGACGCTCACTATCAAACCTAGTGACTAAGGTTTGGACTGCAATGAACAGTATCAGTCTGCACTGCTGTGTCTTTAGTCTCTGGCAGACAAGAGATGCTTGTTCAGACACTGTTACCCCAGTGATGAGTGTTGATGGTGTACAAGGACAGCACTCATCACTGAGTAAAGGCACAGCATTCACAGTGCATTCATATTCAAAATTGTCCCACAAAACCAGTCACAAGGGTAATTTTTTATACGAAATATATATATAAAACCTGATATATGAATGAATAAGCTTTCCATTGATGTATGGTTTGTTAGGATCGGACAATATTTGGCCGAGATATAACTATTTGAAAATCTGGAATCTGAGGGTGCAAAGAATTCAAAGTATTGTGAAAACCGCTTTTGAAATAATCCATCAGAGGCGCTGTAGCAGAGCACTGCTAAGAAGAAACAGGTTTTGTTTTAATGCTCTCTTTTGTCTTACCGCTGTAATGATGTTGGGGAGAATAGATGAACCCGAAATCTGAAATTCTAAGACAGTCTGACAGTTTTCGCTAGACGCTAATAACACTACTAACTATATAGCAACCTGGGGGGGGGGGGTGCAGAACGAGCGTTTTTGAAATGTGTGCATGTGCCTGGCAGCGAGTGAAGTTTGTAGATGTGTTTCCGGCCGTTTTTGTTAGTGATTTTGATGCATCCCACTCACAAAAATAATGTTTTGATAGAATTACGGTAGGAAATTAACAAAATATCTTTATGGAACATGATCTTTACTTAATATGCTAATGATTTTTGGCATAAAAGAAAAATCGATTATCTTGACCCATTTTATGTATTGTTGGCTATTACTACAAATATACCTGTGATTGGTTTTGTGGTCCATTGTCACAATTTTGATTGAAGGCCCACAGACAGAAAAATACATATATTCTAACTTTGTTTACAAAAGTTGTTTACTAGTAACCAAGTGAGGAAATATGTTTACCATCCCGATTGGTGTCCATCTGTCTGAAGATCTTCTCTGTTCTCTTCTCAGGCGTAGACTCATCCTCTGGCATCTTCATCACAGAGGACACCATCTTATAAATCGCCTGAACAGATAAATATAGTTAGGTATAATAGATGTGTATATATACACACATATACATGTGTGGATATACCACTAATAGCATTAAGCTTGTTCATGTTAAAAAGTGTGTAAAATGTGTTGCACATAGGCTCCAGCAACATGAAGCAGTCACCACAATGAATCCAACAGAGGAATGATAATGACAGATGTATAATCTGCCCTCTAATTATATCTGTGTCTCAGATGCCTCCTGTTTGACTGCGGTCAGAAGAGAAACACTGTCAACTGTGAGTGTGTGAATTTGTATATTGCTTTATACAATTTGTATATGAATATGGCAGATAATGACACCTAAATGTTAAAAGCTTGACAGTGAAAACAGATAATTTGACATAACAGGCTGATTCCCAAGCACTCCATCCCATTAGCAGGAAAAAACATTGTTATCGACATTACAGGTGAATGACTCATAAACTTAACAGAGTTAAAAGGGACATTTCAGGTTTGGTGTCCATGAATATACATTAGCTTTACGGATGATGCTGTAGGGCTATCAGAGATAAATAAGGTCAGGAAACCATGTCATCAACTCTCACATGCATCTAAGAAAACCTATTTGTGCTGGTGAGCGCAGCTCTTGTGTTGAGTATTATTAAGTGTAGACTGGATATGGATGGGCTCCATTAGCGACCTGCAGCCAGAGCGTTCTTTAATACACTACTTGGCTGTAAACTGAAGGATGAAAACACATTCAGTAAATGATCAGGTCTACTTACAGGCTGGCAGTGAGAGAGGACAGCCATATATCAACATTAAACAACATCAAAACATGATGGCTGCTTCCATAATGGCGGCAGTATTTTTTTTCTCTCTCACAGTGCTATCGATTTCTGTGTCTATACAATGTGTGTGCACCATGTATATTATTGTATTTTATGCATATATAAATACACAAACATACAAGTATATATTTAAAGAAAACATAGCTTGTGATTTTGAAGGGTCTACTTTGGTTTATAGAGTGCCCGACAACAGGTTTATGTACATACATGGTGTAAAAACACTATTATTTCGTGATAAGCAGTTATTATTAGCTTACTTTTTGACTGACTCACAAATGATTCGTTCCGCGATTTATCTGTCTAATCCCCGCCTTTCCGCTAGCGTAGTCTGATGTGATTGGTCAGATGGTCTAGTCTGCTGTGATTGGTTTAGCATGTGTGTTCAAGTGTTTGTGGGCAGGCGGGGACGATTTCTGGCGATTTTTAACAAATGTAGACCTTTCGTGAGAAAACGGATTACTTTCGGTTTTAAGGTAAGACACAAAGTTCAAATGCCATTAACACACAGTTTGGTGTAAATAATGTCATGCATGTTACTAAAGGACATACTAGGGCTGGGACGATATATCCTGTAATTCTTTATGCTCATTTTCTCAATGAATTACGGTTAAATGCCGCCACATCCAAAAGCCAGAGGGCGCTCTTGCGCAGAAACTCCAACTATGGGCCACAGAAGAGTTTCAATGGGCATATTTTATCGCTGTTCTTCAAACCTTTTCAGGTATTTTCATAAAAAACCACATACTAATGATGATGTTTGACGAGTGTTTAGATGCACGTTCAGCAGATGCTGTGTTCAAATGCACGTTATAATTGACTCAATCTTATTGTGATTTTTTATTGAGCAGTACTTCCTATGAATCAAAGAGCCGTAGTTCACGAAAGAGCTGTGCATAAAACACTGTTGCGATATCAGAAGCGGCCGATACATGTATAACTAACGTGTACCGCGATATATATCGTCTCCATACGATATAGATGCAGTATCATGCAAATCACTAGTTTTAGTATGATAACATTGGGTGTCACAAAATAATTGAGCTGGTCATGTGATCTCAGAGTAATACAAACTTGACCTCATTTACATTTAACTTGATACATTTTAATCAGTATTACTTAATCTAAACATTTTTCGCTCTTAGCATTCTCCAATGTATGTTGCACAATATAACAATTAGGCTACAAAACCTCTGCAGATGTCAAACTTGGTTTTGGTTTGGCCAGACCGAGATCTGAACTGTCACTTGTTGCTAAAATTACTTCAGAATGGAGGCAAGAAAGCTGTGATGTGAAACCAGGCCAACTGCACAGACAGCAAATATAAATAACCATGTGAAGAAGAGCAATTGATGAAAGCCTGTTTATCAGACCCAGACTCTCCTTTTACACTAAGGAGCTTCCTGACAGTCTCACACCACGGCTATCGCTGCAGCTTATGCACTACATTCTGCAAGTGAGAAATAACAACATATGTGATGTGAAAATTGGGTAGCAGGACTATTGTTTATCTTTAAGTGATGCCTGTTGCTATTCAAGACTGTAGCTGTAAGGCAATAGGGATGACAATGGAAGGAATGCTAACATCGCTGCTCTTTCTTATAAGTATAGGATGTGCACGTACCTGCACGATCTCGAGCATCTCAGACTTGCTGATATATCCATTTCCATCCAAGTCGTACATGCTGAATGCCCACTTGAGCTTCTGTTCCAGCTTCCCTCGTGACGTGACGCTCAACGCAATTATGAACTCCCGAAAGTCTATCGTGCCGTCGCCGTTCGCATCGAAAGTACGGAACACGTGCTCTGCGAACTTGGATGCGTCTCCGTAGGGGAAGAAGTTCCCATAGATTTTCTTAAACTCCTCCATGGAGAGGTTGCCACTCGGACAGTCCCGTAGAAAGCCCTTGTACCACTCCTGGATCTCATGCTCAGTGAAGTCTGTGCTCTCCAGAAGATCCTGCATCACCTCGGGACGGAGCTTACTATTCTGCTTCCCCATGGTTTTGTTTCACAAGAGAGCGCTGGTGGAAGAAAGGCGAAAGGAATATTAAGTATGGATGGATCTACAGAACAAATGTGATCTTTTACAATGACAGCTGTTGTGAAGGGACATCGGTTATGTGGTTGCTAGCAAAGGGAAGTTGCGTTGGGTTACAGGAGCTAGACTTCAGATTAGGGATATGATAATTACATTACATCTCTAGGAAGTAACTTCTGTCTTTCAACTTATCTATATATGGCCAATAGCGTATATGTCGAAGAGCACAAGACCAAAGAGTTGCATTCGGTGGTTGGAGAAAGTGATACCAGCATTACAAAATAACAGCGATATGGATTTTTGAGGTAATCATCTAATCTAGCTAGTTGTTTTTATGACATTTATTCAACTTTATATTTAATTGCAAGTGAGAAAAAAATAAATAAATAAATAAACTTTTGTATACCAATAATCGAATCCATGTAAAATAAAAAACCCTTGTACCAGGTGCATCTTGTCAGAGATTTATAAAGGGTTTATTATAAATAGCTTATTAGTGTGCATCATTCTCTTATTTAGAAATTTTTTTTTTTTAAATCACATGCCCTCAATCAATTCTTAAAATGCACTACTGCCCTCTAGTGGCCATCCATATCAGATGATGTCAGTTAGACCAGTGGTTTGCAAACTTTGTGTTCTAAGGCTCCCTTTGTGTAGGGTGCATTGCTTTGCGGCCCTCAAATCTTTTTTTCAATTTTTCTCATTTAATATTTGGTTTAATTTGGAAAGACTTCAGATTATGGAAGTAAAACAACAGCAACTTGCGTTTGATAGGGAGCTGATCTTAAGTGTTATTTCTTAAAGGCATCTATTTGTAACAAGCACATATGAAAGACCTGACCCGTTATCCAGTTTGTGCAAGTAACATTCAGCATAAAGCCTTTAAGGGCCTAGAGAAATTGAAACAAGTATTTTTTCGCTGAATGGTTTTACTAATTCTGCATTCAGCACATCACATTAAAGTGTGCGGCAACATTGCGGCAACAATTTCGGACCAGAAAACAGAGTCTAATTTGATTTAACCACAGCCATACACCATCTACATGGTTTAAAGCAGGTGCATCTAACCATCATCATTACCAACTGGGTAATGATTTGTAAAGAAATCATGCTGTTTTTACTCTTAACTAAACATGGTGCTTTTACACCCCCAGGTGTCTCATAATGTCTAAAACTTTGTTTAAGACTTTTTCACCCTGCAGAAAGACAAATATCCGCATATGCTAATCCAATTAAACAGTGTTATAGTGTCAGCCCTATTTATTGTTTATGGAATATATATTCATACTGCACACATTTTCGCAGCTAGAAAACATAGCCGGCACTCACTACAACTGAGTACTGTTTAAAGACTGAGATTGTTACATTTTAGCTGAACTTTTGACATTTCTAACTAGAAAAATGCTAGACAAATACCAGCTCTACAAGCTAATCCACTTCATAATCTGTACAGCTTGAGTGTACCAGCACAGACATGCAACACACTGATAAATTGAAATAGCTAGTGATACAAATGGCAAAACTAAAAGAAATGTGTCCAAACAGTTATTCTCAGACTATTCTGTAGACCCTCAGGCCGGAAGGTCTGGAGAGCTTCAGCTGTTACGTGACATCTCATGCGTCTATCTTCAGGAAGTGACTCTTGTTTCTCAGTCTCTGGTCTAATCGCACAACTGACACACTCATACACACAAACCAATGCATAATGTGTACTGGGGTGTATTTCAGAAAGCAAGGTTAATTTACCGCCAGCTAACCCTGAACTCTGGGTTGGTTAACCAGAACACGTTTGAAGAGTATGTTTAAAGTTTAAATCAACCTCACGAAAGTTACCCAGTTAATGTTTATAAAACTATTAATGCTATAAATTAATTATTCAATTAAATATGTGTAGTATTTTTATACTAAAATATTTAAATATATACTCATCATACCTATTACTGTTATATAAAGTCTAGATTTAATGAGATGTTTGTTTTAAAGTGTCTACCAGTATTTTACCAAAATTGTGTTATGTATATGTATTTGATCACAATGCTAATGCTGTATTAAACCTCTTATGTTCCTTAAAATTCTACCCTTATTTGGTTTTCTGAAAACTGACTTTGTATTGTATCAGCTTTATTTTCAACAGTTGCTTACATAGTCATATTAATGGAGATATTTTAATTGCAGAAACTGCAAGTTGTCATAATTTTGGAAAAACTTGTGTAATGCTTTCAGTACAATACACTAATGCAAATTAATTATCATACTTAAAGCATAATGGTCTGCTGATTTAGAGATTATAAATGTTAGGCCAATGGTCGCATGTCTAATATGTCATGTAATATTCTTCTCGGTCTGAAAATGAGCGACGCCTTGTTCCAGCACAACGATGAACCAAATCGAAACGTTTACACATTTGGTTCCTCTGTGGTGGAATGATCTACCAGCCTCCACCTGAACTACAGCATTCTTCACAACCTTCACAACTCAAAACATTCCGGTTCCGCATCTATCTGACTAACCAATAACTGTTTGTTTTGAATATATATAAAAAAAAATCATTTCGTTTTCATACTGGTTATGCATCTAATTATATTTGGAGATTTAAAAATAAACCTAATTAAAAGTAATGGAAGCACATAAAGCCTTGAATTTATTAGGAACAGCTCACATTATTTTATTTAAATATTTTATTTTAAAAGGTTACAAATAATAAAAGTAGCATAAAATCAGTTGTGAATGCTCAATCGCAAATGCTGTGACTGGAAGTGTAATCATAGTAATACTGTAAAATTACAATATTATACGTAACCTGTACTTCCACACCCACTTGACGCGCATCAAAAGCGCATAACCTGCTGAGTGAGTTGCTATGGTTACTTACATACCAGAAAGTTACCTCCGCTATTGGAACTGAAAGTTGAGGTTATCAGCTAACCTACCCTTAAACTTACCCTGGTATGTAACATAATCAGCTTTCTGGAATACCCCCCTGTGAGGTTAGGGTAGAAGAGAAGATATTAGCATTTCCTGTTCGATTACAACTGGAGTGTGGCTCTTCAAACCCAAGGACACTTGAGGATCTGAAACAGCTTTTTTGAATTACCCACACAAGTACACTACATGCTGAACTGTTTGGTTTCAAGATATTCCATGCAAAAAACTAACTAAAGACATTAAGTAAACAAAGACTAATGGAGTGTAGACAACAAAGTGGGAATATCCCAAGAAAAGAAAAAAAACTTTGGAACTATAGGAACTTTAGAATTAGTACAGAAGTAAGATTATAATAAGTATGGAGCTTAAAGCACATTAATTGGAAAAATATTATTTTTGCAAACTGTTTTGCTTCATACATTTGAAAAAAGGCACATCTCTCTGTGGCTCTGGACATGAGTCATTTGAATTACAGTATAGGGAATCTACTGTACAAGAATTCAAAGGGGAAGTAAGTCACAGACAGTTCACACATAAAATCAAACACTTGTATGAGATCAATGTGGTCTGTGAATTGCAGATTTAGACTATGAACTATGGGAAATCCAAGGATTCAAATTTCTGCTTTGTATCATGTCTATGAAGCCTATTTTCTTACTCATGATACATTTTAAATACAGTAACATGCAGCCTGTCATTACTGCTGTTTTTTATATTTCCAAGATTTTGTGACAAGAGATTAAATTAATTTCCAGAAAATGGAAGTGTGTCGTTTTTAATAATTAGCGTAAATGTCATGTTGTCAAGTTGACAAGCACTTAATACCTTATTGGTTAGGTATTTGCAAACCCAGTGACAAAAACACCAAGTATGAAGATATGAGGTTTAAAAAAGACAGCAGCAACATGCACCATTTATTGCTTTAGAGTCAGACTTTTTTAATGTAATGAATAAAAACTTTGTATTGACATTTCTTGCATTTTACAGCATTAACCTTTGGAAGCAAATCCCAGACACACCTTTTCAAATGATGTTTGAGCTTCACGCTTTTTTAAACATTGAACAAAGAGAAAGAACAAAAGATCAAAAGACATGGAATAGTCTGGAATCAGGACAATGTGTTTTTTAACTACATGTAACAGCAGACGAGAGCCAAATATCCTATTGAATCACTGTGTGTCTGCCTAGAGACCTGGCCATTCAGTCTAATGATAGAGGCCATTAGCTCTGAACACGACAAAAACTCGATGGCTTCGGGTTTGGACTCCATGTTCTAACTCTCCTATCTGACTGTGGATGAAGATTAAAACAGCTAGACTGCAAATTATCATCAGAAGCAGATGGTGAGGTTTTCAAGTCACACTATCTACATTCACTAAGTACTTCATATATGCTATATTTGCTACCATATTTAGAAAAATGGTTTCAGCTAATAGGTGTCGTGGCTGACAGGCATGTTTTAAGTATCCAGCATTAACCCTCCTGATTAAAATGAACCTCAATTTAAACACAGAGGACAGAATGAGGCTTAATTACAACGCAGTTAGCAATGTTGTCAACATGTACAATAATGAATCTCTGTGACCCCCTCTCCATGTTGCTATGGAAACAGACACTCCATGCAGCATCCTTTAGTATGAAAAAAAAAACCAATAAAATCAATGAGACTACAGATGTTTGCGCCCCTAGACGGATCACTGGTGCTCTAAACACATTTCCCCATCCAATCTGGATTTCAGCCATGCAGAGAGATGCAACTATTGAACAGTGATAGTGTTCCTAATGGGAATCTGGTTACATTTCTACAAACTGCTGCTAAATCAGTTTCACGGTGTTTGCCAATAATAGAGGAGTAGAGATAATGTTAAAGAGTCAAGAATATCATGCAGAAAAATGGTGAAAACAACATCCTGATTCTCTACTTGAAGCAGCCTACAATGGCCATAATCATTCATCATATTGGCAACTTGAAAGCAGAGCTTCAGAAATAAGGCCCTCGATGTCTGTGGTAATATGCTAATGTTGTAGAAATGTATCTGATTGAGCGCTTGCAGAACAGCAGCTAGGAGGTTAATCTTCGATGTCCACACAGTTGCCGTTTTCATCCTCAGGTCACTGTGTCTGGAAACTCTATTAGGGTTCATCATTATGAATAAATTTTAGTGAAGATTGCCATAGGAATCTTTTACAATTCTCAAAGTTTGTCACAGACAGCCAAATCGTGGTCAAAATTGCAAAGTGTGCATCTGACTTTAGAGAAGAGATTACATCATGTGTGAGGGGCAGTTTACACCTGGTATTAAGATGCGTTTCGGTCGATCAGATCACAAGTGGACGACGCTAAAAACAGGTGTAAACGGGGTGTGAAATGTTTTGAGCCTGTCCACTTTTAACCACTTCCAGAGGTAGTCTAAAACGCATTTGACCGGATTGTGTTTGTGGTGTAGACCTCACACGGTTGAATCTGTTCTAGACTTTTTTTGCATTGCATGTGCTTATTCAGTACATGATTTGATGGAAACATATGAAAATCACTTGTATTTAGCCACCCATAAACCCCCACTCGAAGAAATCAGAACAAAAGTGGACACAAAAGACAGATAAAAACACCAGTTGTAAACGGGTATGTCTCTCTTTCGTCCACTTGAGATCCAAAATGCATCTTAATACCAGGTATAAACAGGGCCTGAGATTATGTTATGTCTGAGCTCATGATGTTATGAACAACCAATTATGTCTATTCTGAATATTCTGATATTCTTTTGTCTGTTACACAAGTGTGGATTTGAAGCAATGAATACTCTTTGAACCTTTCATATGTTTTATTGTGAGAGGGAGATGCTGTGTGTTTCTCTATAAGGATACCAAATATAAAGGTACATTTTAAAATTATAATAATTAGGATCATTGTTTATTAGCTTCCCCTTTCACATTTCTAGGTAACACCCAAAACAGCCAGAAACAGAAGTGTGTAACAGATGAATGTCCTATTCGCACAAAAAGCACTATTACCATTATAAAATTCAAAGCAAATACACATACAGATTTGAGAATTGCATCTAAAAAAATACTTTGCTCTTCTTAAAACAAGAATCAACTTCTTCAATTTAAAGTTTTGTCTGCTCTGTTAGTACTGTCCTGAGCAGCGTGGGCTTTTCCCATGGTACTCTACACACAACCAAATCTAAATGTCTGGATGCATTGCCTTCCATTCATATATAATTGCTCAAGGCGAGCTGTCGCTGTCATCGTCGTTTAGGGGAAAAGACAGCAAAAAAAATATATATATAAAAAATAGAGTAGGGAACTGAAACCAAAGAACAAAGTATGACAAATATAACAGATTTTCTGTTGCTGTGCCAACAAACAATAGCGCAGGGAAAAGAAAAAGAGCGAGGACAGCCAAGGAAATAAATAGAATGACTATTCACACTTACAAATAACACTTCATAAATAGTGCAAACCAAGTAGGAACAGTAGCAGTATCCGTTTGCAAGCTTTGAGAATAGTACTTTTAGCATATGCAATGTGTTTGATGTGAGAAATAGCATAAATATACCATTAATAAACTTATAAATTAATCATTTGAAATTAAGTTTTCTGTAGTTTCTACTAAAAATGTAACTTAATTACAGGCTAAAACCCCAAATATTTACTTTCATGATATGTAAAAAAAAAAAAAAAAAAAGTGTCATAAGGGTTTGGAATAAAATATGAGTGAGTAAATGTAAAATCCTTTTATGCTATAGACAGAATTCTAGACATTTAAGCATCTCTGCAGGGAACATGCAAAATAAAAAAAGCAGTGTGCAAAGCTCCAGAGCATAACAAAAGAACGACAGCTGTGTTCAGCTCTCAGCATGGTGGAGGATATTTTCTGACATGAGGTGCCCTGTGGAGAATGAGACTGACACAAACAGGGCAAAAACTGACTCTTGTTTGTTTGTTTCAAACGGAGATCAAATTCAAGTCTGATTCACAGAGTCCAGTTTTCAGTTCTAAAATTCATTTTAGTACAGGAAACTCACCAAAGCACATTACAAAAATGTCTGCAAAAATGAGTCGTATTGCAATCCACCACCTGACACTGCAGTGGACTAAGAATGCATACTGCACCTGTAACAATTTACAGACTATCTGCACAATAGCACCTCTGTATCCTCTTTCTTTCCATTTCTTATTACCAAAATAAACATGTAATCAGTTCCTTAAGAGCCTGTGAATGAGCTAGACTTTGAAGTACTTCCTCATAAGTTTAAAGCAAGCTTTTCACTGCAAGAGATACATGCATAAGAACACTATTTGATGGGGTATGTCGAAAAATAAACCATCATTAAATCTTTTTTGATAAGCCATGCAATCAGTTCAGTTTTTGAGTATTTGAGTTTGCATGGGGTTTAGGTTATTGGAAGCATTAGCAATATCAACTTGCACAGCACACACAAACTTTTTTTTTGTGAGAGGTGTGGGAATTTGTGAGAGAGTAAAATGTGAGAGATTTTCTGAAAGACTGTAAAATTCAACAACACTGATTTGCACGTCTGTTGGCTGTGCTCCGCTTCAGAGGCTGCTCAAAATTCTGCCCTGCAAATTATTAGTTTCAAAAACAATTTCTAATAAATTATATTTGCCCCAATTCATTACCAATGTATGTACTTTACCCTATAGGCTAGATGCAATATGCATAGCCACTTTATTTTTATCATCTCTAGACTATAGAGAAACTGCATAATAAACTCTTTTTGAACTTTCAGTTAGCACTGTTGCAACAACTGTGCGTGCAACTTTTGTCTGTACAGTGATCAGGTTCACAGTTTTGGACTGAAGCTCATCCTTTCAAAATGTCACATTCTGTGACGCAGTGTGCTGGCCTACTTGCGGCGTGGTGTTCATCGCCTTGTATGCGACCGGCTGTGAAACTCAAGACTCTGAAGTTCTGATCTTAAGAATGAAAGACAAACACTAAAATTGTGCATCTGAGATACATTAATGCATTAAGTGTTTATCAGACTAGCAATAACAGCTGCTATTAAAACAGCACTCTTAAGAGGTTGATAATGGGAAAAAATCATGTTTATTTGCCACTCTGTGCATTTAAACCTCTTAATAGATACACAAGCGCCGCCTACTCAATGTCCGCACGCACACGCAGACAAGCACTGTAATAACAGACAGGGCTGATAACACACAATAGCAGTGGTTGTGGCGAGGATAATCTCCTCCCACACACGTGGGCTGTGCCGAACAAGCTGCCAACAGTGTCTCTCATCCCTACTGCCAGCAGGCCTCCAACGCACAAGTGTGTTTGTCTTTGGTGCCATGTGTTTCTGAACTACCAGTAGGCCCTGCGTACATGTGTGTGTATAGGAAATACTGCCACGGCACAACAGGAACCCGATAGCATCTACTAGCCTAAGTAATATGTCTGGCTGTCAGAGTCAAGCCCAACATCAAGCCACTTTAGATAGCCACAAATGTAACAGGTCTTACGACAGAAATAATTTAACCAGATGAAATGATTTATAATTTTTTGGCTTTAATATATTTGCCCGATTTTATTATCGGGACGATACCAATAACATTAAAAATGACCATTATTGGATACCTGGGGTGGGTATCGTTTGAATTGTATCGACCTGTATGGCCATTTAGCCTGCTTATTGATTTGTTTGCATGCATATGCATATACACATGTGTATGTGTGTGTATGTATGCATGTATGTACATACAGTTTTGTGTGCATAGCAACCATGTTTTGTCTGATTTATAACAATGTGTATTAACCATAGATTAACTACATCATGGTTAAACTGTAGTTAATAATGAAACTATGGTCAGTTTTTGTTTCCTGTGCTTTATCACAAGTTAACTCATGCACAGTTCTAAAAATATGATAAGAATTGATAAGAGAATGAGATCGTACAAATTCATATGAATTAGCCACCTCATAAAAAAGTTATGAAATGCTGTGATAATGTAATGGATAATTTTTTTACCACAGCACACCTGAGGATTGATGATATTGGACCAATCCGCCAGGCCAATTTGCCGGATTTACAACAGTATTTGCTTTCATCGGGTTTCTCATAATTCTGGCAGGGTATAATTTTTCAATAACCATTCGACTGCAGATTATCCCTTACATAATCTTTTCCTCCAGTGGGCTGTTAACAATGGTGACTGGATTAAGTCAGTGAATCAAGTTGGAAAATCAAATCAATTTGTAAAGGAATAATTAAAATCTAATTTGAGCATTTCATTTAAAAAAAATCTAAACTAAAAATCCATTCAATTATAAATACGCTTAAAAAGAGCCAAGGAGGATAACACAACATAATATAATACATGTCAGTCCTTCTAAAGGCTTGTTTTATATTCCAAGTTGTATAGACCTAGTTAGGTTAATTACTTAATTGTTGCTTTTTGTCCTTTCACTTTCATAATATGCAAGAGCATGCCGGATTTATCAAATCAAAGGGTTAGGGCTCTTTAAGTCAGTCATACAGGAATGACATATGGAAAATTTAAATTGACATTCACATTTTAACTGCTAAACGGCTCTAAAATGTAATGTAAATGTAAATAAAGTTGGGCTTTGAGCTGTTTAAAGAACTCCAGCAATTATCACTTAATGTTTTCTTCCTGATGAAGATCACCCTCCACCCACGTTTATGCGACAGGGGGATGGGGCTATTCTGGTATTCAGCGCAAAATTAAATGCTTCTCGCTTTATAAAGAGAGCGTTCTTAACACACACATGCTCACCCACATGTATGAGTTAAGTGAGGAGTGAAAGTGTGGGGGAAGATGAAAATAAAAGTTGGGGAAGAGAAGAGGATCAATTCGAAGAGATTAAGCCAGTTCCCGCTTCTCTGCTAGAGCCGTTTCCACTATGCCAGTGTGACTAAAGATGATGACGGAGTCATACTGGACTCCAGTTAATCTACATTCAACACATCCATACACAAATCTACACAGAAAAATTCCTTTGGATGATTCTCTATAAACCAGAGAAAACATTTGGAAAAGCAAGGAAGTTTATCAAGAAAATCATCCTAAGGAAAAGCCATCCACTACATCCTTTATCTCCTATACTTCTAGTGAGTGCGAGCATGCAACAGCTGTGCACGAATCATCACAATGACATTTCTCTCGCAAACACACTAATCTCCTCTTCCATCAAGCACGCTCAGGAATTGCTAAAGGCCCTGATGCACCATCAAAAACCCCTTGGATGATAAAGGAGAAATACGCCATAAAACTCACCTCTAATCGCTTTATTTTACCCCCTGCGAATCACTGCCTTCAACAGTCCATCACCCGCCTCTCGTCACCTGATGATTATGATAGCAGATAGCAAGTAAAGACCAGCAAAGCAAAAACTGACCGTGTCAATTCAACAAGTCCTCAAGATTCTTCGAAGCCTTGTGCAGCCAAGAGTGGACCAAACTCTAACAGCATCCCTCCCCCGGTGACGTCAACGGCCAGTCACGTGACCGCATAAAAAGCAGAAGCGAGCAAGTGTTGCCTTGGCAACAGGCAGATGGTTCTGTAGTGATTTCAATAGGTCATCTGTCAGAGGCTGTGCTGAATGAGACCCTCACAAAACCACAGTCTAATCTTCAGCCAAACGAGCGAGAGTCGGAAGAAAAGCTTCAGTGTCGAAAGGGAAACTGCGATCGGTGGTGAAAGGAAACTGAATGCTGACGACAGGCAAAGTGTGAAGACAAAAAAAATTAATGAATGCAATGCACAACGAAAGCAGAGTAATGTTGAGTTTTCAACAAAACTAGACAGAAGTCTCTCAATAATAACCGGAACAGAGGCAGTCGGGTGCTGAGTCAATGGTTCCCATGAGGCTTTGGACCAAGATTATAAACATTCTTTGGTAATCGGAACCACAGAGGAAGGCAGAAGATAAACAGACCTCAGATTTATGTCGTCAACATTACTCTAAAAAGAAACATTGTTATTCAACTGCCTGAGAACTACAACATTTGGCTTTAGTGCAATGCAATGTCATCAAAGGCCTTATAATGGTAAGCTGTTTACAATCCTTAACCTCAAAATTAGGAGAAATGATGATAAAAATTGGTAAAGGTTCCGTTTAGTTTCAGTTTCTTCTTTAACAGCAGCTAACTAAATCACAAAAACACTCCTAAACACTCACACATCATCCATTGACTTGACAAACTCATGCCAATCACTGGGCATCAGAGTTCAACAAGCTCCTCGAACATGGTATAGGAAAATATATGCATGCTTTAAGAAAACAACCAAAACTTTGGAGTGTTGGAGTTCAAAAAGCAATCAACATTCTGGGATAAAAACCCAATTAAATTTCAGCATGGCATTTAGGTTGTTAATTTATCCTTTCAACAGCGTCTCTACTGAAAAATAACAAACATTTGTCTAAACTTGTGAAAAAATCATACAAGGCTCTGCAGGCTGCAACAACCGGGCAGCCCACGGGACGAGCCCTCGTCTCTGAATTCCTTTACAGACAACGGAAAGAGAAGCACTTTGGTCTCTGGGTCACTGTTTCAGAGTGAACCCGCCCTCTCTTTAGCCCATGAGCATGGAAAAAAATATCTGCTTCCATGCAAGGGGTCTAATTTGAATACCATCTGGTGGCTAGTTGAATAGAGGTATCCAAGCCTCTAAAATGAAGCTAGAAGTGAAGACAACAGAAAAAGGGCAAGGTCAGGAAATAAGAGCACCACAGGGGGAAGCTCTGGCACTGCATGAAAAGGGGGAGCATCCCCCAAAGGGTTGATGGGTAGAGCAGAGGGACAGTATGCTTGTGAGAAAGACTGATGTTTTTAAGTCCAAACGAATGAAAACATGCAAATCTACTGGAGATAAGTAATTCTGCATTGATTTACAAAAATAAGTATAAACATTACCAACAAAAAAAAAGTAACACTGTGAAAATCTAGAGTAAAAAAATAAGGGAATATTGATTCCTTTTTTGTGCTCTATTCTATCATAGTGTCACATGCTACATCAATATACTGACATAGCCTCCATGTGTTAAGCTTCAAACATTTTTGGGCTAACTCTCCTGAATCACACTGAACAAAAACAAATGTGGGGGAGGTGACCTATTTGATGACATCACAGACATTACATCAGCAGAATGATTTAAATTTGACAGGTCAAGCAGAAAATTGTCACAAAACAAAGTGTCAAAGTATAGGGACCATTTACACAACAATGTTTTCAGCTAAAAACTGAAAAGTTTTGATGCATTTTGGGTGTTTGTTTACACGACAACATCGTTTAGGAGGACTGAAAATGCAAACACATCTAAATATAATGTTGAAAACAATGCTATTATAGTCTCAAAAACACAAACCTGTGATGTATATTATGTGTTGAGTGTAAGCATGCAAGAGTACAGTCAAACTTAACATACTTAACATTCTCTGGCAAAAAATAGATTTACTGCAGCACTACGACCAGCAAAGACACATATGTTGCCTATTTCTCAACACACACATACAGAGAAAAAGGATATTCTAAAATTACTTTTGGGTTAAAGCAGGATATGCATAGGTTTGCAGACCCGTACCTAATACGCCTGGCATGCGTAATAAAGCAATTTTAATCGTTTTTGTTGATCTGTGTGAACAACATTCACAATGTTATGTTTGTGTAAAACCTAGAAAAAAACGTGCCTTTTTACATTTACGCATTTGGCAGACGCTTTTATCCAAAGCGCCTTGCATTATACATTTTTGTTTCAGAGTATGCGCATCGAAGCCATCACATAACGCCATGATCTAACCACTGAGCTACAGGAAATCAGGAACGTTTTACAACATCGTTGTGTAAACGTACTAACAATCTACAATTTTGTCAACATTCATACAAGCACAATGTTAATTTTTAATCCCTTACTTCAGAGTCTCTCATTTTTTACTGTCTGATCGTTTGGCTGTACATACAGCACAACCATGAATGAATGTTTCACTTACATTTGCCTGTCAAGATAATCCAAGAATGCCTGTCTGAATTCCAGCTATAATGTCAAGGCAACATGTTAGATAAGGTAGCCACAAAGATACAGCAGCACTTACTGAATAAAACACGAAAACCACTGCACACCACACACACTTTAGTGTGAGATAAAGCTCGGACTACAAGTGAGAGTCTGACTTGAAGGAAAAGAAAAAACACCTCCACCCAAAGGTGGATGTGTCAATATACTCTGGTCAGGTGCAACAGCAATGGCTTCAGACCACCAGTCCTTGATTTCCACACACCTTAGAATCCCTACAAAAAGCTTTACTATAGACCACCACTAGCATGTGAGATGTTTCCTCATCCCTTCATGGGACACTCAAATAATTTGACACTTCTGGTCTTCATCATAGCATCAAGATTCAACCATAGATTTACATCCACAATTTCCACTGCAGCTGCAACCTGGAATTTTTCTTTGTTTTCCAAGCACTGGCACTAAATTAATTTCCACACAAATGTTCTTTACACTGACTGAATTAACCTTGAAAATCTAACACTGCAATGGAAACACAAGCTGCATTAAAATAAACTGCCTACACGCCTTATTCAGACTATAGTCACATGATGACCAGTACTAAAGGACTGAGAGACAGCACTTATAACAAACACACACCATATGGACAAAAGTAATGAACAGGTTTGACTACTTTAAGATTTGTGCTCACAGAAATGTCTAATGCTTCAGCATATAATGATATTATGATGTGCTCCTAATTCTATAGTAACAGCTTGGGCATGGCCCTTTTGTATTATGTATAATGTCCCTGTGCACAAAGCAAGACTCAAAAAGAAATGATTGATTCAGTCTAGTGTGGAAAAACTTGACTGGTCTGCATAAAGCTCAGACCTGAACCCAGCTGAACACCTTTGAGTCAAATACTAATCACACAAACCCATTAATGACTTGAACACAATGGGTGCAGTCATTTCAGACTGGAAAAAGTCCCTTACAAAACTGGTGCAACAAGGATGGAATTTTTTAAAATATGGTATTGTATTAGCATTAATCGTTGTTTTGATTGGAATTACTGGAATATATAGTATAGAAGAGGGAGTCCCAATACTTTTGTTCATGTAGTTTATAGAATTTTGTAAAGTCCCATTTAAGTTACAAGAGAAACCATAGCAATGCATTGCACATGCACTGTGCATCCAAACATGTGTTTAGCTGTGCCTTTTACCAACTGCACTTTTCAGTTTTCCTTTCATTTTTGATACATTTTAAACCATTTCTTTTGAAAGATCTTTGATCTTCACTGACTGTATATCTTCACGTTTTTCCTTTTCTGCAAATCATATTTATGTAAAGCTTGTTGAATTACTTGTGTGTATAAAATGTGTTATATAAATAAACTCGCCTTGCCTTTGTGCCAACAGACCAATTAAATAAACAAGCTGAAGTGCTCATGTTCCAAGGGTTGCACAGAACAAGCTACAAAAAAAACTCTGGAGTGTTTTAGATCTTGTTAAAAAGTCCTAATAGATTTGTAAGGCTGCAACAAATGGCTACTTGCAACCAAGAACTGCAGGTATTTACAACAATTACTAGAATCCTGTAAGGCCCCACAACAAAAGAGTCTACAAAAAAACCTCAATTACAATATTGTATTTACTTTGTTTGCTTTACATACCAATACAGTAATGGTAACACATGGTTAGCTCTAAACAACAAGCAAAACCCAAAAGGCAAGACAACAAAAT
The DNA here is from genome assembly GCA_026939265.1 of Oreonectes daqikongensis. Lineage (NCBI taxonomy): Eukaryota > Metazoa > Chordata > Actinopteri > Cypriniformes > Nemacheilidae > Oreonectes > Oreonectes daqikongensis. The sequence goes on from JAOTQM010000311.1 coordinate 12,532,409, forward strand.
GTCATTACATAAAGTTAGTGGCATAAAGTCTAAATGGGATTAATAAATAACATGCAAGTTACATGTGTGATGATGCCATTAAATCATCTTAAAACAAGTTACATCATTTTGTAATTGATACCTGATGTCAACCAAGACGCAAATATACCCACATGTACACAATTTTAAGTATCATGCAGAAGACATCTTGGCTCCTTGGACACCTGCTATGGAGATGTGGGTGCCTGTTGAGGTGTGCAGGTTGTGCAGTCGTGAACGCATGCAGGTTTATATGAATGTGTGTGGGAAGCTGTACTCCTACGACTGTTTTAGTTCTCTTCCTCATGGCAGAGACGACTGTCACGACTCTTAGCCCACTCACGCAGCAAAACCTCCCATTTCATATTGACAGGCAGGGAGGGAGAGAAGCAATAGATATTAGTTACAGCATCACTCTTTACCATATGGAGTCTAACCAACCCACCAACACCCCTCTCCAAGCCCCACCATACCTTACCCAGAGTGCAGCTGGTCACCAAACAATGAAAGAAAGAGTGTTTCATCCCTGTGCAGTGGTTATATTCTGTCAGAGCTGAGTGGGTGATACCGCTTACGGTTCAATTTGGATAAATGTGCGAGGACAAGCGTGTAACACGCTGCTGGATGACTTCTGCATTTGAACATCTAGGGGGCTCGTAAATCTACGTTAAACTACACCCGCACATGGCAAATCATTTTTGAGAGAATTTCTGTTCATTTTAAGTCAGGAGTTCTTCAGTTCTCACTGCAAAAAAGTGTCTAAAAGATTTTTAAGAAATCCAGATGCTTGACAACTATTATTACTTTCAGAAATTTCTGCTGAAAGATTTCCCCCCCAGTGTGACGCATGATACATTAACCTGACAAGCTGCAGACTCAATGGTAGTGTCTGCCAATCAGCTGAACTAAAGGACAAATTGAGCAGATTTTGTTCACACTTTATGGACAAAAAAAGGCTAAAAATGAGGCACAAGCAGATTTTTACCACAATCTGATATATGCAAAGTGTATGATGTAAAAATAAAAAAAAAATGCTTAAGTTTAAAAGTGAGCAATGAATATGTAACATCAATGTGTTTGGCATTCAGTAAGGTAAATTTGTAGTGCTTTGCCATTACAGACAGACATTTGATAGACAGTCATTGCTGGACCGTGTTGTAAGGACACATCTTTATCAGATATTTTATAACAGCTGGGCAGATTCAGAACTCTTTGAACCACAAAAACACAAAGCCTTATTTTCCTGATATTTGATGACGTCTAACCTAACTGGTTTAACAGTTTGTTATTTTGGTTTCTTTTGCACAAATAAAAAAATCTGTCACTTCATAAAAATCCAATTGAACCACTATGATCAGATAGACCAATTTAACAATGTCTTCAGTACTTTTCTGGACCTTTACAAAAACTATTACCATTATGTCTATAAGGTCTATAACCTTTGATGTTATCGAAATTAATCTTTATTTGTGTTCTGTATACGCCTTCACCATCCTTCGCTGGCAAAAGTGTTCTATAGCAGAACAGAAGCATTTTATTGGCAGAGATGCCCCAAAACTTTAGAAATTCTTGTGCCGCATGCCAGTACACCACACAGGCTTTTTTCCCAAACTGCTAGCAGAATAAAGCAGTGTAAAAACATAAAGCTATAAATATCAGATTACTATATAACATCAGCCTGTTAAACCAGTTAGGTTAGATGTTAAATTAAATACGAAATGTGTTGATTGGGCAGAAAAGAGGTGCGCTCACTCAATTGGTTAGTAAGAATGCCACTCAAGGCGGGCCGGGCAGTCATGCTTTTGCTTTGACTGGAACAGACGCGTTTCATATTTTTCACATCGCGTCCACATCGCAGCCTTTGCGATTAGCAAATCGCAATTGTCTCAAATCGCGATTGCGATTCGATTTCGATTAATCGCCCAGCCCTACTAGAAATACAGCCGCTGTCTCAATTGACGACATCTATTTTTTACTGTTGTGGCCACCATCGTACTTTGAAAGGGAGGGATGAGCAAATGACTGAGAGATCCGTTGCAAATCTATACTGAAACGCTAGTGGCCGCTAAAAATCCAAAACTGCACCTTTAACGGTAAATTAATACATATTATATGCCACTGCCGAACTTCTGCAACATCGTATTTCAAAGCATGCCATCATCCATAAAACCATCAATGCTTTCCACAGCACCCACATTATAACAAAGAATTAGGCCATGGTACTGCCAATAGTGACCATCATGTGTTACTGTGATTGATTGGTTTAAGTGAATAGGAAGTGCTCTGGTGACATGTGCTCAAGCTGAGAGATCTGTTATTGAACTCCTTTCAACAGACCACCAAATGACATTTAACAGACATCATTACTCAAGCAATGATGGCATCCGCTTGGCTCTGATAAAACATTATTGATGGACGGCAGTCTGTATGCCTTCCACAGAGCTGGGTGGCTGTCTTGCCATCTCACTCTCGATTGTGCAGATTGAGCTCAAGAAAGCTCAAACAGTGGACCAGAACAGACCCTAGAGAAAGACCCAAGGCTAATGGGGTCTCTTTCAATTTCATGCAGAACAACAAACATGTTTTATCATTGTGTCCTTGTCATCCATTTGCACAAGTTATCAGAATCCACTAAGCTGATGTGAGAACAATCTTAAGTGTTTGAACAGAAATATATATATATAAGAGCCTAATTCATGTCAACGCCCAGTGAGACAGAATGTCTGCATCAGTGACCACTGATTTCCTCCAACAAACACCCTGGAGATTTTGCAATATTGTAAATGACTGGACTAATGTGAGATACATATTTAATGGACTAGGAGAGCGTGAATGCTTTAATGTCTTGAAAAGGGGTATCAGGACTTGAGTGCAGAATCAATGATCAGGTCGGCATAATATGCTTTGAACAAATGTCTTGTCACACACTGATTATTTGCTCTGTGAAATTTGCTCTTATGCAAAAAAAAGTAATCTGCAAGTTACTCCAGGCTACCACAGGTTATTGCTATGCCACTAAATCCTGACCCACATGCAAAAGAACACATTCCTCCACAAACACTTTCAGTCAAAGTCTTTTTGTATAATAACACTTTGCATACATTTTCATATTACTGCATTTGACTGTTAGTTTTAGACACATTAAACAAAATATCAGGTAACATTAACAAAAAACACATGCTACTAGACATCAAAAAAATTTAAAGAGACAGTCCAACCAAAAATGAAAATTCTGTCATCATTGTCTCACCCTTAGACGGTTCCAAACCTGTATAAATTGTATTGTTCTGATAAACACAAAAGGTAGATATTTAGAAGAATGTACAGCTCTCTCCCATTTACTGCCATAGTAGGGAAAATAAATACTATGGGGGGTCAATGGGGGATGAGATCTGTTCACCAACAGAGTATATGCAGCCAGGGAAAATACAGTGGACATGAGACTTCAAGCTCTCTAGGCAATTCTTAAAGAGTAAATAGCATCTGTTTTTTAAGGGTCTACTTTGGTTTGTGGAGTGTCCAAGAACAGGTTTATGTACATACATGGTGTAAAAACACTATTATTTTGTAATAAGCCATTTTTATTACCTTCTTGACTGACTCAAATGATTCGTTTCGCGATTCGTTTCGCGAATTCAAACAAATGCTGTTGAATTGCCGCTATTTAAGTCAAAGTAAAATTGAGACGTGTGCACAACCGCATTTTCAGCCGCCCTGAAATCCCCGACATATAACCCCGGTGAGACCGGTACTACAGGTGTTTTACACGTCAATTAATCCCTACTGTGCAGTGACACTACAGTGGTTTTCAAAAGAAAGTTCTTGTGAAAGCCAGCTGATCCGCACTGGTTTGGAGAGCACACACTAACTAATTACATCATTTACATACAGCTCTGTTGTACAATGAATGTTTCAACCCTGAACCTGTTTAGCATTGAGAAATTCTTTGTATGGACATGAAATACTTTGTATGATCTCGTTCAGTTAGGACTACTACCCATTTACAGGTTTGTCAAGTCTTAAACCTACCATTTCAGTGCACTCTATAAGCAGTTGCTATGCCTCAGATCATGACTAGAACTGTTCTGATTTAAGCGAGACAGGTGGGCTTTTATTTCCTCTCTGTAACTAGGCAACAGCAGCCTATAGAAAGTTCCGAGTTATTTTCTTAAAAAAGTCGCAAGTTTTAAAACAACTGCAACTGATTGAGTAATTGAACAACATAAAGCTTAAGGTCACTTCCTTCCCTTTTTAACAATCACCAGTATGCAAGTAAATGTGCAGCCTTTTCTGGATAAAACAAATTCCATGAAATGTCCTGTAATAGATTTGCAGATATATTTATGGTAAAAGTTTTTTTTCACAGAGACCCTTACGCAATTACAGAAGAAATATGTAACCCTGGACCACAAAACCAGTCTTAAGTAGCTCGGGAACATTTGTAGTAAGTCAAAAATACATTACATAGGTCAAAATGATCTTTTTTTAAATGCCAAAAATCATTAGGATAATAAGTGAAGAACAGTTGTATCTCTGACAAATACTGTCCTATCGAATTGACCCTTAAGACCCACAAGGATTTATTGTCCAGGGTCACATATGCTACACAGGCTTGAAGGGATCAGACCACTTGAAGATGGCTGGAGAAGCCTTGAACTAAAACAAAAATTTAAGAATTTATATTAAATACAAGAACCGCATTTGGGTTTCATTTCCTTAAGCAAAAACTTTGAATTAGGGAAGTAAGAACAGAAAAGAGAAAACACCATTCATCAGATTGATGGCATAATGCTAATGAAAAGGCAGGTTGACGTCTGGGTGGGTGCTCTTGTTTCCAAGCAACAGAAACCTTGACTCAACCCATTATTGTTTTTATGTTGTTTAACAGCTAGAAAATGAAACAACAAAACCTATGACTGTGGACCGCATTTGTGTGAACATCTGCCATCAATGTCTCATCAGTTCCTCATGTTTACTGAAACTAATAAACCCCCCGAGATCACACAGGCTATGAGGCACAATATAATCACGGATTTGACATTAAAATAGGGATAGCGCCAATAAAAAAAAACTTGCATGCCTTCGACTTGTGTAGTAGGGTCACAAACCATAGCACTGATGAGCTTAATGTCTGTCGAGAAATCAACCTGGGAGGCTGCCATACCTCTGCAACATGTTATGCACGTTTAAAGTGGTTCTTCCTCATATAAAGTGACAGCAGGATGATCAGTCAGCTTAGCTTCTGTGTGCCAACTCCCTCTTTCACAGCAAATTATATGCATTAGTAAAATTGGCCAACAGATAGCACAGACGTGTGTGTGCGTGTTGGGGAGGGGGTATTTGGCATGGGAACACACGGTTGTGAGTGTTATCACTGGGCTTGCATCAGTGGCTCTAATTTCCATCTGGTCTGCATTAGTGGGAGAATGAGGGAGGAGGCGGCAGCGATGCGCTCCTTCACCACAGCAATGAAAAGACTTGATCTGTGCAAATGGTCACATCTTTGAAAACACAAGGGTATGTTTAGCAATGAGATGAAGTCAACTCCCAATTATTATGTTTCAGATGAGCTCAATAGAACACATTTATACCATACTATAGACAAAATGCATACCTATTCTCATTCAACAGGATCAGAGCAAAACCACTGTAGGCATTCTTGGCATTCTCAAACTATGAGACAACAAAATTTGTTATTTCTTCTGGCTCGTGATATTAATAAAATCTTTTCTAACCTATTCCCAGTGAATCGCTTTGGAATGCGCAGCATCATTTGATGTGTTGGTGTAATTTCAACTGAAAAGTGCATATAGGGTGAGACATATCAAATGGCCACGCCCCCTTTTAAAATAACAAATAGCATTTTGTTTAAAGCACAGTCAGCCTGGCAAAGCTGCATTTAACAGCATGATAGCCACAGTTGAATAGAAGTCTAATGGGAGAGATTAGGAAGATCACAGATACCATTTGAAGCTTGTGATTGCATTGGGTTGGTGCATCAAGGCTGCAATGTCTGATCTCTTCCACAGAGGCTTAACATACAACATACTGTGTAGACTTTAAACGGGTCAGATACGTTTTGTTTACTGCGTGGATTTGCGCATATGATTTGCTATGTGCTGTGGTTTCTCAACCGGAGCACACTCACGTGCAACAGATAGCGCAACACTGACGCAAAATTAGTCTTAATCATACCCTAATTCATATCTAGTGCACTATGCATCATTCACCTTGTAGGACATAATAAATGTGCGAACAAGTGACTGATATGACGCGCCGCTCCAGTGAAGGGGGCGAGACTGGGGCTTCTGACAAGCCAACCGCAGAGGATGGCAGGCAACCGCAACAACTGCAAAGTTCACGTTTATTCAGTTATTTGAGCCTATGTATCTTTTTTTAACTTCATGCATGTATAATAAATGGGCATGACGCAGCGGGGAAGCAAGAGAGTCTCTTTACAGAAATGCGGCTTTCACCCGAACATTTATATATATGCTTGTTTTTCCAGACAAAAACATGGTACACAATATAAACATTAGGGGTGTAACGATACCAGTCCCACCAGTTAATCCTCATCTCAACTCTCATCATAACATTCCGAGAAACAAATAAAACTACATTTAGACATCATGTTATGCGCTTATATTGCATATGTATGAAGGGGAAACAATCGCATCACGAGTGAGTGAACCCTTTAATGACTTCAATGGTCAACTGTGGTTGTTTGAAATGTGCTTCAGAAATATATTAAACTAAACTAAACCCTCAATCATTTCTCATCGAATCCTTCAAAGCACAAATTAGCTTCTTGAAGAGGTTCTCGAAGAGGTTTTGCTCATTAAGGTTTTTAAAATAACATTGCTGGTGCCATGCCATGAAACCTGCACCCACATCAAACCGAACCGAACCGTGGCTCTAAAACCGTAAACGGAATCGAATCATGGAATTTGTTAACGTAACACATTAACGTAATAAACATGATCATATGTATGTATTGTTCTTTATATTATTAAGCTGTGTGTCTGCTTTATTAAGGCTTTTTGTTTGTTCTGCGTGAACTTTCCTTTCGTTCTGTAGGTCTACTTTTTTTTTTTACAAACTCGCATTGCATGATTTGGATTGTAAGCTTGTTTTGGATACAGCCTAATTATGAGCGTGTTCTGAAATAGTGACACTCAAATAATAATATAGAATAATACAGTATTGAAAATGCCTTTTGTATTGCATTCGTATTGCCGTGCCCGCACAAGATGTGATGTGAGACAAATGTTTTATTTTTAATTGCAACTTGTTGCGTATTGCTGTCACGGCTGTGTGGACAAAACTTCTAAATAATATGGAACTTCTATAGTGTCGCGACATGTCAGGTGTGCACAGTGTTACAGTTAAACAAATACTGGTTCATATTTTACTTCAATAAGACCTCTGTATATGATTGTAATTTATTTTGAGGCTCTGCAAATTGGCACCTAACAAGCCTAAACAAATTGCTTTTGTATATTTTCGTTTGACAATTAATATTAAACTTATATTTATCATAATCTGGTGGGTCTTCTGTCTTTTCTTTCATAAAGGTAAAAATGTGTGTAGCTTACATTGGGTTTTCATTGCTGTGTGTTGTTCTGCATTTACCAAGAAATACATAACTAGGCTATTTAATTTCTTTTAAAACAGTCGTCATTGTCGGTAAAAAAAACAATATATACTACATAGTAACAGCCCAACAACATATTTGGCAGCAAAATCTGGATGAATGCGATATTGTAATATTGCGGCACAGAACATTCCTTCACCACGACAGCACTAACGCATCTGATTGGACAAGAACTTTGACGAGAGCAGAGCCCTTTAGTACCGGACGAGAGGCTGAAGTGTAGCGTGATGTCATAGAATTTCTAGATTTTTTTGAGCGCACGTGCAAGATGTGCTTGTTTTGAATGCTTATATCCTCTAAATGCGAATTTTGTGAGTGCTTAGAGGCATATCACTTTACTGAAGTCCTTAAGGCTAACATATTTTTAATAAAAGGAAAAAAAAAACTTTCATTTTGATTTCAGTGGATCTTTAATGGACCTCAGTCCAATCATAAATGTCTACGTCTTGTGGGCACACTGGAGGAATAACAAAACACCAACATCTCTTTTTAAAATATACAATTTATGAGTCTTAAAGATGTCGTTGCATACGAAACTGTCTGCAAGACGTACGTACGATACAAAACAGACGTCATTACTACAGACGAAATTATTAACTAACGGTAATAGCTGGCAATGTAACCCACTCTTTAGGAAAATGAGAATACAAACATTGGGATCACAAAATAAAACAGTAGTATCGTTGAATACAATGCGTTTATAATGGTTAGATCTGTTGAGTTTACTGAACAGAGCAGTTCTGAAGACATAAGAACTTCCTACTATCAAGCTAACTGGCTAAAAACACGCTGTCAGGGCAAAACTGGAATTGAGTTTAGAAACCACATTGCGCTATTGAATATACCGACAAGAAATACTGTTTTCATTTGTCAGACTAACGTTATGTCAGTCGTTTTACGGAGCGTATCCGGTGGCGAAGAAACACGTTTATCAACTGAACAACCAAACCAAACACACGCAGCTTTGAACGACATACGACGGCAAACTTGAGGAGAAAGTTTGAGAAAAGAGAAAGAGGAGAAACGAACTCACGGTGCCAAACTTTCTGCAGACGGCTGGAGGAAGCCGAAGAACAGGAACAACTGTGACTCCAGCCCAATAACGGAGAACAAAGCGTCAACTCTCACAAAATTAAAGGTAAAACTGTATCTTACTGCCCTCGCGTCGTTTGGAGAATGTGGCACGTAAAGTGTTTGATGACGTCACCTCACGCGGCACGCCTTCCACGGCTGCTGCTCACTTGGTTATCAACAAGAACATGCACATTTGCACAATACTATTTTAGTTCGTTATTAATATAGTTGTTTTTCCTTTTCTTGTATTACACATACAATCTATGTGCATTTTTAAAATAGAACAAAGCTTTTGATTTTTATAAAACCTAATATCAATAACCATTTATCCCTGCTGAAATTTAAATATTTGCTTATTATATACATAGGAATCATACATATCTGAAAGATGCATTTATTTAACAGTATACATTTTGAGTACTGTCTGGCTAGTGGGATTAAACACATGCATAAAATATGGATTTGCTGACATCTGGTGGTTTCTAGTGGTACAGTGATTTTGATTCTTTAAAAGATTTACTTATGTGATTACAGTGAGTGTATGACATAAGTTCTTCTGCAGAACACAGAGAAGATATTTTGAAGAATATTGGTAACCAGACAACATCGGGCCCCATTGACTTACAATGGGGGGGGGGGAGGTTGGGGGGGGTGAATAAATGCTGACAGATTTTTTTCGGGTTAACTATCCTTTTAAATAACATTAACTTATCATGAAATTAAAGGGATATTTCATCCAAAAATGAAAATGCTGTCACGATTTACTCGCCCTTAAGTTGTTCCAAACCTGAATAAATTAATACCTTCCTTTGTGTTTAGCATAACAAAGAAATGTATACAGGTTTGGAATAACCTGAGGGTGAGTAAATCATTTTTGGGTGAACTGTCGCTTTAACAAGCTGGTTGCATTGCTTTAGAAATGCCATAAATAATTAGCCTACAGTATGTTTGGCTTTTGTAAATGAATACATTTGAAAAACTACCACGGAAATATTTAACATTCAAAATGTAACACATCAATATCAGTGATTTTGTATTTTATTATATGTGACACACATTTTTGGGAAATATTCACAATATTCGCTAATGATTTCATAAATATTTATATTTCTTTTGCACATTAGCACTATTTTGCCTTCTGTGGAATTATAGAACAAGGTATATGTGCACCTAATTTTTACATTTAGACTAAACTGTACAACATTTTATTGATTATTACATGCATACAAATTATTGCCCACAAATCTGCATGAAACATTTTTTCCAAGAAGTTGTACTGTTGTATTGGTTTTGTAACAGCAGATGGCGATATAATCCTATTAAAGCTCCAAGTTCCATTTCCGCATCGAACATCTAACTTTTAATGGATTTGGACAATGTAAATAACAACCAAGAAAGTAACTTTGAAACAAGAAAGTAACAATTTAGGGTAAGAAAGTTGTTGGATTGCAACACATGTTGATTTTCTCATGAAATGATCCACGGTTAAGATTAAACCATTAATTCCATCAAAACACATTTTGTAAGCATAACACATACTCATTCACACTCACTGGTGGCCACTTAGGAATGATGTACAAATCCTACATGGCAGTGACACTGGTGTTAATGGAGTTCATGAACACAAACATATACACATTATCATTGTTGTGTATGATCCCACCTCCTCTTTCTGCATGAGTGCCAGGCCTGAGGCTGATGCCAGGCGCTGATAGCTGGCAGACTGTCAGTAATTTGTGTTAATTGTGGGAAGTTACCATTGCTGGCGCCAAGTCAGCTGGCACCACTACAGCTTGGTTTCCATGTATCCCAGCAGCTCATTCATGGTTTCCGGCTGCCTGCTTTCACTGCTAATCAATGATCAGTCCCTGTCACTTATATCCCGACTCTTACTCTTAGATTGTTAGGGCATTAACACTGCTTAAAACAGACCTCAGATCAACAGCTGAGAAGCCTTTTGTTATGTTGCCAATGTGAAGCATTTAGCATTTGTGAGATGCCCTTTCAAACTGATATTATTTACAACTTTAATTATTTATTCACTTGCATGAAAGACATTGAAGAAGCAACATAATTTGGTGAGACTCTTTAATAAAAATGGATGAATCAAATTTGTAAGAACAAATATTAGTCATATTTATTAAAATATCATTTATCGTTTACCATAGGTATTTAGCATTTTTAACTAACGGCAATTAAGTCATTACATCAATTAGGCTAATTAAGACCAATAATGAAGGGCTGCGAGTCACGTGACGTCATTTTTTCTCTCCCCAAACTAGCCACAGCGCAGAGACAAAGCAGCAACAATGGATCTTGAACAAAAGAAATAGATTGGGATTAGTCAATTAACTTATCAATTTATCTGTTGCTAAAGAATATTAGAGAAGGAACAATCGTGCAAATGATGAGCTTTGCAAAAATCTCTGCGAACAATACGAAAAGAATCCACATAAATGAATTCTAGAGAAATGAAAGTGTCGTAATTATTGAAGTTGTATTGTGGCATGTGAAATTGCTAATTATGTCAACAACGTTGCCATAAAATTGTTATCTTGGCAGAAGATTTGCGCTCGCTTCTTATCCATTCAGCGTTTTCCTTTTTCGCCCGTTTTTCAATGAATTAATTAGGCGATCACTGTAATTACTGTTTATATTGTTGTTAATGAGCCCAAAGGCAAGCGAGCAGTACTCATCCAAATTACACTCACTAGGCACAGAGCCAAGGAAGAGTCCAAAAGAGAGCAGGGGGAGAATAACATGCTAAATACTCCCCATATCTGCCTAATCATCAGCCAGCCTTTTAGTGTAGAGAAACTGCTAACTCATGAACAAACACATTATTTAACATTAATCTTGTTGAGAAGATGCTGTGGAGACTGCACGGCAAGCCAAAATATTTTAACGTTGTTTTAGATGCTGATGTTGAGTTCTGGGGAAGAACTGTACGTGCACAATGGTGCATCTCTGCAATTTGCAGGTGTTCGTTGTAACTCAAAAAAAATGTAGCGCTGTATAAATTAATTGTGTGGTAAAGAAAAAACTCATGTTTTTAATTAGCGTTCTTTTTCAACATAAAAAAGTTGTTAAAAATGTAAAACCACAATAAGAAATGGACTTATTTTAGGTTTAGTTACGATGTATTCAATTTTACTATACAGAGGATGGCATCCACATTTGTGACCATGGACAACAAAGCCTTGGTATTATTATTTCTAAACTGAGATTTTTACATCCTCTGAAAGCTTTCTAATATACAATTTGTTAGTATTAGGACATATTATTATTTAAAACTGAGGGTGCAAAAAATCAGAATAAGTGAACTTTGTAGGCATGTTTCCGGGCATTTTTGTTAGCAATTTTGCTCCATGCACTCACAAAAAGTTTTGATATATTTACGGTAGGAAATGTACAAAATGAATAAAAAATTGACAATTTTGACCCATACAATGTATTTTTGACTATTACTACAAATGTTCTCAACCTAAGACGTTTTTGTGATCAAGGGTCACATTTAAATCTGTGTGCGGGCACATTTTGGTTTTCCAGGAATAGAAATGTAACATTTAACATTGCTGGGACCATACCATGAACCCTGCACTAATACCAAACAGAACTGAACCGAACCGGGGCTCCAAATCTGAACTGAACTGTGGCATTGGTATATTGCTAATTGAGTCTATGCATATACACTCTTAAAAAAGATTCTTCGTCGAGGTTTGTGGCTCCATAAGAACATCCACAGTAACTTTCTGTTTCAAAAAGGGTAAGAAAGAATAGTTTTTAAAACTTTGCCTAAAAGGTCCTTTGGCAAACCAATACCTGCAGTGCTACAAAAAGGAACCTCCACCCCACCCCAGTGACGTCTATTGTGCCCTAAAAGGTGCAGTTTTGTTCCTGTATGTACCTGTAAAGAACCCTTTTTACCACCTTGTCTGGATTTCTAAAATGGTCTAATTAATCTGAATTTACCCTGTTAAAGACGGTTACATCGGACGCACACACCTGGCCCGAAATTAACTTCCAGTCTGTGGTTGTTAATCGGTCTGACTAGTGGCTAATAATATAACTATTTATTTTAATTTATATTAATATTTCATGGTATAATAATTTTATTTAACAAGCAATTTGTTGAATTTTATTGTATATTACTTTTATTTGATTAAATAAACTATTTATTTATCGCATTTAAGTTTAGCCAAGTAATGGTTCTTCTACTGTTAACCCAAAATAAAATACTTACATACAATACATACTTTTAACTTGCTAGCTTGTTATTTCTTCTGCTTGTTATCAAAAATAATCAGCAGGGACTCTATTCTTTACAGATGTGCACCGAAAGTTTGCGCCACAAAAGTGTGCATGCGCAGTAACATTTTTGTGGTTCGTCTATGCATACATGAGAATATACACAAGTTTTATAAGATACATTTGTGTGCTACTGTCTGTGTAACACTGCGACATCTAACTGCAGTTCCACATCTATTGTACTTTCTGTGTTGGAATGGATTTTTTCACTGAAGCCTGCCGTTACTATTCGTACCTTTCACCATCCCACTCATTCATCTATTAACAGTTTCTTCAAAGGTCAGAGGTGCCTTTTATGTTATTAGGTATTGGACAGAGGAGAGACAAACTGCTGGGCCAGATATAAATAATAGCAACATGACTAAAGGCTGATAGAAGCACTACACACATGGAACAAGAAACCCTAAACACACACACACACACACACACACACACACACACACACACACACACACACACACACACACACACACACACACACACACGATCTCCAGTCTCCCTGGCAACCATTTAGCCCTTTTCTGGTCAGGTGTAACAGAGAACTGACCTCCCACACAGGAGACAATGGAAGCATTTAAGATTTTTGCTGATGGATTTGAACCTCGAAGAGATCAGGGGCATAAAAGTGCTCTACAGACTGATGGTTCTGTAGATGAGATGAGAATCTACAGGATGGGAAAGGGCGTCTTGATGGAAAAAGGGGGCGTAAACTGGAGATGAGGGAAATATTAGGCAGAATTAGAATTTTATTGAGACAACTGTGAAAACTACCATGGCCAATGTCTTTTGACAGATGTGGTTACCTGGTTGATCAAGGGCGGTCCGTGTGTTCAGCGAGACGCACGAGCACAGCAAGCACCACGCGAGCTGTCATCTCTTTAATTAACAGTCATTTCCTATATCTTCTCTCCATGTGGCACTTTGACCCAATCATTGTGGCTCAGGGAACATTACGAGCACAAGAGCGAGAAAACGTGTGCAAAAGAAAAAAGCCTGCAGTAAAAATGCACACGGGGAGGGAGGGAGGGAGGAAAAGAAAGCAACGCACACTAATGTAGACGTTCTATTTTGCCCAAATGAAAAATTGAATTTAATTATTTGAATGTGAAATATTAATAACTACCTCACGTTCGCTCAGAGACATTTATCTAAATAGAGCGTCTAATTAATGTGTCTGGCACCCTTATTATTCTTCTAGGGGGTTTGGAGCAGAGAGAAGAGGCATGGAAGGTCATTTTTAACCAGGACTCATGGGAAATGAAGAAAGCCAACAGAGAAAGGTCATTGGGCGGTGGGCTGCTGGATTTTCTCTACTAACCTGTTGAAAACAGACTACTGCGACGTGATTTCACAGATCTTGAAAACATTTTCTTGGCTATTGTATGCAGGGACTGTTCTGCTCTGTAAGCCACTGACTGTATAGTTGACAAAAATATCCATTATTTACAAAAGCATTCATTTGGTTGTTGCGAAGAAACTTGTTTTGCAATTTTTATGAGAAATATTTACCGTCAAGTCAAAATAATTAATACAGAATTCTATTTTAGTGTATGTCTTATTTTGTTATTCTAAAATCAGAATATTAATCTGGGTATTTTTAGGCTTTATTAACGGTATCTAAACGAATATCATCATTCTGATGAGACATTTTGTATGTAAATGAGCAAAACATATTAAAAACCTGGATAAACCTGCATACTACTACATTTTAATATAAAATGATTTGTTTGTGTTCATCTGAGTGTTGATATTTAGTCATATCTATGAAAAAGCATGAGGCTTTAAATTAGGGGAGAATTTCATTTTGTGTGAAAAATCCCTTTAATACACCTTGCAAATTTGTTGCCTTGCATATCTTTTATATCAGATATCCGAATCTAATACTGGAAGCATCATTTGTAATCTCTAAACAAAGAAATGTCGCAAGAAAAAGAAAAAAAGGACCAAATTTCAGAAGGTCTGGACCCTGTGTCACCACAACCGCATGGCATAAAGGCGAAATAACGAGGCCTTCAATTAGCAGTAGCCAATCAATGTGGTAATTGCAGTGAGAGGTTGATGGAGAGTGAGGGATTGCTGCTTGCTGCAGTCCCGTATCGATTTACTTAAAGCAATTAGACGCCTTCCCTCCACTATGGAGCTTTAGTCCCTCACCATCTGCTCCAAACACGCAACGGAGAGGCTGGGTAAATATGCTACAGGAAATCAGGATATGAGGATCAGTGATTTTTTATTTTTTCATTTTCTGCGCAACACAGTTATGTGAATAAAGATAAATGCAAAGAGTGTACACAGAGGAGTTCATACACACAGAGAGGAAGAAAAGCATATGCTGGCAAAGAACTCTCAAGGCAAGATTTACATAGAGAAAACAGTGAGCACGAGTAAGCTGAACACACTTTGAGTAGCTTTAAAATTAATATAAGAATATATTTTTATAACGCCTTTGTATATGTATAAAGCTCAGTAGTAAAGATTCTGTGTGCTGGCCCAGATTTTGACTTGCTGTGTAAAAAAAACTGACTGACCCTACTACAAAAGAAAATGTGTGTGTGTATGTGTTGGGCTTTTCTTTTAATTTAAATGAATAAAATACAACACATTTGTAAGGTTTCTGTTATGTAATATTAGCTATGAATTATAAAGCTATACATTCATAAACATACTGTCAGTTACAAAAGTTTTGAGCCAACTTATTTTTCACAACCAAAGTATCATGTCATGTGGCTTTTACAATTTCAAAACCCAATAATTTTATTGTTATAGATAAACTAAACCTGGTCATATGCAATATATAAATCAGCAGAATTCGTAACAACAATATTGAGTGTATAACACCGAAAACGTACATTGTAAAAAATACCCATAAAAAACGGGACAATTCCGGCAACTAGGGTCCCAGAAAAATACAGTAAAATTACATTTTGTTTGATTTATTTTGTAAAGTAAAATGACATCTTTTTCTTATTATTTTACACCAAACATGTATATTTTCAAGATTTTTTTCTACCACAATTCAGAAATATATGAAAATTCTGTAAAATAAAACACTGAAATACTTTACCCAAAAATAATGAAACAAATAACTAAAATAAAAACTACATATTTGAAAATGCAATAGTAATAGCAATCCAGAACTGGCCCGATGGGTCACGTGACTCGCAGTAGCCCCGTGCCATCTTTATTTTGAGCCCTCTTGTATATGTTATCCATCATGCAGAAGATAATTGCATGTGACGGGTACGCTAAACACACTTTCCACCACCCTGCCCGTTTCCATAGCAGTAAGTTACTATTATAACCACCATCGCATTCATCTACAGTTTATCTGTACAGTGATAATAGAGAAATATAATAAACAGCAGAGTCTATAAAGCCTTCTCTGCTTTTCATCACCAGTAGCCATATAGGACTATACAACCCGCTGCTGAGTGCATAATAGATGCCGGCTAATATTGATTTTGAGAGCTTTTCTCTCTCTCCAAGATGTCTTTTGAGTTCGCCCACAGCTAATCTTCAGGTTTCTTCTAATGCATTAGCCTGCAGTCATAAAAGACCCTCTTGAGTGGGCTGCAATGACAATTCGCCGGTCACACGGCACAGCCGCATCCGCTTTTCTGTGTTTTTGACTGGGAGAAGGTAAATGGTGCTCTAATTGTGATGACCTTCACTGCAGAGGGAAGTCCGTAATTGGAAAAACAGCCCTGGAGTGCGTCCATCTTCAGAAGAGCCTTTGAGATAGAGCGAGGGCAACCAAGTGAGAGAGATAGAGAGAGCTACACAAAAGTGGATAAAATAGGGTAAGCGAGGGGAAAGGGACATATATTTATAAATAGATTCACTAATATAGTATGACAATAGATGAAATCCGAAATGAAAGATGGACAAGTAGACATTGCCGGCATTCTCTGGTGGATATGCGTCTCGTGTCTGACAGAGTTCACTTCACCCCACGGCTGACTGTGTCAATGCATGTCAAGATTCGGCAGTGTTCATTTGGATGGCACATGTCTATCATGCAAAATGGCAATGGCAAGTTGTTAAGCTACCATTGAAATGAATGAGAACATGTCACTGCCATTCGCTAGCGGTGTCAACGGGGCTTAAGCTTGCATTCTGCACATTCACATTTTAAGTGCATGCACTAGGCTTTTAAATTTAAATGTTTTATTCTTTATCAACTCTGAAAATGATCCCACTTACAGGTGTCACAATACACCAGTATTGTCAGTAACAATGATTTCTTGAGTTAACACTACGCATATGATAAAATCCTAAATAACCACGGATACATGTGTGCGGAGTATGTCACAGTATGTCATCTAGTGGATTCGGCCGACTTCGCTGGCTCAACATTTTTCGTGCACATGCGCTGTTGTACGTGTTACGTCCGCACGGTCTTTAAAATTGCGATACACACGGATTGGGACGACCATGGACTCTTCTGATGACGAAAACGACATAATCCGCGCAGATGCAGATGGCCGCAGTATACTTTGAACTAGAAGTGATTGGCTCAGTGACATTCCAAAAGTGCTGATATTCAGTTTCATATTCATATTTCACTCTACTGTCTGTGTTTGTGCCATTCTACACCATGATATTGATTTACACACAAAAGTTGAAAGAATTCACACTCTTATTACTCACATGATAAAAACACAAGTCGTTCATAGAGCTGTTGTATAAAAGCAATATCAGAAGTCCTGGTGTACTGAATATCAGCATGACTGTACCTAGCTTTGTTCATCAAGACATAAAGCAAATGTATCATCTTAGCCCAGCCGTTTCTTTTTTCATCAGTACATCTGAGTCACATCCAGTTACCCTCCTCATAAACACATATTCTTTAATGCTTTACCTTAAATCACCTCAAACTCGTCTGATGGTGGTCTTCTTTCAATTTGAGATCTGCTTTTTTTAAATCCCCCGCAAAACTGCTTTTCAAAGCTGTGTCTTTATCCTTTAATGGTTTGAATAAAGCAAGTTTATTAATCTGCAGAAAGAAAGTGAGAAAAAAAACGAAGGAAAGTGGAACGAAAGCACTTTTGGCTTTCATTTTATTTGGTGAAAAGTAAGAGAGGGAGGAAAGGAGAAAATCAATTACTGGGCAACACCTGAATATTATTTCTTGTACTATGCTTCTCTGCTGCCTCCTATTCCACCAAAAAAAGAGAAGAAAAAATAAGGAAAAAACTAAATTACTCAGCAAACTTATCGCTTGCCATAGCAGGGCCGGTATTAAAGAAAACAATCAAGGCTGGTGGGATTAATCTCTGACAGCAGCCTTATCTTTAACTTGCACCTTTGTTATTTTCTGATGAGCTGCTTCTTTCTGGGCTGCCACATTGTGCCATACCTCAGTGCTCCCTTTCATTGGCTCCCCAGGCTGTGGCGGGGGACCTTTTCAGTTTATTAAAAAACCTTTATTTGTGAAGAACAAAGAGGAGACGAAGGCAAACAATAAGGTCAGGCAATCTCTTTTCTGCCAGCACTCTCTCCTCTCACCTGATATTTGGAGCATTATCAGAGAGAGAGAGAGGAAGAGAGAGAGAGAGTTTGTGTGAAAGAGAGAGACAGAGACATTGACAGCAAACAGTCTCCAAAGGGTGATTGGCACATATCAACCTCTAGCAAATAACCTTTTCCCTGCTCTTCATATTATAAAGGGCATCGCCATCTCCTCTTGCCACAGTGAGGATATCAATGTGAAAGCGAGGATGCGCCACACACACAAATATTCAGAAACAGTCTAAACTGACATGGCAGGAACGCTGAAATCACATGACCTAACAACACATTTTTATTTACTTATTTGTTACATGACAACCTGAAACCCCCCCTGAAAAAGTGGACAGATGAGATGACTTCTACCCTTTAGGTTTTGCGTAAAAATGTAATTTGACTTTGTAGGAACGGATTGATTGTTACATCTTAAAGGTCAGTGAAGATCATTTAACCTTGACCCCATCCTTCATGTTCCTGTGTTGTTTTGTAGAAGCTTCAGTATCATGAAATATCCAGAAAATGTCCAACCAAACAACTTGTGATCATCAGATTTTCTCTACATTTCAGTTTTTATTTATTTTGCCTAATGTAATAATGCTTGTAGTTACTAATAGGCCTAAATATACACTAGTATAATAATTATACTAGTGTAATAAATAAATTTTCTATTGAAAGAAATGTATATGTTGGCACAATTATATTTTTGTCTACAAAAGTCATTTTAAACCTTTAAACACACACCTTAAAATTGTTAAGATTATTAGAAACAGGTAAGTATATTTGACCATGTTTTAATTATTTTTTATCATTTCCATCCAAAATCAACACACACAAAAAATGAATGAAATTCTGCAGATGTGAACATAACCAACAACTGCTGTCATATTCTACAGGGAATAATTGAAGCAACATTTAGGTATAAGTAGATGACATCATTTTCATTATGAAAACAAATGCACTGATGAAAATAAGACATGGGATGTGGTGATTCCTGCCAGAAGATTTTCAGACAAACATTTCAAGAACCTTCAGTGAATATGCACTTTATCCAATTTTTTGGCTTCAAAAATCACTCCAAATCTGGTCATGTGAGATTGTGGATTTGAGATGTTATGAATATCTGTCAGTTGGTTTGCTGGCTTCATGAACATGTTTCTTCAGGTCTTTGGGAAGAGTAGCGCGCTGAACCTTTCCAGTACAGTCGCTGCATTATGTCCAGCCTCACCCGCACATGCTTTGCCTCCCTCTCGACGAAATCAAGGCCAACATCTGCAGTGACAAGTGTTTCTGCTCACCTCTTCCTCTTATCTTTCCTTTTCCAGGAAGCTCTCTCTCTCCAGACCTCTAATCTCCCTCCCTCCTCCTTCCCTCTGTATTCATCAGACTCGGCCTGTCCACCCGATGGCTCTCTTTATCTTACTGAGGAGGGAAGAGCAGATACACAAATAAAATGGGGAAGGTAGAATCTGATGAATGCGGTTCCCCGCAGTGGCCCGCTTTAAGTGCGCTGTCTTCTTTTGGCCTGTAATGGAGGTCCCTGTTGGCAAAGAGATTTCGTCCTGTATTATTCATTGCGCTCCGAGGCCGTTTCTTTCTCGGAGGGCATAGATGGGGCGACAAAGCACGCTGTTCCTGTGCTGGGAACGTTGCGGTTGCTGTGTATTGTTTGATGTTGTTATTGAAGCATGTAGACGGTGCAAACACTTGACACAGTTGTTAAACACGGAGCGCCTAAACGTCTTCTAACTCAACATCAAACGCTATGCTAATGTTGCGTCGCATTAGCCGCGCATGGCGGAGGCAGAGCGGAAGAGTGTGGCGAGGCTTTTGAGAGACGCGCAAATAAACAAACAAGCACACGCATTATCTCTCGCCGACGCACACACACAAAAACAATCTGAGGCTGTGCGCTCTTGTGGAGTGGAGTTCTGAGAAGCGTTTAGAACAATTATAATAGCACATACTCAGACTAACTAACCAATGCATGCAGGAGAGCTCTTTCATTCTGGGCTAAAGACTTTCAGATCACTTGATGGGAAGTGGCCCTTGGGAAATGAATTTGCCCAATCAGACAGGCACATAAACACATCTCTGTCATGGACACGGAGAAGTGCACATTACAGCTGGACATCATGCAGATCGCATTCAAAGCATGATGCAGTGGGTCAGCAAGGACAGAATGAGGTCTGGTAGGCTGATGGCTTGTACATTTTTTGTGCCAGGTATCATGTAGCTTTTGTTTTTCGTGTTTTTCTAAATTAGTCTAATCTGTTCGATGTTTAAGGTCACATTTCTGAAAATGATATGAAAAGTATGTGTATCAACAACCTTTTAAGCTTGACTTGGAAGTCTGTAAGGAGACAAACCTTATAGCGGATTACTGCTTATGAGGCACTGAATTGACTGGTTGGCAGTCCAGGGCTTAATCAAAAATGGTCAAAAATTTTGTTCAATTGAGCTTAATGTGTATTTTAAATATACTGCGAGGTCTGGATTGGTAATCGGGCATTTTCCCGGTGGACCGATGCCTAGTGGTATCGCATACGAGCGGAGGAGGACCCCCGGAACGTGAAATGCAGTCGGAACGTAATCGCGGATGGAACTCAAAGCACATGGAAGGAACCGACAGGCAGCTAGGCATGCATCTCTGTCTGTGATCTTATCTAAACAGTCTGTAATAGTCTAATAAAGTCTATTGGATTCTTTACAAAACATGATCTCTTAACCTGAAAATGTTGCTTAAAAAAAGCAAGACTACACTCTAAAAATGCTGGGTTGTTTTCTCGCCAGCGATGGGTTAAAAAAGGACAAGCCCAACCGTTGGGTTGTAAATTAACAAAATGCTGGGTTGTTTTAACCCATTGTTGGGTCAAATATATACCATTTGCTGGGTTAATTTAACCCGGTTTGTACCTTTATGTTGGGTTAACAATATCCCAGTGTACACTTCTTAAGATGCATAATTTAAGGGGGAAAATGTAAAAAAGCTTTATTTTATAGTTTTTTCAAAAGGTTTTTTTGAAATATACCATCAAATCACAGAAAAACACTTTAGCGAATTTACAAGAAAAACATGAAAAACATAATTTTACAGGGAAAACTGTTATGTCCAAAGCAAAAATTGATGTGAGTTTAATACATACAGTAATAGTGATAACTTCAAATACATATCCTACATTGTGTTGACATAAACTCATGGCTGTTTTAAATTAGATGAAAAACGGATCAAATAAATTTAGAAGCATATGTGTAAAAACATGACACCCAAAACTTAACACTGCCAAATAATGAGATTTCCTGCCATCTTCGTGACACCAATATATCTGGCATCCCACTGTTCTGTTCATATGTCATGTCTAGAATGTGGGCCACATTCATCCTGAAGCTGACACCTGGGCCCCACGTCAATTTATTTTGAAAGGTATTAAACCAATGACCATGTTTGAGATAATAAAGAACTAGGACATTAAAACTCTGGTCACGGTGGTAAACCAAACCCAGCTCAATAGTCTTAACACTCCACTGAAAGGAACAAAACAGAGCTAATAGCACCTGCAGTCTTTTGCTCGTTCAGTGCATTGGCTTATTTCCCTCTTTAGCTTACCATCATAAGGACGGTTTTCCTGTATGGGATGCACCCATGCTCCTATAATTGTCTTTTGTTTGAGGGGTAATGAAGCTCCCAGCATGCATCTGTCAGGTGTCGGTGTGCTCTCCCAGAGCTGGTGCGTGTGTATGTGTGTTTGTGGGGCCCAGCTGGAGTTCTCTACATGGGCTCATATAACACACGTGTGCGCGCACACACACACACACACACACACACACGCACGCACACACACACGCACACACAAAGCTTTGGTAAAGAGAGAATAGGGCTTATTATTGCTACCTAACTGCAGCGTGTACAGGCTCTCAGACACCTGTCCCATCCGTGTGTTCTGGAATAATGACCTCACACCTGACACCAATAGGCCATATACACAGGGCTAATTCAGTCACCAGGAGGTCCAAAACGAGCATTTATTGCGCGATGACACCCCGCGGAATGAGGACGCCACACCTGGACCAAACACAGATGGATGAAAGCAGAGAGAGAGAATAAGAGGGCGGGCATTAACCAAAGCATCTTCCTTGTTTATTTTCTACTGAATTGATAACAAAAAGCTGCCGTATCTAGACCACAGTGATGAACATTTTGCAGCACAAAACTCACTGCTATGCTGTAACTAAGGAGAAATATTTTTTAAGCGAATTGTTACATGGTTACTAGGGGCCTATGGGTAAAAGAGCCCACCCCCAGGGCTCTGTAATATTCTGGTATCTAGAAATTACTCAGATTCCTTCTTTACTGTACATTTGGCATATCTGTATTTTGGATACAATAAAAAAATATTGCCGTCACAATGCTGGTGGGCTGCTACGCAGATGGTAAGGTGTCTATCTGTCCATTTTCAAAGTAACGGCATACCTATTCTCCATGCGCCACATGATTGCAAATATAATTTGAAGACGCACATATGTGCAAAATGAATTGCGTGCTTTAGTTTAATATTATCTGTGGTGCGTCTGTAATTGTTCTTTCCTTCAGTAATATAAAAAACTAAAATGAAATGCAGGGGAGCAAAACTCCAGCCATATGTCTGTCCAGTATGATTA
Organism: Oreonectes daqikongensis; assembly: GCA_026939265.1. Classification (NCBI taxonomy): domain Eukaryota; kingdom Metazoa; phylum Chordata; class Actinopteri; order Cypriniformes; family Nemacheilidae; genus Oreonectes; species Oreonectes daqikongensis. Next base: position 12,555,627 of record JAOTQM010000311.1, read on the forward strand.
ATTATGACCCTGAACTACCATTAGCAATGTGACTGTGTTCAATAGCTCTGACAGAACGCTGCGCTATACAACTGGGGGGGGGGGGGGGGTTGGCATGTAAGCCATAGAACAGTAGATGCTCCATGATCTTGTGGTGTGTTTTACAGAAGAATGCTCTCATTAGGGCAGCCCATATGTGTATAATAGTGTAATGGTTTGTATTCTGAGCGCTCACTCTGTTGTCTGCTAACTGTGTTTCTAAACTTACAGAAATGTGCCTTGCTGTTTACTGTTCACATAAACATTCTAGTTTTTGTGTCAAGTTTGTTTCTATGCATTTGGTGACAGCTCAATGGACTGCTATTTGGATCACTCTTCATAGGGAGCAACTAAACAGTGAGATGGTAACACTTGCATTAGTTAACATAATAATAAATAATGTTAAATAAAACTTATACAGCATTTGTTAATTTTAGTCAATTTCAGAATTTACACATTTTTATTTGACATTTTTAAACGTTGTATCTGTTAACATAAGTTAATGCACCGTGAACTAACATGAGTAGTCAACCTGATCTCACAAGAAGTCGTAAGTGTTTTCCGAGGTGGCTAATATGAATTCATACGTTGGGAGTCATACAAAAACGTTCGATTAAGCAATACTGATGGCCCACCCCTAACCCCGCCCCTACACTTAACGTCACTGGCGCGAAAGCAAACGTCACTGGCGTAAAAGCAAACGTCACTGGCGCGAAAGCAAACGTCACTGGCGCGAAAGCAAACGTCACTGGCGTAAAAGCAAACCGTACTAAAACATATGACTGAGATTTTATGAAGTCATACGAATTAGTCAAAATTAGCCACCTCGTAAAATACTTACGATTTCGCCGTGAGATTGCATTGGAATGAATTCATACAATCTCAGTTGTACGTTTTAGTACGGTTTGCTTTCAGGCAAAACTAACCAATGCATGCCAAGGTGACGGGCCAGTGACGTTAGGTGTAGGGGCGGGGTTAGGGGTGGGCCTTCGGTACGTTTTTGTATGACTCACAACATATGAATTCATACAAATTAGCCACTTCATAAAATACTTACGACTTCCCGAGAGATCAGGTTGGATTAGCATGTACAAAACAGATTAATTTATCTTTGAATTGGATCAAATATTGCAGCCTATATTTTCGGAACAGCTAGGATTCACATTGAGATGCTTTAAAATGCTCAATAGGTATTGAGTTCAGTAGACTTTGCCACTTTATTTGTCTGTCTCGTCTGACTCTTCTGTTGCCTCTGTATTGTGGCAGTAATAAAAGGTGAGAAAGCTTGCAGGAAGCTCTGTGTGCCTCACAAAACAGAGTCAGTGTTCAGCCCTCATTAACTTTTGTCTCATTGCAACAGTCATGACTACTGATTAACCAGCTGCTTCTCTGTGCTCGCTCCCTGTTTCGTCGTCTCACTTTTGTTCTTTCTTAAGAAATGATGTATAAAAAACATTTTACCGTATAATAGGTAGCAAATTTTGCAGCCTTGTTTGTGTGCAACAATGCTAATGTTTTAGCACAATGAAACTATGCTGCATCTTTGGAAAAATATATATTTATTTATATGTGATGTTAAGTTCATGGGTTTGGTTTTTAGAATAAACTGCTTGAAAAAATGTGTACGGCAAGTTACTTTGGATAAATGTTATAAGCAAATGGAATAAATAGCATTTATTTTATCAAAATGAAAATTATGTCTTCATCTATTCACCCTCTTGTCATTTCAAACCTGTGTGACTTTTTTTCTTCTGCAGAACACAAAATAAGATATTTTGAAGAATGTTGCTAACAATGTCGGTATCCATTCACTTCTATTGTTGGACACAAAACCAATGCAAGTCAACGGGTACCGCCGTTGTTCGGTTACCAACATTTTATAAAATATCTTCTCTTTTGTTCTGCAGAAGAAAGAAAGTCAAACAGGTTTAAAATGAAGGTGAGTAAATGATGTAATAATTCATTTTTGGGTGAACTATCCCTTTAACTCTAAAATGGGTTAAGCACAGAACAATGTAAATAAATGTGAATGCTGGACACTACATTTTTAGATTCACTACAGAACTCTGAAAAAAACATGAAATATTGTTCTCCATGCAGTTTGATCAGTTGTGAATATCACCTTTGATTAGTCAATGACACGCTGTAGCTGTGAAGAGATCATTTTTGTCTGGCGTGGCACGTGTTGCCTCCATCTGCCTTTCTCTCTCTCTCTCATTGAAAATTAACTAGGTTAATTACGGTTACCACGTATCATGTGAAACACCCTAAAAATAGCAGTTAATTCCATGGACTTGTAAAAACTGACCTGGATTACTAAATGAGACATGCATTTATTGTAATTTGTTGCATCTTGATACTTCTATTCTGTTATAAGGTATTTCGCTTACAGTATGTGTATTAAACAAACAGCTTGAACATCACCATCTTTTTCCATCTATTCAGTGAGAGAGACGAGTACCGAGTTATAAACTCTCAGTAATTTTGACTGCATTGAATTCAGATCTGATCAGGGAGTATCTGTAATAAACACAGTGTGTGTGTGTGTGTGTGTATGTGTGTGTGCGTGCGTGTGTGTGTGTGCGTGTGCATGTGTGTGTTGCTACTGTACTCTCAGCTTGTTTACCTCTCAGTCACCGCTAATGAGTGATCAACTTTCCCAGCGTGAGTGTCGCGTGGGTAATTCGATGGCGCTCCATGTTCCCAAATGCCAGAGAGGAGCTTCATTAAAGAGAAGCCCTGTATAATCAAACAATTAGTGCAGTGCCTGAGATGAATGCATTCCACTCATCAGTGAATCGTTTCTGACTGCCACGCTTCCTCCTTTAAATATGTTCATATGATGAAACCTTACAACTCAAGAGCGTTAGATTTACTATAGTGTATCTCATAGAAACATTCGACCTACACACACACAAACACACACACAAAATGTCTGCTACAGTCAAAATCTTACCTGGGTTGCATTTTGAGTTCATGTTGTCTAGTATTGCAGTGGATGTTGCCAGGAGAATAGAAGCTTAAGGCAAATAACATACATTACACACGTGCGCAGACATGGTTGCTTGGCCAACACATTATTAGAGATGTTTCGTTGAACATATTTAATGTGCGCTCCTGCGTTGCTGTGGCAACCATTAAAGCGGATGTGCTATAATTTAAGTAGCTAGTCTGTCACCAGTCTGAAGGTCTAGTGCACTATATCGAGTGTGTGGTGCTGTCCAAAACCAGAGTGAACATCTTTATTCACTACTTTTGGTCATTTTTCACCCACAAAGCACTCACTCAGTATTTCCCATGATGCAACACAAGTCGACCTCCTGATTGGAATCAGCAGGAGGACACCGATAGTTACCATTACAAATACATGTATACAGTTGTCTTTGTTCTTGTTGACAGTTTTATTTAACTTTTAAAGAATCAACTGATTAAATAAATGTGACAGACGGTATGTTTTTATTAAATCAGTATATTAAATCATTTTACTAACCATAATAGTAAACAAATGTGACAAACTGTTGTTTTGTTCTCTTCCTTATAAACTAATACAAAAAAAACCTTGATAAATAAGATGAAAATGAACCATTTTACAAAACAATCCATATCGACCAATTCAGATGACGTAAGCATCACTGGATCAATGCTAGTCCAGCAGAACTTCCTGTTTTCAGCTCATAAATGGTTAAACAGAATACAACCAACAGAATATTTATAACCGATTCAAAATGTAAAAAATATCTCTAAGACTTAATTATAAATAAGATTTAAAATAATGATCAAAATAATACAAATTGAAACCGGAAGTGCTTCTGGACCAGTGTGTACATCTTGCAAAGTGGTCTATAGGCAAAGCGTTTGGTTTATGATGTCCAATACAGGCTATATACATCACTGTCCGAAATCACTCACTTATTTTCATTCACAGGGGACATCATTTACTATATAGGGAATAGCGAAGGAGTGAACAAGGGAGCGGTTTTAAACTTTAATTGGCTAATTGACTGCACTAGAGGCCATCTGACATTTAAAACAACCAATCACAGTTCAGCTTTGTTTTCTTTGTTAAGGAATGCAACAGACACATCTATCAGAAACCCTGTCTCGGAAATTTAACCAGTGTGACGATTTTAAAACGCCTGAAGTGTTTCCAATTTTGTTTCCAATTTTGTTTGCATCATGCATCAGATGTTGATATCATAACCACGCTGACTTTATTTTAAAACTGTTTCTTTACCCTGAAAGTAGATGACGTTTTTTGCTAGTCCATTATAGTGCCCCTTGTGGCAATGCAAAGAAATGCAACTCATAAATTAAAATGAGGACAGAACATTTATGCACAACAATGCAGAAAATGTATTTGCTCCGAAACAATAACCATCAAAGGTACTTTGATGTCAGAATTCAGCTCAACATTTTTAAAGCCCAAATGTATCATTTATAAATGCAAGCAGAGGCAGGGCTACATAGATACATGGATACAAGCAGTCTAGAATCAAGGATGCATCTTCCACGGCTGTGAGCTAATTCATGTTTACGTGTCTAGCGCTGTCCACTGTCCTGCTAATTTAGACAGATGACGCAAAGCTAAGTCGCAAAACACTGCAGGCACAGTGTTGCTGTGTCAATAGCGCCATCATTCACGCACTATCATCCACTATACATGCCTATCTACAAGATGAAATCGAAACAACAGGAAAATAGACACGGCAGCTGAAAGATGTCATTTTATCAACAAGCTATAGTCTTGATTTCATGTAACAAGCGAATGCCCGCAAATCTATTGAATAATACAAGTAATCAGGAAGATTTGATGTTTTTGTAATCATGATGGATTACGTTTCATAAAGTATACAAGCCATCTCATTATTTCCAGAATATGGATGAACCTCGGATATTGCCACAGCGCTACCTCATCCTGGGGAGCCGCACTGTGGTTATATGAAAAAATTCAGTGTTATGAATAATACATGTTTCTCAGCTGTCTAAGCATATTAGGGAAGGGCCTGAATAGCTGATGAGATTTACACGGGGCAAATAGAGCATTGCCTTACTGAGGGGGCTGTATTAGACTTAATCTAACCAGAGTGCAAATGAAAACAAATTAATAAATATCTGCACTGCGCAATAAATAAATAAGTGGGCTTGTTGTGCTTGTGGCTGCACGCTCGACTGGCTGCGAGCGCAGAGTGCAGCCAAACGGGCCGGTGTCGAACAGCCACTCCCTAAGCGAAAAACACGAACAAAGGGTTAAAGAAAGCGATCGCTAGAAAGCGCATGACGTTTAATAGTCAGGTTTTATATGGTTTCGGTTCCGGGACATAGGGGCTTTTAGTTGAATCAGCATAAATTAGCATTGATGGCACCTTGCTAATATGCCACAGCTGCACTAGTGATCCAAATGTGGTTGCTGGGTGGAGGCCCAGAGGAATCTGTGACCCCTCTAGGGTCCATTAAAAAGCGGCTGAATGCAGGCATTAGTTTAGCCAATTATCCAGATCCAGCTCGGCTCGTCCCCGCAGTACACTGCACATGTTTTCCTAGACACATTTGGAACCACGGCAGATATTATTATGTCCTTATTTGGCCAGAACATATCAGCAGTGTGCATTTACCTTCCCATAAAATCTTCAATTTTACAAATATCACACACACACACTCCTTTGTTAATGCTAATGGACACCGTGACATATGAAGGGCCGCGGTTCAATGAACACACACGCACCAATCCATACACACTCGCACGCAGCTGTCAGCTTTTCAGACACACAGCTGTGTTATGTCGGACAAGCCTGGTCCAGCAGTGTGTCTGTATGTCTGGACTTGGCGCCGGTCACTGAAGAGCTTGACTGATAATTGAAAGCGCTGTGATATTCTGTCAACACCTTAAACTTGCAAATGACAAAACACCAGCTCGTATGATTGGACGGACATGTTCAGTACAGTACATTGGCCAAAACAGCAGAGCGTGACACTTTGCTTAGCATGCTAATCAAGTATGCTAATGTGAAAACATGCTAATTGACTTTTTATAAATAGAGATGTTTTAAGTGGCAATTAAAGACATTTTAAGATTATGATATTATAATTATGTGAAAACGCTCATAACACTAATTCCCATATTAGCTAAACAAGCTGCTCAAACTGATTTTAAAATTTGTAGCGGATGAATAAAATAAAAAAAATATAAAAGGAAAATATCATATTTAATATTTTTTTTAAGAAATATAATTGAAAGAAAGCCCTTTTAAATAACAGATTATACAGAACTTTAAGAGTCAACAATTATTTTTTTCACATTGCTGATGACTGTACTGGAGAACCAACTGACATAGTCATAAAATGAGAATTGTGTTCATGAACACGAATTCCCCCCTTTTTCTGGTGTCAGCCAGCACAAAATTTTTCGTTTCACTTAGCTCAACTTTTTTGTGTCACTCAACACGACTATCAATATACAGGCCGCATGTGTATATACATTTATATATTTGTTACCTGATATCAGGGGTATAAGTTGTACATATAAGTTGTACATATTTCTACGAGGTGGCTATAAGCCACCCCTTACCCGACCCCAAACGCTAAAATCACAGGTGTAAAGGCTAATTTTGTTAAAACAATCACATTTTACGAGGTGGCAAAGCAACGATAAAGGCCCGCCCCTAAATCTAACGCCACAGGGCAATGTCAAACATAATAAAATGTACCAAAGAGATAATGTACCGTACGAATTTACATGAATGAGCCACCTCGTAAAAAAGGTACAAATTCCCATTAGATTGCGTTGATATATATTTATACATATAAAAGATACTTCGTATTGAAACACATACTGTAAGTCGTGCTGAGTGGCGCGAAAAAACGTGTCCATGAACATGAATCAATAGATTAAATTTTGTGCACAAATTCCTTTGAAACTGTTGGGAGAACATACAGACAAATAAGTAAACATGCGTTGTGTGAAAATGTAAAGTTTCTCTTTTTCTCGCTACTGTACAAGCACATTAAACTGCACTGTGAGAGATTGGTGGCGGAGCGGGCCTCATTTTTCATTACAGCTGCCGCCAGCTTTAGGGATCTTTCATTTCCTCAACACTAATGAGCTATAGCTGGAAAGAGAGAGAACTAGAGGAAGACAGACAGACAGACAGATAAATAGAGAAGATGGTTTATGTGGCAGCCCATCTACCCTCACTCCAGTATAGATAATGCAGTGGGTGATAGGAGCCCTGGACACCGCCAATGTCCTCTCGCCTTCAGATACGGCCTCCGATAGCGCTGGCGCTCAGTGGAGACTGTCGCCGTGCCACTCTGCCAAGCCACTCGCTGACGAGAACAGAACAGCTGGAACCTCTGCTACATCTTTTCCTGCTCTAATAAAGAGAGGATTATGGGATAGACAGATCGACATTCTGCCCTCTGTCTGTATGCCCTCTGAACAACAAAAAGATCACTGTATTTACAGGACAATAATTGCCACTTTTGTGTGGAGCAACATACTAAATAGTGAAAGAAAGATAGTGTTTTTGTGCATTTAAATTATTAGATTGATTCCAAATAAAGTTTTTTCTGCTTTCAGTTTCGTTTGATTTTTTCATGTTTTTTGTAAAGCATTAAAATTACATGGTGTAAAAAATAGCTAAAAATGATTTAATATTATAGTGACAGTTCCCCCAAAAATGAAAATTCTGTCATCATTTACTCACCCTCAGATTGTTCCAAACTTGTATACATTTCTTTGTTCTACTAAACACAAAGATATTCGGAAAAATCCAAATTACCAAAACAGATCTCATACCCAATTAACTGCCATAGTAGGAAAACAAATCAATGGAGGATGATATCTGTTTGGTTATGGACATTCTTCCAAATATCTTCCTTTGTGTTTAGCAGAACAAAGAAATGTATAGAAGTTTGGAACAATCTGAGGGTGAGTAAATGATGACAGAATTTTCATTTTTTGGGGAACTGTCCCTTTAATTTGATTTACATTTTTAATTTAAAATAGAAAGGGTTGGTAGCATGTTGACAAGATTAATTTACTTGTAGATGATAAATATCTGACATGCTGTCACAAATAATATTTTCTAATAGCGTTCCTGTTGTGTGTGTGTGTGTGTGTGTGTGTGTGTAATCTAAAATAAGATTTTGATTCTTTGAGTTTTGGGTTATGATATTAATGTTGTTGTTGTTGTTTCTTTTTTCTTAATGGTTTCTCAAAATGACAACCATTGATTTGAACAATGTTATGGAAAATAAAGGGACGGGAGTTCTGTCCATGACAACCTCTGGTTACCACGGTGAGGAATGTTGTTGTTATTGCAGTGCTGGTCATATCACGGGAATCCCAAACACACAAACAACCATGTTCTAATGGGCTGCCCATCTGGCCAATAATCCAGAGTCAATGAAAAAAACCTTTTTAAAGTGACACCTCAACTGGAACAAATTAACAGTGTGGACGAGTCAAAGATTGACACAAGATAATGTTATAGATTAGACTGCTATTCATACCGCTGTAAACAGTAAATAAAAGAATCAGTATCATCAAATCTTATTTTTGTGATCTTAACATTACAAATAATAACCAATATTTAAAAGATTCTTCCATTCAGATATACAGTATAAGCATATGTTGGGCAATAATTGATCAAATATCTTTTGAGTGTTGCTTGCTGATATTGTTTCATTTGAAGATGTAAAGAATAGAAGTCTACTGTTATTGGACAGAATGCATCTACTAACTCAATACGTTTGATTCATGAACAGAAGGTTTCATTTATCATTCTGTGTCTGTGACAAACATCCCCTCGGGCCGACTCCGCATTCACACGACTATAGTTTTCTTTAACGCGATTTCAGTTACACATTAGCTTAGCCTGAAATAAACCCAATTTCCATCTGGCATTACTTCAGAAAAAATGAGATACTTGTATGTAATATATGAAAGACATATGACTTTCTGTTGAAATATACACTCACACATCCACATAACATTATGGGTGAAACACCCTTAAAATCTCAATCCACCGGAGCGCTTCAGCCTTTCCGTGTCAGACGTAACCAGCCAGGAAATGAACACGGTGCCAAGTGTGTGTGCCAGAAGACCTGTGGATGTGGCCCTGGCACCCTGCACTGGCATTTGTTGTGACATATTGCCCGTGTGATCATTCCACCTCAGGGTCGTGTTCCTCTAGCACGGTTGGCGTCCCTTCCCCACAGTCTGTGATCCAGATCCATAACCCTCCTCTCTAATCACTCGTTCTCCAGGGATAGAAGGGTGAATGGGGGGAGGAGTCATTTGAATGGGAGGCAAAGGCCTGGCACGGTCTGCGGGGCTCATTTCAGTAATTCATTCCCCATCTCTGAGGACCTGACTGCTGGCACTGAATCTACCAGAGCTTTTTCACTTTCATTACTTCTTTCGAAATTCCTCTCTCGTTTTTCTTCTACATTTCTTTCTATTTAGTGATTGTTTGTCCTTTTTGTCTATTCATTTGTTCTCCTCTTTCCAGTATGATTATTGCACTGCCTGCCACAATAAAAAACAAGATTTTGAATGATTGAGGTGTTTTGGAGGAAATACAAACCACATCCACTCAAAGTACTTCCATATGCACCTGTTTAATGACATCGATGCAATATCTATATTGAATCAATGTTTTCTATTTATTAAATAGAATGAGTCAGGAGGCCCTTGTGCAAAATCCTTTAAACAAAATGTAACCAAACACATTTCAACCACACGGATCATAAATACACCTAAACAATGTCCCTATTCAGAGAATGTCCAAAAATAATTTTGGGTTTGTTTTTATTATAATGTTTTTTCTTATTTGTTGAACTGCCTTTAATTTGTGCTGATTTAAATAAAAAGCTTATTTGTATGAATTATTTTTAAGTCTTTGAATTACGATAAGCTCCTAGCAAAATAATTACATTTATCATAATATATGAGTTATCTAGTTATAATAATAATAACAAATAATAATAATGGATAATAATTATAAAATCCAAGATTAACTTGGAAAAAAACACAAGAGAAATAATAAAAAGTAATAAAAACACAAATAGAAGACAAATAAAGTAAACTGCATTGAAATAATAAACAAAAACATTTTCCCTGTTCAATTTCTCCCCCCCCCTTTTTTTCAAAATACAGCCACGGAAAAAATTAAGAGACCCACTTTATTTCAAACCATTTCTATGTCTTGTCGTCATTCCAGTCCAGTGTCTGTTGAACAAAATCAAACCACAAGCATGACAAGACACATGAAAACTGTGATTATCACATAAAAAAAAACCAAATACATGTACAAAAATTACTGTTGTACTGCTTAAAAGGGAATATGAACTTGTTTTCTTTGTAGTATTTGAGGTCTAAAAAAATGCATCTTTTCTGTTATTTTTACCTGTTTCTACAGTTCTCATTTTCTGCAAATATGCAAATAGAAACAATATTTATACTTATAAGGAAATTATGCTTTAAAAATGTATCTTAACATATATAAATATATTGCAATGTATTAAAAAATATAAAACATGCAATACTGCAATATATAAATAAAAAATACGATATAATAGACTTATAAAAAATGTCAGTATATAAAGAAGTCACAACTTCATTGTATTACATGATGTAAATAATGCAAAGCATTTATGACTCATGAAGCAAACTCCTTATGATTCCTAATATTTTATCCATCAACATAAACACCTTTTCCAATCTGAATCTTTACATCTTGCTGTCTTTCCGAAGTCCAGATCTGGTCTTTGTTTATGAGTGAGTGGCTGCCATTGTGTGCTAATAGCTACTTTAAATAGCACCAATTAGGCAGAAGCCAGTGATGTTCAATCACTCTGAGGCTATTAGCCTGTAATCAGGTGCTGCTCAGGACCCTCTGTGTTCAGGTCTCTCGCTCGCTCCATCTCTCCCTGTCCATCTCCCTCGGTGGGGGGTTAAGGAGACTGGGGAAAGGGAATGAAGCCCCTCGATGACCATAAAACGAAGATTGAACGTTTGCTGTGGCGAAACAGACCGGAATGTGTCTTTAACTGTATGAGGGTTATAGTTTTAATGCAAAGGGAGTGATATCTGTTTATCTGTTTTGGTTGCTTTGCATATTTGTGTAGCTGTGTGCTTTTTAAGCCCGTATATAATAGTATATTCACAATTGAAGTATAATGCTTGTAAATGTTGATCTTGTATTATCTGTTTTTAGAATGATAACATGGCTTAAAACAGGCAGAAGCGCACACGCGCATAGACGCACACACACGCTGTCGTACCGTCTCACACCTGTTCAAACAATCCCGACTTTACAACAGCAGCCCAAGCTGCTTGTTTTGATAATAACTCTGTTGGCCGAAAACATTTCCAGACCACTGATCCTTGTTTGACTGCTGCTCTGTTGAGTTTGACCAACGCCACACGGAGGCCAGGTCTTATCAAACAGGATGTGATCATTTCCCACAATCGCCCTCTTTGGTGCTTAGAGCCAGACGAGGCGCCATAAGAGAGAGGCACCAAGGTGTACAAACTCAAACAAAGAGTGGAAAACAGATGCTCTCGTGCATGCGCTGCCTGACTATTATCCTGACTTATTATCGTTTCATAGCTTTCACATCATTGTTAACAATGATTCAATGTAAATCATAACCTCCAAAACTCAAATTACGTTTAACACAATCCAGTAACTGACCATACTGCATATAATGCCTATACGGGTCACATGATTGACATACGGGGGAAGTGTGGCTGTTTCCACTGTGTATGTTTGCGCTACACCTGAATGACACGAGCGGTAGATGTGTTGTCGGCTTTGTATGTAGTAGAAACACACAGGTGCTTTTTGTACCTGCTGGGGATGAGGGTCCCTCAGGGGCCGCTATTAGTACATACATCACCGGTGGGGCTTTTTTCTTGCCCTTTTGGAATTTCTTATTTCGGGAGGGCCGAAGACTGCTGAGAAGCACAAAACCCGAGACTCAAAGAACATGTGACACTGTGACCTGCAGAGCATGCTGGGAAACACTGCAAATCTGCAGGTGGTATCTACAGTAGCCCACATAGAATCTACAGGCCTCTCGGTTTTTAACCTTGAAAAAAACTGTTGGAGGAAGGGGAGTTGCTAACTGTGCAAAAAAAAGGTTTACATTTGTCTGATATGATTTTACTGTGCACATAATGTGACCAGAGAAAATCAAATGTAGAATAAACTGCACGATCTGCTTATTTGGTTCAATTGGCTTTGTTTTTTCTGCATAATCTACTCTAAAATAAATCAGTCCATTAGGGGGCACAATCAGAGAAGAGACTGCTGGCTGAAACGCAGAGCAATTCACTAAACAATGAACAATGAAGAAAATTCAGCTTATGTATAATTTACTATCTTAGAAATATTTTGAAGGACAATTATATTTAGAGAAACCTGCTTTTCCTCTCTTTTCTATAAACCTTTTTTCCCTTTATATTCATGATTGCAAAATAATTGTAGCTGTAAAAAAACAATACATACAGTACATTTTTACAGCAGGCACTTTTATCCATAGTTATACCTTTATGTAATAATGTTTGATGTGGGTATTTGTGTACAGTATGCAAAACTGAATTTAACTTTGTCTCTGTGGGGCAAGAAATCTTTTTTGTTTTTCCAGATCAGATATGACAAACACAAAAGAAACGATCAAAAGATATCAAATCATAATTTGTGCACAATGGTTACAGTATAAATACAACCATTGAAAGAGAGGCAAAGGTGATCTGTTGAAAACTCAAGGTTGTGGGTTCTCTTGTGAGCTGCTGTACACACACATTTGCTCAATAACATTCAGGCCTAGAAATACAGTACAAGGGAACAATATACGATATTGTGCACACACTCAGGCCGGAATGACTTCTTCTATTACGACTCAATACAGATATGCTAAGAAATAACACTCCACCTTCATGTAAAATAAATTCAGTCTCTGTCAATAAAGTGGGATGAACAAGGACATTGCAATTTTGTTAAACTACAGAGATTTTGTGCAAACAAATACTTTATTCTCTCAGCGATTGTTCGGTGAGGAATTCATTACCGATCATTTATTCAACACATTACAAATTAATATTTAAGCCTTTAACAAAGCAGTGCTGAGATTTCCATCTGCAGTAATGTTAACTGATCTAAATAAAAAAAAGATTTTAAACAAGTAGTAGAACAATAACAGTTGAATCTAAATGTTTACAGTAATTGAGCTCACGACCGATGGCATGAACAGAAAACAAACAAATGAGTTGTATGATGTGAGATCTTTATTAGCAGAACATCATGTACTCATTCACTACACTTACTGTATGTGAAAACACAATATTTACAGAACAAAACACGTTTTTTTCGATAAAAAATATTTTTGAATAATTACATCAACTGAACATATATTCTCTTACACGTACATTTATAGAACATCCCACTTCTTGTTATGTACAGTATCATTTCAGAACACGTATTGTCGTATTTTACAATATTAAACAGCGTGACTGCAGGGAAATCCCTGTTCAACACAAATCACCTATTTTAAACAATAGATGTCAGATGTTTACATTTCCAGACGTTATCTGTAAAGCTTTACGGTTTGACGTTTTAGTAAAATTAAGATATAAGTTTGTCTAAAGTTGTCTTCAGTTATTCTCAAATCAGAATTCCAGTGGCGGGGTGAAAAGGGGGGTGTGGGCAATATTTGGATTCCCTGTCCAAATTGAACATTTCGTCCGCTGAGAGAGAACAGAATGGACACGGGAGAAATCTGGCTGGCTTCACCACGTCGTTGACAGCTGATGTTAAAATGTTTACATATTACGATTTACTAGCTATTAGTTTCAGTGCTGTTCCCTCCCATGTGATCGGGCCTGGTGTGTGTTGGATTCCCCGGTGAAGCTGGGCTTGGCTTTGGATGGGTTCAGTGCACACCTGTGAGAAAGGAATGAATAGAAGGGGTGTGTGAGCTGTCTGCTCCAGACTGACTGGCGCCACCGACAAAACAGAGAGCGTGCTTGATCAACAACCCAAAACAAACCAGGCCAAACAACGAGCGCGGGCCTGGACCGCTAACCTCGCAGCTGCAGGCCAACTAGCCCTGACACTTCACTGTGGAGTTGTTGCCTTACTGTTATACAGTGGACAGTTATTGCTCGATGTACAGCTGCTCAGAGCTGCTGCCAGAGTTACGGTCCAGCCAGGGCGGTAAACACAGTAAGACAGATTGTCACAAAAACACCATTCATGCTAACAAGAATATTATAGTAATAACTTCTATCTATGCGGTTTATTCTGTCACGGCTCTATTAATAATTGCAGTCATTGCAGCTGCATGTTCTGCCAGGTCTGTTAGAAGACTGTTCTTAGTTATTCTAACAGTTTCGCCCGGTTCTTGTAGAATAACTGTGTAATAAAGAAGCATTTTTGATATTGTGGCTCTTTTCTACCGATGTCGTTCTCTGTGTTATGCTCCAGCCTGTTTGTACGGTCAAATTCAGGGATACAGGTTCGGATGGTGTATTTTAAATGCACGTGACATCACTGCGTTGTTGTAACAAAAGATTGTCAATTTAAACCTGAACTCTAAATGCACAACATTTTGACAAAAGCACACAACAACATTTAAAATAGAAATAATGATATTGCTTGTTTAAAATTCAAGTATGATCTTTTTTACATTGATTTCTTAAAGTAAATGTAAAGGAATGTCAGACAATGACCAGCTAAAATACAAAAGAAAATTCTTAACAAATTCTTAACATCAAAAAGGAACAGCACTGCAGAAATTCTCATCACACCCGGTGAGATTTTACCAGTGTGATGAAGTGATTGTTATAACATTATTTGCTCTAGGTGAGATATGGATTAGCCCCTTTAAAATGATTTAAAAATTGTATTTGTTGTACTCACCAGTGTGCAACATTTCAGCGACACAAAATCGAGTCTTCCTTATTGACACCCGTCGTCCTCTGAAAGCAAAGTAATCAGGTGCATTTATTCTTACTGCGGCTGAGGTGTCTTCAGAGCTATAATAACCTTCAATAAGCTTTTGTACATGGACCCAGTTTAATAATCATCATTTATAAAACAACAGAATGATAAATCTACATACTGTATACAAGGAATCTCAATGATACAAACATATGCATGTTCATGTAGGTGTAACATGACGTACACTACATATCTAGGTCTTCTATAAGACCCCTATAAGATAAATTAACAAAACTCAAGAATAGAATGTTTCAACATTTTGAGAAAGAACAAGGAAACAGGCCTCTGATCTGACACACCATCTTATTTGGTCTGGTGCATCAACAACATTTTACTGAAATACACACCATTTACACTTTCATGCATAAAGCATAGCCGATCACTGCAAAAAAAAAGAGAGCCAAAAGTGCATCTGATACTCCTATGTCATGCATACCTGCTCTCTGTTGATTTGTGTGAGAGGGGTCCGTGTGGAGGAGGGTGGGCTCGTCTGTTTCAGTAGAGCCGGGTGCGTCTCCAACGCCAGCTGCAGGTCCAGGATATAGTCAATGACATGTTGGAGGATCTCCACTTTACTGACTTTCTTATCCTGCGGAATAGTGGGCACCAGGCGCTTCAGTCGGCTGTAGCAGTCGTTCATGTCGTACTGCAGACAGAAAAGATCCTCCTCTTCCATTTTGCATTGGCTGCGCTCCGACAAATAACGCAAGGAGAGCTGACTGCAGCTTGAAGAAACCTTATGAGGGCGAACCGGTGCGCTGGCCTTCATCTTAATAAATAAATACCCGAGGATTAATATTGAGGGGAAAAAAGCAACGTGGACGGAACGCAACAAGAGGTTTCGATTAAAAATGCGGCGTTTTCAATAATTTGGTGCACGCAAAAGAAAAGAGCGCAGTTTTATCCCGAGCACATCGCTTCTGTGAGTCTGAACGCACAGTGTAAAGCAGCGGATGAGTTGAGGCTGGTCATATATAGAGGGAAAGGGGAGGCGCCACCCGCGCGAGCTCTGACAGTCCTGCGCGAGAAACCGGTCAGTCACGCGCTCCCGTGATGATGGAGCAGCGCGCGACCTATAACTGCGGAGAGTCTCGAGGAGAAAGAAAGAAGCTGTTGGGTGAAATGTGTGCGCGCGTTTGTTTGTGCGTGCGTGGATATGTGTGCCTAAAACAGAAGTAATGAGTTTTAAAATAATATTACTAGGCTACAATTTCTTTTTTTAGGTTCTTGCACATAAACATACAACATGTAAACAACACAATACAAACAATACGATGTAAGTTTTCTGTTTAGTGCCACTTCAGCAATATTTAAACAGCAAAACAAGTCATGAAAAACAAAGTTTTGATGTTAGATATGTAGGCTAATAATTGGTAATGAGAAAGAAATAGATACAGTCACCATAAAAAAATAACATTTTTGTATCAACAAAAACCTTAGAGATGAATGAATTGCAGTTGATTTGTTTTTACAAACTTCTTATGAGATGTACAAGGACTTCATACATTAACAGACATGGGAGGATCTTGTTGAACCAAATATTATAGAGTGACAAAGACAACATCAAGTCTCTCACACTCGTGAGAGTTTTTCAACAATGAAACTCCTTAAGAAATTACCAAATGAGTTGCCATTCATCCTTCATTCCTATGAACCAGATCTGTTCTGTCCGATTCACGGGTCTCACACCGCAGACGGGCTGGCGCCAGTCCCGTGAAGACACTCATTCAGTCCACCTTCACGTAGCATAGCCTCGCATCCATGGCAAGTTGCCAAGGCGATGGAAATGCCCGGCTTTTATCTTCCCTCTGGTGGCAACAAGTTCAAATCTGCTGTGTTTGTCCTCTCCTCATCCCAAACGTCTCGACGCATGGCACTTGTGGTATGTGTGTGATACGTATTAGGTAATCGTGATTCTTTGTCATGAAAAATTCTGCTTGCAGGTGGGTTCGCTGAACACTTTCCTGCTTAGCAGGTGCAAAGAGTTTGCAAATAGCGCTATCCGTCATGTTCTGAAAAGGGGTCCTCAAAACGAAGAGCTGGCGTCCTCCTTTGAAAACAAAACCACTTACGATGCATAAAGCCCAGCAATTAGCACATCAGTGAGGATGCTCAGCGTTCTATTCCTGTTTAGTCAGAACCTGCTTTCGCTGGTAATACTTTGTTTAAAAGGAAACATGCAAGTCCATTACAGGAATGTTTACTGCATCACATGGCCTACCAAAACTCGGAGCTGCCAAAGACTTTAATCGATTGTTTTCCTTCAACATGATGGTGTTTGTGAGGGAAACCAAGATGCA
This sequence comes from Oreonectes daqikongensis, assembly GCA_026939265.1. NCBI lineage: Eukaryota > Metazoa > Chordata > Actinopteri > Cypriniformes > Nemacheilidae > Oreonectes > Oreonectes daqikongensis. Next base: position 12,572,953 of record JAOTQM010000311.1, read on the forward strand.
GTAACAAATTTTACTTTTTTAACATGACAAATTTGACAACTTTTTATTTTTAAATACATATTTTTAATCTAGAGATGCATTTTTGGTTCATGTGTTGGTAGGTACAGCTCTTGGTTGAGTTGGGTGGTGGGGGGTTGTGTCCATTCATGTGAGGAGAACACAGTATCTCACTATCTCTTTCAAAAGACAGCCCTTCAAAAGAGACGAGTGTATGAATCTTTGATGGTAACCTTTCCCAGAATACCTCTCTCGATCTCTCTCTCTTTTTCCCTCTCTATTTTGGCCCTGGGCAATAGGACAAATTATAGGTACAGACAACATTACACAACAAAACAAATGTTTCTTCTCATCCTTGTATGTTTGTAAATTGAATATTTAGAATAATTAGTACCAGTTTAAATTAAGGATATTAACCCTACATAATAAATGTAATGTTGCCAGAGTCTTGTGATGTTTATATACTATAGATGGTTTTATCGAACACACGCGCCAGGCCTGAAGTTAACTTCCACTCAGTGTTTGTTGATAGATCTGGCTTGTGGCTAATAATATAACTATTTATATTTTTTTATATATATTTATTTTATTGTATCATAATTGTATTAAATAAACAACTTGTTGAAGTTTATTGTATATACATTTTATTAAATAATCAGTTTTTTGAATGGGTCATGTTAAGTTTAGCCAAGTAACTGTTCTTCTACTGGTAACTCAAAATAATACTGACATACTTTTAACTTGCTAGCTAATGTCATTTACTTGTTATTTCTTTTGCCTGTTATTAGAAATAATCTGCAGGGACTCTATTCTTTGTGAATGTGTACCAGAAGTTAAGCATGCCTGCACAGTAACATTTGTTTATGTTGTTGCTTTAAAAACATCTATAAAGTTTAATATGCAGAGAACTATACGTATATAATAAGGATTTATTTTAGCACAATTGTTTTTGTAGTTCTATTTGATGACACTAGTGGTGTAGAAATCAACAATAAATAATGTAAATCAGTTTAAATTTTACATACAGTATGAGTATTGAAGAAATCCGTCTAGTAAGATATCAGCAATACAATAATAACCAGAACTGTACAGTGAAAAGTAAAATAGAAAGAGTGGAATAAACATGAGTAAATGATGACTTCTAGGTGTTGTGACCGATGTCTTAACAAATATCCCATACCGAGGACAGTATGACCTGATTTTTATCACAATGCTCAGGCATGTTTAAGCACATGTTGCTTTCACTTCTGTAAACTTTTGTATGGCTATAACTTCCCTATTCCAGACCACTTATATGATACATTTGTTTGGCCTGAACCATCACTGAATCATTCGAATCAATTTGATCCGTGACACAAACTGTCATATAGTGACGGGTTACTGCTGTTCTGTCATTGCTGGTGATGGAGTTTATTTAGTGGGTCTGACGCTTACACTCCTGTTTAACAGACAACACCTCTCTTCTTCATTTACACAGGTGCTACTGTATTTACAGAAAGACCTGCGTGAGCAGTTACTATAACACTCTCACACCTACATATATAGACTCATGTAAACACACACTCCACCCTCTTCGTAAGGTTCCTGCTGTGGTTTTAAAGTCTATTCCGTACTCAGACGGTCTGAGCTGAGGCTATGTGATCCCATACGCAGTGATGTAATGATACCTCTGGGCTTGCCGAGCATTTGATGCCCCTGAAGATGGATGTGTTTGCATGGGAGCAAACAGACATATACTCACAAAGGCATAAACACATCCACACCACAATAAAGAAACATGGAAAATTGCTTCAATGAAGGCGAATGGCAACTACAGAACTGGTTCTGCTTCATTGAACGTAAGAAATAAAGAAATGTTCACCCAAGTTCACCCAAAAATGAAAATTCTGTCATTTACTCATCGTCTTGTCATGTCAAACCTGTACAGCTTTCTTCTGAAAAAACACAACAGGAGATATTTTGAAGAATGCTGGTAACTGAACAGCAGCGGCACCCATTAACTTCTAACCAATGCAACTAAATGGGTGCCAACGACCTTCAAAATATATTTTTTGTGTGTTTTGCGGAAGAAAGAAAGTCTTGGTTTGAAATGATGAAAGAATTTCCATTTAATCATCACTTTAACTCACTAAGTTCATGAAATCTTTTCCAGTTTATAAAAAATAAAAACTTTATTTTGCTGTGGTAAATATTCCATCTGTTTTAGTTTATGGAGATGAACCCAAATTAGTCTTTGTAGGAAAATGCTACACTTCCGCATTCACAGGCTGTTCCCATGACTGTTACTGGGAGTTGGTTGGACCCTGTTCCTTATAATGATGAACTGTCTTTCACTTTTCAGGAAGCTGCATGTGCATGAGAAAATCGACCTGGCATGTTATGATCAAACTGACAATGTGAAGATCAAGAAGAATAATTAAAGCTGCTTTTCGACAATGCGATTTGTGTGCTAAAAATAAATGTATAGATAGAAATGTAATTATTGATATACTGTTCCTAAAAAACCCTTGAAGACCAAATTCAACACTTGCAAGGTTAATGAGGTGATGGTTTGTTTAGACCACAATGTGTTTTATGTGATAAATTATTACCTAATGAGAACATAAATGTAGAGACTAAATGATGGTACTGCTGTTGTGTTGCCAATGTAAAATCTGCTTCAAAGCAAGATCAGTGGAAAACCTCTCCTCTCCATTTCATTCCATATACAACTAAAACTCACCCTTCCTTTCTATGATGGCACAGAGGACGCAGTCTGCTAAGAGAACACGTTACCCCCTTAAAGAATTAATGGCTTTCAACGATCTTACCATCTGCTAAGAGAGGTTCATACCTACACTGTGGTTACAGAGAGAGTGAGAATGGGCATTAGTTAAAGAGAGCTCTTTCTCATATAGGTTTGTGCGTCCCGTGGCCTGAAAGAGCAGAGCCCTCACAAAAGACCACCATCTGCTGTTTCTTTCTTTCAAGTGCTGCTGACGGCCTCTTCCCAGCTCTGATCCCGATCCCAACACCACCGCCGTGCGGAATGGAATGCCCGGCTAATTCTAAAACAGGGAATGGGGGGGGAGAGAGTGTGTCTATATGAACATCACTTCTTTAAAGAGGTATAGAGTGCAGCCGTGAGAGAAAACAACTGGCTGAATATTATTGTTTCCAGGAATTCCAGTCATAGCTCCGGTTTCTTCCGTCAGTCTCATCGATCGTCCTTTCCGCATGTTCTTAGATGAGTTTTAACCCCCGGCACAAACACACGCACACAGAACACTTACACGCCTCTCGCTTTCTCAGCGTTTGTGAAGGAATGTGTTTTTAAAGGAACAAAACAGCGCACTTGTGGGAATGCTGCAGGATTAGTTGGGATTGTAATGAGTGTGAGGGGCCAAATGCTGATCCCTGCTCATTAACTCATCTTTTCACTCTCATCCAGCCACACAGTTCCATTTCCTCTTTAATTCCTTCATTCATCCGAATTATTCCTCAGTGCTCCGAGATCGCTCTTGTCCTTGGGCTAAAATACGATGTCATGGATCAATATTTACTGGTTTGTCGGTTGGCAAGTTTTCTGTTTTCCAACTAAATAACTTAGAGGCATGTCTTGCTTTGAAATAAAGAATCTGAAGGAAGTTTTATTCCAGGTGCTGATGAATCACACACAACACAACAACACTTCAGTGAAATGTGTAAATTGTACATTGGTGGCAATGATTCCTCTTGTGTCATCTGTGCGCATCTGAGAAATACGTTTAACAGTACAGTACACGTAAAAGATGCAGGGATAGCATGTACATTTATTTTTTTACATCCGCTTTTTTTAAGTTTTGAGGAAATATTTATTTTGCCTTTGGGGGCTGGCACAGATGGTTGGATCCTAGAAGGAGAGGCATTTGTTCTTTATAAAAAGAGAAGCCCCTTTCTTGGCTAATATTTAGCTCCTTCAAATGCTAATGGCTCAGTTCCTTTCTTCAAGGTTGGCATAACAATTATGGGAATGATTTATATGTGGGACATTTGTGTATGAGTTGAAAGGGGTTTGTAGTCGCATGGAGCAGGAGTGCATGCTATTCACCTCTTGCCTGTGAACTCCAGTAAATTTTAAGGTACAAAGCCACACAGTTATTACAATAGCAAGCACATTTTTATGTGGTGTTATTCGCCTCAAAAATATGAAACATATAAAAAATATCAGCCTTTAACCATTATACACCAACCCTTGGTTTTGGAAAACTAGTCATTTTTAAATCCTATTCATGTAATCATTTACCATATATTTACAAAAATATGTACTTCCATAACTGTAATAGTAATCCATCATCATTTTCTCTCTCTCTTGCCATTTTAAACTTGTATGACTTTCTTCTGCAGAACACAAAAGAAGATATTTTGAAGAATGTTGATAACTGAACAATGCCGGTACCCATTCACAAGTACAATAGAAGTGAACGGGTACCGTTACTGTTCAGTTACATGCTCTGCAGAAGAAAAAAGTCATAACTTTCCCTTTAAGATCAAAAATGTAGGAAAATAAATTGTATATAATATATAAAATGTATATAATATGCCTTGGCCATGTAAAAAGAAACATAACTGCTTGGCTTATTGACAATATTTTTATGAACAACAATATTAAAAAGTCATTTATATTAATAAAATGCAATGCATTTCTGAATTTTAGAAAGTTCAGTATTTTATTTAAACCCTGCAAGGGAAAATCACGTTAATATTCTAATTTCATGGACTAGATCAAAGTTGCCTGGAATTGGGACATTAAACAGAATGTCAGCATAACAGTTTCACCTCATTACTCTGTATAGCTACAGTAATACAACATCAAACATAAAACATTCAATCTGACTATACGAGCCATCTCGTGTGTATCAATCTGATTAGAATGATCTTTTCTTCATTATTAACTCACTAAACTTTTAAGTTCACAAATAAATGATGACCCGGAGAAATGTTTAATTACTCAGAAATGTATGGCTTTGTATTATTTGATAGAGATCTTATACATAATCTTCCAAGTGTCCAAATGAAAAATGTTTGTTATTTTTTGGCAAATCTGAGCACAGTTTGAGACATTATTGAGATGTCTTCTGAACCTCTATAGAGCAGAAACATGAGATCACTAGCGTATGTTGCAAAAAGGCTCAATGGTTCTCAATGTACTCTCATGTACTGCTCAACAACTGATGTACAGTATTAAAAGAGATCTCATTTGTGATGTTTGCTTCCTATGGGGAGTTTAAACACATGAATATCCCATAATTTTACAGCTAAAACAGTCCTAGAAATTCCCAGTGTGCCTCACTCCAAAATATACCACTATTCCTCCAAGCATTTTCCATGCATTATTCACCTGTTCTGTTGCCAAGAGAGGGCTCAGGGGAATCGTTGAGACCTCATTGCAATATTTATGTGGAACTCTGTATTGCTTTACTTCCAACCTTATTAAACTCCATAATTTTCTCAGGAGAGCCTGCCACACCAGAGCTTTACTGTCAAAAATATTCATAAATATGCCTAATAAACAAATTAGCATATTCATAGTAAGTGCTTATGACAGTCACTCTGGGTTTTCTATGATACACAAACAGAATTTTTAGGCCATTTCTGTAAATGTTATGGGCTCTAAAATGATTAATGATAGATTTCTTCACTGCAATTCCTTTGCATTTTAGAAAACATCCCGCACTTTAATTTAATTTTAAAGCATACAATCTACATATGAAGTGAGTTTAATATATATATATATATATATATATATATATATATAAGGTATGTTATATTTAAATTGAAGTAAAATGATTGTTTTCTTATCAGATTTTGTACATTGAGTTTGAGTTGTGTCAATCAAGTGAATATATCCAGTCAAATTCCATGAAGCGTTCACTGACATCCAAGCGCATAACTGGTTTATCAAGGTTCAAGCCGCTTACAAAGCATTCAAACAGAGTGCTTGAAGGTCAACACCAGTGTATTCGACAGTTATCTTGCAGCAGAGTCAGAGGTTGTTTTGCTGAGAGATAGCGGAGAGCATATGGCACCGTGGCATTAGTTAAAATTTGCATTGTTCATCACCCAGAACATTCTTGAAGCTCTGGTCACAGAGGGTGGCTTTTGCATTTCCTATACATTAGTGAAGGTCTGCTATCTCAGGTTTATCACCGCACATCTGCTTCGCATCTCGTCCTCCAGAAACAGAGAGATCGCAGAGAGGAGAAATGGCGTAGCACCATTCTTGTCATCATTTGCTGAATGTCAAGCATTAGATGACCATCTGTGCATTCCAGGAGGTGAAGCTGTGTGTGTGTGTGTGTGTGTGCGTGTGTGTGCTATAGTTCCAAGAGAATATTGTCCACAAAAGTGAGCTAAATCGGACCTTAACTCTCTAAGGGGAAGTGATTTGGGGAAAAAAATTGCAATTTTTAATCTTTAAGGTGGAGGTTATTCCAAAAGCATTATCATTTTTTTTATATTAAACCAGTCTTTGGTTTTCCATAGTCAAGTAAGTGAATTGTCACATACATAACAGTCTATATTTCTCATAAAATTACAATATAGTATCTATTTTATGTTCTGCTTTTCCATTTGTTGGGTATTACAGCTTCTGGTTTGTGCAATTTTAATCTCAGAAATCCTACAAAGTATTTCGTCTCTCAAAAACGTGCATCCTTTTTTGTCACATCCATAACACAAGACTTTTTTCTCTCTTTTTAATCAGAATTTCTATCATCAGGGTTTAGTAAAATATAAACATATGGATCAAAATATTGGTAATAAATACATTAAGTTGTGACTGAACATGTCACATCCATAACGCTGGAATTGCGTGTGTGCATTTTTTACGTACTTCTGTATGTGTGCCTTTGCTTTGTTTTCATGTATTATGCGTATTTGAGTGTGTATGTGTTTTTGTCTGTGCCCATCCTTCTGCATCCATCGAGACCCAGTTCTTAAACCCTAGGGTTTTTGTGCACCTATAGCCTGGATCAGTCTCATCATCGGGTTCCCATGGGGACCACAAAACCCCTGTTGTCACGGTACCCGTGTCCCTCGGCAACTCAGCCAGGCAGCCGGCTCGTCGAGGGAGCGAGCGGCAGAGGGACGGCAGGACGGATTAAGTCTTCCATTCCAAGATGAGTACCTGTCTGATTGAAGCTTCACTCCTGGAGTGGGTTTGATCTTTCCACCCATATCCCCTCATCTATTTTCTCATTCCCTCCATCCCTCTCGTGACATCATTTTCCTCTTCTTCCATTCACCGTACTGTAATCCAATGTGACATACAGATGGTGTGTCAATGGCAGCACCAATGGTTGCCCAGCATGAGGGGGCCTCTCGTCTGGCCGCTCTTCTGTCTTTCTGGATCCGTGCACCCGGGGGCTCCATCCAGCATATGCTTTGATGCTATAGAAATGATACATTTATCTGCGGTAGGTTGGGGGTTGTTGACAATCAAAAGGTTATATACATTGAAGAAAAATATTTGTAATGACAGTCTGTAGAGTTCGAGGAAGAGTTGGTGCGTCTTCATACGCTGAGTTTGATAATTGGTCTGTGCCTGTGGGAGAATTGACTGCCACACTTTGAAAAAATAAACCTTTCATGTCATCACCAGTTATTTGAAAAACAATATTCTGGACCTGTGAATTTATAACAAGCAAGCAAGCACCTCTGAAAGAAAATGTGTCTGAAAGAAAAAAATACAGGTAAGTTCTTCTTTATATTTAAAAAAATGTTAGTGGTGTTTTTAAAACTTAAAAACGCCATTAAACCGTTTTATTAAACGGTTTTCAGTCCTTGTTTCTGATAAATGAAACATTTGCTGCTTCCCAATTCGCCTACTTATAGTATGCCCTTAAAGTATGTACAGTTTAGAAGTTTCAAAGCAATTATTTTACAATAAAATATGAATATAAATAAATAAAATAGTTATATTTTTAGCCATTAGCCAGACCGATCAAACAAACACAGACCAGAAATGAAGGCGCGTGTGTCCAATGAAACCGCCTATACAGCCGATATAAATAAAACAGGTTTTTGATTGAAATAGCATTGAAAAAGCACAATAAAAGATGCCACACTTTTAGAAATGCTTACATTTAATCACCATAATATTATCAGGAACAGGAAACAGGGAATAAATATTTTAGCTCATGTTTCTTATAGTAAAGTGCCTGAACCAATGAGCTCTCTGCTGCAGGTCTAAGTGCTCAGAGTCTTGCTTGAGGGCACTTTTTGTCAACCGGCAATGAGTCCCGCTGAAGAAACTCACACTTGTGTAGCATATTCAGCATGGGGCCTCCACATTCAGCCTGATGTTATGAATCTAATTAGTTGATGGTGGCGCTGTCCTGTATCACCATCTCACTCACATGCCTGCGCTGAGCTGCCAACAGCTTGGAGTATTTATGTCTTTAATCCAGAAACAAATCCTTCACATGCACAGGATGAATGTTGTGTTTGCATGGGGAAATATTGTTTAGCCAATGCAAAGTTGTATTATTGTAATTTTCAAACTGAATATGTTTTAACAAGTTTGTGACTATGCTTGTGAAATAATGAAGAATTTATTTTGCTGTTGAATGTAAATACACAGTAAGGGTTAGTTCACCCAAAAATATGAATTCTGTAATCATTTACTCACCATCTTGTCATTGTAAGGCTGTATGACTAATATTTTGAAGAATGTTGGTAGCCACAGACGGTACCCATTGACTTCTATTGTATGGACAATGGGTACCATCGTTGTTCGGCTACCAACATTCTTTAAAACATATCTTCTTTGAGTTCTGCAGCAGAAAGTCATGCAGGTTCAAAATGACAAGAGGTTGAATTTTCATTATTGGGTGAACTGTCCCTTTATGAGATGTTTTGTGGTTCTAATGTGTTATGAGGTCTCACCGGGTCACAGAGGGTTTGATTTATAGTGTGCATAAACTTTTTACTGCATCCATTTGTTAGAACGGACGGACATTAAACTGTCATGGTATCATCTGGTCTATTAAAGCAAACACAACTCTTTGAATATCATTGAAGGTGAAACAGAACAGGGAAGTTGTCACAGTGCACGTTTTCTAGTTTCACCCTCCAAGTTAATGCATGGCAGAGGAACTTCACACCACTGTCACAAGAGGTCTGTTCAGTCACACTATTTCAATCTGCCGTGTACAGTTGGCCTGTCAGACTGCAGCTTTTTTTTGTTTCACCTCTATGGAGAAAGTGGAGACACTGAACGAGATTTTATCAATTTACATGCACTTGTGACAGGATTTTCAATTGTGCCTTTTAGCACCAACCCATTAGCTTGATAATTGAAACCCAAGCTCAGTGTGCTGTTGGCTTTGAATTATTCTCAGACCGTCTGATGCATGAGCTGCACATGAAACTAGAAAGCTCTTTTCTGATCTGACAAACTTTAATTTGATGGTTTTATGCAGGTGTCCGGGAGCAAGGATACACTGCTTTTTATCAGTTTTAAAACAATAGATTTGTCAGGTCAGTTTTCATCAAATCCTTTAAAGATATTCAGAGTTAAACTGAAGACCAATTCAGTCCAGTGTCTGTTGAATTTCAACAAAATCAAACCTCAGGAGTGACATAAAGTCATCTAACAGCAATGTGAAACACTCACAGCATGACAGGACACATTTTAGGTTATCAAATAAAAAATACTTTTCCTAAATACAATTTAGTACAAATATTACTGTTGTTTTGCTTAAAAGTGAATATGAACTTGTTTTCTTTGCAGTATTGGTAGTCTGAAAAAATACAGAACATCTTATTTTGACCTGTTTCCTTTTCTGCAAATAAATGCAAATAGAAAGAATATTTTTGTTTGAGATGTGGGAGGAATATTGTTAGCTGTTTATAGAATGAAACAAAGATGATTGGAAAATTAAACTGTTTTTTTTTATTTGAAATGGTCTCCAAGTTTTGTCAGCCGTTATATATTCCACTTTGTTTTTATTGTGAGTTATTGTGACATTTTATTTCCTGTATTTCCTGCTTTCCAGTGAGCATGGCACTATATAGCAACAGCAAGGTCATGGGTTTGATCCCAGGAATCACACATACTCAGAAACAAATGTATAGTACTAAGTCGCTTTATATAAAAGTGTCTGCCAAATGCATAAATGTAAGTGAAAAAATTTATTTGTATGTTTCAGTGTTTTTATACAACAGAGACTGTCGCACTACCACTGTACTTTCTTTTAGATAAATCCACCCATAAATAGTAAAACTGAACTGTGATTGAATCGTATATGCATTTGCAGAATCAGCAAACATGAATGAACTGCACAATTTTTATTTTCTTTATTCATTCTATCTTTATCTCTCTCATCATATCTTACCCTTTCATTTTATCCCACAGTCTGTAAATTATGTTTTGCCATTTCTTACCCCAGCAAACATATCTGCTTTGAACGCTCAAAAGAGCACAGAAGCATGTTTGTGTTGAATTAGTCCTGGATAGATTCTTGATCAAAACCGCAGGAAATCACACTCTGAGATTGTGCCGCATGTTTCAAGTGCACAGCGGTCTTATTAATGTGTGCTGATATTTACCGCACGCTTCTGAAGTGAAATCTCTGTGTCCAAGTGTGTGCGTCTGCGGCTCGGATAGTATGACAGATTTTAAGGCACAGTCACACGCTCTCTCTCACTCATTACAGACATATCAGATGTTAAATTCTGATACATCAAAACTGCATTGTTTGATTCTGGAAATATTGAGAAATATAGCTAATGCAGATTTTATTTGGGGTTGTTCATCCAAGTACGCGTATAAGCAGGTGAAGGGTAAAGCTTTCCTGTAGCTCAGTGGTTAGAGCATGGCGCTAGCAATGCCAAGGTCATGGGTTTGAGGGATTGCACAGATCCAGAAACAAATGTATAGTATTATGCAATGTAAGTTGCTTTGGATAAAAGCGTCTGCCAAATGCGTAAATGTAAGAAATGCTCTTGTGTGTTTCAAACATCTTACTTTATGCTGAGAAGATCTAAAACTTAACCTTTAACCTTGCATTTATGAGCTATTTTATGTGGGGATTATGTGGGGAATATAAAATATAAACCTTTTTAATGTTCATTACACTATGCTACTATGATATGTTGTTACTGTATGCTTGACAATATGAGACATGTGATGTGTGAACGAAACAAAGAATAATCACTCATATCAATTACTTATGTCCAGATTATTTCTATGTGTCATCTGTAATAATTAACATTTTTCTAGCTGTAGTTTTATTAATTTAAGAAAAAAGTGTAACAATATTATTTCATTGCATTTGTTTTGCAGACATTTAACATTTAAAAGAGTCTGCCAGTTTTTTGCAGATATGTTTAAAATGTCATTTCCACTATCATCCCAACATTTAACAAACAAAAGGGTGTTCTAAGGAGTGATGGGAATTACATTTGTTGGTTTGGAAAAATGATGGAGAAAATGACAGAAATGACGGAATTATCCAGTAATGGTGTTTGAAATTGTTTTTTGAAAGCCAAGAACACCAAAATGTGTCATAGCTGAAGATACAGTCTGTGAATTATAGCTCTGGAGTTTAAAAATAGATATATGAGCTCTCTATTAATATATGGTTTGGTTAGGATAAGACAATATTTGTCCGAGATATAACTATTTAAACTCTGGAATCTGAAGGTGCAAATAAATCTAAACATTGAGAAAATCGCCTTTAAAGTGTTCATCAGAGGAACTGTAGCAGGCCGCTGCTAAGAAGAAACAGGTTTGTTTAAATGCTCTCATTTACCGCTGAAATTCTAATCTAGATACAGTACCAAAGTTGAGTGGGTGATTCCCAAAGAACGGCAGCAGCGAGTGAAGTTTGTAGGTATGTTTCCGGCCATTTTTGTTAGCAATTTTGCTGCATCCACTCACAAAAGAAAGTTTTGATATATTTACGTGTACAAAATATATTTATGGAATATGATCTTTACTTAATATCCTAATGTTTTTTGGCATAAAAGAGAAATCTATCATTTTGACCCATAATGTATTTTTGGATATTACTACAAATGTTCTCTCTCTCTCTCTCTCTCTCTCTCTCTCTCTCTCTCTCTCTCTCTCTCTCTCTGTTCTCCAGGATGGCCACTTTCATTCTGGGCTCTTGTCCAGCTCTGTGTCAGTCTTGTACAGCATACAGACTCTCTCCCTTTCACATACAGACACACACACATATTGCTGTACTGATGCCAAAGCTCTCAAAGTGCCAGCATGTGTTTCACGTCCTCTGACGCTCCTCGTGTCACCACAGCCTGTCTGAACGCTTCGTAATATCAATAATTGATGCTCTTGAGGAGCAGTAATTAAATTAGTTAATTATGCCGGTAAAATTACATGTAATTATGAGACTGGAGGGTGTGTTTAGTAAATTAGTCCTGTCCATGCTGGCTGCTAAAGAATGCTGCCAAATTTGGTTTCTTGTTGATTAGGTAATTTTGATAGTTTGTTCTCATTTTTTGTAAACTAATGTGTTGGAGAAGAAATGTACTGTAATGATACCTGACAGTTGAAACTACAAATGCCTGCAGTGTTCTTAAAGGAACGTGCAAATGAAAGTTCTGCCATTCTGTAGTTATTATACTGTAGCTTCTGCAATACAAAAACTCTCTGCCTACTCCTGAAATATTGTGAACCGTTTCACACACAGAGATTTCTGAGTCGCACCGCAGATTCTTAAAATATCTTAAAATGCTTTTTTCATCTGTGATTGAACAAGTTGTCATACTGTATATTATTTCGTCACCTTTAAAACTCAGATTGCTCGTGAAATACAATTGAAAGTTGTGTGGAATTTGCATTTAAATCATATTCCAACACCTTCCACCTAAAATACAAATGCTGTGATTGTTGTACCTATCAGTCTTACTATAGTGAAAAGTGAATGAATAAACGTGAGGAACATCCACAGGAATCAAGGTTTTATTTATATGTTGAATCCTAGATATTTGACTCCAATGTATTTGTCATATTGAAGTATTTCTGGAACATTTGGAATGCAGATCATCTATGGGTTTCATCTAACACTTCCATCATCTATGGGTTTAGTACTGCTTCTGCATACACAAACAGAAGACAAAATATACTGCTGGCATCTTTGATCAAATACATTTGCTACGGCCAAATATTTTCCAGAATGAACTAGCAAATAAACTAAGTGAAGGAATAAATATCCGGCATCGTATGGCAGCACTGCTCCTTGTCAAAATGTGTCCAGTGTTTTCTCAAGTGATTGAAATAGCTTCACGTTTAGTGGGGTTGTGTACCTTTGACTCATAATAATGAGCTACAAGCAGCTCTGTTCGCTTTGATTGACAGCTTGTTGACTGAGTATGATGGGAAAAGGGGATGTGCTTGTGACAGCTTCAGTCCTTCAGCTCTCTCGCTCTCTGCTCAAAGACATTTATAAAGAGCATCCCATCTCTCGCTCGCTCTCTTCCCCCTCACATCCCTGTGTCTCTTGAGATGCCATACCGAGTTAATTGCATTATTCCACACATTCCCCCTCTCTCTCTCTCTCTCTCTCTCTCTCTTTTCTCTCTCACTTTTGCTCTCTTTTTCCGTATCCAAATCCACACGTATCAAAATCACACGCTATACCTCAAGGACGATTCAGAGTTTTGATTTATTTAGAGGGAATGCTCATTTTAAAGAAAGAGAGGGGAAGTTTACACAGTCAAAGGAGGCCTCGGTACGAGGGAGGAAAATTCGATTTGACTGGGGGGTTGTCACAGAGACACACATGCGTTTTGACAGCGGGGGTAACTGGCTGATTGAACAATACAAAAACAAGCTAGACAGAAAGCAAGTCTTTACTCCCTTGATGCTCATTTCGGAGTACTTGGTCGAGACAGCTTTTATTCACTCAAATGGGGGTTAGGAGACAGCAAAAGATAAAAAGGAAAGGTTTGAGTTCAAAAGATCGCATATGTTTAGAAAATTAAGCTGATGTTTAGTTTAGTTTTGCAATAATAATTTCATTCACGTAAATGTATTCTAAATAAATGTGGACTTTTTTTTACAAGCAAAACTTTACATACTTTATGAATTAGGGTATTTCTTACCCTTTTGATGTCATATATATATGCCACGTATTTCTTTTACATTATAAAAAGTATATGACCCAAAACTAGATTTTTAATATCTGGAACAGTTCAGTCATATTCAGAGGCCTTATTCATTTTTGACTCAGGATAAAGCAATATTTTACAACTTCAATAAAAATACTACGGAAGAAAAACAATTTACTGTCATAAAGAATATAAAATTAATACTGAAAGAAATATGAATGCATCATTTTGATTGATAGTCAAAAACACAGGCTTTAATGCCACTTACTGCAGATTATTCCCTCATCGGCATGATTGTATCAAACATGGGTGTCTAATGTCTATTTAAATACAATATTATGCAGAGGTGATTATCGTTTCTTTCATAAAGATGTCATTTAAAAGGATTATAACCCTAACTGAGATAAATAAAGACAGCTCAGGGAAGTGTAGTGAGGGGCAGAGCTCAGACTGAGAGCTTTTCATTCGGCATAATCTCTCAATATAAAAAAAGGTTATTGTGTTGTTTATGAGCATGCAGATTTTATTCATTACATTTAATTACGCCCATTACAACACAATGCTGGGTGTGTCTGCGTGGCTTTGTAGACAATGTCTCTTTCTCTCTCTCTCGCTCTCTGTTTGAGCACACAATGTCTGTCAGCCGTTGATGGGTTTCTCTGTATTATCTCACCGGTATAAGAGTTCTTGACACACAGATACACAACTGCGCACATTACCAGAAGCACAGTTGCTTTTATGTATTTTAAATACTGTATACTGGTGATATTGGGATGGGAAGCTTTCTGAAAAGAAATTTGGTTTATGAACTCTATTGTTGATGGTGCAGTGTGCAAAATGTATCAAACTAATATCCATAATACAATATCTGGTCCAGTAGTTCATGTATTATTAGATTCTGTTGTTTATGTATTTACAAAAGGTTTATTCTCGAAAACCATTTCCATGCCTTTTTAATATTTTTTCTGGCTATTGTAGGACTTCATTAATGGTTATTTAAAGAAAAGATGAGTTTTGGTTCATTTTTGTTTACTTTTGTACAAGTACCAATTTTGTTATTGTCACTGCTAAAGAGACCGAAGAAGAGCCAGACATCACCAGAGGAAGACTAAGTGAAAATATTAGCAAAGCTAAAGATGATTTATGAGTTTGCACCAACCACGGGGCATAAAAAAAGACATAAAACTTCCATAGCGAGCAGCTTGCTTTATTCTTTGCATTTTCCCAGCTCCAACCATAGCCAGGGCTTACCATCAACATCCGTGCACAACTCTAAGCTCAATTTTATGTGCTGATCCCTCATTTCACCCCTTCACACAAACATGAACATGCGCACCCACACACAGTTACACACACCCACACCGGTCTTCAGTTTTCCCGTTAAACGGCCAGTTTGAGTGTGGGCCTGACTGCTGTTTTGGGGAGAGTAATCTTCTCCCATCTACACCTGCGGCGGAGCAGAGCCCAGAGAGATTTATGGCAGAACACAGAAACACCTGGTGCTGATGCTCAGGCCTGCATCTCACTGGGCCTCTACCTCTCGCCCGTTTAGAGAGAATAAAACCCATTAGCACCACTGATGTGACTCAGCACTTATTGGTTGGGTCAAATTCAGCATCATTCTTTCAGTATATAGGCACACTTCTATAGGAGGACAAGCATCCATTTAACATAAGCACAGTATGGATCTCATTCGGCACACCCACGGACCATCTGATGCATTTTGCAAGAGTTGGCTGAAATTGTAAGTTCTAATCTGATTGGCAGATAAGAGGTAACAGGTTGCTACGGTGGCAGATAAATTTTTTGCAAAGCTATTAACGTGTTGTTTTTAACAAACTGTGGTTGATTACTTTACATGTTGGTCACATGTTGTATCTTATTCTGCCCAAAATCCTTTCACTTAAGTGGATGGATTTTGGCCAGAATAAGATACAAGACGGACCAAATTTCTAACCAAAAAGTTTTGCAAGACTAGCCCACGTCTTCTTATGAAGTTGTCGTCCAGAGGCCGCAAAAAGTAATGACAGTAATTTTTTCAAACAATAAGCATGTAGTATTTAAATGAATAAAATTCATGTTGGAAAAGAGATTTCAATGCATGGACAGTTGTTCCCAAATTAAAACCCAAAAAGCCAAGTTGCAAAACCTGGTTTTCTCCAAGAATTATCCAAAATGAGCCATGCGTTTTCCATACACTTAAGCTTAAAAACTTTATCATTTGTGGATTTCTGATTGTGCCTCTGTAACCATCTGGGCGCTTGAATTTCAACACTCGCATAACCTCAGTAACAGCAGTGAATCTATAGAGCCATTCATACTGAAGATGTGTTAAACAGAGCTGGATTACCGTCAGCATTTACCAGTCTAATACCGGGATTAGAGAGATTAGTCAAGAAACACACCCAAGGGTGTCTTGATCAGGAACTCTTTGAGATTTTTTGTTCTCTGAGTCATATTTGCAGGCACACAGAAAATGACACGGCACTAAAATAATCCAAGAACCGTCTCCACACGGTGACCACCATTCAAGATGCGCAACCGTGAGGTCAAAGATATTTTCCTCAAGACACACACACAAATTCCATCAGAGGTGACAGACTTTTGGCATATAAGGTATCAGAAGCTCGGTAAATCCAAGCGCTATGAGTCTCCGTTGCCCGAGTCTGACTCCTGAGGAAGAGGCTGTCAGTCAAAGACACAGGTGTGTGTTGGCGTGTGTGTGCGTACGTGTGTTTGTGTGTGTTTTCAGAGGCTGGGTACGCAAAACAAACACGGATGTAAACAAAGAGCCATTCTTGTAGTCAAAAAGAGAAAACGTTCAAACAGTCGAATGGTGTTATATAAATAGTGTTTAATAAAGTTCACAGGCAGAGTTTGTGCAGCTGTTGAAGATTACGGGCGACGAACAGGTTTCTGTAAACTGCGGCGCTCTCATAAATCGTCTGGATGGTGTGAAAATTCAGATGCTCTGCATTCGTACCGTGCCGTTGATGACTGCCGTTTTTGTTCTTGTGGTGATGGATTGTTATTTTCACTGTAATGCTGTAAGAACATTCGATGATTCACGCTCATTATAGCTCGAAAGCAGCCGCATTAAAGACAATCTACCCTGTCATTAGAATCATTGTGGTGTTTGCTCAGGCAAGCGTCACTATACTGTTGCTCATAGTTTGGGATTTAAAACAAACCTCTAACCTGGTGTATTCAACTTTGGTGTGAAACTCATCCCACGCACAGACTAATAAGCGCCCTGACAACCACATAGCAACACACTAAAACACTGTAGCAACCACTGTCCTGACAACTATCCACAGCAACTGTGAGTGAAGTTTTGTGCTATTTGGTTTACCCTTTGTATGATGTTGTTCATTATTTTTGGAACCACAGAATTATTCTGTATTTATTACATGACACTCTGGAATACTTGGTTCTGATTGGCTAGTCGCAATATTTCAAGATCTGTTATTCCCTAATAACGGCTTAAAACGAATAACATGGGTACTACAAGTCCTCTTAACCGAGTTTAATAGTAAACATAATTAATGATATTAAAATATATATATGCATAATTAATGGGACATACACATCATTTATTGAGATGTTTTTTATCCCAATTACAAGCAACATAAACAGCACATATGAAGAGTTTGGTTCCAAAATGCTATAAATCCATTTTCAAAAATTTTCAAAAATCATGTTTTTTGATTGTGCATTCCAATTAATATCAATAAAACTGCAGTTAAGTTTTGATTTAAGCCATAATAACTAAAAAAAATACAGCTAACTAACACAATAAAACACAATAAAAACATGATAACATAATAAAAAACATGGATTTTGAAAAAATAAAAAATGGATTTATTGCGTTTTGGAACCAAACTCTTCATATGGTAATATTTGTAATTTTCCTCTGTTAAGTCACATTCTTGAAACATGTGTATTCATTCATTCATGCATGTATTCAAAAAAAGAAAGAAAACTCAAAAAACTCAAATCTAGGATATGGATGAAAAAAACATGTCAGAGGTTGAAAGGATATGTTTTTTAGTTTGAATTACATTTCACACAAGAGCTGATATCATATCTATAGCCGTTCTGTGTTGCTTGTGCATGTGATGCAATTGTCCTGTTTTCAAATACTTCACCTTTAACACTTCAGCATATATTGTTAAATTATTTCTGTTATTTAATTTGGCTAAAACTCAAGCAGAATTTATTTTTGTCTCATAATCCTTTCAGACCTTGTTATACCGAGACTATGTGTTGTGTTGTGTGTGTCTGCCTTCTGCAGAATAATTTCCTGATGTTTCCCAAATTCTGCCATAAAGCCGCCTCTTTTCTTTTTAATTACAGATCATCATCAACACCCAAATCTGGTGGCGGATATTAACGGGCGAGCGGCAGAAGAGTAATAGGCAGTTTTTCTTTTAATTAAAAGAGCCGCGTAAATAATCGGCTCATAATCCACCTGTCAGAGCATATCCATAGTCCTGTTTAATAACAACGACCTGCACAGAGTGAACTAACGCGCACGCACGCACACACACGCACACACACGCACACACACGCACACACACGCACACACATTCTAATGGGTTCCTGCACATCCTTAAGTATGAAGTACAATACCCACACACACACACGTGCACACACAGGTTTGTTTTTACAGTAGAAATATTATATCCCTGTATATTTTATACTGTACAAGCTGTATATTCTATTGCATTTTTACATTTTCTAATAAGCATAATTTAGTACATTTAATAATCAATTTGAATTACGGGGGCCGCATAAATGTGAGTGCATACTCACACATACACGTATAATGTGCATGCATATGCAAATGTATATCCTACTGACCCAGTTGGATATTTGCATATGCTAATAGCATTTTAATAATTGATGGTCGTATAAATACACTTCGGCGTGCTGAATCAGCTGGATAACAGACTCCTGAAACTGATTTATCGCAGTCATTTTTTCACAGAATGATAATGAAATTTCTAGAATGACCAGGGCATTTTTTATTTATTGTCAATAATATAGTTATGTCAACAATTTACTCATTTCTGTTTATTCTTTAGGTGACAAATTTAAGACAAACAAGATATGATGAACACTCCATTAGGTCTTGTGAGCTACTGTTGATGCCTAACTTAAAGTAAAAGAACTACAACTTTTTCACAAAAATATATTGTTATTAACTAAACATTTACTATTTTAATGATTCACAGACCTTGTACATGTATTGTGGGAATATTCTGCCTGTTACAGCAGCTGTTAATGTTTGCAGATGAAAGTACACAAGAGTTTTTTTGCAAGATCATATTGGTCACATCTGACCCTGCACTTGAGATGTTTGTTTGCTTTTTTGTGCTCATTCGGAATGCAGAAAACGAAAATGCTGAGTACACGCCCTGAGGATTCCTATCGTGGAAAGTTCCAGGCCACCAACTTTTATTAATGGTGAGAGTTGCATGTTTGTTTATCCTCTCTTGAAGGAGAACGGCTAATTGGAACACCTGCTCTGTTTCCTGCTCCACCTCTTTTTACCTGTTTCCCATGACCACAGGAGCTGTGTGAGGTGAAGCTGTGGTGACAGTGATGACACACACACACAGTCAGGCACCTGCACACCTTCGCTGCAATACAAACACAACAAATTTCACTTTATTAGGAATTATAACGGCAGGGTTTGTTTTTTCTGGTGAAGCGGATGCAACGTTTTCTGATATTCTTTTTTCTATTGGCATTCGAATCTTGTTAAAATGATTTTTCCCACCTCAGCACTGCTGTAGGTTAAAACCGGTTCATCCGCTCCGTCCTAACCCAGAAACTGAAGCGAATCTGTCAGCACTTCTCAAACACAGCTGTGTTACAACAGGAAAAATCTTCAAAATATCTTCTTTTGTGTTCCACAGAAGAAATAAAGTCATACAGCTTTGAAATCACATGATGAAAGAATGTTTTTGGTGTCCCTTTAATTTGAACTTTAATTTAAAACACTGCCACAGTAAAATAAATGTCAAAATGGCAACTAAAAATGACAAAAAAACTTAAAGTTGACTGAAATGCTGAAAATAAGGCTAATAAGGCTATGAACTCTTTTAGACATTGATGCATGCACTGATACACCAACTCAAATATCCAACAGCTCTGTGTGTCAGTTAGCAGTATGGGGGAATGAAAGGGATATAACCTTGCCAAAAATGTCATTTTAAAGGTACAGGCCCAGCTCTTCACATTTAGAAAAGACCCTCCGGGGTGACTGGGTCCCGGAGATGAGGAAAGAATCCCTTCATCTCACTAGGCTCATAGATGCACAAACCATGTTGCTAAGCTATTGCATCATTCATCACATAGCAATATGCAATAATCATAGTCGAAAATAGAAGAAAATCAGCAGGGCTCTGAATTTATCTCAAGGGAATGTGAAATAGACCACGGGTTTGTTGTTCCCCTACGTGGGCAGACTCTGCATTTATGCTCAGAGCCTCACACATGCACACGCGCACACACACACACACACACACACACACACACACAGAGCGCAGAACCATGTGGCTAATAGAGACATTCGTACCTGACTGGGAGCTGGCAGGGTACATGTCTAGGTGGTGCTGGGAGCCGACTCATGCCTGGCATCATTAGGAGCTGTGCCAAGCCTCTTGGCTGGCAGCCCCAATCTGCTTCACAGTCTGTTTTCTTTTTCTGTCTGCTTCTCTTCGCTCTCTTTTTCAGTATGAATGTGTGAGAAAGGGCAAAATTCATGCTTCTACAGAGAAAAACTCTTGTGTGATTCCTAGCGTAATTCACACAACCCCGGCCCGTAGGCAATCTGCTCCTGGCATGTTTAAGTTCAAAGTCATAATTGTACCCATAAACATTCATTAAACACAAACACATTTTTACGTTTTGTGGGGTTAACATAAAACATGAGTTGTTTTGAGTCAAGTTAATGGTCTGATAGACATCATTGAAAACATTTGTATGCAGTTGGCAGGTGCTTTTATACAAAGTGACCTCGAAGGTATTTTATCACTATGCATGCAAAGATACTTTTTATTATTTTAGTATTAAAAGATACTTTTATTTGACTTTTTATATGTGACCCTGGATCACAAAACCAGATTTTTACATAATCTAAAAGCTGAATAAATAAGCTTTCTATTGATGTATGGTTTGTTAGGATAGGACAATATTCGGCCGAGATACAACTATTTAAAACTCAAGAATCTGAGGGTGCAAAAAATCTAAATATTGAAAAAAATCGCCTTTAAAGTTGTCCAAATGAAGTCCTTAGTATAGCATATTACTCACAAAAATAAAGTTTTGATATATTTACGGTAGGAATTTTTTTTTATCCCATACAATGTATTGTGACTATTACTACAAATGTTATGCTACTTAAGACTTAAGGTTTTGTGATTCAGAGTCACTGCCATGTAAATTGTTTGGGTCATCAGTTCACCCCAAAATAAAAATTCTTTCCTCATTTATTCACCCTCATGTCATTCCAAACTTGTTTAACTTTCTGTCTAAGGCACCTTTCAAGCCACTCAAGGTCACCATACATCAGGAGCAATAAATAAGACAACAATAAATAGCAATATCAACACTGAAAGAAAAGGTTCGTTGGAATTAATCAATTTAATCATGTTCATCGGTTCCACACGATTTAAGTACGTTTTTTTAACATAACTTTTCTTGCAATTTGAAAAAAACGTATGTAAAAAAAAATGTAATTTAATCGTGTGGAAGCCATGTACATGATTAAATTGAGTATTCCAAAGGAACCTTTTTTTCAGTGAATAAAGCATAAAAAGAGAAACAGCAGTTACAAAGATAAAAGTGATTTGAGATTTGAGTGCAGACAGTAATCATGATAAGCTCTTCTGAATAAGTGAGTTTTGAGTTTAACTTTAAATTGAGATAACGAGTCCAAATTACGGATGCTAGCTGGGAGAGAATTCCAAAGGCGGGGAGCAGCCCGGCTAAAGGCTCTATGACCCATGGTGGTTAAACAAGCCGTAGGTGTATGGAGGAGACCCAGTGAAGAAGAACGAAGAGTTCGAGAAGGAGTGTAGGGCTGAATGAGATCTGAAAGATAAAGTGGAGCAAGGTTATGAAGACTTTTATACGTGAGAAGTAGAATTTTAAATTGAATACCAAGATTGATGGGGAGCCAGTAAAGCTGTTAGATGGAGTCCGGGTTATAATACGAGGAGCAGAATTCTGAATCAGCTGAATTTTATGAAGAAGCTTGTGTGGTAAACCAAATAAAAGAGAATTACAGTAATCAATGCGAGAAGTGAGTGAACAAGAATGGCAGTACTGCAGTGGTGTAAAGTATTGTAAATGTAACTACTAAGTATCTTTTTGGCTATTTTGTAGTTGTACTGAGTATCGAAGATAATAACAACTTTTACTCTCTACTTTTGAATAAATGTTTACTCCACTACATTTGTAGTGACTAATGCAATTACACATTACATTTTGCATGGCACCAAACTTGTTTTGCAGCAATTTATTTCTGCTATACAGAAGAAGCAATATTGCCATTTACAGGACATTGAAGGTACTATATCTTGTGCATTTTCCTTCCTTTCTTACTGAAACTTGTCAACATGGCCTCTTGATGCAAATGAATTATCAGGTTGTCAATCACTGGAGGTTTATATGTGAGATGAGGACACAACTGCAGCCGGCCATGAGGCCAAAATCTGCATGTCCAGTGCAAAAAGACTTTGACTTTTAGTTGTCCTTTACATTATCTTATTTATCCGTTATACTGAAGAGTTCTTTTTGAATGATATTGGTTTACTTATGAGCACTTGAACTTAACTGAGACTTGAGTGTTTGTCATATGTGTTAGCTATGGTGTCGACCTTGATTTGTTGCAATTTTTAGGTGTTTTTAATGATTTCAGAAAAAAATTGCAATTGCTCTCCTCACAAATCAAATGTCCCTGTGAGCCTATTCAGTATGAGTAAAATACTCAAGTACTATTAAAATCAGATACTCTAAGACTTTTACTCAAATTGTTTTGGAATTGGTGACTTGTAATGCAGTAATGCAGTAATCATAGTAACGTAACTGTATACTTTTACTCAAGTATGGTTTTCATGTACTCTTTAAACCTCTGCAGTACTGTGTGGGGTAAGAGATGAACGAAGGCGAGCAATATTGCGAAGATGAGAAAGTAACATTCCTAACCTGACAAGAAGGAGAAACCAGGGAACCGTCAATGGATAAAGAAAAACTGGAGGACCTAGAAAGACTAGTTAGTGCCTATGAGGAGTACTTCAGTCTTACTATCATTAAGCTTAAAAAGCTTAAATTTAGCAGAGAAACACGTTTTTATTTTATGTAAACATAAGACAGACAGGTGGAAGAATGGAGTCAGGCTTAGTAGATACATAAAGTTGTGTGTCGTCGGCATAACAGTGAAATTTAATACCAAATTTAGAAAAAATTGTGGGAGAAGAAAAATTATAAACAATAAAGGACCTAGAACAGAGCCTTGAGGAACGCAACAGCTAACAGAGGAGGGTTGTGAATGAACACTTTTTAATTGTACGAACTGTGTACGATCAGAGCGATAATAAGTAAACCAGGAGAGAGGAATACCAGAGATGCCAATAGCAGATAAACGGTTCAGCAAAATAGAGTGTGCGATAGTGTCAAAAGCTGCACTCAAATCAAGCAAAATAAGAATAGATAAAAGCCCACCATCAGCAGCCATTAACAAATCATTAGTTACTCTCACCAAATTATTATTACTAAGGTGAGCTTGAACCTGAGCTGCAACTGTTTTTTCAAGAACTTAAGAAATTAAAGGAAGATTTGAAATGGAACAAAATTGATCTAAATTGTTAGGGTGTGTACCAGGTTTCTTAAGAATTAAGGTTATAACAGCTATTTTAAAAGATGATGGAACAATGCCAGAAAGAGAGGTATGAACAATATGAGTAATAAGAAGAGAAAGAGAAGGAAGACAGGATTTTACCAAGTGGGTTGGTATGGGGTCAAGTAAGCATGTGAAAGAATTAGATTTATAAATGTAATTCGAAATTTCTAGTTCAGATGAAAAGAAGAAAAAAGTGTAATATCATTTTAAACACTGCATAATGAGTTACAATAGGAGTTATCCAAAAAAAGGCCTGATGTTGAGGAGTGGTACTTATTTTGTCACAAAAAAAGACATAAATTCATCACATTGAGCAGTGCAGTACAGGTGTGCAGGGAGGCTGTCAGGTGGTTTCAAAATACGATTTACAGCGGAGAACAAAGCTTTATTATTACCATCTCCAGACTCAATTAAATGTGAATGAAACTCATATTTGGCAGCTTTATAAAGATGCTCTCCAATGATGTTCCTCCAAAAAGGTTCTCCGGAACTAAAATTCCATGCGGTTCCTGTAGTGCGAAAGCCCCTGTTGACTGAATGGTTCTTGTGGAACCACAAATGGTTCTTCTATGGCATCACCATATTTTTAAGAATGTAGCTAAAAAATAGATATATATTTTGTCATTGGTCAGATAAACAGTGCACAAAAAACATAATAGAAATCACCTACTAATGACCTACTATCTCTGTCTATATAATAGAGAAATATTATAGTGTCTAAAAATCTGCAAAATTCACTTAAAACTCCATAAACGCAAGAGTAAACACTCAAAAAAGTACAAATATAACCTCTGTTCCAAAAGCATCTTTGAATTCTCAGTCTTCTAGCTGTAAACAGAATGAACAAAACAGGCATTAATAATAATAATGGTGATAATAATTTAGAAACAAGGGATACACATATTTTGTCAGGCAATCAGTGCTCCATCTGTGAGTGTGTTAATATTGAAAAGATACTGATGGCAGAAGATGCACTACACCTGCATCTCTAATGAGACAAGGGCCCATAACAAACATCTCTTTTATGTAGAATAGTATTATTTATTAACATCCTGCCTTAAATATTCATCATCAGATAAATGGCTTTCACGATTTTACTCTCTACAGACCAATAGGAGAGGAGGAAATGAAATATAGAGAGAAAGAGAGCTACTCTGCCACATGTGAACCGAAGAGCAAATCATTCTTTTCAAGAGACAGATCAGAATCACGGTTTTCTAATGTATTATGTAGACGGCTATGAGGAAATTAAAAGTCAAGAGGTTGTTTTTAAATTTTAATTTTAGTGCCTAGGTAAATGTTAAGGCACAAGGAGGTACTCCTCCTGAATAATTGAGACTCGTCTCTGAAGTATAGAGGTAGTGTACTAAAAAGCCTGCGTGTACTGCCATCTTACATTTAGTCAAATGTTTTAATGAAATGTCAAACAAATGTTAACCATGCTGAAGCCTGGCATATTTATAAACATTTTCCCGAGTGTTTCAAAGGGCACATGTGGAAGATGCAGGACAGATAAGTGACTCTTTCACCATATCATGAATAAATTGATGATTATTGTACCACTGCGTGTCCATCACATTGTTTTGCACCACCTATAATCATATAAAATGATCAGAAGTGTTGCTTTAAATCACCATAAATTCATATATTAATGTCATTTGGCTAAGCTAAGTACCTGTGAGTATAAGTATTAGGAGGACATCACCGTGTACCACATATTTGGTGCCATCTTACAAGTCAAGATTTAAGCTCTTTGAAATGTTGAGATGCTTTAGAAGAACTGAAGCAATACGAGATGCCCTTGACTAGTTCTAGGTATGCAGCTTCATTGTTGCGCCTCTGTACAATTCATATCACTCATTCAGATCAGCAGTCCATTTAAGCTTTAAATCCATCATCAAACGGGAAGGATTTAAGGATTGTCATGCAGGACACATGGGAAACCCTCAAATGTTACTGAGAGGATGGAACTTCAGGACAGAGACACTAAACATGACATTTTAAAAAGAAGCACTCCACATCAATTAAACGCAGACAGAGGGTTTGGTTCTTAAAGGGACAGTTCACCCAAAAATGAAAATTCTTTCAACATTTGCTGAAAGAATCAGTCTTATGTCACTCCAAACCTGTTTGACTTTCTTTCTTCTGCAGAATACAAAAGAAGATATTTTGAAGAATGTTGATAACCAAACAACATTGCCCCCATTGACTTCCATTGTGTGAACACAAAACTAGAGAAATTTATCAAAATATTATCTTTTGTGTTCGACAGAAGGAAAAGTAATTTTTCAGCAACGTGAGGAGAAATAAATGATAACAGAAGTTTTATTTTTGAGTGAACTATCCTTTTTGGTACAGAATGTGACCAAACGCAGACAACGACAAACAAAACAGGGAAGAAATGTTTAGCAATTCGCACTCCTCTTCATGTGACATCACAAATTAAATACGCCTCTATTGCAGAATTTAATTTTATTTAGACGATTATGTACCTTGAGCAAAAACTCTTATCTGAGCCACATCACTTCATAATGAGGTACTTGTGTGTATAAAGTAACAAAAACAGATTTTAGAGTGAGTGTGTATGGAGAACACTATATGCTGGAGTTGCCTTGATCAGAAAATGATTTACAATAAGCAAACGCCTCATGCCAAGCAATTCTTTGCCCAAGTCTATCATTACCATCACATTCTTTCCCCAGGATGATTCCTCCTTTCTCTCACTCACGGGACTGAAACGCTTCAGCAAGATCACGTCGCTGCGTCGCTCATATAGATAAGTCAAATACCACGGCCTCAAAAAAAGACCATCTCACTCTGTCAGTCGCTCTCTCTCTCTCTATTGTTAGCAGCTGCACGCCTCACCGCGCTGCAAATTTTCCCTGTCACACTCCAATAAGCCTAATTGTCCAAAATAAATGAGCTAATTTCTAAAGTTCCAGTTTATATGAGGGAGATAAGCAGCTCGCTGATTGATTGGAGCTTTAATTCTTTTTCCTTATATTTTGAGTCTGTGTGAGAGAAGGAGCGAGAGTGAGACTTTTTCTTTTATGTGTGGATTTATTTAGCCGCTGATATTCTTCCATGCTCAGAAAATGAGATCTGATTTGGGATCTCAGGTGAGATGTTGGGAGTTGCGGGAGTGTTTTTCATCGTATCTTTTGCATTTCTAATGTGAACTTATACGGTGTAGTTTGGGGAAATCGCAAACTCTAAATATTGTTGATGTCCTTCAAAAATTGTGTATGTACAAAAGCACTTTGTTGTCAAAATTAACAAGCACTTTTTAATACTTTGTATTGTTAGATATTTGCAAACATAAAGGGGGACTAATAATAATGATTTATGACAAAAAATACATATAACGAAATATTGAGATACAAGGTTTTTAGAAGGACAGCAGCGATATGTATGTTTAAGAATGGATCTATAAAGCTGCACATTAAATACCATTGAAAGGTTTAGATTTGCGTATTAATATTTGGTTCACATTGTAGAATAATAGTAAACTCATCAACATGCTGAAATATTGGAATTATTGGAACTATTGGAATTATGTTGTGACTACAAAAATCCAAATAAATCAAAACTATTGCCCACTTTCTACCACTTATCCCTCCACTTTTTTGATTCTCTTTTGGTTGGAGGGGTTGGGGTAAGGGGAAGGGCCATATAGCCCTTCAAATGAAATTTTCAGTCTTTTCAAGTCTTTTTTGAAAATTCCTAAGGACTCATTTGGTCTATGTTAAATTTACTCTTGTGTTCATATTTATGCTCTTTATATACTTAAAACGTTCGCAATAGGTCGCTAAAGTTTGCTAACATTCCTCATTACTGATACACAATAAAACCGCAACACAAATGCAAAAAAGTAATTGTAACCAGGGCTGCCTCCGGAATGCGATCGCAAACAGATGCCGAGAACCGTGCGTTCCGATTTCCCTGGTTCGTGACGCTGGAATTTTTCACCAAAAGCAGCGCACTACACACACCTTTGTTCGCAATTGCGTTACGATTTCAAAAATGGAGGGGGAGACCCCCGGAACGCTGCTTTTGGCGATTAATTCCAGGGTCACTTTTTAGCTGTAACCCACAGAACTGATATGACTACCGCTGACGGCGGCACCTTGGAAGTTTGTGATGAACATTGCCGCATTTTGACGTAGGACATAGCCTCCTTTGACGTAGGAGCAGTGATGTATGACGGTGTAGTAGTTGTGTCCCATTTCTTAATGTTTTCAACCCTTTTTGAGGGGCAAAGGGTAGGAGAACGGTATATAATAAAATTGGGTTTGGACTTGTGTTATATTTTATTTTGTGATTTTTAATGTCCTACTTTGGTTTATAGAGTGTCCAACAACACGTTTACATACATACATGGTGTAAAAACATTTTCATTTTCTAATAATAGGCAGTTATTATGACCTTATTTCTACTGACTCTCAAATCTCAATCTTTCTAATCCCCTCCTTTCTGTGAATCTTCTCTGATCTGATTGGTCAGATGGTTTAGTCTGCTGTGATTGGTTGAGCGTGTACAGCGTGTGTTTAAGTTTTCGTGAGCGGTCCAAGCGTACACGGCCTTTGCACCGAGTGACGCAAATCAGTCACGGAAATGAAATTAGAACGACCGAAATCTAGTTCAAGTGAATCGACTCGCCAATAAGTTTTGTTATTCGTGCACTTTCGACTTTAAAACTTGGAAGACATACACACACAGCAACATTACACACTGCATGAAATGTATTTTTAATCATATCAAAATACCCAGTCTTTAACATCTTCTGTGTATTTTTATTTCTCTAAATTTTACCTTGAGATAAACAATGATGTTATTGCTCATTATGAATTATCTTTCTTTATTATTCAGCCAAAGTAATCCCTTTCAAAAAGATTTCTATTAAATAACATTTTTCGTTTTGTAATAATATAAACTGTGTTTGCACAGTATAAAATGCAATATAAAATGCTTACACAGTGATATTTTTGTCTACAAAACTCATTTCAGACATTTAAGCATGTGTCTTCAGATCAAAAGATTTGTAAGGTTAAGTGAAACAGGCGTGCATACATGAAACAAAAGAAATAAATGGAAGAAATAAGCAACGTTTATATGCCCGGCAACCGTAATAATATAACAATATACAGTTGTGATTCTCTTGTGTGAAAAAAAATAAATGATTGATGTTGACATTAGGTGTAAGTTGAATCTTATGCACTTGCATTATATTGCCAGTTTTACAGTGTAAATGTATCTTCAGCTCTGCATGTTAGACATGAATTGTCTCAACAAAGATAAAAGACAGCATTTAAAAACATTACCACCTTATAACTGAATCAAGGCCTATGAAGTAACGGAAACAGACAAAATTTTAGACACCTCGTGGTTCATGACTGCTCACATCTACTGTCGTAAAGTGAGTGGACCTGAGAGGGTGTTTTCAATTTATTCTCTATAAGAGCAATTTGCATGCTTTCATTGTGGCTGGTTGAACAACAGTGTATCAAATTGACAAAGTATTTATACTTAGAACTTCAAAAATGATGTTTGCGTCCTTGCAGCTGTACTGTGCTACTTTAAAACATATGATTTTATTAACCTTGTATTGTTATTAAGGCAACCAAACTGACTGTGCACACACAGACACACACCCACCAGCAGATTTCTTCAACAGACAAACATATGTGGACCCACTTCTAACACTGAATGATATGAGAAGTGGGCTACATCATGTTGTAGGTGGTCCAGTGAATATTCATATGTATGTGAGGAGGAAGGGGTGCAACTGTGCCTCTTTGGGGGGTTGTGGGGGAAACGGTGCTCAGACTCAGCAAAGGTCATTTTCATGAATTATTCTGGGCCTGCACCCAGATGCACAAATATATTTCACGTACCCAATTTGTTTTCGCTGAGTCATCATGGCCTCCCATCTGCACTGCGCTGAAGAGGAGCATCCTGGGATTGAGGAGGTTACAGTAGAACGAGCACATGTCTGTCGGCTCCTCGTCTTCATACACAAAGTGTGACGGAAAGAAAAGGAAGAGTGGGCTTATCTTTCTCTTTGACCCATGCCAGCTGTTGCTCAGTGGTGCGTCGAGGGCAAATACTCATTCATTTCCTCTCAGTCCTACATCTCAATTTACAGTCTAGTCTAGAAGGGCAAAACACCGGCATATTGATTTGACCCACTGATCAATTCGGCAGGAAAGACAAAGAGAACTGCATGACAAATAGCAGTAATGGAGAGACTCTTCATTTAGTCTAGCAGTCGATGAACCACCAGTATTTTTCTTTGGCCCGATGAATAGCACCACATGGACAGAAGTTCTGTCATCTTTCTGAGGAAATTTTCCAGTTCAGTCAGCTTTTTAAAAAATGTTGACAGTTTTAAAAATTGTAAAAGTTTTACATTTTAAAAGTTTCTTACATGTCTGTCAGTATCTCAGGCCAGATAATGTAGCATTTGCAGTAGTGAGGCAAATTGTTACACTGCTGCTTTATGACACATATAGTATCAATTCAGTGCTTAGAACTGACAACAAGCAGGTTGCTTTCTGAAATACTCCCTTTTATGTTATCGCTAAAGATAGGCTTTTAAATGTAAGTTTTACGGTTAGGTTAAGCATTGAGTTTAGTTGTAATTACTGTAAATGTATATGATTGAGATGTTTATGTCTTTCCAGTTATGTGCACACTGTAAAAAATGTGATTTCACAATGTTTGATCAAAAAATGTTTAGATTTAATTTATTATTTTACGTAAGACTAAATGTGGTGTGGTTTTTTGTTGACTGGACGAACAATTTTATAGTAAACAAGGGCTTTAAAAAATTGCAGCATTTACAATTCGGTGGTTAATATTTTAAAACATGTAAACAACCTTTGACTGAATGGTTCTTTGTGGAACCAAAAATGGTTCTATGGCATCACTGTGAATAACCTTTTATTTTTAAGAGTGTAGTTGCCTGTTGTATTTAGAAATGTCTTGAATGATGTTTAAAGATTTTAAAATAAACAGTTCACCTAAAAATGAAAATTCTATCATCAGTTATTCACCCTCTGATAAACACAGAGAAAGATATTTGAAAGAATGCTTGTAACCAAACATCGCCTGCAATAGTAGGAAAAATGACACAAAATAAGATATTTTCAAGAATGTAGGACAGCAAACAGTTCTGGGGCACTTTTGACTATCATTGTCATTTTTCCTACTATGACGGTCAATGGTGGTCAAGAACTGTTGCAAGCATTCGTCCAAATATCTTTATCATAACAAAGACATTGGAATTTGGAACTCCAGTGTGAGTAAATGATGACAGAATTTTTGTTTTTGGCAGGAATGTCCCTTTAAGTCAACTATTAATAGTTTATTTTAATTTATAAATATACTTTTCAGATAACGCTTGCCAGTTTTGCTTTGCATATGAACAATATCTAACCCTGAAATAACCGTCGACAGATTCTTCTTCTGTAGTTTTTGCTGTAGCTTTCCTATAATTTCACATAAAACATAAAAAACATAATTTTTCTTCATTTTCAATCTGAGAATGTTGGAAAAGTGGCACACATTTATGAGTCACACAAACACACATGCTCATATGCAGACACATAGACTTAAAGACACAGAGAAACCAAGACCAGCCATCTGCTCCGGGCTAAATGAAGAGTAAATGGAGGAGGAGGTGAGAGGAGTCACACATACATGCACACACACCTCTTCTCTCATATGTGGATCACTCTGGCACTTTATAGCTGTTACATGTCTCACATAATCTTAAACCCATCAAGTGTCTGAGTTTAAAGAGCCAAGGGTTTGCCCTTGTGGACCAGCAATGACGCACTTTTACACTGTTGTTTATGCTTTATTGACGGGTCAAAAAATCTTTTGCTTTATTTATTCTAATCTACATTTCTTTCAGACCAGCTTCAACCAATCCGATATGGCTCCAGATTTCAATACGCGATCATGAATTAGGAATACAAGTGAACCACCCCAGTTGACACACCTCTACCCATGGGCGCTGTGTCGTGACGATGATGGCATCTCTTTTGAGAAGTGACGTCTCTATTACCCTGATGCATTCTTGAAAAGTTTCTGACACCCCCATCTTAATTGCTATATCAATTGCCTTTTAGTCTTTTGTATCCTTGGAAACCTCTCGTAAGAAAGACTTGCTTGACCTTGGGTCATGAACTTTAATCTGTTTGATAACTTAATTAAAATTCTATTGATATGAGGTTGGCAAGTGAGAAGACTGACATGCAGTCACTAACGTTTGTCCCACAGTAGCCATCCTGAGAATTTTCTTTTCTTTATGTCTTTGTTCAAATGAACAATCAATATCAGACTGAAAAGCAATATCAGAAATACGGGGAAGTGTTACAAAGTCTATAAATAAGTAACCAACTGAAAATGTATTCGCAGAAGCCATCCCGCCCACGGGACTGCTTATCTGACAAGGTTGGCATGCTTCTCCTTGCACTTGAAACAAAGTGAACAACGTCCCCACATTGGTCCTCATCTGACAAGCACCAAAATCAAGAACAAGCAAAGTGGGTCAATGTTCAAAGGCACCAGAAGTCAGGTCCATGTTAGACATCGGCCTGACAGCCCACCTATGGTGCCATGCGGGGCGACACGGTCAAATTCAGCAGGTTCACACTCCCCAAGCCCTTACTGGGCCAACAGATGGAGAGGCATCCGGTGTTGACAACCAAATGCTCTCATGGCGTTTGCTAGGTCAATGCGGTTGCAGACGCAGATGTGAGCTCTCGTGTGCGTTGACGGCACATGCATCTCTCATTCTCACCTGGTAGGATAGCAGATCACATGACTGCAGGCTGTGACCAGGAATAACATGTTTTCTTTTAATAAACTGTGCATAATAAACTAGGAAAGGAATGGCATTGACATGAAGACACACGTCAAGTTCACAATTTGTACATAAAAGCCAACGACGTGTACCCAAACTAATCTGCAGGCATCAAACACAACGTCCTTGTTACAGAAGCTCTCCGTAACCGAATCCACGGGAGAGGACGTTTTCTGCAGGGAATGAGCTGTGCACAGACAGCAGGTGAAATGTCTGCCGCGTGTTCGCCTTCACATGCCATCCATGCCTGGATTTATGAACATGTCATGAACAGCTGAAACCAAGCAGGTCAGGTTGAAGGTCCAGCATGGACAGAGGGAGGTGTACTGACCACCTGCTGACAGGCACAGATGCACCAGAGAACAATGAGACTGATGAGAAGCCACGCAACAACCTCAAAGGCATGAGATCACGGTAAAAAAATACAAGTAGGAGAAGGAGAAGACTCATTTTTGTTCCTGCTTATGGTACCATCAGCCCTGTTTAGCAACACTGCATGCAGTCTGTTGTTGGGTTAAAACAACCCAAGGTTCATTTATAACCCAACGTTTCGTCCATATTTTACCCAACTATAGGTTGAAAACAACTCAGTTTTCCAGTTTTATTATCCAAAACAATTGAAGATTGAAACATTAGAAGCCAAGATCTTTAACACAGTCAATACTTTCATCTCTTAAAACGTTTTTCAATGTAGACATTTGTCACTTTGCAGCAGAAAGAAGTTCTTCAGTGTCACGGCTCTTCTGCTGGAGGCGATTTTAAATGAAGTTCATAATAGCTTTTCTGCCCAGTGAGTCCTAATTGCCCATGTTAGCCACTGGTGTAATAGATAAATGTTTGAATATTGGAAGATAAAAATTACATTTTAACAAAGGCTGATTTTCTGTTGAGAAGAACATTTCGCTTTGTTTATTGACAGTATTTTGTGACTGCTGAAGGTCTTAATGAATGTGTGGTGTCTCATCCATTCATTGTTACATTCACAAAAATACATTAATATTAAAAATAAATAAATGAACATCTGAATCAACATGATCAATAAAAGGAATGCTCAAAATGTAAACATATTTTTTTCTTTTTCTATTAAAGATATCTTTTTTCACAATAAAACCAATTTCTAATAAAACACCAACCTACAGGCCATTGAATATCTTATTTTACATTTTAAATATGATGCAAACTATGAATTTTTATTTTTCAAGTTAATATTAAAACATTTACCAAAGGCATGTTCATTTTAGGCAATGGAACAAAAGTCATCACGAAATTAAAAACAATTTTTATGGAAGCAGTGTTTATTATAAATTATTTATCTGCACTTTAAAAAACATTCTTGTAAATTTGCGGTCTTTTTCTGTAATTTTAACCGTATTTCAAAAATAGAACAGTAAAATGCATTCTGTTACATTTTATGCGGAAAATCTGTAAAAAACAACAAACAAAAATTATTTTTTAATTCATGTGCCCTCATAATCTTGCATCAAAAACATTACCTCCTCTCTTCCTCCATACAACATCTCTCCATGACGTATGTCTGGGCCCAAGGGCTGGATTAACAATTCCCAGGAACGAAATCAAGCATCACCTTCCATTTTATTCTAATTTTACAAATACTTTACAATTTGGAAGAAAACACCATCACAATTTCTGCTTCATGCCAATTTTAATAGTCAGCTTTATTATTTTTAGTATATATCTATACTGTGCGCAGCCCCATCAGTCTGACCTTCATCACACAATCCAACATGAAGCTGAAAATCGACCCTTCATCTGCTAAAACTCTGTGAAACAACTAGAGGAATTCCAGCCTGGGAAAAAGAGCCCAGAATTGACACTCAAAGACGGAAGCCAGCGCTCTTCAGATGAGAGCCCTTTCTCAATCCATTGTGTTGGCTCTGTGTGTGTGTACGTCCCAGCGTGCATGTGTGTGTTTGGGGGGTCTTTCGGCAGAGGGACAGTGTTTGGCTCACTTGCTGGGAAACAACACTTCAGTCCCACAGCTGCACGCACAAGAGACCTCCAGACTTATGACAGAGAGTTCAATAGCAGAGTGCTGGCAGCCAGAGATATGCTTTCACTGCGGGGATCACACACACTGGGAAGAATGTGTTTAAAACTCTCCCTCTCCATCCTATTTTCTCATTCAAGCCGCTCTCGCTCTCTCGTTCTCGCTCAGCATCTCCCTGCGCATAAACTTGAATAAACAGCCCTTGCTTTGTGGCTCGTTCCTTCTGTTAATTCTCTCAATGAAATACCATCACCATGCTTTATCATCGTCGTGGTTACTGAGAATTTTAGCCATGTTGAGCCTATGAGGAGACAATTGTCAATTTATAAAATCATTCTTTATGCGACTGTCATGAAATACATCACTGGTGGACATATCAGATACACTAAAAGTTTTGATCGCTTTACACCAGCACGGTTTTGGGAAATATCTCTGTGTGCACCGAACATCCGTCAAAGGAAGCCACTGGGAAATGTTTTCCTCTACGTTATTGCTATTTGCTAAATGAATGCGTGTGAAAAATGAAGGCCTACTGTCCTACATTAAGGGGCATTTAAAATGAAACTCCTGAAATGAAAGATGGCTAAATTGGTTCCTCCATCAGTGTTCCAGTATCATTAAAGCTCTATAATCAAACTGTCTTCATGGCTTAGAGCGGAGAGCTTTGACTGAACAGCAATGTGTCACTCGTCCACACACACATACGCACATGCGGAGAAAGAGACAGACACTGTCCCTCTTGATGCTTGCTAAAAAAACATGAATCTAATTTTGTATTATTTCTCTCTCTCTTTGTCTCT
Organism: Oreonectes daqikongensis; assembly: GCA_026939265.1. Lineage (NCBI taxonomy): Eukaryota > Metazoa > Chordata > Actinopteri > Cypriniformes > Nemacheilidae > Oreonectes > Oreonectes daqikongensis. The sequence goes on from JAOTQM010000311.1 coordinate 12,608,640, forward strand.
CTCTCTCTCTCTCTCTCTCTCTCTCTCTCTCTCTCTCTCGCTTAGCTTTGCCATTAGAGCCATTTGCATGTAGCTGAGAAGCTATTAGAATTTTAATGAGGCTGACCCTGGAGGCAGGCCTTTACTAGGTCCTCAAACTCACACACACACACACACACACACACACACACGTTTCCATGTATTACAGGGGCTTTTCATAAACATCATGATTTTTATACTGTACATACTGTATATCCCCAACCCCACACGACCCCTAAATCTAACCCTCACACACATCTTTCTGCTTTATTACATTTTCAAATACACATTGTTTAGTCTGGTTCATAAGCTTTTCTCATGGGGATCAAACATGTCCCCACAAGATCAGAAAGTCCTAATATTCCTATCTTAGTGGGGACATTGTAGGATTTACCAGGACCACACACACACAGCCCTCAGGCAGGAGCAGTTAATGCTCACACACACACACACCCACACACACGCATGCATTTACACACTCTTGCCGCTAACCTTATTATCAATATCACAGGGAATAATGTGTAAATGTCACTTAACAGGGGACATATTATGTTTATAATATTATTTTCAAAGATGTTTGAATTTCTTGGTCTTCAACTCCAATTCAAGTCTTCCTGCTAAAAGAAACTTACATGAAAACCACATTACAGCCCCTTCAAAGTCATTTTTTGTTTAAAGTGCCCTCTTATAAAATGAAAAAAGAGATGATTTTCATTTAAAAGGGCTACACTAATATGGACAATTTTCTGTCTCATTATAACATTCATTTTTGAATCTCTCGTATGTGCTAACTATTCATTTTTTGAAGGCTAAACTAAAAAAATTAATTGGATCCTGGAACACAGAGTTGGACATTATGTAGGCTATGTTCAGAATGCCAGGACTGAATGATAGATTTATTCTTACAAACATGCTGATATCAGTGGTATTCGATTATTGGGAAAATTACACAGCACTGAAACTCGAACATTTGACATTGAGAGGCGTCTCACAGACGGTTTAAAAGCAACAACATAAACAAAGGTTACTGCATGCACGCTTTTTGTGGCCCACACTCAACTTCCGGTCCACATCCGCAAAGAATAGAGAGTCCCAGCATATTATTTCTGTTGACCTACCAACACAGAGTGACAAAACTTGATCCAACATCTGACTCAGTACACAGGAGCCTGCTGAAACAAAAAGTTCAAGAGAGCATTATCGCTTATAAATGTGGAATTCTTTGGTGGCTGAATAATTAGCTGGTTTTCCATTATTATAAGCACTGTGGGTGTTACTTCATTAAAGTCCTTTAATTGGACTGCAATTCAATAAAAAAGGTAGCCGCGTTTTAGTCTAGTATGCGCGTCTTGGCTTTGCGTAGTCTATGTGACAAGTGTAAGAATAGAGATATAGGAAATGAAGATGTTTTAGGATTAAACCAGAAGGAAACAGATCATCCCTAATCTTTAGCATGTGCGTGCGTGTGTGTATTCGGTTTACCAGAGCATACATACATGGACGATTCTCTCTGCTCGCGTGTTCGGGTGCGAGCGTTGCTGTTTCAGCTCCAGGCAGAGAGATGATTGGCTCCCCCCTGAGGGCTTCTCGCTCCCTGCAGCATGTGGAAACCGTGGCGCGTTGCCAGGATACAAGCCCCCGGTCTGTACTGACAAGTAGACATGAGGAGCAAAGATTAATTATTTACAAGCACACCCCTGTACGCTGTGACGACTTGGCACTTTTCCTGCACTAAATGTCACTATCTATGAAGCCATCAGCCTTATTACTTATTTTATTTGTGTATTAATTCTGACCTCCTGGTATGCATTTGATGCTGACTGGTTTTACTTTCAATGCCTTTGTGGTGAAAGAATTTCATTAATCTGGGTCCGTTAATGCTGCTGCTTCTAGCAATAATAGCAATAATTATTAAATAATAATAACAATAATATTTTTTATACAATTGTTATTATTATTTGTATATGGCTTATATAAATAATAATAATAATAATCATAATTTATTATTATTAATAAAACAATAGAAACTGTATGCATACATTGTTCGGTCCACTCAATAAAATTCTTTAGCCCCAGAGTTCATATATAATTCATTACTCCTGAGCTCTCCAAGGTAAGAGATGTCCCCTCACATCCATATTTACCAAGCATGTATCATTCAAAAGTTTAACTGTATTTGATGACCTGTTTCCTGCACAGCAGCTGTCTACCAGCAATAAATGGCTTCTGGAGTACAAATAATGTTCATAACACACACACACACATTATGGAAACGACGTCTCCAGTGCTGGCCAGGGCATCTTGGTAGGTTTCTGTCCTGAAGTGATGGCATCCACGCTCCTGAAGCTCAGTGTGGGCCTTTCCTTTGTTATCCTCTTGCTCTGGGCCCTTAACGCGCACAGCGGTGAAGCGGTTTATTTGCATTTGCTCTCATACATATTCATGCGAGCCGGGTCAGCTCACGTGGAGGGGAGCGATTTAATTGGGCTTTGGACGGAGAGGTTCATGAGTGACAGGTGGAAGAGGAGGCGGAGTCCCGCTGCTTGCGGCATTACTGACCTGCCTGGGCTGCTTTTCCTTTGTTTGAGTGTGTCTGTGTAAAATTAGAAAAGCTTTCATCTGAGATAATACGTGAAATAATGGAATATCAATTTGCGGCACGTGTCGGACCACTGACAAATCTTTATGCAAATATGCATAGAGAGAAAAATTGTACATATGTGTTTCTGTACGTATATATGCAAAGACATTAAAATTTAATCATAGAATAATTACAATCACACTTTATTCAACTATATCCTTAAATGATCTGATTTGAAGGAATTTTTCTTTTCTTTGGTTCGACATTTCAATGACTCATACATCTTAATACTTTACAACCCCACACATGGAACAAACAACAGTGTCTACAATAATAACTTTTCTGAATGCATATGTGTGGTCTATATAAGTGTGTGCTCAGTTAAATAGGCCAAAACTCTGGGATGTTGTTGGGCAGAGCTACATTGAAAGCGTGCAATGTTGTTCTGATGTGTAATTTGTTATTGTAAGTTGGACCTCTCGTCTTCTGATTACTGGCCTCTTGTATTCTGTCAGCCCCCCAATTCCCAGCAGAGATGTAATTGCACTGTTCTTGGTGAAGGACATGAGACAGGGAGAGAAATGCACTGTTTATCAGGTCCTAGATTGTTCTGAATAATTGAAATTCATGTTGTGAGTCTAGTTTCAATAATGTTGCAGGGCTGCAATTTGCAGTGGTGTATTTTTTTTTTAAACAATCATCAGTACTACCCTCAATTAGAGTGATTGTGTTGATAATTGCTGACATTTCTGATTGAGCAAATTGGTTCAGAAGTAATACTTCACAGAAACAGGGTTTTAAAAAATCATATGAATAAAAAATCTGTTTTTTCAGATTATATATATATATATATATATGTACATAAATATATGCAATTTTCTAAACGTTACAGCTATCTAATCAAATTCGAACTGATATTCAATAATTTCATTAAAATTCTACATATACAATAATGAAAGAATCTTGACCTGTCAGACTTCTTGTTTCTGTTTTACAGACAAAGACTCGAGGTATTTTCATCCACCCATTTCCATTCAAAGTCATGCAACCAGTATCTGACTCTGATGAAGGAAAATCTTTAAGGAGCGATTTTAGCGATGGAATATTACACTGGTTTTTCAAATCCAATTAACTTCTGAAAGCGTGTGAGGTTTGGACAAATGATGTGTCGTCACAGTATTGTTGAGAAGCACGGGGTGCAGTGATAATTGGCAGCTGTACAAAAAGACTGTGACAGCGTCAGAAACATCTATGTGCTTTGCTCTATGGCAAACCTGAGCTTGCCTCTATCTGGCCTTTGTCGCTCATTATAACTTGTGGTTTTTCAGAATTCTTATCATTGACCACAATCATTTTTCTAATTGAATTGATGCCTGATGTCACTTCCTTCATCCGTCCCATTCAGCCATATAATATATATATATATATATATATTTACTAATTTTCATTTAGTCTTCATATATATTATTATTATTACTTACAATTTAACATTTTCACTTACAAGTTTTTTTGACCTACATGTACAGATGTATGAATATGTATATATAGCAACACCATGAATCTGAAAAACACTGTAAGTAACTTTCAATACAAGTGTATGTTACATGCATACACATTTAAATGTCAGTGTACTATTTTATATGACTATTCTTCAATACAATCTGAGGCTTTCTCTTCTTTTAACCCAGTTAAAGTGCAAAATCTCATGTGTATCGTCTCTGCAAATTGCTCACATGCACCATTCTAAAGGGTAATGTGGATGAGGTACCATTTAAAAGGAATACATTACTGTACGAATGCCGGCACAGAACGTAGATGCATCAGCCACAATATTCTGTGCAGACAAGTGATAATATGCATGCATATCTCTCACTTTGAATCGATGATGTTTGACCTAGTTCGAACATGTTATGAGGTTTAGAAACATAAATAAGGATTTTTTCCTTATCACCCTTACATCTATTTCAGCACAATTCATTCAACTCATAAGCTTAAGTTTGTCAAATGTAGCCCAGAGAATAAGCACGTCTGAATATTTGGTTGTAAAAGCACACTTGAGCTAAAGCAGACAAAAGGAAAAGTACGGTGACCTTAAATGAACAAAATAAAAGTTTTGATGAAAGAGTGCAGAAAACATGAAAGTTGTTATCGCTTGTTTGGCTCGATCTCTTCTCTTTATCTGCCACTTTCATCATGGCATTACAAAGGAAGTTAGCGAGGAAAAACCGCACATCAATAAAAGAATCAGTGGTAAATAACAGCTAATTACTACAGCCTTGCAGTTGTACTCTCTAGTGTTGTGCTGTCAGACTTCAGTGAGCTCACCCCAAGGCACGAAAACTAACATCAAGAATGCAATTTTAATTTCCTGGCAAACACAAGCACAAAAGTTTTGTTTAGAGAAACTGGAACTCATGGCACTATTTTAAGGAAATGCATTTTCTGTTTTGTTTTTTTAAATGTATTGTATTTTAGGGCACAACAGTTTTAAGCAATGGTGAATGCATTACGAATATATGAGTTAGGTTATTTAAAAGTTCTTGCTTTTCATCCCGTTTGTATAGAAAAAATCCCCGCGTTATGGATTTGACATTTGGCATTATGGATATGCGTTATATGCGTTATGACATATAAATGCTCAGAGAATGTATTTGTTACCAACATATTTAACTGTGTTTATATTTTACTATACCCTTATTGATAGAGTCTAAACATCAGACTCTTTTTTTTTCTCTATTGAGAAAAAAGGGAAATAAAAATGCATTATGTATGTGACCAAACAAAACTGTTTTTGAGAGACTGCATACTTTGTAGGATTTCTGTGAATTAAAATGCACAAACCAGAAGCAATAATACCCAACAAATGGAGAAGGGATGACTCTTTATAGAACATAAAATAGTTACTTTATTTGAATTTTCATGTGTCCATTTATGAGAAATATGTATCGTTATGGATGTGACAATCCTGAAAATGGCACTTACCTTAAAAATCTAATTTTAAGAGAGACTTCACATGGGTGAAAGTATAGTAAAAACCTTTGGTACACATTTTTTTTTTCATGGTCAGGTTGACATAATTGCCCCATGCTTATACCTTAAAGTGTTTGCTACAAAACAGTAAAAATAAAATCATACATTTCCCAAAAATCTATACAGTTTATTGAACACATGTTGACCATGTGACCCACTTTTGTAATGCAATCTGCTATTAAATTAGAGTAAAAGAGTATTACCCTTTTAAAAAATACCTTAATATATATCAGTCATATTAAATAATATGTTTATATCATTTAAAACATGTGACAAAACTTAACATTCAAGAACAGTTTCCTTTCCCTTTTAACACTGTTTAGCCTTAAAATCTATATACAGTAGTGAACACTGAATGTATGCCAGTAGCCTACAGCATCTCCTTTACAGTGTCATATAACATAAAAGTGCAATAATCAGCCATTTCACTGCTTATTACAATGTAATGACATTGTGGCAACTCTCAGAAACATCTCTGCTTTAAAGTGTTTCTCCCTAAATGGAGAAAATAGGCTTTTTGGCTCACACCCACGGCATTGATATGAGCACTGAATCAATGTCCCGGTCCACAGCTATAATGGAGGGGAAACAGGCGAGAGTGGGGAACAAGGGCGTAAACAGAAACCAGCCCAGGACTGCATTAGCATACTCCCAAACAGGCTGTTAGCTGAAGAGGGTTTTAATTAGCTATTTTCCCGCTAGCAAATGAGGAAATTATCGACCGAGCAAAACAAGCCAGAGACAACTGGCCTGCCACCAATAAATACATGGGCTGGTACACACGCACACAGATACACAAACACACACACACACACGCGCGTGCACTTAACATGCACAATGCAGGCGTACGGCAGACCTGCACATGCATTTTATCGACACGTTCACACGTAATGTTATAATCATAATAAACAACTTTTTAAGCCTCCGTCTGTTATTTTCTTTAAACTACGATGACTATTGCTACAGATTTCCCTATAAACACAATTTGGCAGCGCACTAGTTTAAGCCTGTTTATTAGCAAACACAGCGTCTCTTTGTATCAAGACTTATTAGAGGGCTATGTTGCTTATAATTGCATCCAAGTCATGCTTGCTTACCTCAGAGGTGGTGTTAATATTTCAATGAAAGGCCCACGCTTGCCCTGCGGTCTGCTGAGGAAGTAAAAAGTCTCTTCGTTTCTTTAGTCCTGAGACTGGAAGCCTCTCAGTAATATCTCATCTCAGCTGGTGTCATTGCAGCAAAACATATTAATAAGAGGCCTGCGGCATTCTGCAAATGCAGACCAGCGGTTACCACGGCTCCTTCTCCACAGGAAGTAGCGAGGAAGTGATTCACAGAAGTCAAGGTTTGGTTGGTTAGCTTCACATTTAATTCCTGCTGTTGGATGCCATAACTACACCTTTGGATTGGCAAAAATACAAAATTATTATTTTGAATATTGAATATTATTTTGACAATTGGTACGCCCAACAGTTTAGTAAAATTAACCCAGAAAATATTTTTATTTGACCCAACAATGGGTTTTGGAGACAAAACATTTTGGAGCACATAGAGATTAAATGCACACTCTAAGAATACAAAGTTAAGTTGCTTAAGATAAAAGCATGTACAAATGACTTAAATGTAATATTTTGTATTATATTCTACAAAAACGTAATTTTACAGAATTGTTTTTGTTATATTTTTTACAGGTTTTCCACATAAAATGTCAAGTAAAATAATTTGACTGTTTTGTTTTACAGATTTTTCATGTATTTGACAGAAAAATTACAGAAAAATACTGCAAATTTACAAGAAAAATAGGGAAAACATATAATTGTGCAGGATATTTTTTATTTTACAGTTTATTTCTGGCTCCCCAGCTGCAGCTTTCACAGTTTATTTTTTAAATATGTAACTGTAAAATTACAGAAAAAGACAGCAAATTTACAAGAAAAATAGGGAAAACTATTTATTTTATTTCCTTATATCCTGTATTTTAGGATTTCTTTTTTTGTATTATCATTTTTTTTTACAGTGTAGATGTTTTAACAGCAACTGCTTATTAGAATGGAAACTGTAAAATGTTGTATAATTTTCTGTTTCTCCTGCCTTTTGTTCTTACTGTGCACATCATTCATGTTCCTCCAAAGTGACTAGTCACGTGACATTTTCAGGTCAGGTGATCGGCTAAAAATGTTCCATCTAAACCTAAAAGAACATAATCTTATGCACCTTACTGACCATAAAGGTGTCAGTGAGAATTTGAACATAAGAAGCACTTTTTTTCTCTGAAATGTACTGCAGAGTGTCCCACCAAGACCAAGTTATAAAGTCCTTGCTGTAAATCTTCCAGCCAACTAACTACTGACACATACAGCAGAGCTGCTATTCAGCCACCTTGCAAGACCCAGAAATTTCCAAAAGGAAAACACAGCACTTCATTCCAATGAGACCTCGTCATGTTTAATATTTCACAACCTTTCTTTCCCCTCCACCGATCCTGAAAATCTTTGTCTTGTTTCTGTCTTCCCGTGTCTTTAGGGAGGTTTTTCTGGCATGGTATCAAGGAGGATGAGAGAGAGCGAGATACGAGAGCTCCATCAGTAATTGGAGAATTGGATGGTACTGCAAGGACTGAGAGAACATCAGCAAGGCCTTTACTTCTCTGTGCCTCCCATCAGCACTGACCTACAAACCGCCCGACTTTCCTTCCCTGGACACCCGCCAGAGTTCACCTGTTTCTCTTCATTCCTCCCTCACCTCTTTCATCTTCCAGCGGCTGCGACTTATCAGAGGGGGTTTAGGAAAGGAAGAGGAGTGCGGCGGCACCAAAGAATCCACCAGGTAGAAGTAGGTGTAGTAGAAAAGTTTCGACTGCGTTGGCTTTTACATTGTGATAAATAGTTTTCTCAAAGATAGACAAAGAAGGTGAAATTATTATTTCAGAAAGGAAGTTTCAAGGTTTGACGCAAGCAAGCAATATCTGAATGACTATGAATCACACATGAATTACTGATTAAAAGCAATATATAACACGAAAAAGGCTTTTATGTGGATTCAGGGTTGTTGTATACCGCGTTCTTGAATTCTGCGAGTGTTCACACAACAGAATGTACATTTGCCCTCTCCTTCGCTTTCTTTCTGTCTCAGCACAGTTTTAATTAGCAGAGGCAGACAGGAGAGAGAGGAGCAGCAGAGCTTCTATTAGCACGGAGGAGAGATACAAAGGAAAAGGGCGAGAGAGGAATGGAAGAAAAGAAAGAGAGAGAACTGCCGCTGTGCTTCCCCTGGTCAATTAGTGTTGCCAGAGAGAGAGAGAGAGAGTATTGAATGTGGACTGAGCGCTGGTGAGAGAGAGGCAGGCATATCGGCCCCATAACTATCTCCTGCATTTTAATTAGCTTAGTGAACAGTCCTCCACGGGATACTCCACATACCGACCCATCACCATGACAGCCAAAGAACAGCGTTCCGGGTAGCCAGACACGGCAGGAATATTTCGCTAACAAATTCAGTGCCAGGCTAAGCGTCTGACTTCATCTCAAGACGGTGTTTTCCGTCCAGTTAGGAATAGAAGAGAGCCAGACTGTTTCACAAGTCTCCAAAAGCATCATTGCAGCGTGCCAGAGAGGAAGTCATTTAGCAACTGAACACAAGACTAAACGCTTTTAGTATTGACATCATTAGTTTGGTCCAAATGTCATGTTTATATCTTTATCGTGGTCATTTCAAAAAGGTTATGTGTTTTCAATTTTATGAATGGGTGTTTTATGAAGAAGCCTTCCCTAGAGGGAATGTTTATTGCTCAGATGTTGTTTTTGCAGATGTGTGGTTGCAGGGGATTCGAGTTTTCAGTGTCATTTGCGTAACAGTTTTGTGTCAGGTGCCTCTTCTAAAATTGCTTCTAGGTTACATTTTGAGAAATGTTTATGTAGGCTAATATTAAAATGTTCAATATTATTGCCTTTGATTGCAGATTTGAGACTTATTTTGTGACATTGTAGAAAAACTCTTGTGGAAACATCTTTTTTTTGTCTTTTCCATATATTTTTATTTGAATCATTTTTTTATTGTAGTGAAATAAACTAAAAGGGATAGTTCACCCAAAAATGAAAATTCCTGTATGACTTTCTTATGAAGATATGAAGATATTTTGAGGAATGTTGGTAACTGAACAATAGCGGTACCCATTCACTTGGTCTAATGTCTATACAGTAGAACTGAATGGGTACCGCCGTTGTTCGGTAGATTTGGGTAAACTATCCCTTTAATTTACTGTGTTAATTCAATTGATTTGACCAATCACAACTTTTGGGAGTCAGTACAACTAAAAAACGAATGTAATAAAGAAACTTAAAAAGATAAATGACATTTTTTACAGTGTATGAAAGAAACAATAAAAAAAATCTTATGTCTGTTTTTCACATTTAAGTCTCAACAATATAAAAAAATCATTAATTTTCCAATATTGACTTTATCCGTTGACAAGTCGCGGCCTTTATAGGTTCTATCAGTATTCTGAGCAGTTTTGAGATATTGAACTTCAAAGTTCAAAATTTGGTTTCTAAATAAGTCCCAAAATGAACACAATGTAAAGAAAAAAGCATCACATAACTGGTCACAGTGTAAGAATATGTTAATAACCTAATTTTGACAGAAATTCCAAGGCGACGAAGTGTGTCATGAAGTTACAATATAGGCCGATATACAAGTAAATGTAGTACATTCATTATCTCCTCTCTCTGCGTCACTCTTTTAAGAAAACCGCTCCATTTTCTTAACCTATTTACAAAAACAGTCCCAGTGGATCAGTGAAGCCAATTCTCTTTTGTTCTCTTCTTCTCTTCTCGTCGCAGGTGTGTCAGGTGGTACCTGTCAGACAGCGTCCCACTGTTAGTCCTGTCTTTCTCATTTCCGTGCTTTGCAGCTTCCACATTAATCACGGCTCTGTCACTTCTCTCACCCGTCGTCATTTGTTTCCGTCCCTATCTCCTCCTTTGCCACAAATCACTGCTAATTGGGTTCTCCTGGTTTGTGCTCCTGGAGCGGAGCGCTGTATCTCCTCTCTGCAGAGATCTTTAAGCTGGGGCTGCGTGTTGTCGGTTAAGGTGTGTTTGCAGTTTTTAATGACGCTTACTGCAGGCTGGACGGATCATTAAGCGCTGTGTTTAATTAGAGATGGTCATATCAGATAGCAGGATCGATGTGAAATCATTATCATGCGAGAATTCGTTTTTTAGGTTTTTTAGGTGTACAGGGGTAAAAATGTATCTAGATATATGGATCCAAATACTGTCTACGCATAACACATCTTTGTGTGCTGAAATGTGTCGGATTGAAATGTATGACGCAAAGTAAGTGTTGATGATTGCCTCAGGGGGCGCTATTGTAGGCATTTACATAAACTGTCTATCTGCAGTACTGTTTACTGTTTTAGGTCAACTACGTTCTCATGTAAAAGATAAATATTGGTTTATTATAGTTAATTATATATATATATATTTATAGTAAACTGGAATGCTTATATCTTTTTGGCCACTAAATACATATTCTTGTTTTTAACAAGTCTGGCCCATTGCCCGCATCTATCCCTCAGAGGCAGTATCAGAACACAGCAGGGTTCTGGAGTGGTTCTGAAGGTTAGAGGCTATGCACATTCAATACGGCTTGGGCCTCTATCCTACAGAACCCCTTTGGATTAAACCCACCAGCTCCAGATGGCAGGGAGTCTTTTACCAAGGACCCCAGTGTGAGGGCCAAACCCTCCAGCATCTTTACAGGAAGATTTACCAACATCAACATACGCCGTTGTAGGCATTCCTTCAACGGTATATACAAAATGCTAACTGGTTCCAAATATTAAATGTGTGACAAAAATGATCACGTATTATTTAATTAATAAGATAAGAGACTCTAAAGGCCGTGGCTAGATGTGCAGCACCTTAATCCTAAAAAACGACATGATGAAATTATTAAAGACAATTCTCACTATACTGTACAAAATAGGAAAACTAAGAAAGAAATTGACAAAATGTTGTGCAGCCTTGACTTTGACCACATGACCACATTGACTTGAGGTATTTACTTCCATACAATAACTGAGCTAACTCTTGTTAAATGAACAGTTTACCAAAAAATGTCTGCCATCATTTACTCACCCAAGATGTTCTAAACAAATGTCTTTGTTCTGATGAACACAGAGAAAGATATTTGTTAGAATGCTTATAAGCAAGTTCTTGGCCACCAAAGGAAAAATTGCTTTATAAATGTATTTGTTCTGTTGAACACAAAAGAAGATATTTTGAAGAATGTAATGCAAACAGTTCTGGGGCACTTTTGTCATTTGTCCCTTTAAGCCTTTCATGCATGAATTATGACAATAATTTTCACTTGGGGCATGAAAAACAAGATTTGAACTTTTCTTACACATATATTTTTACATAATATTATCCACAAAAAAGGACTGTAGCCTATACAGTGTCCCCTGTAGTGGTTGATGTGCAACTATGCCATTTAAACCAATGCATACACAAGAAATGACTTTTCACTGTAGTGATCTCTTTCCATGAAAACTCTATATTTTCTGAGCATCAGGAAACAGTCTAATAAGCATGAAAGAAAGCAATATTGCAAACCTTTGAGTTTGATAAAATAACAGTTTGTCAGTACACTATGGTGCTGGCTTTGATTTCCAGAAACACATTTTCTTTGGGTGTAAGTTATTTTGAATAGTAATCTGGCAAATGCAAGAATGTAAACACTACACAGCTGTTCCATCTCCAAAACCAGTTAAATATCAGCTGTGATGACTGCAACTGTGTTAATATAGTTTTCGAAGAGCATCCTGAGATTTAGAGGTATTGATCATATGATCAATCGTCACTATAGTGATTGATTTTACAGAGCTCCAGCTGTACAATACAGAATAAGCTATATGATAAACATCTGATATATATGATATAAGCTATATGAGTCTTTGGATATCAAAACAGCAAACATCAAAATTTATTTGTTGAACACAGAGAAAGATATTTGGATGAATGCTTGTAACCAAAGAGTTCTTAGACATCATTGACTACCATAGTAGGAAAAATAAACAAAAAGTACCCCAGAACTATTTGCTGTCCTACATTCTTCAAAATATCTAATTTTGTGTTCAACAGAACAAAAAAATTATAAAGTAATTTTTCCTATGATGGCAGTCAGCGGTGGTCAAGAACTGTTTGGTTATAAGCATTCTTCCAAATATCTTTCTCTGTGTTCATCAGAAATTAGATGAAATGATGCCAGAATTTTTATTTTTGGGTGAACTGTCCCTTTAATGCTGAAAAAAGTGAGATCTCTCTACATTCCAAATCTTTTTGTTGTGTGCGTTTAATGTTCCGCTCCAACAACAGACCCCAACTAAAGAACAGCAAATCTGCTTTGTTTTCCTCAAGCTCAACTTTTCTTCCAGCGTTCCTACAGTAAGCCGGCCTGTAATTGAGTGCATTGCAGTGCACAAATATAAGCCCTCTCTCCCTTCCCAGACTCGACGCTGCTTCTTTCCCCTCTCACCGTCCTCAGCAGCATCTGAGGGTGATAAATTATTTACACAGGGTATGGATCTACAAGCACTCAATCTACTGCAGTCACTCAGGCATATTGCCCCGGGGAGAAGAGTGTGGCCAGGCATTTTACGAAAGAGCAAGCATGCGTGGCGATAATGCACCGGGCCGATAAAGGTCAGCAGCCCCCCTCCGGGTCTCCTGTGATATTTTCATTATTGAGGGAAAGAGGCGTGTGTACGCCGGCTCTGCTGCACTGCTGTAGGACTGCAGGATGGACTGTGAAATCACACTACAAGGGAATGAAGGCATGATAAAGGAGTGCTGTGACTGGGAACAAGTCGAAGAGGACAGACTGAAGAAAAGACGGTTTTGGTAGAAGGAGCATATGAAAAATAGAAATGTAGTGGGGAGGAATGAAAAGAGAATAAGATGAGACAGAGAAAGAGAGAGGGGGAGAGAGAGATGAAACTGTACTCCTGTGCTATGAATTCCAGAAGGCTTTGATGATAAGATGCAAAAATCAAACAATGTAAAATGTTTTATGTTAGCTAAGAATGTGATAGCATCAAAATTTAGGGGGTTTAATTAACATAAATGAAAATGACCGAACCAACATATTTTTACATGATATCTTGGTTATTTGTTAAAACAAATCACTGTATTTAAAACAAACAAGGCAGGTCATTTTCTGTCATTACACTACAATTTACAGTAAAAACAAACAAAAAAATGTGATAGGGTCCTTGGCATCATTATTGTGATGATTATAGGTTTCATTTGGATTTTTATTTATTTTACAACATTTTTGATGGTTTTATGTGTAAAGTATGTTCCTCTTCACACAGTTATTCAACTGGATGAGGTCAAAGATCTGTTCAACTAAATTATCTCTTACAGAAGTGTTTCCATTACAAAAACGACACAAGCGCTAATGTAAAAAATTATATTTAATCACTTCAGGTTTTTTCATTTGAATGATTTAGTTTACTGTGTCTTCTGTTTATATGGCCCGTCCCTGAACTGCCACTGTAACTGGTGGATGTTTAGATTCTAATCTGCTTTTTGTTTTGTCAGCATTGCTTTTATTTCCAGCCTAAGAGCAAAAGAGACGCTGAGCCTTGGAAACTGTCCTGAAAGAGGTTTGTTTTTATCTTAATATCAATTGAAGGGTCTGTGCCAGATGAGGCCCCTGCTTACCTCAAACATGCCATGAAGGACCTCACACAAGCAAAGACAGTCGTGTGTTTCCTGAGAGAGCATCTTTCAAGCTTTTTATGGCATGAGGGCTCTCTGTCATCTCCTCTTAAGTGTGCATGAGATGTATTAAGATGTTCAGTATCCCATTAGCCAAGGATTGAAATTCATGATACACCATTTGTCCACATAAATAAAGGTAGAATCTAAAATTTAAATAATTATCGACACAATTATCCAGATTTTACATTTGCAAAAAAATCTGCCATATCTGCAGTTAATAGTTAATTTATACATGCTAAATGCTTTACTTTGCATTAAATTACTATAATTTTGGCCTATTTTAATGCCTGGTATATGTAGTCTGTAAGTAACTCATTCTTATTAAAGAAAAAACATACAATTCTAATGAAACATTAAATTGTACTGATAACATCCAGAAATGCAAATGTGTATGTTTAATTTAAACGAATAGCACCAGCTTGTCTATAAAATCTAAAACAACAGAACATTTTATTATTTAGTAAAAGCATCTTTGCTTATGCAGGTTTAGATCTGCTGGGAAGTTCAGTATTGCACTGAAATGCACAGAGAACGTCAGACAACCCAAAATACAAACCAGCAGAGACCCAAGACTTCATTGCTTATGCAACAGATAACATTCTTTTAATGGAATTTTTCATTCTTTTGAAATGACTTCCCTACCCAAGTGTGATCCACATCCCTTAACTATTAAACATTAAATGGATTTATCACTCTACAGCCATTTAATGACTAATGTTCAATTCGTTTGCAGCTGAATTACACAAATGCAGAAGTCTGATGCCGAATTAGATTCATTTGAACTCAACTCTCCAGCTCTGTGCCATTTTAAAAGTACAATCACGAAGTTAAACACAATCTGTGAATATGAAATTGCGGATGAATATTAGGTCTTGACTTGTGCCTGAAGCGAACACGACGCTCTTGCTTCCCTCCCGAGGTGTACACAATAAAAACACAATGCAGGCAGAATTAAAGTCAGGCGAGGTCATCACCTCGGCTGTGAGAGGCATATCAATAGTGCTGTTAGTCAGACAGGAGACGAGAGCTGAGGAAAATGTAGAACAGTCAAATGAAAATATAGAAACAGTTTAAAAATGAAACTCTGAAATATTTTCAGTTACACCAAATTGTGTTCTATATATTCCAAGAGACACAGTATTAAACATCATAAAACAATTGATTTTGTGATGTTTAGGATAAGTAAGACAATACATCTCAAATAAGCAATTAAAAAAAAACAAAAGATAAAAAATAAAATGTTCACACAAATAATCAGATCAATCAATAAGATGATTAGGTTGCAGTATGCTGTAATAACTAATGGGTATTTGTTGTCCACAGTTTCTGTCAAATTTTCATTTCTGTGGACAAGATATTTCTCTGTTAAACAAAATAATACCATATATTTCTGCATCATTATTGTTGAAAAGGCAAGTGTGTTTAACATCATTTAAACATTTTTTTCTATTTGTCAGAATAATATATAATAATAATATAGCCCTACTTAGGCCCGTTGTTCACCATGATAATGCTAATAATGCCTGACATTACTGTTTAGGATTTCACTCAAAGCAAGAAGGGCTTTGTATTTGATTCAGTGAAAGCAAATATTTAAAAGGCAAAACTAAATGGATTTCTAACTTTAATTTATAAAATATTTGTTTGATGTCTGTTGTCTAATTACATAATTAACATAACTGTAGCCTATATGTTTACTGCTTAGACTATCTATGATGTATTGTGGTCATTTCAGTCCAGTGTCTGTTGAATTTCAACAAAATCAAACCTCAGGAGTGACATAAAGTCATCTAACATCCTGACAAGACACATGAAAACTGTGATAAAAAAGTTATTTCTAAATACATGTATTATATATTAGCCTACTGTTGTGTTGCTTAAAAGTGAATATGAACTTGTTTTCTTTGCAGTATTTCAGGTCTGGAAAAAATACAGAGCATCTTTCTGTTATTTTGACCTGTTTTCCCGTTTTCATTTTCTGCAAATAAATGCAAACAGAAACAATATTTTTATTTGAAATTTTGAAGAAATATTTGAGTAGTTCACAGAATTAAACAAAAATGATCATTTTACCTAAACACTTAGTAAATTCAGAAAAACTGAAATATTGCTTCTCTTACTTTTTTCTGCGGTGGTATAGGCCTATAGCCTATGTGATTCTGTCTTAAGGTAGGCTATATTTCTGTTTTTATTCAGCTTATAGTTTTTTATTCTTTTTCGTTGGTAGCCTATTCTTTGTGCGCTGTAAGCTTCTATCACCAGTTCAAATCCCTTGTGTGTGATAAAGCACCTGGCAATAAAGCTCATTATAGTTTATATATAGCCCACTAGGCTATATATAGTTCACATATATAGTTTTTCTCAGCCTCACGTTATCTTGAACTGTTCCAGTCACTTCATTTTAAACAGACACTGAATTGCAGGAATAAGAACACTCGTTTCAAGCAAGCATCGTGTTGACAACTGAGCACATGCATCTGCGAGCCTGGCGGTACGTGTCTCTTTGCTTTGGCTACCATCTTGGCATTGTGATTGACAGGTCCACGTCGCTGTCTCCTGTCAGTCAATATGACGCGCAAGTAAAAAAGACTGCGGTGGTGTCACTCAAAAAGAAAAGAGCTGGACACGCACACAAAACACTGTGGGGTAGAATAAAGGACATCCTTGATACTAGTGGGCGATACGACACATATCTGTTGTCATCCGCTGTCCTCTGACTTTGCCATCGAGGGAAAGAGATCCACCTGACCTTGTCCTCAGAGAGAAAATGGCATGAAGCAATCTTCCACAAAGCCCTCTCGAGAGACACGGGTTCCCTCTATTAAACGGGGGGAATAAAGCAAAGCCTCTGGCAATTTCAAGTCCGCTGGTACATTCTCGCTTCGAGGAAAGCATGACGGGTCATTGCTGGCGATGTTTTGCGCTGTAATTTTCGTTTTACTCGCCACGCTCGCCTTTCACATCACAACAAGCTCATTAAAACCGCGCGTCGGCTGACATTTTAGCCCTCTCGGTTGCTCTCTAGTTGTGGATCATTAGTTAACATCGCGCAGCTCTGACGAAGAACGCATCTTTGAGATTTGTGCGTGCGTGCGTGCGTGCGTGTGTGGTTTGATGAGCGTGTCACCCCTGAAGATGTCTCATTAAGAGTTCAGTAGAAGCACCTCTCTGCCCCCCATCCCTCGTTCCCTCCCTTCGTGCTCATTGCCTCTCTTTTCGTCTGCTAATTAGCTGGCATTTTCGCCTCTTCTGTGCGTCCCCAGTTACATCTGAGAAGGAGACGGATATGATTTTTCTTTAACCCAAAGGCCAACTTAATCAGCTGAATTAATGACTTTATTACCCAGACTGCCCTGGGCAATGCAGCATGTTTCTGCTGTAGCCTAGCCCACATCCACTCCTTTTCTCTCTTTTTCCACAGACACACAAGCCAGGATCTTTAGCGATTCAAAACAAAAAGCACGGAGAAGATAAAAGACGGACATGAAAGATAGAGAGGAAGGATGCTTGCAGGTATAGAAACCGGTGCAGAGACACGTTCTCCTGCTTTGATTATCTTGATTTTATTCTGCAGGAGAGTGCAAATTGTTGTAATTGTTTGGTGTATGAATTAGAATACAGTTTAAATTATATTTATTATAAATAAAAAGGCCAACTAGTGAAGAGCTGTGCAGCGGACGCGAGGACCGGTCACATGAGCACCTCAATGCTTAAAGCAAATTTCCAATTTCTCATATTTGAAAACATTAACATGATATTTGCACACTTGGGGTTAATTACTCACACCATTTTCGTGAAACAGATGTTCACACATTTTAAGTTTATCTGAGAATGTATCTTTATACGTTGATTTCACACACTGTCAATAATTGCTTTCGTTTTTTATAATGGAAAACAAACAGCCTACGTATTTGTTTCATCACAAAAGTGTCAGGTCTTTGAATTAGATCATTATTGGAGCCATTTTATCTTTTATGTTTGTACTCTGTGTCTAATTTAAAGTGTATGCAATTGGATAAATGCTGCATAATTACAGACAGGCGCATTTGTTTTTGTAGCTAAATATTGATTTATTATCTTTGAAAAATAAATTGTAAATCATCCTGTGAATGAACAAAAATGGTAAATATAAGGTTAATGCAATATTGTAATGCAAAATTTAGGATCTCTATTTGATTTCTAGGCTTATTATATATAAACGCAAACAAATAGCTAGGCTACATACAAAAACAAATTTCGCTCAACTTATAGAAGGCTTTAAAGCAACAACATACACAAATGTTACTGCGCATGCACGCTTTTGTGGCCTGAACTTAACTTCCGGTTCACATCCGCAAAGAATAGAAAATACAGAAAGAGCAAGTATGACATTAGCTAGCAAGGTAAAAGTATGTTTAGTTAGTATTATTTTGGGTTACCAGAACCGTTACTTGGCTAAACTTAAATGCAACAAAGTTACACGACCCATGAAAAAATGTAGGCTATTTTATAAAATTAATATAAGCTACAATAAAATTCAACAACTCGTTTATTTAATACAATTATTACACAAAAAAATATTAATATAAATTAATATGATATAAATTAAATTAAATATAAATAGTTAGGCTATATTAGTAGCCACTATAGCCAGACCGATCAACAAACACAGACCGGAAGTTAACCTCAGGCCAGGCGTGTGCGTCTGATAAAACCATACTACATTTCATTAACAGAATGAAAAAATAATTATTTTAAAACATAGTTATATGAGTTATATACTCATATTTCTTATACATAGGCCTAAATATGTTATTGTTATTGATTTTATATACAGCTATACCTGCATAATTTGTATATAGCCTAGCACATCTGTAGCTGCATACAGTATACTGAATAGTCCATTTGTCAAATGTGTATTGTTTTTCTTTACTTTTTTAAATTTAGAAAAAAAGAATAAATAAACTTTTAAAAGGATAAACTTCACAAAACCAGTAACTGTTGCACATTCCAAAAAATATATGAATTAAAAACAAAAGCCTGAAAAAGGGGGTGAAAATGGCAAACTTCTCCAACAATCAACAGCCACTCCAGTCAGTGTTAATGGCATATGAGTGTTTTTGTCACAGGTCTGGTGAGATGATGTAGGCCTACCATCGCCCGTCCCTACAGACCCATTAGAAACTTACACCTGCAGTTCAAGACATTTCATATGCACTGAAGACAATACGTGTTTTGCTGCATCAAACACTTCCTCTCTCAGACAGGAAATGTGATTAGGAGCGATGGTAGATTTCAGTCAAATAGGAAATTCATTAACCTAATACACCCTTTCCACAACTCCTACCCCCACTGTCACAGACACATTCTGCAGATACAGGATGAACACAATTTTAATGAGCGATGACAAAATCAGATATAATTGGACGCCTTTCCACAACTTCCACGCAGTTTGTGATGTGTAGTACACAGCAAGACGTATAATGAAGCAATAGGTTTAATGCATTTTCTTGGACATGTCCTAGAATGCAATACTTAGTTAATTTTAAGAATCTGATCCAGCGCTCAACAGGAATTTACTACCTTGAGAAATATAGACATGATCTTAAACGCAAATGTGGCATGTAATGCAGTTTAGTATTGAAAGTATTTAAAGGTCATAAATATACATTATTTGATCATTTATTAACCAAGCATGGCAATGCTAACATGTAGTTCTCTTTTGTTGTATTTCGTCTCCATCTGGTGGAGAGTAGTAAAATGACATGTAACATCACAAGATGAAGGGTTATAAGCGGAGTAAACATTTTTATATCCTTTAAAAATACACCATCATACAGTGAACATATGTAACTTTAACAAGGCGAATTTCATACAAGAGTATACTAGAGTACTTTGGTATAAAAATTGCAAAAGCAGTGCACGTTGTGTTTTGCACTGTTTTAAAACAAAAGCCAAATTGCTTTAATACCTTGTGATGAAATAACGAGATCAATATGCAATCTTCAGAGTATTTGTTCAGCTAGCTTTCATTTGGTTTAGTTTGATTCTTTGAGTATGCTGCCATCTACTGGCCGATGTAAAACGTTTATATAGTTTACATCATTTTCACCTTTTTCAATCATATTACACTATCTAAAACCAGAGCCACACACCCAGCAACAATATCTGTGCAAACAAAGAAAATACATAATTTGTTTTTATAATACGGTGCTTTATAATAAGATCTATTAGGTCTCATTAACATTACTTCATTCTTTGGTTAACATGAACCAACAATAAGCCGTACATTTTGATGTTTGGTAATACAAATATAGTTGTTTATCGTTCGTTCATGTTTAATGTGCTTTAATGTTAACAAGCACAGCTTTTGATTAAAGACATTGGTAAATGTTTAATTAACATTAAATTTAATAAATACTGTATGAGTATTGTTTATTTGTTAGTTAATATAGATAACTAATGTTAACAAACAGAACTCTATTGTAAAGTGTTACTAAAAAGAACAAAGATCATTATTTTACAATGTGGCTGATTTCATTTGTACATGTAAATCTGTTTTCACCCGCATGATGTTAGGTTTAGTTATACGGCTTCATTTTTGCTTATTTCTAATAATTGTATGTTTTTTGGCATCCTAAAATATTCATATGAAATCGCCATTCCCAGAAACCCCAGTATGAAAGGTAAACAGCCCAAAACAAATGTGACGATAAGGATAAATATTCATATTGAAATAATGTTTTATTTACAAAAATATATCCATAATACAAGTTTTCAAAAACACACACAAATTCTTTACATAAAAACTGTACAGTCGACTGTACTGCAGATTTCAGAGCAGGTATAGATGTAATATATGGCAAAACTGTACATGTAAAACCAAAACTCTGTAGTAATACTCTAAACTTGCAGAGACATTGAGGAGAAGGCTGACTGTCAGAGAGTCTGGAAACCTGAGATAACTGATTCTTCTGTTGTGTCACAGCACTGATCTGTACTTGCACGCAAACATGATCCAGACAGCGCAGGCCGACTCTGGATACGCAAACACTCGAACCCTCACCGCCAGGCGCACATGATCTCCTCGACAGCAAACAATCTCTTCACAGAACAGTGACCTAAATGATGTAACATTAGAGGTTTAACAAGTTATCATGTTTTAACATGAATCAATGAATAAAGTAAATTATGTAAAATGACGTTATTTTTTTATTCGGGGGTTAACGCTCTTTAAATGTACATAATAATAATATGACTGTAAGTGTGTAAAGGTACCTGAGGCAGGTAGCGAAAGCCCTGCGTGCATTGCGGTGCAGGAAGTGAATAGGAAAGCCTTTAAAGGTATGGCCATCAGGCACCGCCCTCCTCACAGCGTCCTGGAACTCCTCGTTTCCACACGACACGCCGGTACATCGCTCCAGTTCATATGCAGAGAGCGCTGCTGACAGCAGGTATGACAGATGATCATCCCAAACTGTAGCCAGTCCCAGATCCTATACATACAGATAAACACAATAAACGTCTGATGTATCTGTGGTGAAAATCCCTTTCATATGATTCTGGGTTTACAAATGAAAAGTGACTGAACAGTAAAAAACTACTTAGTTGAGTACTAAGTTGCTTGAGAGTAAAAGGTTTCTTGTCCATGTGTGTTACCTTCCTATGCTCAGATAGCAGGTAGCGCATTTCCAGCTCAAGTTGGTTGCTGGCCTCATTAGGCAGCACAGAGGGGGAGCAGAGGGGAGGTGTTGGGGGGAGAGAGGAGGTACTGCCGGGCACACACACAGACCGAATGGCCTCCTCACTCATGGCCTTCCATCGAGAGCAGTCTGCGAAGTCAAACACGCACAGCTCTACAGCATCTGATGGCTGACAGTTTGCCAGGAACGTCTTGTGATTAAATACACAGCCGATTGTCCGGTAAGGATAGGTGGGTTTTGGCTGGGGGACCATGGGAGGTGCGTCTGGATCTATTGGACGATGGAGATATCTAATACAAGAAATAAAATAAAAAACGTTTTATTTGACTATTTGGAGTATATGTGGCTATATTTGCCAGGTTAGGAAATAGAACTCAAACAATAGGAGAATATGATTAAACAATGTGAATATATAAAGCTTTACCTGTGTGCAGTGAAACTTTCCCAAAAGGTGATGGAACTGTCTGTGCCGCAGGTCATGACCCACGTGTGTGGGATGTTTTTGGCTTTGGTGCCCACACATACATAAGCATCCAGCCCAAATCCCAGAAGTAAACTACACAGCAGTGTGGCATGATCCTCACAGTCCCCCTAGCAACAAACACATTTACTTTCACCACTTTACAATTTTCTGTACATTTATATCTCTTGCATAATCTTACACTCAATATTAGAAACAATGTCTGTGCCAAATACCAATCCGGGACCAAAGCATCAGCTGTGTTGACTCAAAAAGATTTGGCACATTGACCTCTGAATAAAATTATGTAAGTGACTTTAGTCCTTCAGCTTTAATGTCAATCGAACCCATAACTTTAGTGTTGCAAGCACCATGCTCTACCAGTGGAGCTACAAGAAAACTTTACAATTGTAACAGTGTGTCTTGCCTTGTTTCTGCAGAGGAAAGCCATCATAGAGCACCACTGCTCCTGCCTAACTCCTCCACCAACGACAGGTGCTCTCTCCTGAGCCAAGAGACTGACAAATCGTGCGGCTTGCCGAGGACTCTCAAGCAGCCTGCCAGCACGCAACGCACGCACATACGAACACACGGGCCGGTTTACGCCGTTTTCATCCTGCATGACACAAACCAAATACTGTTATAAACACTGAATAAGCATAAACGGGAACAAACAGGAATAGTTACTCATATCAACATGCACAAGTACAGTACTGGATGCTGACATACATAAAACATAATGAAGTCACCTGTGCAAAAATCTTCACCAGTTTGGACTGGTGTGAGGGTCGAATCTCTAAGAACTCTTGCCACCATTGTTTCGCATATACCAAAAACAGTCTCTCCTTTTCTGCTGTTCTCTGTCTTTCTAGAGATTGCTGAAAATAATGAGGCCATACATTTCTTTCATTATTTTAACGGTGGCTAAAATGCAATACTTTATATATAGTGTGCTCTTTCTTAATAGATTGAACTTTAATGCTTCACCTGGGTAATGATGACATCAGTGCTCAAGGTCTCAGTAAGGGGAGGATACAATTCCAACTTCAGATTTAAAACACCAACAGGCACTTTACATTCACTCCCTGAGAAAAACACGCATGGAAATGAATGACAGAATAATACTTTGATTAACATAACATGGTACATTGATGCTTCTAATGTGTCTCTTAAAGGGACAGTTCACCCAAAAAGAATGTACGAACCTGTATGACTTTTTCTTTCTTCTGCAGAACACAAAAGATTTTTGAAAAATGTTGATAACATTTGCCCACCATCGAAATCCATTGTATGAACCGCTGAGACATTTCTCTAAATATCTTTTGTTTGTGTTCCACAGAGGAAAAGGTCATATACAGGTTTTGAACAACATGAGGGTGAAAAAATGATTTTGGTAATTCCCTCCTCTTTTAATATGAGGCTTTTGCTTACCCACTCCCAGCAGTTCCACTGAGACATTGGTTTTTCCATTGGGGGCACTGAGAACTGTCCGCCAGTCGAGAAAATAAGAAGAAACAAGTGTTGTGTCTCCAGATGTGTCTGTTTTGATCAGCACCATATGCACTGGGTCACAGATGGACAGCATGGTGGTGGCATCTGCCATCTTGCTAGCATCTCCTGTTCCACGACAAAACCACAAAATTACACATAACAGTAAGGTTGGGAATCGAAAATCAAAATCGATTGGGAATCGGAATCGAAATGCTAGGAATCGGATCGGAATCGAAAGAAACAGGAATCGCATACTTATAATAAAAATTTCAGTTTCCTCTTATCAATTCCTGCATATTTTGTGAAATGTGCATGTGTTAACTTGTGATAAAGCACAGGAACCACAAATTGATCATAGTTTCATTATATTAACTAGTTTAACCATGATATGGTAATACAAATTGTAATAAATCCGACAAAACATGGTTCCTATGTGTATATCTATATACACAAAACGGTGCTCATAAATATATATTTCTTTTGCAAACCAGTCAATAAGCAATAAGGCTATCTGACCATACAAGTTGTTATCTAAATGTTTTACTTCAACTGTCGAATCGAAACTGGGAATCGATAAGAATCGGAATCGATAAGCAGAATCCCTACATAACAGGTACCTGAAAATATTATACTGTAGGTTGTCGGTCTATGTACAGTATTCAAATAAGATACCTGGTCCATCTCTATGTACTTCCAGAAGAAATCCCTCCTGTATGTCTGGTTCACAGGCACACGGGACCGGTTTGGAGCGGAAACGCTGGTTACGGAAGTGTAAATGAAGGGTGAAGGTAGAGCACACCTGTCCAG
This sequence comes from Oreonectes daqikongensis, assembly GCA_026939265.1. Lineage (NCBI taxonomy): Eukaryota > Metazoa > Chordata > Actinopteri > Cypriniformes > Nemacheilidae > Oreonectes > Oreonectes daqikongensis. The sequence continues at coordinate 12,633,498 of JAOTQM010000311.1, forward strand.
GTAAAGGCTCCGGCTCCTGGAGGTGTTCCAGGAAGGCCTTACCACCCAGAACTTGGAGGTAGAGATGTCTCTTCAGTGGACTGATGTTTGCTGGAGAAATGATTATTTAAAGGGACAGTTCAGCCAAAAAATGTCACTCTGTACTCATTTACATTCTTATTTATAAGATGTTCATATTTCAGGATGTTTTGTGGAAGAAACAGAGAAAGTTAATAAAGGTGATATTCACCAAATATATTGCATATGGCATCTAGAGTCAAGTCCACTTAAAATTGCAGTCTCTTTAGGCTTGCTTTCTAAGGTCTATGTATTTATTATCTAAAGAGGGGTATTTTTTATGCTCTTGAGGGAGTAAAAAACAATTGGGGATAAGTTGTTTAAAAAGCACTTACTTGGCTTCAGCTGTGTAATATTCCTGTCCACAAAATGTGTTGCAGATTTGTTCACAATGTCAGTGTCAGTTTGAGGCACATCTTGATGAGAAGCCAACTAGTAAAGAGATTGCATGTTATTTACATCCACTGCACATGCAATCTGACAGATTAAGTGCAGTAAAACATGTTACTCATACCACATTTGTAAAGCTTAGATCTTTCATCACATCATCCACGATTCCCCTCCGTTGGAGAGCATGTATGAAATCCTCCTCAGAGATGGAGCGCTGGCCATGGTGCCCATCATCTCTCACCGTCTCCGCTAAAACATCACGAATTTTGCCATGGATATCCATCTGAAAACATATATTCGTGCATTTGACAGACGCTGCTTTCCAATTGGATCAACTAGGGAAGCTTTATTTATAACTGTTAAACAAACCTGCTTTTACGTAACAAACCTAACGTTACATTTCTTATGCCTGCACACTATTTAATGCGATGTATTAAAATCAGGAAATCAATGCCAGCAGTTTGTTTGACCGGTTTAGCGCATTGTATGATCTACTTTATATGCAACATCTTTGCAGGTTCATGATCTGCAAGTAAAAATGTACATCATGACTTCACTTACCTTGATTAGGTGATCATGAATTATTTGTTTTAATTCAGATGCTTTCTCTGGTGGCAGGGACATGTTTCAAAACGAGTGTAAACGTCACGAGTTTAAACTAACAGACGTAACTACGCCGATTTTTATCATTTGAAACAGAAGCGTCAAATACCTCGATTACACATATTTGTTGGACTAGTTAATGCTGCTCTATTGTTGTCAACGCCTCCTGCAACTGACATTTTAAATCCTGGCGGAAAAGCAAGCGGGAGTGTGCCCTGGACGCGCCTGTGTTTTGTCGTTGCAGTATGAGAAATAAATCTGGAGGTTAAAAAACTGAAAATGAATTTCGTTACATTTAACGAGTGATGGAGTTCACGTGCGCTAATACTGTACAAAAATCGACCTTCTAGAAAACATTCAAGTTCCCGGCTAAATTCAGGCAAGGTGTTGGAAATGACGTCAAGTGAACTACAATTCTGGAACTTGTAGTTTTCTATATAGGTTTGTCGGTCACGCAAAGCTCGTGTTTCGGAACGTGTGTTTTAATTGCTTTTTTTAAAAATATCTAAAACAGCCCGATTCAATGCAATGTGTCACTATATAAATAAATGTATTTATTAAATGTCCTCAAAGTAAAATTGTCAAAGCCCAAGGGTCTGCGATGTTGGGCACAGATTTCTCTTATCTAAAGCTAAACCCCCTCTATTGGCTAATAAAAGGTCATCCCTTAAGCAGTGCTTGCGCTTGGATCCAATAAGACGTTTTCCCGTATTCTGTACAACAGACTGCTGAGAGGAAAATGGATCGGTCTTTCCCGGTGGTCACTTAGAAATGGAATGAAATTACCACTCCACCATTAGCCACTTCTGGAAATATTGGATCAATTCCTGGAACCATGGCAGAAAGAGACATCTAATTTGACCCACATTGATTCTGCTAAGTAATTGGCATTAAACCCACAATGAAATCCTACAGTGTGAGGTAATGGAACTGGAAACAAACTTTCATCCTTAGAGACAAAAATAAAATCGCCTGGGTTAGTTTAGCATCTATCCTCTGAAAACTGAACACAACCGGGCAGACACTGATGTAAACCGTTTGGGAAATAGAACTGTAAACATGCACCATGTGCAATCGCTCATCATCTGCATTTATTTGCAGTCATACATCATTTTTTCCCCACATGCATCGATCAAAGGAGAGATACCATTTCATGTGCACAAATGGCTGTGAAATCAGATAAACATACACAAACCCATACACGCAGAAGAATGCAAGTGAACAAAATTTCTTGTTTAGTGAAAGAGTTTACTATGTACATTTTTTTAAAGTGGAAACCAGACCACTTATTACATTTGGCTGTGTCTACAGTCAGTTTATTACTAGAGGATCCTGAGATGTGCAAGTAAAGACCATGAATGGAAACTCACCGGTTTCTGACCTACTGAAACAATTGAATCGCCCTATGAATATCCATGCTGAAACATAGCAAAGCCAGAAGGCCAAAGCATGACTTAAACACACTGTGACCTTGCTGGGAATAACGTGTCTATTTAACATTGCTTTTGCAGATAAATTGACACAAAATACTGTACAGTAAGTTGTTAGACTTCGAAAACTGGAACCAAGATGGAATTACCATAGTAGTTACAAAGTAACTACAGCGTGTTACACTGTAATAACCACATATTACACAAACATTCAATAAATTGTGTAGAATGTCCGAGTATGAATGCTTGTAAACACAATTATTTTACATGTCCCCTATCTAGAAACATCCAAGCACCTACTTGTATAAGTACCATAGTTTGGGTCCCTGGAAACAATGAAAGACAAGAGGAATCTGTGTGGCAAAACTGCATTACTGGGACAAAAAGGCCCAGCACATGCATAGTCCCAGTGCTAAAGCTGCACCAGCACCAACATTTAAAAGAATAGGTCTCCAGAATAGCCAGTTTTCCTTCTTCTTCTCTGAATCGCTGAGTTTCAGCTTCATTTGCTGCACCTTCTGTGCCGTGCTGGCTATCCTCTCTTCACGGTTTCTCTTGCGTAGGCTAAAAAAACCCAAAAAAAACCCAGGTTGTGTCCTTCAGCTCATAGCCTTTAACTCTGTTGTCCAACAACGTTTAATAGAACTAGACATATAAAAATGAATACACTGGGCTATCGCTTACCCTCCTGTTTTCAGATCTGTAAGCTGCTCTTCTTTTGGTGGCTGTACTCTCTCGCCTCTTCCTGGATCCTGAGGCTCTGTACACAAGTCGGACTGTCCATTCAGTTTGTCTGAACTCATGTTGGGGCTCTGATGAGATGAACTCAAGTCAGCCTAAAAACCAAAACAAACACTTTTAAAACTTTAGTCATCCAATAACAGTATAATTCAATTCAATACAATGCAAACATTTGCAATGTATTACTTTTAATAGTAACATTTCCAACACTAATCATTCCTTTACTACTTCAAAAACTATTCCATCGGTTCATTACCTGTAAAGCAGAGTCTCCCAAAATTCTCTTTGTTCCCTCCATAACAGCCATGTATGAAAATCTGAGCTGATCTGGCGTTTGGATAAGGCCCATTCGATACGCTCTCATATCTAACAAAACCTTCTGAATGTCCACAGAGGCTGGGTCTTTCTGATTGTCTATCTGTAAAAAAAGTAATATTTAACTGGAATTCTCAACACAGGTCTGTGAGTGTAAGAATATACATTGTTTTATGAAGCCTAATAAATATTTTGCAACTATGCATTCTTACCAAGACAAGGCAGGTGTCTACCAAAGAGAACGTCCCAGATCGCCCTATTCCTGCACTGCAGTGGATCACAGCAGGCCCATTCTCTGGCTCCAAAGAGCCGGACTCTCGAACCTTGAAAAGGAAGTTGAGGAATGATGCTGGGGACTCCGGTACACCAAAATCAGGCCACGTTGTGTAATGAAAATGGTAGATCTGTCTGCTTTCTCCTGTCTAAACAAATTTTAAACAAAGTTGACATTAACAAACTGTATATTAATGCGTTCTGACAGCACAGTGCAAATATTGGAATCTTAAACACAGATGAACTACTTAACATTTTCATTCTATGGCAAGACAAAGTGGCATTCACACCTTGCTATTTTGAAGTTCTAGTACTCTTATTGTGTAATTCGGTTCAACATCCTCCGATACCAGAAACACCACAAACCCAGTGTCACTGAAATCTATATCTCCTTCCTCATCTGATGGCCAGTACTGTGCACACTTCTCCTGTTCAAAACAGGACAAAAACAGCATTAAAACAACACAAACCCTTTTTTCTTTGAAAAATGGGCATTGAAAAAATGCATTATTTGCAAATGCTTCACAAACTTGAAAATAAGAGCAAAACATAAATGAGTGCAGAAAATAACAGATATTTAAAGTAAAAGGTGTTCACCCACCAAGCCTTTTTCTATTACTCTGTTAAGCATGATAACTGCTTTGGAGCGCTGTTCCCAAATCATTAGCCAAAAGTGACCACAAGTGTTTCTCAAGGGGCCCTGCAGCAAGGGAAAAATACCCACAATTACCTGACTGAACATAAAATACTTTTTCAACATGCTAGTGGCTAGTCTATACAAAACCGATGTAAGCTACATTAAAATGTAGTCAATGGGGCATTGGTTCAACACAAGCCTGCTAAAGAAACTAAACTCTGATTTTATAAAGGTAACAGTTAGCAGATCAATAAAATCATAGATAAAATGTAAATAATATTTGTGCATGCAAGACACTTTTTAAACAGTGAGCTTACTTTTCATACCTGTGTCAGTATGTACCTTCTCTGGGCCTCCTCCACTGTAATAAGGCTCGCATTTATGTAATCATTCTCTGAATTTTCTAACCTCACCCGACTGTGATCATCTTAACACAACAATGCAGATCATCAAGGGGACGTGATGAAGCAGATACATAGACATATACTTAAGTCAAAATGAATCAAGCTTTACCAAAAAGTAGTTTTTTTTCTGACAAAAATAATAAAACATTGTTAAAAGCTGGCGTTCGTTCACGTAAAAGGAACTTACAGGGACTGACGTCTCTATATCTATTCCTATTGCAGTTTTCTGGGAACTTGGCCACTTTGTAGGGACACTCCTGAGACTGGTTACGGATTTCCTAGAAAGAGATTACATAATAACAAACATCAGTGTGAAAATCTCAGAGCCAACCAACACTCATCTATATTACAATATACATTTATGGTCATGGTACTGCACTGCCAGTATACATTATATGCAACAGAGTGTTATGGCAGAGGGTTTTTATGAATTGTGAAAATTCAAAAATATAAAAGTATAAAACTATGAAAATAAAAAATATCCAGCTCAAAAAAGCAGGTTGGACAATGTGGGGCTATCTGGCTGAGTTATAGAGAACTGACAGTCTCGGTTCTTCGGTTCTTGGGAAGTAATCGTCAGTTCTCAGAAACCATATCAGTGCGTGGCTGTGTCTCAAAGCCTAGCAAGTTGCCTACCTTGACAGCATTTTGGGCCTTAGACGCGATTGCGGAGGCATCTCATAACATCATACATCTTTTAAGCGTCATAATCAAGTGACTTGTGACGTGCATTTAATGTACAAAAATGCTGCACTCGCTTACGGTTGTCAAAAATGCTGTCTTTGAAGGGGGCTTACTAGGTGTTGAGACACAGCCCACGTGTTCACAGGAAGCCCTGAGTGCGCTGCTCTAATGCACCGCACAGTGACATGACCACTCATGCACTTTGCTGGCAATTACTCAGTGTAAACAAGTTATTTTGACACATGGCAATTGGCTGCTTGGTTCACTACAATAATAGGTTGGGTTTCTGTGTTGATAGGTTACAAAACTCAACAATACATCAAACGATTTATATAAATACGTCTGTGAGATTGCTTTCATCACATGCTGGTTTATCAAACTCAAATGATTGACATAGTGAGCTTTTTCAAATTTAGCTGCAGACGTTAAGTTCATGTGCGCCGCATTTCTCGGTATTAAACGCATGCGCAGTAACGCAAAACTGAATTACCTATATGCTCTCATCATGGGCCGAATACTTGACTAGGACTATTAGCGTCTCATTTAGCCAGATGAAATGTGCAAAGCTACGGAGATAAAATACAACAGGTGGTAGAAGCGTTTATACTAACAAAGGTTTAGAAGCAAGCGTTCAAAAACATTTATACGACTTACATTATAAAGGTTTAGCCACTGTCCAGATGAATCGATGTTCTCAAACTCCTGATCCATTTTTTCAAAGCGGGGTAAACCAGATTACTCAAACTAAAGATGGTTGAATCAAATGTCGTCTGAAATCAAACGGGAAGTCACTATTCCATCGTTAAAGGTTGTCATGATCCCGTAAAAACGGCTCGAGGAACGGTGCGGTGCGATGTTAACCCTCATGAAAAGAGGATAAAATTACGAGCACTTTCAGCACCCCCATCAGATACTTCCGTGTGACTGTAGAACGAGAAACTGCGCCCTCTGCGTGCAAAAGCGCAACATGACATCACGGGTAACTTTATTGCTTCCAGGAATAACCCGTGTCTAAAGTGGCTTTCTCCTTTAACTTGTTTTAAAAGCGGCCTTTTGAAGAGCTTATATGTCATAAGTCACATTATGTTGACAACCTGTTTTGTTCGATCACTTATTGAATGACTGAGAAGATTTTGCGTGACAAAAGCATACGTATTATTTAAATAACGTGAACGTGCATGTAGTGCACGAGCTGAACAGCTGCCTCATATGAATGACTAATAAGATAATGCTGTTTATCCCCCTCACACCTTGCCATGCATTATGCAAACTATCCATTGTCATATATAGGCTGTCTGTGTTGTGGTATTCAGAGCTATAGTCACTACAAGGGCTTGCATCCTATATTTTCAAAACCCATTTAATCATGAAAGGATATGTTTTGATTACCTGTGCGATGTTGATGTCCTTGTTTTGTTCAGGTGGGGAATTTTCTCTGCAAGAGGTTTGGTTGATTCATAGAATTGCTGTTAAACAGAATTGTAATGTATTTTAAATGTTGCATGTATTGGATAAACGTGTTAATATTCACAGTTACGTTAAAAACATTTTTTTTTATGGGCAGAAAGTTCTCTCTGCATTTGTTTGATAGCATTTGAATGCTAATATGAATTGCCAATGATCTCTGCTTACAGGGCACACGCTTTCGTGTTTTAGATGTGATCTTGGATTCTGGAATATGTGCCTTACTTCGAAGACAAACTGCAGTGTTGATGAGTTGTGTTATGTAGGGATTGGTAAAGCAGGTAGGTTTTTATTTTTATTTTATTTTTTTTTTAAGATTCTTGACCTTCTTTAAACAAAGTCTGTCCTCACCATGTTTCTCATGCTGTTTTGCTTTTATAGCCAAAGTCTTGGACATAAAGGCGAAGGGTTGTCTTGCGACTGAGCAGTGCAACAAGACGACAGTTGTAGAGTTTATGTCCAATAAGACCTTATACAGCATGAAGAGGAGTTGCTGTGATAAAGATTTTTGCAACGCAGGCCCAGCGCTCCAATTTTCCCTCGCTCCCCTTTCGCTAACCATACTTCTAACTGCTCAGATGATTGGTTTATATTGATGTTTTTGCACATTTTAATAGTGGAATAATGTTACGTTTGTTTTGTCCACTTTTTGTTCATTTATATTGTTCCATCACTAAATCACTGGAATTTTGCATGCTTTTTCTAAGTAGATAATTTTGTATTCGTCCAAAGAGGTATAAGGTAGTACATTTAGCCCATAATTCCTAAGTACATCCAAAGTGGTTTAATAAACCGTAGTTGTGACATTTGGCTTCATGTTTTAATAAATCACACGCTTTCTTAACTCAGTTCAACTGTTGACATTATTGTTGATATAAAATGCTTGCTTTTTGTGCAATCGTGGTTGTATCCACTAGAGGGTTTAAATGTGCGCATGCGCTGTGCTCTGACAACGCTTTGATACCAGCTGCCTACAAGCGGATACTTCATGCGTGGCTGCGCAGACTGAACGGCCTTTGACATCGAGCACCGCGAGAGCAGGTTCCTCCGTATGCTCTCACGGTACTTTGATATCATAAATGGATGGTTTTGCACAGCGCTGCATGAGAAGTTGAACACGCCTATCATTAATCTTTAGGCCACGTGCTTCTGTAAGTCCAACGTGATTGGGGCGTTTGCAGCCTTTCGTTTGAAAGGCTAGGAGTGCGAGTGCGTGCTGACTTCCAGCGTGACATTAGCAGAAAAGCGATATTTAAATCCCTTGAACGATGTTTGTAGCGCGCAGCATCGCAGCAGATCACAAAGATTTAATCCACGATGTTTCCTACGACTTTCACGGGCGGAGAATGGCTACGTGCTCCAGCGACCAAAGCATTAAGGTAAACTAGCTCTCAATTGTCTGGCCTGCAAGAGTTTGCAAGTAACACATGTGCCCTCACGAAAATTAACCATGGTTTATATCATAGTAACCAAAGTATTACTAGGGTATTTGTAGTAAGACCGTAGTATTCACAAATACCCTAACGATATTTGTTGTTAAACTTGTAATCCGCCACACAACATGGTTTTTACAATTTCTTTAATAACGTTGGTCATCTTGCCGGAGTATAGAGTGTAAAACTGTTCAACATTACATTTATACATTTGGTTTCACTAGTGTGATCTGTGATCTTTTGTTTTTATCTCTAAGGTGTGGGACAAGAGTGATAATGGAGAATGGAACTGCACAGCTAGCTGGAAAGTAAGTTTTGCTGTAAAAATATTTCTTGTAAGTGCAAAAGAAAGAAAATGTGTTGCAAACTTGCATCAATTTAAGGTTGTGTTTACAGAGTTGGTGTGTGTTCACAGTATTGGTCTATAGGGAAGTAAAAGAGCTGTATGTTTTGTAGACTCACAGTGGCTCGGTTTGGAGAGTTACATGGGCTCATCCAGAGTTTGGACAGGTGTTGGCATCTTGCTCATTTGACCGTACTGCAATAGTTTGGGAGGAAATTGTTGGAGAGTCCAATGACAAACATCGAGGGCAAAGCCACTGGGTAAGACTTGAAGAGTGTAAACTAGTTTTAATATTTTCCTTAAATTGCTTAATTCTTACAAGTTGTATATTGTAATAAGTGACATCTGAGTTAAAATCCAACTGTATCCAAGTTCAGACATCTCACTTAATGTATTATACATGTAGCATGAAAGTCTGTGATATCGTAGCCTATTAACATCCATCATTAAATATTGTGCCCTGTTACAAATTCGTCTTCATTATTAGGTGGCATATGGTGTTTTTTTCCATTCTAAACCTAGTTAGTGTGTCACTTTATCATTCATTTTGTCAACCCTGCTTTCACCTCAGATAAAGAGAACCACACTTGTGGACAGTCGTACATCCGTGACCGATGTGAAGTTTGCCCCAAAGCACATGGGTTTGATGCTGACCACATGTTCTGCAGATGGGGTTGTACGAATCTACGAGGCCCCTGATGTGATGAATCTGAGTCAATGGTCCCTGCAGCATGAGATCTCTTCCAAATTCCCTTGCTCCTGCATCTCCTGGAACCCTTCCAGGTGAGATTAAACAATGTCTCACTTTAATTCGGGTGGTCTATTCTGTAACATCTGTAATGTAGTGTTTTAAGAAATTCATGAGAAATTTGAAATGATTTTTCTCAGTGAATGTTTGTGCTTGTGTACATTTTAAGGCACTAAAATAAAAAAATATTTGTTACAGTTCACGGGCTCATGCACCTATGATCGCTGTGGGTAGTGATGAAAGCAATGTGACGTATGGAGGCAAAGTACAGATATATGAATATAATGAAGTTACAAGGTTTGCGTTCAGTTTACTTGATCCTATAAGATTAAACATTTTTTTTGTTTGTGTAATCAACAGTGTTTTGTTTTTTTGGTATTAGGAAATATGCCAAAGCTGAGACACTGGTGACAGTTACTGATGCTGTACATGATGTTGCATTTGCTCCAAATCTGGGGCGGTCCTTTCATGTGCTTGCTGTTGCCACCAAAGATGTGCGCATCTTTAAACTAGTTCCTCTTAGGTAAGTGAAATTAAGCAGATTTATTCCAAATATACTTTTGCGACATGTATCGCTGCGCAGACGTGTTTGTTTGCACACCCACCCAAAGCATTAAAATAATGAAAATCTTTATTCTTTTGTCAATAACCTTTTTAAAATCATTACCACCGAGTGTTGTTGAAAGCCAGTGCATTTTAAATGTTTTTGTGGCTCTTTTTGACTGGCAGAAAGGCAGAAAGCTCCTCCACAGCTCCCACTAAGTTCGAGGTGCAGGTCCTGGCCCAGTTTGACAGTCATAACTCTCAGGTGTGGCGTGTGAGTTGGAACATTACTAGTACGATCCTGGCTTCCTCCGGTGATGATGGCTGTGTGAGACTTTGGAAAGGTGAGTGATAAATACCAAAGGGAATTTTGTAGTGATAATCATATTACTCAACTAATAATTAATAACTGTCAGGGCCTATGCTATAACGCAGTCTTTTTGAACCTTTTACCAGCAAACTACATGGACAATTGGAAGTGCACGGGTATTCTGAAGGGAGATGGTAGTCGAGTGTTTGGGACGTCAAATCAGCCCGCTGCTCTTAGTACTGTCGTGGGCTCTGCTTCTGCACAGAGTGCATTTAACACATCCACTGGAAGATAAATCCTGTACTACTACTGACTATGTCTACTAACAGGACTGGCCTAAGGGTCATCTGGTGTGATGCACTACACCATTTGAAATCACTGGGACCAACTGATTCTGCTTGCTGGAAGTGCAGAGAGACCGCCACTTAACATGGGTCCTTAGGGAAAATGTTATAAACAGTTTGCCTTATTTTTGTTTGTCACTTTCTGTTCTGTAATTGTGGTTTTTCTTTTTAATACAAAATGTAAAAAATATATGGCTGTTTCACAATTTAATAATGTATTTAAGGGCATCATTGTATTGTGATAATCAATGACTTAAGAGCAATTGTTTGGAGGTGATGTCTCTCAATGTTTTATTCATAGTTTGTGGATGCAAATGTGTAGTATCTTTTCCCAACTTGAATTTTTTTTTTTATACATCCGACAATTAAAGCCTGTAGAATTCAGGAAGATGTAGCGCCCTGCGGTAGTAGTTAATTAATCCGTTTTTTTTTCTTTTTAGATATATTAATGTATACTTAACAATAGGGAGCATTGCATATGTTTTGGAGACAGGATTTTGTCTTTGACTAGCTCAGGTGTGTAGTTCTTTTTGCTGGGTTTTGAGTGTATTTCTCGTAATCTGGCTGTTTAATGACTGTGTTGCCTAATAAAGCTGGTTAGTGCCTTCAATGTAGATACTCAAGATTATTGTCATTCATTTGTGTTTTTCTTACCATAGGCCACTTTTTAGTATATTGCTTTATGATTTTTGTGCTAGTCCCCTCAGAGGCAGCATCTCATCCATGTCAATTGATACAGTTCACTTATACAGTCTATGTACAGTACAGTGACGGTGAAGTTTAGTAAACAGCTGGGTCTCCCAGCCGCTCCCACTCTCAGCTGTTCTGTGGCTCTGCTGTCGAGATTGTATATCCCCGGCCCTGCTGCTGTACATTTCTTTCCTGTTGTTTCATGAAAATAAAATCTATATATAAAAATCCTTATTAAGCTTCGGAGCTATACATCGAAACATAAGTCTTTGTCATGTGATGTCTTCTGCTGCATGTAACGGTGCATTACAATTCAAGTCTGCAGTACAAATTAGTCCTAAGTCATTACAGTCCGTTTATGCAGTTGAACCTTCAAACAAACAAAACATTCATTCAAAACGCTAAAGCGTGATTGACATAAGATTACTCCACTCTGTGAGTTAAATCAGATCTTTTGATCCAATCAAATGCAGCGTCATATCGAAGCCCCGCCCATGCAAAGAGAAACCTAGAGGCGGGATTCTCCCGTAATGGCTTCAGTTCATTATTAGATTTCGACAAACTGTTCATGTAAAACGGGAAGCTCGTTATAATTAGCAACTTTGTTCGGGGTTTTTATGGATTATCGGTGCTGTGGTTGTATTTTGCAGTCGGATTAACTGTTTTATAAGGCATACATGCCGAGTTTCTCTTCTTGGTAAGTTCTCGTCGAAGCAGATTCGTATCAGCTGTTGCAAATCTTCTCTAAGAGTTTCTCAAAGTGTCACTGCTAACTGTTCAGTCAACGACTAGCCAAACAAATGACGCGTTGAGGAAGAAAATGTCTTTTCTGTTATAAAGTAACAGGTTGTGCGTGTCATTCTTGTCTTTAAGATGTTTGAGAAACGTGCTTAATGTGTGTGAAGTCCTGGCCTTGGTTCGGATATTTTCCTTTTTCACGTACGTTAACGTTACATATTAGAGCCCAGAATAAATATTTATGTGTTTTTTTGTTGTTGTCCATACTGGTGTAATTGTGTTTTAACTGCCCATTTATCTCAGTTTGCTTCTTAAAGTGGTTTGTTTGGTAAATGCACGCTAGCCTGCTAACATAAAACATCAAATGGCTGGAGTAGAAAGATACAGTGAGCTTCTGAACGCTGCTGAAAGTGATTCATGTTTATTTAGTTTTATGTGTAAAAAAACATTTAGTTATGAAATCTGTCTGCCAGGATGTCATCTGCATAACCGTATATAACAGTATACACATTCCCTTAACTTTAATATACTTCACCTGTCTGGAAACAAACGTAAGCTTCAGTCTTGTTTACATTTGTAAATTCACAGCTAAGCAAAGTGTGACTATTGTTAATAATAGGTTCCCCTGAAAAGCTATAGTCTGTCTACTCATCACACCTAAAATATTCCTCTTTTGTAGCTCACGCCTCATGTGAAGCCCTGTGCCAGTGAGTCACAGACATGGAGAACTTCCAGAACATTGAGGATGAGCCGTTTCCCAGCTTTCTTTCCAACGCCTCACTGGGCAGCATTGGCCGCACCACTCTCGGCAACGTGACACTGGGCTCTACGTTTGGGATGCCCATGGCCGCCTCTACTGTGGCTAAAATTAGACTTCCAGCAGACAACAGGTGGGACACCCCTGGGTGTAATCTCATAATGTTTTCGCCATGTGTTCAGTTGTAAGAAATTTAACTTACTCGGTATCCTGTTTGTGTAGTGTGGGTCTGGCGGTTTAAGTAAAAAGTATTTGTTTCAAAAGAAAGAACATTCAGTTTAGCCACATTAGACAAAATACTATGCTTTTATTATGTTTATTTATTTTGTACAGACTAAATTTAATACATATTTATTGGTTCATATTTATAACATGTGGTTAGGTTAGGTTGTTACTTGTCTGACAGAATCTTTTTTCTTCCCTTTTTCAGAGTAACCGATGTCCAAGCATCATATTTGGAAGATGGGCAGATTTCACTCATGCATTCCCAGGGTTCAGATGGTGTGAGGGAAAGATTTGCTCTCAGCATTAAAGAAGATGTGTATGTGTACATCAGTTTTTTGATATGTTGTTTGAACTATTTTCCTATCTGCACCAGTACTAAACTATGGCCCAAAGACATGCAGGATAGGTTAATTGAGGAATCCAAATTGTCACTCACCGACTCATGTATAGAAAAGACTTGTGTATAGTATCGACTTGTGTGTATAGAGTGACTAGTTCTCGCCATGAATATAGCCTTAGATGCTGGAATGGCGTTAAGAATGCAATAAATGAATACTGCAGTCAAGAAATAAAATTTCCCCATGTCTTACTCTCAAGGCATTCTATGTGTTTGACTTTTTTCTAAAAAAAATAATGCATTCACAGTTGTAATGCCATGTATCCTTTCTTTTTCCAAGCAGTAGTGAATGGGGTACGAGTTTTTGAAGCTCCAAAAAGTGCATCCATCGATCAAAGAACTGCTCGACACATCTTAACAAGTTATTAACAATAATGTTGAACTTCCATTATCTCTTGTGTTGTTCCAGCAAATGAGGCAGGTATGTCGTACAAATCAAAAAATTATGCAGAACTTACGACATGCCTGCGTCATTTGCCATAACAACACGTGCAGCCAAGGGATAACTGAAGTTAGACTTTACCATTAATAACGTCAATATGAGCAGTTCTTTGATCGATGGATGTACATTTTGGAGCTTCAAAAACTCGTACCCTGTTCACTCCCATTTTACCGCTTGGAAGAAAAAAGGATACGTGGGATTATAACTCTGAATGCATTATTGTTCTAGAAGAAAGTCATATTCACATAGGCTGCCTTGAGGGTGAGTAAAACATGGGGAGATTTTGTTTCTTGATTGAAGTATTCCTTTAATATGTATATTATATTGCATTTCTGTCAATAAATCCTTAATATTACAGACCATTTTTTCAATCATGTGCTCATTTGTCAGCAATTGGTATATCACTACTAAAGCAGCTTTCTAAATGGATGACAGTCATGTTGTGCTTTGAGTAGATATTGTGAACTGTTCATTTAATTTCAGCAATGTTTGTCTTTCTGGTATGCTGTTATATAAATAGTATAATGGGTATTATTAACCAAAATATTGGCATCAGTCTTTGAAAAATCCATATTGGTCAACTTCTAGTGTACTTTCTTCTGGGACTCTTAATACAAACTTTATCCTTGGTTTCTCACATGCTTTCTGATCTTTCTGTAAAGCATGATTGTTTTTTCCCTATACAGAGACAATGTAGATGACTTCATTGCTGCCAATAGATTCTCAGATTTGCTAGTCCATGTCAATTTGGATGAGACACAATCTAGTTTGGTTTCCAAAACCTCTCCCAAAGGTGTGGGTCCATCTCCTGCGCCAGGTTGTGTTCCTCTTCGAGCCACAGGTATGGAATCGGCTTGTGTTTAGTTTTATATATTTGGTGCTTATATTTGGTCTGTCAACATGACTTTATAAAATAGTGTTTTTTTATACTTATTACACTTTTCTTTCATTAGACCTCTCTACTGGTCTGCTCTCATTTTCTCATGTTGGAGACAAAGATACAATGGCAGCTCAGGTGCTTTTTAATTCTATGCTGTATGTTTTATCTTGTTTAAAGTGCAGCCATTATCATTTAGTCTCTTTTCTGCTCTTTTTAGGCCACAATGCTTCCAGTTATGATGGAGGATGAGGAAGATTCTGCAAGTGATGACACAGACAGTGAACGGTGTAGTGGCAGCATAGCCAGCTTCCTGGCCAATGAAAAACTGATGTCTCTGGACAGTATAAATAGTGACATCACAGGTTGATTATAATAATTTTAAAATGATTTATTTCTTATTTATTGTGTACAATATGTAAGTTAAACTAAATATTCATGCATGGCTTTTTGTGGTGATTTACTTCCTTAGATGATGACATTGATGTAAACCAGCTTCATGATGAGGAATTGGAGTTGTACTTCAAGAAGCTGATGCCCCCTGCAATGCAGAGAGGTCGAGTAGAAGGACAAGAAATCCCTGTTGTGAGTCACCCCTCTTGCTCTTTCTTTACCAGAACTTCCTAGTGTTTTTGTTTTGTAACATATGATCTGTTCCTGTTGTAGGAGTTGCCTTCCAGTTCCTCTCAACTCAACTCCTATGAGGTAGAGGAGAACAGACTCAGTTTTCATGATGACTATGACCAAGTATGGACATTAAGTTACTCATAAAACCAAAATATTCACTGCAATCTTTATTCTTGTAATATTTTATTGAAATGTAGTAACGTTTCGCTTGATATTTACATCTTTTTAAAGAAATTTAGATTTTTACATCATCTGTAAGCTGAATAAATAAGCTTTCCATTGATGTATGCTTTGTGTATTTGGCCGAGACAACTATTAAAAAATCTGGAATCTGAGGGTGCAAAATAAATCTAAATATTGAGTAAATCAGCTTTAAAGTTGTCCAAATAAAGTCCTTAACATTGCATGTTACTCACAAAAATAATGTTTTTATATATTTACATTAGGAAATTTACAAAATATCTTCATGGAACATAATATTTACTTAACATCCCAATGTATTTTTGGCTATTAAAAATAGCCACTTTACTGTAGTAAAGTCTGGTTTTGTGGTCCAGGGTCACATATAGTTTCAATTTGACACTTTTCTCTAAAAATGTATTCCTTATGGCCCAGGGTAGCTATTTCCAGTCCTGTTTTGATGGCTTTCTTTAACTATAATCTCTGATAACATGCATTGCGATTCTTTAGCTCAAATCACAAATATCAATTTTAGTTACAAAGCATTGACTTCCATGCTGAAGCTAAATCTATATGGCTTAGTTCAATGTCACTCAGCCCTTTCATTCTGAATTTTCTTTACTATTTTTATTTTGCTTTTCACCTCTACAGAGGGGCTTTCGCATGCCTGATGTGCGGCTGGCAGCCACAGGTATGGATTCATGTCCTGCCAGTGATGAAGATACAGAGGATGAACTTGAGGCTTCTCAAAACCGGGGAAGAGCCAGATTTCTCCTACCTAGCACCTCCAGACAACCGGTAGGCAACTTTCTGTTTGTGATGCTTTGTTTAATCCTTATAGACTGATTTCACTCGGCTGCCATGTTGAAATTGAAAGCGAGGCAGAGGTGGGAAGAAAACCGGAAGGACAGATAGACTGCGATGGTTTGGACAACCAACCTGGATTTATTAAAACGATTTATGATCTTAAATGTGAAAATATAAGCATATAGGATGCAAGTCACACAAGCTGTTTTACCTGACTACTTCAGCTGTACCATCACATATTTGTGAATGTTTATGCTGCTATAAGCGGGTTTCATTGGTGCACAAAGCAACTCTTACGTTGTTTTAAAATGCATCAGTTGTTTATTCATGTCACACACCCGATGGTAGTCTAAACCATTGCAGTCTATCTGTCCTTCCGGTTTTCTTCCCACCTCTGCCTCGCTTTCGATTTAAACATGGCAGCCAAGTGAAATCAGTCTATTGAGCTACTACAGCTGAGGTCCAATATTATCTCCCAGTGATGAAACCACATGATTTAGGAGTGTTTCTTACATATATTGCCCTGTGCATTTTGAGCCAGCATTTTGTTGAATTTAGTAGCTGAAGGCAATGCAACATTTTTTAAATCTGTGTGCGATCAGGTGGGAGAGAGCCACCGGCCTCATTTTCGACCTGGTTTGGAAGGGGGGAGTTCTGATGAGTCACAGACTGGCAGTAGGCACACTGATACCAGGACAAGCATCGAGCAACGCCGTTCAGCAGAGGGACAGGTCATCAACTCCCCGATTACAGGTAAAGAGACAACTTTGACTAGTGTACTATAGTCAGCCATCTCACCTGCTTTTTGGCTCCCTAATGAGGGTCATTGTTAGGAGTGTAAATTTGTACTATTACACACAAGTAAGTTTGTCTCCTTCACACACCCTGTCTACACCGCATGCAAACGACGCGATGCCACACATCAAACACCTTGTTGTTCGTCCCTAGTCATTGTTGTGTTCTCTGTGGTGTCAGGTGATGGAGGAGGAGGTGATGGGAGCAGTGGTAGTGAGGAGGATGGGAATGATGGCGGTGTATCAACCATTCCTTTGCCTCCCACAATTGTTCAGAGCACCTATGATGTACTGCGTGGCCTGGGCATTGTGGGAGGAAGTGGAGAGAACCGAGGCGATGATCAGCTTCAGTCTTTGCTAAGCACATCGGGTGTGATCATGCAGAATCAGGTAAAATTAATAACACATGGGTAACGGTACAGATCAAGTTATGGATTAAGTCTGAAGATTGTTATTAATTGAGCTTGGTAGCCTTTACTGTCCAGGTAGCACGTTTATAAATGACAGGAACACTACCCTTAAGTGCTGGGACAGCTACAAGCTTTAAACTGTTTGTATAAACATTTTGCTTCAAAAAATGTACAGCATTAGCTACATTTACTGTTTTTTGAATGTTCTCAGATGGGTGATCGTATTGGTCCAGTTGGCACAGGGGAGGTTGGCCAAACTGCTGTGGCATCTGGGTCTTCTGGACGATATAATGTCAACTGGAACATGAGTCTGGAAAGACAGGAGGCTCTTGTAAGTTTTATAATGCAGTTTAGTCTTATAAAAAAATATCGAACAAAATAGTCAGTTTGACAATATTAACTTTTGACAGGATGCAATGGATAACCCAGCAGAAGGTCACCTGGACTCCATGTACTTGAGGGCAGGTGCTGGTCACAATCCTCAGGATACATCTTCCTCAGTCAATCTTTTCCTACAGGGCACCCAGAGCAGTTTTCACCTCTCCCAGATACTTCATGAGTCTCATAATAAAACGGAGCAAGGGCGAACTGTGGATCTTGGTGTTTTGGGACAACGTGGTGGCCCCTGTGGGGATTCTCCAGTTCTGAATGATCAGCAGAGCTCCAGCAGTAACGAAGATCCCAGAGAGTCTCTGGATCCTAAGTACCTTTCCCAGAGCTTTAATGAGAATGACAAATATCATGATGTTTGGAATCATCAACCAGATAATGTGGAGCTTGAGTTTCAGCAAGGTAACAGTTTTAACTGTGAAATTCTATCAGTGTAAGTCAATGGGGTTAATTTCAAGCACAAACAAATAATAAATCCTTCCTCAGGGGCAAATGCTACTCATAGTGTGGTCTACCAAAATGAAGATGGAAAATGGGTCACTGATTTGGCTTATTACTCGTCATTTGAGAAGGAAATGGAGGCCAATATGCCAGAGGAAGTTGCAATGCAGTTCCAGTCTGAAGATTTCCTTGGTGGCGGTAAGTGAAAATCATTGACGCTCTTATATGTTGTGTTTAAACATGACTTTTCACTGCATGTGTTGTCATTCCTTAGATCAAGCCATGGAAAAGATTGTCGAGGATCAAGAGGAGTTTGAAAAGGAACACCAGTTTATGCAGGTATGAATTGTGCTGTTTTTCTTATGAGAATCCATGTGGATTAAAGTCAAACAAGTATGTTTTACAAAGGCCCAAGATCTGCTCCAGCAACCAAATACATTTTCTGTGTTCTGATAGGAAGAGCAGATTCAGGCTGTTAATGTGAGTGAAGTGCTTGGTAACACCTCTTGGAAAGTCCCGCCCAGTAGCCACATTCTCATGAGGGCCTCGCAGATCTCCTCTGAACTTGAGGCTGTTAACCAAAGTTATCTCCGCATTTCACTGGGGGAGTTTTTTCAGAGGCGCTCTGAAGCACTGGGCTGTCTTGGCAGCAGTGAAGAGGACTATGTTAAAAGGGTGGGTCCTTCATCACTAAGTTGTGAAAGCATGAATGTAGGGTCACAGCTACAGTTTGTAGGAACTCTCACAATTCTGCTGCTGGACATACTTTGTGAGTCTCACTTGGTAAGCTGAAGTTCTGACATTTGTATCTGCTTTCAGCCCTCTTTTGGATATGTTATCACTTCCCCTGAAAAGAGGGAACCCATAGCATTAATTCAACCCTCAGATTCTTTCTTCAGAGGAAACTCAATCCACAATGAAACAGTTCAGCAGAATGATGCTGATGAGACGCTCCATCCAGGTGTGTTTGACTTCACTCTTTGTTCTGATTCATTTTAAGGACATATGTGGAGATTTTCTTACTCTGCTCTATTCAAACTACAGGTGATCTAGACAAGACTCTTGAACCCAAGCCAGCTGAAGACCCACACAAGAATAACATACAACCACAAACAACTGAGGAAGTCCTTTCTCAGGTATTTAACACTATGGGGCGGTTTCCCGGACAGGGATTAGACTAGTCCTAGACTAAAAGAAATGTAAAAGCTGTCCAAACTGAAAACACCTTGCACTGACATATCTCAAAATACATCAGTGCCTCTGTGTTGTCTCAAAATGCACACAAGTAATGTTCTTAGTAAAGTATGTTTGTTAAAACTACTTAAATTTCCCAATTAAACTAAGGCCTAGTCCAGGTTTAAGATAATCCTTGTCTGGGAAACCACCCCTATATATGTTTGATGTTACCATATTGTGTCTCTTCTTCTAGTAATGTGATGTATTTAGACATGTTGATCTTTGGTTTTGGTTTAGACCTCTGCACAAAATGAAGATAAGGAAAACTCTGGTTCGTTTAACTCCAGTAGCAACCTTTTGCTCAGCATCAGTACAATAGCTTCTGCAATTGCTGATGCTTCCATTAGCTCTGATCCAGCACAGCTCGCCGCAATGATCATGGAACTGTCCAAAAAAAGCCGCTCCAAATCCCAGCAACATGTAGCATATGACCCGGTTATGAGTTCTGTACCAACTTCAATTCAGAACGGTCTGCAGGAAGACTTGCAGAAGACGACATCGCTGGGAGATCTGAGCACTCCTGACATGGAGAAATATCTGAAGAGGGCTGAGGTGTCCAGTAGTGACAGCGATGGCTCTGCATTACACTCTTGCTTGGACATACTCAACCTGGCTGATAGTTTGGCCAGTTCTCACAAACATACTCCACAACAGTCACCATCTCTGGAAAACTCCACTGCCATTACCCATGAAGAGTGTTCAGTGAGGGAGGAGCAACAGGTGAGCAAGAAATGTCAGGTTTTGACAGGGAATGTATCCAAACAAACAGAAGAAGCTCACGGAGTTTTGCCGACTCCAAGGTCGGATTTCAAGCGAAGTGCGATTCCTCGACCCAGGGTAAGCAGTATACCAACTGCCGCTTCACATCCACCCAAACGATCTTTAGGTTCTGGGCAGTCGTCATTATCTTCCTCATCCTCTAAGCTAAAACCTTCTGATTCCAAATCTGGCTTTGAGAAAAACAAAAACGATTGTTCACCTCTCTCCACAAATAAGGCCGTCCCTGAATCTAAGATAAAGATAGGAACTGCTGGACCACAAATATCAAGCGCTCCGGCAGCAAGTAACCGCCGGTCTCTGAAAGGTGATGGTTCCACATCAGCTCCCGCTTTTGTGCCAAAGTCCTCAGCTGGCATTCGGGGGGGTAGTGGCAGCTTAGAGCTGTCTTCACTGAAGACCTCTCCAAGCACAGCCAAAAACAGGACCACAGGAGGACGCACAGATAAACCCAGCATACACCAGGCACGGTCACCCAGAAGCCCCAGAGCTGCCCAGTCTGTTTCAAAAGAAAAGACTGCAGTTGTTGGCCGTCAGGATTCACTGCCAGCCACCCAGGACAAATTTGGTATGTTTGCTTATTTTTTAAGTGTGATTGTGCATGTTGTATTTACTACTATATAAATTGCAAACTGCATTCTCAATTTTAAGGCTCACCTGAGAGCATTGTCCCTGGTATTGTGGAGATCAGCCACTGCAATTTCAGACCGTCCACCTCCCCTCTTACCCACTCCAGTCCAAGCCAGACCTCCAGTACATATGGGTAAAACACTTGTTTCTGAATGTCATTTAACAAAATTGCATTTTACTGTTGGTTGAAAGACAAATATTTTGCATAAATATTGAGTATTTCTCTAGTTAGGTGTTGTGACCTATTTCATTGTATATTGTAAATCTGTGAATTAGTAAATTTATTTTTAAATGTATTATTTATACATAGGTGCTCTTCTATGTTGTAGTTAAGTTAGTTTTGGACATATTCCAGCACTTAATCCATGTGTTTTTCAATAGTGAGACGTCTCCCTGCTCCCCTGGCAGTGGTAAGAACCAGAGGAGTCCTGCTGGAGATCCAACTTCCCCTCAGTCTCATTGTTCAAGCCCATCTCTCAGCAGACTCACTTACCTCTCCATCAATGAGAACACTTGCATGCCAACCCCTGACCACCATAAGGTGAGTGCTTTTAGTTTTTGGTTGTCTGACAAATTGTTTGTTAGCTGTAATAATGTCATAATTCCTGTTGTTCAAAGTTTGCTCATGATTGTTTGTTATTTTCCAGATCATGTACAGTACCGAGTACTCAAAATAATAGGCTTGTAACCAAGAAACTGTAATCTTTTCTTCTACTTATCTAGAAAAACACCTCTCTGGCTCTAAGCACCACAATTATTAGAGCAAGTCCAACACCTCCAGTGGAACCATTTGAAAATGGAAATATTCTGAGTTCTTCAAAGAGTCCAGAACCTCTTTGCCACGCTGAACTTCCAGGTTTGACCCCAAAGACTTCAGATGTGAGCTCGTGCAGCGATAGCGACTTTCACAAAAACTCTGGGAATGGCTATGGTAAAGGCAACAGCCATTTTGAGTCCGGGCGAAGGTTGTACACTCAAGGGGATTCTGGGTACTCGAGCAAGCTGAACCATCAGCATCCACCTGGCACTTGTGCAGAGGCTCACCAACTGTTGCCTCATGTCTTAGGATCCGGATCTCGTTTTGGTGTCGCTGATGATTTGACATATGGGGCAAGCACAAACTATAGCACACAGGGTGCCCTGGCAAACTTTCCCTCAGGTGTGCCTAACCTTCTTACGGGACGTTCCCTCTTTGGTCCTCAACTGGCACAGCAGTATTTAAGTTCAGAGGGATCTTTGCACACTCCAGCCTATCAGTTAGGAGGTCCGCCTGGTTTGTATGGAGTGTCGGCTACAATGACTGGTGGAAACCCCCCTATTGGTCATATGCATGTACCTGGTCCATCAAGTCTTCAGTCTGGTTATATGAACACTGGTCAGCATCATCATCCTCAGTTTTCAATTGGCAAGACTTATGGACAACCTAGTGCTGGGTCATGGGCTGCACGAGACCTTGCAGATTTAAGAAGTGAGTGGTTTTGGTAAAATAACTAGAAATCTGTTCGACTCCCCTAAATAAGTTACGATAGCTATGATATAGTTGATCAAGTAGTGGCTCTTTTTTTAATAAACTTTTTTGTTTTTTATCTCACAAATCAGCTCAAGTTGTTGTTCCTAATGAGCTGAAGTTTCCCAGTTCCTGCTGTGTGGGCATTGCATCTCAGACGTCACTCAACATTTTCAACCCATCTGAGCGCTGGCAGCAAGTTTCCATCTCCATCACAAGCCTGTCCATAGATGGAGAGAAGGTAAAAAAAACCATGTAATTCTGAGATGAAATGGAGAACTTGAGAAACAATGTTTTCTTTGTGCTTCATGATTTTTGCAGAACCAACTGGAAATACAATTAGTAATTGTAATTGTGTTCCACACAGGTGGACTCTCTGCCATTCCAGTGGCTCATAGTAAAGAATAAGACTATAATTGGGCCCAAATGTACAGAGGAGCAGAAGATGTTGTTTATAGCTCCCAAGGCTGGCTTGTATCAGTGTACTCTCAGTGTGTCTTCCTGGCCTGCGTCTGCAGAGACTGAAACTGTGGCACATGCTGAAGTCTTTGCAAAGAAAGTGGTGCTGATCGCTGTGGCTGAAAACCCTGCCGTAGAGGTGAGATTCAAAAAATGTACTGTATGTATCTAAACCCTGCATTTAATTGGGTGGTTGGGATTCTTTTAGAAGTTCTATTTCTCTTTTGCTTTATCTGCAAATGTGTTTGTTTATTTTAAATAGGTGGAAGTTGGAAAGACTGGCTGTTTAGACTTTGGAGACCTTGCTGTGGGTAGTTCCAGAGCCTTGCCACTCAAACTGGTCAACAGGACTCATGCCACCGTGCCAATCCGACTGGTTATCAGTGCGGTCAGTGACATCTTGCGTACATGGTTTTGTAAAAGAAATGTCTTTAAAGGGACAGTTCACCCAAAAATGAAAATTCTGTCATTCTCTCACCCTCAGATTGTTCCAAATCTGTATAGATTTCTTTGTTTTGCTGTACACAAAGGAAGATATTTAATGCCAGAAACCATACAGATCTTATCCCCCATTGACTCTCATAGTATTTATTTTCCCTACCATGGTTTAGTTACTGACATTCTTCCAAATAACTTCCTTTGTGTTCAGCAGAACAAAGAAATTGATACAAGTTTGGAACAACTTAAGGGTGATTAAATGATGACAGAATTTTTGGGTGAACTGTCCCTTTAAATTGTTTTATCTCAAAAGCAAAACATTTGTCCTTGATTTTGTTTACTTGAATACTTGTAATACTTGAATCTCTGTCTTCTGCAGAATGCCTCAGCATGGCATTGTTTCAGTCTATCTAAGAGCCCGGTTGCCATGACCACGGATGCTTCCCTTCATTCTGGCCCAAGCATGACCTCGCTTTCAACTTCATCAGTAATAAACCATGTACTGCATGCTAGTTATGCTGAGGTGAATGATTATCTGATGTAATGCAGTTTGCAGTTGTAGATTGAGGCTGCATTGATTTCAGCTTTTTAATGTTTTTCACATCTTCCTCAGAATCAGGAAAGCTTTTTGGCTTGGGTTCATTTCAGTGCTCCACAGAAGTACATTTCAAGTTCAGGTATGCAAAACAAAGCTAAAAACCTTGTTTTAAAAGATAAGAAGCTTTTTCCAATGCTTCCTTCATAATCAACTGCCAATATTCACATTTAGTCTTATTTTTTCTACAGGGGAGTTGGGGCCAGCTGATGAATACAGAGCGAGGGTGGATGTCGAGGTGGACAGTCCCGGCTCCAGTCATGTGATCCAGAGTGTTGCCCTGAAGGCGAGGTCGGGCACTGCCAGAGTGCACGCACCCAAAGATTTGCAGGTAATGGATCTCACCATCTGTCGATAACGGAGACACATGTGACCTTTGTATTCGTCATGTATAGATTGCATCTTGTATTTCTAAACTAATGGGAGATGTCTGGGTTCTGCTTCATGTTTTTGTTTTATTGTTTGATGTATGAATCTCCATACAGACGGTGTGTCTTCAAGCTCCTTTGGGTCAGACAGCTAAGAAGACTCTTCCCTTAAAGAATGCAGGCAACATTGACGTTCAGCTGAGACTAAAGGTAACTCATGAGTTTGACCTTCTCAATACACTATACACTTTATGCGCTCAAACAGAATATTCTAAATAAACTTACTTCATAAGAGGAACTTTTATCAGTTTTCCTCATTAAATCCACCTAATCTTAGCCATTGCAGTCCATTCACACAAATGTAATTTTGTGTTTCTTGCTGATGACAGAGTGCTGATGGGGATGGCTGCTTCACAGTGAGGCCTGAAGAACTGACTCTGAGAGCTGGAGAGGAACAGAGTGTTGTGGTCTCATTCACAGCCCAGGGCACACAGAAACCGAGGGAGAGGTGTGTTCATCTGTCTAGCTTAAACATTAACATTTCCAATTCTCTTGGATATAAATACATTTATTGCATTTTTACAAATTAATATCCATGATTTAAATGTTTTTTCAGCATGTTGAGCATTCTGGTTCTGCCTGGTGGACCGCAGTATGAGGTGATGGTAAAAGCAGAGGTGCTCCATGGGGTTTCTGCCAAGATGGCATCCCCGTCTGCTGTATTACCACAGGCTGAAGTCCCACCCATCCTCTCTAACAAACAGTTCATGGCGTGGGGAGGAGTTACTCTGGGCAGAGCTGTGTAAGTATAAATTGTTGTTAATAGACAGTGCCACAAAATAGAGGTGAAGAGAATGGGGATCATTGCTTTTGGCTTTTGTAGGCAACAAAAACTGGTCCTAAGGAACAATTCTCCCATAACATCACAGCAACTCAGGCTTCTCATCAGGGGTCAAGATCAAGACTGTTTCCAGGTCAGATTTCTGCAGGAACTCACCGGCTTAATGGGAATGACCTCTTTTATAGTTTGTCTCATTTCTTTCTTTCTGTGTATCTCAACCCCTTAGCTGCAGAGCTCTTTCGGTCCAGATGAGCGTCTGACACGTAACAGAGAGCTTTCAATCAAGCCCAAAGAGGATGTGACCATTCATCTGCTCTTCGCTCCCACTCGTGTTGCCTCCATGCTGGCCAAACTGGAGATCAAGCAGTCTGCTGCACGTGCCTCCCAACCTGGCGTCAAATTCACTGTAAGTTCCCCGTACACAATACACAAAGCTGATTTGTATCTGCTGTGTCATTGAGTGTCACAGAATAATGTTCATTATTTTTAAATGGTGCAGAATCTGAATTGTCAGAAATGTTTCTAGACTATGATTTATGACACCATGCTTTACATTGAAAATCTGAATAGAGGGTTTAGATGTGGTTTGCATCATGTTTGTAAAAAACAGTTTTTGTTCAGACTTTAAGCAGTTATATGTATTTAAATCATATACACATATAGTTGTTTTTTTGTCATGCACATCTGAACAAAGCTTAGTTAACTGTAGCATCATTAGGTTTTGGTTTGATTAACATGAATTGTGGTGTTCAGATCCCTCTGTCGGGTTATGGTGGCACCAGTAACGTGATCCTGGAGGAGTTGAGGAAGCGCTCTGATGGCTATGTGGCCACGCTAAGCGGAGTGCAGACCGGCCGTGTCAGTAAGCTTTGTGTATGCGTAAGGAACACGGGTTCACGCGCCGCCTTCGTGAAAGCGATACCCTACAGTGACCTTCAGAATCGAACTGTTATGGACTCGACCGTCATCAGCCTGTCCCCTTCACAGTTTGTACTGAAAGAGAGAACACAGGAGGTGAGAGGTGCACCTTTTCCATTGGTTTAAACTTGTCTTGCGGCATCCGCAACCCATTTTTCCTCTGAACTAGTGTTTCTCCGAGTGAAACGCAGCAATTGTAAGCCATTAGTCGGGTGAATTATTATTATTATTTTTTTGAAACATTTAAATGCTGTGGTGCTATTGGTTAAACATGTTTGGTGACACTAGTTGCACAGAAATTGTTTGCTTAGGCTTTAAGAGCAAAACAAATCAAATGGTGGCAAACAAACATAAGCCAACCTGTTATGCTAATTGAAGTCAATCAAGTTTTTTTCATTTGTGCGTTGTTTTAAAAACGCTTTATTTCATGCTTCTATTGACTTGCATGTTGCTGTTTGGATTGTTATTCATTCTCTGGTGTCGGGTTTAAGTTGTTCTGTCTGTATTTGTATGGATGTTTTATATGTGCTGTGTCTACAGGTAATCACAATAGCAATGAAGGCTTCACTCAGAGAGCAGGCTCTCTGTCAGTCTGGTGTAGCTCTCCTCGCCACTGTCTGCCTCTTCTGTGGGGATGAGGTCTCTCGACAACAGTTCAGAAAGTAAGGGACAAAAAATATTTTTGTCTGATATATTAGCATACTAAGTATTTTGATTTTTTTTCCCTGATATGCTTTTATAGTTCTTATATGTGACCCTGCATCACAAAACCTTATGGGTCCATTTTTAGAAATTGAGATTTTTACAGATCTAAAAGCTGAATAACTGTATGGAATAAAATGTATGGTTTGTTCGTATAGGACAATATTTGGCTGATACACAACAATTTAAAACTCAGGAATCTGAGGGGGAAATATTGAAAAAAATACCTTTAAAGTTGTCCATAGTATAGCATATTACTCACAAAAATAAAGTTTTAATATATTTACAGTAGACAATTTACAAAATATATTCATGGAACATGATCTTTACTTCATATCCTAATGATTTTTGGCATAAAAGAAAAATGGCTAATTTTGACCCATACAATGTATTTTTTGGCTATTACTACAAATGTTCTTGTGATCCAGGGTCACATGTGAATGGGATCTTTTATAAGAAATTGCAGTTGACTTTGATCTTGTACGAGGGTAAATCATGTTTTGTAGTAATTTTTTTCATCTCTTTCCAAGGTTACTACAAATCAAACCAGAAGCAGGGAGGAAAGTGCTGTCTGAAAACAGTTTATTGAAGAATATCCCCTTTGATGAAATGTTTCTAGGAGAGGAGCAGGTTCTGGAAGGTAAGATGACAATCTGCTGGTATGGAAACTGATTGCTGTCCTTTATAAGTACAGGCTAACAAGAAATAAACATAGTGCTTGGTCACTGGCACAGAATGAACTCAATGAATGATTTGCTTGTTTCAGCCTACGATCTGCCTCAGAGGCCAAATGAAGCTCAGATTTTCTATGGAAACATGAGCAAGGTGATGCTGTCATTGTTTGGAACTGTGGAAGCATCAGACTCTGGAGAGAGCGATCATATGGAGTCCATTAGACCCTCACAAAGACAGACTTCTGAATCAGACAGGTATACATCCTAATCCAATATTATATTTAAAATAACTAAATGCTCATAGACTAACTTTTTAACTTGTATTAAAAAAAGTAAATGTTCTTTTTTTAGTACATTTTTGTTTAAAAAGTGTGGTAGTTCACTTTTCTGCATTGTGTATATAGAAGTTCATATTTACATCACACTTCATGGTGCTTACGAAGTTAATGTGTAGTTCACAATGCAGTGGTTTGGGGTCGTCGGGCCGCTACATCAGTAACGCTTCCTTGGACGTGCTGCCAGTCAAAGGTCCTCCATTAAGTCCATCAGAACCTGTGCTGAAGCTGGAGAACAGCTGGAGCATCAAGCCTGATCAGCTGGTCCTCACTGCACCCACAATCAGTAAGATTCTTTCGACTGCAGAAATGTGATCCATAAAAAAAAAAGTGCTTTACAGAATATCTAGTGTGGTTTCATTCACAGAAATGCACTCTTTTCTCTGGTTGTTTGTAGATGGTGTGGCTGACACCAAGTACGTGCAAATCCTGAACCGTTCAAACCGAGAGCTAAGCTTTGAACTCTCCTGGCCCGCTCACTGCTTGACTGTCACCCCACAGCACGGAGTCATTGAACCCCAGTATGAGATTAAATGCTTTTGTTTTTTCCCTTATTTAAAGTGCATTACTAAACCATTGCATTTCAACCAAAAACATTTTTTGTTTTTTTTAGGAGCCACTTGCAAATCCTCATCAGTCCAAATCCCTCCCTGGCAAGTAAATCGAGTATGCTTCCCTGGAGTGGACAGATCTATGTGCAGTGTGATAATCGGCAGACGGTATGTACTTTATTCATTATTCAGACATGATACACAGTGATGTAGGGAGGAGTAACCAGTAACTGATAATTCAGTATCAATAGCACTTTATTTTCCTTTAAAAAAAAATGTATTGCTTTTTTCTGCAGTCTATTAAAGTTCAGATCAGGCAGGATTTGGCCATGGATGTCTCCGCTGCTAGTTGTGCTGCAGATCGATCCTTGTACCCGCTGCCACCTCAGGCCGAGACCCCCACTGTACCAGGACAGAAACCCCAGAGCGGCAGCAACCAGCCTCAGGTTGAGATTAAGAACAGAACCCTTGTCTTTCCTCCCACTGCCTCTGGGGACTCATCAGGTAACTCATTTTGACTGTTACTGCTTTGGTTTAGTGTAAATGTATGTGAATGAAAGTGGTTGTAATTACGTCTCTTTTATATTTCTTTTTGTCTCATGCAGAATGTTCTCTGGAGGTGGAGAATCATGGGGAGGAGATGAGGTGGTACCTGTCTTCATTTGCTCCTCCATATGTCAAGGTGCGTTATATTAGACCTTATGCACAAATAAAACCTCTCGATCTTCATGTTTATTGATTTTGATCGTGCTGTTGTCTCTTGGATCAGGGTGTGGACAGCAGTGGGGATGTTTATCGTGCTACATACTCTGCCTTCAGATGTGAGAAGGTGTCTGGGTCTCTGGGGATCCAAGAGAGGATGAAGGTGCATGTCAGACATCACCATTATTACAGAGCTGTCTGGAATGCTTAATTCTGATAATTGTGGAATTGTGTCTATAATAAAATAGTTCAGGCATATCATTTGGAAAAACTATTATTCCACTTAACCTAGGACATTTCCTTATTTTTTTCCCCATTCAGGTGCCGTTCACTTTCCTCCCTCGTGATGGTGGTGATTATGCCCAGTTTTGGGATTTGGAGTGTCACCCTGCAGCCAAACCCCAGTACAAGAGTCGTGTACGCTTCCAGCTCTGTGGCACTGTACGTTTCAAACACAATCTGTGAAGGCTTTAATGGTCAAAACAGAAATCATCTTCCTTGAAATTCTACTTCTGGCCTGTTGGCTACTTTCAGATCTGGTTCATATTGTCTATATTATAGCAAACCAATGCACAAAGTGTATATGCAATGCTGTTATTGGGATTAGCAGTCCTGTACTGTTGCATGTATTTATGTTTGTGTGTGTCGGTAGGGCATAAAAGCAGGTGAAGAAGCCGGTGGCAAAGAAAATTGTTCACTTGTGAAAACAGAAGCCACTGTGAAAAACAGGAAGAGACTAGATTCTGCAGGCTCTAAAACAGGGTAGGAGCATGTGCTTTACACTTAACCGCTGTTTTCCTCCCATCACCAGATAATGTCTTTCATGCAGAGCCAAGTCTGAGTAATAATAGTAACTGTTAATTCTAATTCATTTTTAAAATGTCTCACAAGACAAATTAAGTTATGTTCTCCCATTGTTACGGCATTTAGGTCTCAGACTGAGACCCAAAGGAGGGGAGTGTATGCACCCCAGAGTCTATACACATTTCCTGCCACACGTGTGGGCACCACCAGCACGTTGAAGGTTAACTTCAGAAATAGCTCCTCCAATGTACATGAGGTGAGAACATGGGATGCAATACACTACATTGGTCACAATACACTACATTGGTCACAATACACTAAATGTACATCAAAAGGTGTGTTATGTATATATCAAAAATAGAAACTGTTGTTTTTCAAAAAGTTGTTTAAAGCATGGGCGCACTTGACCAAAGATTGTAAGCGTTATGTTTGTTATTTTCACCAAGTACATAACTAACATTTTGTAATGTTCATAAACAAAACAATTTAATATTGTGAACATTTTTTTGTTATAATGGTACAGTATAGTTTAGTGGTATTGTATCTCCATTTAAGCTGTTGTACATACGATTTTATTAGGAATTTCTGAGTTAACAAAACACATCCTCAGGTGTTTGTTGCTTTTAATGCAACACACAGCACTACTACATGAATATATGGTTTAACACCTTCAGTCACTGACTGGTCGTGTCACCTCATGTGAGTGTGTTTATTGTTAACTGTGTTTTTGCATGTTAATGTGTGGAGTGATGTCACTGCTGCTGCTACATGTATGTGGCATGAGACTTACTTTGAGCTTTTCTAATTGACTTGCAGCTAAAATTCATAAGTCCTAAAGAGCCTTTCCACATCAAGCATTCAAATTATTCCTTAAGGTGAGTTATATATTTTTGTCTTTATTACTGCTTGTAAACAACTTTGTGGACTCTGCTTATTTATTGCATTTTGTCAAAAATTACTTACAAAGTAACAATTTGTTCAAAAGCATCAATTTTAACTATATAATTTAAACGTAATAAGTCGTATTTGCTTGAGTCAATTACATTTTTAGTAGCAAATTGAGATTTTATTGGAGCATTCTTTATGATGTCACTTCCTGCTGCCAATACCTGGTGTAAAGGCTCCGACTGTAAGCTCAGCTGCAGGTATAATTATACTAGTATTGTGTTTATATCTGTCTGCCAGTGCTTTTCTGTGAGTTGTAGCATTGAACGCATGTTAACACACATAGCAATTCCATTCTAACTGAAATAAACAAGGAAATGTATTTGCTCCTAGTTGCCTGTTTTGTTTAATATTGATATGTGTATCATTTAGCATTTCATTATGATACCATTTCAGATTTCTCATAGTAATGTAGAATGTGTGCTCTGAGATTTGTGTGCCTTCATGCTTTTGAGCCTTTTTGCAAATTAAATGCCGGCTGTTTTTGTCCTCTGAATTAAAAGATAAGGTTTCACTCTGAATACACCTTTGCTAAAACGGCTAAGCATGTTTTCATGCCTCTTGAATCTTGTGCCTCACTAGATCACAGCACTACATCAACCTCCCAGTACAGTTTGTGCCGACCACTGCGGGCCAGTTCTCCGGCACTCTACTCGTGCAGACGGACACAGGCGCTAAACTGGGCATAGAGCTCAGTGGAGAAGCCTTGCCGTAAAGAACCGCTTTACGTACCACCAGCGGAGACCCCCTAAGCTAATGAAGAGACTATTTTAGACTTGGACTTTTACAATATGGATATTATATATCCACCATTTCAATTGAACATTTCTCAAACAATTGTTGATGTGTTGTCACCAGTTTCTCACTATTGCAGTCACCGCTGTAGAGTTATTGTCAGGTTTCCTGTTGTGTCCTACTTTGTCGTCAGGACTTTATTTGTCTTTGTGTTAACTGTTATGGTGAACTGGCCTGTTTACACAAGTGTTATCACATAATGAGCTGAACAAATGTTTTACCATTAGTTGAAGATTGCACATGCTTTATACAGCACAGAAAGCGTCCCATGTATTTATTTTACATTACTGTTCTTAATAAATAAATTCTAACACATTTATTTGTTTGTACGTTGTGTTTTTGATCTTTGTGTTCTGTCTGTTCAAATAAAACTACTTTGAATTTGTGTCTCATACTAAAAAATCACCACACAGTCTGTGAAGAAGTTTACTTGGTTAGCTTTCCACGCATTCAAAACAAAAATTATCACTTACAAATTGTATAATTAACAATGCAGTTGTCCTTCGTATTAACAAGGCATTTTTTCTTCATATAAAATGGCTTGTTTAAAAATGTTGGGGCTGTCTAGGAAACGTCTAGACACCTGAGGTTGTAGGAAACCAGTTATGTTATTCTTTAGTCATAATTTGTTACACGTCTTGCTAGTTTCAAATTCCTGAAATGTCTTCCAACAGGATCAGATGTGTGCAATCTGTACTTCAAGAAATTTCTTATCTAACATGTCAGCAGTGATAGTTCATCGGTTTTAATGGACTTTCATTTTTCTATCCAATCTTACATTTAGATTTTATTTATTATTTAATTATTTAAAGATGATCATTTTTATTAAAACTACACATCTGGCTGTTACCAAAGCACGTGGGGAAGAGAAAGATGATCATTAGTGGCTCAGTAGTTACTGTGGAGGATTTTCCGTGAAGATATGAACACAGTTGTTCAGTCCACGAGGGGATGTTGTTCGTCCAGTGTTTAACTCCTCATGTGTGCTGTCTGATAAGAAGGGATAAGAGGGTCAGTGGCAGGAGCATCAGCCATCGGTGTGCTTTAATACTCGCAGCTCCGTTGTAGTTGCACAGGTTACTGGTGCAGCAGGTGACCTGAGCTCCGTTTCCATTACTGTCCACAGAGGCCACGGATGCAGCTCCTGTACAGACCTTTGAAATCGAGCAGGTCTTCACAATGGAATTAAAAGTTCCTAGAAAGACATTTGACATCATTTTCATCATTTCTTTCCATTATATTTTGTTGATTGATCCACCATCATGAACATTCTGTCATCATTTACTCAACCTATTGTCAATTCAAACCTGTATGACCTTCAGAACACAAAGAAGATATTTTGAAGAATGTTCGTAACTGAACAATGGCAGTACCCATTGACTTGCATTGGTTTTGTGTCAATACAATAGAAGGGAACGAGTATCGCCATTATCAGTTCAGTTCAGTTAACAACATTCTTACACATAAGGTTACACACCTTATTACTTTGCATTCATTGAATTATGACTCATCTGTGATGCTGGCTTTACAATTTTAGGAGTGTCTGTAATAATTGATTTGTGCATGTAGAACAATAGACAACTGTAATCCCAATTATAGTGTAGTTGTGCTAAACTGGAAATTAAAATGAGGCAGTTAAAGTAAAGAAGTACAAAACGAAACTAAGATAAGCTGATATCTCTTATCTAGTGCACTGAATGGCACCCGTATGTCGGGGTAAAATATTTGACTGTGTTTGCTTACTGTTTTGTATTATTTACGCAAGGACAATGTTTTAAATGCCCTCCCAGTTTTTTTCTTTCTTCAGTTTTAACTTCTGTAAGCTTTTGTTTAAGCATTTACAGTTCAGTCTTTTGTTTAAGGTTTTTGCTCACCTAGTTTGGCTACAGTGGTCATGCAGGTGTCGAATGGAGCCTGGCAATCCCCAGAGTTCTTGTTGCACTCTTGATTCGATGTCGAGCTGCATATGTAACACTTCAGTGTATTTACTGCCACAGAGCAAAACATTGACTCTTTTCAGAAAAGTCTCTCTTACAATGAAATATGTCATTTATATTTTGCAGTTAACTAAATATCATTAGTTAACTAAACAAATGTTGGTTCAACTTAAAATAAGTAACCTGGCTGCCTTAAAATTATTCATTAATTCAACTTAAAATTATTAGTTAACATAACGAGTTTGTATGAAATTCATTAACACTTAACTAATACTTTTAAAGTTGAATGAACTTGTTTTTTTAAGTTAACCCCAAAAATTATATTTACAGTGAAACAATAGCTTAACTTTACTGCCCTTGAAAAGGGAATGTTTACACAACGCACATCACATCTCGGTTAAATATTTACAGACATCCACGACAAGGCTTAGCTGAGCTTAAGTAGTCTTTTGTATTTATTTTATTATTTTAATCCTTACTGAGCTCTAAAGCTTAAATCAAGACTCTTCTCTCATTCACAAACATAGCGAACAGCCATTTCACAACTGTGCTCTTTACTACGTAAAACAGTAATGTACAGATCTAAAAAATAAAAACAGTCAAGTTTCTATAAAACATATCTAAAAAACATACCTGAGTGTACAGTTAGCAGTACAAAAAGCAGGCTAAAAAGAGTCTTCATGTTCCAGAAGCATAGATTGCATGTGTTGCGTAGACTCGTCTGGGTGTTTCTGAAACTCAGTGTGTGTCTTCAGAGATCCACCCAGCAGACATTGTTTCACTTCTCCTGCTAGGCACAAGCGAACACTGCCGATGTTTCCTCACGCTTTTAGCCTTGTGCCACACTGTGTCTATCCAACACATTCTAACATGACAAACACTGAGCGTTGTGTGCACGGACGGTGACATCTTCTGTATTTAACAACCGAGACATAGGCTATTGTTTACTGACAGTAAAGTCATTGAAATGTTCAGTGGCACCTTTATTTATTTTTGATTAAATATGAGTTAAGATTATTGCTCCTGTATACGTACAGTATGTGTTTGTATGTTTATTTTGTATTTATTTGATGTCGCCATAACAAGTCCATATCTCACATTCCTGACATGAGCTATTCAAGTCCCTCCCTCCAAACCGGCAGGTCTGACTGCTTTCTCGAAACTCAGATGTAATCCGTTCCTGTTTGTTTGTTTTTTGTAAGAAGTGGGGAAGAAAAACAAACACAGACGTCAAACTTTATTTAAAAGTATTTCAGATAAATGAAACCGCATTTCATACACATAATCAAGTTATATACATATGTATTATATACATTTTGGTACAAAATCACATATTTGACTTTTTTTAATAGTTTCATAATAAACAAGACCAAATAATGCACATGACAAAATGATACTCGTAACCCTGCCTGTGAAAACCCAGCTCAAGTTAATTTTGTGATTTATCGATTTTACATAAAAACATCCTACATAATGTAAAATATATTGCCATTTCAAAGATTGAAATTATAGTGAAATTCATGCTTGGAATCAAACTTTGATTCTCTTTAAAAAGTATTATTTCACAGACAGGGTCAACAATAAATAAAGCAATAAATACCATTAGTGAAGCCATATCAGCATTCATATCAGCACCCAAAAACATTTCCAGACAGATCATACTGCTGCCCAAACACATGACTTATGCAAAAACTTCTGCATATAAAGTGGTTCAACCAATGCAAAGCAGCAAAAATATGTTGAACTCTGCACAAGACCAGAAGCTCAAGTCTAAATCCTGGGCTGATTATTATAAACATGTTTTTTCTTCTAATACGGGACTGAGTGGGTTAAGGAAATGTTGTAATTTTATTCGTTCTTACAGCGGTCATGATAACATTTGGTGGGTGTAGCTGTAATTTCG
Source organism: Oreonectes daqikongensis (assembly GCA_026939265.1). NCBI lineage: Eukaryota > Metazoa > Chordata > Actinopteri > Cypriniformes > Nemacheilidae > Oreonectes > Oreonectes daqikongensis. The sequence goes on from JAOTQM010000311.1 coordinate 12,669,109, forward strand.
ATTAGAGCTTGTATTACTGTCTGGTAGACAGACCTGAGTCATGACACACAATACACGATTTAGTCTAAAACTCTAATTGTTCCATAAAAATGGCTGTATAAGGCCTAGCAGCTCTGTCAAATCTTACAGCAGAAGGCAGGATTGTTATATGAATACAGTAAAGGGCTTTGGCCAACTGTAATGCCCCTCTTGTGTGTTCTCAGCATTTTTCCTGAATCACATGCATGAGGAGCACAAGTTCTTAATCCTCGGCCGCTTAATCCTCGTGTGACTTTCCTTTCGCTTTCCTCCTGTGTGACGTCCCGTAATCACGTGACCTGGACTTGTTCATAGGGTAAATCCTGGAGATTGACAAATGAACAGTGTTACTGAATGAACACAATTTGCATATGAAAACCTGATGGTTCAAGGTCAGAAAGCAGGGTGTAAATGATCAATTCTTTTATTATGGTTTTAGTGGGTCTGACCCTGTCCCCTTATGTTGGTAACGGAACAACGGCGGTACGCATTCACTTCTATTGTATGGACACAAAAAGTCAATGGGTACCGCTGTTGTTTGGTTACCAACATAAAAAATCGAAATATCTTCTTTAGTTTTCTGCAGAAGAAAGAAAGTCATACAGGTTTGAGATGACAAGAGGGTGGGTGAATGATGACAGAATTTTCATTTTTGGGTGAACTGTCCCTTTAAGAGGGCTTCTTTACAGTAGGTGTATGGATCTTTTTGCATAAAAATAAAGACACATTTAAACAGAGTTTTCAAATGTTTCATTCACTACACGCTTTCTCTATGCCATACACAGAAACTGTATGTGTATGTGTATGTGTTGCCCACCTGCGCTGATAGAGGTAGATGAGGAAGACGACATCATCTCTGAAACAGGCCAGCTGATGGGGTCCAGGGGTTGTGATTATTCCACTGAACACATCACTGATGAATGTGTTCAAGCCCTAAAGAATAAAAACACACAAACATTGTTACTCCACTCTAATAAAGGTATAATTCATACTATTCAAGAGTGTGGTTCAGTTGTATGTAATGTGTGTAATAGATAGAAAATAGAATAAAACATATAGACCAAAACAATGTTAATGATATAACAGAAATCCGGCAACAGTTAGTGTTTTTATCGTTTAAATTCTTTCATTTCAAAAGACTGATTTCTCATTCTGAAAAACATACCTTATACATTAGAGTAGACATCTGCAGATGAGCCACTGATTCTAACTGTGGAGGAAAGCAAAATACACACAGAGGATCAATAAAAAGATGAAACCGTACCCGATCGACAGTAGCAGTGGTGTAAAAACAAACCTTGTAATTGATGAACAGCTGAGGAACCATCGAGAGAAATCCAAATGCATAAACACCTTGATGTTTCAAGATAAAAGACTATGTTGGCATTCAGTATACAATATTACTATTATTATTAACACTAATATAATAAAGCTCTTACCACTTATAAGGCCATTGGTTATCCAAGAGTACCAACTATTGAGGACACACAGAATTAAATAAAAAAGTGTATTTATATAATTATGTAAAATGAGAAATGTAAACAAAATATCAGACAAATCGATGAAAACTGTTACCTTTTATTTTGGAGATATAAGTACGAGTATATTGCGCCACTGATACAAAGCGGATACATCAGATATGACAAGAATTTCATGGCCTGTACAAATGAAGAGAACTCCTCAAATAGTGAAGTGTACTGAAAACACATAGATTAAAGTGTGTACACGCCTGGCCCGAAGTTAACATCCGGTCTGTGTTTGTTGATCGGTCTGGCTAGTGGCTAATAATATAACTATTTATATTTTATTTAATTTCTATAAAAAACAATTTGTTGAATGGGTCGTGTAACTTTGTCACACTTAAGTTTAGCCAAGTAACGATTCTTCTACTGGTAACCCAAAATAATACTGACTTACTTTTAACTTGCTAGCTAACATCATTTATTTATTTATTTTTTTGCTTGTTATCAGAAATCATCTCTATTCTTTGAGGATGTGTACCAGAAGTTAAGTTTGGGCCACAAAAGCGTGTATGCGCAGTAACGTTTGTTTATGTTGTTGCTTTCAAACCGTCTATAGCAATGTTGACTATTGGTCTTACCTTAGAATCATACTCTTCTGTTGCCTGTTCGAAATCATCTAGTCTTTCATCCTTTAAATACAAAACGTAGAATCAGTAAATCATATAGTATGCTTTAAACATGCAGTGTTTACTGAGTATAAGTAATGCAAACTTACATTAAATTTGTGTGAAAGTGCGATGACCTTATTCACTTTCCATAACTACAAATTAAACACATAAAAAAGGTTTATTTTGAACACAAATAATATATATTCTTATTCAAAATGTACATTCAGTAGGCTTCGTTTTATATGAAAAGAACTACCAGCAGTCTAAATTGAGCACTTTTCTATTTTTATACCTCGATCAGTGCTGCTATCCCAGTGGGGAGCAGAATTAACCAGCTAGATTGCTCTTCCAGTAGATGAAGGAATATTACGATGGTGCTAAAACATCTCCACAGCACTGCGGAAACACAGAGAAAAGAAAGAAAAGATATAGCCACGCTTTTATTGTGGTCTGGTCTTATCATCATATATTTGTGTACCTGATCTCCTGGAAATGCCTGCTAAACTCTTCCTTTCTCTCCAGAACCTAATGTCATTCTTGAAGGCAAAGACTTCAAACGAGAGCTGCAAAATAGAGTATTCCACCACTGATAAGAAATGTATACACATACACGCATTCAAATCTTAGAATTGAAAGAATTTTACGTGGAAGGCAGGCACGAGGATGGACAGAGCCAAGACATGCAGACCGCTATCAACAAACATGGCTTTGATTTCATCCAGGCTCTGCTCTGAAAAACCTGCCGGAGAAATAAGCGTATTAGACATTAAACGTGTATTAACACTGAATTAAGTTTATGCTGCTGTTTGTCACTCACCAAAATGTTTGAGTGAATACATGACAGCCTGTATGTGGATCCATATTCTGAATTTGCATAAGGTGATGGTGTCATATGAAACGGTCAGCGGCACCGCTTTTGTGGTGCTGTTTATCTCCTGTGTTATTATAACACATGCATTCAGAAATGAAATGTTATTACACATATTATACAGCACCAATACTCTTTACATACAATTAAATCTTTTAATCGGCTCCTTAGTTCATCGACCAGTAAAAGCGGCAGATACAATTTCTTTTTTTCTCTTTTTCCATCTTCAATTCTGGGGAAAGACATAATGGAAGTGAAATTAATAATATCCAGAAGATACTGGACACATGTGTAAAGTATTCAAATACAAGATAATATAACGTATAACGTAATATATCCCGGTTAAGGTTTAGAACTAGAAAACAATCTACTACATTATATATCCACTGTAATATAAAGTAATTTGGTCCTACAATTTTGTTTTTCTATCGTTGTTACAATTTCCTCAAACCTCACAGCCATAACATTTGAATAGTAGAGACCAGCCAAGTGGTAACATAATGCACAACCTACAGTAGTGCTAAAAACACATGTTGACCTGTGGTCAGTAACATCTAAACTGGTTTTAGAACTCACATTTTCATATAGCGTCGCAGGTCGCTGGGAACCCCAGCATTGCTGAAGATGAAATCTTCATTCATTAGGTTCAGTGCAAGATGTGATTTCCAGTATAAAACAAGCTGGTGCTCCACTGGTGTCTTTACATAAAAAACAGAAATCCACATTTTACCACAGTGTTCAATATAAGCTGGTTTAGACACTCATTTTTGAATCATTTTACAATGTTTGCACAAATCCTATAAATATCCACATATCAATGCTCTTCAGCTTCTGACTGGCATTCAATTGAGAAATGCATCTCCTAGGAAGAGAAGCACTACCTATACAAATAACAAGGCAACGGACGATTGTTTAGCAAAATGTGTGTTTTGTGGATGGATTGAAATGCTTTGGACACATTAATGTTTAGTGTCTGAAGAAGTGTCACAGTACCTCGTGGGTCTGTTTGGTCGTGGTGGTGTCCAGCCGAAGAGGGATCATCTGAGAGGTGAGATGAGCCACGAGCCGCACATGCCTGTTGTCTTTCCAGGGTGTCACTCCGCTCTTGTGTATAAACACTACTGCATGGAGTGTCCCGTTATTATGAGTCCCCACAGGAAGGGTGACGGTCACCTTCCTTTAGTCACATCACAACAACAAAAACGCAAACAGCTGTCTCAACCAAACAATATCATTTCTGAGACACATTGTACACTGTAAACAATTTTGCTTTATTCAACAGTTTGTCAGTAACTTACTGTACAGTTTTGGGACACTTGAGTGAAATTTTTCTCATTATTTAAAAAAAACTTTTGAGCTGTGTTTGCATAAATATCTGAAATTAGTTTAGTAGACAAATATATTATTTTCCAAGCATACATGTTTTTTCATGACAAAACTAACATTTTATTTAATAAAAAATGTTTTTTAAATGGATAACTTTGACTGAATAATAAAGAAAGAACAGCCAATAAGAGCACAGAATAGATAAAAACTTAGATAAAGACTTGTTAATGTTTAATGTTTATTTATCTTTGAACAAACTGTTGCCAATAAAATAGATAAATATAAATCTACAGGCAAACTGCTGCCAGTAATACTGTAATTTCTACAGAATCTTTTACAGTATGGAAAATGAAACTTAACTCATTCATAAATATTATATATTGCCCTGTATGAACTTGTGATATATTCTAATATATCTGTGAAAAAGTTTTTAGAAACTAAGTAACAAAATCAAAGTAAAACCAACAAATGGTGTAAAGCACAGTATGTCATCACATAAACATATTTTGAACAGTATATAATCTGTATTATCATTAAAATCATTTTGTGAAATGCTTGTAAAATGTTATTGAGCTGTCTTTTGATATGAACCTTAATGTGTAAATCTTACTGTGTTTGACCACTCAAATGCAAATCTAACAAACCACAACAAAGATCAGCTTACCTTTCAAATCTTGTGTTAATGTCAAATCTGTCGACTTTAAACAGAAGGTTGTATCCAGACTCATCATTGGGATCCAGGGCGGAATAGACGCTGAGCTTTAGATTTCAGAAAAAATTACATTCAATGACTGTATCCTTACTCCCCAAATACTTACACTTTATCCGATTTATTTTACAGTAAGTGTAGCTCACATGGAGTCGAGGTTTTATGGTGATATAAGATGTAACGCAGCTGTCTCCTCTGGAGCTGTCACAGGGTTTGGTGTGAATAAAGCCGTATATGGCCCAGCACGTATGGAGGACGTACACCACCAACACACCACAAATCACTTTGGTGTAAGACATCTTAAACTGAGACCCATTCTTGGGCTTAGAATAGCACGACGGAAACATCTTAACCTCGAATCGTTCCTGTAACAAACGCTTTCAGAAATATCCCCGGGTGTCAGCGCGCAGCATCACTTGCCTCGTTCGTTCGTTCATTCATTCATTTTTATGAAGGATGCGCTGCATTTTTCCAGGCGCTGTCAAAGCATCAGTAGCCTACCATCAAAGCACCAAAACGGAGCGAAGATTTTTTATTTATCAATGGCTTTAGCCAACCAAATGCACTCGAAAGGCGATTTAAAGACGTACAAGCGTTTTCAGCATCTCAAATTCTATAGCTATGGGTAGATTTGAATGGGATGTATGCGAAAAGCGTCACCTAGTGGTCACTATTACAATCTGCGCTATTGTCTTATTAAGTTAAAGAAATAGCTGCAGATCAAGCATATGGTTCTCATGTAATATTGATAAGTTTACTGCAGGAGGGTCGTAGACGAATAAATTAAAATGCTCTTCAATAATGTAAAACTATATATATATATTATACGTTTGTATGTGGTGTAGCTTGTTTATTTACGGTTAAAGTCTCTGTGTAACCTTGAAACCAATAAAACATACAAATACTATTAACGAAATTCAAATAAATAACATACATTAAAAACAATCATAACTGACGCAAAATGAAATATTTTACAGTTGTTGTTCTTCTTATAAACTCATAAAGATTTATAAAGTATGTTTATTAGTTAAAGTCGGGGATATATTATATTAAACGTGGACTTTATTAAGATTTAAGATGAATTTAAGATGAAAGTCTACTTTTGTTCTCTTCTGGTTTAACTATACCACAGATTCACCGGGTGTCTGCCCCTTTAACGGCATCTCGGTGACGTCACGCGCGCCCGTGCCAACCAGCGGAGAGAACAGCAGAGCGCGTGCTGGGTGCCCACGTCATCATCTGCTTCCGAAAACATTGCCGTGTAGCAGCAACAGCGGTTAAAGCCAGCAACGTGTTTAGCTCTATCATGACAAAAAAGACCAATTTTTAATAAAGTGCAGACGAGAGCTGAAGTGATACGATGTTACAGTCATGTGTAAGCAGTATAGCTTAAGACATTTAACCTGGACTTGACTTTTGAGCTATTTTATGGGCTTTTCTTCAACAGAACACATTATTAGCACAATCGGGTTTTATGCGGTAGCTTACTAGTAAGTCATCTCACGCTGGTCTGACACTAGCGTTAATGGAGTCTGGTCTCACACGGTAACCTCATTGAGGTGTCCTAGAGGAGAAATGAACTTTTAACTACGACTTTTAAAGCATGGAGCCATGTTTGAGGTTTGTGTGCCGAGAGAGTGTCAGGAAAGTGTCGGCAAAGTGCTGGACGTGGAGATCTGTGAAGTGCGCGAGATCACCTTTCAGACGTCCTCTTACATCAACCTGTGTTCGGTCACATCACAGCACACTGCTGCTGAGTGCTCAGACACAATGTACGTCCTCCTTATGTCTGTTGTTTCATAACACTGGTGTTTAACAACGGGAGTAACACATTCTTTTTCTGTTGCCAGCCGTCTCATGTCGCCAAAGAGTTACAGATGCATCCCAGGCTGCACTATCTAGTGTTGCGCCTGTGTTTGTTGTGGTAAAACAAACACTTACACGTACCCTTATGCATCTATTAGTTGTAGTTATACACTGTCACTAGGTCGGTACAAGGTCATTCACTCACTTTATTTGTTCATGTTCCTATTTAACAGATGAAGTTTGAGCCAGATGGGAATGTGACATCATTTGGTAAGTTGACACATACAGTATATGATCCTGTAACATGTTTAGGGGAGATCTCACTGAAACGTCATTCTGTACTCTAGAAAAAAAGAAGACAGAGTTGTATCAAGAGCTCGGTTTGCAGGCGAGAGATCTGAGATTCCAGCACTTAACAAGTATTACATCACGAAACAATGCTATCATCATACGTATGGAGGTATGTTATTATGAAATGTGCCGTTTTTTCTTTATTCTTTACATGTATATTTAATCACATGTGACCCTGGACAACAAAACCATTTTCATATTTTTATTGAGGTTTTTAGATAAATAATCTTTCCATTGATGTATGGTTTGTTTGGATAGGGTTATATTTGGATATTTGGTTTTGTGATCCAGGGTCAATGCTCTTTAGAATGGGACTAATAACCAGATCATGATTTTGACAGGCTGTATTGCCAGTGACTATTAAAAAGTACCATACAATAATACAAAAAATACAAGATCTTTGGTGTATGCTGCTTCCTCGGTTTAACTAGGCACACTTTACAATCTTCATGAAATATTCTATTGAAATTGTATTTTAGCCCTTGAAGTCTATGAATTGATAACATATTTAGACCTTAGTAACTGAAAGTTCTTTTATACTTGTGAAGTCTCTCAAGACAGTGGTTACCCCAGAGTGTTTAATGGTGCTGGATTTCCGTGGGTTGGGTTTGGAGAAGTGGCTGGTTTTGGAACTTGGGCCGCAGTTGGCAGGAGATGGAAATTTGGCCACTTACTCACTTCCCTTTGAATTCAGAGCTTTAGAAGCCATTCTGCAACACAGGGTGAGAAAAACTAGAATATATTATAATCTGCCCATTGTGCATTTTATTTCACATGACAATGAAGTTTCATTGTTATCTGGGTATGTTCTTGTTTAATACTGCATTCTTATATTTGTCATGTTGTTTCTGATATGTACGTTTGTTGTTTGATCAGATTTTGTGGCATGTTTATATGGCTAGCATGTGTTTTGGCACAGGTAAATGTACTGCAGGCACGTCTGAATGAGGTTCAGCCTCAGATACTGGATTGTCTGGAATCGTTGGTCGACCCGAAGCTTCTCTCTGCTGACCGCAGCAAACTGCACATGCTCCTGCTTAACAGAAAAAGGTGAATGCATTAAAAGAATAGTTCACCCAAAATGTTTTGTCATCATTTACCCACCCTTATGTTCCAAACTTGTATGACTGGAATAAGAATCACACCTGGACAAAGCTATTTTGTAAATATGTCATTTTTTACATTTACGGATTTGGCAGACGCTTTTATCCAAAGCGACTTACATTGCATTATACATTTGTTTCCGAGTATTGCAATCCCTGGGATTGAACCCATGACCTTGACCTCTCACTCTTACTATAACTTGTTGGGATTTTGAACTGTTTTAGTGGTTGGTTGAAATGTGACTGTGTTTTTAGAAGTAACATTTTTAACCCCTTGCAGCTTGTCAGAGCTGGAGACGGACATTAAAGTGTTCAAGGACAGTCTCCTTAAAATCCTGGATGAGGATGAGCTGATAGATGAACTCTGTCTAACCAAGTGGACTGATCCACGGGTGTTGTAGGTGAAACTTTCCTGCTTTTAGTTATGTTTAACATGTTTATTTGACTGTGCCGCCCTGTGTCACATTACAAAACCTGAAATATCTGGGAAGTTTCAAAATGTAATCGTATTGTTTAAATGTACACAAATATTCTTGATGTGTGACGGTTGTGTGGGTGGGTGGGGGCTGCTTTATCTGTTTGTGGTCATAATGTCTGTGTGTCTGTGCATGTTTAAATGGAGTCAGTGAGGAGAGCAGTCTGGGTATAGATCATGCAGAAGAGATGGAGTTGCTACTGGAGAACTACTACATGCAGGCTGAGGAGCTCGGCAACAAAGCACGAGAGCTGAAGGACCTCATCGATGACTCTGAAAGTGTTATCTTCATTAACCTGGATAGGTACCGGCCGAAACCAGTCATTGTATTATATGAGCTTTAAATTGCACGGTACCAGATTTCTGTTACATTAGCATTTCTTTTACATTAACTTTTTCATGCTACATAATAAAACATGCACCAGAGACCGAGGAAGGGAGGTTATGTATTTTCAACTCTCATGTCATGTACATTTATTACTTGTGTTTTTAATTTTTTTAAGCCACCGGAATGTCATGATGCGGCTGAATCTCCAGCTCACCATGGGAACCTTCTCCCTCTCCTTATTTGGCCTGATGGGTGTCGCCTTTGGCATGAATCTGGAATCTTCTTTTGAAGAGGTTGGTGTGCCATTGCACTCCAGTGTCACCCCAATCTGGTTTAAAACATTTTTTTTTTTATTGATCAAAGGTGATTTTGTGTTTTTGTTCGTAGGACCCGCGTGTGTTTTGGTTGGTGACAGGGTTCATGTTCCTGGGCAGTGGACTTATCTGGAGAAGACTTCTCTCTTTCCTTGGCAGACATTTAGAACCCAGATCTCCACCTCCAGTATGTGCAGCTCACAGCACTCTCTTCCAATATACAGTTATGGTTTTATCTTTTCTATTGACATATGTAGAGATCTAGCCTTGTAGTAAATTGTGTTAAATGATTTTTTCCTTTGTTTTTACAGATCCCCCCTGTTTGGAGGAAAAACCAAATAAGCACATTAAAAGCGACAGACATTAAACCAGGAATAAGATGATATTGTTACTGATGCTTTTATATAGTTTTATCTCTCTCCTCATCTTCCTCACTTTGTGTACTGCATTGCTCAGTATTTTTGGTTCTCAGCAGGTTCATATACTCTAAACATTTATCCAACATGTATGTTCAAGTACTACGTGATGTCATGTAGACAGGTGTCAGTCATCAGGTGTGTTCTGTGGTCATTTCTGTATTTATTGTGAATAATAATATGATATATTGAAGTACATCACATGTACATTTTATTGACTGTAAAGTGTGACATTTTTCAAAGAGCAATATTATTTTACCTGCTATACTGCAGAGGCACAGATGATTATGAATTTATAACTTTAATAAAACATTTACTTATAAATATTGATTTGTGGATGTTTTTAGCAAAAATGCATTTTTCAATATGTTTATTTACCGTTTTATTTCTTACTTAAATAATTATTAGTATGTCATATAACTATAAAGTAAGGTGCTGCTTATAAAATTATGAAGTTTAGTGCGTTCATTCTGTGCGTTGTGTGGTCATGTCATGTTACAACAGCTGGGGGAGACAAACCCCACTCAAAATTCTTTCCCTCTTGATGCATTAGTAAATTAAGATATTATTACAGATGAATTATTAAGATATTACAGATGAATAATTTTTACTATGTCCAAGGAAAAGGCTTATAGATTATAGCCTAGACAAAAGATTATAGCCTACTATAAGCATTTCTGACAGTCCTGATGCAGTTTAAGACAGAACATTCAAAAATAACGAATACAGTATAGTATTAAAGGGACACTCCACCCAAAAATGAAAATTCGGTATAGTCACCCTCAGATTGTTTCAGACCTGTATACATTTCTTTGTTCTGGTAAACACAAAGGAAGATATTTGGATGAATGTCAATAACCAAACAGATCTCATCCCCATTGACTCCCTTTTTATTCCTACTATGGCAGCAAAAGGGGGGTGAGATGTGTTTGGTTACTGACATGCTTCCAAATATTTCTGTGTTCATCAAAACAAGGTGATTTAAATGGGTGGGTAAATGATGACAGAATTTTGGGGTGGACTGTCACTTTAAATACAAATGTATTACTATAGTAGCCTATTAATGTTTAATGTATTGCCCTGTTACTCTAGAAAAATAACCACGGTAACCATAAATACAGTTACACCAATTGATCTGCCTCTAAAATATGCTGTATCCAGTTCACATGCAATATACTGATTCCAAGTTTGTGTAACACTGTCACTAAAAAGCAAAATTATTGTCAAATTTTTAAGGCACCATAATGCATCATTTGGTGCTTTGACATCCCATAATCCTATGCGTGCTGTTCGTCAATTTGTAGAAAGATTAAATGTTCATGGCTCTGGGAAGCTTTGTGATTATAAGATGTTGTATATAATTGTTTGTCCCTAAATGACTCACGTGAGTCATTAAGACAGTAGACGATCGACCAGAAACTTTTTTTTTGGAGAAATGACCACGAGCCACGACCTGGTCTCCGACTGTATACTATTGAAATTACATTTTGCTTTGTTCTTTCATTTTACAACCAGTCGTCACACATGTGTAGGCTACTTTTAATTCAGTTTTAATTACGTTTTACGCATCAACATCATTTTCCTTCATTAAAGCTCTTCATGTGGCTGAATTGTTGCAAACTATAGAGATTTTGTTTAAAAGTTGGAAATTCAGATCCAAAAATATTTTAGGTTGGTAGCTAACGAGGTTTTCACTTGTCCAAGTGTTCGTCAGCTGTGACGCAATAATCCTCCCCCGTCGCTCTCTCTCTCTCTCTCTCTCTCTCTCTCTCTCTCTCTCATCCTCCATCCGAGTGAAAACAGCACAGCCTCACATGGACCCAAGACTTCACCATCGCATCAAGACTCTTTAAATAGTTCAGCTCGGAAACACAAAGAAGTGGTTTGATCAGAGCGGTTAACGGGATCTTGCGCGCGTGTTTTAAGTAAAGCAGTTGTTTAAGAAGAGCGCAGTTGGGCTTTAGGAGTACAGGCGAGTGTTATCCACAATTTCTGTGCTAAAGACTTCTTAAGAGGAATAATGAGGAACATTTGGATATTCTTGACATTTGCAGCAGTTTTCTTCTTTTCAAGCGACAGGGTGAGTTGGATCAGACTTCTTGGGTTTTTGTTTAAATCTTTTTTTCTTTTTGATGTAAAAACATACACATAATATGTAATATAGTTAGGATGTATTACGATAAAAAAAATCAATTTCACATTATACTTGTGTTAGACACATTTTTTTTGTTCAGCAAAAGTATTAAGTGACCTTATTGTCAAGATCAGTAAATCCAGGGTCATTATGTCATTGAAATACTATGATTCTTGTGATAATGCTTATCATTTAAAAAAAACGTCAAAATTGTAGTACGCTAGCATTTTAGGCATTTATAAAGTTATATGTGGACAGAAATGCTTTTGGCATTGTTTAGTTTGCTTTGGCAAAAAAGCTTTCATTCTCCAAGTTCTGACAAAAATTGCAATAAGACTTGTGACAAGTTTTAAGTTTCACATCAGAATGTATTTTTTTGTTTAAAAAAGTATGTTGAGCGTTTTTTCATATGTTCACTTGAGATTACAAATCAGTCTTCACAACCAGCTGAAGAAACCTGATCTCCTGAGAGATCCTGATGGTTTCTCAAGCAGTTTTTGGTCCCCACACTCTCAAAATCCAGATGAGTTGAATGCGTTTTTCATTCGGTAATTGAAAACCACTGTGGTGTCACAAATCAAATCCAGTTTAAAACTCAACTTTTGATTTAGTCTCAGAGCTGCGAGCTCTTAAAGAGAACTATGGGAGTTTTTGTTTCCACAAATACTCAATTCCACTCAATTCTCCTTATCAGAGAGATTATTCCTGTCCGCAGGACTCTATTCTGTGTGTGAACTAGACTGCAGCACATTGATTCCCAATCGCAACACTGCCTTAAAAGTGCTGTCAAGCTATTTACAGGTGGCCTCAGGACACAGATGTGTATGTGTGTTAATTACGTTTGCATTAAACTGCGGTGAAGGCCATCACACACAAGCTATAAAATCACACCAGTCAGTATCATTTTACAGGAAGATGTTATTAAAAACTTTTGCACGGTTGCGTTAATGTCTTTGTTTATTAAGTTTAGCAACTGCTCGGGTGTTTTCAGGACAAACTGGAATATGCTCTCTCTCTATCTTTTGCTCTCTTTACCCTTGGCAAAGGTTTTACAAATACTTCACTTTGACCACAAGATCAAACAAGTTGCACCATATCCAAAATGTTATCTGTGTGTACTAATGGTTCTTGTCGAACATTTAAGTATTAACCAATATATTTTTAAACACCGCCTAGAATGGGCCTATATTTTCTACTTTAACATGCTCTCATCAAATCAAAAAGTAGGTTAATAGTTCATTTTATGACTCTCAGAGGTAATTAAATGAATATAAAAATGGTAATAAGTGCCTCCCCATAGGCTTTTCATTCCTTGATTCATTTATTTTCATTTCATTCAATCTTAGATTTCACTTCCTTTGAAGGGAATTTCTCTTATAATGCGAAACCTAATGCGAGTCCTTATAGCTCGATCCAAATCCATAAAATGTCTTGTCTAACCTGGAAAAGAGCCAGTTCTTGTGTTCGTATTACCGAATTCCTTCCAGACATGCTGGTGTTAAAGGAATAGTTCACTCAAAAATGAACATTCTGTCATCATTTACTCACCTTTTAACCTGTATGACTTTCTCTCTTCTGCAGCACACAAAAGTAGATATTTAGAAGAATGCGCCATTGTTCGGTTACCGACATTGTTCAAAATATCTTCTTTTGTGTTCTGCTCAAGAAAAAGCTCATAAAAATGACAAGAGGGTAAGTAAATAATGACAGAATTTTCAGTTTTGGGTGAACTATCCTTTTAAACTGTACTTTTAGAGACTGCGACCTTTGATTTGTGTTTACCTATAGCCCTAAGTATTTCTGGGCCCTTCAAAATGAAATGATATCATCATAATACAGTGTAAACAGTACCGATTGTCAAGACAACATGTTATGACAGATATGTGAGTGTGCTGTCGACTCATTCATACGCGTAAACACACACCCACTTAGAACACCTGTGTGCCTTTCCAGTAAGCCCGGTATCTAAACAGTGTTTGCGTGCTGACTACATTCACAATCCCTGACAGAGGAAGTCATAAAACAGTAATGTTGTCAAATTGTGGAAATGTGTGGAAAACTTCAGCACAGTGGAATATATGTAGCTCTGATGTCACTGTCTGATTCCCTCATTAGCCCAACAAATGGAACAGTTTATCAAGGGAAACATTTTTTTTATAAAGTTTTTGCTTGAAGCAGACAGCTGCAGAAGGCAGAAACCTTAAATTTCCTTCTTTCTGTCTGTCCATCCATCCATCCGTTGTTCTGTCTGCGCGTGCAGACTGTGTTTTCGCATTCGCTGTGAGTCTGTGGCCACCCTGCTTTCTTTGCTTTCCTAGAGGTGAATCCTGCGATGGTCAGTAATTACAGTAAACAGAATACACAGCTGAGGGAGGGACGAGAGAGATGCCGATAAAGAGAGGGAGAGAGAAATGGGAAAAAGTGTGAATAGCTCATAGCAGTAAAACCAAACTGCCTAAAGAGCACGTCTGCTTGGCGCTTACACCAGCACCCTTACGTCTAAGATTAAAGCCTGGTTTATTATAGTCACTTTATTGCGCTTTACAGTTTAATTATGGTGAGAATATATCTGTATGATAATCTGTAATGATAATTACACTTTTTGCCAAATTATTCCTCCACAATGTTGTGATACAGTAATGCACGAGGCAGAGGAACTCAAGAATGTACCAACAATCCCATCTGACTACTGTTTATCTTTACCCAAGACCAATTTAGCATCCGAGAAGAGCAGCGTGTCCGCCTGTGGCATGTGGTATTCTCATCTGTTGTGGGTGTGCTTTGCAAAACACATCTGTATTTACTATCTACGTACAGACTTTGCAAAACGGAGCGTTAACGCTGGGCAAATTTGCTCACTGTACGTGTCTGTCGGCGTTGGTTTTAAAAACAGCTCTAATTCGGGAACGCCGTCAAACGGTGCCGTGTAGGTGGGTTGCCATCTATTAAAGGTATTATTCTCTGAGGGCCATACGATTCCATTCTTCATGCCAGTATCTCTAATCATGCTTGTAGGTGCAACAAAGAGGTGATAAAACTGTCTGTCAGTAGATCAGGATGAAGGTGGAGGTTTTTTGTGTCTATCATTCTTATAGCTCATAGGCAGGATAATGTCATCCCCAAGTGATTCGTGGTTCCATAGGTGCGTCTTTCCATGACATGCCAGCGTGTTGACATAACAGATTCTGCGCACCGCAGACAGATTAGCCCGCCGTCTCCACCGCTCCGGAGGAATGCCCGGACGGAGAGTCCTCAGCCCTCCGTGAAGCCCATAGATGGATGTGCTCCTTTGGTCCAAAATGCAAACATCAATGCCAGATGTTCTATATACAAGATGCAGATGTTCCTGCGCTCTCGCTGTGGGAGTAGCTTGTGTTGCTGAATACTAGCGGCGATGGTCGTAAACAGAGGAAGTGTGAGAACAGCTGGGTTATACCGTTCATTTCGTTATTAGTTGTTTTATTGGACTAAATCTTATAATGTAATCAAGATTTACTTGTAATGATAACACAGAGATTCCCAAAATGCCTTATGCATCTTAATAAACGCCGGACACAAGTTTTTATTGTTTAATATAAAGAAGGTCCAGTGACTCTTATCAGATACACAATGCAAAGCACAAGTTGCATCAGCTGTTAATAACTTTTCTTTTTGTTGTCATGTTATTTGGAATTTTTTCATGTGCACAGAGGGTTCATTAAAAATCACTTTTTACTATATTGCTTGCAAAAACACTTTCAAATCTTTTAAGTCAATGTTAAACGGCACATTTCACTTCCATGATGTCATATATTTCCAAGTGAGACAGTATATAATGTGTGAAATATGTAGGCAGAGACCTGATTGGTTTATAAGTAGGTGTTTCCAAACCAGAATGAAACCTGACCTGAATACACGTTTGCCATAACAGTGCTTACATATTGTAGCCATTAGCTATTGGTTAACATTATCCAGTAACCCACACAGTGATGTCAGCGAAAGAAGTCATTACAATATGGTTAAGCTGAAAATTACATACAGTATATCATTATAAAGTCGTTACATTTTCATGTTTTATATTATATTTTCAAAAATGGCTACAAAGACAAATACGTTTTTAAGAATGTGGTTTCTTTTTCTTAGGAACAACATTCAGTACTACACAATTAGAAAATAGGGCTTTATGGTAACTTTATCCACAGAGAAGTTGGATCTTTAAAGGGATAGTTCACCCAAAAATTTAAATTCTGTCATCATTTATTCACCCTCTTGTAGTTTCAAACCTGTATACAGGTTTAAAATGACAAGAGGATGAAAAAATACTAACCAAATTTCAATTTTTGGGTGAACTGTCAAATTATGTGTCTTGCAATGTGCAGATTTCTTTGATGCATTGACATCATTTCCACGGAAACAGGAAGTTGTGGGCTCCTCCATCATACTGAGTGACTCCTTCCCCTTTTAAAATATACTATAGCTTTAAGTTACCTCACATCCTGGAATCTGATGAAAAGTGCAGAATGATGTCATAAAAATCAGTGATACCGCAATGGCAGTGAGAGACTGTACGTTTTGAATTGTTATATCTTCTAAATTTGTTGTCAATGTTTTAGGTATCTTTAAGGCTAACATATTCATACTAAAATCAAAAAATTATATTTTGATTTCATGAGGACTTAAAAATGTTCTCCCTTTTCAGTGCAAACATCATTTATCTGAATTGTAAATGCCTACACACATGACACAACAGTTAACCTTTCATAAGAGAATGCTGCAAACCCATTGTCCTCCCAAGGGCACGGAGGAAAAATTCAAGGATTTATGAAAGTGACATTCTGTCATGTGACTGTCAAGTTTTGCTGCTAAAACCATATCTTAAAAATATGATCACACAAACTACAGTAGACTTGCATTTTACATGCGATGCACTAAACCACAGAGAGTGAGTCTGCTTGATGCCTTTTGCAATGTTGCTTTTGTTCGCCTGTGAATTCGTTTTGGGTAAATACTTTTAGTCATAGGCAAAGTGCGGCATGAAGATGGGGAGCACGACCACACAAAAATACCATAGTGAGGCTTTTATGTGGCCTGTACATTATATCAAAGGTTACACTGACACCCGTTTCAGTTTCACATTTCTTTTCCTTTCTACTTTCCTCCACTTTTATCTACCAAAAAGCTTGTTTTGAATCCTAAGCATATTTTTAGCAGCAAGCTTTCTTTCCTGGGTCGAGCATTTGACATCTTTTTGGTGTTGGAAAAGTGGTGGAGTTTCTGAGCTCTGATCTGCTCCCGGTGTTGTAACATTCTTAAATCTCAGTAAAGCATCTTGAAAGAAGTGTAATGTATTATCCCAGGGTGTTCAGCTACAACTAAAATCAGAAGAAAATATTTCCCTTTTACCTACATAACCAGCAGGCTGACTTACAAACCGCACTAATTGTTTAAAAAAAAAATCCTTGAAACATAAACACCTGCAGGCGATGGAGGGTACGTTTGGGACTGGAGTAAAACTAATGATCTGTCTCTTGCCAGTTTGTTTACATTCTACAGAAAACTTCTTTATGTCATTTCCTGTGTTCCTGAATCTGCTACTACAAAGTTGTTTTTTATGCTACAATACCATCCTCTATAAAGTAAAGTACTAACATAGCAATGCAGAAAACAGTTTAGACTGTCAACATTTACTCGCCCTCTGATTGTTCCAAATCTGTATAAATGTCTTTGTTCTGCTGAACACAAAGATATTTGGAAGAATGTCAGTAACCAAGCAGATCTCATCCCCCATTGACTCTCATAGGATTTATTTTTTCTACTATGGCAGTAAATGGGAGAGGAGATCTGTTTGGTTACAGTCATTCCAAATATCTTACTTTGTGTTCCTGGTTAAATCCTTGTTAAATTTGAGCCTAGTTATCCATCCACAGGGACCTGGTTTGGCCTTCATCCAGCAGTCCAGACGGAGAGAAAGTCAGCCTCAGAATTAGAGGCTCAGTGCTCAGATTAGTCTCTTTTTCAAGGTGCTGATTAACTGCATGATGTCAAGCTGTGTTGCTGCATTTTTCAATTAAAAAGTTACACCTTGTATCTGTTAAAGAATTAGATCACCCAGAAAAGCTAATCTTCATTCACTTACTTTTTGTCATCAAACCGGATGATTTTCACAGTTGGAGCAGTAGAGTGTAGCCGAGTGTCTAGCTGCTCTGTTCCTTTTCATAAAAGTAAATGGGGACCGGAGCTGTCAATACCATATCTCTTCAATCTTTTTATCTCTGGCACATATATCTAAACTTGGCCCCTAAGGTGTATCAAGTCGGCTGTAGAAATGTGTAAATGAGCACGAGCACGGCATTTTTAAATTTGAGGTGAACTGTTCCTTTAAGAGCCATGTCTTTATTCTTCATGACCGTCTTCATCTCACGTTACAACAGATCTCGTAATAAATGTGATTTAAGTGCATTACATCTCAATGGCTTTGGTAATTCTACAGATTTACACTTCTGTCTGCTCAAAGCGTAGCCGGACGAGCGCTCAGGTTTCAGCGGCAGATTTACTGTATGCTGGAGCTCAGGTGTGTTACGTGCAGTAGATCAGTGGTCTGAATAACCAGGTGTGCACTTCATAACCCACTGGGTTACTTGAGCTCCCCCAAAGGACCTCTCAAATCAGAGGCCACATGAGCCCCAGGTGTGCGCCGGCACAATGGTACATACTGTGCGAAGAAATGAGAAAACGCAACGAGGGTTTGGGTTACAGAAAGACACTTTGTCAGGTGCTCCTGGGTTTCCAAAGATCATTAAATCGTACCGTCAGGCTATGACTTTATGATACTTAATAGGGTGTATGCTGTGTTTTCAGCTAACAAAAAGTGTTAGCTCAGTTACAAATCACATTAACTGACTTTTTGTTTTATTAAAACTGGAAAATGAATTGTGATGCCTTTGGGAAATGTTTTAAAATGCATTTATCTTAAAATATGTGACCAGGTTATGAACTCTGTTAAGAAAGACCCTCCTGGAATGTTCTATTCCATATATCCGTTTCCATTTGCCTTTAGGTATGTGTGGGTTTACACCTGTTCTCCAGATGCAAAGGATTCTACATGATGTTTGACCATCATTACTTCCATTAGGCTTCAGTATAAGTCCTATTTGCAATGTGAAGATCAACTTACACTCACAGAGCTTGTGGCACATCCATGAATGCTGTTTTTAGTTCTCATACTTTTATTTTTTAAGTTATGAGCCACTGAGAACTTCTACTAGCCAAAAAAACCAAAGACTGACAAAGTCACAGCCTGTAGTTATTATAAAATCTATATTTCGATTTATGCATGTTAGGTGAATCTTCCCTTCAACGCCAATAAAATAGATGCTGCACATTTGTGCTGTATTTAATATATCATAGCAAGTCAATATTATGAATTCATTTTACACAAACTGCAGAATGACTGCATACATTATAGTCAATCATTTAAACCTCTTACGGTTCAATTATTAAGAAACAATTATAAAACAATATACAATAATAGCATTACATTGGAGTAGCATTAAACGGACAGTTCAACCAAAAATGAAAATCCTGTCATCATTTGCTCATCCTCATGCCATTCCAAATGTGTTTGACTTTCTTCTGCAGAGCTCAAAAGAAGATATTATGAAGAAAGTTGGTAACGGAACAGCGGCGGCACCCATTCACCTAAAGCAACTAATGCCAGTTACCAACATTCCTCAAAATATCTTCTTTTGTGTTCTGCAGAAGAAAGAAAGTCATACAGGAGGGTGAGTAAATGATGATTATTCTTTTCCAATACCCATTATGATAGAAAAACATCAATTTTTATGTTAAATTGTATTGTTTTAACATAGACATGATCACAAAAATCAAAGATTGAAACTTTATTTAGACCAATTTTGGTTAAAACGGGATCAGTTTATACAATATTCAGGATGATATGTTGATTAAGCACCTCCCCTCCCCTCACTGATCATTTATTTAGTTTTTCTATTCAGTTAAAGTCTGAGCCCCTAGTTTGTGTCCTATTTGTGAAAGCACCATATAACCTACAGATTCTCTCTCTCTCTTGCTTTTATCTCCCCTCCCTGTTTCTTTCATCTCCTCTTTTTTTTATCTCTTTCTCTCCTGCGAGCTCACTCTCCATCCCTCCATCTCTCTCTCTCTCTGTTTGCTTCTCTCCTTTCCCGCCCGCTCTCGACGGCACCTGTATTTGAGAAAGCATTTTAGGAATACCAGACATGCCTGTGGTCTGAATGGACATATTCATCCAGGTTCTTACTTTCCGTCCAGCATATTCCGAACGGTTGTGGCAACCTGATGGATGTTGTGTTGTGTGGGTGGTTTTGCCTTCGTGGGCACTCGCACGTCACGAGTGTGTGTGTGTGTGTGTGTGTGTGTTTGAGTGTCTGCAGCTGGTCGGGTATTATATCATGTGCGTTGAGAACTCAGTCGGTTGGGGTTAATATCAGGCCACAGCTGTGTTCTCACAGTGTCCAATAGACCTGATCATTACCGGATCCGTACACGCTGGTCACAAATCACATGAACAGACTTCAGAGTTGACAGCTACGGTAGTCCGAAGCACAAAAGCTGAAGTCGACTAAACCAAGTAGCCTGCCTTACTGCCTACCATACATAAGCATTGTAAGAATGCATTCAGGTTTTGTGTGCAGTCAAGCATTGAAAACTTTTCAATTTGACTTTGTAAATGACAGACTTTTAATAACACAGGCCACGTACGCAAACAGGTTAACAAGTGTGTGTGGTGTGGTTTATGTGCAAATGACTTTAGACCAGATTTTAAACAAGCAAGACTTCAATAGCAAGTAGGGTTGCATTCAGTTAATGCATCATGCTGTGCTTTTTTACTTATTCCAACTTTTTTTATATTAGTTATAAAAATCTGTACAAAATAAAAAAGCCGTAAGGTCGTAATCTTTGTCTTAATGCCTTCCATTAGCCTTTCCTCTGCCAGTCAAACACAAAACAGCCTTTTTCCCATTTCAAGGTGTTTTTTCTCTTTCATTTGCTGTCTTTTGTAAAGTTTGTGTCTCTGCACACACGCGCAGACAGAAGAACATCTGCAGCTTTCAACATCCAACTCATTAGCCAATAGTCATTACACAGCCGTCCCACTGTTTGCTGGGTTTCTCCTTCTGCTCTTATTTTTGTTTTCTTCTGGTGCTGTAAAATTGATTCATATTCTTTTCAAAGCTCAGTACACGAGTGAGTGACTCAGATTTTTCTATTGAATTTCTTTTGCTTTGTGCCCTCTCGCCGTTTGAATGCAACATTCAGAATAGCTTTAAAAAAATAAAATAAGCTGTAGTAGAAAACGTGAGATGACTATCATATGAATGACATTTCGGGGATCTTCTGCCTATTCTAGATGCTGTATTTAAAGGCATAGTTCATCAAAAAGTAAAGATATGTTAATTTATTCACCAACATGTTGTTCAAATTCTGTATACAACTTTTTTCTGTGAAACTTAAAAGAAGATATTTTGAGAAATGTCACAGTGTTTTTTTGTCCATACAATGGAAGTCAATGGGGGCCAGTGTTGTTTGGTTACCAACATTCTGCAAAATATCTTTTTTCTGCGGCAACTAGCGGTGAGGTTGCGAATTGCAAGCAACAGCTCACTCCACCACTCACCCCCCCCCCCTTTGAAACACTACGGTGGCTGACACAGGACAAATGTTTCCATGTTTTCGCTTCTTTGCCGAAGGAGATAACGTATTTACGAAATACGCTCTGTAGAGCTGTTTGTCCGTTTAGGGCTACTGTAGAAACAACATGGTAAGAGGACCCGTTGTGTATGTAGATCAAAAATAACTCATTCTAAGGTAATAAAAACATAACGCTTCATTATGTAAAATCTTTATCCGAAGACATAGTTATTAGTTCCTTAATATTACACACAGCACCTATAAGTGTCATTTTACACCTGAAATTGTTGTCTTGTTTAACTCTTGATTTAATCCTGGTTTATCTTGTTCTGTGTTTCACACTATTCTTAGTTTACCCTGGAATTGATTGATTTCTTGATGTTAAACAGTTTTGCATATCCAGACTTTAGGTGTCATAATCTGATTTACTTTAGTTTATTCTGACAAAGAGCTCACTGGTCTGACGGGGTATGCAGTACGCATCAGAAGGAGAGTATGCAAACTGTGAGTGGCCCATGGACACATCGCGTGATGCCGAAAGTAACACGCTAGCATCTCTGCCGCTGCTATTTGTGAAGCTGACCCCCTTTTAAAATGACATGCAAAATTAAGTGTGAAACCCAAGGTTACCCGAGGTTAAAAAGACATTAACCAGGGGTTAAATGTAGCATGAAATGGCTATTACTAACTCCATTACTATGTGTTACATATACATATAAAGTCATAACGTTATTGTCTATTAGTTAGTTAGTTATATAAGTGACACAATATAAAGACTCCTGACGTCAATACACAGAACCGTTGTGTCTACGGTTAGTTCACTCTGCTGAGAGAAGATCACAGGGAAACAGAGCAGACGTGTTTTCCAGCGGGAGAGATGGTGGCTTTATGGCATCATTGTGTAATAGGTGTGAATCTGAACCCGGAAAGCGCACGCAGTGTTTTCCTGGAGCTGGAGAGGAGCAGCAGACTATGTGAAATTACACAGGCAGGCCTCAGGGGCATGAAAAGGAATTTCAAAGGAAACACGGCAGTCTGCTTCATATTGAGATTACATTAAGGGAAGCGAAAGCAGTCTGGAATGTGTAAAGGGGCCGTTCGGAGTGTAATAATCATATTAGGCTGCCTGTGTGAGCCTCGCCTTCACTCAGCAGCTACAAATAACCTGCTTTGTCTCCTGCATTCTGCATCTTGAATTCAGGCGCTAAACTGGCGCTTTTCTCTCTTCTTTTCATTTCTGTTTTGCTTAAGTCTTCTCATAATCCTGACTCTATAACCGCTGCTCTTTTAGATGTGCCAGGGAATGTAAATGTATTCATATATTGCATGAACTTTTACTATAATTATCACCATCACTGTGGGCTGGTGTGTCCGGTGGTTAAAGTTCTAGGCTAGTGGTAAGTTAAAACACCTGCAGGGCTGATCCATTATCACCACTGTCAATGACATGACATGTGTGTTTGCTATTTGCGAAAAATGTTTAAATGAATAGTTCGAAATTCTCCTATAATTTACTCACCCTCATGCCAGTCTAGATGTATATTACTTCCTTTTTCAGGTCATCACAAATGAATAATTTTAAATGAGTAGATGAAAGATTTTTGGTAAATATGTCTTCTAAAGTGATACATTTGTCAAACCGCTACTTTGATGTTACTTAACAAACAATATGTATGGAACATAAAGACACTAGATTAAAATATGGTGGCACACTGATAACTGGGAATCTCATTGGCTCTTGCTTGTCTCGTGACTATAGTCTTCTGTCTTACTGTTTTATAAAAAAATATTTGTTTGTTTTGTTCAGACAAAGTCATATACAGTATATCTGGGATGGAATAAGGATGAATAATGAGAAAATAGAATTGTCATATTTTACGCACCCTTACGGCAATGCTTAGAATGCAATCATGCATTAGATTTAGATTGTGTAGCTAGAGACATTTGTGTTTATGTACTGTGTTTGTAGTGTGTTTTGGGCATTATTCCAATAGGATTTAACATCCAAACAATAGAATCCATCACATACCAATAGACACCATTATAGTTGTCATTAAAACCAATACAATTTCTTTTAAAACCATTATAACTTCTTTAATGGTTTCTATTGTTTTTTCAGCAGGGATGATGGATTTAATGGTTATAATGGGAATTGTAATGGTTTTACTGGAAACTACTACTGGGTTTCTATGGGGTTTTTTTCAGCAGTTATCCTATTGGAATAATGCCCAAAATGAAATTTTGTAATGGTTTCACTGAAAAAGCTAATTTTTCATAAAGGTATTTTATTAGAATTTCTGTGATGGTTTCTATTGTTTTTTCAGCAAGGCTCACAGAAGATGTTTACTACACAGACTAACACTGGCGTTAACACTTGTCATGCACACAAGAACGACTTTTCAGTCCAGATGCCTGATAGCAGGTATCCATGCATATTACCATCCACCTAAAATGTACCACTAAGCTGAGCAGTCATAATGAAGCAGGTTTTCACATGGTGTTTAGACAGACAGTGCCACCTGGACATATGCCACTAGCATTTATCGTCATAACTATACTTCCCTGCGTGAAGGAGAATTAAAATCATATTAAATCAGTAGACATTTTCTGGCATGAACTGCGTTTTCATTTATTTGGCCTTGTTATTTCCTGTCTGGTCAGCAGCTGGCTGAAAACCATGTGTAACATATGAGTTGGTGACGGTGTGCGGAGAGAGAGAGAGCATTAGAGAGAGACATGGGGTGCTTGGCCGCTTGGCAAGGTTGTTTAAATGAGAAGAGTGAGCTGGTTGTGAGTTTTAGAGTTTCCTGTCCAGCGGTATCATTGGCAGAGGCTGAAAGAGAGGGACTTAGAGCTTTACACAATACAGCGCTTGTGCTACAGTCCAGGAACTTAGGAATGTGGCTCTCACCTTCATATGGCTGACAGGAGTTTGTTTTGGAATGAGAGATTTTATCCAACACACTTTTACCTCGCTCGCTCTCACTCCTTTTTCTCTTTAATGGCTGTCGTCAAAGTAACAAAATGACTTCAGCTTGGAATCCACCTGCAGTAGTTTTCATTTTCTGATTCACTGAAGGCTCTTCCGAGCTTTCCCATTCAATTAAACCTAGGAATTTCTAGGGAGCTTCCGAAATCATTTTAGCCATTCATTAAAGCCAGTTTCATGAAACACATGGGTGTGAAAATCTCAAGGAGCCTCGGGGATCAAAATCCTTCGCACTGAAAAACAAATTAGGTAACAATGACGCACAAAATGCTGACAATGTTTTTAAGCTTTATCACTCTTAATTCAACATGTTTTGACATTTTACTTTGTACTGAAGTTCACTTTACAGCGAGGAATAAACTGGATAGATGTACTTGCTATAAAGGACATAATAGAGACTTTTAAATGACTTTAAACGCTCAGGAATGTTTATAAAAAAAGTGCAAAAAAATATATATTTTTGAAGGACTTGTTCAGAGATTAAAAATAAATTGAAAAAATAAACTAAAAAAAGGACACAATGAGCGCCTCCTCTGCCATATTGCGTCAAATAAAACAGTTGTCATGCCAACTTGCTCGCAATGCTTCCCCGCCTCCAAATTCTTCTGATTGGTCCACTTGCTTTGGAACTGACACTGATGAGCGGAGCTGCGTGTAAAAGTTGAAATTCTTTTAATTTGACATGGCGTCTTAAAAACACTGTACAGGCGCTGCAAAAGCTTGTAAACGCAAGCGTAACGGTCATGCGCGTCCGTCAAATGTGTGTTTACATAGAAAAACAATGGAAAAGGAGCACATTGGAATGGAAAAGCGCGTTTTGTGTGGATGGCCCCTAACAATCACTTAGCAACGCCCCTAGCAACAACTCAGAACACCCTAGCAAACACATAGCAATGCCTTGGCAATGACCCCAACAACACTTTGTGATACTTTTGCACAAGCAAATTTCAGAAAATGTAAAAACGAGAGCTGTACAATAATGAAGAAAAATGCGGTATAGTTTGCGAAAAAATGCGATATTCAGTATAATGTTGTGATAATGTTTCACATTCTTTCTGATTAAAGAAAGCATCACTTGCTGTGTCTCAACAGTGTCTCTGCTATTTTCATCGACCTAAAACTTTGACTATATAATTTTTTGAAATATTAAAATCCTTCACTTAACCATGGCAATATGCAACATAACATGCAATATTTCGATGATTTCTTGCAGCCCCTAGTAATTCTAGTTGTACAGTATTATAGTTTGTTCTTTAAGTGGATGTAAAAAAGCTAGAATGCTTTTTTCTATTTTCCAATGTCATTAAAGTTCAGTTATTGCAGGTTTTGAGGGTTTCTATATGCCGTCTTGCTGTGTATTTTCTCATGATGATCAGAGATGGCTCATGAAAGCCTTTGCTGTTGTGAGAAGGCCGTGAAGAGTGTGTGGAGTCAAACAGATGTTGATGTATGTTTGAGGTGTCCCGGGCTGGACCTATGGCTGATCACAAGCTTTGCCTCCTCTATGGCTTTATTTAGTCTCCCATTGGCTTTCAAGCCCCGTTTAATCTCTCCCCCTCAGTGGCTCTGAAAACAGCACCCGCTGTTATTGTATAGTCTTTGAAGCCACCCTTTTTTCAACCCCTCTCTCTCTTTCTCTCGCTTTCTCTCTCTCTCTGATCTCCTGGGTGTTTTCCTCCTGCATGAGTGACTGACCACCATAAAATGAACCTTATCACCTGAGTGTCATTATTTATCAGCCGAGCGAACAGAAGGATTTGGATTACACACAATATCCATTCCCATCGACTTTAATGAAACACATACACACACAGACACATACACACAGTGTATTGGTGCTTTCATGCAATATGTGATTTGTTTGTCCCCAGGAATATAAGAAATGCACACAATCGTGTCGTTGGTGCAGGAAGCATGGCCTGATGTTATTACCACCGCCGTTGTCGGCTGCGCTTTGTGATTTTCAGAAGGGTTAATATGGGCCGAGAAGATCACAGACGGCTGAGCCTGAGCGAGCGTGAATGGAGAAATCTGTGAGGTTATTGTAGGATGTAAGGATCGGCAAGCTGAAAACAGAAAGGGTCACAGATTTTTGGAAACAGACGTACAGCTCCATCGGCCCCCTGTCCTGACAACGATGATAGCCCCCTGCATTTGTGTGCTGAAGCGTGTCTGCTCCTCCGTCAACCTTGAAGCGTTGCTTCGGAGCGATAAACCTTTTGTTACTGGTGCCGTGTGTGGAGAAATGGCAGATGCTCACTTTTCGATTGTTTTTAGCACCATTTTAGTGGGTCAGAGAGCTTTGAGAGAGTTTGCTCCTGAAGGAAAAAATCTAACGTTACTTTCCTTTGAGGTAGTTTCCAGGGAAACAGGGGTGGGAGGAACCTTGGGAAGGCGTTTTTGTTCTTTATGTCTTTAGCGTAAAACAGAATCATCCAGGATTTGTGTTGTTTTGAAATGGAAAAAGGTTGTTCTATGATATGTAAATGATACAAGTAGGAAATGTGTTGGGGTTGGAAAAACAATACTGTTATTCTCATGGCAAGAAGAAGTTTTGTAAATATTGTGTCGTGTCGTGACCCAGATATTGATGAAATTTCATATCACCACCAGCTCCCTGCTGCTTTATTTATTTTAGTTAAACTGTCATGAGTTCTTCGACAAACATTATATGTTTACTAAGGGAAATACATGTGTGTTTGGTGTTGTCTCTGAAAGTGTGCTAAGCTTTTTTGTATTAATGTGTGTAGGTGCTGGTCTCAGGTCAGTCCCCCATTGATGATCTGTATCTGGATGGGCAGCAGTCTGGTGACTACCCTTTAGACGATGATGACTTCACCTCTGGTTCAGGATCTGGTAAGGATGGTCATGTCACTGTCAGTAATTTTAAAATAGTCAAATATTTTTATCAGTAATATTACTTACTGTTAATATAATATTGCTTCTACGCCTGAATATTAAACGGCTCATACAGAAATTCCCACTTGTTCTTTTTCTAAGCAATCAAACTCAAATGTTCATTTTCTATATACTGTATGAAAAGTAAAAGTTTTTGGTGACACTTGTGACTATTTGTTAACACTAGTTAATGCATTAGCTAACATGAAAAATACTTCTATAGCATTTGTTCATCTTAGTTCATGTTTATTGTGGCATTTAATACAAACTGTTCAGCCTGATCTTATGGGAAATTCAAACTATTTTATGAGATGGCTAATTCCTAGAGTTGGGAACATTGCACATTCCAAGTATAGGTTACCATAGACTGGCAAATATGTCACGTTTACTGTATTATTAAAACACTGCAAAAAATGTATAGATGTTTGTAAACCAGTCAATACGCTCAATTTTTTTAATAAGCTGTAAAAAAAGAAAATTACACATTTGGCAGACGCTTTTATCCAAAGCGTCTTACATTGCATTATACTATACATTTGTTTCTGGATATGTGCAATACCTGGGATCGAGCCCTTTGCTGTAACCACTGAGCTACAGGAAAGCTAACAATGATCGACTAAGATATAATAAATTCTAAAACACTATTGTTCATTGATGGTTAGCTGATGCATTTACTAATTCTAACAAATACACCTTTATTGTAAAGGTGTATTACATTTTTTTCATGTAATAAAATAACATATTATAGAAATTGGGCACTTTTGACTTGGGCCAAAAAGCAACAGCTCTGTGCTAACCCCCCCATAGCAACCACATAACATTGACCTAGCAACCACTTAGAATACGTGGCAGTAAGTTTTGCATGTGCACTCACATTTGCATCATAATCTTAAAAAAAGTCTAGTTATCTTTACTCTGAAAACGAGAATTTTTCGATATACACACTGCAGTGTGTTTATCATCTGCTATTCGACATGCCAAAACAGGCGAGTAAAATCCTGAAATAAAGTATTTAAAGAGTGCCTGTTATGTTGTGTCTGATGTGATGTGAAGGCTGAGTAGTGTGATGGTAATGGAAAAGCTTCTAGGTGGTTGCTACACAATGCCACCCGTCCTGTGAGCGGACAGATGTTTCACCTGCGGTCGGACGCGGTCAGCCAAGACCACCACGGTCACCCAGCAGATGTCTGCTCCATATGTCAAAGCCCTGCATTATTAATCACTCATTTCTCAGCCTCTTACTGCACAAGCTCTGTGTCTTGTACCTGGCACAATTACAGCGCAAAATGGAGAGAACCGCTGCAATATTTATGCATTTTATGTAATTTAGCTGTCCCTCTTGGAAACACTTTTAGAGTGCAGGACAAAAATCAGCTTCCCCGTTTTGTATTGCCGCGTTCAAGGGTGAGAAAAGTTGAAATGTTAAAAAGTTAAGCTCAGACCATCAGAATCTTATTTTGGTCTCATAAGACCATAAAGATGCAGCACAGAGGTTACTGCAGTTCAGGAGGTGCTAGGTCTAAAACCAAAGAGGTCTCCAGATCCAGAACTAAGCACCCCTGTATTACATTATACTGCCATGAATGATGCTAACAGCACTCCTCAATTCTTTTTTTCTCACTGTTCCTGTAGGTTTCAGTAATACGGACGATGATGAGGACACTTCCACAGTAAATGTGCAGTACCCAGAATTCAACGCAGGTTCCACACAGGAGCCTTTCTACACCAGCAGTCCAAGTCTGGAGTCCTCCACGTCCAGAGAGGTGGACAGAATCAACATCGAGACTTTCATCGTCACAGACCTGGAAACAAAGGTGCGATTGCTCGACCGTTTCAGCCGGATTGCAACTGATTCTGACACTATCAAAGCATTAAACTGACTCCCACTGCAAACTAAACCTGCACAGTCTGCAAAACGTTGACAGCTTGTAATAATCCTGATATTGCACCTGTTTGACTCATCCACTAATATGCTGTCTCTCACAGTTTTACTGAATATCACAGTTATGTTAGATCCTTCAGTCTTGTTATTGGATCTCATCACTTTTTCTGACACTGTCTAGAAGTTGCATGTTTTTTTCTCTGTCAGCAATTTGAATGTTAACCTTTCTCTCTCACTCTCTTTAGTTTTCTGAATATCAGACAGAAAAGCCCCAGGTCACTGTTGAAGCCACTAGCTCACCGAGTGCCATACAAGATGCTGACCCAGTGCATGAGGTTCGCACAGAAAATCTCTTCCAGAGGACAGAAGTGCTGGCAGGTATGTGGAAAATATAGACATTGCTTGTGTGTACTGTAGTAGCATTTAAAATATATATATAGATAATATATATGTTTAATGTTAACTGCATTGCTTCATGTAACTTTGTAAATGATTTCTTTGGTTCTGTGAAGCTTTTAAATAAAAACAGCAATGCATTCCAGTTTTGAAAGTTCATTATTTACCATAGCAAAACTCACAACAATGTTCCTGATATCAACAACCTTATGGACAACATCTGTGGCACGTCGATTACCACAGCGCCCCAAGCTTAGCTTACGATACACATTCGCAAAGAATAGAGTCCCTGCAGATTATTTCTGATAATAAGCAAAAGAAATAACAAGTAAATGACATTAGCTAACAAGTTAAAAGTATGTCTAGTCAGTATTATTTTGGGTTACCAGTAGAAAAACCGTTACTTGACTAAACTTAAATTCAACAAATTGTTTATTTAATCAAATTAATATACAATAAAATTCAACACATTTTTTATTTAATACAATTACTATACAATAGAATAGAATAATAATATTAATGATAAGTTATATTATTAGCCAGATCAGAATTTAACTTCGCGCGTGCATCCAATAAAACGTCTACATTCCTATAGAACCGGCTTGTTTTAAAAAACTGTGTAAACGTACTCGTCTTTGTAGGATTATCTTTAATATAATTGTGACTTGAATATATTTGTCTTACTTTGTGTCGTTCTTGCATTCTTGATACAGCTGTTATAGCCGGCGGAGTGATTGGCTTCCTGTTTGCCATCTTCCTCATCCTCCTCCTGGTGTACCGTATGAGAAAGAAGGATGAGGGCAGCTATGACCTCGGAGAGCGTAAGCCACCCAGCTCAGCCTATCAGAAGGCTCCAAGTAAAGAGTTCTATGCCTGATTGACCAATCATTGCCAACAGTAACATCGTTATGACAACCATCTCCTCTCCAAGAATAACCTGGGTCGGTTGCACCTTGAAGAGATGTTTTTACGAGAAGCCTGTACTTGTGTAAAAAATGTAACAAAAAGTAATTTTGCTTCACAGAGCCAACCAAGGCTTGTATTGTTCTGTTCTGGGATCAAAAAGAGCAAACGTTTTTTATGGTTTTTAAAAAAAAATGTTGGAAAACAAATGTGTGAAAGTCAATTCTTTCTTCGCAGGTTTTAGTCATTGACTACTTTGTAACAGTAGACGTATGTTATGTTAAAGAACAAGACAATTCAGAGATGGAAATTATGGGTTATAAATGTGCTATATCTGATACCTTTAATTTTTTACTGATTACATCAGTAACTTATGATCTCAGTGTTGACTTTATTAATAATTTAGTTTTCATCTCAGCGTGGATGAAAAAGCTTTCTGTTTTTGTAAACACATTCTTTCTACTGTGTGCCATTATCTTCTGTTCTTTTCTGTCAACATGAATGTTTGCATTTTTGTCTGGCCAATAATCAAAGCATTCCAAAAAAAACAACATTTTGCCGAATGTTTAGACATGTTTTGTCATTTCATGTATTTTATTTTTCAATTGTAATGGGTACAGTGTTGAAGTCCCTGAAAGTTCAAATTCAACTTAGCCTGAAGCCAAGAACACATTCCAACATAGTCTATCATTTCCTCATCTCTCTCTCTCTCTCTCTCTCTCTCTCTCTCTCTCTCTCTCTCTCTCTCTCTCTCTCTCTCTCTCTCTCTCTCTCTCTCTCTCTCATGCTGAATTTTTTAGAAAATCCAGCTGTACTTTCCTAAGTACTATCCGAATATTGCAGCAGTTTACCTTATTAGGTTTAAGCTCGAAAGTTAGTTGATCATTGCACAAAAACTCTTTAATATCTAGTTACCCAGTAGTTACAGAAATGGATCTTTTCATGATGAAATATGAGTGTTTTTAGATGAAGTTATAGTTAAAGATGGCAGTATTAGAGATTGCTACGCCCACACTGTTTCCAATCGACACATTTTCAAGCCTCACTGTTGACTGAATGACTTAATGAAGGCCATTTCTCTTTCACAATATTAACCTTCATGTGGAAGGGGATTTTAAAATGAACTCTCTCATGTTCTGCTGAATGTCTCTGACCTTCCAAAGACTTGAAGAGTGTTGATGGTGAATAATAGTGTGGATCACATTTTTAGTCTCTCCTCATCATGTGCATTTCCTTTCAAGACCTGACCATTTAGTCAATGACGTCTCTGTATGTTAATATACGATAATTTATAGAATATAATTATTTATATACTACATATTATATGTAATATGTTAGTTAAAATCTATGAAAATGTATATTCACAATTGTTTTAGAAACCCTTGAAGTGCCTACTGTTCTGAAACAGATCTACAGGGATTTGAGGACATTTGTGCATCAGAACGATGTTAAAAGTTGGAACTGGAGAAATGTGATAATGTCAGAATTACAGAAACAGTATTGTATTTCAAAACACTACTGAATAAACATTTTCTCATGGTATTTTAATTATGCTTCTTACACTTCAACCTGAACACACCTTGAATATAGCACATCTCTTTGGAGATTATTCTTCATCTATTCTATCTCTCTGTGTATGCGTGCGTGCATGATAAGTCACCACACGCATGCCAATTGTCTCTCGACTCTCTCTCCAGACCATCAAACACAAGCTGTAGTGGAAATGTAACACCTCTGAAGAAGATTGCTCTGGGATTTTTTCTTAGATGTTAGAGCTGTGACAGGAAAGTGTACTGAGCATGCAAGATGCCACACAAACTGTTTCTGGATCTCACATGTAGTTGTCACTGACACCAGTGTAGAACTGTAGAACTCGTGGATGTATGCAGGAATACAGTACGTGTAGCTGCATTTTCTATATCAGAAAGAGCACTTTTTTTGAAGGAAGTTTCTATATAGAAACATTCAGTCAAATAAGGAATGTCTTAAAATGCTACAAAAATTCATTGCCATTTAGTTTTGCCATGAAGTTTTAACAGGGTGAATATGAGAAATATGTTAATAACATTTGTAGCGTATGTATAGCATGCAGATGTAAATTTCCACACTAAACTATATAAACTATTAACTATATGATAGGCTATACTATAGAAATGAATCGTCATGTTAAATAATCATTTTGACAGAATCATTTTCTAGTTCAATTTAAATGTAGGCTATTTATTTAAGAAGGACAGATTTTAGAGACACTTCAAATACTAAGGACAATGAATAGACTTATTATTTCAAATAGTCCTAATCCTCAAAGTCCTGTCAAACTAGTGGTTTCAATTCCAAACGCGTTTTGTCGTAGGTCCCCGTGCGCTTACCGTAGGCACATGAGTGCCTGATGTTTTCAAGGTATGTACAGTTTATTTTCACTGTCAAACATGCCGGTAAATATCAGTTATTTAAATTATACATGCGTTTTTTAAATAACTTTTCCTTAAATCTGATATTTAGATAGTTTAGTCGGAAATATTATTATTGTTAATTACATAATATAAGGATGTTCGAAGCAGAATGACACACGCATGATTTCCTCAATAAATGACATTAAACCGAAATGCTTCGTGTCAAAAACGATTGCAGATGACATCGATGAAAAACAACTTCAAAACAGTCCAGGAACAAAAAACAATAGAAACCATTAAAGAAGTTGTGATGTTTTAATGGTTTTAAATGGATTTGTATTTGGTTTTAATGGAAACTTACTGATCCTATTGAAATAATGGAATTTTGTAATGGTTTTATGGAAAAGCTAATGGTTAAAACATTTATTTTAATGGAAACCATTCTGTGATGGTTTCTATTGGGTTTCTATGTTTTTTCAGCAGAGAACTTATAACTAGTTGAACTGCATTTGACACGATGAACTTTTTCATTTCAAGACATGTAACTTATGAAATGTGTAAATGGAGATTATTTCTCTATGAAAGTAGAGGAGTTTGATCTCTCACATGCTTTTCAGATGACTGGCAATAAAAGCAGAGGTCATAACACCATCATCCAGGCAGTGCTGAGTTTTCTTCTTCTCATCTGTTTACAACAGTGCCAGTCCAGTCCTCACCGTGACCACATCGAACCCCTTTTAAGTATATTTAAAGAGATTTCAAAGTACTCTGACATCGCTCAACAGATAATAGATCTCGCAGTGTACGGCAAAGCCCAGAACCGCTCCTATGAGAGACTGGCCGTGTTCACCGACACTATAGGAAACAGAGTCAGTGGTTCAAAGAACCTAGACCTGGCCATCAAATACATGTACAATGCTCTGTCTCAAGACGGCCTGGAGAACGTACATCTAGAACCGGTGAAGATCCCTCACTGGGTGCGAGGTAAAGAGAGCGCTGTAATGCTTCAACCGAGAAACCACACGCTAGCCTTACTAGGACTGGGCAGTAGTGTAGGAACTCCTCCAGGAGGTTAGTAAGTGCAGTCTGTATTGTAATACACCTGAAACCTTGAAATACCTGCATATATGAGCTGTTTCTGTTCTTTTGACAGGCATAGAGGCTGAAGTATTGGTGGTGGAGTCTTTTGAAGAGCTGAAGAAAAGAGCGAGCGAGGCGAAAGGGAAAATTGTGGTGTATAATGAGCCATTCGTAAGCTATGGGGAGACTGTAGCTTATCGGGCATCAGGGGCCTCAGAAGCGGCGAAAGTTGGAGCTGTGGCATCCCTTATTCGTTCAGTAACTCCATTCTCCATCAACAGGTTAGAAACACTGTTGAAAACGTCATGGTTTACCTTCAGTTTCTGGTTCATGTTTAAACCTGATCTGCACTTTTTAGATTAGATTAGATTAGATTCAACTTTATTGTCATTACACATGTACAAGTACAAGGCAACGAAATGCAGTTTAGGTCTAACCAGAAGTGCAATAGCAGCAAGTGCAGGATATACAGTGGTTGCATAAATTACATAAATAAATATTACAGAAGTAATTTACAGATGGAAATGTACTATGACCATGATTTACAGATGTCTTTTGGGTGACCTGCTAACTTTGTTGACAAAATAAACCTTTAACATATGAAATTTACTAAAACTTTACTAAATAAATGAAACCTTGTGTAGTGTTTGGGTCTGTGAGGAATGTTTTGGTGTTTTCTTGTGTTTATTTATTGAACGTAAGCATGTTTTCACCCGTATCACAGTGGTGAATCTAATGTGGTTTAAACATATATGTGGATTGTTGACAAATAAACCGCACATGTCCCATGGTGCGACAGCAAAAATTGTGAAAAAAAACCTGAAAATGAAGATAAATCTCTCTTATGCTATTTTATATTATAAATATTGATATATTAATATAAAATAATATATTCTTTTTTCTGTCACACTGTAGGACAGGTGGTACGGGTTATTTACCAATTATACCAATATGTATACATTTTTAAACAAACCTTTATGGTTTTATTATACATTTTTATGTTGGTCTACTAGACCACATTGGCTACCAGACACAAGAACACTACAGGTTTAATTTTTTTATACATTAAATTCCACATTTCATCTTGTTGTGATAAATGGACCGAAGGTATTGATCAATGATCTATTCTTTATTTTTGTCAAATATAATGCTTTCTACAATTAGCATTATTGTATTATTTATATGTGGTGGCAGGAGTATTTATAACTAGAGTATACATAAGTATTCTTTTACATCAGTTGTTTTGTTCTTTTCAGCCCTCACACTGGCTGGCAGTGGTACCAGCCCGGAGTTGCTCAGATCCCCACCGCCTGCATCACCATTGAGGATGCTCAGATGATGGGCAGGATGGCCCGCAGAGGCCAGAGGATTGTTGTGCGTCTGTCTATGGGGGCTCAGACACTGCCAGATGTTGACTCATTTAATACTGTGGCTGAAATCAGAGGCAGTAAACATCCTGAACAGGTTGGTGGCTCTACATAAACTTCATTGTAGTATAATAGGCATGTAATAAAAGTAATAAATAAGGTGTATAAAAGTAATAAAATATAATAAAAGGACTTCAAAATGGATTTATTCAAGGCCTGTGTAAAGTCAACATAAGACATTCAAACCATTTTTACTTCGGTAACATGTTGCATTTCCAAGTGAAATATCTAAATAGAATATTCAATGAGAAAAGCTTTGAAATATTGTGTGCTCATGAATTATGTCCATTAGGACTGTGATTTGCATTAGGAAAATGAAACTGGGTTCATTTGGATTTCACGTTTACTGTGAAATACTGTTTTTAAACCAACCAGTTTTTTTCCATATGTCTTGCCAGCTGTTTTAAAGATTCATGCTCCATTTTCCTGAGGAAGTCTGGTGAAAAACATCAGTTGTTTTTATAACAGGCATTCCTAAAATTCTCTGTATTTTTACTATATAGCGTTGATTGACACGGTGTGTGCTATCCACATACGGGAAGACCGAAACGAATGCTCCTGTCTGCATTATATTCTCCTCCAGACAGTCGTTTTTGTCACATCCTCTGCTGATGCTCGATGCTCATTTTGTGCCGTGCGGTGGTCATTCACACATGTTTGTCGTGCGCCTCCCAGCAGGACATTGGGGAACCAATTACAGAGATCTGCTTGTTGTTGCCCTTGTAGTGCTAAATACTGGTGTTTATGGTAAGCAGTCAGCTTCCAAATCAGAGAAAAGCTGTATCTTCTGCCTCAGTCCCAATTACACAAAATACAGAGTATTTCCGAGCTGGTCAGTTGATGCTCTGGCCCCTACGACTGACCATCACACATCTGTCCAGTATTCACTGCCAGTTTCTATCTAATTAGAGACTTGTTAAGGAACGTCTTCCACCCCTGTTAATGCGTCGTCCCATCCATCAGTCGCACAGATATGTTGCGCGTTATAGTTTCAGCAGTCTTCTCTGTTAATGTCTTCTGTGGGAGGTGGTGGGAAGTGTGATTAAGTGTGAAGGGAGAAGAAACCTTTCCACATTCTTACATTTTAATAGACGTGTTCGGCTTGAGCGGTCTGTTATCCCTTACTTTGAGAGACACAGCCACATTCATTTCTGATGTTACGTTAACTTAGTTATGGGGTGAATATCATGAAACCATTTACAAATGTGTCTAGGGGAAATGGGGAACAGTGATATTTTGCTTGAAGAAAATAAAGATTTTTCTTTAGCGTTGGTTGTGTCAAACATCTGTCAGTTAGGGGTTTGGGGATTAAGTCACACCGTATCCAACAAGGAAGATGTTTCAGAAATGTTCTTGTATTCCACCTCATATTAAGACCCCAGTGTTTTGGGATATTAAGATTTATTTTAGTTGGTAATTCTAAAAAATCATATTCTCATTACTGTAATATTGATATAGTGTATTGTTTAAATTAGGGTTGTGTAATTGTAATCAATATTCAGTTTCAACTTTGGCTTCCAATGGCTACAAAAACAAAACAATTAAAGTAAAAGGATTATTAGGCCGCATTCTGTTTCGCAAGAACCGTCATTTCTTCTTCCTAAAACTAACATGCTGATGAATCAATGTAGTTTACCATGTTAAATATATAATTTTTATAGCATTTTTATTTAAATGCATGCATGCATTTATAATTTATTTATTCAATCATTTTTACATTTATACGAACATTTATTAATTTTATTTGTTTATATTCGTTTATTTTTTATTTAGTAAATACTTGTTGTTTCCAAAGTCAGCAAGTAATCATGTTAAATAATCTTGATCTCAGTATTAGAAAAAAATCATGGTTTAAATTGTATAAAATATGTTATGGTAGTGTTTGTTTGACTGCCTGAGTTACAGTAGTTTTAACGTCCTGTAATAAATATCTAAATAAACACAAATAAGAATCTAATGTGAAAAGATTATTGAGATCTACATGCATTGCAATAATTTTGAGAAAAATCTGCTAGTAACGAACAAATACATACAAAGTACAAATACAGATTATGAAGTGTCATGAACAATAGACAACCCCCAACGGTACCAGGAAAATAAAAAAGATAATAAGTCAGAAGCTAACACTGACAACATTGCTAATGGCATGTGCAATCATAACAGTTATTATTACAGTTCTACAATATCCTAAATATAGCTGTTTAATAAAGATTTCACCTTCGTAATATATTCATTGTAATGAGCCTTGTACACGTCAACAAAGAAGGGGATGACAGAACCAGATGGGGCCAAATTTAAATCTCACATATTCCCTCAAAAGAGCGCACGTACGTACAGTCTGGTTTATTATCTCCCTGGGGACAGTTCATAGGCGTTATGATTTTTATACCGTACAAACTATATTCTATATTATATTACCTACCGCTAAACCTAAAGATCATAGAATACTTTTTGCAATTTTAGATTTTCAAAAATTATCTTTCTGTACGAATTATAAGCTTTTTTGTGACGGTCCCCATGAGTTGGTGTGTGTCCAGGTTTAGGTCCCCACCGGGATATAAAAACAAGGCCACACACGCACAACTACTCTCATAAAGCTAATTTGTTCCTCTATCATCAGAAGAAGT
This sequence comes from Oreonectes daqikongensis, assembly GCA_026939265.1. NCBI lineage: Eukaryota > Metazoa > Chordata > Actinopteri > Cypriniformes > Nemacheilidae > Oreonectes > Oreonectes daqikongensis. The sequence goes on from JAOTQM010000311.1 coordinate 12,707,349, forward strand.
CCCTTATAATCTAAGCAGAATGTAATGTTGGAGATTTGCTGACTCAACAGCCTTCGACTGCTTATTCATTTGGATTTTCAGTTATATCATAACCCAATAAGAGGAAACAGACCTTTAACTTTGCAAGGTTGCAAAAGTGGACCCGCACGCTTTTATTTTAGCGATAAAAGAATAACAGAAGATGATTTGGAAAGTTGATTCACATGAGTTCTCATTTCCTCGTTGGAGTCGGTGTTGCGACAGTTGCTTGCGGTTACTGTGGTTAAAATGGTGGATGTTGGTCAGTGTTGTTCAGCTCAGTTCTGGTGATGTAGTGTTTCTGCCTGCGTCTATATTTAGCATTGCCATTCTAATAAACTGAGAGTCATTAGCAGTAATGGTGTTAGCGCTGAGAGCTTATTTCCTGTCTGTCAACTCATCAGGTTGTGAAACTGAATAGCAGGAATGAGCAATAATGTCTTGTGACACACACACAGGTCGATCGCAATCCCAGCGTGATTTATTATGTGTCATATAGACTACAATTTGGCATTTAACGTAAGAATTTCCTGCTTTTGTTAAAACTAGCAACAGCGTTTTACAAGTTCATTTGTACAGAATTGACAACTAATGACAGGAAATTCAGAGTAAGCGCACCGCTAGACAATTTCTTGCTTTTGGTGTGGATTCTTTGTTAAAATGGGTCTGGAAAATTCATGTTTGAAACTGTTTTTATACAGATTTCTGGGTTCAACAAGAGTTTTTGAGGTTGTTTTAAGTAAATGTTACTTGCCCTGTCAGGCCATGATAGTATTACATGTGTTTGTTTTGCAAGCTTAAATATTTGGTTTTGTGTTAGCTTGACTGTAGCTTGTCATTTGAAACCTGAATCATTTTATTTCTTATGCAGAACACAAAAGAAGATATTTTGAAGAATGCTGGTAACTGAACAACAGCAGTACCCATTAACTTGCATTGATTTTGTAACCATACAATAGAAGTTAATGGGTACTGCTGTTGTTTGGTTTCCAACATTGTTCAAAATATCTTTTTTTGTCTTCTGCAGAAGAAAGAATGACAAGAGGTTTAGGACATTTTTTATTTTTGGGTGAGCTATCCCCCTATTCCTAACATAAAACTAATAAAGTCAGGGGTTCGAAGCTCAGGAGGGCATTTATAGATAATTTTCTACCTTTAATGTTCTGCTACTTGCTTTGGATAAAAATGTCACCAAGGCAATAATAGCTGGGTGACATTTTTGGTTAAAACTTCTCCTAAAAAAACTTTAAAACAAAAGTGTAAATATATTCTCATTCCTAAGAATATGTTGCTACGTAACAATAACCTTCATTATTTTCATTTTGGTATTGGGGAAATTTTGGTTGGCAGGTCAAACTCTTAACTAATGGCTTGACTGGAAATACAGTAAAAATCCTTATTGCTGAGCCTTGGCTTAATATAAAACTAAAATCTGTATTCACTGCTTGCTGAAGACTGCAACAAATATAGCCTTGAAAAAATATTGTTTTGTATTCATCTTGTACAACTAAGAAATGAATTCTAACCTTTATATATTATAAATAACAAGAAAGTAAACTATTTATAACCATACTGAGTTTATGAGGTAAATGTTAGATTGTGTAGGTGTTTATAGCTTCCTGTCTGTCACCAGTCTGGTGTGTGTGTTCCAGTTCAGCCTGTTGAGCTTCACATTGTGCCATCTGCAGGAAAGAAGACCACTGATGACGCTGATTGGAGCCCCATTGAGAGTGTGTGTGTGTGTGTGTGTGTGTTTGACATAGAGAGGACAGAGAGCCACGAGTGACAATTTTGTGTGTGTGTGTGTGTGTGTGTGTGTGTGTGTGTTTGACATAGAGAGGACAGAGAGCCACGAGTGACAATTGTGTGTGTGTGTGTGTGTGTGTGTGTGTGTGTGTGTTTGACATAGAGAGGACAGAGAGCCACGAGTGACAATTTTGTGTGTGAGTGTGTGTGTGTGTGTGTGTGTGTGCGCGTGCGTGTGCGTGGGTTGCATAGATTGAAGGCAGGCATAAAGATAGTGTGACAGGTTGTGTGTCCACATGTCTGCCTAATGCCTGGCTGCAGGGGAAACATTTCTACTTGGTATTAAAAAAAGCTCTCCCACATGCTTAGTGCTGCTGCCCACACTATGGGCAGCTTATACCGATTTCTCGTTTAAGAACCGAAATGCTAAAAGGGAAACTTCTGGCATTACTGCATGCTAAGTATGCAGTAAATCACATCAGACAAATAGCACCTATTAATTGACAGCTAACCCTGAATGAACGACTTCCTTTAATAAAGATCTTTACTGTTTATTTGTGGGGTTGCTTCTAGGGTGTCGCAGTATATCTGTATTGACACTAAGCATGATATTAATAACTGTGATTATTAATATTAAATTAACACTACACATATGATAATTGTGTAAATAATCCAGTGCTAGTGTCTGGTTTATAAATGTTGCTATAGTAAGTGGTTGTCATGCACCAGTTTAGCATTTTGTCTTAAAGGTACAGTTCATCCAAAAAAGATCCCAAAAATCTCATCCTCTGATTGTTCCAAATCTGTATAAATTTATTTGTTCTGCTGAACACAAAGGAAGATATTTGGAAGAATGTCAATAACCAAACAGATCTCATCCCCCATTGACTCCCATAGTATTTATTTTCCTTACTGTGGCAGTAAATGGAGGATGATATCTGTTTGGTTTGGTATTATTGATTCTGGTTTGTGCATTTTAATGAACAGAAATCCTAAAATATAGGCACTTTCGGACCAGATAGTTCAGGAACAAAGTTCCGGAACGATTAAAAAGGGCTGTCATTCATGAACTAAGTTTTTCCTTAGGCCATTTCCCCAATCGCATTCGCACCGGCAAAAGGAACTATTTAATGACGTAAGCCGGTCGACAGCAACGTCATTTGAGCGCGTCCGTCAAACAATGACAAACAACCAACAACAGAAGTTCGGTCCCGGATTGTTCCTATCCTGCTGGTTTAGACCCTGCCTCGGAGAAAGATCTGAAGTTTTCCTCCAAAAAGTTTCTCCGGAACTAAAATTCTCTCCGGTTCCTGCAGTGCGAACACAACAAAAAGCAGGTATTTCCAGCAAATCATCCCGAAACTATGAAATCGTTCCTGTGGTGCAAAAGTTGTCTCAAACCTTTTTCTGTCACATCCATAACGCATGTTTATTTCCCTTTATTAAAGGGATAGTTCACCCAAAAGTGGAAATTCTGTCATGAATTACTCACCCTCTAGTTGTCAAACCTGTATTTTTTTGTTGAACACAGAGAAAGATATTTGGATGAATGCTTGTAACCAAACAGTTCTTGGTCCCTATTGACTACCATAGTAGGAAAAATGACAATGGTAGTCAAAAGTGCCCCAGAACTTTTTGCTGTCCTACATTCTTGAAAATATCAAATTTTGTAGTCAATGGAAAACAAGGTTTGGTTAGAAGCATTCATCCAAATATCTTTCTCTGTGTTTATCAAAACAAAGACATGTATACAGATTTGGAACAACTAGAGAGTGAGTAAATCATGACAGAATTTTCATTTTTGGGTGAACTATCCCTTTAAAATAGAAAACTTGTGCATAGACGGATATTTTTCTTAGTTTAGACTATCAACAAGGATTTCAACAAGTACATTCTCTGAGCATTTATATGTCACATCCACAACGCAAAATGTCACATCCCAACACTGGAATTGCCCAAGTTCTGTTTTGAAGTAATCTACTGTATTACAATACTATAATTATTTAAAATGTCATACTGTAGATATTGCAGTAAGATTGTTTTCATGAATTCTTTTGGTCACCATAATCATGCAGTGAAATTGTGATATTGTGACAGCCCTAGATGTTTGTGTTTTTTATAAGAGCTAAATAAGATTCTCAAATGACCTCAGTATATTTCAAAAGCAGGTAGTGTCTCATTAGTACTTGGTTTATGTGTTATCATTTGCAGCGTTTGGTAAGGCAAAATGCTTTTATACAATCACTTGAATAATAATTCAACCTCTTACCCATCCTAGCGCATAGAAACACCCTAGCGATGTGTGACAGGGGTTTTTGCTTGTGCAAGTATCACTTACATTTTCCCCTGTGTAGTTCCTCATCCAACACTTTCACAACACAGTACAACACGACACTTTTTTTATCAGTCAGATGTCGGGGTTTTCTCGCAGTGGTACATGTATCATTTCCTGTTTGCTTTTCAGAGTGCATCACTGTGGCCGAGAAGCAGTCATGTTGTTATACTGTATTGTTGTTTCCTGAGGTTACTGCGTGTCACGGCCCATTCTGTATTAATTAGCTTTGATGCATTACACAGCATTCCTTTGTGCTGTACTGCACTGTGCTGTGTCACAGTGTTGTGTTTTGCTGGACGGGGTGTAGCCTGTCCTGTCTGCGGTAATTGCACATCCAGTGTCATCCACCCCCACAGTGGCAAAGTTGGAACAGGCCTGAGAAGGGAGCTAGTTTATTAAATAATGCCCATGGCTTGCCTGCCTGAAGTAGAACAGATACATCCTGATCATGGGAACCTCAAGTAACCCTTATCCGTAGTCTCAACCTCATATGGGTCGCCCACAGACTGCATAACTGGAAAGTATATTTTCGATTTAACAAGCTGTAATCTGATTGGCTTTATGCAACTACCAGGAATAGGAACACACTGATTTTTTCATCAGTGCATTAATTTAGTCTTTGACTAACCTGTACTTGTTATGATTTCAATCTGCATTGGTTTATTATTGTGTTATGATAAACCTGCCCGGTTGCTTTACATGTCGATCTCATTATATCTAAATGAGCAGATCTTGGCCTTAAAGAGGAGCAGACCTTCACACCTGGCTTTGTGATGTTGGTAGGCTAGAAACCAACCAGTTGATGAAGACATCTCATGTCTCAAGTTGAATTTAACTGCCATCCTGAAAAAGACTAACTGAATTCCCCATTTTTGTATACGTCGCATTTAAAATTAAAACGTGTTCAACTCCCCAGAAAGGAGAGAAAAGGCCACCGGTGGAGAAATCATAACACATCAACTCTGTTTGCTCTACTTTCAGTATCCTAATAATCTCAGCAATGCACATCTGAGTCTGTTTTCTCCGCTTTTATTTTTTCTGTTCGTTTGATTCCTTCCTCCCTCTGCTTTTGATCTCTTTGTAAGACAACAGATGGTGTCTATTCTTATGGCTGTTATATTTCCCCAGAAATAACCTTGGAAAGTATCCTCATCATCATCGTCATCAACATCATCTGTAGTCTGTAAAGAAGGAAAAACAGTTGTCTGAATAAACATCTAAGATCTACATGTAAAGCAGGAAGACTCAACAGAGAGAGCTTTGAAATACAGATTTAAATGTAGTTCTGAAATTAAAGACAAGGTTCATTATCACACACGAAATCTGTTACTTCAAAAGTCAGTTTCTCAGTTTTAGAAAAACACCGGAGATAATAAATTTAGTGAAAAGAATAAAAGTCAATGCTTTAAATGATATTAGCAAGCCATTTGTAGGAACCTTTTTTAGACCGAAATTGAATTGAATTTATTTTCCCCAATGAATCTTTAACATCTGTTCATCACAGCCATCGTCAGCATTTTTAAAGAGCTTAATTTAATATTAAGATACATTAAATGTGGCCTTTATGCACGGTTTATGCAGTTAAAGCTTCTCTAAGAAAAATGATCTGCCAAATAAATATTAATATGGAAGCAGTGAGGAATATACTCGCACGTGGAAAGAATACAAGTCAAGCATTTAAAGCATTTTACTCTGGCATTTTCTAAACACAGATATTCCACCGGGAATGCTTTTTTGTTGTTTTAAAATCTATTATTGACAAATAAATAATTTTGTGCCATAAAATATAATCAAATGTCCTTGACATAAGGTGATATGATATTGTTTTCCCCAAAAAACAGCAGTCAAAAGCAACTTTGGAAAGCATGGATTTGTCCAATACCTGCAATGCACAGTGGCAGGCATCTTGTGGGGTTTACCCTGTCATAACCATTCATTTCTCCTGCTCCAGGGGCCAGGCTTCTGCCTTATAAATAATGCATTGAGCTGTGATAAAACCTTGTGACACCCAGAATAGCTGCACCGAATAGCGGTACGATGAAGAGAGGGCAGGCACTCAACATCTACGCTGCCTTTATGAAACAGTCTTTCTAACCTTGATTGTGTCTTGTTATTTAAGAATGTAAGGTCAGTTTTGGTTGTGTAAGGAAGTAAACCTCAGATGAATGAAAGAGTTTTGTGGTAGGGTGGGGAAAGTTCATGTTTAAACATATTGTGATATTTTAGTTCGCAATACTGTGTCAATATTCTCATGCCTAGAATTATTTTAGTTTGCACAAAGCTAAAGTGCAGATAAAAGACATAATAATGCTGCGAAGGATACATTTTTTCTGTCCATCATTGCCAGAAAAACAAGGCTGCATCTAATGGAGCCTTCGAAACTGGACAGGTTGTTGCATCGCTGTGATGCATTCAGTCTTGGAAAGCAACCTCTGAATTGGGATGCAGCTATTGTCTCAGACATCCTGTACAAGATTTCTATTACTATAGGTAATTATTCACATTTTGTTCTGATTGCTGTTTACAGACTGTTCTTTTGGTCCGGTATATAAAAGAGAAGTTAATGATGCGAAAAAGGCTCCACAAACTTTTAAAACTGATAACACACAGTTTTATAGAAGTCTGAATGTGCATTGGAGTCATTCAAACGTTCACAAAATGAGTTTGGTCATTGCCCATCTCTGGGCCCGGTCCATTTAAACCAGGGTCACAGCATGTCCAGATGGCATGCATTTCCAAAAAGCCTTAAATCTGTCCTTTTCTTTACAATAACTTTTATGTTTCTCATTCGCAGAACTGAAGCCATAAGAACAATTGTCATTTACTCTTCTTTATTTGGCTTTCCAGTTCCTTGGCCTGACCTGTTTTGGTCTCTTAATTCATTTTGTCCATCATCTCGCTCGCCTCTTTCCGTTTTGTGCCCATCAGCTGAACCTTCGGTCCCAGAATGAGGTTGGGATGTTTATATCCTCTGATAACACTGGAGTGGATTTAACCACCTAAGGGTCGGCTGTTTGTTGTTTCTGGCCTGTGATGTATGTGGGGAATTCCACAGGGGGAAACCAGAGTTTATACTGCTGTCCACACTCCATCAGTACTGGGATGACAGGAGGCCACAGCGCTTGGACTCATGGGGTTTAGAGAGGGCCGCTTTGGTTTTTGAACTCTGCACATTTTAAATGGGAGGGAGCGCTCGCGTTACTGATAGGTTTACAATGGACTTGCATGGCTGAAAGTTTCATTTTTCCTTTGCCTGATGTGGTATTCCCTCCAAACACATTCTGTGGAAGAGAATCATTACTTTCAAAGTGTCATGATGTGTTATATTCATATTCAAAATAACAGGTGCTAGCACTGTAACATGCAAGTCACACACACCTACACAGTTTGTTTTCTACCAAATTAATTTAAAGGATTAAAACATCAGTTTGTACATCAAAATGTTTTCAAAGCTTGCTAAATGAACTTTCCATAACCTTAGTGTCACCATATGAAATAATAATGCAGAAATAATGAAATGCGCACTTACTTCATCCTAAGGTGATCTAGCAATGCCAATTTCCCTATAAAAAAAATGAAAAATCACAGATGATGTAATATCTCAATTATTTTTTCTAGACATCAGTGAAATTAAATAAAGAGCAAATGAACTTTTGCTCTTGCATCTCAAATTCCTTGTCTTGAGAAAATACCCAGAAATCTCACAAATGTCTCCATTAGAGTTATAGAACAGACCTCAACATTACAGAATAATGAAATGTGTCTGCAATTAAAAGTCAATATATTAAGTCATCAAATGTACTCAAATCCAGATATTTGATATTTTACCTGTACAATACTTACATAAATACATAAATGTATTTTAGTGCTGTCAAATCGATTAATCGCAATTAATCAATTCCAAAATAAATATTTGTGTTTATATAATATATAAATATACACACCACACACATAATATAAATGCACACACATACATGTGTATATGTATATCAAAATTTACATAAATACATATACATTTATATATAATGTACATGTACAAATATATATTACACATTTCTTTAAAATGTTAATTATATATATGTTTGTATATTCATATTCATGTATATTGTATATGTTTGTACAGCATTTTTAGTCATCTGTGTCCAAATTCTTAACTTGCCAGTTTACTTGTTAACAAAACAACTTGTATACCCATAATAACCGATTTTATCTGTTATCTTGTTTTATCTGTTATCTCCGTGGAATTTAGACCTAGCGAGATATTGTTTTGGGGGGACGAAACTCGGCTCTATCACCTTTGGCCTAGTTAGCACTAAGGCTTGTGTAAGCTGGAGGCTTTATTCTGCGAACAAACAGAACCTTGAGCTCTCATTCAGTGAGCAGTGACACTCTGGTCACAGCCAAAGACATGCCCGAAAATACTGATGGATGTTAGCAGGAACCCTCAGTATAGACCCTTGGAGCGTATTACTCATCAGTGCTAATGAGGGTACTGCACAGGCTCAGTGACAGCCAGTGAGTCACATTTTCTTTACATACAGTATGTTATCCATGATAGAAGAGTATTAGAGTATTTGCTTCAGATGGCAAAAGATGTGTATAGCAAAACATTTTAAAGGAAAAGTTTGATCAGTTTCTTGTATTTGGCATGTCTTCCTTTTTCTTTAATGAAAGGGTAGGTAGTGGGGTTTTTTATTTACTTTTTTAGTTATATTTTTTGCCCCATTGTTTTGGTTTTATTGGATATAAGAGTATATATGATGACAAAAAAGTCCAGGGTGGAGAGAGAGGAACAAGATCAGCAAAGGTCTTTTTTGGGAATTTAACTCGGGTCACCGCAAATACGTTTACGCTATATGCTGGAGCACTGCCCTTGAGGTCATCGGCTCAGACTCGAAAATGGTTTTGTTAACTGGTTGAGAGTCTTTTCACCTGTTCGTTCAATGATACGATGTTCTATATGCCTGTCAACTTATATTCTCTTGTATAAACAATACTTGTGTATAAACCGTGAGCTTCCACTATATGTTCTAATAATAATCACAAATAAGTTGTTTATGTTTATTATTGTAATGTTATGTGCTTTTTACTGTAATGTTATCTCACCGGTGAATGAAATATGAGGTTATTGATATGAGGAGGCGTGGCTTTGTTCATGGCTTCTGAAGGGAGGGTGGGATCTCCTCTTTTATGCTTTCAAAAACCTCTTTCACACAGACCGTTGATCCCAGAAAATTGCCGTAAAATTGCTAGAGTGCCTTCTGTGTGAACGCAAACACATGCAAAGATTGATCCAGCGATTGATTCCGGAAAGGGGACCTAGTAACATTTTCGGGATCAGTCCCGGAATGCGTCCTGTGTGAACAAAAGGCAGGCACTGCCATAAGGGGTGCGTAGTGATGACACACATCTATATGCCTTTTCATACAGAGATCCTGTAAAATACACGAAATAATGTGTCCCAGAATTTGTCCTGGGATCGCTAGCTTGCTATTGCTATGCTCTATGAAACTTCCTTTCCTAGCGTTATGATCGCATGAAGCTGACCACAATTTTATGTTTATTAACTTATTTGAGAATCTTCCAAAGAATATCTTTTGTGCTTCACAATCACTGGGAGCGAAGAAATCTGAAGAAATCTTAACATGGTCAGTTTCACAAATTCACTTATTAAATTAGAAATAGTGTAGAATGTTTTTTTTGTATTATTCACAATCTTTAAACTTTGTTTTAATTTGTTTTTAAGCCCAGATTTTTTTATGTGTTTTTAGACCTTTGGACTCTCACTGACTGTTTTCTGTTTGTAAGAGAAAAAATGTTGTATTTTAATTTCTCAGCCATGCTGCAGGCAGTAGTGACTCTGTAAAAACAAACATATAATTGCTTGCATTTGTGTCTGTAAAATTCATCCAGCCTTGAGGTGTAAAAATATTCAAGGCTAGTTGTGAGACGCTAGTTTTTCACTAAATACTGCTGAAATATTTGTTGCATGACTTCCTAAATCTGGTCACTTATAACACCAACGTGTTCGATTAATCTATGACTGAATATTCTGAGGTGGTTTAAGGAAAGGAAACCAGTGATGACCTCATATCCTACCACTAAAAATACAATTTTCAGTTTTGGTTTGGCTTTAAAGAATAAATTCCCCCAAGTGCTCAATTTAGCCCAAAAACACATAATAACCACCATCTTCAGTGAATTTTCCATGGCAAAATGAACACCGTTGAGAGAAAAGGACTCTGTGTTGCGTATGATGTCATTTGGCATAACTCGGACATCATGGAAACTCTAGTTTCTCTCCTGCAATGGGATGTGAGTGAACGAGGTCTGCACGTGTTTGATGGTTGGTGGTTTTGGGGCTTTTGAGGGTGAATTTGACAGTTTCAGTGTGTGCTGTCTGCCTCATTATGCACATCTGTGTATTTGATCAGTCTGTTCTCATTTCTTAAATTCGCAGAGCGACTGCATGACCTGAAACAGTCACTGTATTTTTCGGCAGACATGAGCAAAAGTAAAACTGAATAATTACTGGGTTTAACTGGATATGGCTCGCCTGGTCATTTTACGGTTAGATAAAAATGTATTTAGCCAGTCCAGTAAATAACTTGAATTATTTATTTATTTTAAAGTAATTGTGTGTCTGCTTTCATGTGCGGAAATTCTGGTTGTGTTGTATTTGTTTATTTGGCAATGGAATTGGTTGAGGGTTCCTGTAAATAAGTTGATTCCACAAAAATTCTGATTGCATATCTTTAATAAAAAGTTATTAAACTGACTTTTATAAAACGTTACTAAGTCTGTATGCAGTCTCGAATTCATTCAAACTCCATAAAGCCTTGTACTCATATGAATTCGGCAATTAAAGGAAAATAAGTGTTTGGGGTTTTAAACACGTTCATCTCTATTGACAACATGCTGTCGATAACCACAGAAAATAAATCAATTTCTGCTGTAGTTTGTTAAAATCTAAATCAATTGCTAATGTACATGCAAAGAAAGTCTTTGGTTTCCCAATGGTTTGCTATTTATGTCTGGCTTTAAGGGGAAATCCAGATTATTGTCTGTGGTATTCGACAGCATGCCACAGATGCTGTTGTTACAACTTAACTTGCTGAAAAATTCGTTCCAAAAAGAGCTTTTGAAACAGCTCTGATGTGTTTTGGAGAGATTTACGGCTTGATTTGTAATCTACAGTTGTCGTCAATTCGATACTTTTTCGTTGCTGAAGGCAAGAACATTTTCAGACGTTTCATCACTGTCTCTTCATCTCTTCCATTTTGCCTTCTTCTGTTTTATGATCGTTTGAATTACACCAAATTCACCAGGAAGGGATCTGTGAATGATTCACGGAGTTTTGAAAGCGCTAGAAAGAACATACAGTCTGTTCTTTTTACAGTGAGTCCTGTCTGTTTGTCTCGCTCGCTCTGGTTTTGCACTGTACTCTTTTAGCACACAGTGATGGAGTTCCTGGAAGTGTTGGGGGAGGAGAGCCAGCGGGTTTGTCTAACCTGTCCATCTGTCCTCAAGCATATTCACGATGACCTCCCCGTAATGCACGTCTCTGTAGTAAACATTCATTGTCAGTAAATTAGGCCAGGTCTGTGTATTTACACATAGCTACACAAATGTTTTTGGACTTTGTGTATGTTTTGCCACCCCCTAGAAATCCCTACACAGAGAGTATATCCGAATTAGATGCCCAGATGTAGATAAACAAACTTTGGGCTGGATGGTGTCCGGCTGGTCAGAATATGCGGATAGTTGTTAGTGGAAAGCATTTTTCCTATCAAGATATCTCTGCTGGACTGTTTTCCAGCAAAATGATGCTGTTTTCAAAATTAAAATGAAGAGGATTATAACCTATATTGTAAATTCCTCTCGCTGTGCAGCACCTCAACATTTTCTTATACATTTGAACAAAAACATAAGGTAACTAGTTTGATTGGCACGTGTTTCAGTTTTCATTTACACATCTCAATCGTTCAGCTGGTTGTACAGTAGGTACAGAGCTCTCTGGTGCAGATTTACCGCAGTATATTGAATGTGCATTTCAGTATGACTCCCTTCAGACAGCGAGTCCATTAGACTCATCTAATCCTCTCCCTGTGCACTCTCTGCATTTCTCTCGCTCATTCATATTTCAGTGCTTGGTAATGAATAGCCTCTTCCTTTCAGAGCTCATTAACAGGGATATGATAGTGTTTAATTATGAGCTCAGTCAGCTGCCGCATTCCACCCTGTCACACAGTTATTAGGAAGTTAAGTTTCATCTGGAGTCTCTTTGCCTCAGCTGATGAATCTCTCTCCTTCGGTTTCTCTGTTTTTGGCTTTTTTTTGCATTTTAAGTGTGTTTTGATTTATTAGTATTGATGGCTAATTTGAGTTTGAAATATCAACCAAAACTGGCGTTAGAATAATTATAAACAAATGTGACCCTGGATCACAAAACGTAAGTTTAAGTAGCATAAGAACATTAGTAATAGCCAAAAATACATTGTATGGGTCAAAATGATAGATTTTTCTTTTATGCCAAAAATCATTAGGATATTAAGTAAAGATCATGTTCCGTGAAGATATTTTGAACATTTCCTACCGTAAATATATCAAAACGAGTGGATGCAGCAAAATCACTAACAAAAATGCCCAAAACATGCCTAGAAACTTCACTCGCTGCTGCCGTTCTTTGGGAATTACCCACTCAAGTTTGGTATCTATGTAAAGCTTAGAATTTCAGCTTTCGGGTTCATCTAACATCATTACAGCGGTAAGCCAATAGAGAGCATTAAAACAAACCTGTTTCTTCTTAGCACCGGCTCTGATTAACAACTTTAAAGGCGATTTTCTCAGTGTTTAGATTTTTTTGCAACCTTTAAATAGTTATATCTCAGCCAAATATTGTCCTATCCTAACAAACCATCAATGGAAAGCGTATTTATCTTTCAGATTATGCAAAAATTGAGTAAAGTAGTAAAGAAGTGGCGCTGTTTTGTTTATTACATGTGTTACCCTCACGGAGCTCATGCGTCTCCATACTGAATATGGGAACACAAACACATGAACACACGAGAACTGCTCTGAGAGTTTACTTCATGAGAATTTCATTTGAGAAAAGCTACTATCATACATGCACTGAAAAGATTTTTGCGATGACTCTGTTAGCTTAAACAAATTAGGACATACCCATACACCAACTGTAGTATACTATATTATTTACTTTAGTAAGTAAAGGTGCTAATACAATTACTAAAATACTACTGAAATGTAAGTAGTCTGTTAAATTAAAACAAAACATTTTCTGGTTAAGGTACTGGTACCCTATTTAACTTCCTTAAGGTTTAAAAACAACTATTGATGGTTTCATCGGACACACACGCCTGTCCCACTTCCAGTCTGTGTTTGTTCATCAGTCTGGCTATTTATATTTTATAAAATGTATATTAATATATAATTTTATATGAATTGTACTAAATTAAATGAAAACTACTCAACAGTTGATTCTTTGCGGAGGTCTACCGGAAGTTTCTGCCACATAACGTTTGTTTACTGAAGTATATTTCATGTTGGCAAATGTATTACTACAGTAAAAATGAAAAAAGAAATGAAAAAAAATCAGAATCCAGAAAAATGAAAAAAGGTTTAATTAAAAGAAGAGTAAATTGGTAAAAAAAGAAACACAATTCATGGGTCCTTAGTTACAGAAATTGCAAAAGTTTAGTTTTATGATGATCTATGCATTGATGCACAGAATATTTATATGCACATCCAATGTAATGTTCTGTGTTAGTCTCTTTTAAAGGGTTGCTTGCTTTATATTTTGTACATTTGTGCATATCATAAAAAGCATAAAAAAAGGAGTCAATATTATGCTTGTGTATCATTTTTGATTCAGAAAAGAAGTCAAAGTTTGGGAGTGGGAAGATTGTTTCATTAACTTGTTGGTCTGTTTATTTCATATCTATTAAACTTGTTTGTGTGGAATTTTATAGAACTTTAAATTTTTGAAATTTCTTCTGTTTCACACAGCATATACAGTAGGTTTGCAACAACACAACGAGTACATAATATCATTTTTGATTGGACTGTTCTTTAAACATGGCTTTTTGTTTACTCATACAGCAATACTAAACTTGTTAATTTCACATAGATGTTGCCATCAGTCTCTATGGTGTCTGTGTATAACATCATAAAGTACCAAATCTAACCACAGAGGAGATCAAGGAACCTTTGTACTCTGTAGAAGATAAAAGAATGATAACAACAGAAAGTTACAGTTTCCAGTTCATCTATACTGCTAGCACTACAATGGACGTCGCTTTGAAGTTCACCTAATATGACTGTACACTCACAGACGGTTGCTATAAAGTAACTTAATGTTAGATCTCATTGTACTTTGTGTTAACCTGTCATGATGAGACTGACAGAAACATGATGCTGACAAAATTTGTTATGGTATTCAAAACTAAATTTGAGAGAGAGGGTGTAATGGGGGCTGATGTCCAGACATCATTGTACATTTGCCAGCAGGATGCTGTGGGCTGATAGTTGTCAAAGCATTTGGCAACCCTCACATATCTGAGGCAACTCTTTAGGATGTTTATTGCCGTAAGAATGGAGCTTGTTGAACAGTCTATGGAGGCTTTGTGTGAACCGCAGTCTGACAGCAGAGAAACACAATGGCAATATTTGTAAGCATTATTCTTGATGTTTATGCAGCGCAGCTCAGTGGAGCGCAGGGAGATATTTTTAGCCGGTTTCAGAACTATAGATGGTGAAATGAGGATGTTCAGAGTTTAAATTAATATGCAACCATAGACTTGGGGGTTCACAAACCTGACAGAAAACATGAGATGGCGAGTTGAATACAATGAATTTGTATGATGTGAAATGTACAAAAATATATGATTATTAGAAAGCTCCATCCCTAACGTTCCTGGATTGAAAGCAGATTGTACCTAAACGCTACATATTCGCCACCTTTTAAAAGTTACAAATTGCAATGAGATTGTGTGGGTTTTCACTGTGGTCTGACTATCCATTTACACTGACAGCGAACATCTGGAAAAGTTTGCCAGGTGGTCTTTTAATGCTTTTCTAGAAAAATGTGTGGCAAATGCAGTCTTTTATGTAAATCCTTGTTTTACATGAATAATCAATTGTGTAACCGATACTGAAATGTTGAAATGTGTGTGCATACATTTGTTCTCAAGTATTTCTTTTAAAGTTCACTCTCTGCGTTCTCCAGGTGGTGTTGCTCAGTGGTCACCTGGACAGCTGGGATGTGGGTCAGGGGGCTATGGATGATGGGGGCGGGGCTGTCATTTCCTGGGAGGCTCTTTCTCTGATCAAAGACTTAGGTGAGACATGTGTTGATACTTTCTCAAAAACACAACACACAGACAGTATACGTGTGTGTGTGTGTGTGTGTGTGTATGTCAGACCAAAAAAAGACTTTAGTATTACCCTGAAGGTACATTTTCCCACTGTACACTATCTTTTTTTGGTTTTAAAGCTTCTTACCGAATAAATAAATAAAAGGATATTAAATATTGATTTGAGTTGAGTTGAAAATAGAGAAGAAAGAGAAGAAAGTACATAAACTGGTACAGCTATGTAGAAAATTGGTTGCCTTGGACGATGTGTAATTATACAGTTTTTACAGAGCGTTTTTTTATCTAAAAGAATTCTGTGACTGGCCAATCAGAATCAAGTATCCCAAAGAGCCACAATATAAATAAAACATATTACAGTATATGCCGACAAGGAGTAACTGGTTCATGTTTGAAAAGTGTGACCTCTGGCTACTAGTTCAGAATATGATTTTGCAGAAATGCTTTAAATGCAGTGTATGGGGAATATTATATGATTTTATGGATTATTAAAATTCCTGCCAAGTGTCAATATGTAATGGAGTCTGAGTCGTCTGAGTCTCTTGGCTCCTGTCCTCTATTGTTGCTTTATTGCAGAGGCAACACCGAGGGTTGTGCTCATTTGTATTTAAGATCTTTCTCTTGCCAAAAACACTAGCAAACAGCACACAACAACCACGAACAACACGATTCATTTCAATGCTGGTAAACATTCTTCGCAACATTTTCAATTATGATTAACAACATTTATTTCAGCCAGTCTTTGGCTCTCATTTTAGTGTGCAGCATTTTATTATTGCGATATCATTAGTTATTTTCTCCACAAATCTTCTCTGTTTCGTTCCCTCAAACCTGCTGTGTTATCTGACTCGGACACAGTGACCAGGTTTACAGTTTAGAAGACGTACAGACAGTTCTGGATCATTGAGCCTTCCCAGCACAATTAAGTCTGAAATAACTCTCCCAGACTCGGCTGTACCAGAGGTACAGACAGTTATAAAGCGCCCGGTATGCAACAGTCTTAAGGGCTGAGATCATCCAGTACCGTCTACCCAGAAACGCCAGCGAGTGGTCTGCCATGTGTCATGCTGAACTTACAAATGCAATTTTATTTTAAATATAACTTTCATTTCCTCTGTCCTCTTCTGCTTAAGATCAGATTGATGACCTTGATGATGGCCTGTGGGGCAATATTACACCGGCTGCATTATGAAAATGTATTCTGAAATATGATGTGGTTGCCTCATACTGTTGATTGCTTTGGTCCCAAGGGCTGCGTCCCAAACGGACACTGAGGGCAGTTCTGTGGTCTGCAGAGGAGCCGGGAGGAGTGGGGGCTGCTCAGTACTTTCAACACCACAAAGTAAGTCGCCTCTCTATCGCATTTAACTATTAACGCCTGTTCTATAATGTGACGCAACTCTGCTGAACTCATAATGTGTGACATGTATTATTCATGTTAGGTAAATTTAAGAAACAGCCACTTGCATGCTGTACTTATAGCGTCACCGCCTGCAGCGGTAAAGCGATGCTATACGTCCTCAGCAAGATTGGATATCATGCATTCTCCACAGCGCACCGTAGCACTCAGACCCAACCCGCAAGACCGGGAACTGCGGCGTGGAAATTGCGCTCGGCACAGATGTTCTGGGCGTTTGCGCCGTTACCTGATTTGCATAATTCCTTCAGTGAATTGGGCGTTTAAACGCCACTGCAAATAAACGTCACTGCCAGCGCGCGCCGTTCACTCCGGTCACACCCCCCATTTTGTAAATGATATTAAGTTCAGTGTAATTCAGACTTTTCATTAGCCGCAAATGTTAATTTAAAAGGTTTCACAAGCAAGCCAAACGCGTTTTGCTCCGTGGGTTATGTAATCACACTTCTGCCCTTGAGCAATTCTGAGATCTTTCATCAGGGCTAACAAGGTCTAATGTAAGTCTAATGTATTTTAAACAGCTTCATGGTTATCATCTAAACTTTGTTTCGGTGGATCCCAAAAATACACAAAGGATCTCCGTTCATTCACATTTAGTTCAGTTTAAACGGCTTATTGTCTTGTTTTTTTCTCTCTCATTTTTATTCTTGACAGTGAAAAGTATTTGTTAATTTCCCACACAGACCCAATTGCTGCGGTGCCCGTCCATCTAACTTTATTTCTGTCAATAATATTTTACTTGGACTCTTCTGGTTTTGGAACGAACAGCGCAGTAAACTGTATTTGTCAGTTCTGTCGGCTGTAAAGTGATACTTTATGGTATGGAACAATTTATCCAGCAGTTGGACTTGAAACTCCATTGTATCATACTACCATGGGATTTGGTTTTCCTTTTATGAGGTTGGATTCTGATCAGAGAGCGGTGGTTTCAGGCCAAGCAGGATTCGAATGCTGCGTTTTGGCCTGTGATCCAACTTTTTACTGTATTACATCCAATTATGTAGATAGTGGGTACGACTTTGTGCGAGTTGAAGCGGTAATGCATACTTTTGAGAATGAAGCTATCCATTTCTGAAAAAACTTGAGGCAGGAATCAAAAACCCAGATACACAAAAGGAATTCATTTCTATGATTCATCCTAATGCATTATTCATCTCTTGACTTTATAAAGATTCTTCACAAGTATTTTTACTTCGATTTGCACACTGCTGTGTAATATATTGCCGACTTCTCTTCTACTTCTCCTTAGGCAAACATCTCGAACTTTGACCTGGTAATGGAGTCTGACCTGGGCACCTTCAGGCCCCTGGGACTGCAGTTCACTGGGAGTGACAAAGCTCGGGCAGTCATGAAGGAGGTGATGAAACTGTTGGCTCCCATCAATGTCACGTCTCTCGAGCGGCACGGAGAGGGGACGGACATTAACATGTGGATGCAAGCTGGGGTTCCAGGTCAGTATAATCTACTGTATGGCTGTCCTGGATGTACTGGATGATATATTTTTTCAGTTCAGATGTTTTAAGTATAACTTAGGAATCCAAAAGTATTACAGGAAATGCCAGTAAATTATGTAAATACACTGAATTACAAGATTGTAGAAAGTAAGATGGCCGTTAAAGGTGCTGTGTGTAATATTAGGGAGGATCTATCGACAGAAATGCAATTTAATATACATAACTATGTCTTCAGAAGTGTATAAAGACCTTACATAATGAAGCGTTATGTTTTTATTACCTTGGAATTAACTATTTATATCTACATACACCGCGGGTCCCCTTACATGGAATTCTCCATGTTGTTTCTACAGTAGCCCTAAATGGACAAACTGCTCTACAGAGCGTGTTTTGTAAATATGTTCGCAAAGAAGCAAAAATGTGACGACATCTTTGTCCTGTGTCAGCCACTGTAGAGCTTAGAAGGGGTGGGGCGAGCGGGGAAGTGAGCCGTTGGTTGCAATTCGCAGATGCCGCTAAAATCTCCACGTTGCTCTTTTAATTCCTTGTACAGTTTTGTTTATATTCTGTATATAAAAAAATCAAGATGCATTTTGACTTTAAGGACAACAGCAAAGTTTACCATTTTGATATAAGGTACTGCTATATTCTCTGATTTTAAAACAACTTTGGGCCATGTGTAAATAAATGTAAATACGCAGAATGAGAAGTGCAGACATTGGTGGTACAAGACTAAAGTATTAGCGCAAACGCAAATTTATAATGCGATTAGTGTAGATAGAAATCAGATATTAGTTTAGTCACAACCACAAAATGCATTTTATTTATTTCAGTCACATTCTCAGGCAATAAAAGAATTAGTCATAGGAGATGTTTGTGTGATAAGGAGGCAATAACTTGAAAAATATGAGCTGTAACTGGGAAAATAAATGTTTTTACAACGTCCTCAGCCTCATAAGTAAACTTGTTGTTGCCTCCATCCAAAAATATAGATGAATAGTGGCTACAGTGAATACAGGTGTTGAACGTATAGGGATATATCTATTTATTTGTGTCTGTCTAAGGCTAGCTTTTAGGCTAGTCGTAGCTTTTATCAATGTTAAAAAGCCTCTTCATTTAATAGCCACTCATTTCAGTCACTCTTCTGATGTTTTACACATGTAATGCGTTTCCTTTATACTCCTAAAGTTTTGCACCTCAATCTCAGGCACTTTCTCAGTCTAATGACTGAAGAACCGCATTAATTGTTTGAGTTCAGCCAATGGTCTGTGAAATGAGCTCTCTGAAACACTCGGCAGAAATGAAGAGAGCTAACACAGTTAACCCTGAGGATCCGATTCAGACAGATGCAATGTAGTGTAACTTCTAATACTTTCACACTGGAAAAACGGGCCTGACTCCTCTTCTTATTATAACTATTGATCTTTTCTGTCGCCATTACCATAAAAAACTGTAGCCGATATCGTTGATCCTGCAGGAAATGTATGTTTGCGGAGTTCATACAGTGGATCAGTGTCTTCTCCGCAGTGTTTTAGGCTAACCAGCGATCATGCATGTGCCATTACCCATCATTATATTAAATTGCTCAAGCGTTGGGCTGAATAAATCCCATTAATGTTTGTAGTCACCAGTCTGATTGCTTTAACCAGCAGTGAACTGTGTCACACGAGAGAATAGGTCCTTCTTCAGCTGCGCGTGCTGTTATCGGATAGATTGGCCATGACATCACTGCAGTATCTCAGGAAAAATGAGCGCAGCAGGGGGCGTGTAGGAGCGTATGGTGAAACTCCGCTGAAGTTTAAAGGCAACACATTAAACAAATGAATCATAGGCGCAGCTGTCCAAACACAGCGGTTATGTGGAGCAGGCGAGCTGAGGTTTTGCTTTTCCGTTATCTGAAGATTTTGTGCCACGTTTGGTGCGTGATCACAAGTCGCTCTGTAGTTTTTCCCCTTGACCAGACTGCAAACTCACGTGAAATCTTGGCCCGTCTTTCAGTCAAATCGTTGCAAAAGACCGGCCTCTCTTGAGTTTAATGTTGTAAGTTAAAATGATTTTTGCTTCAGTCGTGGCAGTGTACCAACTCTCCAAGCCGTATTTTGATCGGGTCTTGTTTAGATTTGGGTGTTTCAGGATGGATCCAAAATTCATTTTTGTACGCTTTGTGTTTCTTTTTAGCAAATATATAATCAAACAGACATTTAAAAGCCATCACTGACAGCTGTGTTTAAATTGGGGTTCTCAGTCTTTATGAATAAAGCCTCAACACTGCAGTTTTTTCACTTCAGTGCTCCTCAGGATGGTCCCTGTAGTATGCACTATACCCCGTACGCCCCACACTATTGATTCTAGGCCAAGGAATAAGCAATGCTTCACTAAACACCCTTCTAAGGTCGAACAAGACTCTCCTGCTGAATTTCCAGGGGAATGAAGAGTCTTGTGGATGGATGGGGTTTGTTCACATATGGAATCAGTACAGAAATAGATGGCAGGCCAACAGGCTTTAACTGCAACCACATGTATGCTGGATTCTTTTTCTTCATGTTCCATTGCCTCTCTTAACAAAGAGGATAAATGCGCAGTGGAAAAAAGAAAACGTTTTTGAGTGTTAGCGTCACACTTATGTCGTCTATGCTGTGTCATCTAGTCATCGGCATGGGTCGCTTTCCATCAGCAGCACTTGGATCTGGGCCTAGATCCTACCAAGATGTACCAGAGAGGAAATATTAAAGGAAATACAAAAGCACAGTATGTTTGGGCTGTACATTTTAGTACGATTTGCTTTCGTGCCAGTGACGTTAGTGGCGGGGCTTCAGTATTGCTTTTTTCTAGTAATCGTGCATTTTACAGAAATGACAAATCATAGGCAATAGGGATGTCAATTTAGACAAATAAATCAATAATCCCATAATAATTACAATAATCGATCTTCATTTAACTTAACGATCAACTAATGGATAACTCATTACATTAATATTACACTGCAGTGGCATATAGGCATGAGGGTGCGCCAATGGGCAAATGCCACCCAAAACGCCAGCTTCCACACCTAAATAAAAAGATTTGTAAGTTCAAATAAAAGTCTAGTAGCATTGTTAAAAAGAATCAGTGTGATTGATAATATAATAAAATTATGTATTTATTTAGATATCATTGCATGCGTCTGCGTGAGAAAATAGGTTGATTTGTTATTATAAGCGTGTTATTTTCTTTTTAAATGTGCATTGGACACTATAGAATTCTATAGAATTCGAAAAAGCATGTTTTTACTCACTAATATCCATAACATGTTATGGTATCTGAATGAAAAACAACATTTTCTTTTGATTTGAATAGTTATTCATTCATTATTTACATATAATTATCCAACAAAAATTAGTACACTGACAAACTTGCTTCTATGAAACAGAAAGTTTATGAACAAAACAAATAAGACTGATAACATTGTCTTGTAACATAAATAAATTTAAAGAGCTTCGGATTTTCCGCTTACCTAAAACACAGTTTGCGGTTTATTATTATTTTAAATGAAAATACAACAATAAAACAAGGACAACACTACTTATATTATACGAAGAAATGAAACTTTTATTAACCAATGAAACCGTTTATATTTTATTGAATTCTATATTGTTGTTGCCATGGAAACATAAAGTTGGTTTACTTCCGTTGTATGTTATTCCGAGCACAGTTTTGTTCAGTGTTATGTACACTGTCACTTTGTTTCAGGTGCCAGTCTGCACACTGTAGATCAGAGGTACTTCTGGTTCCACCACAGTGATGGAGACACCATGAGTGTTCAAAACCCAGAGGAGATGAACCTGTGCTCTGCTCTGTGGGCTGTAGTGGCTTACGTGGTGGCTGACCTGGAGGAAATGCTCCCCAGATAACAAGTTTCTCTGAAACAACAGAGCACATGCACCGTCAACTCACAGCGAAAACATGATTCCAGGACACTTGTGATTTGACTTCATTAGATTCTTGATCACTTCATTATCATGAAGTATACAATACTGCTTTCTGTCTTTTTTAATATAATGTATCATTTACTTTCATTTTCTATTCTTATGTATTTTTTTATATATTGTAAATTAAGGTGTATTTCCAATCCTGTCATTTATGAGCATCTGTAATAAATGTACATAAAATGCTATGAATAAAGAATTCTGTCCACTATGTAAAATGAATGTGACGAGTTTTAGCTTGCGCAATTTCACGTAAACAAAGAGAAACGGTGATGCTTATATGCCGTCATATAGTATTTCGTAGTTCTTTTTATTCCTGATTTCACAGAATGAGCCTTAGTCATCTGTGCATATGATTTCCCTTGGAAACTAAGCCTAGTTCTCCTTTCCAAAAAACAAACATGTGGTCATGAGGTAATGATCTCCCAGTCATCCTTCCTCTACTTTTTTTTACCATAGAATCTATTAAGTATAGTGCCATGCTAGGAGTTGACAAATAATGTTGTCTTTATCACAGATAAATTATAGATTGAAGTTATATATACAGTAGCATTATGCTCAGTTATTCTTGTTGTTACAATGCAAAATATACAGTATGAAGTTACTCGAATTGTGTAGAAAAAACTGTGTGCTGCTAGCTATTAGAAGTAATATAAAAGTGTATACAGTATGTGTGTGTTGTCTTAGATAGTTTGTTTAGATACTAGTCTTTAGTTTACTGGCATGAAGATTTATTATAGTATTACATTACATTGTTACATTTGATGGACATTTTTTGGAGTGCACCAACAATCCAGACGCGTTCTTTATTCTTTGATTGACATTGAAAGCATATTATTGCTGTGTTTATCAGGCAATGGAAACGCAGTAGTAATTTTGCGTGTCCATTATGCTTTCTGTGTACGTGCGTGTGCGTCTGCACTTAATGTCTGGTTTTCAATTACATCAAACAAGTAAGTTCTTGTTTCTATGACAACTTTAAATTGAGGGGCATATGAGCACTATGCAAGAAAATCGGTCTCTGTATTTGGTTATGCCAGAATCTGAATAAGTCTTGAATCATACCAGCATGTTGTCTGCAAATGTCACACTGGAAAATGATGGTGACTGGGGTCTAAGTGTTAAACTCGTTGTTGTTTATATTATTTATTTGACACTTTATATACAGAAAATAATAGCCTATACGCTATAGTAATACGTCAAGTCAAAGTGAAGTCATGGTTATACTTAAGAGGTGCTCGCTCTATTCCGGACCTTCACTGTATCGTAGACATAATAATTTTCTCCCGAATCCTCAAGAAAAATGACTCCACAAGAGATTTTGGTTTGCTTTGATCGGGTAACAAAACCGTGCAGGCTTCGACTCAGACTGCCTTTACATCCTCTTGGGCCTCAGATTAGAGACCACATCATGAAAGCATTTTTCTGGGCTTCACCCAAAAATGAAAATTCTGTAGCCGTTAATTCGCCCTCGTGTTGTTGCAAACCTGTGTGACTTTCTTCCTTCAGTATTATATTGACCAGAGAAAGCTGAAGCATTCTCGCTTGCCGTATACTTGCTGTACGGCCGGGATTCGATTTGATTATTTCTACTTTTAGAGAAATTCCTCGGTTGAGTTAAAGGGTGTGGCGGTAAAAAGAAACCATCGCCGCACCTTAGCCGTTTTCTCCAACCTGTGAGTTGTGAAATAAGAGCTAAGGTTAATCTGCGGACTAGAAAAACATCTGGAAGCTTTTAACTCCGCTTGTGTGTTATTGCAAATAATGTCAGGATTTGCAAGGGCACTGCTTGGCCTACGAAAACAAAAACGTGAGCTCCATCGAGACGTGGGAGACGCGTTCAGCTGATGTTTTCAGAGACTGCGGACGCAGAAGTGTGTTGAAGTGAGGCTTTGGTCTTAAAAGCTTGACTGATGCATATGGAAGCGGTCAGTAATTTCATTACAGGTCATGCAAGCACAGCAGCTCGTAGGCGGAACGTAAGAGCAGCCAGCGTGACGCGAGAGCCGTTGATCATACATGGTTGTGCTTACTAACAGACCTCCAAACAGGGCTATTGAGGTTTAATGAGGTTAAGCAGAGATGGTTGGGTGTAATGAGATGGAAAATGATGTGAGTCAGTGGAAAAGGCCATTATTTCCCCCATTTACCTACACCGAACACATATTTCAGCCTTCCTGTAAACATACACAAACCCAACCGAGTCACCTTTACGTAGGGTTATGGACGCCCATCCATCTTACTTTATTTATAGAATCAACTCCTTGTCCCTTTCCACCGATGTGTACTGTATGTGTTAGGACATCAATTCAAGAACACCAAATATGTGTGTCAGACTTATAGAGGAGACCTAAAATAAAGCCAAGGTTCTTCAGGAGAATGTCGAAGGCTGGTGTGTCTTAAATCAGTGCTTCCCAACTGTTTTTCCCTTGGGACCTTGATCTCGCATTGCATCAAGGGTATAAATAAATGTTTATTATTGGGGAAAACGTCTCCAGTTTAGTGGTTACAGCTCTGCATAGCCTAAAGATGATAAAAGTGCCCTATAATACACTTAAATGTACTTGAAGTGCTTACAAAAAACGGTTTTAAGTGCCTAAGATAGACCCGTTTCAGTTTTTGTGTTTAGGTAAAATGATCATTTTTGTTTTTTTCTGTGAACTACTAACAATATTTCGCCCGAATTTTAAACAAAAAGATTTTGTCTATTTGTATTTAATTACAGAAAATATAAACTGGAGAAACTGTTCCAAAAACAGAAAAGATGCTCTTTTTTTCAGAACACAAATACTGCAAAGAAAACAAGTTCATATTACTTTTAAGCATCACAACAGTAATATTTGTACATGTTTATACAGGTATTTATTTAAAAAAAAATGATGTGAAAACCTTGGTTTGAAACCTTTCACATTGCTGTTGGATGACTTTGTGTCACTCCTGAGGTTTGATTTTTTATATTAGGTACAAAGTAAATGTGTGACAATGGGGCACTCTTAGTACTACTTTATAAAAGTATACTTAAATAAAGTGTACTTTTTATTTGGGAGTATTGGTTGTTGCATTTAAAGTATGCACAGAAATGTCTTTAAAAAGCGTTGAAATGTATCTGTTACTGTATTTAGGTCAATGTTGAAATCTGCATTTTTTTTAACAAGTTAAAGGTTTTTAATGTAGTGTGTAAAGTTAGATTTTTTGGCCTTTAATGTTGACAACCAAAGAACTACAAGAGCTGATACACTTTTTTATTTTGCTATGCTAACTATACAAAAGTAAATAGCAAGTTGCATTTGATTTTTTGTAATTTGATTTACACTAAATCATCTTAATGAAATACAGACATCCAAACAAACAAAAACTCATTCATCAAGATCATGAAATTCTGTTTATTACCTTTATACATTTCTGTGTATTTAGTTTGATTCCCTACAGGAAATGATGTCATCGCAAGTCAGCATTACTGACATTAATTCAGATTATGGACAGTTTTGGGAGCGAAGTCTCTCTATGGGCTGGATGCCTTCAGGCCAAATGCAGATATCTGTTAGGAGAGCTCTCCTAAAGCTGCCAGCTTATGATCATACTGTCGACTGAATGAGGATACAAGTTATTGCAGGTGTGAGAGATCTGCGTCTCAGGATACTGCGTATTAGTGGTCATGGGGGAGCAGAAATGTTTGAAACAATTCAAGTATTCAAGCTAGTATTGCTGTTTTGTCAGTGTCCTTATAGACCATGTAAATGATTCTATTCTATACCCTATATTATTATCAGTGGCTGATACTGATTCAAAGTTTATGAATCCTAGTTTCTTCCTACTTCATTACATAAAACATTTGTGCTACACTCGTGTAATTGAACCATCTTGTGGTTCAAGGCTTGTGGAACATCAAAAAAAAATATTTCCGTCTACTAAAGTAGTCTTATTACAACCGAAAAACAGAAACATGTTTCAAATTGTACTGAAACAACTGAGTGAATGTTTCATGCATCACAGACAAGACAAAATGAAATCCATCATCTCTTATTTACAATGTGAGCAATTTATGGCTACACTCCTAAGTTAAATAACCCATTCTGATAGATGATCTGAACATATTTCAGTAAAATATAAAGGCACTAAACATAAGGTATCACTCTAAAGTTTGTGTTGTCAGGGCAACAGAAATCAGTCAGATTTATTATTTCTGTTCCCCGTGGGATTTGTTACAGCCGGAGGTGAAGTTCAGCTATGGCTGCCAATGTATCGTGCCCCCTCAAAATTTTGAGGCAAGTGTATTATAAATGTAACATTCAAAATAAAACAAATAAATCAGTAAAACACGGATGAACAGATTCAGCTATTCTAGTAATTTCTATGAACGACAAATGCTTGTGCTACACATATGCCATTCTTGAGAATTGTGTTTTTAATAATTTGGGAAGGGCTCTTTGTTATTCCCATGCGAAGCGTAGTCCATATATAGAAATGATTTACTGCATCTGGTGTGGAATAACTTGATATATAGTCTACAGTAGTTATTTGAATCTATGAGAATTAAATTGCATGAATATAGTAGGTCAACAGTGTTTGGTTATACAATTCATCCTTGTCGAAATTCGTTCAGTCCAGTTGATGCCACCTTAAAAATTAGCTTGACACATCTGGATCCCATTTATTATTCCTTTTAGCATTCTTTGAGAGTCTTGAATTCAGCAATATTGCATGTTTCAGGGCAGGTGCTGTACGATCACAATAAATGAATCCACATGAAAACAATACAAATGGAGTTGATTTTTAATCTCAATTTTATTGATTAAACCGTTTAAATAACCCATTCTTCATGTAGTAGATATTAATTATTATTTATTAACTAAACAACTTTAAATATAAAATGGTAAGCTCTTATAATAAAGTAGAATGAAGGTATGAAGAGCTACTTGACAAATCATTGAGGGAATAAATTGGACAGGGTCTCTATTTCTGCTCTTGTGACTGTGATCTGTGGATGTGCTTCACTGCTCTATAGATGATTTTTCCACAGCCTTGTATTTTCACATGGTAGATGAAGCCAGAGCAATCTGGCCTTTTCAATAAAATGTGCAACAGATGCCACAGATCAAAATCTTTGAATTCCTGGAATTCTTTGATGTTTATGCAGGGAACACAGGCAGGTTTGCTACCCATTCAAAACAGAATAAAGCCTGAGAGAACGTCCCTGAAAAACAGACCAAACCATTTCTTCTTTTGTTCAGCTAAGCCTTCAATATAATTTCTTCATGTATCTTATGGGCATCTAAATTCAGTCATTTTCATTTAATATTGTCTTTAAACCATCTTCACCTATGCTGCTTTTTCCTTGTAAATGGTATAAAAATGAATACATTTCCTTAAAACACAATTACTTTATTACATACAGTATGTCTATAACAATGTCCAAGCGTATACAGTATAAGCTTTACAGGGGGACACTCTATTTCTTTAAAAAGTTATTATCCCACTGGTAAATTATACCAGTGTCATTTTAATTTGTCATTTTTATTTTGTCATTTTATGTGTGTGTATATCCGGGTGGGGACCTAAACCTGAATGCACACCAACTCATGGGGGCCGTGGGGAACAAAATTGAGGTCCCCATGGGCAAAAAAAGCTTCAAAATCATACAGAACGATCATTTTTGAAGTTTAGGGGTAGGGAAAAGAATATACAGTTTGTAAGGTATAAAAATCATTACGCCTATGGACTGTCCCACGGAGATAATAAACCAGACCTGTGTGTGCATGTATGTGTGTTATTATAGTGGCAATGAGAAAAAAATGTAAAGACTCCTTTGTCTAGGCATTTTATGTACTGTTTTACAGTTTTTATTTTTGCAATATTGGAAGAAATGTCAAAATTAAATCCATAAAAAGTGTTGTTTTTAATGGCTTTTATTATAAGGAATTTGTGAGTGGCATTTGTTTTCTTCCTTTATCACGAGAACACAGTTACACTACTATTGCTTCACGATGCCATAGAAGAACCTTTTTTTGTCTAAATGGTTCCATAAAGAACCTTTAATACCTGAAGAGCCTTTCTGTCTCAGAAAAGGTTCTTGTGGTAAAAAAGGTTCTTCTGATTATAAAAAGGTAAGAAAGAGATGATTCTTTGTGGAACCAAAAATGGTTCTTCTAAGGCATCCCTACACTCACACTTCACAGCGATGCCATAGAAGAACCTTTTTTGGTTCCACAAAGAACCATTCAGCCTAAGGTTCTTTAAAGAACCATCTCTTTCTTACTTTTTTATAATCTGAAGAACCTTTTTTCATCACAAAGAACCTTTTGTGAAATAGAAAAATTATTCAGATGTTAAAGGTTCTTTATAGAACCAAAAGGTTCTTCTATGGCATCAAAGAACCTTTTGAAGCACCTTTATTTTTAAGAGTGTATAATGAACCTTTTAAGCATCTTTATTTGTGTAACTTTAAAAATACATGGACAATACAAATATCTAGGACAGAATTGTTGGTTAAAATAAAAGTGATAATGTGTGTCAAAATGAATAAAAAATCATTTTGACATAAATGACAGAACAATAACAAAATTCGTCTAGTTTTAATGAAATTCAACTTCTTATAGATATTGACGAAACATCTGGTCATGTTTCCAGTTATGACCACAGACAACAAAGAAATGAGTCCTAGTTTTTTTCATCCAACAGTTATCAAAAACAATTATCGCATTCGAGTCATCTCTGTTCTGGTGTTAAAATAAGCATTTGTGGAGATGAGCGGCGACATGACGTTCATTGTCAACTGGAGGCTGAACAGTGTCTTTTCCATCAGCCTTCAGAAAGTTCATTCGTCCTGACGCGGTTTATATCGACTGACAGGTTGAAGTGTATGTCCACTTAAACTTATATGGCGGCTTTTATGAGCCACATGTCACTTTCTTCTCATTGAAATTGATTCCGAGAGCATGTTATTCCTGAGATTCAGGAAGAAGCGACCAGACTATTGAAAGTGTGCTGATGCAATTTGCTGCAATCGAGCTGCATAATAGTGAAGAAAGCCTGCTCTGCTGCCTATTGTCTATAATGATTTTCTCTTTCTTTGCTGTAGTTTTTCAAGTAGTCGATCATCCATATTGTGTAAAGCCGTGGAGTCAATTTATCATCGTGAAATTGCATCCAGATCTGTTGGAGTCATTTACAGATGCTACGGTTTTGGTGAAAGTTTGGGTGTCATTAACGTTTCCCGGCTTCATGCAGTTACATCATTGTCTCACAGCTGGCAGCATACACAATCTAAATGATGTTATACGTATTCTTTGATCTAATCGTGTATATCTAGCACAGATGTTTAATGACCTGTTCTCCAATCACATGTTTTTTCTCACTGTAGTTGGCTGAGGAGTGTTATAGTGAAATGGTCACGGGTCAGAGATCTGTGTGTTTGCAACATGAGTGTGTGTGTATTGTGTAACGTGAGAGCCTTATGTGTGTGGTGTTGAGTTGATGGTGACGATGAGAAAAGCAAGATCACAGGACTCGGTCACAGATCTCATTCTGTTCCCACTCCCACACACACACTGAGCTATGACCTTTCTGAACTCATTTTCCCATTGTGTTTTTTCATTTCCATCCACTAAAATCAACCTCATTTTTCCATATCTTTTCCAGTCTTTCACATGCCAATCCAATAAAATCAATTTCCCTCTTAACTAGGGAGGAAAAGTTCGGTCTTAGCTCGACAATTTACCTGCAGAACCATGATTGAGCATGTAGCCGAATTTTTCCAAAATGTTCAGATTTTCCAGATTCTGCAAGGGGTGTGTAAACTTTTGAGACGTGCGCACTGTGCACCACTCAAAAGTTTAGGATCTTTTTTTCTAGATTGTAGAATAATAAAAAAGTTGTAAAAACAATGTTATGATGAGACTATAAATTGCACCTTAAAATTAAATGATATTTTTGACCCTGGATCACAAAACCAGTCATCTAAAAGTTAAATAAATAAGCTTTCTATTGATGTATGGTTTGTTAGGATAGGACAATATTTGGCCAAATAAAGCTCAGGAATCTGAGGGTGCAAAAAAATCTAAATATTGAGAAAATCGCCTTTAAAGTTGTGAATGAAGTCCTTAGCATAGCATATTACTCACAAAAATAAAGTTTTTATATATTTACAGTAGGAAATGTACAAAATATCTTCATGGAACATTTCTTCATATCTTAATGATTTTTGGCATAAAAGAAAAATGGCTCATTTTGACCCATACGATGTATTTTTGGCTGTTACTACAAATGTTCTTGTGCTACTTAAGACTGGTTTTGTGATCCAAAGTCATATTTTAGTGTCTACAAAGTAGCTATCCTGTAAAAGGTAAAGTAAATTTACATGTTGTCCATGTTTCAAAAGTATGTAAAATCTCAAAACTTTTCTCAACTGAGACTTTTTTCAAAACTGAGATGCTTTTCAAACAGTAATGAAGTATATTTTTATAAAAATGCCTTTATATAAATAGATTTTTAAGATCACAAAATACAGTAAAAAAAGTAATCCTAAACTTTTGTATATAGGAATATTTGTGCAGAGTCAACAGAGCAGATGGAGAGGTTGTGGTTATAATTGCAGTCTTTCTCCTCTTCTTGGTTAAATCCAGCACTGGCACAGACTTCATGTCTTGATTGACCATTTGCGGTGGTGTAACCGATTACAGTAACATCATGTAAATGATGCTTTTGGGGCTGCGGGTCCAGGGCAGCGTGGTAAATGATTCAGCGGAATGTGCATTATAGATTTGTATGTATTAACTCATTTCTGTCTTTCAATGCCTGAATAGTCCATAACGTTCTGTTCACTGTATCACATTACAAAACTTTATGTCTATTGTAAATTTAAAGAAACAGCTCACTCAGAAAGGAAAATGTGGACATCATTTACACTCCATGCCATAGAAGATCCTATAAAAAATAACACCCACAGAACTTTTTTGTTGCACACAAGGTTTTTTATATTAGAAGGTTCTACAGACAATAAAAAGATAGGAAAGAAATTGTTTCTTTAAGAACCTCTGACTTTTTTGAATTCTTTAAAGAACCAAAAATGGTTCTTCTCATTGCTGTAAAGAACCCTTTAAGAATCTTTATGTGTAGGCTACTCATGACCATTTTGTTCCAGAACACGTGTTTAAAATCAGTATTCAAAATGAACAGTTTATAATGTTGAAAATGAAAAGTGAAAAATACTCGGATGTTCTACCAAAGTGACTTTCCCAAGATTTCTCAGTATGCATGAGAAGGACACGACTTGCATGAGCCACATTTGAAAGGGTATTTAACTATATAAACTCATAAAATACAGAGACCACTCTAAAATATTTTTCAGAATTTACCATGTGCAGAGTACATAGTTACATATTTAAACAAAATATCAATTTTGTTTCATTCTGTGAGTAAGTGACAACATTTCTCCCAAATTCCATTTGAAAATATTGTTCTGTATTTACATTTATGGGCAGGATATTGAAACAGGACAAACTGGTCAAAATAACAAAAAATGCAAAGTTTGCAGATCTTGAACACTGCAAAAAAAAGCAAGTTCATATTCATGTTCAAACAACACAATAGTAATGTTTTACAATATATGATGAAATAAGTATGATTTTTTCAAAGCTTTCATGTATCTTTGCATTCTCTCAGTCTTTCACATTGCTTGAGTGTCATTCCTGAGGTTTCTTTCTGTTGAAATTCAACAGACACGACTGGAATTATTACAATACATTTGTTTCACAACATGAATAACTTTCATGCCTGTTTTTAGTATGTCATGAAAACACAACGGATTTAGTATGCATACTGCACCCACATACTGTATTCACTGTTTAATGGTTAATAAGTACAGTGTTCATTTAATTTAGTGCAAACTGTCACAGTATGCTGGGTATGCAGGGTGTTCCACTTTCTTCAGTGGAGTATCAAAGAAGACGAAGGGTTTCATATTAATAAACGGAGCACTCCATCTACAATGCACAGTGTGTTAGTTGTAAATGTGTGTGCGTGTTTGATGTAGACACAAGTGTTTTGAGATAGTTGATTAATGATCACAAGTGTATATAAGGAGAGGCCTGTTGTTTAGGCTGTAATGGTCCATTATGTAACTCTGGGGTGAAAAAACCCCTCTGATGGATCCGTTACAATTGAGCTACGCCAGAAGCTGCAAGATCAGCTCTCTGTGTGAACAACAAATTGAGAGAAAAGGCCAAAAAAGAGCAATGCAGCAAACAATGAATACAAATGAAGGCTTTAGAGATGACCGTAAGTGATGGATCGCTCAGTATTTCCGGGGTTTTGATGATCGCATTACAGTAATGCATAATTTCCGTGCCGGGCAGAAACAGGCACGGCCCAGACACCTTAGACGTTTTGCTAGGATGGAAATATATGCTACACTTTTATGAATATATGATATGTTTACCTCACAGCCTGACTTTGCTGAGACAAGCTGGATTTTCCGAATGCAGATATTTGGTATTTACATTCCAAAACACCTTCAGGGGTGAACGATTCGCATTATACTACACTCGGTGTATCTGCTCCAGTCACTTGAATCAGGCAGCTTTTTATCAGCAATTTTATTTTCTGGGAGGAGAGGAAGCAAGAGGTTTGTTTTATCCAGGACATCTGCAGGTATGAAACATTTGTGTTACCTGCATTTCATTCAGAATGTAGTTGTATTGAAGACAGACAGCATGTGGATTATCCACTTTTTTGGGGGATGATTATGAAACAAAACATTTAAGGAAAATGGTTGTAGCCTATATGTATGTTATGGCAAATCATGTATTCAGTTTGTATTTCATTATGACTTCCAGGAGTTTTCTCTAAAACATGGTCTGTTCCCATGGTCGAGACAAACCATAGGAAATGTACTTTAACCGGGTTAAAAAAGGAGGTTTAAATGTGGTTTATCAATAACACTCTTAATAATAAAGCGATCCCATAGAAGAACAATTATTAAAGAACCATTCAGTCAAGGTTCTCTTTCTTAACTTTTTATAATCCGAAGAACCTTTTCTCACCGCAAAGAACCTTTGGTGAAACAGAAAGGTTCTTCAGATGTTAAAGCGAACCACTTAGGCAAAAAATTTTCCTCTTTGGCATCGCGAAGCACCTTTATTCTTAAGAGTGTACTCTAAAAATGACTTTAGGGCTGTGTAATATCATATAGGCCTAAATGATGTTACTGTGACAGCAGCTCATTTGACTCTAAAATGGATAGATGTCCTTGATAGTCACAAAAGCTATTTTTACAGTGCTCGTGCACAACTTTCTTTCTCCTCAACCCTATATTTTAGCCGAGAGCAAGAGCATTTCATGCATGAGACGCAGGTTGCGTTTGATTGAATTGAATGTATAGCGATTGACTTGAATGTATAGCATTTGACCTGAATGTTTCCTTCAATGTAAAAAGGCTTCTGCATAAAGCATCGCTGAACTGCGCCATCAAATCAAAGCTGGAGGCAGGTGAATTATGGTCCTGTCACACATGTTAATTCAGTTCCTCTGAAACATCTACTCATCTGTTCTCCTTCATCCTCTTCAGCCGCCTGTCAGCTTCATGCAAATAATCTCTCAAACCTTTCACGAGAAGCTTTTTATATGTAAATCTACTCTGAATCATCTCGTCTCTTCTTTGTAAACATGTTTCATTTGTTGGTTCATCAGTTTGTAAAGATCCCTGTATAGAATCGTGTCATTATACAGAAGTGTAAAGCAGTGCGTCCTGTGGTTAGTTGTATTGATTTCCTTCGGAAATGAGTCCGCAGTGATGGTACATTTGATTTTGATGTAGCTCACAGCGACATCTAGTGAACGAGTCTGTATAAAAAGATTTGGAAAGAAATGAGTCTTCCATTGAACTCGTACCAGCGCGATGAGGTCACTATATCTTTTATTTACGAGCTAAACTAATACATTTTTAAAACATTTTAGTATTGCGGAATTAAGCAAATATGTGACAGGTTTGTGTGTAATTTTGAAATCATTCTCAGAAAAATGATTTGATGTCAATATGTTTGCAAATATCTAGCCTAAATATGACATTATTCCAGTTATTAGTAAAATAATGATATGTTTGACATTTAAATATTGTCCCCTTATGATAAACATAACACAACCTAACGTGTTAAAAGAACTTGAAAGACAGAAGTCAATTAGGTCAAATAAATGTATTGAAATTGTCAGTGGCATTATGTCAAAGTGCCATCGATTTATGAAATACTTTAGTATTTTTAAGGGGAGTAATGACATTTACACTAACTTGCAAGTATTTAAGACCCTTGAGTATTTAACTATTAATTTGGCACATAAAATGAATTTTTCCATCTCTCCCGAAGGGGCCACTGTAAGCTCTGCACGCGAGACTGCCTAAAGTTGTTCACATTGTTGTACATAATGTCTGCTATTATTCATCTTTTTTCATTTGAATGTGACAGTCTTTGTTTGTATGGTATCTGATCATGTTGCTGCGTCCAGGTATTTTTCGATCACTTATTTTAGACAATTTTTTGAATAGCCTATGTTATATTTGTTTTCAATCTCTAGGTTTACTGTAGTATTAAATTGGAGCTTATATATTATATATCTGTCATATGAGTTGAAAAAATCTTGAATTATTATTTATACTTTACATATTTGCTGTATTGGTAAACCATTTGCATTAACATACATACAGTTTTGAAAAAGCTTAATTTACTATAATTTTGTAGTGTTTTTTTTTATAAATGAGGACGTCTCAAAAGGGAGGTTTTATAGGTTCTGCTCACTTTTGGGTACAAATTTGTCCCCAGAATATAGTTAGGTGGGTACACGCACGCACATGCACACTCACACTCACACTCACACAGGCTGTCTGCAGTTTACTCTTACAACACCGAGACCCCTTTAGAAACACACACACTGACCAGCCGTCATACAGTCACGGCAGATCCAAAACACAGTGTCCACAAAGCTCACTGTTTACTTACACACACATGCCTGGACTTAACTTGGATGTCTACTGTGGAGGTGGAAACCACTTGTTTTCCAGACCACTGAACACTGATGTTCTTTAGACCTGAAACAGGTCAGATCAGAGAGGATTCATGCTTTTATGTTTAAGTCTTCAGTCTCGCTGGGAGCAGGAAAAATCATCATGCTGTGTCTTCTATCAAATGCCTTCTTTGTGTGTTCTTATGGAATGGCATTTTCCAGGAATGTGTTTGTTTAGAGAAGACATCTCAAGTTTTGCTCTAAAAATGATGATCAGCGTTCTTCTACACCTGAGTGTTTTGCTGGTGAGGATATCAAGCATTGAAGATTCACCTGTGGACAAATTGAAAGATATTTCTGGTCCCAGCGGTGATCATGTAAACTCTGTTCAGCACGGAGAATGTAGCTACATCTTCATTCTACCAGAACCAGAGAAGACCACGACTGGTGACTGGCCAGAGGAACATGATGTTATTGATGAAGGTAACAGTCTCCAGAAAGAACATCCACTGGGGAGGCAAAGCTGCTTAAACCAGCGGATCCAACACCTGGAGGTTACTGTCAACAATTACACCTGCTGGCTCCAAAGCGTAAGTAGACATTGAATTCAATTGAATTTATCAGATAAGATCATGAACCAATAAAACTGTACAAAACTTGTTATGTGTTGTAATTATAATTATTCCCAGGTCCCACCTGAAGAAGATTAGGAAACAGATTTAGATCCTTGATAGTTTATTCACGTTAAAGCACATTTATGAAATCTTCACAAAGCTTTGTATCAACATGTCAAAAAACGATTTTGTTTTTATTTATAAATGTTTTTATTATATGTGGTGTTATATAAACACAAAATGGTTCTTGATGCTGTTTATTGTGAATACAGCTAAACGAAATTGTTGTTGTTACTATTTTGGCAGCCACAGGTGGTTTATTGGGTCTTTGAGAACTTGAATTGAACTATGATATAAGACTAAGCACAGCTTCTTATATCTTATTGTTTAAGCAGAACATCTTCAGGAGTGCCAGTTTAGTCTGCATTAGGTGCGAGTCAAATGAATCTCATTTTAATCTCTTCATTTTACAGACAGGTTTCATGAACAGATCTGTGACACTCGAAAACATTTTACTCTGATTTTACTTGAAACAATTTAGAGTATTTAAATGTAAGTAAATTTTAAAGCTGTAAAACTAAGAAATCTGAGAAACTCAAATATTTCTATTAGAATTTACCAAAATATGCATGAAAGTGTATATTAAAAATATGATTTGTTAATTAAATACTTACCTTTTTCATTAAATAAACTTAAAAATATGTCAATGTTTGAAAAATTAACTATTTAATTACAATTTTTAATATGTTCCATTCACTGATGAAATTAGTTGAATGATTAGAAAAGATTTTATTAAGTTATTATAACTTAAACCACCTGAGTGTATGCATTTAGAAATGCGTTAGAAATTTGTTTTAATAATAAAACTATAAACATTTTTCTGGGTTTTGTTCAGATTTTTATCTCCCAGAAATGCTTGCATGATGCTGTTTTTTATAGTTTGTTTCTGTAAAGATAAAGATTTCTTAATGTTTAATGTTTATTTATCTTTGAACAAACTGTTGCCAATAAATTAGAAAAATATAAATCTACAGTAAGTTAACTAATTTAAATGTGGACAATATAACTCCAACATGCGATCTTATTGATCAATGCAAATATCTGGCAAGCTGGTCCAGTATGGTTTTATCCTGAAACAACTTTTTCCACACACTTAAAATGTATCTTGTTCCTGCTTATCAAAAGTTCAATCAAAGTTTTCTCTATTGTATTAGGTGCTATTATTGAATTGTGTTTTTCTGGACTGACAGGGAAAATTTAATCTGTCCTCATTTTAAATCTCAATGGACCGGAGCAGCCAGCAGTATGAATAATGTCATAATGCTTTCAGCTGTCCTGTAGGCTACGTACACATTAGTCTAAATGAATAAAAAAAATTACTTTACATTTTGTCTACACAATAAGTTAATGAACATTGTTTGTATGTTTCTGCATGGACGAGCGACTGAAAACACACCTCACCTTGATGTACACACCTCACAGCAAATGCAATGTTTTTATCTCTGTAAAGTACATTTATCTCTTCTTCTCATCTGAGGTCTCTAACCCTTTGACTCTTTGACCCTTTGACTATGTTCACATTAATAACCACAGCCTCAGGAGCACTCACATCCAAGCAGGCTCTTAAAACAGATTATGATTTCTTTAATTCTGTAGCTATTTGATCCATCTAGCACAAGTTAACCAGAAGGACGCAGGACGCTAAACTGTTATATACTCCAGGCTGAGAGGGCATACAGTTATCACATCAATGTAATGAGTATTTATATATCTTGGACTCCATCTCACTGAGAGCAGCTGGAAATATCTCCTCCTGTAAACACTGTATAAAGTGCTGATAAGAAACCCTGTGCCAGCATTGATTCTCAGTCGGTTCTCTGAAAGATATATACAGGTTATCTTTGTGATTACAAACTGTATATGTAAAAGTAAACACTGTCAAAATATAATCAGACAGTCCGCTTGGATATTACAAATACATTGTTTTTCTATGAGGTAAACCTACAAACATATTTTTCCAGTAATGGCTTGCATTTGATAAATTGCATGCATTTGACATTTTCTTTAATTTGCAAGTTTTATAGATGTATGCACCTGACCCAAAGTTAACTTCCGGTTTGTTGATCGGTCTGGCTATGGCTAATAATATAACTATTTATATTTTAACTTATATTAATATTTTCACTGTAAAATGTTTGTCTGTAGTTATGCAGCAGTTTGTCAATAATTTACTGTAGATTTATATTTATCTAATTTATTGGCAACAGTTTGTTCAAAGATAAATGAACATTAAACATTAACAAGAATTTATCTTCACAGAAAAATATACAGCATTATGCAAGCATTTCTGGGAACCAAAAACCCTCATCAACCTTTTTGTTTCTTTCAGATTTTTGGTTCCAAGAAATGCTTGCATAAGGCTGTTTTTTGATATATTGTTTTCTGTAAAGATAAAGACTTGTTAATGTTTAATATTCATTTATCTTTCAACAAACTGATGCCAATAAATTAGATAAATATAAATCTACAGTAAGTTACTGGCAAACTGCTGCCAGTAATACTGTAATTTCTACAGAATTCTTTAACAGTGTAATAACAGTATTAAATAAACAATGTTCAATGGGTCGTGTAACTTTGTCGCAGTTCAGTTTAGCCAAGTACCCAAAATAATACTGACATACTTTTAACTTGTTTGCTAATGTCATTTACTTGTTATTTCTGTTGCTTGTTATCAGAAGTAATCTGCAGGGTCTTTATTCTTTGTGGATGTGTACCAGAAGTTAAGTTTGGGCCACAAAAGGAACAATCATAAAAGTTTTTTTATGCCGTTGCTTTAAGAACCGTCTAGTCTGTCACACTGTAAAATGTTTTGCTGCCTTATTTCTTTTTTTTTTTTTAATCAAATCAAATTGGCTTTGTAAGTCATTTCATTTCTTTAAAAGCTTTAGCAGAACTAACACAACAACAGTTGTTTTTATGCATGAAGCTGAGGTTGCCAATGCTAATACAAACATTTTAATTAGATCACCATTTTGGGATTATGAATGAACTTTGTTTCTTGGATTTTGTTATTTTAACTGGCATTTATGGCTAAAAAATATTAACTGGAGTTTTTATGCCCTCTTGAAAATGAGGTATGATAGATTTGGATTTGATGGGCCTCAAAATTAAAAAGCAAAATTAAAAAGCATACAAAGATATTGCTAATGACACTCTGGGCGTTTGCGGTATTACGATAAAAAATCCCTTATTATTTTTATTTTATTATGTTTGGTTCCCACACGTTGACATGAGAACATTGACAGGATAATGTGATGAATGTCTCCTGCAGGGTGTATGTAGCTTTTCTTCATGTAGTTGCCCCTAAAGTACAGCTGCAAGTGGTTAAATATACTGTATGTGACATTAAAAATGAAGACCATTATAATATTAATGTTTTTCTATCCTTCTCTCTCTCTCTCTCTCTCTCTCTCTCTGTCTGTGTGTGTTTGCATGTAGACCGAAGTCTCTGTAAAGTACAGCCTGACAGATAACACAACGCACCTGTGGAATAGTGCTGTACATACTGAAATGACAGCCATGCTGAATCTTGGCACCAGATTGCTTTCCCAGTCAACTCAGCACATGAGGAGACTAACAGACATGGAGACACAGGTGTGACCACACATCCATATGTCCCAATGCATTCATCATATTTTTATAATATTGAAAATGAGCAGTTTTGTTAATGTAAAAACATCACTTTCACCGCTGTGAATGATTGCATATGACAAGAGATTTATTACAGCATTTATCCTTGTAAAACAGGTTTTAAATCAAACATCTAGACTTGAGATTCAGTCACTGGAAAACTCTCTGTCCACCAACAAATTCGAGAACAAACTTCACCGGCAAACCAGTGAGATCCATCAACTTCAAGACACAACAGAGTATAACTCACTGACACTTCACCAGATTTAAACACTTTTCCAACATCTTTTATATGAGAAATATGTATTGCCTGCACTGTAAAAATGTTACTGTTTTGTTTTACAGATGTATTTTTGGTCAAAAAACGGAAAAAAAATGATTGCACATTTACAAGAAAAAATTTAAAAATATGTAATTTTACAGGGGAAAACTGTTATTTTACAGTTTATTTCTGGTGCCCCAGCCGCCAGAAAATGTTTTTAAATACAATTAAAGAAAAAAGACAGCAAATTTACAAGAAAAATATGGAAAACAGTTTATTATATATCCTTATATCCTGTAATTTTACAATAAATTATTTTATGGTAATTTCTGTTGCTCCAGTTTACAGAAAATTTCAGTTTTTTTATGAAAGTTTCCATCCAAATGAAAGTGACCTATTTGTCAGATATGGTGACCCATACCTGAAATGTGATCTCTGCATTTAACCCAACCAGTGAATAGTGAACACACACACTTCAAGTGGTGAACACACATACACCGGGAGCAGTGGGCAGCTATTACTGCAGCGCCCGGGGAGCAAACGGGGGTAAGGTGCCTTGCTCAAGGGCACATCAGTTGTTACCTGCCGGTATTGGGAATCGAACCGGCAATCTTCTGGTTACGAGTCCGACTCTCTAACCATTAGGCCACAACTGCCCCCCCAAAAAAATATGTCTGTATTTACATTTAGTACCCTAGAGCAGCACATGAGTGACATGGAGATGCGTCACCGTGCAGAACTGAGCTGGGTCAAGAGTGAGCTGACAGATCTCCAGAGACTCCTGGTTTCCCAGAATTCCTCCATACAGAACCTGAAGCTCGATCTAGAGCAGATCATCACCATCAACAGCGCCCTCTATCAGGAGCAAGTGCAACTGCACAATACCCTCAATGACCTGCTCCAACTCTACTCTAAAAACAAAGGTATTTAAATCGGGGCGATAGATTGATGTAGTTATAATTTAAACATGATAATTTGTTTAACGTATGCACATGTTTTTTTTGTTATCGGTCCTCTTGTTGTCTGTATTTCTCATTGTCAATGATTTGAATTATTATAATAGATAAGCATTCAATGTATTGACCCAGTGCTATCAGCATCAGCTGTTGCAAACCCCATCAGTTAACTCATATCTCTCTTTAGAAGAGCATTAGCCAAAATCCCAAATGCTCTGGTTTGTTGCACTGACAATTTTGTTATATCAATTTTAAATCATTTTTTTGTATCTCACTGCTTGTATCTTATACTTCATAGCTTACTGATCTACTGTACATCTTGAAGACTGTTAATAACCTCTATTGATGCCAAGTTTTACTTGGATGAACAACATTGTGTGAGAAGACACACTTACCATATAACATCATCCACATACTGATCTATGTGAAGTTCATATGAAGGATTCATTTACTGTTATTATTGTATATTGTCATTTAATTATTTTACCCTCTGTATGTTCAAAAAACATTCATTATATTAAAATAAGTTAGGTATGTATTTTTTTACAATCTTAAATTGTAAAATATTTATCCTATCCCAGTTTATATATCTGCGGCATATGTCTTTGCATATTAAGCTACACTGTAAGATAATATATAAAATATGGCAAAATATACTGTATTAATATAAAGGTTTTTTTTTTTTTTTAAATTTAAACAAAATTTTAAACAAAATTTTGTGTTAACAGAGATATACGTAAAATAAAGGAATTGTTCTGCCAGAAAATGATTAGTCCTTTTTTACAGCAGCAACACTGACTCTAATGTATGCTAATGCAAAGATTTTCATGCACACTTATGGAATCTTTGTTTGGTTACACACTCTTGCGTTAATTGTTTGTTTATCTCTTTGTTTGAAAGCTGTGCGTCCAAATGTTTTTAAAGAAACTGATGACCAGAGGAAATACAAAGACTGTGCTGAACTCTTCCGGGCTGGATTTACAGAGAGTGGAATCTATACCATCTACATTAGCATGCAAGACATGCATAAGGTCAGTGTGAATCTAATAACAGCACAGAGCGATCTGGCCAACAGTTTTGAATGCGTCATGTCTTCTGAGAGATATTTCTCTTTAAACTAACATCAAAACACACTCCTATCCACCCTGTTTTGTTTGCTTTAATCATGGTTTTCTAATATTTCAATGTATATTTCTATGTGACATACTATACGCTATGGTTATCAAGGAGAAATATAAACACATCAGGAGCTTTTTTTAAATACTGTATGCAGAGCATCACATACTAAACTCATACATGGGC
The DNA here is from genome assembly GCA_026939265.1 of Oreonectes daqikongensis. Classification (NCBI taxonomy): domain Eukaryota; kingdom Metazoa; phylum Chordata; class Actinopteri; order Cypriniformes; family Nemacheilidae; genus Oreonectes; species Oreonectes daqikongensis. The sequence goes on from JAOTQM010000311.1 coordinate 12,749,488, forward strand.
CAGAAACCAGCTAACCATTTCACAAACGAAAAGGAACAGCTTTCTGTTTTATATTCTAGGCATGCACACATCATTGGCTTCTAGTATTTTTGTTATCTGCTCAGATGGAGTGTTGTTCTTTGCATATAAACAGTATGAATGTATATGATTGTATCAAACAGCAGGTGTACTGTATACCCTCCTGACATTATATGTGCTCAAACCAGTAATCTTTGCTCACACATACAGCCGCTTCAATACAGAACTCTTCCAGCAATGTTCAGCATCTCATGTTGGCAATATTGCATAATAGAAAGAGGCAGAATGTGTGATTTTAGTTGAGTATTCAGTCTACAGTAGATCAGAGATGCCAGAGTGTTTAACAGCTCAGTGTCAGGTTGACTGGCACAGCAAAAGTTAGGGCTGGAAATACTCCACTATTCACTGGGTTACAGCCGGCTGTATTCTGCGCTCTGCCAGGACCCTGCACCTCCGACCTCATAACTTATTTCTGAGTTGTTTTACACACGACCTGGTGAAATTCCCATTTCTCATTTATGGAGATAAATCACAGAATTTGGGGAGTGTGAATGTCAGAGTCCGGTGTCTTATCCTGTAGTATCTGCCCTTTCCAGGTCTATTGCAACATGAAGAGTGCTGGTGGAGGGTGGACCGTTTTCCAGCTCCGGAAAGATGGAACGCTAAACTTCCATAGAACCTGGAAAGAGTATAAAATGGTACTGGTTATATGTAAATTCCAATTTTATTTATAAAGCACATATTACGACACAATGAATTGACCACAGTGATGTACAAAACGTTTACACAATGAGCAAAAAGAATTGTGTCTACTAAATTTAATAATATACTAACATACTAATTTAAAATACCAATTAGTCCAAAACATTACCCTTGCAATATTTTTATATATTTTCCAGCCCTAATACACAGGAGACCAAAACTTCAAGACTTGTTCTTATTAGCAGTCTGGCGAAGCTCCCTGGAGTGACTGTAGAGTTGAATTTTGGCCTGGCTCACAGAAAGGAGCACAGCTGCCATTTTGATCTGGCTCATCAAGAAGACGTGATTTGTCGGTTGTATAGACAGGCCTATTCTCACTATTCGGATCCTGTCATGGACAATATCTCCGTGATGCAGTGCAGCTGTTGCAAAACAAATCCTAGCACAAAGTCTCCCTTGTAACTAAGATGTTTTTGCCAGAAAACATATTAATATTCTTTGAATTGCATTACATATCTTATTAGATGTTGAAGGCTGGGTGCTTAAAGGGAGAATTTGTTTTCCACTTTTACACAAGTCTAATATAAATCTTAGTGTGTATCTGTGAAGTTTCAGCTCAAAACACACCACAGATCTCTTTAAGCTTTGTCTGTTTCTTTGTGGTTTCTTTCTACAAATGACAGAATAACAACTGGTAAACGTACACTGTATTTCAGGGTTTCGGAAGTCTGTCCGGAGAACATTGGTTGGGAAATGAGATTGTGTACAAGTTAACCAATCAGAAGCAATATGCTTTGAGAGTGGAGCTGATGGACTGGCAGGGCAAGCTGGTTTTCTCTCAGTACGACAAGTTTTACCTGGGCAGTGAAAAACAAAACTACAGGTAAACTGCCAGATAAAGCTTAACCAACACTGTAGGTGTGTTGTTTAATGCTGTACCTGTTGTCAAATATCTAAAACATCTTGTTATTGTGTTTTGCTTGATCAGGATAGGGCATGTCTGTGATTCTAAAAGCTTCCTCTCATACTAAACCTAATGCTGGTAAATACAGTCATTCACATCCTCATTCCCTCTAATGTCATTATTCATGCACAAATATCCAAACAAGCGTTTAGACATTCCAACCTTTTTTGTTTTGTCATGTGATGCATGTGTGCAAAATCGAACATTCTTTAAACAGATGCGTGAAACCATTCTGTCAAAATTAGAATGAAGTGTAAATAATGCACTCTGAGTAGCTCCAGTCATTTTTAGAACATGCCAAAAATGTTTCTGTCCTCGTTCAAGGTGTGAGAATCTGTGAAGTGCCTCTTTGTCTCTGTGGGCCGTTCTCACAGGTTGTGTTCTTGCATTCAGAAACACACAATGTGTTCTGCACACACAATGGAACAACACAGGCATCCCAAAACATATTTTTAAAAGTCAGAGCTGCATACACAAGACGTGTTTTGTCTGCACAGGTTTTATTGATTGTCCTTTCAAAACCTTGTATGTCCAAATTCACTATTTTCAGGAAATGGAAAAAACATTGTTTTTTTTTATACGAGTTGTCAAGTTGAAAGGCACTTTTTCATCATTTTTATTGGTTAGATATTTGCAAAACTCAGTGACCAAACAGGTAAGGCGACTAATAATTATGTTTTATGGCAATTTATGGAGATACGTGTTATTGTGCAGGTGAGCCACAAGGTTGAGTAGTTGGTAAGTAGTTTAATGTTCACAGGCACACGGGAATCCAAACAGAGGCGTATATAATCCAAAACAAGTATAGTTCATAAATCAGGTCTTTAGGTAGTATAACAAGACATCAAACTCACAGGATACGACACACACTTAACTCACAACTTGACAGAATACAACTTACAACCTCACAGAATACAATTAGCGACTTACAACTAGATCGAACCAAGAACAGAACTCAAATGACAACTTTAATACACATCGCAAACATAGAACAGGTGTGAACACAAATGAACAACAGGTGAGAGTCCAAATCAAAATGGCGGACGTGCGGTGCAGGGGTTACTGGGAAGTGAAGTCCAGAAACAAAAACAGGGACAGACAGAACTGTGACAATACAAGGTTTCAGAAGGACAGCAGTGATATGCATCAGACAACCTCGTCTTGCTGCTTGCAATATCTCACACATAGCCTTTGGGCATGGGCAGTTGTGGCCCAGTGGTTAGAGAGTTGGACTCATGATCAGAAGGTTGCTGGTTCGATTCTCATGGCTGGCGGGTAACGGCTGAGGTGCCCTTGAGCAAGACACCTAACCCCCACTTGCTTACTATACAAAATGTACAAATGTATAGTACAATGTAATGTAAGTCGCTTTGGATAAAAGCGTCTGGTAAATGTAAATGTAAATGTAGCCTACTGTATTAAGGGACCCTGTACCTATTTGTTTTTCAATAATAGTATGCATTATGTGCCACCAGTCCCTTAAACTAATAGCTTAATACCTATGGTGCGTCTCAATTCACTTACGTATACTGTAGTATCCCCTAAAATGTATTGTTTATTGTTATGGGAAAGTACATGTACATGCATTTTAGTCCATAGCAAAAGACTGGGACATACAAACAAATGTAACAAAAGTAGCCTTTATTGCCTAGACGCACAATGTGATATAATAAATTAAACTATACTGTAAAAATACATTAGTTAGTGAAGCATGAATTATTTTGACCTATGACACAACTAAATTCTTGCCTTGTTGTGGGTAGATTCAAGTACAGAAATAGAACTATCCGGGTACTTCAGTGATTCACATTTGTTAGGGTTGGAACTGAACTTTCCAGGACATTGATTGCAAGATTGAAGTTGAATTGCACTACTCTAAAATATAGCAACATGTTTATATCTAGCATAGTTTATATCAACAATTTTAAAAAGCACAGACAGACGCAACAATACAGTGTGCGTAAATGACTCTCTCTCCATCTTGCTGTCTTTCTCTGTCAGGCTGCTTTTGAAGAGCTACAGTGGGACTGCTGGCAGACAGAGCAGCTTGGTGATAAATGGGGCTGATTTTAGCACAAAAGACATGGATAATGACAACTGCATGTGCAATTGTGCGCTCATGCTCAAAGGCGGTAAGCAACCCCACAGCGGTGGAGCAGGGCAGTACTGTAAAAAAACAACCTGTAAAAATAATTTTTCTGTTATTTTCTTTGACAGTTTTTCACGTATAATTTTTTGATCACGTTTTTTAACATGCTTTTCATGTCATTTTAAAAATAGGTGAAATAAAACGTAACATTTACAAGAAAAATGGGGAAACATGCCCCAGCCCCAGGGACTTTTTTACAGTTAATTTTTGATTTGGTCAAAAACCATAAAATTACAGAAAAAGACCGCATATCTACAAGAAAATGGAATGTTACAGGAAAAAACTGTAAACATTTTTTTTTTGCAGTTTTTTATGTTTTTCATGACATAAAGAGATTGACAAGAATAGCAATATTGCTCTTTCTATCTCTCTGTCTGTCTGCCTGTTCATCTGTCCTAATATTATTATTTTTACATGATTGTCTTTATTTCATGTTCTAAAGGCTGGTGGTTTGATGCCTGTGGTCCATCAAGTCTCAATGGCGTATACTACACCACTGAGCAAACTTCAGGGAGACTTGATGGCATCAAGTGGCACTACTTCAGAGGTCCCAGCTATTCTTTACATGCCACCACCATGATGATCCGTCCATTAGACTTCTGCAGAACTGACAGTCTTCATTCATTCCCAGGTTACTGTTACCACCCTGCTAGCTTATAAGCAGTGTAACCAGTTTATATTGTTGTAATCACACCTGTGCGAGAAAGGTAATGTGGTAAACAGTATTGCGTAACTGTTCTATTTGTCACTTTGTTTTTCTTCACTCATTACTTTCATTATTGTTTTCTTTTCTTTGTGTGACCTATTTGTTGATGTATTGCTTTCTTAACAACTGAGGACAAATTCAGCAATTATATTGCTTTCTTATGTACACTTTTATTTGACCATAATCTGGAAATGATGGAACATATGCATAAGTATTACATGAAATGTATACAAGGAAAATGACAAACCAGTTTCCTATAAAATATGCATGTGTATATGAGTGGCTTTGTGGCGAATATTATATATTGTATATAATTACTGAACATCAATTGTTCATCAAATGTAAGCTAAATGAAAAAAAAAATGTTTTACAATGGTTTCACAGTTTGTCATTTTTAGGTTAACCCAACTTGCTGTTTCTCAGTTTGTTTATTCAACTTAACGTGTTGAAACCATGTTTTAAAAGTGTGCCAAGCTAAAAACTAAATGAGCAATAACATTTATGTTTTGCTGTGTGGAGCAAATAGCTGAATATTGATCTGAAATGTGTGAAATGTAAAATCATAATATTTTTTTGACACACCATGGTACATTTTTTCACACGGTGTTCTGGCTCTTTGTTTGTGGAGGTATGTTGTAAGGCTTAAACTTTATTGTCTCAACATTATAAAGGTTGATGAAAGCATGAAAGATATCTGATCTAAAATAATGAATGCAGATATGCTTCAAAAGATATTTTAAAATTTAAATATGAGTATAAAGTATAATGTATAATTATTAATAATTATTAATTTTTTTAAACAAATAATCAACAATACAAAGAGTTACTAAAGTTCTTATTTGTACTTTAACAGTATTAACAGTAGATTGATACTATGCATATATAGCATAAAAGTTCTGATATTGCAACTATTTTTTTAAAATATGTGATCCCGCCTCTGAAAACCAAGTCTCATCATTTGATTTTAAACATTAATTTCACTATGATTTCAGTCTTTTTCAACGCCATTTTCACTGAATGTTCTTTACATTATGTAGGATGATTTTTATGTACAAAACAGCAAATCTCATAAAAATGACTTTTGCTGTGTTTTCAAATATGTTTTAAAATGAAAAATGTGAAATTGGTGGCGGGGACAATGTGAGCGTCAAACACGCCATTGGTTGTGAGTTCTGAAACAATTCAGAGGAGTGTAAAAGTAAACTAGCAGAGGTGTGACAAGTGTGAATGCAGAACCACACACCAGCCATCTCAACAATCAACCACAACAGGCTACACTACAGGTATTAACAGCAGAGAATTTTATTTCAACAAAAATACTAACATTAACAACAATTTTAACTCATGTGTTTCTTTTTGTTTTAGTGTGAATTTGTAGTTTATGCTGAACAACAATGCTGTATCTGTGTTTGATTCTCTCTGCATTTTGTGCTATAGGCACAACAATACGTGAGTATTAGATGTGTGACATGTATTATTATATATATTTAGACAACACACACACACACACACACACACACACACACACACACACACACACACACACACACACACACACACACACACACACACACACACACACACACACACACATAAAGTCATTATATGCTGACTTTAGTTACTGTATAAATAAAATTCATCATTCTCTATTCTCCTTGAAGAGATATAATAGAATTTGATTAACTTAAGGTTAGACAGATTTTCTCATTTATCCTGCGTTTATTGTGTGGATGTTCATGGATTGACTCAGATCTATTGTTCTCTGTTTCAGCTATACCTGATATTTACCAGTACTCACTTAGTGTGGGAGACGGCAGTGGCACTGAATTCTCCACAGCATGTGACGGTCGAATCACAGCAATCAGAGTCTGGGAATATCCCAGCAACTATATTACAGGGTATGTTTGCTCGAGCGACTATATAGACCAACATTCTTAAAAAACATGTCATAGTATAATAAAGAAATACTATTATAACAATTTGTTCAATTCATCATGAAACAAGTTGTAGATCTTTCATTGTGTTCTGTGCATTGTATGATTTGTCGTAGCATCCAGCTAAAATATGAGGGTAACTGGACGGCAGTGTTTGGTTCAGAATATGGCAACCAGCAAGAGATGCAACTCTACGACAAAGAAATCATCATCCAGGTCTCTGGAAAGCACTCAGGCTACATCTATGAACTTATTTTTGTCACAAATTTGGGAAGATCTTTTAAAACGGGGTTGTCTACTGGATACTCATTCAACTTCTTCCCCACCATGAAAGGAAGTCAACTGCGCTTTCTCAGCGGTCGACATGACGGATGGGCCATAAGATCTATTGGGGCTCATTGGGCCCTACTGCCAGTTAAATAAAGCTAATCCATTCTTTTCATTAAGCACAATTGCTTAATTGAATGTTATTTGTTCTTACCTGTTCATGTCTTCTAAATGTAATTTTTGCATTATCATATTCAGTAGTGGCTAGAGCTTTAGCATTAAAATAGTTAACTTTCAATGTATTTTTTGGTGGTTCCTCTTATATTCATCAGGGAATTTCTAATAAAACATATACAGTATGAACAACATCATTTTAGTGTCTTGTCTTTATTACCCACTAGAAAATTCACATTCACATCGCTTTTCTTTAACACAAAAAGATTTATTACAAAAGTTTCAACCAATGGGATGGTTTTCATTTTGTAGCAAAATTCAAAAATTATTTTTCAAAAATGCAAAATCTTTTGATTTTTTTAAATATAAAAATGTTTCGAATAAGTTTCATTTTTTTACTAAATAAACATAATCATGATTTCCTCAAAAAATGCAAACATGTACATGCATATGTCCCCATGTTATTATTGTGACAGTTTTTGCTGAACACAGTACAATCAGTCTTTATAACAATTAATAATACTTATATAATACTCAATTATTAACACTTAAAAAAACTTACTATACATTTGTTTTCTATGTCCAAAAAAAGAAATGCCAAAAGTTTTAAATGACAATGATGCAGGAAATCGTACAATACAGTTTTACATAAATAATACAGATGCATCAATCCCATATTGTATAATAGGCAAATCTTTTATCTTTAATTTGACTGATGATTGATGTTTGCTGAAAGAATTCTGTTAAATTCAATCAGTCTTGGCAGCCATCCATCATGCTTTCCTGTCATCTAACTGTACTTATTTACCATCAATACTTAGCATTTGTGACAGGTGACATTTGAACAAGTGACAGAAACTGGTACATCAAGTTATACGATTATCAGCACATCAGCCACAAATATGTGAGGAATAACACAATAGATTGCATTGTAAACAGCATTATTTTCCACATGACAGGGCACCACAAAGCATCTGAAAAAACTGTACACGTGCAACAACATGTAGTCAAACAAAAAAATTAAATTAGTGGAGCGTATGCGCTGATATTTTGGTTGTACTTTATTTTACAGTACGTGCACTCTATGTGTACTGATAGTGTACTTACTTACCCAACAAAATACTGTTGAATATAGCCTAAGTACTTAATATGGGTTAGGGTTAGGTTTAGGTTTAGGGGGTAGGGTCAGGGTTAGTCCACAGTAATTACACAGTTACACACTAAGTACATAGTATGCACATGCAGGTAACAGGATTGTAAAATAAAGTGCTATTGATATTTTTGTTATACATGAAATGTTCACATTATTCTGTTGTAATTCTATTCTATAAGGCAATAAAATGACTTAAACTAAATGTAAATACTATGTATTTGACTGTTCTTCAATTCGTGTGAATATGTTACACAATAATGTGCCATTTACCAAGTGAATGCTGAATATTACCACAATTTTGAATATTCTACTGTAGATGAGGGTTTAAGTATGAACATGTGTCATGTTTCCAGAGCCGTCGCAAACTCTTTACTCCTTTCATGCGTGCTGACTGAACAGTTGTGAACAGGATGTCACGTGCGTGGTATAGTGCTGCTGCGTATTCGCGGGTAAAGGAGAGGGGTTGAGATCGTATTCTACATAACACATTATACAAGATTATACCATGGTCTGTTTGAATACTAGATTCTGATTGGCTGAAAGCTGTGCATTAAACCGTTTAATGCACAGGTAGTTCCAGTCAGTTTAATAATCATTTGAAGTTATCTGACAAAACAAAATGTTTTTTTCACCTGTCTGATCAAAGATTACTCTGTAAACATCAATAACAGCTTTAACTTGTCAAATGACTATGTTATAAGCGGTATAATCCACGGCTAGGATTAAGATCCTTTAATGCACGGCTAGTCGTGAATTATCCCTTCCTTATTTAATTTTTTACATAGTGCTTCGTAAATGTATATTTTAATTAATAAATATTACTACTATTATTCTAATATAAAAATAAAAATGTAAAAATCCCATTCTGGTTGAGGGGACTTTTTGGGGGCGCCACTGCCTGTCAAGACTCTTTTTCACACCCATCTCCCACCACCCTCTATAGCAACAGAATTGTTTTCTTTGAGAATTGTCATTAATCATCATACAAAAACTCTCCTCCAGAGACCCTCTTGCGACAGCTCTGCATGTATCAATATGTCTATGAACTTATGTTTGTCACAAACACAAGCATTATTATGAACTTATTGCCTACTTTTTGTGCTCCTGCATCCAAGTAAAGGTTGATTTATACTTCAGCACTTAATTTATGTCTGGTGTGCACCTTTTCAAAAAGTCACAACAATGGAGAACTATGAGGAACGATTACTGTATTTACTAAACCAGTTTAGTTAGGGCAGCTGGTTTTTCTACATTTTTTAAAAGACAATAATTTCTCCTTATTTTTTACCCTCATGTGGGCGGGTATTGGCTTGTCATAAAGATATTTATTTTTTCCAAACTTTTGTTCTGTTGATTTAGCTTTTTATTTTTTGCATATTTTAATTTTGCCTCTTAACAATTTCATGTGAAACATATCACTCATTAAATGAATTTTATAATAATATTTTCATGTAATACTCAAAAAACAATACTACATGTAAAACAGCAGAACTAACATTCCCACAACTTTCACACAATCTTATTTTGCACGACCTACATTTTTGTTTGACCGTGTGTACAATATACATATTATTTTTCATCCACAGTATCTATTTTTTATCTCTATGTTTGTTGTATGTCTAGTATTTGATTTCGCAAAGACCACAAACATCTCAAAGTATTTGTACAGTATAGTCTTTCTGTCCAATAATTGTGTTTTCTATTCATCACATGCAAAAATACCAAATGTGTTAAAAAAAATTCCAATCAACAAACCAACTATTTCATTATATATTAAGCATGGTTTGTCTAAATATTCTTTCCACTTCTTGTTGTGAGTTCAATAGCTATTTGTCTGAGGTGTGTCACAAGAGTCCGAACCAGAAGCACTTCAACCAATAGAATACGTTTGTTTAGATAGTATAAATAGGCGTAGGTTTAGTCAACAGCCAGTCTCCTTCAACCACATAACTGCAGGTAATTATATTTCTATAATGCAATGTAAATACATTTGAATGCACTTTATATAAAATATTAACTAATACGCAGACATCTAATCTATGTGTTGTAGATTCTTAGTGCTGAACAGTAACATCTTCCAAAATGCTGCATGTGATTCTGGTCCTCGCTGGACTTTGCACAATGGGCATGGCTATGCGTGAGTATTAGACTGTTCTGCTCTCAACTTACTACCCAACATGCAAAATCCAATGTTCATGTTATCGAATGTTCAAAGATAAATACATTTTCTCTAAAGAAGCTTTGTGAATGTATATATATTTATCTTAAGGATGTTATTTATTTATCATTTTTGTAAATGAAATGGGGAATACATTTAGTTAATACATTAGTTCAGCATATGCACCTATTATATAAAAAAAAATTGGAATGATGAAAAAAGCATTTTTAATATCTTTAAAATGTAATACTTATTAATGATACCCTGTCCTGTGTAAGTATTTTAGCCAATAAGAGAAGTTCAAGCAGAGCCTGGCATTGTGGTATTTTAAAGCCATGTACATATTTAACACACAGACTTACAGCAGATCTTTTCTCTTTCAGCTTTACCTGATTTTTACTCGTACTCATCTGAAGCTGGTGGTGGCAGTGGATATATGTATTCCACTGCACATGAGGGCCGCATCACTGGAATCAGAATCTGGGAGTATGCTAGTGCCTACATTGGAGGGTAAGTTAACACACATGCACATCTGATATGAGGTTTGTGATCACGTACACTCTGCTATATATTGATGATAAACCGTATCTCTTTAGTATCCAAATGAAATATGATGGCAACTGGACAGATGTGGTTTGTACAAATGCTGGCACTCCAATGGAGATACTGCTAGTTGAGAATGAATTCATCGTTCAGGTCTCTGGAAAGCAGGACTCGGGTTATATCTTTGAGCTAATGTTTGTCACAAATCATGGGAGATCGTTTAAAGTTGGACAACCTTCAGGCACCTCCTTTCACTTCTTCCCAACACACGACGGAAGTGAACTACGTTTCCTAAGTGGTCGAAATAATGGATGGGGCATCACGTCCATCGGGGCTCACTGGGCTGTTTACAGGAGTGACGACAATCACAGTGTAATGCCTTGAAGCATATAGTCAACAAAATCAGTTCAGCCATTGTTTATGCATTAGTGAGATTCTTTTTCAACTTGATATTTAGCCAATGACTCTGTGGGTTTCTTCATTTTATGCTAACAGTGGGTCCTTTGAAATAAACTTTATACAACTTTGTCTTGTCTGGCCTTATTTGTCTTGCTTTACCTTTATAAATGTAAATAATTAGTTTGAATGATTTTTAATAAATAATTAGTGTCAATTCATTTAATTATTTGAATTTTAAGTAAGGGATAATGTACAGTAGAGCCAGGGATGGGGACTAAAAGTGGCCCTGGAGCGGCCCACGACACCGGCCTCACAACATAACACAGCTTATTGATGGGCATACTATTCTACAACACCACAGTTTAGAAACAAATCAACCTTTTAAAGAAACGTTGCAAAGCCAATAAAACAACAAACATTAAACAGTAAAGGCCAGTGCAGTCTAAACAACAAATAGACACATTGGCCCGTATTCTTAAAGATTCTAAGAATCCTCTATAGGAAATTAGAAAAGTAGTTTGAAATGGTGTGTTACAAGTTGCCCATGCTTGCAAATCCAACTTTGCAGTCTGCCGCTTCTCACTCACAGCCTGGAAGTACATTTTCATTATTAAAGAATTTGCAACCGACTATTCAAACGTGAGCTTTTTGTCGGTCCTACAATTACAAAAGCAGAAATGGTTTTATATTTGCGAGGCTGAATCCCTCAGGAGCTAGATTCAGCCTCGTATCCTCTGGCTGTTCTCCCCTGCAGCGTTATGCTAGAGGAAAAAGTCAATAGCCTATAATTCATTATATTGTATTCAGTAACTATGTCCCTGCTGGATGCAACAAATGCCCCGTTTATAATATTTTTTGTTTTTATCATGTCACGTCGAGACACAGCGTCATAGGCTGCTCAAGAATAGCTATAGTTAGCTGAGCTCATTGTTAAACCTAATAGTTTATTTAAATAAAACCTTACCATCTGTTACTCTGCTGAAGTCACGCTGAGTTGATTAATCCGCTTGGTCAAATGCATTTTCTGGATCATATTGAACTCACATGGTACCTGTGAATTGACCATAGACATATATTTTATATATATATATATACACTGTAAACCCGAATAAGTTGGGAAAACTCATAAAATTTGAGGTAATCAGTTTTGAGTTTGTTGTACTCATGCATGTTAATTCCTCTTAATTTTGAACATTTAGTTTGGTAACTACTTTATTATTTACAGTTAGATAAAAGGTCTCATTAAGAGAACTTCAACATTTCAGCTACATCAACAACGAACAAACAGTCTTCTTCACAGAGAATGATGCAACAAACACGACTAAGGCTCCTCCCATAACCTAAGCATAAGCACCAATCTTCTGAACGATGGTAACACCAAAACTCAATAATAAAAAAAACTCTTCTAAATATCCAAGATAAATTAACATTCAATCGTTAACTTGAGCTTTTTACTTTCTAAAAACGCATTAAATAACCTGTAATTTCAAAATTTACTCTCCTAATGCAGTTGCAAGCAAAGCATGTTGGGAACTGAAAATCATTCTTAAAAAGTCGTGTTGAATTAACTTGTTTAAATTAAGTTAAATGAACTCAAAAGTAAGAATTGGTTACAGGAACTCAAACTATTTAAGTTAGTAGAATTTTTTATATAAAATTAAGTTACCACTACTTTATCTATTTAATTACTTTGAACATTCGGGTTTACAGTGCCTGGTAGTGGAACTGAATATTCCACTGCACACGAGGGCTGCATCACAGGGATCAGAGTTTGGGAATACTAGACAGCCCTTTATGGACCTTCAGAAGGGGATGAAAAAGGTAAAGATTTTCTTTTCATTATGAAGTAAATACAGTTTCAATAGATCCTCTCAAAAATGCACAGCTTACATATTTAAATTCTGGTTCTCATACAAGTTACTGAATATTAATGACATATTGTTAAAGGGAAACTTCAGTCAAAATTTCCCCATGTTTTACTCACTCTCAGGGCATAAGTAATGAATATGATTTTCTTCTTTAAGAACAATGCAGTTGGAGTTATATTACCATTTATCGGGAAGAATTATTTTGGTACAATGGGAGTGGATAGGTCCCCGTTTTTTAAAGCTCCAAAAAGCGCATCCATCAATCAAAGAACTGCTCAATACGGCTCCGTGGTCTTAAAAAAGGTCTTCTGAAGCGAATCGGTGCGTTTGTTTAAAAGAAATGTTTGTATTTACAATTATATTTAAGCTAATATCTTAGTATAGTTGTCAATCTGGCGCGCGTGCTCGAATCATTCTTCCCGATAAATGGTAATATAACTCCAACTGCATTGTTCTTCAAGAAGAAAGTCATATTCATTACTTATGCCCCGAGGGTGAGTAAAACATGGGGAAATGTTGTTTCTTGACTGAAGTTTCCCTTTAAGGTTCCAACTGAGATATGACAGGAACTGGACATTGGTTCAGAATATGGAAATCCACAGGAGATGGAAATCATTCAGATTTCTGGAAAACACGACTCCAATTACATCTATGAGTTTATCTTTGTTACCAATCAGGACAGATTTTTAAAAGCAGGCCAGCCTTCTGGAAACTCATTTAACACTTACCCATTTCATAGAGGAAGTGATTTGTGTTTTCATCATCGCTCTACCCAGTGGATGGGCCATCACCTCTATTGGGGCTCAGTGGTCCATGATACATTTATATTTATGCATGGCAGACACTTTTATCCAAAGCGACTTACATTGCATTATACTACACATTTGCTTCTGTGTAATCCCTGATTGAACCCATGACATTGGCATTGCTAACAACATGCTCGAACCACTGAGCTACAGGAAAGATATGATACATAACTGTGTTATTATATTAACAACATCAGTTTAGTTGTTTGTACTTATAATTTGCTCAAACAATATAGGCTGCATAAAACATAAAAACGCAAAATCAGTCAATGTCAAATGTAAGCAATAACTAATGATAAGAATGTAATGCCTGGCATGAGGAAATAGAGTTCCTGTAATTCACTGGTATTTCTGCTTTTTTCACAATTTAGCAATTTATGTAGAGTTTGCCCGGAGCTCTTCATAATCATTATAATGCATACTTTGATGATTGTAATTTTTAATACTTTATCTCTCCCAAAAAAAATTATATTGTAGAGCTTGTCATGCAAAACAAAGATTTAATGTGCACGTACAACACTTGTTTTGTTCTTTTCAACATCTTTCTTTAGCTTGCTGACATTTCTTTGTAACAAAGAATTTGTTAGTCTTTGTTAGATAGAGATGACACATTATGAAAAGGAGTCTAAAGAACTGCAAAGCAATTGATCAGAGCATGGTTAGGGACAGTGGAAATAATTGATTTAATGATTATTTAATGTAGATTTTAAGTGCTAATAACCACATGTTTAATTCGGTTCCCTTTAGGATTCTAAGAGTGCACTGGACAACAATTTTTGGAAAATGCTGCATCTTATTCTGCTTCTTGCTGGAGTATAAATCATTATTTTTACAAATATGTTGTAACCATTCTATACAATTTTAAAGGTATAAATAATTAGTAAAGGTCCATAATAACTACATAATAATAAAACACAGAAGTGTGAATAGACCAAGACAAGTCCATTGTGAAGGAGACGAGGCCACCTGCAGGACAACCGGCAAATTGCTCCAACTTTAGACTTGAACATAGTTCATAGTTCACTGTTTGTTTGTTTGTTTGTTTGTTTGTTTACATTATTGTGAAATAGAAAAGAAAATTGACAAATGAAATGACTTTAAATTAAATTAAAATCAATGACTGCAAAAATTAAAGTAAAAAAGTATATTGAAGATATAGATGAAAAAGTTTGTTGCTGCTGCATTTCAGGGAGAGTAAAAATGGTTATGTTTAAGAGAAATGTTATGAGATGAAAACGGTATCTACCACATGCACACAAAAGATCTGCACTTGTGCACGGCATTCCACACGCAATGTGTCACGTGCTTCGTCCCAATTCGTATACTATCCATCCTAAATAGTATTGAAAATAGTATTCCAAAGACTCCCGGATGGTCTATTACTTCCGGTAAAAATGTGAAGTGCAAAACGATGCACACTCTAACGGCTGATACTACCCACAACTCACCGCGAGATCTGTTCTCTTGTGTGTTGGAACAATAAATCCTTGTGTTTGGAATATGGGGTATAATGGGGTTAAAGGCACATGTATATGTATGATTGCAGAAAAAAATATTTGTATTTAACATTTATGGAGCAACAGATTTTGGGTGAAAAAAAATCATCATTTGTAATTTTGTTTAAAAATCAAATAAATGTATGAGGTGGCGGTGGAGTACGATCATATGGGGTAAAAAGCTCACCAGCATGGGGTAAAGGGCACACAGTATTGATACAAATAATTTAGATTATTATTTAGAAAATATTATAGTTTAAGTAAAAACTTGCTCAAAACAATCACTTTAGCAAAGTTAGTACAATTTTTATTTGGATAAATAAAACAATTAATTTTTGTTTAATAAATATAGCCTACTGTCATTAAAATATGTTAATATCACAATATATAAAAAAACTGAAACAAAATAATTTTTACAAAGTCATTCATCTCATAATAATTTAATATAGATTTAAAGTAGTAACAATAAATGATATTTATGATATTATATGATTTGCCTAACATGTGTCCCTGGACAACAAAACCAGGGACAGTCTTAAGGGTGATTTTTCGTGCTTTATTCATCATCTGAAAGTTGAATAAATAAGCTTTACATTGATGTATGGTTTGTTAGGATATAGGACGATGGAAGAAATACAACTATTTAAAAATCTGGAAAAAAAATTAAATAGTGAGAAAAGTTGTCCAGATGAAGTCCTTTGCATAGCATATTACTCACAAAAATAAAGTTTTTATATATTTCCGGTAGGATATTTACAAAATATCATCATGGAACATTTGGCATAAAAGAAAAATAATTTTGACCAAAAATTACTAAAAATGTGCCCGTGCTACTTCAGACTGGTTTTGTGGTCCAGGGTCACATATAATATTTTAAATATAATGGTTTCACGATAATTAAAAGACGATTAATCGTCAATACAATAAAGCGTTCATCCTCAAGAGGGCGCTAATCAGCCTTATATTTATCTATTAAAAGGCATGCTTGTCAAAAAATATCATACAAAATGTGCATGTTATCTGAACAGAACTGACAAGACAGATTTAAAAATCCATGCAGGATATATTGTAATGATTACATTTTACAGATTAAACTGTAAAAAAAATTATCAGCTGGACAGGTGCATTACATAATATTAAGACAATATTTGCTTTTTAAATATTTTCCCTCTAGTGTAAGCATTAGGTGCCCATGATGACAAGGAACCAAGGGTGCATCTCAATCGGCTCCTTTGTTTAGTCGTCCCTGATCAGGGACTATATAGCCTGTTAAAGACAATCTGAAAATTTAAGGCACATTTTAAACTACAGATTTACACTGTGGTGCCGTTTTATGGTTAAGTCAACAGTCACTTAGTGAGACAGGGTCCTTACCAGTGCCGGAATCTATACATCAAATACTCTTTGATGACCTTTAGGCAGCTGATTGACACTCCAAAACATTTTTAAGAAAAATATTGATTCGATTATGAAACCAGATTTAATATATATACTGGATAGGTAGATTGCTATTAAAACACATACTCATACTTTGTTAAACATTCCTTCTTTCAGCTTTACCTGACTTTTACTAATACTCACCTGCTGCTGGGGTAGGCTCTGGAAGTTCATATTCCACTGCACATGGGTCGCATTACTGGTATCCGAGTCTGGGAGTACAGTAGTTGGTAGATTAGTGGGTAAGCCGACTTATGCATCACTATGAGATCCTGCACTCTAAAAATGGCTGGGTTAAAAACAACCCAATTGACAACCCAACGCTGGGTAAATATTGGACAGAACACATTTTAACCCAGCATGCTGGGGTATTGAAAACCCCCAAAATGTAGTCATTTGAACTATTCATGCGTTTAATTCTGGTTATTCTTGCTGGGTTATTCTTAATTTCTCCTGTGCTTCATTGTAAATCAAGAGAATTGACATTTATTTTTAAAAAATTCATTTATTTTAATTTTACTATAAAATAATTGTTAATAAAAAAAATTACTTTTACAGTCAACAGCAATATTTATAGATTTGCTTAAATAAAATAGTTAAATTATAATAAATAAAAATGTTTCATATCAAACATTAACAAGCATTATAAATAACATAATAACATTATAAATAATAACATTCTCCACAATATGCACAAAGCAACAAATGTCAATTAATAAAAATAACTAAATAAATAAAAATATGGATCAAACATTAGTAAAGATCATTCATGAATCAGTCAAATTTGAATTCTAAACTAATAAAAACATTAAAGGTCCAAAGTGAAGTATCTAGTGGTGAGGTTGCGAATTGCAACCCACCAGCTCACTTCACCCCTCCCCTCTTGTTCTAAGCGCTACGGAGTCTGTGAGAGTATTATGATGTCGTCACGTTTTCGCTTCTTTCCCAAAAGAGAAAACGTATTTACGAAACGCGCTCTGTAGAGCCTTTTGTCAGTTTAGCGATACTGTAGTCACAACATGAAGAATTCTATGTAAGGGTGAGCCCGCGGTGTATGTAGATAAAAATAGCTCGTTCTAAGGTAAGAAAAACATAACGCTTCATTGTGTACGGTCTTTATTATGGAGTGAAAACAATATCAAAACCTCTTACAAATGCACGAGAGAAACCCACACACACGCACACAGTTCACAAATGCACGCGAGAGATGCACACACGAGAATCCAGACAAAGGCAATAAGTGCATTGTATCTTTGCTTACAGTATGCACAAGAACGTCAGTATTTGTGAATATACGCTTTTGCATTTATTTAATCTTTTGAGACTGTCATTCCGCAGCTTAAACTCACAAATGCTGTACACTGTACACAGTACCTTCAAAGATGTCATGTGGAGTCTTCACGCTGTCCTCAGGAAGGCGCTAATGGACTTCAAGTGCACTGTAACGTTCACCAGCCGGAAGTGCCTAAAAACTGTTTTGACTAGTAGAAATGGCAAATAAAGATATCTCTATATGATTTTTTAGGCATATTTAAAATTAGAGATATCTCGAATAAAATTTATACTAGTGATAAATTAATTAGAGATATCTCTAACTAAACTACCAACAGTATAATTTATAATTGGAGATATCTCTGACTGGTATCTGACTAGTCATAACCACATTTAAGATATCTCTAATTAATCATTTTTAAAGATATCCAAAATACATTTGTAGATATCAAAATTTCCTACTAGTCAAATTTAAATTGTAGATATCTTGAATTTGTTTTTGACGAGGCAAAACATAATTAGAGATATCTTGAATTGAAATTCTTCCTAGTAAAATCTCATTTAAAGATATCTGCAATTTAATTATGAATATCTCAGTCTGATTTTTGACTAGGGAAATCTTTCTTTGCACATATCTTCATTTAGCTTTGTGACTAGGAAGAATTTCAATATAGATATCTGGAATTAACATTCTTACTAGTCAAAATTACTTTATAGATATCTAAAACATACATGCAAATACACCTTTGCTAAGCCCCACCTTAAGCGTTTTATTAACCAATCCTTCCTTTGAAACTGTTGCCATCCACCATTTTGTCAAAGAATTGTATAATAAAGGTCCTACATATTTGTGTCATCCAAACTGCTTTAAACAGAAGTCATTTAAAGTATGGAAATAAAAATGTTACTGGTGCATATGTAAAAGTAGCATAAGCATAGGGTTTTGTCAAATTCAATATCATAAAGTAGGATAATGTTGAGATGGGTGTGCTGTGGATTAAATTGTGTTAAACGAACACATTTAAGATTAGCATCTGTATAGTGGTGCAACATTTTAAAATATTTTAATGCACTGGCGCTCATCACTGAACACAGCACAACATCACCATCACCGATCTCTTGCTATAATACAGTACAATATACAATACTCCCACCTTGTGGGTAATTAAGACACAACTAAACCTGTGTCAACACAGAACACACAATCCATAACTGTTACACACTAATCCATGTCATCATGCCCGTTAAACTTTTATTATTACTTGTAATGTTCATTAAAAAAGTCTTCACCTATTAACCCGGTCTGCCATGATTCTAAAGCATTTTTCTATCACACATTTATTTGTACTTTTTCATGTTTTGGTATTTAATTCCAACGTTCATCACTCATAAATATATAAATTTAAACATAACAAACAGTTTGCTGTTGTCTGTCTTTATTAAACATTACACTTTGTTTGATCCGTTTTGCAACATGACTCAATTAAAATCACAGTGCTATGTATTCACGAAGTAGAGACTGATCTTCCCTTGTCAGTACACGCAGCACATCTCTGTGTGCCCTGCACCATCAACATACATAGTTGCCTGAAAAACTCTGGGTGTAGCCAAGAATGCTATTTAATCCCAAATTGTCTCCACACACTTGTGTATCCATGGAGATTCCTTTCAGTTCTAGAAGCTTCAGCTCATCAATGATGTGATTCAGAACTGCATTGAGACCATAAGTCTTGGCATCATCTGTCTTATAAACTGCTAACAGAAAATGAGAATTCAAACTTTATCGTAATTCTGGAGGCAAGCTCTTAATTGTGAAATAAAGGAAGCCAAGTTTATGTACAACTTTGGATCCTAAAGGATTGACTGTTTCACAATCATCGTTGTATAAAACCAAGGGAATGGTAAACTCTTTAGAAAAAAGTGCATGTTCACGCCAAAACTCCCCATCACAAAAATCTTGTAGGACATCTTTATTGTCCCTTTGCTGCCACTGAAATATTGCCTGGAGAACACCAGGACATTCAAGGATTTTTGTCAAAAGGGGCCTGAGTGGCACCCTTTGAAATGTATCCTGTACTAAAACCTGTCTGACTATGCCTGTGTCTGATGCCCCTTTTGACATATATGACACACCTGGAAACACTTCTTCAATTGGCTCAATAAAGTTGCCTGACTGAGTGAAGTATGTCATCTGCTTTACATGTGACTCAAGGTCTTTAAATGGTTCAGAGGCAATAATAAATTTCTCTCTGAGGTCTTTTACCTCTGGTATATCATCCTGACCTAATCTTTTAAAAACAGACGTAGTTTGGTCTTGTAGGTGTGTCACAATGTCGAGAATCAAAGAGGATGTTTCCTGAACAACATAATTGAGAGCTCACTGGGATGTGTATTACTCCAGTGCAACAGCTAAGGGCGGAACTGGTGCAGCTCAGCCCTAAAATTACTAGTTCGTCTTGTCCAATATGCAAAACAGATACAAACACTCTTTTTTCTTACTATCAAGTTAAACGTTAGCGAGCTTTTCAACATGTCATTATTTAGAAAAATACTTTTTTACATTTTATTTTATCGCATGTGTTCTATTACACAATATCAACAAAGTTTTTAATCTATATAAATGTAAAAAATGTATGAGCAACACTATTGTAATTTTCTTGTTTTGATAACTATTTAAGAAAACTAAAGCGAAGGTATTTGAGAGGTTAAAAGATTATAGATGGCTTTAATCTTCACTGCTTCACTGGATGAACCGAGTGATAAAATGTAGGCTACATTAACACACATAGCCTGCACTGTGACTTGAATGAAAATGCTTAAATGTCAACTTAAATAAAAAGATTGGAAGATGAACTGAAAAGACTTGGACAAGAAGTCAGATTTCAAACTTGTTGCAGGAAATGAATGTGGATTATGAGGAAGTCTAAACTAGTTCTTAATTTACAGGTATTACTAGACTTTCAGGTGAATTTCTCGGCATAGAAATGCACTTGACTTCCTGCATGAAGAACATGTTCACTGCTGCTAAAAATAATAATAAAAGTTAATGTAATAAGTATAGCTTTGTTGCTTTGGGAGTGTCTGAGCATCTTTCTCATATCTTTACTGTGAAGTAAATACACAAAAACAGAAAGTAAACTACAAAAATGTACTTGACTTGTTACTAATCTAGTTACATGATGCATATGACAAATGACATTGTTTTCATGGCATGGTTCACATGCATAAGTCATGCTTGGTAACCAAACATGTCTATATCTTTCTAAGGTAACACACCTCAAGCCACAATCTCATCTCATTGATTTAAAACTTGACTCCAATTAGCCTTTGGAGAACTCATTATATTAGAGATTCACAGTCATCCTGACTTAAACTGTGTTTTTATATCTTAAAACACTTTCTGGTACCCCAGCATAATAAGTCTAATATTAAAAGCAATTTGAATGTTGAAAAAGTCTTCAACTCTAAAAACTGCGATCAGTATACTATTGACAACATGGTGAAAACATTTGTATTTTTAACAGATTGTGTTTGTCTGTTATTGTTACTTGCTAAAGAGGACCCTGCATCCTATGAAAGTGAAAGTGACCTATTTGTCAGATATGGTGACCCATACCCAAAATGTGACCCCTACATTTAACCCAACCAGTGAATAGTGAACACACACACACACCAGGAAGCTATCACTGCAGCACCCGGGAGCAAACAGGGGTTAGGTGCCTTGCTCAAGGGCACGTACCTGCCGGTACTGAGAATCGAACCGGCAACCTTCTGGTTATGAGTCCGACTCTCTAACCATTAGGCCACAACCTTGTAAGTATTTAATTGCATCAGATGTCCATCAGCAGATGAAGTTATTTGTCATGCTGTAATGTGATTCTGTTTTGTTAAAATAGGTGTAAGTTTGTTCAAAACTAAACCAGTGGTTATGAATCAACCGTAATTGCACCTTGTGGGATTAATAAAGTGTTAACCCTTAAATATTCAATACAGAATACAGGTACAGGTAAATTTGTTGTTTTTGTAAACAAGTTTTAGTTTAGCCAGACCTAAACAATCGGAAAGATGCGGCACAGAGAAGATCGATATTTATGTCCTAGCTCATACACAGCTTGTAATACACATACTGTAGGTTGAATACAAATCTGTGTACTGTGAGATGTATTGTATTGTATTTGATAACACACAGTCTACATTCTCAACTATTGACCATAGCATGTCTTATTATGTCTTATACATTATTGACACCAAGACAAACAAACAGATTGACATTATCACTCCAGCAATTTAGATTCACA
Source organism: Oreonectes daqikongensis (assembly GCA_026939265.1). NCBI lineage: Eukaryota > Metazoa > Chordata > Actinopteri > Cypriniformes > Nemacheilidae > Oreonectes > Oreonectes daqikongensis. The sequence goes on from JAOTQM010000311.1 coordinate 12,771,832, forward strand.
TATAATTCACATATTTACTTTACAGTTAATATTTATTGTTTCTCATTTTTATTGAATTCTAATAGGAACAAAAAAAATCTAAACTCATATTTTAAGTGTCTTGTTTTTTTTCCGTTGCACTCACTCGATGCATTAAAAAGAAAAATGTAGATATCAATATCAGAACTGCATGCAATTAATAATACAATTTATAGTGCAGGTCCCACAGACTTCTTGGAAAGTCCTTTTAGAACCGGTGGGGCTTGGTTTCTCCGCACCTTCTTTTGTTTCATTTAATGCAGACAAGCATCTGTCATTATTAGACAAGCCAATTAATGGGTGTGTAAGTTTATTCTTTTCTTTATGTATGTGTGGTTTTTCCATAATTCATGCATTTTTGTGCACCAAACATCTTCCTTGAAACATTTTATGAGCATGCAATTAAAAAGTGTTACAATATGAGAATCATTTTTGGTTCCAAAAAACCATTTACTTAAAGGTTCTTATAAAAATAATTTCCTTTTTATATTTCTTTTTTCATAAATTCTTCTGATGGTTCTTCTGATGTTCAAGGTACTTCATAGAACCTTGGTTTTTCTCTAGCATTGTTAAGCACTTTTTCACCATTTTTAAGAGTGTGAAATGGTCCTCAAGAATACAAAGCGAAAGTACAGTTAAACCTCCTCGACAGATGATTTATATAACTTTCATTTTGAAAAACTAGGAAAAATACAAGTATGCAGCATTATAAAAAAGAATAAGTCAAAACTCAGGAGGGTCACGCAAGGCCATGTAAGTCTAAAGTGACATGATCAGTTTAGTTGCAACAGTGTCAAGTATTTTTTGTAAGGAAAATGATATATTATAATGGTTTGAACCTGAATTCCCTTACATGAAAACTGTAGCACCAGACTAACGTGTCTTAAAAACTTGTTTTTTTATTTCCCCAAGCACAAAGGGAGGAAAGACTGCCAAAATCAAATGCACGACACCTTTGACCCAAGCTGTTATTTACCAGACAGGTCCCTTCTGACACTTTCTACTTCTCTTAACATCATTTTTAACATAGGGTTATAGTTTGTGGTAACTTGCTGTTGGCAATATATTCTGGAGTTTGTCATAAACTAAAGTTTGAAATGCTTATCTCCATGGGTTAATGAAAAGGAAGTCCCATCTCAAAATACATTCCTTACCTGAAGCACACATTTTTGTTGTTCAAGCATGATGAACATTGTTTGAAAACAAACATTTTCCTAGTATGGAGAAGAGGTTGGACCAGCTGGCAAGTATAAATTGAGGTATAAAGTTTGATCAACAGACCTGTTCAAGCATCACTCACCCTTCTGCAGGTAATGACATCACATTACAACTGCATTTACTTAGTTACTTAAGATAAACATGCATTTGTCGATGCAGTTTTACAAAATATATTTATTTAATGATCAAAGTGAATTTTTATCATTTTAGAACATGACAAATAAAATGTTTTCAAAAATGTTTGGTTTAATGCTTGTAGATTTTCAGAGTGAAGACCTGATATTCCAGAATGCTGTATGTTTTTGTGCTATTCGCTGCCTTTGGCACCATGGCCTGGACCATGCGTAAGTAGGCCTATCTCTATTTGCCTATGCTGATGCCTCATATATTATATGTGCGTGTGTGTGTGTGCGTGTGTGTGTGTGTGTTTATGTAAAAATGTATACAGTTTTGTTTTATGATAATTGTTACTGCCTTTTTCAGCTTTACCAGATTTTTACTCTTACTCGCCTGCTGTTGGGGATGGCAGTGGAACTGAATTCTCTACTGCACATGAGGATCGGATAACTGGAGTGAAAGTGTATGAATATCCATACGGCCAATATATCAATGGGTACGTGTCAAAAGAAAACATTCAACAGTTAGACCATTACAATTAGACCAAACTGAGTAGATGATAGTAATAAAGACTTAGAAATCTTAAATACACATTTTTTTCACAGTATCTAAACATATGAGCTATTTGTTCTTTTTTAATCATATGTGACCCTGGATCACAAAACCAGTTTTAAGTAGCATGAGAACATTTGTAGCAATAGCCAAAAATACACTGTATGGGTCAAAATTAAAATAAAAAATGTTTCTTTTATGCCAAAAAATAATTAGAATATGAAGTAGCCTAAAGATCATGTTCCATGAAAATATTTTGTAAATTTCCTACCGTAAATATATCAAAACTGTATAAACTTTTTGTGAGTATGCTATGCTAAGGACTTCATTTGGACAACTTTAAAGGGGATTTTCTCAATATTTAGATTTTTTTGCACCCTCAGATTCCTGAGTTTTAATATTGTCCCAACAAACCATACATCAATAGAAAGCTTATTTATTGAGCTTTTAGATTATGTAAAAATCTCAATTTCTAAACATTGACCCATTTATTCTGCTCTAACTTGACCATTGATGACTTGTGTTTTGTCAGGATTCAGCTAAGATACGGAAATAACTGGACCGAACTGATTGGTGTAAGTTATTATGGCAACCAAGAAGTGATGACACTCTTCGAAAATGAATACTTTGTTCAGGTCTCTGGAAAGTATTACAGCGGCTACATCTCTGAGGTTATGTTTGTCAGTAATCATGGGCGCTCTTTGAAAGTGGGGCAAGCTTCTGGAAATTCCTTTAACCTCTACCCGACCCATGATGGAAGTGAACTACGTTTCATCAGTGGTCGACAGAATGGATTTGCTCTCACTTCCCTTGGGGCTCATTGGGCTATGTACCATAACAGAAACACAACTTCACCTTAAAGTCAGATACAGTTTGGGTTTATACCCATTATTTTATCATTCCAGTTAACAAATCACAGACTTACCTTAGTACTGTTCTTAGTGTTAAAATAAATAAATATAATCTCCAAATCAACACTAAATCAGTAGTATTACAAGAATGATTTACTCATGTTTATGTAATTGTTTTGCATAATCATGTTTATATTTTCTGTTTGGGCTTCTTTCATTATGATTATTTCTAAATGGCTTTGATCATTTTACTGTAACAATGAAATGTACCATAAATGTGAATTAAATAAAGCAATATAAACCTGAATACATGATCATGTCTCTTTTACAATTTTTTTTTTAAATCAAAACATTGTATTATGAAAATGAAAGTATAAGAAATACACGGAAGGGCAACTCAAGTATTCCTAATTAAGTTGCTTTTAAGAAAACTTTTATGAAAAATAAAAGAACACCTCTTTCTCCACAGTTGAGAGAAGATATTTGTTAATTGTGAACGAAAACACAGTGTGCATACCCCAAAAAACTAGAAACAGATTAGACAAAAGTATCATATCATAGAATAAACTTAGTTCTCATACAAATTGATACAGGATTACTGTGGAACTTAAAACAGACAGGTTTAAAAATAATCTATATGAATCAGATTGTAGAGTTTTGTGTGGACAATGACAGGATTGGGGATTTTTAGATTTCACCACACTGTACTGTACAAACCCTCAGATATAAGCAAATACATTATTTAAGTAATAATCAGAATCAGAAAGAGCTTTATTGCCAAGTGTGCTTACACATACAAGGAATTTGTCTTAGTGTCAGAGGCTTCCAGTGCACATACATGTTAAAAAAAGAGACAAGGTACAGGTAACAAAAAATTAAGTAAAAATAAATAAAAAAATACACATTACACATTTGACAAAATGATAATATACAGTATACTGTATGTACAGATGTGCTATATACAAATTATAATCCGTTATATACAAAAATTATGCGGGGGAATATGGATTGTGTATTGCACATGTTTATTGCAGTGGGAGGACATTTAACTGTTCATGAAGTAGATGGCCTGAGGGAAGAAACTGGTTGTTTTGGTGCTCAGTGCTCTGTAGCGCCGGCCAGACGGCAGCAGATCAAACAGAAAGTGTGCTGGGTGTGAGGTGTCTAGAGTGATTTTGCGAGCCCTTTTTCTCACTCTGGATAAGTATAGTTCTTGGAGAGTGGGGAGGGTTGTGCCAATGATTTGTTCAGCAGTCCGGACTATCCGCTGCAGTCTTCGGAGGTCAGTTTTGGCAGCTAAGCCAAACCACACAGTTATGGAAGTGCAGAGGATGGATTCAATGACAGCTGAGTAGAACTGTATGAGCAGCTCCTGTGGCAGGTTGACAGGTTGAACAGAAAACTGGTGAGCCACTGACAGACAGCGCTAGGAACGGAGAGCTGGGTTAGTTTGGTCTGGAGGAGTGTTGGGACAATGGTGTTGAAGACTGAACTGAAGTCCACGAACAGGATCCTTACATAATTCCCTGGTCTGTCCAGATGTTGTAGGGTATAATGCAGTCCCATGTTGACTGCATCATCTACAGACCTGTTTGCTCTGTAAGCAAAATTTTGGATTTCTTTGGGATGGGGATGATGGTGGAGCGTTTGAAGCAGGAGGGGACTTCGCACAGCTCCAATGATCTATTGAAGATCTGTGAAAAAATGTAGGCCAGCTGGTCAGCACAGGTTTTCAGACAAGCTGGTGAAACACCATCTGGGCCTGGTTCTTTACTTCTCTTTTGTTTCTTAAAGACCTGACGCACATTATCTTCACTGATCTGAAATGCAGGAGAGGAGGAGAATGGGGTTGCTGGAGGTGTTGATGGCTGTGTAGAGAGGTGGTCAATGTGGGGTGTTAGACCGGGGGTTTCAAATCTACAATAAAACTCATTGAGGTCTTCAGCAAGTTGTTGATTTGCCTCAGTGCTGGGGGATGGTGTCTTATAGTTTGTGATGTCTTTTAAGCCTTTCCACACTGAGGCAGGGTTGTCGGCAGAGAACTGGTTTTCTATCTTAATAATACTTCAAGTATTTAAAGTTACCTGTTAAAAGTATAATTTGCCAAAGAGAAAATTGCAGCTCTTAGGTAAGAGTCTAAATACTGTATTTTCAGTAATGTTAAAATGCAATACAAAGTAGATAAACGGTATAGTAAGCAGTATGTTGTGATTTGGGGTATTAATTATTAATTAACTTCATAATTCAGAGAAAAACGATTTATTTAAAAAAATTGATTTGCAAAAATAAATACAAGGTTATTTTAAACACATACAATGATAATAATAAGGATTTTCTAAAGTGTTGAATGATTAGAACAATGCTACAATCACAGCAACATTCTGTCAGCGTAATAGGGTTCAATTTTATTTATGATGCCATTTATTCACTCTCTTTAGTGTCTTCACTTGGCTTATGTGTCTTCACTTTCTGATCTCCATGATTTGAGAATCACGACTGTATTTCCTGCATAACACAACATAGCCAATGATGCAAATATCTGAAAAAGAAAACCACAGTGACTTGTTATTAATATAAAAGTAAAAAAGTGAAAATAACTTTATTTTGTAGCAATTGCACATTGTGCAAGACAATAAAGCAAAAAAGTGTTATTCCTCACTAAGTCAGTGAATTTCTGTTTCTCTTACCGTTGATGCCACCCAGCTAATGAAATAGTAGCGCCCCCTGTTGGCTAAATTCAATGATACAGCACTAATCACAAATGCTGTCAGGTAAAGCACCGAGGCACTGCCATTAAAAAATACTCCCTGTACATAAAGAATGAAGAAAACATTTTGGAAAAAAAACATTCCCAGTCAAATAAATTAATACCATTAATCCAATCAGAATCAAGTATTCAAACAGACCATGGTATAATAAAGATTTAAATGCAGATTAAAGTATTTAAACTTTTGTATTAATGTTGCATTGTACTAGAATGTAAACTAAAGTTCAGCTTTGGGAAGAATTTAGGGAGGACACGAACAAGCTTACTGAGACAAGGCTCTGAGTGAATGACTACTGTACAAAATATTACCACAGGAGAGGAGGAACTGACAAGTTAATAACTGTAAAAACTGTATAGTCAGTTATTGAATTATTGCCTTTGAGCTTATTGTTTTTCTATGGCCACAGCTGTACATTTGCCTCCATATGTATTTTGGACTTTTTTAACTATACCTGGACTTGAATAGCACCCATTTTTAATATAAACATTAATTTGTTTGGTTAAGCTGAGTTCAATGAATGCTTTATTTTTTTAATCAACTCACCAGGATTTTCCAGGGGACCTGAGGAATCCTGGTTTGGGTCATGGTCAGGTATAGGAGAAAGAGAATGATGGTACAAACCCAGTAGAAAACAGATACAAACATCACCCAAACCAGCGCAGGGGCGTGGAGGTAGTCTGTCCCACCGATCAGAGTCCACACCAGTAGTCCAAACACCTGATGTTGAAAATACTTTTGATAAACAGAAATACAGAAACTGGCTTTTTAAGGATTAAATGGGTATTACATGCCTAGTATACAGAGATGGAGAGATCAACACATATTTTAGATTGTGCAAAACATCTGCTAGAAAAACCCATTTTAATAAAACTAAACAGCAATGTAATAAACATTATAATGTTATTTGTCTTTAAACAGCAAAGCAGACACCACACCTATTTAACACCATATTATTCTCCAGAGCATTGCCATTCTCCCTTCCTGTTACCACTGTGTGTTTGATATTACTAGAAGACAGGGCTGCATGGCTGTAGATTACACCAGGAAATGAACTGCTTGGATTTGACTCAGAGCGTGTGGTGGACGGAAGAAGAACAATACAAGCCGAAAGGAAGAGTTTGTTTCCCAACTATTTTGTTTGGTCCTTTTCCTCTCTTTCCCTAGTGCGCCTATCTTTATTATTGACAAAAACATCTACATGTTGTTCTTCATATTCAGCATACTGTAGCATGTAATGAACAGCTATGTGTTTAATGGTATGGCATTAATTTAAAATAATACATTTTAATGCTTTCTATTACAAATACCACAATGAGCCAATTAGCTGTTTAACATAAATATATATAGACTATATATAATGTTCCTTTATATAGCCTAGTGGTCTTGTTCCAGTAGGGTTACCCAACACATATTATACGAATAGAGACCCACATACACCAACAGATTCCATTAAAAGCAAGACAATTCCCATTATACAGTAGGCTAACTATAAAATCCATTAAATATTTGTAATTATTTATATTTCTATTCTAGGCTTTGCTGTTATGACAAGTTTGTTTAGTTATTTAAAGTAGCTATCTGTAAATACTTACGATTTCACCCGTCATAAACACACCAGCAGCAGAGCGAATAAAGTTCACATCATAAGTTAAAGTGGAGTTTGACAGACCCAGACTCTCTATTGTGGAGTTTGTGCTGGTCCGGTCAGTGCGGCTGATATTAGACTCGACGTCCATTCTAACGAAACCACCAAAAACTGAAAATAATGGGAGATGATCTCTTGTAGGCTACTAGAGGAAATCAATCATACTATGGCAAAGGCTTGATTCATAATATTCATAAGTCTCCGCAAGCGACCTTTTCATGGCGTCATTAATATTTATAAGCCGTTCAATGGTCTCGCGGTACTGATGTCATACGTCGATCTGTCTGCGCAGCGCCGCGTAAAGTCGAACACGCCTAGTAAACCTATTAATATTAAAGACACACGACTTCGCCATAGTATGATTCTAAATTTCACTTCGCGTAAATTAATAATTGTTTTTCGTGAAAACACTTCATCCCCAAATAACGTATGAACAAACATCACATGTTTATATCACAATCTTTTGGGCGTATTAAGCCGACGACAAATCGAGAGACCAACAATAAACACAGCTGGTTAGCAACTCAAAATTGCAAGGAAGAAATTTGTACGAAAACATTACAAATGTTAATTGTTTTTATTACAAATATGTGACCCTGAATCACAAAACTTAAGTAGCACGGGAACATTTTAAATATATATAGCCAAAAATACATTGTATGGTCAAAATGATCGATTTTTCTTTTATGCCAAAAATCATTAGGATATTAAGCAAAGATCATGTTCTATGAAGATATTGTATACATTTCCTACAGTAAATATATCAAAACTTTATTTTTGTGTGTATATTGCTGCTACAGTGCCTCAGATCAAGAATTTTGAAGGCAAATTTCTCAATATTTGGATTTTTTTGCACCCTCAGATTCCAGAGTTTTAAACGGTTGTATCTCGGCCAAATATTGTTATTTTAAAAATATCAATTTCGAAAAATTGACCCTTAAGACTGGTTTTGTTGTCCAGGGTCACATATGAACCATAAGACATTAGGCTAAAACCAATATAAAATTCCTGAAGTTTTGCGCTCATTCTTAAAAGATTCGCTATAGTTTCAACAAGTTGCTAAAACATGCATTACAATTCCCATTATAACCACTGACTCGTTGTATTTTTTTCTTACGTTGGCTATTGTAAAACAAATCGCTTGTGATTCATTAAAAGGAAGACAATGTGCCAGTATTCATAGCTCTTTTTGTCATTACAGTCACAAGAGGGCAGCAAATCCACACCAGCGATTTCTCACCGGACTTTCAGTTCCGTTTTTTTCCAGTACTGACGGTTGATCTAATCTGAATGTGTTGAATATGACTCACCTTGGTAAGTGTTGTATTCTCCAGTATTTTATGTAAATGCTTTCCAAAATATTGAATCATGCAAATATTTATTTTTGGCGAGAATATCAATTGTAGGCCTAGATGTAATATCTAATCCCAGTTGCATGCTTACTGTTAGTTATTTACATCATATAACTGATTTCAATTTATAATGAAAACAAACAAATAGACAAAAACATGTATTTATATGTTATACAGTAGTCTATATAATATAACCCTTCACCTATTTTATTTGGTACTTGGTACACCCCATCCTTTCTGACAGTGCTACATCAAAGGATTGCTCTCGCTTTGTTGATCTAATTTTTTATTTATGACTAAACAAACCTGAAAATGCCATAAAAGCATTTGCCCAGCTGTGACTCACTGCTGCCAATACAGTCTGTAACAGGCAGAATCAGTGAATAAATCTTAAACTATTAAATGAACATAGATAGCTATATTATTAACACATATATATAGTCATTACAAAGTGCAAATGAACTACTAGATTCAGGCAGATTTAATTAAATATTTAAGAGTTATTCAAGAGTGAATAATTATTAGAAGTAAATTAAATACATTTTTCATGTAAATGACCACTTCTATAGTGACCACTAGTTAATTTAAATGCTAGATTTATTTAGAATCACATTTACATCCAACAAAAGGATTTATAATCTTTATTATATTAAATTTTAGAATCACAGTGTATTTGATGGAATAAGATGCCAAACATTTTGGGTGGAAAATCCTGGCAAAATAAGATGTTCATCGCTTAACACACTGCATGGAGCCAGTTTGTCTGTAACCTCTGTTAGTTGTTGTTCACAGCGGTTGCCATGTAGTCTGTTGTAAAGGTTAGGCTTTTAATAAATGCACAGTTTCAGAGAAAGTGATTAAGTTATCTCAGGAGGAGGCGTGCTGTGAGACTCAGGCTGGGATAATGCTTCATTGGCAGTAAGTTAAAGAGGTGAACATTTTCAACATAGAAATCGAATTAAAAGTCCAGTCATTATTCATTTTTAATGTAGAAAAATGAACGAACATAAGGCTACACTGTATGTATAATGAAATGTGCTGTACAAGTCAAATTACTATTTTAGTTGCTGTAAATTGCTTATTTTTTTCATAAGTTAAAGTAATGTAAAACACAAGTGGTCATGACTTGTTGATCACATATTTTTTACAGTGTATGTGCTAACTGTACACATACACAAATGTCATAATACATTTCTATGAAATGAATAGTATATAGAAAAATCACTATTTATAAAACTGTCAAGGAGAATTTTGGCTCAACAACATTAAATACAAAGCTTTCATGAACTTCTATCATATGGCCTGACTTGAGAAGAATCTGAGCCGGGTTCCTGTTTGTTTCATGTATTAGAGTCTGAGGTCAAAAGTTCAATGTCACATACTTTCACTTTGTAATTTAATTGTAGCTAATGGCAAAGTCAGGGATGTGTTGAATTTCTGCTGTAAAGATCATTAATCGACTCAACTTATTATGTTGCTTCGGTCATTATTAATGAATTATTAACCCTAAAGACTATTATTAAGATTTGTATGTTCATTATTGTTTTGGGGAAAAATACATGTATAAAATGATTCAAATAATAATAAAACATGGAAAATATTTATGAATAATTTCACATATTTCCTTTAACTGTATTTACTATCCATATTTAACCGTATTTGTTGGCAAAGATGATAATATTCACTGTGGATAAAAATGAAAATAAAGACCAAAAAAGAAAATGTTCTCAGTGAATATATTATCAATAATCAAAGGGCTTATCTTCTCATTCTTTATGTTTGTGTATGAATGCTTCATGTTTAAGAGTCCATACTGATAAATACTCCTCATAATGCAGGGATTGTTACTGAGATTATAGCAAAGACAGTGTCTTTAAATCAACAGCATTCTCTCATCCCGTGGAAGTTGTTTATATCCTAAAAGTGCAGAAGTCAATACTAAAACTTCATGTCTGAACCTTTAATTACCAGATCAATGTAGTTTATCTGTATTAAAAGATTTAAACCTCAACAGAGTTTTTCTAATTTTAGAATGATGAAACACAATTGGATTTTAGGCAGAATATTTCAATGGAGATTCTTTGTGCAATCCATATATGTAGATTTTTTCACAATTCTTCAATTATAAAATAGTTTATATTTTAATTAAAACATGCACAAAACATACAATGTTAGGAATATAGAAATGTAAAAACATTGCTAATGAAAGAAAACACACAAATTATGTAAGGGATAATTGGCAGCCAGCTGTATTTTTGGAAAATAGAACTATATAGGCTGGATGTACATTATCCCACTTATTACACTGCTATACTTGCCATATGAGAAAATTACTGGACACAAAATCCTGATTTGAAATATTTCAACTCATTTGTTACAAATATAAAGCTGTTAGTCGTCGTCCTTAAGCCAAGACGCAACATTCAGACAAAAACATGTGGTTTAAACATTTGTAAATCTCATTCAATACAATCTCATGCATATTTACATTTAATTTGTTTTAAGTTAATTATTTGTAAGGTCAAGATTACTCACAGTACCCAGATGACCCTGTGTTTTCATAGTGTTGTGTAATAATCCTAGCTAAAACAGATATTCTCTGTGAGGATGATTCATTCACTTTTTATCACAGATCTATCCCTTAATGCCAAGTCAAAGAGGTTGTTCTGTTGCTATTGAGCTATTGTTGTCACAGGGTGAAGAAGGGTCAAAGGTTAAAAGAGGGCTGTGATAGTCCTGACACTGTTGCTATTAAGCATCACAATACAAACAATCTGCAACTTTAGCCAAAGATGTTGAATTTTTTAACTTTCACTACAAACCTTTAAAGAGTGTGAAACTCTAAAAACTGTAAAAAACTAAAAAGTACTTTGTCAAGTATTGATAGGGTGAAAGTGTCCCTCCGTCGCTCACATTCTCAGTTACCTCAGACCTAATGACGACCCCTGAGGACGGCCACATGCAAGATGGAGTCCTACAGGTAGCCTCCTTTTCACTTTTCAAGCATGAAAATGGTTATCGCGCCATCATAAAATCCTTGAAGCAAAACTGAAAAAGGAAATTAAACTGTCTGAATTATCTTTTTTTTAAAATCATGAATGAAGAGTCTTTCATGGTCTCTGGAGCAAGAAAGATGTGTGTTTGAAGAAAGAGGGGGATGGTGAGCCTGCATTAAGACATTCTCATCCCTGATGAACCTCTCCGCTGCATGCCTTTTATTTTCTCTTCACTTCACCCAGGATCCGGCACGGCGGTAAGCCGCTTGGAGAATCATTGAAAGGGTGAACGAAGAGCCAACACCGAGGGGATTAATTATTTCGATGTCTAGGACCAGCCTAGATTTACCAAACCACTCAGAGACACAGGCAAATCCTCTCACCTTTGTATGAGAACAACATACATGCAAACATTTCAATCCAATGTCCAGAGAGGAGCAGAGGATCATGGGAACAGACAGGCAAAACGCCATGGTCAGTTTACAGCAGATCTGCTTAGCCTTGAAACTAAAGGATATAATCAATGGTACTGTTTGAATGAGGAACACAAGAGGACTAAGAAATCCATTCCGACCACAAACTGACCACTGATGTCAAATAAACACAGGTGATGTAGTTTAATCCAAGTGAGTTTACACTCAAACAAACAATATATGACTAATGCTGCATTAGTACTTGTAACATTGATGTTTCAATGTTGTGAAATACTTTTAATTTTACTAAAACCAGACGTTAATTCTGGGTTTCAGAATTATGTATCTGGACTGCTTAGCAAACATGTTTATAGCTTAAAATGATAGTTCACCCCAGAATGAAAATTCTGTCATTATTTAATGACCCTCTTGTCATTTTAAACCTGTATGACTTTCTTTCTTCTGCAGAACACAAAAGAAGATATTTTGAAGAATGTTTGTTAACAAAAACAGTTGGTACCCATTTACTTTTGTATGGACACAAAACCAGTGCGGGACCAACGGTTTTCTGTTACCAACATTCTTCAAAATACCTTCCTTTTATTTTACAGAAGAAAGAAAGTCATGCGGTTTAGGATTGAAGAAAAATGATGACACAATTTTCATTTTTTCAATCACTTTAACATGCAGTGTCCTACATACTGAATATAAATACCAAATAGGCAGAGATTCCCATGTTGACTTAAATCTGCAGTTTGTAAATAAATATATAATTCAATTTTGTGTGGTGCATTAGAGCACACCATTTTTAAAATTGTGTTTATTTTTCAGATTTCTCAGAAATTCTTCAACCAGTCAAGCTTATGTGTTACAATCTTAAAAACAATTCACAAAACATAATTTTCATAATTCGGACTGCATATCGTACAAACAAAAGCTGTGATTATTTCATTTACATATTCATTTACAGCATATACACACGTTTTGTTCACGGTGAAAACATTCCTGGGACTCTCTCTGATTTGAGTGTCAGTGATGTGTCTGTGTGGAAGTCAGGGCCCTCGGCTGGGGCCCGTTTCACAGTGCTAATGTATTTCACCCAACACAGTATGATCCACATCGCCGCAGGTAATCCATGTCAGCTGCCTCATTTATACTGGCCTGATGCTGAGGACCAATCAAAACACTACATTCATGCTGTTAAACTGCACCCGGACAGGCCAAAGTAACCACTTTTAATAACATGCCTTATTTTTTCTGTTTTAAAGATCAGGTAACCTCTACATACTGATCACGCGTGCATGCTGATCAGAATTGTTCCAGCTGCAATGTGAGGTGGAATACAGAAGTGTGCTTTTTCATGATAACATTCATTATATATAACAGTGGGCATCATTATAACATTCTGGTGGAGCAATGTGCGGGGAAAACATGTGAAAAGGAGATCTTTGTGGATACACAGATTTTTGTTGAGTGTAATATGTGTGTAACATTTGCCATGATATTATTCTATAGGTGTTTTATGTGTCTATTAATAATGATGACTGTGAGTATGTAATTGCAGTGACTATTACGTGTGTGTGTGTGTGTGTGTGTGTGTGTGTGTGTGTGTGTGTGTGTGTGTATATATATGTCTATTTTGACACCGCCCTCTTTACAGCCTCTGCCCTGCTGTGCACTAAGAGCACAAATCTATTCTCCTAAATGCCTCCCTACTGCCAGAACACACACACACACACACACACACGCAGGAACGCACGCACGCACGCACACTTCCACCCTCCTCCACAGTCACTTGTCAGCAAAACCAGATGTCGCCTCATAATTGGCTGATGTGGGCACCCGCAAAAGCGAAGATATTATTACACACACACACACACACACACACACACACACACACACACACACACACACACACACACACACACACACAAGCTCACCTCCCCACAAACCTAACTCCGACACCCCTGTACTCCACCCACATCCCATCATCCCCTTCTTTCCCGAATCCAAACATCCCATTCCCTCCTACTCTACGGCAATAAAACCTTGCACATCCGGAAATTATTCAAGCCCGTAACGCTTCAATGTAAGAAACTGATAATCAAGCCTGATAAGTCGAATAGAGCAGTGATCCCGCAAAACAATGCCGAGGCGAGGGCTAAAAATGGCGGAAGATGTTGGTAGTTGTGGGAGATTGGGAGCGGGTCTGGTCTGTGGTTGCGTTGGTGGATTACTCCCTGACACAGGAGGTATGTCAGAGAGTGCATATCTAATCAGCATTCCTGAAACCGAGCCGGGATGAGAAAATAGATCCCAGTCTTAGTATGGCGGCCCCCCTGCTGTGCTACCTGTCAAAGCCAATATTTCTCCTTCAGTTCCCCACAACAAGACCACATTTACTTCCTTTCATATATTACCCACCATTCCCCTCAACGAACTCAAGCTGCCATTTGTAATTGGTATGTGTAAAGGAATCTAACACATTTAAGTAAACTCAACATGCTCATTTTAATGTAATAAAGAGAATAAAACAACTATAGTTGTTGTGGACGTGGAGAAGTACATTGAAAGTCCTTTAGTATGTGGTGCGATGGATCAATTTGCCAAAAACAAAAATACGGATAGAAAAAATGGAAGAATGCGGCGTGCGGTTTGATTCACATCACATGTACGGGCAAACTCATGAGCGCTTGAGAGCAGATTGGTGGCAAATTTTTCTTATGTTTTGGTTGGATATTCCTATAACTTACCAGGGAAACACTCTCCCTGTGTTATGCAGTGAAAAATCATTTGCATTTTTTTTCTGCGAGTGTGAAGTATCAAAGGCTGGCCCCTGCTGAGCAGCGAATAGACAGAGCTGGCAGAGGCATGAATTTTTCAGCAGCACTCGCCCTCCCTTTCTGTCTTTCTCTCTTTTCCTGTCGGTTCAGTCGATACGCTGCGTGGACGAGAAGCCCAGGCTGCATGCGAAATAGCCGAGCTGCATCCCCGGAATTCCACTGGCTTCGTGAAGCGGTACCTGAATAACAAATTAAAAGTCGATGTGTAAATACGATTCTTGCGTAGTGTTTTGTAACTGCTTCAGAAGTGATTATGCATGGCAGCTGATGTGATAAATTGTGAAATCTTCCATATGCTTACCTCTGTTTCACCGCTGGGGATGCACAGTATATGACAGTTTGTTTAAACCTTCAACATGAAGTTTCGGTTTCAGTCAAATCTCACACTTAAGAAAAAATGTTAATGTTACTGTTTTACATAAATACTGTTCATTTTATCGATTAACTTAAACGTGTTTACATTGCCAAACCATACATTGTGATGATGCCATTAAAGGGTTTACATTTTAATGTGTTAAGAGTCTTTTACAACAAACCCTTATACATTAAGAGTCCTGGATGATAACAGAAAAATAAACAAATACATATTTTCAACAAAAATAAAATAAATAAAACAATAATAAATCTGAAAATGAAAGGCTAACATACTTGTAAAAAACAATGTTACACTTTCAATTATAAATAAAAACAACCGCAGTTCTCAAAGCTCCTAAATTTAACATTAAAACAATAAAAATCACCAAATCAAATTTACAACAAACACCTTTAGAAGAAAACCTAAATGTAATTGAATAATTAAAATGTACAAATCAAATATACATAACATAAATATGTGATTACATCATGAGTAAATAAATGAATGAGCGCTCGAATACATAAAAGATGATCATGTGCACCTGCTAAAGACAAGTGTTTCATGCAAAAATGTGCTTTAATACGCATTTAAAGTGTTCAGGTCATAAATGAATGATCATTGATATGTGAATGTTTACGTTTATGCATACGTTATTCATCTGCAAACGCACCATACAGTTATTTCTAGCACAACTAATGTCTTGATCCGGCAGCCGTCTCCCTGTTTTCTAATCAACTGTTTTCAGCACTGCTATCAATTTGCAAATAATGTATTTTTGCACAAGTCTGGCAGGTGAGCTCAAAGACATTTCCATATTTTTAACTTCAGCACGGAAGCGTGCAAATTCCCATGCCTGCATATATTGTTATGCTGAGCAAAACTCTGTGTAGTGCCATTTCAGTCGAGCCTATTTATTACAGCAAATAATTGAATGGTTCTGTTTAAAAAGCATCTGTGACTTATGCTGTTAAAAAAATGAAAGGCTCCAAACCAGAGTTCCATGTCAATGTCACATAGCTCGGGAAAAAATGCCTCCAAATGGAAAGTCCTATCAAGAAACAAACAAAAAAAATCACTGTTGTTCACACACAGTTATTACTGTCTGTCTTCCACTAGTTTAGGGACCATAAATTAGTATTATGCAGGAGTTCTGAATCGTGGACTGAGCACAATATTATTGACGCTTCGCTCAATGCATGCCAACTCCTGATAACTCTATTTAGTAAGCGTGTTAGTAAGCATAACAGTAATAATCCAAAAATTGAATGTCTTCTTTCCCCCCCAAAAAAACCCACATGGGAAATGCATTAAATTACCAAGATTGTGCTGGAGAATAAGACTCGACCAGTCCTGCGTCCAATAAAAATAAATTTCGACAATTCATTGCACGATTACTTTGACACATCAGATAAAAATAAACATGTCCACTTCCCCAACTAACACAGATTTGAGCCCCAGTATGTGGTTGTTTCGGGCACGTATCATCTTAAGCACATGGTTACGGATAGTGTTTGCCAGTGTGTTGGAGTGTGCCAAGAAACCTTACAGTGAGGGAGTGAGACATGAAAGAAAAAGAGCCACTTAAGATACGGATCTTCCATATCCTCTCGGGCAGCACTTATATCTGCCATTATCAACTTCTAATAGAGCCATCGACACTATCTCGGTGAGAGGAAATGTCATTTAGATGTGTTTAGAATCACATTAGGGTACACAACCAAGGTGTAAGCATTAGGATTGTATGACGGCTGTCTCTTGCAGGCCTTATTTTTACTAGTACAGCCCCTGGGGGCCCAAAAAATTATGATAGTATTTTTGCTTAATGTTTTAGGACCTTAATAGTGTCGCTGGAAATGCTGCCTGATGCTGATAAAAATGAGATGGGCTGATGGTCTCCAATATACTGAGAGCTCTAAAAACTGAGCCAAACTGAGCAGTTTGAGTACTATTCGTAAGTCAGAAGTTCCCTTGTTTCTTCTACTACTCAAACAATGTGAAAGTTATTTGAACAAAATGTTAACCGGTTAAAATTATGAAATGCATATATCACACACTGTAAAAATAGCTGAGATGTTTTCTTCCCAGTGTTGCGTCAAAAACCATTGGGTTGTACATTAACGCATGCTTTGTTGTTTCCATCCAAAATGCTGGGTTATTTTAACCCATTGTTGGATGAAAATAAACAATTTCACAGTTGGGTTGGTCCTTTTTTTTTTGAGTACAGAGTGACTGCAAGTTATGTACTTTATATATAAAGAGAGATTGACTTTGGATGGAGTTTTCTGTCCTGAACACATCATCAGAGTTTAAGTCAACCTTGGTCATCATTGTGAACATTTGAAAAAACACTATAGACATGAAAACCAATACAGTTACACTCTACATACATACAAAATGTTACATACATGGTCCTTACTGCAAAACATGAGATCCAGGGTCCAGGTCTATCCACACATTTTATATACAAGGTTTGCTCTTATCAAAGTCAACATTTGAATAATAATATTTCAAGACCGGTCAAGACCACAAATGTTGGAATTACATTAAATTGCTGGTGCGTTGTCTGATTTATCTGTTATTTATCATTAATGTGATTGGATGTAAAACTTCCGCCTTTAAAAGCAATCATTGACTTATTTCTAATTTGATTTCTTTTGTTACGGTTTGCAAGCAAGAGATGAATTGGGGATTGACCTAAAAGAAATCTGTTAACCAATTTAATACAAAGGCCCACATTATCCAAGATGTGATTGCAAAGAATGTACTTGTATGTGATCTTGTTTATTTATATTATAACATCTGATGTTGTTGCTGAAAAATGTGATATTGATTATACAATCATTCAATAACAAGGAGTTAATAAGAGACTTAAATTTTAGACACAATTACAAAAAAGGTTTTGTTCTATTTTGGCAAGAACTTTTGTGCATTTATGAGCAACAAACAGTTATTTTGCTGCTAAAAGTGTAAATAAGAACATTTAGAACGCATGAGTCTGTATTTATGACTTTTTAGTGTTATGTGGATCTTTTAGATTAATTTTCCTGGACTTGTCTCGGTCTAAGCCTCTCAAAGTCTTGGTCTTGTCTTGGTCCCGATACCCCTTGGTCCTGATCTTATCTTGGTCTTGGTTAAGGGGGTCTCGACTATAAAACAATAAGTAACCCAAACCCAAAACCTAAAGCCTAAAAATATATGTTATTAAAATCCTTTATTAAAACCCAACCCCAAAACCTTAAATCTAAAATAATGTTATTTAAATCCGTTATTAAAACCCAAACCCTAAACCCTAAACTAACCCTAAACTTAAAAAAACTAAAAAGTACTTTATTGAAATCCGTTTTTAAATAAAGTTTGTTTTCAGCAAGTTTTTCTGTCAAAAGAATAACTTTAGTTTAATTTAGTTATGACTCAATGCGTAAATGGTCAACACGAGTATGGCGTGTCTTGTGGTCTAAACGACAGCAGGAATCTGTCGACCAATCAAAATTCAGTGGAAGGAGACTGGATCTGGATCCAACCTTACCCCCTGCATCTCGCTTTCTTCAGTGAGGAGCCACTGTTTTTTGGGGGGGCAATTATTGCTGACCAAAAAATCACTTAAAAATAATTGATAATTGTTATTTTAGATCAATTACTGTTGTAATAAATTAGACAGGTGTCTAATTTAACGGCTTAGATCTTTATAGTGATGTGTAGCATATAGTTTATTTACAACTGGTCGGCTTCATCCCTTTTTGACCCAATGTTGAAAATAACCCAGCATTTTTAGAGTGTAATTTGCATGTAAAAACATGTTTTTGTATTTTAATGCATGAGGCAGTAATGCAGCACTAATTCCTGTGCACATTTTTATTGGCCCTGATATCCACTAGCTGAATGTCAGACTAATGCTATAGCTGTGTCTGTCAGAAACTATAGTCTGGCCTTTCACCACCAAAAAATGTCAAGTGCAAGTGGCAGCTGAGATTGTCTGGGAGATGATGAGAGTATGAATGTATGTGTGTGGGTTGGTGAGGGGGGTTTGTGTGTGCTCGGGGAGCCAGGAAAAATCTCATCATGCCATATTGACCCATCGGGACTGGACCGTATTTACATTACTTGGTCTAAATTCCATATTCTGCCATATTGATTGCTATATTTAAAAAAGTGAGAACGAAAATCAAAAAGAAGAATCGGCATCCTTGGCGAGATTCACTCAAACTTGCAGTTTTTGACAGTTCTCTGTCACCTGTTTCAAATATTTATAGACATACAAGCTGGAAAACCTCATATAAAGTGAAGGACTCTGAGAAAAGTTCTTGCTAAGAGTAAGATTGGTTGCATATTCTGAAATTACACTTAAACAATATATCTGGTCGTAGTTCATTTTGTGCTTGTACAATAAACAAAATTCCTCCCATTTCCCGGGACTCAACAAAGCAGTCAATGGGATTGCCTGATTCTGCTCCGAGCCTATGAATGTGACAGTGACCTTAGCAAGCTACTGAGCACCTGTTTGTCGTTCTACATAATGATTTTTGACAAAGAGAACAATGACAAAGGACAGTCATCCTCTGAACAATGCCTGTTGTGCTCTTTTCAACGTAAAAGCCAAAGGGATCGTGGGGGGGTGGGGTGGCTTGTCGCACACTAGGAAATCACACGAGGCTCCCAGGACCGGATCAAAAGGAGCGGGTGGTGCTCTGGTCCAAACTGTGTCCCTTTGTGTCTTTGCACTGAATAGATGCAGAGGTGAAACCAGAGGCAATGCAGATACAGGCACCTGAAGAAGTGCTTTTATCAACATGACATAAATTAAAATAGAATGTGCTTTAAAATGAGATATATCATTCTGTCATACAAAATGTGAATAACATTTAGTGCTATAGTGTTATATAACAGGTGCAGTTGCAAGAAATATCTCAAATTAACTAAATGAAATACTTGCATGTAAATAATTATCAATGGTCAATATTAAAATTATTTGATAAAATATTTTAAAGATTTTATTACAAACTAATCATTTACATTCTGCAGTAAATACTTTGATGGGGAAGGTACTTGTCAAGCTAATAGCTACTCATATAAGCTAATAAGTAGGGGCCAGTACATGAAGTACATCACATACATCCAGTGCGTTGTTGTTGCTGACTATTGCGGGGTCTTATATGGATGCACATTATGCATGGAAATTTACTACAAACATATTTTATTAGTACAAATCTTCTGCAAGGAAATCTGTTTCTTAATGGCTTCAAGCCAAGACATGAAGTTCAAACCATACAAACATAATCTCATATGTTAATATTACGCACATATGACCAATCTGAATCAAGTATTGCAGACAGCCATGTAACCAACTATATTGAACTAGCATGTATCTTTGTGAGTGTTACACATGGTCAAGATGAATCCAAGAAGAACAAACTCTTCAAAACGACTTCAGAGGAACACAAACCGCTAACCAACACATGTTAACCTACATGTAGGACTGACAATGAAACTGAACTCAAACAGGGGTATAAATACAAAGGAAAAACAGACAGGTCAACTAAATTAATTATTAAGATGAGAAAAATAACCAATAAATACCAACCAGCAAAAATGAAACAACAGGCACACGTTACACCAATTGGGTTGCCGACAAAATTAATGCTAAGGTTGCATCAGAATTTACATTAGAATCTATTCTAAAATTAATCTAGACAACATAGCTTTGAAGTAAGATCATCTAACAAACCTAGATTATTTTCTAAAATGTATGTAATAAACACTATTAATGTAATAAATTTGTGGACAATTCCTGCGTTTTTTGATATATAAATTTTCAACAAGTGTATTTATTACCAGTATACTGAATTATCCAGACATCAGAAAAATATCAGTCAATGCACACGTTTTCTGTTTTATAAGAGGAAAAATGAATTAACAGTTATGAATGACAACATTAAACAATTAAAACGTGCAAACCAGAAGAGATAATACCCGGAGAAGGGACCACCAAATTAACATTTTCATGTGCTCATTCATAAAGAATATAGACATTATAAATGTGACAATTCACTTACCAGACTATGGAATTACCAGACTATATTGCCAAATATCGATATTGATAAAAACCTTTGATAAAAACTTTTCATCTTAAAGTTGACATTTGCATGTAATTGCCCTTGTATGTCTCTAAAAGCTTTGCAATTGGACACTAAAGAAACTCTTTGTGTGAACCAATTTACTAAAATAAATTTAACTTCAAAATGTCTCATATGAGAGAGAATGGACTTATAAATGAGCCTGGAAAAGCTACTCTATTTGGAATACAAATAAAAAAGAATTCATGATAAAGAAAATAAAGAAATAAAAGTTACCAAACAAAAAAGCTAGTTAAGTTAATCTTTTCCCAAAACCCATCTTGCATATTGTCCATGGACTGGATTAGTACTGTAAAACAAAACGGACACCAGCTAACATGTCAAACATCTACGTCTCAAATATCACCGGTCAGTTTGACACACAGACCTTCAGGCTGAATTTTCTTCTACTAGAACTCATGATCCTGTCAGCACATGCAAAATAATGTCAAACTCCAGCGTTATCTGACAATTCTGATAGCGTGTCCAGCTCTGCTCTCACTTATAATCCTTATGGTTTGTCCTTCCCATCATCTCTCTCTTTCTTTCGGCCTTTTTTTGTGTCTTTTCACAAAGGTACGTAATGGAAGAGAGCACTCCTATTCTATATTGATCACAGTTAGTCAGGGTGGGCTGTCAGTAGAAGGCAGTGAGTTCTCTCGCCCATGACAGGCTAGAGGAAGAGCCAAACTGACAGCCATAGTTGCCTTCAATAAAGATAGATAGAGAGAGAGAGGGTGAGCTGAATTTGGACTGTCGGGCTAGAATGACAGTCGCAACCACATCTGGCACCCAGGTTGTCTCAACACAGCTTTTAGCTTTGGGTAGATCAAAGCCCATGCAGACAGCATTGATTTCCAATAGGGATGCACTGGGAAATTTAATTGTACTATCTTAGAGTTCGTGCACAGGGTGTTTGTGATAGCTACAATCGATATGTTAACTTTTAAAATGCATTCATCAACATGCCATGGCCAAAAATATATTACCCGGTTATTGTACATTAATGTTAATTTCTGAGCTATTTCAGTAGTAAAGATAGCTTTTAACTTCTGTAAAGTTAAAGTGGCACTACTTTTCTAGGTGGATGAATTCCTAGTTATGCATGAATGATGAAATTTCACAATGGTGGATTTTGCGCCATATTGCTTTTTGAATTTTCGTGTTGTTTTCCTTCTATTTCAGTTGCCATTATCTTTCGGTGAAGATTGTGTTTAAAAAATTTACAAGATTAAATGATTGGATATAACAGCAGACAAGATTGATAAGAGATTTGGTCACCATATGTGCTAAAACAGATGTAACACATAACATGCATGTGTAACACAATTAAGCGTATGGTTACAGATTAGTTCTGCATATGTTAAATGTTTATGTGTAGGCCTGTAAGATTTCATTGCATGACAAATGAAGTGTTTGATTAAGCATCTTTATTTTTATTTAATGTTTTTAGTTGATTAACAAAAATCTGTCAAGTATAAAGAAGTTTTTCCTGATTCACTATGGAAAGCTTATAAAAATGATTTAAGATTTGAGCTGTCAATTTTGTAACATTATTTGACTTCAGTCTAATGCAACATGCAGTTTTACATAATGTTTTACACAGAGATGTGAATAGAGAAAAAAGTTATGGATTGGCGCTTTATTCAACAGTAATATTCCTTTAGAGAAAGAAACAAGTTGACAAAAATAACACAGCATTGTCTCTTAAACCCTTCTTTAAACTTCATCCCAGTGACTAAATCATGCAATAGCTGTTAAAGGGAAAGTCCACCCCAAAAAATCTGCCATCATTTACTCAGTTTTGAGTTGTTTCAAATGTGTACACATGTCTTTGTTCAGATGAACAGAAAGAAAGATATTTGGAAGAATGCTTGTTCTTGTACCCCATTGACTACCATAGTTGAAAAAATTACTACAAACCTTTACTGGAGGCAGGCAGGTGGTGTTTACAGAAGTTATCATTAATTTAGAGTTATTTCAGGCAGTCACAACCAGAGAAGGTTCCCTGCTGTGAGGGTTGAGCACAGCATCTCTATTCTTCTGTTGCACTGATATCTGAATATCTGTCTGTCATGCAAAACAGTGGAGTGACAGAGGAAGGAAAATCACCTGTCTTGTTTTGCATGGATAACTGTCACTCTGATAAAGCTGTCTGCATCTGACAGCTCAGTGTGTCTGCAGTGCAAATATCAAACGTTAGTGGGGTCACTTCATGCTATAAAAGCAATTAGCCTCAGTCTGATTCCACCAACATTCTTATAAACTTGTTCTTCTTTGTGATTTATGACAGTCTATATGAAGAGTTTGGTTCCAAAACGCTATAAATCCATTTTCAAAAATATTCAAAAATCATGTTTTTTGATTGTGCATTCCAATTAATATCAATCAAACTGCAGTTGTTTAGTTTTGATTTAAGCCATAATAACAAAAAAAATACAGCTAACTAACACAATAAAAACATGATAACAATAAAAAACATGAATTTTGAAAACATTTAAAAATGGATTTATAGCGTTTTGGAACCAAACTCTTCATATATACTAAAGAGTGACATAATACATAAAAATTACTTTGAAACAAGAGACACAACTCTTTGCCTTAGGTTCTGCGTTCTGAGTAGTTTTGAGATATTGAGCTTCAAAATTTTGGCATTTCATTTAGCAAAAATGATAGTAGGAACAAATCTATTTCATAATGACCCTAAATGTATTCTAATGTACAATATCAACATTTTATGAAATTATTAATAGATTTTTGGATTTTTGGAACAGGTCAAATGCAGATAGAACCGTCTGATTCAGAAAAATCACTTTCTGCTTAGAATTATAAGGTTCTATTTGCAAAACATTTATTAATGTTATTAATTATTTCATTTTTGGTAAAACATGAAATAAGTGTTGTAAAAAGGTGTGAAAAAGTTACATATACATTTTTTTATGACACTTCATATTTTAAGATGCATTTTTCTTATTAGTAGTGTTCCATACTCTGAATTTGTGCTCTGCATTTAACCCATCCAAGTGCGCACGCACGCACGCACGCACGCACACACACACACACACCATGAATACACACACGGAACAGTGGTCAGCCATTTTTGCTGCGGCGCCCGGGAAGCAGTAGGGGGTTCCTTGCCTTGCTCAAGGGTTTCACCTCAGTCATGGTATTGAAGGTGGATGAGAGTGGTGGTCATTCACTCCCCCCACATAAAATCCCTGCTGTTACTGAGGATCGAACCTGCAACCTTTGGGTTAGACTCTCTAACCATACACTCTTAAAAATAAAGGTGCTTAAAAGGTGCTTCAGAGCGATGCCATAGAAGAACCATTATTCAGTGAAAGGTTCTTTAAAGAACCCTCTCTTTCTTACTTTTTAATGTCTAAAGAACCTTTAAGGTTCTTTGTGGAACCAAAAGGTTCTTATATGGCATCGAAGAACCTTTTTAAGCACCTTTTTTAAGAGTGTAGCATACAAGGTCGTGCTAATTGTTGTATCTAAATGTTTTATCCACAAAAGGTGAGCAGAGATGAGTATGGCTGAAATAACGTATAAATTATACAATAATATTGTAAGATTTAAGGCATTAATATGAGAGAGTATAGAAACACAGGAATTAGTAAGCAAGCGCTGCTGGCTAGTAGAAAAAATACTGTAGTTTGAGACAAGAGTATTAATAAAACAATCAACCTTGAAGTTACTTTTAAACATTGTTTCCTCAGATATTTTCCACTGTCACTGAGGAGCCCGGCCACATGACAAAGAAAGCTGGTCCTCTAGTGTGCATTCAAAGTGATACCTTTAAAACTCATTGGTTGTTGCATGTCTTGTGACTAGTTGTCATGTGTATGTCACATGAGAGCCAATGAGATATAAAGTCACTGACATATGCCATTTTGGATTTTAATGCTAAGATGTTTTTGTTTTGATTTAATTTTTCATCGTTTTTTAGATGACTTTAAAATGAACATTCTGTTATCATTTACATCATTTTATTTCATTTACTCATCCTCTTGTCATTTTAAACCTGTATGACTTTCTTCTGCAGAACACAAAAGAAGATATTTTGAAGAATGTTGTTAACTGGCACTCATTGACATGCATTGATTTTGTAAGCTTCAACAGGCTAGGTCCTATATAAGAACATAAAGATACAGCATATTATTGTATAAATCTAAAGAAAGGAAGTATTTACATCTGGGATGGCATGAGGGTGAGTATATTAAAAGACAATTTTCCTTTTTGCATGAACTATTCAACCTGATCTCACAGGAAGTCGTAAGTATTTTACGAGGTGGCTAATTCGTATGAATTTATACGTTGTGAGTCGTACAAAAACGTACGATTAAGCAATACTCAAGGCCCGCCCCTAACCCCGCCCCTACACCTAACGTCACTGGCACGACAGCAAACGTACTAAAACGCACGACTGAGATCGTACGATTTTATTCGAATTAGCAAAAATTTGCTACCTCGTAAAATACTTACCACTTCACCGTGAGATTGCGTAGAACTATTCCTTTAGCCGTGAAAACAGGGCTTAAGAGCATAATGGTTTGTCTTTACTTTGGAAAGTTTTTTGAAAAATTTCATATTTTGTAAGTAAGTTCAAAGTATAATTTAAATGGTCATCATATATACAGATTAATCTTATCATGTACACTGATCAAATCAGGCATTTGCATATATTGAAAGGGGGTTTTAAAATTCTAAATAATTCATTTATTCAGTTATTGGGGGATTGGCTTCTCAGCAGCATCAGTCATCTTATCTGTTGTTGATATATATCAGTAAAACAGCAGAGAGGGACTGGATTAGTCAGATTTGCGATTACATTGAGTGAAAATCCTGACTCTTCTCTTCCTTTCAGGACTCTCAGTTCTGTATAGTTTCAGTTTAATGAAGCTCAGATATGTGTCGTTCAATCTTATTGAGTCTCCATTCAGTCCTTGAAGCCAGTGCGCGTCCTTGACTTTGCTGTTGAAAACGTAGTATGTTTGCCGATCGTAGACAATGAACCGTATCACAGAATGATAAGCGTTATCAGTAACTCTTTTTGAATAGTGATGATTTGTGAAAGAGGGAAGAAAACAAGAACTGCATTTCTATTGTGTTCAAGGTGATTAAAAATCTTTGTGAATTTGATGTGAATATGAAGGAATTTGAGGGCACCTTGTAACAGTGAAGTAGATTATTTATTTAGTTTTAAAACTCACAATATTCTGCAAAATGGCGTGCGACTTGCATAGCAACTGCTCCTCATATAAAATAAATATTTGTTAAACACACTCCTCCTCAAGCTCATAAAATGTGTACAGAGGCTATGCAGTGGCCTCGACTCGCTGGCTACAGGATCAAGTTCATGTCAAGAAATGTAAATTTTTCAAAATATTGCAAAGATCAACAACTCGCTCAAAAAGATTTGCTGGCATACAAGCATCGGCAGCGCTGCCTCACGGGGGCCGCTGCTCGAGGATGCACGGGTCCGAGGTTCCAGGCTGCTTGACACGCTGAAGAGCGAATCACGGTAAGCTGTGGAGACGGGAGAGGCGGAGGTCAGCTCACGCCCGCAGGCAAGCTCATTTGCATGCGTTTAGGGGCGGGACCCGATGGTGCTCTGTTGCGGGCATGCTCAGCAGGACATCGTTTACATAATTGATGAAATATGATAATAATGCAAGCTGGCGTTGGCTTGGCAGGCTGGAGCAGCTCCCAAGGAGCCGGGCCTGGGCGAGCCTTAGGATCTGTGGCCGAGAGAAATGGGGAAAGAGTAGGAGAGAGAGACGGAGATTAAAGCCTGGAGCAGAGTTTTTTTGGGAGGTCTTGTTTGTGGATTGACGCACCTCTAAAGACCACAGTGGCATCGCCAGTGGTGGCCTGTTTGCCTTTGTGTGGTTAGTATTATGAATATTTAACATACTGCTGTAAGGCACACTGAGCCTTCCAGCTAACGTAAAGACTTATTTATGTGCTAAACCAATACAAGCATATACGCCTGTACATATAGCACAGGGTTATTTCTATTCGTCTATGAATTAATCGCGATTAATCGTTTCCAAAATAAATGTTTGTGTTTATTTAATATATGTGTGTGACATTTATATTTATATGTATATGTAAACATGCAAACATACATGTTTATATTTTAGAAATATAGGCTTTTATAGGCTATTTATACCTAAAATAATAGAATTTAATATATATTTATGTAAATCACAGTTTTACTGACTATGGTCATGTTGCAATGTAATTGTATAACTTAATACATACAGAATAAAACGATAGATCATCATGCATAGTTGTTGTATTGATTTTTCTTTTTGTAATTGAGGAATACAATTTTTTTAACTCCCATTTGCTGCACAATGCTGAAATGTTCAAGTTCCTATTACTGATGATGTCATCGTATTATTTGCATACTGAATTATAATTGGTCTTCTCTTCCCTTCACATACTTTCACTATATTTCTGACACAACCAGGACCAATCCTCACTGTCTCCCACAGAGACACATACTCATGCACACTCTTCCTCTCTCTACACACGCAATCACGCACGCACGCACGCACGCACGCACACACACACACACACACACACACACACCCACACACTAGGTCATGTTGTCTGCACCCTGCTCTCTTTACACCCAGGCATATGTTGCAGCAGAGTCTGGATCAATGCCACATGCTAGCCTGCTGCCCCAGCTCCACTCCCTGCTCCCTGCCACCTGTGTTCCCTCCCTCAGCGCCCGGCTCCGGGCTCTGCGTCTCCGACACACACCTGTGACTAGGAATGAGGTTCCAGCCGAAGCTCTCTTGCACCTCAGAGCTGTCACTCATCCAACTCTTTTACAACACAAGTCCTTCTGAAAACCCCAATGGAACCTACTTGCAATCTCCTCGAATTAAGCAAATGTACAGCCGCCTCCTGTCAGATGCTGGGAAATGTAGAACGGTGGTAAACTAGGACAGTGGATGTTTTAAGAATAAAAAATATTTTTTCACTGGAATGTTTGGGGAAAAATATGGGATATACATACAATGCCCAAGATTAGTCTAAAATGATGATTGATTTTACTATGGATGCCACTTTCTCATGAACAGTTGAAGGTATAGTACACCTAAAAATAAAAATTCTGTCATAGTTTACTTGCCCTTATAACATTCCAAACCCATATGACTTTTGCAAAGGAGATCCTATAGAATATGCAGCTCTTCTCAGTACAATAAAAACATAGTAACCAAGAAAAAAGAAAACCTTCACACAACTCAGTATTGAGTAACAAAACTAAATCTCACTCTTTTCACACATTAAGATGTGTACTGGCGAATGGCATAGATGCCTATGTGTGGTTTCAGAAGAAGAAAATGAACACTCCTTTTTTCTGGAATTATTGGTGTTTTAACAGAGTTTAAAGCTCCCATTTTCCTCTTTTATTTCATTTTATGAAATAAGAAAGTCATTGAATATGAAACAACATGAGGGTGAGTAAATAATGACAAGATTTTTCTTTTTAGGTGAACTGTTCTACACCAAATACACACAGAAAATCCAAAGGTCAGCTTTCAGGAGATTGTCAGACTGGGCCACTAGAGAGAAGGAAAAAACTGCTATTTTCTTGATGTTTAAATGAATGCAAAAATCAATTGTCAGGTCAAACTACAAGATACAATTCAACACTCATCAGAAGTACAGAGTTCTTCTGAGATTTTGACTATCAAGTCAGTTTTGTCACTAGAATCATGATGGTTCTGTACACAAGAGGAATGAAATGACTTTGTGATAATCCTCAGTCACATTGACCCACAGGGATTGAAAGAGGCGCTGCTGTGTGTATGTGTGTGTTTGTGTGAGCATTCATCTCTTCCTGATCATTTCTGATGGTGCATTATCATTCACAGGACGCCACGGAGCGGGATTCAGACGGAGCGCAGGGGATTAATGATGACCTTATTGAACATCATCTTGATGAATTTACACGGCCTGAAAATACCTGCAAGCAATGATTCACTCTGATAAAAAAGCTCTGAAGGAAAGAAAAGGAGAAAAAAACTCTAAAGTTGTTCAGATAGCATCTCAACATTTAAAACCCCAGAATATTTTGAATGAACAAATATCATGAAATATACAAATAACAACTTCTTTAGGGACCCTTAATGGAAATCTAGCTGTTGTTGAAAATAATAATTGGGAGCTTCAATATGCCAGACATCAGTTTCTGGTATGCTAAAATAATTTTCTTTTATATTATATTTTTGGAAATATATAAACCAAAGACACACCAATAAGAAAAATGTCTGCACTGTTTCTATGTTGGTAGTCAAACGCAAGAAAATTTGTAATGGTGAAAATGTTGATTCCATTGTATCCTTATACACACAAAACATGTTTAAAAGCAAATTAGGCCCGCATCACATTAGTGAAATGAAACTCATGTAAATGTGTTACAAAAACATCAGAGGTCTATATTTTGTTATGAGCCACACCCAGAACACTAATCTGTCTGTTCACATAGCACTTATAATAAAGTGTTATTATTTATCAGACCTCTCAATCTGCTCCTCTGCAAATGTGGGCTGCAGGTTTGCGGGCAAACAAGACAGCAAGGGAAAGAGCAAAACTGATCACATCCTGATGACTTCCACATAAGTCTATGTTTTTGTGCACTGCTGTCACGCACTGATATTCACACTCATTGCTGTGCAAAGCATATGTAGGCCTGTGTGCAGAAAATAATTCAACGAAGTGTAAAAAAAGAAAAATGGTGTTTAAAAATGATTTGTTCAATAAGATTTAGATTTCTTTAACATTACTCTTTAGGCACACTGTAAAAAATTGCCAGGGATTTAAAGACTTAAACAGTATTACTTTACAATAAATACTGTAATCAGAATTTACAGTGAAATTAATGCATGCTAAATAATTGTCTTACAAATTACTGGTGATCAACAGCAAATTGATACTTACATTACAGTAATTTACTGCTCTCGTTTTACTGTGAATTAACATGATAAAGTTGTCTTTAACCATGCAACTGTAATTATATTGTTTACCACTGTAATTGTAATGAAGTCACCGTAAGTGTTCAACTTGGGATCTTGCACCTTGTATGGCCGTATTTAAATTTCTAGCCAAGTCAGAAGTATAACAAATGAAAGCATTTGTTAAAACAATGACAGGTTAGAATATAAAACATATTTAAGTTCATCAAGCTATTTTCGCATGAATATGATTATTTTGTTTCTGCAGCATTTTAATATGTTTGTAGATTAGTCTTTTACAATAGTGAATCAAGTGCTGAGGTTCATCTATGAAAGGCCTGACATCATCTTGCAATAAAATACATTTCTTCATATTAGTGTCACCTATCATCAATACATAAACACTACAAAACACAACTATGGTGACATAAAACAAATAATAATAATAATAAATATAAACTCTGAAGGTTACGAAATAAACCAACAACACAAACTGCTTAAAGTAAACCAAAAATACGTTCAGCAACACATATAAAACCAACTGTAGAAAAGTACTGTAGATTTACAATACATTTCTGAGATTGCAGTTAGATACAAGAGAAGTCCAACAGTAAAATTACTGTAAAAATAATGCATTATAAACCTGGAATAATTTCACACAAAAAAGAATTAACAGTGCAAAATTGAAAGTTGTGTAGGGATTGATAATAGATAATTATTAAATATAGATTTAAGTTTTGTGGCTTTAGTTCATGTCTATTTTGCAACATACTTCTTAATGTTGAATAAATTACTTTTTGTAAGTTTTGCAGACTTCAGGAAAATGGACCAGAAAAATTGACAACTCCCCAAAATACCATCAGCAAGTATTATTTGTTTTACAATGGGGGCTGTCACGACATCAGATTTTTACTTCACGGTTATCGCCGCCAAAATAATTAATAACTATATTATTACAATTAAAACATCTATTGTTTTTTCACAAATAATGTTATCTGACAAATTCATGTGTATTTTCTACTTTTCTGGCCAACAAAACTTAAAATTCTAATGTAGGGATAAGAAAGAGGCTCCTAAATCCAGACTGTCCAGAATTATGATATTATCAAATGTGTAGAATGAACATGATTTTATAGTCAGTACTGGTATATTCTGACACCCCCAGCATTTATGCTGCGTTCATGGCGTATGGAATTACCGTTGTTTCAAGATGACACCACGTAACGTTATGTTCAAAGCTATTCTGCTTGAAGTGTTTTACACATTAAAATTGTGTAATTATAGTAATTGGGATATGGTGCGAAAAGGGGAAGAGTCCTGTTCCCATGTCTCAATCTAAATAAAATCTGAAAATGCGTTTACACAAAAAAATGGTTAACTATTTCCTAGCATTAAATTGAGGGTTATGAGCTTTTAATTTACAATCTTTTTCTGAAGTTTATCAATAGCTGAAACAGAAATACCCATATTTCATGACCAGCAGATTTCCCATGAACAAATGTCTGCAGGCTGCTCTATCGGAAGAGTTCTGAGATAAACAGAATATGTTTATTCACACTTTGGTCAGTCTGCCCTCGTAGAGTTCATTAAAGCCAATGATGTGCCTCAGTGTTCACCCTACAGATTTGCATCATTGGCATCATCTGAGATCCAGATCATATCCTGCAGCTTTGAGCAACCAATCCACACATCTTGACATGTTCCTGAGTATGTATCCAGTATGCTTTTCCT
This sequence comes from Oreonectes daqikongensis, assembly GCA_026939265.1. NCBI lineage: Eukaryota > Metazoa > Chordata > Actinopteri > Cypriniformes > Nemacheilidae > Oreonectes > Oreonectes daqikongensis. Next base: position 12,803,782 of record JAOTQM010000311.1, read on the forward strand.
CATTGATATGAGACAATCATCATCTTTGTTTTAACACAAACCGGTTGTTACTGATTTCGATTTTGTGGTGAGTTAATACACATTTTCCTGTAGTGATTTGGTAACCAGCCAATGGAAATCATAACCGATCTTGATTAAGCCTCTATTTTGGAGTTCAACCACGACCCTCAAAAACAACTACTGTCCTAGTTAGATCATCCTCAGAGGCCATCCTAATCCACTCTGATCACCTGGGCCCTAAAGAAACCCAGATTTTTACCTAAACGCACCTGAGTGTTTCTAATGCCTGAGCCATATCTATGTTTACCCCTCCTGCTTCCATTGTCCACATAGCCTTTCCCCCAAACTGAATCTGGCCCAGCTGAGACACTGCAGATTTGGCACTGTTGTGCATGCTGTGGCCTAAAAAGCCCAAATTTCATGCACTCACCTGGGGCCAGCAACGGAGGCCTTGGCTTGAGCAATAAGCCTCCATTAGTTGATCTGGACCAACTAGTTTGCAGTTGATGGACAGCGTGTCCTGAGGTGCTGTCTGAACCCATGTGTCGGCTAAGCGAGTCTGGCTTTTTACCCATCTGCTGTGATGATCGGGCATGTCCCTTAACACGGGCATGGAGTTTTGGGGGCAACATTCGGCTGCCACCTGGCCCTTTGAATATAGTCATGTTTACAATAATATAAAGAAGCACAATTTGCCCACTAAATGTACGATACAGTCATGAGACAACACACACATGCAATGCACTCTACATATGTACAATGGGCTTTTTAGGAAAAACATTCTGATATTTTTTGTTATATATTTAAATGGCAAAAACAGAAATTGTGTTTTAACAATAGTCATTGAGCTTCATTCTTTTTGATGCAGGAGGGTTGAAAGGTTGCTTGTGTCCTATGGCTGAACGAATTTTAATAAATATTTTCATAGTATAATAATCTTATAATTATCTCTTTTGCAGGCCCCTTGCTGACTTGAGTTTGTGAAAATCCCACCACTGTAAACATTTTCTTAATTTTCCTCCCAAAGGACTTCCACTTTGGCACAAGTGCAGAGATAGCATACACGATCCAAGAAAATGAATGAAACCCCCTGGCACTGATTCTAGTTCAAGAGCAGTATCTCATTTTAATAAATAAGTATTCAGAGTTGCATCGCCACTGTGTTCCGTCACTTTAAATCCCTATATAATGCACAGATGGGGAAATCTAAGCTGAGTATGTTGTCAACAAATAAACCTTGTATTACATAAAGTTATTCCCGCAGAGATGTTATTAGCGCTAAAACTGTCACCCTATGATATGTGGAATGAAATTAGCATGCTTCCTACAGTAAAACTAGCTGTTTATAGCTTGTATTGCTCTGCTCTGACCAAGAATAGCTCCGCTCTTTCTTTGTCACCCTCCAGTGCTGAACCATGCTTTCCGATGGACTCTTGGGGTCCGCAGTTTATTTTTCCACTCAAAGGTCGAGAGAAGCCTGTGGTCCAACAGGCTAACTGCCAACAGGAGCTCCTGCAGGACTACTGTGCGTTCCACCCCAATTGGAGCACCATTGCCGGGGCCCTGGCCCATACCAACCCTGACATCTGTGTCCCTGCCGCTGCAGAGTTGCGGTCCCTGCGTCTGCGTGTGGACGTGCAGCAAATGATGGGTTTGTGAAGAGCCGTGGCAGTGACGGATGGTGTGTGGCTTACCAGACTCACGTAATTACAGGGCCAAACCAAGGCTCCGGGGCCCCGCCTGGTTTTCTGGGAAATCAAAGGGCAGATGGAGCCGTAGGAGAAACACCAAGGGAAAAAAACGAAACGTATAGCCCCGATCCAGTACCATTCTGTGATCGTGTTTGCGATGCAGCCATTTTAAGATCGTATTGAGTTGATATTTGAGGAGGTCCTTCACGTTTCTGACTCATGCAGTGTTGAGTTGTTGCCAACGGGTCCTGGAAGCTCAGGGCGAGATAACCCTGTATGAAAGTTGTAGTCAATTACTCTACATGGAGTCTAACTTTTTTGGAACAAAGCGAAACGGCAGTACGCTTTGAAAACGCGAAAATGCTTTTTGATCCGACATATCGATTTTACTTGGCACATCACGTGAACCCGTCTTAAATTAACAGTACGTGCTTTTTCAACCTGCAAACATCATCCATCTCAGCTGTTGTTCCCAAAGTCCCAAAAATACAAATAAAGATTTCTTCCTTTCCTCTTTCTGAATCTGGAGAAGCTCACATCATTATAGAAAACGGGAAAGTTTGCAGAGGGTTCCATCCCCATCACGTGCCGCTGATAACAATTCAATGTTTCAAACATGAGATCTCCTTAAAAAGTTGCCTAAGTGGCTGAGCTCTAAAGGTTGGAACAAAGGAAAGAATGTGGCAGCCCTGCGACTTGACACTCCACCCAACCGGCTCCAGTGCGTCATGTGCTTAAAAGGGGATTAGAGATAGAGACTGAACTTGCTGTCTGCAGCATGGCAAACTGTTGGCATACAGAGACTTTTTGTTTGTAATTCATCCAGTTGCTTTTAAAGAATAATTATCTGCCAGATATGGCGAAACTTTCTGCTGTTCCAGGGCTTCAGATTGGCAGACACTGTTGTTTCCTTAACCTTGAATACATGAAAGAGAGTTGAGATTAAAACACAATGTAACATTATTTTCTTTATAGGTCTCTTTCAAAGTGTTTGACTTCAGGAAAAGCTGAAAGATTTATTTTAGAGGCATTGTGGGACACATAATCCACATATTCTATATACAAAATAAGAAAGAAAAATCACAGATGATATCTTTTATTTCTCACTTATTTCTCCAAAACATTCATTGAATGGAGAGGAAATGGAGCATTCTGCTTAAGTCTTGAGGTTTAGAAGAGATCTCAACAATGTCACAAAATGAATGTTATTGCAAGATCTCAATATTTACTCAAATCCAGATTATTTGACCTATACAAGATTCATTTCACACCTCCATGCACTGTAAAAACTCTGTCCTTAACTGAACACATCATGCATCTAGTTAAGGACAACACATTTTGTGTTACTTGTAACTCAACCTTGTGTTGTCCTTTTCATTTATTTAACAGTAAACCAACATAAAATGACTCTTAATGTGTTAAAATTCAATAGCACAACTCAATTCAATTGTTTTTGGTTTTATTAGTAATGATACGTTTCATACGTAAATGAACTCCATCCATGAGTTAAAAAGCAACCTCCGAACAATAACACTTTCCTCTTACCAAACAAAATGCATCTGCAAGCAAATGATGTTTATCTCAGAATCAACTTCACCGTCTATTCTTTGCAGTTATTTTTAGTTGATCATTAAGTGTACACTGTGTATTTTTTAAATGTACATTCTGATATGAACATATCTCACTGACTTCCATCATTTGTCTCAAGATACCTTTCCAAAGTGACCTGACAATAAACACAGTGTTCATTCTGCACAACTTGACAGACTTGCATCCTTAAATTTGTCCAACATCACAACTCACTGAAAAGAAATCACTGCTGTTGAATTGCAAGGTCCTTCCACAAAAAAACAACAACAGGCAATAAAAGACAATAAAGTTTCAGTTTTTGTGTGAACAAAATATAAGCTACAACAGGAAGTGTGACTGGATCAGTGTTGTTTTTATTTTGCAAAATGGTGTATAACACAAAACAATCACAGTACATGGAGTTCAGAGGTAACATAATGTGGTGTCTAATGCCCATCTGCATTTGTGACCCTGGACCCAAACCAGTCTTAAGGGTCCATTTTTTTTAAATAAGATTTTTACATCACCCGAAAGCTGAATAAATAAGCTGTCTATTGATATATGGTTTGTTAGGATAGGACAGGATATTTGGCCGATGTATAACTATTTGAAAATCTGGAATCTAAATGTGCAAAAAATTGAAATATTGAGAAAATCGCATTTTAAGTCCTTAGTATAGCATATTACTCACAAAAATAAAGTTTTAATATATTTACAGTAGGGAATTTACCAAATATCTTTATGGAACATGATCTTTAATTAATATCCCAATGATTTTTGACATTAAAAAAAGAAAATTTTGACCCATACAATGTATTTTGGCTATTACGAAACATGTTCCTGTGCTACTTGTTCCTGTGATCCAGGGTTGCATTTATGTAAAGCATGAAATTTATTTCTGTATGTGTCTTCAAATAACTCAAAATGTATTTCCTTTAATACAATTATCACTAAAACCTGATTAAACCTAAAAGAATGATTTATCATTGACAACAGACACGTCTATGCAAATTACTATGACACGTACCAACACAAATAAAAAATATTGCCAAATATTATTTATGAATATTGAAGCTTATTCATGAAGCTTGAACATGATGAGGGTGGGAAAGAGGTTGAATAAGGACAACTGCACAGCGGGGGTCAAACTGCTCATCTCATTTGCACACTATCATTTACATACTGGTGGAAAAACTCTGATAAGAAAACAGGCTCTAATCTGAAGTCAAATATTTATTGCTCTCTTGAAGAGAGAAAGCAAACGCATTAAAAAACAAATTGCATCTAGATACATATCATACAACAAGGTTCCTAATATCTGTTTAGTTTTATATCAGCTGTAGTTAGCAGACTTAATATGTCAGACATTTATTATATATAAAACTGATTTATAATTATTTATTATTAAAAGGTAGCATTTGTGGCTTATTTTGCAAATGCAAACTTGCTAAAGAAGAACTTGTTTTACCATGCTGATACTGTGCCAGAACTATAATTATAACATCAGGTATTAATATGTTTACTGGGTAATATTGTAATTTGGGGACTATTATGAGGAACTGTGCCAAGTTGAAACCACATGCTTACAATTGGGAATTAAAAATGCACATTGTTGGACACTGATCTGAACGATGGGGGGATGAATATGGGCATATCATAACGGCTCAGTGACTGCATTGTGATTTATGAATCTGCAGGATGAGGCTAAATTTCATTGAATCAATCACAGATTGGCACATGTGGATTTAGCTTTTTTTTAATATATATCTAATTCCTCTTTTGATTTTCCAGGCGCTTTTAATAATATTATGATTATTAGATTACAGTCTAAGTATGCAAATATTCACATATTGCTAAATTATTTAACTGAGATCTTGTAACAAAAGCGAGAAGCGAGATGCCTTTGAGTAATGTATTATAGCATTATATTCATTATAGCAATTTTACTATAGTGAAGATACCATGAAGCAAAAACAGTATGTCACAGAAATATTAAAAAGATACAATTCAGTAATTGTTAATATTAATAATCACAATCGCCAAATCTTTGTATAAGTAATATATAATGTAACTGATGTCAGTGTTGCCAAGCTGCATCTGAGATCATTCTAGGATGTTGTTATCTGGACTTCTTTTATCAGAATCAGAATCAGTGTGCTTTACACACACATGGAATTTGTTTTAGTGACAGAAGCTTCCAGTGCACATACAGACAAGGCACAGGTAACAAAATAGCAAAAATAAATATGTAAAAATGCAATACACATTTGCCAAAAGGACAAAATTAGACAAAAGGACAATGGATGGTATATTGTATATACAGATGTGCTATATACAAATTATAATGTGATATATACAAATTATGCAGGAGAATGTGGACAGCTGTATATTAAGTCAATAACATATGTATAATAAATATGTGTATATGTATAGTTGTGTATTGCACGTTTTATTGCACAGTGGGAGAACATTTAACTGTTCACGAGGTAGATGGCCTGAGGGAAGAAACTCACGTCTGGAAAAGACATTGTAATATTGTTTCTTATAAGACTTTAATGGTTTGTGTAAACTTACTTAATATATAATTTAAATGCTGCACAGTCAGGTCTGTACATTTTGGCTTTAAACAGCTTTGAACACAACTGATCACATTTTAGATTTGTGTATAATGATTCAATAATATTTATAAATTGAAGAAAACCAGATTACCTGATTTATATTTAAAAAAAAGTTCAATGTTCAAATGGGAAAAGTTTTGACCAACATGCTGAACAGATCATTCCAAATGTCAAAATTTTAGACATGATTTTTATTACAATTTTAGAAAAATATTAATTAAAAATGTATATAAAATGCTCATAGTAAAACATGTTTATTGCACCATTACATTAAGATGTTACTACAAAACATTATTTGGTACCCAGTGAAAAAATTTTTGCAATTCACTGCACAAATAAAAACTCATTAATTTTCTCCCACTCACGCACAGCCTGCTGGGAAGTTCTCAAACATAATCCATATGCATTTACTAGTGTCTGAGACAAACTTCCTCACAACTTTGTGGTTCCTCACTCACTAGAATTTTACTTCTCCAGCATTTTCTCCTGTAGCAGTTAATTTGGTGGGGAACTACGTAATGAGGAAAAATAGTCTTCCAGCACTGACCTACTAACAACTCCACTTTGTTTTTATATGGCCATGCTAACATCCCTTAACAAAAAAAAACAGTGTGGCCCTGAATACATCACATCAGTTGTAAACAATAACATAAACAGCAGGCTCATTTTACAGTAAAAGATGCTGTTAGATCTTGCAGTACAGTTGAACTAATGAAGGCCACTTTCTCCCAGAGCCACAGCTCAGTGTCAGATACTGTAAGACTCACATTTTGTGTGTGTGTGTGCGTGTGTGCATGTGTGAGGTATACAGACACTCGCCCTGGTCCCATGAGAAACTGCCTGAAAGAGCCAGCAATGAGAGTCCCACCTGCTAGGGATGAGCTTTGGCATATCTCTCTGTGTGTGTGTGTGTGTGTGTGCGTGCGTGCGTGCGTGCGTGTGTGTGTGGTGGCGGATGTTGCGCAGGCTTCAAATTGGTCCCTGTGGTGGGAAGCTCTGTGCTTTTCAATATCTCATCTGTGTTGTTACTGCTGCAACAGCAAGAACTGCCTGTTTTCATTCAGTGTACATCAAACTGCGCATGAATGGGGAAAGTTTTGTGTTTAGAAACTTCCGTTTCCATAGTTTAAATGAAATCAACCTGGTGTCTTGTTATTTCTGCAGACACAAAAACAACATATTGGAAAAATAGATTCACATATGCACTTTAGCTTGTCTGACATTAACGTGTGCCCCATAAGGAGTTTTTCTACTTGACCTAATGCAATGTAACATATCGTCGCTGTCCTTCCGAAACCTCAGATGTCCAAATTCTTTCAGTAAATGTAAAAAAACACTGTACTTTTTACATGACTGAATACTGTGTTGTCAAAGATGAAAAGCCCTTTCTATTTCTATTTATTGGTTAGATATTTGCCAAACCCAGTGACAAACATAAAGGGTGACCAATAAAAAAAAAGTGTCAAGAAATATGGCGATACGAGGTTTCAGAAGGACAGCAGCGATATTCATGTTGGTTCAGTTATATTAAATAATATTTTAGCAATACAATCAGCAAAATGCAAATTATGCAGTTTCACAAGGTTACCATGCACTTTCAGAAAAATAGGCATAAACTGTATACACTGTAAAAAAGAACTGTTGGTTCAACTTAAAAAAATAAATAACCTGGCTGCCTTAAGATTTTAAATTAATTCAACTTAAAAATATTAGTTAACATAACGAGTTTGCATGAAATTCATTAGTCAACTAATTGTTTTTAAGTTGAATAAACTATTATATGTTATACAGCATATTGGTACCGAAGATCATTATGCACTTTAAAATTCTTAAAAGTTTTAACTGGATCTTAAATATCTTTGATAACATGTGCTATTGATCTTAGCTGTTGTCACGACAAATGTTTGTGATTGACCTCATTTCATCTTAAACCGTCACAACTGCTGCAGTCCAAGTTTTACTGCCATGATGTCACAGTAGGAACGGTGAACCCCTGTGGAATGTTGGCAGTAGTTTATCAGCTCAGCTGACTGATATGATGCACCAAAAGAGTCCAAGATCCTTAGAATAAGAAAAGTGGGATTTGATGACTATAACAGCCTGTCTTAAACACATTTTGGTGGCTGTCCGTTTCCTCGATAGCCACCAAAACAGCCTTGAAGGTTGCAAAAATAAAGCAATTATGGACTGTTACTCGCACTTTGGACTGTAATCACTGAAAATTAGGTACTTTTGGGAACTTCAGTCCAGCTGTAGAGACCACAGCAGTCTATTATTAGTTTGGTCCCTGCCAAGCCACAAGCACCAGATCGAGTCAATGTGCCGAGCTGTATTTCAGCAGAGCTCGCCTAAAGTGCATTTCCCGTTCTTCAGCTGGGTCAAGAGTTTGTGCACGTCCTGAGGACATCAAAACATCCAAGGGCTCCAAAGCCAGACTACGATCAATATGATCATATTTTTACCGTAAATAAAAGAAAATCGATGTTTTAAAAAATAAATACATGTAGCTATGTTAAGTCGTTGAATTTCTGTGATAAGAATAAAGAATAATGTGTAAAGAAGAAATCTGTTGTACAATATACACAATAGCAGTAAGTCATGTGGTAGCGCAAAATTATTAGTGTTTGTAGCGGACCATATTCGAAAAAGGTTTTTGAAAATTGCATGAGAAATGCCACAGATATTTCAAATTAAGTGTCCTTGATTTGATCTTGGTTGTGGCGGTGCACCTTCATGAAATGCATAATGCATTCAGGAATGTGCTATAGTATTTATGTATATCTTATTTGATTGCCCTACGGATGTTTGATTGCCCTACTTAAAATTCTTAACAGTCAGTTTTCCCCCTCTTACTGGCACTGTAGATTGCCTTAGCTTCAGTAAAGTTGTTTTCAGAACGTAAAACAATCAATAAACAGCAGGAAAAACAACTAAAAAAAAGAAACTGTTATAAGAATAAAGGAGCCAGCATATAAAAGAGGCATCACAATAACCATAATCAAATTATACAGGCCAAGCGTATAGATATATATTTTATTTACTTTGTTTTAGAGTATATTATAGTAAATACTAAATATGATTATAATTTACTAATTTATTATATTTACCTGAATCAAGTTACAGTTACACCAATTATTGTTCCTGTAGCTCAACTGTTATAACATTGCACTGTAATACTATAAGGTCATGGGTTTGATTCCAAAGAACACATAAATTCACAAAATGTATCTTTGAGGGACTTTTGATCAAGTCAAATACTTAAATGTTATGCTCAGATGAGGTAGAAACAACATGTATACTGTGCAATACTGTCCAAACTATCACTCTCCACATGGGCCACTGTTTCTCAGGACAGTCCCACAAAGATGCTATAATATAGAAGTTAAAGATGAGGGGTCCTAAGAGCTGACAGCAGCACTGACAGTCTCAGGAGAGAACTCTGATCAATGCTGGAAATTACACTTAATGCCTTTATTACAAAAGGTTGTGGTCAAATTAAAAATCAAGTGAAATCTTTTTGCTTAACTTTTAGTCCAATGTATTCAGTGCAAACATAATCTTGTAATATATTATCACAGAGCTGTGTTCAATGTATTGCACAGCTGAAAAATACAGTACATATGGCAGAAAATATCAAATAATTGTTATCTGACACACACATTTCTTCATTCGATTAAAAATGTATACTTGTGTGTTTATTGCAAATACACGTGCAATCTAAAAATATATACATAACTTTAGATATTGACACTATATCGCTGTCAGACTGAAACCTGTTTTTTCATAAATTATTATTGTTGGTCATCCTTCATATTTGTCTGTGGGTTTTGAAAATATTTAATATTTAACTAAAAAATACTGTGTTTGTCAACTTTCACAACACAGTTTTAACTATTGAAAAAATGTAGGTTTTTTTAATCTTCTGCAAAGTGACAGTTACAAGCTTTTAGTCTAACAGCGACAATATAATATTTATCTATCTTCCAGATAGACCACATATACAGAAATAAATAGCTCATGTTTGCGCAGGTGGTCCAGTGGACTGTGGCACTTGAGGTGACCCAAGTTCGAGTCTTGACTCCTGTTCCCCTCTCTCTCGTCCCAAAATATCCTGTCTCCCTCTCCACTAAACTATATAAAATAAATAAAAGCGTGATTAATCATTGTAGTTTTTTCAAATATTAACTTACTTTAGAAATTTGTTATGAGTCCATGTTGCACAGGTGTAAAATCAAATCTGTATTCAACCAACCGTCTGCTTTTCTGCAGGAGCTCCAAAGTGAAAAAAATATGAGAAAACAACCTAGTTTCCTTCATTCAATTCTGTACAATCAGAACGGCCCAAAGTGCATCTGAAGTGGTTAAAATGGAACATGATCACAGGACACGGCTAAATGCAGAACGGATTTCTGGTGCTGCAAAAAAATCGATCCGTCAGCCGAGAAACGTGTGGACATACATGTTGAAAAATCAATGAACAAATAAATAAACATAAGAGCCAGGGAGCAGGCAGACCATCGAATCCAAAAATCTGGAGATGTTTCAGAGTCGCTCAAAGGAAGAAAACAACAAAAGGTCAGAGGGTATAAAAGAGATCAACTCAATCTATATCTTTTAAAGAACAACAAAGGACGTAAACAAAAAGTAGAGAAAGTAAACAAAACCATCTTTGTCCTGTTGGGCAATACATGCACCAAATGTGCCTAAATCAGTTGCTGGACATCATTGACAAGATAATATGGATGGCTTCTATTCAACATATCAGAATTACAGGATTAGTACTGAGTTGAGGACTAGTGTCCAAGGAGACTGACAAAACATCACCTAATCCGTAAGTAATGGAGGTTATCAAAGCCACAAGCCCAAAACTACTGAGGACGGCCCCTCGGCTCAAGACCATTTGCATAACATTACACCTTTTTAACAATGAGCATTATGGCCGTATTGGTTTAAGTTCTCACAGGATCTCGTATAGCGCTTTGCAAGCATTCAATGGAAAAAAGCAACAAACCATCAGTGCACTTGTTGGTTTTTCTATGTGACGGGGCAACTTGCCAATATTAATATAAAAATGATACACTTTTACAATGTTGTGTCATTTCACTGATTTGCCACACAATGTCATGTGTATTTAATACAATATTGTCCCATATGGACAATAAGGCACAGACTTTTCTCACACTTTTTATGTTTATTAATACAAGTCTGTTAGTTTAATGTGAACGTACATTTTACATTTCAGACTAATAATCTATTTGTTATCATATTGTCATTGAACATCAATTCATTAATACAAGATTTAAAGGTAAAATTGTTAAAAGTTAAATGAACTCAATTAAGCACCATTTTAGCATTTTTATTATGCTCTTCATACACCTAAATGTTCTTTCAAAACACTACAGGATATTTTGTATTATTACACATTCTCAACTTCACCCAAACAAAGTCCAGATCTTATGTTCCTTACATGACAGATCCATCCGAATCAAGGTTCCCTCATCTAAAACTCAACATGTCACCCAAAAAACAGATGAATGTAGACAATAGTATGTGTGAGGAGCAGCATGTTCCCCCTGCTTTTATCCATTTTTTTAAATCTCTGAATTTCTTCCCCGCTTCAAAGACCATACTGTGCACAGTTGGGGGGCTTCAAAGCTTCAAGTCCACAGAATTAGGGGAGAGAAAAGCTGCTTCTGCAATGCTGACGGCTCAGAAATATCACAAGGCAAGCAACCAGAAAACCTAAAATTTCTTCTCCCTCATAACAAGAATGATGTGTATCTCCTGCGTGTGTTAAACGGAAGATTTGGATGTGATTTCCTCCACAGGATGACATCAAAGGTGGACGCTTTGACCGAGCCAGACCAGCTATGGCCTTTGTGTGATGCTCTTGTGTTCTCGTCGACATGAAGTCAACTCTAGGTATGTTGAAAGAAAATGCCGTCTCGTGCTACTTCGGCCTTGTGCGTTATTTTGTGTTGCATTGTTTCATAACTCTTAATACTGGGCTTAGAGAATGGGCATTTGAGCTTTAATGACTGTGTTGCACATTAGGTCATTGTGAGGGAACAGTATCTAAAACATTGGACCGAGAGAGCCGGTCAAGGTCTTTGTGAGGCGAAAGCATCGTATTGTGTAGGATTTTGCAAAAGAAATCTTGATTCTTAACTACAAAACCCGCTCGAGTTTTTCAGATGTTATTGGTGTGTCTATCAGAGTTTGGTGGGCTTCTGATTCTTCACTAATCTTGCATCTGCAGTTTCGTCCGCAGTGCCCTAAGCATTCTTCGATCCCCACCGCTCATAATTATGCATCGCCGGTCACATTTGAGAGGAAAAATAGTGTGACTGATGTAAAATAATTAGTGTGCTGTTGAATGGGGCAGCTCTATGCCGGTGCGGGATCAGTGCTGGCTAATGGGCTGTAAAAGGAGATTGCTACCTAGCTGTGTCGTGCCTCGCGCTGCTAAATAATGCAGCATGTGCACGCGCCGCACGATGGGCCGATCATACGGAGACTCTCCGGCACCCAATTATATTTTACCTGCCAAGGTGACACGCTAGCTAATGCTAATGGTACCTCATTACTTCCTCCCAAAACTATTTTTATATTTGAGTCTGGGTTTGTGCAGTATTTACTGCGTTGAATCTTAATCAAGTGCATGATGAACCTGGATGGTATCAGAACAGGGACAGGTGAGGATGTGAGGGAACAGAGAGAGGAGATGACTTGAAAAATACGTCAACTGTCAATGTGTTTACGGCTTGCTGTTTACTTTAAATTAAACAAGTTGGATAAAGAATATACAGCTTAAAATAAAACATATAAGCTGCAGTGATGATAAGCTAGAGATTCATTTGTGTTCAAACACAAGCAAGATTTTATAGAACAAGTTATTATTTGTGGCCTTCAAATGTTGGATCTTTTTAATGTATACCTGCTTAAGAATAAGAATGATGCAACACGTTTGTAATGTCTCTAGACATACATCCATCTCAGCCTCCATGCACAAAAACCTTTCGTACATTTTTTTATTTGACACATACCTATGAACATTTTCATTTCAATATTGAAGTTTGAATAAATAGAGAATTGTTACAGAAGAAAAAATTATGTCTATAGCAAAATGGCCCAAATGTGTCCACCAGTAGTTTCAAAAGAAAAATGTCATTAAATAATAAAAAACACAGTGCCAAAAGTTATGTATAAAAATAGAGGAAAAAACGTTCAAATGTTTTTTACACAAAGCAAAAGCATTGGTTTTACCCATGAAAAACTGGCACAGAGTCAATTTAAAGTCTCACCTCCATCACGTTTCTCGTATTTCCAGCCTCATGTTTGTGCACACGGCAAATACATTTAACCCGAGTTTGACACCCTGCATCACCCAATTAAAGCAGCACTTGATGGTCCATTCATCCAAAGTGCTTTTTTCACACTTTCAATGACGAAGCGAGTGGTAGCTCAATCTTGTCATCCGGCTCTTGCTACATTACACGTGAGTCTTCGTTTTGCCTGAAACGGACATCATTTGTCACAGCAATCACACATTAATGCTGGAGCAATCTACTTAATAATGTGAATTAGCCAATAAAGTCGAAGCTGTAATTCGCAGTTAAGTTTAAAATGCTTTCAAGATCCAATTTTCATATATGAAGCTTCTTGTGTCTCATTTAACAAAGTGCATGTTTAGTTTTTATTACTGTATACCTGTCGTATAATATCCTATATATTATTATAATGCCTGTATATAATATAACATTGTATTACATTATATAAAAATTTTAAAATCATATATTTGCGATTTTTTAAAATAAAAAATAAATGTATACCTAATATTAATATTAGTTTTAGCATTATAATAATAGATTTTCATAAATTGTTGATAATGTAAAGTGGAAATCATGTTACACATAGGGGACAATGTGAATGGTATATTCCAATGTGTAAAATAAATCAGGAAAAGAAAACAACTGCTTAAAAATTTTTAAAAATGTAAGCAAATTACAAGTAAGGTGTCTGTATTTATGCTAAGATGCTTCATTGAGAACAGATTGAGAAAATGTCTAAAACTGTAATTACTATCTATAATTTTCTCAAACACAACAATATATACATATCATTTAGCAAATGTATCCATGTTTGCATTGTCAATGTAACAATGTACAAAGAACACGATTAGATACTTTAAACCTAATATAGGCTATTTAATGAAAAGCTAAATTAGCATATATCCACAGGGCAGATACAGATTAAAACAATTCTAAATAATCATTTAGCAAAACATAACGCATGTACCAGTGCAGAATGCTAAAATTACACAGCTAAAAATACGAAATAATTTGGGTAGAAATTCATATGCATACATTTATAATTGGAAAAGAACACAATAACATGGGAAACATTGTTAAGTACATTAATTGTATATGTAATGGTTGAACATTTTAGCTAGTATTTAAAATATTTTAATACATTTTAATTGAATAAGTATTTAATATTATTTTTAAAATACACATTCTATTTATGTTTAACTTACACATTTTTGGGGGGATGCTTTAAAATGATTGCTATGTTTGTGCTGTAATACATTTTCATTATGGTTATTAAATCTTTTAAGAGAATAAACAATGTGTGCAATATTATTAATTATTAGGTATAATAACCTGCCTGACCAACCCCAACCCTTTTAAAGATCTCACCTCATATTTAATGCCCACCCAATAAGATTATTCAACATTGTAAAAGTGTTAAAGGGATAGTTCAACCAAAAATAAAAATTCTGTCATCATGTATAACTTTCTTTTTTTCCGCAGAACACAAAAAATATATTTTATATAACTTGCCCCCATTTACGTGCATTGGTTTTTGTGTCCATACAATAGAAGTGAATGGGGTCCAGTGATGTTCGGTTACCAACTTTCTTCAAAATATCTTCTTTGAAAGGTTTGAAATGACAATAGGGTGAGTAAATAATGACAGAATTTAAATTTTTTGTGAACTATCACTTTAAGTTCCCTAATACCAAGTTAGTCTTGTGCTTTGACGCAGCTTCATCTGCAACCATCTGCCGCTTTATTTTTTCTGATAATCCAAAAAATATGAAATATCTTCAAATTGAACTGTCATTCAAGTCTGTGTTAAATTGTGCCAAAGCTTATCGAACTGATAATAGCAGGGAGGGGGCTGGTGGCGAAACACACGCTCACACACGCAGACGCTCAGAGAGCAGATTACAGTCAGGGTGACCAGACTCAGGCATTCTAATGGTATTGATTGAAAACAGCAGGGGGTCCAGGGGCTGAGAGCATGAGATATTCACTCACCTGCAGTACAAAGTCACTCTCTCCCCGCACGCACACGCACACACACACACACACACACACACACACAAATCAAATCCCATTTGGGGCTGCTGTTAAACTAGCTCACTAAATTGGCCTGCAGCTCTCGGTCTAATACAGCAATAATGTCAGACTGTGCTTGTTTACTCTGAATTTTAATTTTCTGTTTCATTGCTCCTGGTTATTGATGTTTGCGTTATCACGTTCACTTTTAACTATTGATAAATAGGTGCCTGGGTTTTCATATATATAATTACTTCAGGTATCATGATAAAATGCTGAACCAAAGATGCAGCAGTAGGAGAAAAACATGCATATGCAAAGGACATTTTGTTGTTTAACAATTCTCTGGCAATGCCAAGGTGGTGGGTTTGATTCCCAGGGTTTATTCCGAATGCAATTTAGCTCAAAACGTAAATGTAAATGAGCTGAACATTATGAGAAAATGCAGGACTCCAGGATTATATCTCAGTATGAGTAAATGCATAAAAATGGCCATCCTCAGTGTCATATTCATCTCCCCTGCTTCTTTGTGTCTATGTGATTAGATCGGCGAGCGTTGCCCAGGATCCTTCAGTGAACTGAAATGCTGATGGCATCATTTCACAGCAATGTTGAGATGATTTGCATGATAGGTGTCACAGGGTACTCGCCTATGAGGATGAAATACTTGAGATGGATGAGCTCGTGCACATTACGAGTCATTTAACAGAATTGAAATAGATGTGGAAAGAAGATGTCTAAGATTGATAAATCATAAAAACACTCAAGATACTACAAGTATAATGAATGATATGTGTATGATTATATATGAAGAATATATAATTCTATTAATGCTTTCTTTCTATTGTGTGTGTGCATTCCAATTCCAATTTATAAAACAGAAAATGAACCATTGTTAGGCAATTACTTTACTTATTGTTTACTATAGTGTACCCTCATACCGAATGCTTCAAATTTGACAATATGAATGTGTGTGCAAGTGTATATTCCTATAAAAGTGTTCATGTGTCCGTGTGTGTGTCCGTGTGTGTGTGTGTGTGTCCGTGTCCGTGTGTGTGTGTGTGTGTCCGTGTCCGTGTGTGTGTGTGTCCGTGTCCGTGTGTGTGTGTGTGTGTGTGTGTGTGTGTGTGTGTGTGTGTGTGTGTGTGTGTGTGTGTATGGGGGAAGGGAGCTTAGTTAGAGCTCCTGGAGGCCTGGCTGACCGGCTTCAGAAGCTTTGCCTCAGCCCAGCGCAACACAGCGGGGAGTCCTCTACAAAACCCAGGAACAAATGTCACCAGTTCTCAAACCCCCCAACCAACTAGCCTTCCCATCCTCCTACACTTCTACACCCCCGGCACACACACAAGCTGCCTTCACAAACAGTCTTATCAGGGCTTTTGGGGAGCGGCGAGAAACAGGCGTTCCACCCGACAAGAGAAACAAATGCGACAGAGGGGAGCGTGCGCTTTTCCACACAGCTGTTGGGTAGATAATGCTAGATTTCCAATTGCATTTGAAGGGGATATGCTGTTGTTATTGTTATTGAGCGGTAAATTCTCCTCCCCGTTTCGTTGCCAGCTTGTTATCAGGAAGCAAGATGGAGGCAACAGGTACAAAGTGCTGTTTTTCGAAGCTGTTCTCGGTTAGGGATTCTTCAAAATAACCTCGGCCACTGAGGAAGAAATGAAGTGAGGGATAGAGATGGTCTTGTTTTCGCTCTCAGTGGTTTTTGTTTTAAGTCCACGGCGAAAAAAAAGAGCAGCTCTCTGCAGCACGAGCCCAATTAAGTTTTCGCGCACAAGAGCGTCTTAATCAGGAGTGTAATTGGCGGCACCCCGCTGAGATTGAGGCTGCTGAGAGAACAAGGTCTAAACCAACATGCAATCAGACATATTGAGCATCAAACTCTTCATAGTGTCAGAAAGTATCATTATGAACAATTAACGTTTTGGATAAACCTGCTGAAGCAGATCAAGTAACTTGGCATCATTAAAAAGTATGAAGGGTGCCTAAAAGCTTTTTTATTTGTTTTGCAGATTTTGTGATGCCATCCTGGTTTTCACCATCATATGTTGAATCACAATCTGTGAAAAAAGTTTTCACTATCAATTCAGCCTGAAAAAAGTCTCTGTAATGTATTCAAATTGTCATACATCTTAAGCTCTCTTATAGTTCACCCAAAACTGAAAATTGTGTCATTACCTTCATGTCATTTCAAACCTGTATGACTTTCTTTCTTCTGCAAAACACAAAAGAAGATATTTTGAAGATTAATTGATTTTTATTTTATGCTAACTGCACTTTTAAGTTTATACAGCCACGGAAACAATTAAAAGACAATTAAATTTCAAAGCATCATTTTAGTCTTTCTGAATGTACTAGTTAGTGTTTATGTACAACTATCATTCTTGTTTCATTCTGTGTACTACTAACAATATTTTTAACAAATTTCAAATACAAATATTGTTTCTATTTGCATTTATTTGCAGAAAATGAGAACTGGAGAAACAAGTCAAAATAACAGTAGTATAGATGCTCTGTATTTTTTTCAGACTTCAAATACTGCAAATAAAACAAGTTCATAATCACTTTTAAGCAATACAACAGTCATATTTGTACATGCTTTTGGGAAATTATTTTTTCAGTTTCATGTGTCAGTCTTTCACATTGCTGTTGGATGACTTTATGTCACTCCTGAGTTTTTTTGTTGTTGTTGGAATTCAACAGACACTGGACTGGATTGACCACAATACACTCCTAAAAAAGTGCTTCAAAAGGTTCTTTGTGGCAAAAAAGGTTCTTCAGATTATAAAGATTATTCTTTACAGAACCTTTGACTGAATGGTTCTTTGTGGAACCAAAAATGGTTCTTCTATGGCATTGCTGTTAAGAACCTTTTAAGCACCATTTATTTTTAGACTGTACATCTAGAAATGTTGGTTTGTTGGAATGGTCTCTTAATTTTTTCTGCGGCTGTAATAATAAAATTCATAACACTTGAATCAGAAGCTAACAGCTGGTTAATTGAGTTTATTTGTCGTAAACTTAAATAAATGTGCTTCACAGTAGAAGAACTATTTTGGGCTGAATGGTTCCATAAAGAACATCTGAAGAACCTTTTAAAAAAATATTTTTTAGATTGCAAAAAATGAAAAAAGAAATGGTACAAGAACTTTTGTTCAAATGGATCTTTGGGAAACTAAAAATAGTTCTCTATGGCATTGCAGTGAAGAACCTTATATAGCATAAATTCATACGTTGTGAGTCCTACCAAGCGTACGATTAAGCAATACCCACCCCTAAAGCAAACCGTACTAAAACATACGACTAAGATCGTACAAATTCATTCAAATTAGCCAAAATTAGCCACCTCGTAAAATACTTACCATTTCGCCGTGAGATTGCGTTTTCCAGCGATGT
Organism: Oreonectes daqikongensis; assembly: GCA_026939265.1. Taxonomy (NCBI): domain Eukaryota; kingdom Metazoa; phylum Chordata; class Actinopteri; order Cypriniformes; family Nemacheilidae; genus Oreonectes; species Oreonectes daqikongensis. The sequence continues at coordinate 12,822,406 of JAOTQM010000311.1, forward strand.
CATATAGAAGAACCATTTTTTGGTTTCACAAAAAACATTGAGTCAAAGGTTCTTTAAAGAATCATCTCTTTCTTACCTTTTTATAATCGGAAGAACCTTTTTCACCGCAAAGAACATTTTGTGAAACAGAAGGTTCTTTATGGAACCATTTAGACAAAAAAGGTTCTTCTATGGCATCATGAAGCACCTTTATCTTTAATCTTTAATTTTAACAGTATATAGTCTACTTGTCAAACTGACTTACACTGACTGATTATGAAGTTTAAAGTTAAGATTTCTGATGGAAAAGCCTATTTTTTGGTCCTAAAAAGCAGAATCTGTCTAATTTTTGTACAGCAGCTACTGAACAGAATCATGGGAAATGAAGCAATGAAAAATAGCAAGATTCTCATTTGCTACTAGCTTCAAGTTACTGAAATTGTCATTGTACAATAATATCCATAAAATCCATTCATTTTTAGTAATTCTTGTATTGTGTTTATTCAGTTTGTTTTATTGTTGCATCACAATAGTGCCAATGACGGATCAATACGAGAATTATGGAGATTGTAACTCAGTGTTGCATTAGCAGTTCAAAGGTCATGGGTTTGCTTCTCTGTGAAACACATAGCGATCAAATTTATAGATTGAACGCATTGTAATTTGCTTTAGATTAAAGTGTTTACCAAAAGCATAAATGTGAATGTAAATTATGTCCAAATAGCTCTATTTGAGTATTTTAATAATGATGATATACACAAATACCACATAAGGACTACATTTGTTTATCCAACAAACTTTGAAACCTCAGCTCAAAACAAGTGATCCATCCACTATGCCCATGATAAGCATTGGATCGATGGAGGATGAAGATTATCACTGCCATCAGTCGTCAAGTTACTGAAGAGGAGAAAGTTAAAGAGGAAAAGTCTGGGGGGTTTCCCTCCTCCTTTGGCTTGCGGGAGCTTGAACTCTTTTTAAGTCGGCCACCACACCATGGCTAATGGCCCCCGCTGAGCCTGCTGTCTCATTCCCCACATCAAGCCCATCGTCCCTAAATCAAACCATAGAAAATTGGGCTTAAAATATTGGGGAGAGGCCCCCCAAAAAAGACCCAAAAGCTGCATCTGTCGCCGGCTTACATGAAAGTTGGGCTCATCGGCAGTGCTGGTCACATCGGTCCTCTTTCGCTGTAGATCTGAGATGAAAAAGGTTCAGGCTGGGTGCTCTCCGTTTGCATAGCTGATAGAAAGCAGGATTGCGGGAGAAATAGTTGTCGTTCGATGTATCGGCCAGTAACGCAAGATGGATGTGGCATGCGAATGGTCTTGAGGAGGGAGAGAGAGGTGAGCATGCTGTTCCTTATCACCAATTCTGAGAACGAGCCAATGCTTCTGTTTTAGTCTATGGACATGTTATGGTTGTTATATTGAATAAAACGTTGTTGATGTTCCTTCAAGTGATATGGCTTTCGTTTAAAAGGGTGTACATTTTGTATTTTCTTTCTCAAAATCTGAGGCGCCAACAACACAGTCAGCATTTGCAATGCTAACAAGATTACATCATGCCATATTACTAAAAAATATTAACGCGTGCAAGCATTTTTGTAAGTATAGTCAGCTGTGTGTGTGTCGGAAGAATCATACAGCTGGTGATGCAGAGGTGAGGATTCTGAACAATGCGGCTTGATCAGGGCCAGCCTTCTTACAATACACACACACAAACTGTGTTCTTTTTTATAAACACACACACACACACCAGCAGCGGTGCTTCTGCCAATGCTGTCTGCATTCTGTCAGTCCGTCTGAAAAATGCATGTGACGCAACTGAAAAATTCGGAACATCCAGACGTGATTCCAGTGGGCAGAATGCAAATCATTGTGTTGAGGATGCTGTAAACTTTCAGCTCTGGCTGAGTTTGCTGTGGACGATGAAGGAAGCATTGTGCATGTTAGAAAGGGGAGCTGGGGGGTCAGTATGAGTGATGCAAGTCTGTCTGGGTGCACAGGGAATCAGATGGCGATGATTGCGTCTTCGGTATTGTTTCGTGTTCTTTGCCGATGTTACTTAGATGATGAGACATGTATCCACAACATCATGTGACAGGTGCATGGTGAAGACCATTTTTGATATGGCCCTTGCAGAATCCAAAATTGTGTGAACAATAGAAAACAATAGAAAAAAATCATTGTGCCCTGCAGAATGTGCGTTTCGCCTAGCACCAGCCAGCCAACCGGACATAAAAAAGTCAAAACCAGAAATACTTTCAAAATCAAAACATAATTATAAGCCTTTCAATTTCGCAAGTGATATAAATAAAACAAGCATGATGTTAATTATCCTTTCTGTCGAGGAAGACAGGATAGATGTGTGTGTGTGTGTTTGGGGGGGGGGTATATATACAATAATAAAGGGTGGGGGGGTATTTATACAAAGAGCAGGTTTTTCATTGTGTGAAAATATAAACACAGATGAGCTGTGTCTGTGATTTGTTCATGCTTTTCACTTGACGCAGCAGGGATGCGCAGGCAGGCGTGCCCTCTTTGCATTCGATGTAAATAGGCAGCGTGGACGCTGTATGATGAGATTATATTCCACCCGTTTCTCTCCGTCTCTCTTTTATTCTCTCTTTCTCTCACTCTCCCTCAAAGGACACATTTTTTCAGCACTATTATAGTTCTTTAAGCTGCCTTTGATTCAGCTGTTTTATTAGCAGGAACGAGTGTTTTCTTCCTCTGAATTGATTTGTGCCATGTTTTAGTTTCCTTGTGTACTGTGGTTTTAAATCAAGGCATCTGCCAGACGCTATTTAATCACTTGCTCATTATGGCGTTCAAATAAATTGTGACCAAAATGAATTATTTCAAAATTTTTTGCACAAAATATTATCAGAGCAAAAATAAATTCTACAAATTTGATGTCATGTTTAAATCTGTATGCTCGTGTATAAAGCAGTCATGTGACATATTCAGTGTTAATATAAGCAGTGCAGATTTTATATGGCTGTTCAGTATAATATATGTTAACAAAATATTAAAATATGAAGTTATTAATCATTTATATTTTAAACATGATCCAAAGTAAGGCCTTGCCATATGTTTATGAAGGCTCTATTTTATGAGACAGTATAAAACCATGTACATAGGCACTATAACATACTTTTACGTAATTCTGTGACATGGTCCTATACCAAAGCTTGCTATGCACCTAGGATATATATATATATATATATATAATCATGCCTAAAATAAAATAAACTGCACAGTCACTTCTCTATACGCTAATATGACTGTGTTCTACACAGATTACCCCCCCAACTTCTGCAAACAAAGAACGGATAAAAGGCAGATCTCAGCATAAACAAGAGTAGGAACGAAATTGATAGAGATGTGTTTAGTGCTCTGATGTGTATTGTAAGGCATTAAGTTGCTGTTTATTGATGTCGTTGCACTTTTTATCTTTTAACCGTGCTTTGATTTGTTTATCTTTTGCTTCAGGCTAGATTAATACAAAAATAACAGTCAACGCTAATAAACGCTTGTGAAAAATATAAAAAATCACAACAACAACAACAAAAAAGCATCATTATGATCATCGTTAACAACAGATAGTACTAACTTTAATAAAGGTTGATCATATATATAGGGGAATATGAGGGCAGTTTTAAAATAACTGTGTTGCTCTTTATTTATATGTTAAAATAACTGTTTTCATATTGTCCTTTAAAAATTATTTTGATAAAAATAATTGTATTGTTATTTATCAGCATTACTTTCTCTCTCTTATTCTACATAAGATTATAATACTATTAGCCCTGCCATGTGCAAAAATAAGAATTAGCAACATTGTAAGAAGCTCAAAATATTTTTTATTGAGAGTATAATAAAAACACAATTATGTTACAGTAATCAAACGCCTTAACAATTCACAATTGTTTCTTACAAAAAACCACAGCTCATGGGGTATTATTTAAGTATTAAATTATAAATCTTTTCATAAATCTATAAATCTTTTTTCTCTGACATGCATTTTTGACAGATGCAGAGAGATTTTTTGTCCATCCAGCTGATATTCTAAAAGTTCGAATGCTGTCTTTACAAGGTTTCCATTTTAAAACCACAATGCACTACAATGCATTGATCTGGGAAACCCAAACTTTATTTGGTATTAGAGATTTCAATAGCACCAGTTGGGATAAAAGTGGTGGGCTGAATGTGACGGGGGTGGCAGACCAAATCTTTAGTCTGTGTTTTTGAACCTCACAATGAACCAGAACACAAAAGGGGCTGGTCCGCACACAGATATTGTTGCCTGTGCAACCTTACAAAGCGGAGAGCCTTTGAAGAGAATTTGGAGTCGGCACGCTGAAAAGAAGCTTTGTATTTGTATATGCGTGTGTGAGATTACGCTGAGGCTGGGTGGATATTTGGTCTTTAAGCAGCACCTCCTAAACTCAAAAAGTTGTAAAGCACGTCAAATTAATCCGGAAATATTGAGGGACATTTTAATGCTATTTGCTGGTGCTGTAGTTTGTTTGTTTTTAAATAAACTAAGACACAGATGTTAGTGAGGTTGTGACATTTATATTTGTGTGTTAGTGATATTGGAATTTAATTTCTCAAATATCTGTTGTGTATTTGCACTAAGAGAATTTAATGTGTGTTTACAATGATTCTATTTATATTCACTGTTCAAATATTAAATATGGTATTTTGCAATTAAAATGAACAGAGACTTAAAGGATGGGTCAGTGTCTTTATTTGACCTTTCACTACAAAGAGTATCGCACACACAATCTAATACTAATCCCAAACATGCTAATTGTTGTTTTTGATTATAATAATTAAATGTGGGTTTTATTTTGCAAATGCAAAGCCAATTTTTTTCCATTTCTATTATTTCATATAAATGTGTATACAGAAAATTGTGCATGCTGTGTTTTGTCCATAAATACATTCCTTTACCATATTTATTATAAAAAGATGGTTTTAAATTAATGTGTTTGGTATGTTCTGAGATATATCTTTTATTAGACAAAGTATTTTTATGTTTATCACTTCTCAACAAATTTTACTAAACAGTTTTTCCTGTTAATTTTTATTAATGATTGACCATTTTACAATGTTTGTGTTGTGTTATGGACATCTGCACCTAAACATAACTTTCTGAGAGGCAGAAATAGTTATTTTTACAATAAGATTTGTATTTATTGTTTTTAAACAATTAATTGTAGCAAATTATATTTATAAACATACTTTCCCATATAAAGTGTAAGTGTCATACAAATTTAAAATTAAAATGAGTTTAATTTTGCACTTCAGGTTTATGTGATGATAATAATTAAACTATGTAGTTTCGTAACTATATTATTACATAAATATATCTTTAGTAACAGTGTGCATCTTTTGCATGTGCTGTACACATTGATTCAAAAAGTGTTGTTTAAAAATGTCATTTATTAGACTAAATTTTATACTAAATTATTTGTGTACTATCTGTCATTTTTATCTTTTTTTAATCTAAAGGCAAAGTAAATGGAGTGACATGAAGTTTTTATTCCCTACCATTTTGGCAGTGTGGACCTGAGCAGGAAGCGACTGGCTCCTGACCAGCATTATTGTGACAGCCAGGATGTCGGTTCAGGACCTTTGGTGAAGTCGGGGTCATGGTAGACAATCATGCCAGCACACAAGTGGGTTTAGCGCGCCCCTTTCATTCACGTGCAGAGAAAGGTGTCCCTCCCTCAGCACACAGCTTCAATTCCTATGGCTTCCCGGGGGAAAATGCTGCCTTTCTCTAAATAAATCTACTATATCTCCCACACACACACACACACACATACTACAGCAGGAGAGCAAAGCTTTGCGGGATGTGACCTCGGCTCTCCTTTAGGTAAACCGGCACTCCTGGCTATGCTCAAGACCTGTGACTTCTTCTCACAGCTTGATCCTACTGGGAGAAGGCAGGAGATGCATATGTAATCCTGACGTGTGTGTGAGAGAAAGAGCGAAGGACTTCTTTTGTTCTTTCTTTTCCTAAGCCCTTATTTATTACATGCTGGTTTTTACAACTATGTTAAGGAGCAAAGAGCAAATAGTTTTTTTTTATTTTTTTATAATTTTGTTATAATTATGTATCAACAGAATACAGTGAGTCCTTCTGTTGGAGACTGGAGCCAAGGCTGCATCGGTCAGGGCAAACATGGCTAAAGTTCAAGCATGTTTATAAAAAAAATGACAGCAAAAATTAAAAAGACTCATTTATGATATTTGTACTGCCTTTTTACTACACTTGCATCAAATCAAAACAGGATAAGGAAACATAACGCTGAATGTTATATATATATATATATATATATTGTTTTACTTTATTATTTCACAAAATACATTAAACTAAATACTGTAAAATTAAAGCAATGTTTTGTATATACACACATTTTCATTTTAACAAGTCTAGTTTATACAAATACATATTTCTTGTGTTGAGAGAGAGAAAAATAGAGAAACATAATGAAATAATACTACTGCCTTTAGAATAGATGGAAAAAACTATAACTGTATTCGTCTTTCAATCATGGCTATGCTAATAATTTAAATTTAAATAAAATGTATCGTTTTATCATATCATTTACACAATAAGCAATGTATAGTATTATATGTGATGTTCATCTTTACTTTGTCCTGAGTATTTTAATTTCTAAATATTTTAAGCTAAATAATAAGAGAAGCATTTCAGCTTATTTCCAAAATCGAACATTGATTGCATATAATATGCAATATTATGCAACATTCTCAATTTGCAAAAAAAGACATTTTTGTACTGCAATTGAAGAACATTATAAAAGCTTATCAGAGGTTTAAAAGAAACTAAACATTTTGTGTACAATATATATGGTGACTGTTTAGAAAATACTGGCACTGAATATTTGAACATTGAAAGACGTGTGAAACAGATGTGAAACCTAACATTTACTTAGACATACATTAGTCTGACTCCATAACATTCTAGGCATGCTGAGTTATATGCTTATTATTGAATAATAATTACTTTATTTTGGTCAGTCAGTGCTGGACACCCATGCAAATGTTGTTATGGTTACACTTTATTTTAAGGTGTCTGTGTTACAGTGTACTTATACATTTACTATAGGGTTGGGATGAGGGTGTGGTTTTATGTTAGTTGCATGTAATTATGCCTAATTTATAATAAATACTATAGTAATTACATGTAACATGTGTAACAAGGGCACCGTAAAATAAAGTGTTACCATCTTGATTATTGTTGACATGCATTACATGTGTTGTGATATTAAAGGTGATGTTTACTGTGCTGAATTATTTTTTAATTTACTTTGAAGAGACCACTTTAAACATTTAAACTTACCCAAAGTGATGCCCATGTACGCCATGCCACCAGACTTGAAGTTTTCACTGTGGCAAATAAAGATGGTTGTATGAAATAATAATAATAGGGCTAGTGTGTGTTTTGGCACTGTTGTGTGCTCTCGGCCCCTCCTTTCTGTTTTTCCATGGGAACTCAGGGACGAATTGAGGTAAGAGCAAACCAGTCTCAACATGACAGCCACACTACAGACACGAATTTACAATAAATATATTTTAGATAAGAGCAAAATATACACGTTTAAAAGTCATTTAGGCTATACAGTAGTTGTCCTCATCGCAGATATTTATAGTCATTTCAAACTCCAAAATCGCATGCGTGAAAACAGCTGTTTCTGCAGCGCATATGTGCTATAGGACCTTCTCTGGATTGCAGTTACAGCGAATTCTAAAAATAAAACCAGCATACTTTAACATATAGGCTATACGTAAATTATTTGTTTAAGTAGCCTAATGTGCGCCAGTAGTTGTCCGATCCGCGTTGCATTGTTCAGAGACAGATTATAAAATCTAAACGGCGTGCCCGTATGAGTGTCACTTCTCCTAAAGCGCTTATAAACATTCATTTCCACCAAGAATTTAGCACATTTAATTCATGATATCACTCCGGTTCAATCGTCCTGCTGTTTCTCATCAATACTAAAAACGCTCTTTACTGCGATACTCATAAAACTTAATGAATAGGTGCGCCCCCTTGCCGCACCACAGCCGTGTAGCTCATGTATTCATACGCACGACTCCTCTTACCCCATACCATTTAAATCGAGGTCGCATTTTTGTATATTGACCTCACACGCATCTTAATCAGTTATATATGTGATATCTGTAAGTCACTGTTAGGTAGGGAAATAGCGTTGGCTTCGTTACTTCGAACGGCGTGGGATCTAGTTTGCCGGGAGGCGGCGGAATACGCTGTGGGTAGGAGTTTTTATAATGGCTCGAGCGTATATGGAGTGACGCCATCTTTCCCGTGTGCTGCTTCTACGCGAGCGCGGATTCCTCGCACACATTCCCTCAGCAGGAGCTGCGGCGCGCTGCGGGTCATTCTCTTAACATTTTCTCAACGGATTGTCGCATTTTTCGTGTTGAAATATTGAAAGGCGATAAAGGAATATACAGCTTTTGACACAGGTAGGTGTTTTTTGGCGGAGGTAACGAGCGGCTTGTTATTTATGGCATGTTTTGACGGAATGCCTTACTGCAGCTGTGGGAAACAAGGTGTTCGGTGGCAATATTACTGCAAAAATCACGACCATTCCTCTCCTACGCTAACACACAACAACGCGGATTTGTCTCTCTGTAATAGTGTAAAACGCGTTTTAATGATTCAGAAAATGTGTGTTAAACTCCGCATTAGACATTTAACGTTAACGTTAGTGTCTGTGGTGCTAGCTGGTTAGCATTTTAACGACTCGAAAAGTGTTTGTGGAGACTAAATAGAAGCCATAAATTACATCTACGCCTCATTTCTACCTTAAATTTTACTGCGTGTTTTCTCTACATTTATCTCGTCAAATGTAAAGACAGAAGTTGTTTGTTTATCTTGCGTGGAGGTTGGTTTGTGGCTCAAGATTGAAAGTTAGGGTATACTTAACGAATGTGAATTAACCGTCTTTTAGTTCACTTTCCAACCTACGTGGCTTGTTTGCGATTTAACCAGACAAGCTCATATTCCCCCTTTTCCTCGTTTTGTTTTGTTGCCATGTTAAATCTTGAGGATTTCAGTATGTGGTAACGTGTTTCGGTCCCACTCAAAGGCGTGACCAGCGGTATTGTGTTGAGTTACAAACACTTATGGTGTTTGCAGAATAATGTGACAATAAATACCGTAAATATGACTTGTTTAAAAATATATCAGAAACAAAGACATTTAAAGTGTTTGGCCGTTAAGAGGAAGCCGAGGAGGAGCCTGAGTGAAATCTGACTCTGGAGCTCGTGCTGATGATGGGGGTGGGGATGGTCGGGCTCAATGCACGCACACGGGGGTTGCGGACGGGCATGCCCTAAACCCGCACCCCATATAGTAACCCCGCACTTTATACCCCACTTAGCCATTCTTTACTACAGCATACACATCTGTTTCTGTGGGTGATTGTTGGTCAGATTCGCTGTGAGATTCCGGCATCTTGAGATGACACTTTTGCACGCTCCCTTGTGTTTGGTTTTAAGTTTAGTGTTAAAGTTTTTTTTTTTTTTGTTATTGTTATGCATAACACGTGTAGACATTTTTCCGTTTTCTGTCTTGACGAGTTTAACTGTAGGTAGTTTGCATAACTAGTTAAAAAACAGAAGCAATCAGGATTCAGGCATTATACTGGGTTTTATTTAATCTCTTGTTTGTTCTAACTAGTTCATGTAGTCATGCTTTGGATGTAGTTTATTCTAGACATGTAGATGAGAAGTGGCTGTCAATAAGAATATCAAAATAAATAGATCTCAGTCACTAAATAGTCAATAAGAATGTCAATAAACTCAGAAATAATACTATTCCCCCTCAAGTTTGGCAGGGCTATTTTCAATCACATAATGTTTACTTTCTTGCATTTTTTTAGGCCTTGGTTTATCTTTGGCATAAGTGGTTCTCAAACACACACATTGGGATTCTCCCAGTTTTCTGTATACTTAGCTGTTTCAGCCATTTGGGGTATACAGGGCTATAGTGGTATTTTGCGTATGGCTCAAGTATGTGGAGTCAGAATGCCTACCAAAGTAAATGCGGTCTGTATGTGCACATATGTGCCAAATCGGGGTGTTACAAAAGCTCTTGTCACAAATGACACATTTAGAGATTCAGATTTTGTTGTATAGCATGTTACTGTAAGCTAGCAACTAAGAGGATCTAGTAAAACGCTCCGCACAATAGCCAGATTTTTGAAATCTGATGCGGGTGTTGAAATCACTATCTAAGCTTCGTGCCCCTGGTCACAACAGGCACTTAGCTTGAGCCATTTGGGCGGCATTTAAATTCACATGCTGTCTGAATGCCAAGGATTACAAACAAATGCCTCAGTCTTCTCAAGTCTCCTTAGGTTTCTTTGGAGGCGCCCGACGTTTAGTGTGAAACGGGAATGGTGTTTGGTAGATGGTTTGGTTCGCTTTGCGTTACCAAAACCATTTTCTTTCTATAGCCATAGTTTACCTTTACTTTAGGTCTGTCAATCCAAATGTGATGCATGGGTGCAGATGAAAATAAAAACCAACACTTGCATTAGCTTTAATCTTATTTTAAATCTCATTTAGGTCATATTAGAGCACCACAACAGAGGAAAAAGAGTCCAGGGTATTGTTTTTTGTTAGCTTTTGATGCTTTTCTTCAGAATGCTGACTCTTATATTCTACTTGAGCTGTAGCATAGATATGTGTGCCAAGTTCCAAGTTTGGGCCATGAGTAATGGGTGCTTATTTTCTGCTCATTGTTGGTAACATCTTTGCTAGAGCTCTGGGCAGTCTGTTCATCTTTTTCTCTCCACAGTGGCCAACTGCACCCATGTTCCAACAAGTAGATGAACTACCAGGTTAAAAATGTGCATGTTGGCCAGGCAGTGAAAAATATGCACATTGTTATTAGTGTTGGGATGTTTTCATTCCCGACTCGATCTGTCTGTGAAATAAGTAACATCACAGTGTCAGATTCAGCAGGAGCGAATTTAAAGTTTTTGTTCTTCATTCCAGTCGGCTACATGCCGTTCTGTTGCTTGTACAACCCAATGTTAAAACGAGTCATCTACATCCAGCTTGGCATCAGTGACACAGACAAACCTGTAGTGGTTTGTTAGGTCCCTTGAGATCTGTTTAAGTGTAGTTTGTGTGTGGGATTTTTGTAGACTGGGGCTCAGTTGGCACCTCACGTTGCGTGCGAAAGAGTTCTGTAATACCGCAGGAGGGGGTTAAGGCCTGCATGCTGCTGGGTTTATCTCTCCAATTGACTCCAGATGTTGGAAGTCTGAGACTGAGCGACTGGCCGACTGCTGTGAAACTCGGCAGCCGCAGGCAGAGTGCCACAGCAGCACTGTGTTTTACACATCCCCTTATCAAACACACCATCCATGCTCTGCATTTACAATACTGACAGCAGCCTGATAGTGGAACTATCTGCATCAACGGCACATTTGTGATTTTGCTGGTCAGTTCGCTTTGTGAGGATTGAGAGAAATTTTTTTATTTGCTTTGGCGTGTCAGTTATGTTCTCCTCCTGCCACATGTTGGTTTTGGAATGCTTGTTGGTCCGGGTGAGATTTATTTTTGTTCAAGTTCACAACAGTCTCTACTTTGGTTTTTTTCTGTCAAGCTGCGAACATTTACAACACATTTTGTTGTAAAGTCCCAAATATATATTATGCTTTTCTGACTTTTGAGAGGCAAGTTCTGTTGTGTTTCTATATAATTTAGTTTTTCTCTCTTAATAGACTGTGCGTGCAATATGCCAGTCTTGCTTTTTTTTACTTGACCTAATTCAGCTGTTGAAATAAGGCTGCTTTTGCATGCCAAATCCAGAATAAGAGTGAGTGTGCAAGACTAGATCTGAATTTACAGAAAAAGTTGTTTTTCTTCGACTAATTGCCAAGAGCATATTGCATCATGAAGTGAAACCTGTTGTGTTATTCCACAACTTCTGAACAGGAGCAAAATGGTGACAAGAGCTAGCTGAGGTGTTGTTGACTTCAACCAAATGACCTTTTCACATGCCACGACACGTCTGTGTTTTGTAAGACTTGTTCGGCTGAAGGAAACCGTATGTTTTGCTAACAAACACAATAGAGAGACATAGGTCGCCAGTTTTGGTCTCAAGGCAACATATGAATGTAGGACGTCTTGGAGAGGGACGCATTCTGCCTGCTGACTTGGAGAGGGGTGTTGTACGTCTGAATAAAGGAGGTAGGCTCAGGGCTTGTGTTATGGTAATTCTGCTGAAGGCCTCACAAAGGAGGAGGAGATTGGGGCCCCCAGACGGAGATGCTGAATTCAATATTATTCAGTAGGTGTTAACTGCTAATGTTGATGGGCAATCAGCAAAGAATGTCATGTGCATATTGATGCTGTTGTCAAGGCGGTGGGGATTCTCACTGAGCACATTATTAAAGATCGTATAGACCGTTAACTCCTCCTCTACTAGTGAATTTCTAATTCGCTCAATCATACTTGGATAGACTTAGATTTACCTTTGGTGAAAGTAAACAATGTTTCCTTTGTTTCTCAAGGTATGTGTGTTTTTGCAAAACCTTATTTTTTTTTATGTCATAATTTAAATAGAGCTCAGTAAGATCTTTTTGCTGGCCAGAGTTTCAGATTTTGTACGCTAGAAACGCTAACCCCACTATTAGGGCTGTCCAGGCAATCGAAAATAAATCGTAATTGTCAATTTTGGCTTGCAACTATTACAAAAACAAAATAATCAAGGTGAAACTATTATTGTGTCGCATTCCATTTTCCTCTTGTGTTATAAATCCACAGTGCACCCATTTCCTTTACAGCAGTGCAGCTGTGTAGGTCCCTATGAAATCCGTTAGATTTTTTTCCACAATTCAGTTTTATTATTTGTAAAATTCAATTTTTCAGTTTTAATTTTTCTGGAATCAATGTTTTCCATCTTTTACTATACAATAGACATATATTTGCCCACACATTCACTTATAAACTGTAATAAAAACAGGATATACTTTGCACCATTTATGGAAAAATGTGTTCAAATAGGGTATAATGTACAACTATGTTAATAAACCAGTATCTTACTATCTTTTTTGTTTTTAGGTCTACATAAATGTAAGTACTGTTTTTTAAATAATGCTTTTTTATAATTTTACTAGCATATTCACTTCAATTTACCAAAGTAAATAGGGCCTTACATACTCAGTGGTCAAATAAAAAAAGAAAGGGGGTTGGTGTGTGATACAACATGTGTGTTTGATAACATGTTCAAGTTAACCAGACTTTTATTTTGACGGGTTGCCGCAAAGAGTGTTTGACAGTAGCTTCAATGCAGTTCATGTGTTCGTGTCCTCGAGATACATGGACGCTGAAAACTCCACGAGCATCACGCGTGCAGGACACGCAACTGCACCACTCTTTTACACGCAAAACTAGCAGATAACTAATGCATCTGAACAACGTTATTTAAAGCTGTTCAGCGCTGCTTTTTGGTCAAAATAATAATGCATTTGCCAGATTCTGTGCCATTCCATGTTATACAGCAAATTCTGTTTTTATGCCTGGATTCCATCCACGAAAATCATAGGGCCCTAGCTGTGCTATTTCTATACATTTATTTTTCTGTTGGATTTACAATTAAAAAAATGGTTTAAAAAACGGTTTTAAAAGTGGTTTTAAAATTCAGCGAGTAATAATGTTCATGATATCAATATTTGCCAAAATAATCATTATTATGATTTGTCATAATAGAGCAGCCCTATTCCACTATACAGTTTTTGAAAGTTGTTAAAAATGAAAAAAAAATCACTTATCGAGCATGTATATTAACAATGAGTGTGCAAAATTGATGTAATGGTTCATAATTTGAGTCAGTTTATAATTTTTGGTTTTTCAAAACGTTTTTCAAAACAGAGAGAAGTGTAAATGCATAAAGTAACCTGCATTTTAGTTTTAAACAGAAATGGAGGAAAAGTTACAGGTTGCAGATTTAAGCAATGTATATAGCAAAAGTGTATTTGTTTTTCTTTAATCTTGGAAAAAGTAATCAACAGTAATTTCTGGAAGTTGCGCATCCAAAATATTCATAATTAAGCATGTTTTTGATAATTCTTTTTTTACAAAAAGGGTGCCTCCAAGCCCTTTTCTCAAGTCATTTGTACAATTCTTACCAAAGCTAATCTGTCATGGAGCTACAGAATGTTATCTTAACATAGTAATCTAAAATGTACAAAACACAATGTTTATAACATCCTCTACATGTTTAAAGCTTTCTTGTAGCTCAGTGGTGTGCTAGCAATGCCAAGGTTATGTACACAGTAGTTGTCTGATAGGGCAGGTTACTGGTTTGTCAGATGCTCCTCCTTAACATTTCTTTTTTTCCAGTGTAACTTGTTTAAACAAATCGAGTTTGCTAAAATATCTTTGATAGCTGATAATTATGCACTACTGAGAGATGACTGGAAACATTTCTACAAAAACACCCTGGAAACCTCAGAGTTCCTGTTTGCACTGTTTATTGTTTATCATGAACCTTTTGCCGGTTGTATCATGAGGGGCCGGCAGATAATACGAGTGTTTGTGTGAGCAGTGTGGCACATCCTGCTTCACTCTTTCACCCCAGCTGCAGTCAGGTTAGGAAACACAGAGCTTTCAGTCAGAACACTGAGGCTTGTGTATGCCGTACGCTGCACTGGAATGTGTTTGTGTGTGAGAGATGAAGTTGAGTGTTTGACCAGTGTGTGACTGTATAAGAGAGAGCTGGCACACGGAATGTGAAATAAACCATGCTGCTGTGTGTGTGTGTCTTTCAGATTAGAAAGCTGTGTTTGGCTGTGAAAGGATCATGGCGACCCAATGTAAGTTTTTGCATTTCTCTGCATAAAGATGTAAAACAAAGCATTTAATATAGAGACTGTATAGAGAATTTGTGCATGTGGGGGACCAGTTCTATGTTTGTAGCCAGTGTCTATCTATTCAATGACAGTGTCAATATTGTATAATTTACATAAAGATGTGATCAAGTCATTATGTCTTCTCATGTAGCTGATCTGATGGAGCTTGACATGGTCATGGAGCCTGATCGCAAGGCTGCTGTCAGCCACTGGCAGCAGCAGTCTTACCTGGACTCAGGTATCCACTCTGGGGCCACCACCACCGCCCCATCCCTGAGCGGCAAAGGCAACCCAGAGGACGAGGATGTGGATAATCAGGTTCTCTATGAGTGGGAACAGGGCTTTAACCAGTCATTCAACCAGGAGCAGTTAGCAGGTATGTGATGCATTTCTAGTCTTTTGTCTTATGGTACGTTGGAACGTACCATGGAAAGTTTTAGTCATAGATAAAATATCTTTCAAGTCATTTAGATTACCAGTGCATCATTTCAAAGGTATTTGATGCATGTGGTGCTAACAGACAGTTCTCTGGTTCTCGATAGACGTCGATGGCCAGTATGCCATGACCAGAGCCCAGAGAGTCCGAGCAGCCATGTTTCCCGAGACTTTGGATGAGGGCATGCAAATACCCTCCACACAGTTCGACTCTGCCCACCCCACAAACGTCCAGCGCCTGGCCGAGCCCTCACAGATGCTCAAACATGCAGTGGTCAACCTCATCAACTACCAAGATGATGCAGAACTGGCCACTCGCGCCATTCCAGAACTCACCAAACTACTGAACGATGAGGATCAGGTAGGAACAGAGGCAGACCACCAAAACAGCCAGCAGTGTAATATTTTGTCGGACTGTGTAAACTTATCTCCGTCTTTTGCCATCAGGTGGTGGTGAATAAGGCAGCTGTGATGGTGCACCAGCTTTCCAAGAAGGAGGCATCTCGTCACGCCATCATGAGATCCCCACAGATGGTGTCTGCCATCGTGAGGACCATGCAGAACACCAACGACGTAGAAACGGCCCGTTGCACCTCCGGCACCCTGCACAACCTGTCCCACCACAGAGAAGGCCTGCTCGCCATCTTCAAATCTGGAGGCATTCCTGCCCTTGTCAAGATGCTCGGGTTGGTTCTTCATGCGTGTGTATTTATTCAAGCAGTGATATGTATTCAGTGAATTATTTTCATTAGAGAGTAGGCGCAGTGTGGACCTTCAGTCTGAGTCATACGGAGACCTGTTATTCCATCATTTGCCTGTACTTGGGCTCTAATATTGCTTTGGTCTCCTCAGCTCCCCTGTGGACTCTGTACTATTTTATGCCATCACGACGTTACACAACCTGCTACTGCACCAGGAAGGAGCCAAGATGGCTGTTCGTCTGGCAGGAGGCCTGCAGAAAATGGTGGCCTTGTTAAACAAAACAAACGTCAAATTCCTCGCCATCACAACAGACTGCCTTCAGATTCTGGCATACGGCAATCAGGAAAGCAAAGTAAGAAACTTAAAGACTTTGTGTGCCTAAGAACCTTCCTGTATGGAGTTATTCCTGTAGCTTAGTATGTCACTCAAGTCTATTACTGCAATAAATATACCGCTGCCATTTTTAGAACCGATGTAGCTTTTTTGTTTTGTGCTTTGATCTTGGTTTTTGGCAGTGAATGTCTAACAGTATTTCTTGGCTTCCTGTCCTGCTGCATGGACTGAAAATGTTAACCTTGATAAAAATAGGACTTCTAATTTGCTGTGGTTTTCAGCTTATCATTCTGGCCAGTGGAGGTCCACAAGCTCTGGTCAACATCATGAGGACCTACACTTACGAGAAACTGTTGTGGACCACCAGTCGAGTACTCAAAGTCCTTTCTGTGTGCTCCAGTAACAAACCTGCAATTGTCGAGGCTGGTGAGTCTATTCATCATCTAAATAATCCCATAGTATAATAACACATGGTCAAATGACTGACAAGGCCCTAGTAAAACTTTCAGCTCTAATTGCATCATTCTGAAAGTCTGAACAAACTGTTTGTGTTTACAGGTGGTATGCAAGCACTTGGCCTTCACCTCACAGACCCCAGTCAGCGATTGGTACAGAACTGCTTGTGGACTTTGAGGAATCTTTCAGACGCCGCCACCAAACAGGTACAGCTCGGTCTCACACTTACTCCTCAGCATTTTACGCTGTCTTCTGTTTTTCCTACATGAGACTTTTCTTTCTGTCTCCCCATTGTTTCCACGGAGAAGACGTCTTTAGCAGAAGTAGATGTGCAGGTAACGGTCATTCCTGCCTTTGTCCGTGACAGGGGTCGGGGGCTGTAGCCAGCACTGACCCCACACAGTTAGGACATCAGATTGTGAAAGAACGTTGTCGATGGAGCATGAACAGACGCTACATTTGGTTGTAATGCCTGTGCTGTAATGCCTGTGCTGTGTACATTTCACCCAGCCGTTATTGTGATTTTTGTGACCGTTCTGGAATTTTTAAAAACATTGCTGGACTTTGATTGTGTTTTAAGTGTACCCACCCATGATGGGCTTACAACCTCATGTAACTTGTTGTAGATGTTTCGAATGGCTGTGACTGGTGGTGTACAGGACAACAAAGCCTTGAATGAGTGTGTAACGTGCAACTTGCGTGTAAAGTATCACGTGTTAAGTCTGGACTCTTCTGATTTACAGGAGGGTATGGAGGGTCTGTTGGGCACCCTGGTCCAGTTACTCGGCTCAGATGACATCAACGTGGTGACGTGTGCTGCAGGAATTCTGTCAAACCTCACCTGCAACAACTACAAGAACAAGATGATGGTGTGCCAAGTTGGCGGCATCGAGGCATTAGTGCGTACCGTACTTCGCGCTGGAGACCGAGAGGATATCACAGAACCGGCTATCTGCGCTCTCCGCCACCTCACGTCCAGACATCAGGATGCAGAGATGGCACAGAATGCAGTGCGGCTGCACTATGGGCTACCTGTGGTGGTCAAATTACTCCACCCTCCCTCACATTGGCCTCTAATTAAGGTATGTAATAAATTGGCCAATCAGAAGGGATCTCAGAGTTTGTTGCCTTGTTTTCCTAGTTTTGTTTTTTGTGTTAGGCCAGACTTCATTGGATATTTAGTAAAATGTTCGTTTTAGAACTGAAAAGTGTGGCAAAATTTTATTTGGATTTTTGATGACTCTCGTTCTCTCCCAGGCCACAGTCGGGCTGATCCGTAACCTGGCACTGTGCCCGGCCAACCATTCCCCACTGAGAGAACAGGGTGCCATCCCTCGTCTGGTGCAGCTTCTGGTCAGAGCACATCAGGACACTCAGAGACGCACCTCCATGGGTGGGACACAACAGCAGTTTGTGGTGAGTCAGGACAAACTCACACATTGTCAGCTGGCTTTTTAGGCAACTGAATTGTGAACTCATTTTGAAATGATCGAGAATATAATATCAAATGTCTATATTCACTTAGAGAAGTGTTTGATTTGATTTGGTGGTTGCTGCAGGGTTTAATGCGTGCTGTGTGTTACAGGAGGGTGTGCGTATGGAGGAGATCGTGGAGGGCTGCACTGGAGCTCTGCACATTCTAGCCAGAGACATTCACAACAGAATCGTCATCAGAGGACTCAACACTATTCCACTTTTTGTTCAGGTCAGTCCAGTTTTGATTTGTTATGAATTAATGAAAATAATGAAATGTAAAATTCATTACAATTGTTCTGAGGCTTAGTATGTTCTTACACTAGTGAAATTGACGTGTCTATACTTGTGTGTTTGTGCAGTTGCTGTATTCGCCCATCGAGAACATCCAGCGTGTAGCTGCAGGTGTGTTGTGTGAGCTGGCTCAGGATAAGGAGGCAGCTGAAGCCATCGAGGCAGAAGGAGCCACCGCTCCTCTCACAGAGCTCCTCCACTCCAGAAATGAGGGCGTCGGTAAGTGTGTGCCTCACCCCCTTTAATAAGCAGCGCCAGCGTGTGCGCACAGACTGGCACAGAATAATGCAGAAAGACATCAATTAAATATAAATAATGGCAGCATACTGTGTCACTGCCTCCAGATGTCTCAACATAAAGTTTGGAGAAACAAGTTAAACTTCTGCAGAATAAACACGAAGCAGCAAGTGTGAATACAAAACACATGCAGATTTTTTTTATTCCCTCACTATGTTGTTTTTGTTCTGTTCCTAACTGGAGGCAGTGGCTGGGCTGAGTGGGGTGTGTTGAATGTTTTTCAAACACTAACTGCACTATCTTTCACCCACAGCCACATACGCCGCTGCAGTTCTGTTCCGCATGTCTGAGGACAAGCCCCAGGACTACAAGAAACGGCTGTCTGTGGAGCTCACCAGCTCTCTGTTTAGAACTGAGCCCATGACCTGGAACGAGGTACCTCCACTAAACCCGGCACTCAAAAAGCCCTGCTGTAGATATGATTGTACACTTCCAGCATATTACAGCACGTGTATGTTTTTCCTTATGTTTTTATGCTTTTGTCTGTTGCAGACCGGAGATCTGGGGCTTGATATCGGTGCACAGGGCGAGCCTCTGGGCTACAGGCCGGACGGTAAGTTCACATTCCTCACAGACACGTGCAGAGCTCTCAGCATTTTGGTGTGATACTAATCCACTGCTTCATCAACCCGCACCCTGCAAACCTGGAGCTGAACACTGCTTCTGTCGCGTGTCCTCCGGTCTTCTGGGGCTGAGGTTGTGCTGTTGTGAGCTTCCTCTAACATATATGTGTGTGTGCTCCACCCCCTCCCCACCTCTCCACTCTCACCCACTACCCTCGTCTGCAGACCCAAGCTACCGCTCCTTCCATTCCGGAGGCTACGGGCAGGACGCCATGGGCATGGACCCCATGATGGAGCACGAGATGGGCGGGCACCACCCTGGCCCTGATTACCCCGTGGACGGTCTGCCCGACCTCGGTCACGCCCAGGACCTGATCGACGGCCTCCCGCCAGGCGACAGCAATCAGCTGGCCTGGTTTGATACTGATCTGTAAATACAAATGACTTTTTAGGTGAGGCACCGCGCTAAACACGCACTCGACGTGAGCGGCTGGTCGTGTTTGATCTGTGCTGACCGCACCGTGTGTGGGATTTGAAAAGCCTAGAGTAAAGCATGCCAGTAGCAGAACTAATCTGAGCTGCATTCTGAATACGAGGGCGAAGTCATGGCAGCGTTGTGTGTTTCTCTCCCGTTAATCTGATTTTAATGTGATTCTCCCTCTTTCCCTCTGCTGCAGCTGTATCGTCTGATCTGAATGAACCTGCATTGTGATTTTGGCCTGTAGAGTTGCTGAGCGGGCTCAAGAGAGTGGGCTAGTTTCTCTGAAAGTGCCTGACACACTAATACAAGCGGAGTTTCCTATGGGAACACGTGGAAGTAAAACATTGTTCTGCTCTTGGTTGGAAATTGGTGTGATTGACAGAAGAAAGCCCAAAAAGCAAATCCTAAGATGGAATTTTCAACCTTAGCCTTGCCTGTACTTTTTATTACCTTTTTTATTTTTAAAGGATATTTCAGTCTGTAATGGTACTTATCTAGCTTGCTTTATGATACTCGTCTTTTATTTTGCAGAACTTTGTATTCCTTTCAACTGTCTCTCTCTCTCTCCCCCATAGTGTTGAGTTATAGTGTTAATGATCCATTAAGATTTTATCGAGTTTATGGTGTAGAACACTAATTAATCAGTTGAATTGTATTCTGAGCAAATGTAACATTGTGTAGCTTTTGTATAAAACCAAGAATTGGAAGTCCAAATATCAGTGCTCTTGCTTTAATCAAATCCCAAATGTTCCAAAGGGTTTGCAATCAGTTGGGGCCATTTTTTTTCTTGTTTTCTGTCTTGATTTTGTTTCTCTTTTTTTGACAGTAGCTTTAGAAAGGTTTTGAAAAGAACCCCTAATTATTGTAGCCTGCAATGTTGATGGGAGACATGGTTATGACCTGGCTAAACAATAAAATGGACTTTAAATTTAATCTCTGTGTGTGCTTCTTTTTAATAGATTTTTGGAATACGAATGAAGTTGCTTAGAACAATAACCAATCATTGGTATTACGTTTAAATTACTAACATGTATTTTACAACATTACTAGCATAACATTTGCTTACAAGTTCAATGAGTAAATGACTGTATTGTTATAAAAAAGTAAAGACTGATCCCAGTACAAAAAACACATTACATCTCAAGAGAGAAAGAGCGAAGGTCTCAGGATCCAATGATCTTCAGAATCTCTGCAGCAAGTGATTCCGCTGTCATGTCAGAATGTTGACTGGAAAAAATTCAAAAAAATTGCAGGTGGTTAATCTTACAGGTATTCTTTATACAACACCGTAGGGCTCTGGAGTTCATTTCTTAAATTCTGCAGTCCAAAAGTTATCCTGTGACCAGGGGCCTCATTTATAAAATTCAGCGTAAAAACTCCTAAATTTGATCTTGCGACAATTTTTAAAAGTGAAGTAATTTTTCATAGAAGTAACGTACGCACAAAACTTATGTATGCCTCTATCAGATGTGAAATCTATAAATCACAAATGATCTTGACATTGCGCAGCTGAACAGTTTCAGCTCTCCACCTTTTAATGTAATTGCTATATTAAAAAGCACCCGTCAACGTCCAAATCCTATACGAGCGGCAAGAATGGCTTATATTTCCAAAAACCTGCAGCAGTCGAACAAGCAAAAGTGCACAAGTCTGCTCAGACCCTGATGTGGCGCTAAGCACTTTTCCGTGTCTAAGACCGCTTTTACAAATATGAACGTTCTCATGGATTTTTGCACACGCACGCAAATTACAGTCACATTACAGGATCAAATCTGTGCGTACGCACGTTTTATAAATGAGGCCCCAGGAATTTAATAAACTTCTTGTCACGCTATTTCAAACCCATTTTAAGATTTGCAACAATAGATGCATTTAACACATCTGTTGTACAAGAACTGGATTCTCTGGATTATTCCTGATGGGTTAATGCATTAAGCATGTGGTGCATTAGCTTATAGTTAAAAGTTATTCACGGTGCTTGTTTACTTCATGAATATTGTAATTAGATAGCAGTGCCAAGCGCAGACCTGCTTAAATAAGATAACAGCTTTATCCACATATATTATTTATGCAGGCACTGTGAATTTCACCCTAAATTAATTACTCATTTACAAACTTTACTCCAAATGAACACCGAGTAGAGGTAAACTGGACTAGAGCTGATTCAATTCACCAATATAAATCAGTGCAAAAGCATGTGTCCATTCTGCACACATTTTAAACCAACAGAACCCAAATATGCTGCCACAAATGAAACTAATGCTGTCCAAAGCTTGGACTTGGGCAGTCGTGGTCCAGTGGTTAGAAAGTTGGACTCATGACCAGAAGGTTGCTGGTTTGATTCTCAGGGCTGGTGGGTAACGGTTGAGGTGCCCTTGAGCAAGACACCTAACCCCCACTTGCTTACTATACAAAATGTACAAATGTATAGTACAATGTAATGTAAGTCGCTTTGGATAAAAGCGTCTGCCAAATGCGTAAATGTAAATGTTGGAAAATAACTGCATTCATATATTACAAGGTGAAACATTCAATGAGGGAAAATGTATAGATGCCTAAATCATAAATCAGGCCATATCCAGATAGCAAAGATAATTGATTTAAGGTTGAGAATAACCAATTTAACATCGATTTAACGTTAAATAAATTAACTTTGCCATCTACTGCTGTTGCTTTTACAAATCTGTCCTTATTTGTTATTATCGAGGTGATCTTTATTAAATGATCCAGTATTGAATTACCACCAAGCTTATAGAAAGGCCTTATTACCAACAACAATAGTGTAAAACAACACCTAAAGATCTTTTTGGTTAACAATAATAATTCTTGATTTCATGTCGACTCAAAGTATTATAGCTCAGAAGTTTAAGAGTCACATTACAGGAGGTCAAACAAAAAAAAAAAAGGTTTTTAGAGAGTGGCAAACGGTGACGCATTCTTTCAGTAATGCATTGTTTTCGACAGTTTATCTCTGCTTTGCCAAGAACTCAATATTGCTGAAGCTTTGCCTCGGTGGGCAACTTCAAAGGGATGCCTTCTCATTTCAACAGAGGGAGGAGGAGGAGGGGGTCTCGCGGCCACAATAAGCCAGTATCAATCTACGGGTGAGGCCTGAGCTGAGAGAGGCTCTCATCAGAGGCCTCCGACATGAATGGATCAAAGTGGAGGGTCATACGGAGACCCGACCGGGGGCCTCATGCTGGTAGATGAGGGCCGGCGGCTGAAGAGAAGCTCGAATAACTCACCTGGTAGGCAAGGCCAGTTTCTGCAGTGTGTGAACCAGGTTCTGCCCTTCAGAAGAACCCCAACAGGAGCTGCCAACTGCACTCATCTGTGTAGAAAGAGAAATGAAACGGGCTTGTTGGATAATACAGACAGCATGTGAAGTGTCCGATTTAGTCTCTTTAACACACTCGACGAGGCACGCTTTATCAAAACAGGCTGAAAATAGCAGGAACGGTCGTCCGTGTGACACTCGAGTTCCGTTTCTCTGATTTGACGCGTCTGTTTTTAGAATTAGCAGCTCTCCACACTTCAGCGCGACAGACTCCGTTACAATGGCATCTCTGTAGCGCCTCACAGATGAGATGCTTTATCTGAGTGAGTGAGGGTCAGTGAACAGCGCACAAGATATGCGCTTCATCTTCAGAAGAGCCATCAGAGAATGCTGTGAGATGCACACCACACACTGTGATGTACAGGGTTACCCGAGGCAACTGTAGTTTCTTTCATAACTCGCAGACTACTACCAATCTATCCGCCACGCTTTCATATGAGAAACATGGGAATATAGTATCATTACGATCTTAATTCTGAATTTAATACAAAAGCCAGAAAGTACTATCACCCCAGGCATTTGTTTCATATTACAAAGATATTAACCTAATGTATCTCAAATCAAAGCACACCTCAAGAGTACTAATAGAATCATTTGAATATTGAGTAATATTATGGAACTGGTATACGGTTGTTATTTATTTGCAGTGCAAAAAAAAGGATTTAGGGTTTAGGTAATGACAAAAAAGAAAAGCAACTTCATTTCACCAGACACAGGACAATCCAACACAACCGGATGGCAATTCGTATCTATTTTACGAGATGGCTAATTTATTCCCATTTTTACATTTTAGTATGATGTGCTTTAGTCTTATACACCTTGTAAAACAGTTATGATATTAGTATACTAGGCATGTGATGATTTCAAATATTCATTTCATCATAATTGCTGGATCTGTTATTACAGTGTACAGTATATTATCACGGTATTAAAAAACCTTCCGAACCGTTTTCTTTTTGACAACAGATCTTTAGGGGCAGTTTCCTAGACAAGGCTTAAGCCTAGTCCTAGACTAACATAAATGTTAGAGGTGTCTTGATCGAAAACAACTTCCAACTTCCAAAAATGTCTCAAACTGTCTCAAAATGCACACAGTAATGATTTTTGCAAAGTATGTTTTTTTTTAAATATCCTAATTTAATTTACTAATTTAAAGAAATATACTTGTAATTTAAATATAAAAATAACAAAAATATTATAAAACAGAAATATAAATAATAGAGGACAATAATAAGCAACCAGAACATTTCAACCAATAATTTCTGTGCTGGAATGTTTCAGTTCTTATTAAAATGTGAAATATTTGGCCTGTTTTACTACAAATATCTTCAATGACAGAACTTACTTAATCTGTTCCAGGAGTTTAAACTCTTTTGGCCATTTATACACACTACACAGACAGTGTTGTAAACTTAAACCTGTTCTAAAAACCATTTTTAATTGAAAGGAAATTCAAACCATTTTGATAATAATGTACTTCTAGTTATTCACAATATTTTGAAGTGTGCACGATAACAATATTGTGCAAAATATATTGTATTACTGAACATTGGCACGTCTACTGTACACATACAAACCGATGAGTTAATAAACTGGCCACAAAAACAATTTCCAAGTGCTCCCAGAAGCCCCTGTGCAGTATTTTATGCTAAAATATCAGTAAAACGCCACTATTGCCAGAATAAAAACATGTTAATAAGAAGTATTTATGTGGTACACGGGTATCTTTGGACATGTTGCATGGCTGTGAAAGCTGTTAGGATGTCACCTTTCACAACTCAGATCTAATGTTAAAGTCGGTGAGATAATCATGTTTCGACTCTACGCACTGAAATCCCTGAACCGACTGAGATCAACTCACCAGCAACTGGCACTTCAGAAGTTTGTCTTGCTCTGTGTTTTATGTCTCACACTCTTTCATGCTGAACCACATCTAAAGAAGAAGCCCAAAAGATTGTGACGGCGCGTTCACAAAATGCTCCCTTCACTTCCAAAACAACCGGGCAAACGCAACGGGGTGACAGCTTGTGCACAAAAGTGCTGTCTGAGGAACTAGTGCTATCTGGAACAACTCCTATGACACTAAAGGACAAAAATGTTTGTTTTCCTTTACATTTCAAAGAAGTCCTTGATGCATGAATAGGGTAATAACCCGGAGTATGAAGACGGGCCTGTGCTCCTTATCTCTGATGTCAGCGCCCGAGCTTACTCGCCCGGCTCAACGTGCGCCCGTTACTAAGCAACAGGGTCATGTACCCGACAAAACAAGTCACTCTAATACCTTTTCTGATATCCTTTCTCTCTGATACATGGGATATTACCTCTCCACCCATCATTACGACTGAGTGCATGTATATCATGGTAAATAATCATACAAAACAAAGAGATCGGTGAGTTTCTGGGAATGAGGACATCTGGTGCACAAAAAAAGATCATTCATTCATTCATTCACTCAGTGGCGTTCTTTTAAATAATGTATAATGTATCGGTGTACAGACAATTATGAAGAAATTCAAGAAAAAACGGAAAATAAACTCGTGCCTTTATGTCACTTTCAAGTTACTTTAAAGATGTCATGCAAACATTTCAATAATGTTAAGAATAAATGGTTTTGTTATCTTGGGTACATTATGGTGAATTGTGAAAACTCTTTCTCCTTCTTTTGCCAGGAAGTAATTTGCAGAAAGCTACAGTAAATGACTCATGAAGAGGCTTTCCACAGAAAGCTCTCAGATGTTGTTAGCAGATGAGGAGGAAGCTGGTTGTTTTGGAACAGGCACCTAGAATGAGTTTCTTGAAATAGCTGCAGAAGCAGAAGTGTTAAAGACAGTTTCAGAGCAGATGATCTGCTCAACATCCTGCCACTTAAACCCTGTCCATACTAAAACCTTTTTTAAACACCTATTTTTCTCTCCGTTTTGGCCTTCCGTCCACAATGAGATGGCATGTGTGTCAACGAAAATTGAGCATTTAAACGGTATAGTGTGGACTATGAAAATGGAGACTTTTGAAAACAATAACACGTTTTTCATTATTGTGATGCCGATTTTTTGGGCTATTCTCAAATTTTATAGCATTATCGTTAGTTTTAGGAGCCGTTCACATTTCGCGTCTTTCGCAAGCGCATATTTAGTATTTTAAATGTAGACGCCATCGAGATGAAAATATTTCAACTTTTCAGAATGCCGCACTGGTCGTGAAACAAGAACCAAACAATCAGCTTCACATTTTGTGGACCAATATAGACACATAGACAGAGGATCACAGCATATATAAATCTAGCATCAGAGAATCCTTCTTAATGGAGCCATTTAGACAAAAAAAGCTTCTTCTATGGCACCGTGAAGCACTTTCATTTTTAAAGTGTAATATGTAAGACAACATTTAAGTTGACCAAAAATACACTGAATGTTACACTTTCAACAAATCATGATCAAAACAAAGTCATCACCTGTCAATTCAATGCAACTTAACACATTCTTGGTTTTCTTGCTCTTTGGTTGCCATGTTAGCAGTAACACTAAAAAAAGTGTAACCTTAAAATTACAACCGCAACAACTTTCACGAGATGCAATACATCTCTAACAAGGCAACTACTAACCCCGACCGCAGTACAGCTGAAATAAGAGAGAGAAACTGATCACAAACGTTTCCTCTCCTTCCTAAACCTAAACCTAAACAAGCTGTGTTGCACATTAAATATGCGAGCAGCATCTTACTTTCCCTACTTCAAAGGCCGACATGGAACAGTACACAAGTCCTTGTAATTACCAACTGAATTAACATGTCTATTAGCATATTAGTATAACAGATTCTCAGATGCGGTCTTAAGGGAGACTGCATGTTCCCTGTACTCCTTCGCTCAAGTGCACGACCTGCTGTTCTGATAAGAGGACAAGATGAGAGGTGGAGATGAACTCAATCCATCACCAACAAACAAATACACGCTGAGCATATGCAAGATGACCAGATGAGCTTTAACACACACAAACAGAGCTGAAGAAAAAGTTTGTGTGGTAAAGGTGCTGCTACACTCTTAAAAATAAAGTGACCTATTTTTTTTTGTCAGATATGGTGACCCATACCCGAAATGTGACCTCTGCATTTAACCCAACCAGTGAATAGTGAACACACACACTTCAAGTCGTGAACACACATACACCGGGGCAGTGGGCAGCTAACACTGCAGCGCCCGGGGAGCAAACGGGGGTAAGGTGCCTTGCTCAAGGACACGTCAGTTGTTACCTGCTGTTACTGAGAATCGAACCGGCAACCTTCTGGTTACGAGTCCGACTCTCTAACCATTAGGCCACAACTGCCCCCCATTGTATATTACATAATAAAGGTGCTTTAAAGGATTTTCACAGCGATGCCATGGAAGAACCATTTTTGGTTCCACAAAGAACCATTCAGTTACAGGTTCTTTAAAGAACCATCTCGTTCTTTCCTTTTTATAATCTGGAAAGAACCTTTTTTTGCCACAAATAACCTATTGTTAAACAGAAAGGCTCTTCGGATGTTTAAGGTTCTTTATGGAACCATTTAGACAAAAAAGGTTCTTCTATGGCACCGCGAAGCTCCTTTATTTTAAAGAGTGTTAATGAACATTTTGTACAGATCACTTTACAAAAACTACTGTGGTAAGATTCTAGAGATGTAAATGCTGTTGCACAATGTCAAAACGTCATTAACTTGGTTGTAAAATGCCATGTTTGTACCAGGTCTATAAAATATATCATCATACTATGAGGTTACTTGTTGGTGTGTATTCACTTCTCTAGTATTCTATGTGGGTAAAAAATACATGATAGTGGCTTAAAGGGATAGTTCACCCAAAAATGAATACCCTGTCATAAATTACTCACTCTCTAGTTGTTCCAAACCTGTATACATTTTTTTGTTTGGTTGAACACAGAGAAAGATACAGTATTCGGATTAAATGCTTGTAACCAAACAGTTCTTGGACCCCATTGACTACTATAGTAGGAAAATATACAATGGTAGTCAAAAGCGCCCCAGAGCTGTTTGCTTTCATACATTCTTCAAAATATCTAATTCTGTGTTCAACAGAACAAAAAAAAATTGTAAGTAATTTATTCCTACTGATAGTCAATGGTGGTCAAGAACTGTTTGGTTACAAGCATTCTTCCAAATATCTTTCTCTGTGTTCATCAGACCAAAGAAATGTATACAGGTTTGGAACAACTCAAACGTGAGTAAATGATGTCAGAATTTTTATTTTGGGGTGAACTGTCCCTTTAAAGTTCAACAATGCAAACTTCCATGTGACTCATTAAAGTACAAACTCAACAGAAACATATAGCTGAAACCTTATATCTCCATATTTCGTGATGTTTATGTTTTGCCGTAAATGTTTTTCACTGGGGTTTGCAAATATCTAACCATTAAAAAGTATTAAAAACAACACAACATTTATTCATTTAAAAAGTACAGTGATTTTTTATAGAGATAGGGGAGGGGCTTCAGTGTGGCGCCATCTATTAGCCACCTCGAAAAATCCAAAATAGTTACGAATTCCAGTCAGGCTGTAACTTCAAGTAAACACGGTTGAGAACAAAGAATTTAACCTTGTAGAACTTCTGTAGACTTTTCTTTCTCACTGCATCTCTCTTCTTCAAGTGCTACATAAAGTACAGAATAGCAGAATGAATCGTGACGACTCAAAGGGAACATTCAATTACATTAAGTTTCTTCAGTCTGACCTCAATTCTCATAGTGTACAAAGAATCCAGCAGAAGAGATGAGGGCGCCGGCCAAAGCAGCAGACTCGCATGTTAATAGTGTGTTAATACTCAATAAAATATGAATTAAACAGATGTTATCACGTAAAACTTGCAGCTAGCATGTGGGTGGTTGCCAGGGTGTTGCTATGCATGCTATGCTGCTTAAACCAACAGCAATAAAGTTCAATTGCTTGTGATGGTTGTGAAGCAGTCGCTGAAGGTTTGATGACATTTAATGAACAAGATGACATTTATAACACTGTTGATGTCTTCATTAAGCCTGAAGGTGTACTTGTACAGAAGCACCTGGGAGATGTGCGAAACTTAATGTGACCGATTCGATTATGACTCATACACGCTGCTCTGCAAACACGCTTTCATCCCGAAACATCCTAATGAAACACGCAAAATGTATGAAGATCTATAAAGAAAGCCGTTATCTGTGCTTTCTCGTAAAAGTAAACCTACCCGACCACGTACAGCTCAGATCAGCCGTGGCTCACAAACGGCGCCTTTCCTATTAAAACACAGCACTCCAAACATGCAGTACCCATCCTGACCCCATGTTTTGGGCGTGAAATGGAGCCCTCTTCCTCTTTAGCCTTTGTACTGTTCCTTGAAAAGCCCTTCATCGTGTGCCGGATCTGTTTGTGATATTATGAGGCTATTAGTGAGGTCTTTGATGGCTTGATAAAAATAAGCACGCGTCGATTTGACAGCGCCGCAATTAATGAATACTAATTAAAAGCCTTTGTTGATGGCCGGGGTGAGAGAGGGACGAGCGAGCATGGTTTTCCATGCTTTAATTGAAACCCTTTGTCACTTGCCCACTCGCGTGTGAATAAGTGCTCTCTGTAACTCCGAAAAAGAAGAACAATGGAAATTAATTTGCATCATTTGCATAAATATAATGCGTTTGCATTGGTGGTGAAAGCCGTCGGATTCATAAAACAAGCGATCTTTGTCACTCAAAAGCTCGTCCGGCTCGTCCTGCGTCAAACCGGTCTCGGTTCATCAGTCTTTCATCTGATTGGATATTCTGTGAAGACGACACGTCTCGATTCATCACGGTTGTAAGATGCAGGATGGCACATGAAGCGGAAGGAAAAAGTGATGATTGAAAGGATGGGTGTAGAGTCTGGCACCCTGTAACGGGGCTGCTGGAGTCTTGAGAGTGATTCTGGATTTAAGTCAATCCCATTACAATTTGACAAATTCAGAGCTTTAAAGGAAGGAATAAACACTAGAGAGCAATAAAAAGAGCGCAGATGGAAGCGCGGGTGGTTTACTGACAAGGCACACATTCAAAAACATAGACACAATATCTCATTCCCATAATGACCAACACGATCTACCAAGAGCAGCGCAAATTAAAGTAGTTTAAGACAGAGCTGTGGAAAATAATCATTGCGCTGTATTGTGGTGCTGATGTGAACGATTACTGCATTGATGCATAAAAACTAATAATCAAATATAGAAAAGTGATATTTTTAGCTTGTGAAAATACTAGTGTTCTAATTTTGGCCACCATTGTATCTTATGTTACTATACCAGCTTAAGTATCACAATACCAGTGCCATGCAGAGATCTTTGAAGGGACAGGTGCTTAAGACTTCCTGACCGGGTTATAGCATTCACAATCGTGTTCCACCCATTCACCCTCGCTTTCCGTCCGCTCACGCTCATGCTATGGGTGGCCGCGAACGACTTCCCGGGGGATCCCCCTCCGTCCGTTCCCGAAAAAGACATTTTGGGCATCAAAAAGTAGGGATGCGCCGACACCGATACCGGTATTGGGCCCGATACCAAGCACATGTACTCGTACTCGTAAAAGTACACCAACACCAAAGACCTCCATGATACCTCATGTGACATAACTGACTGAAATTTGTGCTTTTAAATTTTGTGACAAGCACATAAACTTATTACTTCTTTCATAATGTGTTTGATGTGAAGTTGTAATTATGAAGTTATTCTATTTTTATTAGTCTCACTGTATTGTGCTTGGAAAATTGCCATCTCAGCAAAAAATAAAGAAAAAATACAGGTAGTGGGTATGGACGAGTACCAAAAATAAAATATCGATACCGTACGTCTTTATAAAATGGTATCGGTGCATCCCTATCAAAAAGGGCACTTTGGGCAAAGGGGCAGGTGCTCAAGCAAAATCAAGCGGCAGTATTTTCAAGCTTTAGCCGTGCCACCCTAATCTGATGATTCACAGACTTGGGTTAGGACACAAACCGCTTTTTCTGGATCTAAAACACAAAACTAAGACCAAACTGTAAAAAAAAAAGGCTCAGCTCACACACTTGAGTTGGCGTTCATAGTTCAACCCCAGGAAAACTTTTCTGCAAGTGTGTGGTATGCAGCACTCCAGCACTCAAATCCCAATACGTGAGCTGTTTCTGGAGCTGATAATTGTGTGAGATAACACAGATCTACAGTGATAACTAGAGAGATGAGGAGCATTGTTTTTATTGCAGACACAATGCAGAGCAGATGGCATTGATAGAGGACAGATAAAGACAAGAGAGAAAGAGACAGAGGAGATGAGTACAGTAAGAATGGGTGCTGTGGAGGCTGAAATGCAATGTGACATTGACAGTGAGCTCACCAATAAAATCAAACTAGGACAAGGTCAGAGACGACAAATGCTGGTAACATCACAACCGACTACTGGATAAATATATGGGCTTTCTTCTACAGTACATGTTTCATATTTAAACTATATTTATCTGCTTCATCTGTTGCTCATGAGAAAGAAAATCACAGATAATATCTCTGCAACTACTTCTCCTAGACATCAAGAAGAATAAATGGAAAGAAAATGGAAACTTGAGCATATAGGGACAGTTTACCTAAAAGTGAAAATTCTGTCATCATTTACTCGCCTTCATGTAATTTCACACCTGTATGAGTTTCTTTCTTCTGTAGAATACAAAAGAAGATATTTTAAAGAACGTTGGTAACCAAACAACATTGACCTCCCATTGACTACCAATGGACACAAAACCACTGAGACATTTCTCAAAATATCTTCTTTTGTGTTCTACACAGAACAACATGAGGGTGAATAAACTTTTGGGTTAACTATCCCTTTAAGTTTCCTGCATCTGAGATATCTTCTTAAACTGTAATGTGAACATTTGTGAGATTTCTGGTTCTTTTAACTATCTAAGTGTCACAAACTTAGCTCAGATTTGCTAAATATGACATCAAAATGATTTAATTCAAAAATGAACAAACTCTCATAAAATTGACCCAAATCCACATTATTCACCTGCATTATTTACAAATATACCTCCATGCTCTTCTACTTTAATTTCTGCTAAGAAATTTTAAGAGAAACATTCGAGACCAAGTTAATATTGAAATAAACCACAACTGAGAACCCTGTGAAATCTCCTGAGGTACGAAAGAGCAACAAGAGAGTAAAAAAATCTATTGTATAGATTGCATGCATAAATGTACAGATGCCTTGTATCTAAAGCAACTTACAAATCAGGCAAATATACAACAATAGATCGTAAGGAAGGCATCACCTTCACTGGAGTTGCAAAAATGCTGGTGCAGGAGCAAAGAAGAGTAGTACAAGTGCAGAAAAGTGGAAAGATTTTTTTAGAATAGAAATGTGCCTTTGTTTACATAGTTATGAGATAGTTAAGAAGTCATGGAAGCTGTGACTTCAGCAGTTTCTTGTCAGATGTGATGGTCTCAGCAGAATGCGTGGAAGGTGGAAGAACGTTCCATCACCAAGAGACAGAAAACACGCGAAGGATCCAGTTAGCGACTTTAAACACCTCTGCGATATTATAGCAAAAGATTGGAATGAAAACATAGATCTGCACAAGGTAGGCTGATCCAGATGCAGATGTAAACTACATGGTAGTCTGGTATTAAAGGGATAGTTCACCCAAAAAATAAAACTTGCTATTCACCCTCATGTCATTCAAATCTCGTATACGACTCTTTCTGTTGAGAAAAACACAAAAGAAAATATTTAGTGGTTTGTGTTCATTCAATGGAAGTCAATGATGGGGGCCGGTGTTGTTCGGTTCCCAACATTCTTCCAAATATCTTCTTTTTGTGTTCTGCAGAAGAAAGAAAGTCATACAGGTTTAGAATGACATGACTATTCAGCTATAACACCTCAGATCACACCGTAAAGATGACACTGACCAGAGCGATCGTGTCAATCACAGCAGCGTCACTCCCCCTTCCCGTTTCCCTCCTCATTGCCAATTCAGCTCACACCTTCCTCTGTGGCCAGCAGCGCCATACCCAGCCCTGACGGTTCATCTTTGGAAAACAAGTTTTGGCCATGGAGGAGTGTGCAAATGCATGTTTGTGAGTGTAGGCCGGTGGCCCGAGGCGCCGTACCTGGGTCAATACTCTTTCATGCTGCAGCTGGGCTGAGCGACGAGGCCATTGTGCTACTGTCACGCTGTGAGGGGCTTCAGTCTGCAGGGGTGGCCGCAGCACAGCTAATGAGCACGCCTCCGAGTCCCAGGAGTGGGAGCTCGCTGTGCAAAAGTGTGCGCGTGTGTTTGTGTGCGAGCGAGCGTCTGCTAGCACCACTGTCCTGCTCCTTCCTCTGCATTATTCATGCGCTCGATACACACTGCCACATTCTGCTACCCTGAGAGCAGCGTGTGATGTGTATCTCAGGGAATGTCTCGCTACCTCTGTCCCTTCCCTGCCTCTCGCTGTCTCCTCATTCGCCGCTTTCGATGTCACCGCGGCTCGCCGAACTGATTGAGAATGTAGAACAGCAGTCACACTCGTGTCCTCGCGGTCCGGGTGAGGGATCGCCGTGGCGGGGGAGGCGAAAATCATAATGATGAGAATGGTGTTGTGCTTTTGGCCTTTTAAGAACTTTTATTGACAGGGTGAGATAGATACGTTTGGGGGGAGGCGAGAAAGCGGATCTTGAGATGATGCATGCTGGACTTAAACTCGTGCTGCCCACACGAGCACCATGAGAATTGTCCACAGGGCTGTAGATGGTTCCCAGGGGTTGCTAAGCAGTTACCGATGTGGTTTGGAATTGTAACTGTACTATACTTAATATTTACTCTGGTAAAATGGAATTTTAGTAAAGTTAACTATAGTAAATACTACAGAAAAATACACTTTTCAAGTGGGAACTAATTCAAATGGGTGACACATGTTATTTATACAGCAATATTTATAAAGTGAAATGGTTTTAAATGTGAAACCAGTAGGTGCCAGTGAGTTATTTAGCTGATTCGTTCAAAACGGCTGATTTATTCAAGAACGATGCAAGTGTCTTTATGAATGACTCACAGAATCATTATCTCGCCCGATAGAAACGGGGCATCCAAACAAGCACGGAAAACAAAAATGGATGAGCTACTAAGCCATCTACTAAGGGGCCACGCTGAACCTAGGGACCAGCACAGCACATGCCACGTCCTGTGTGAAAGCCGCATTAGTATCACGATGCTACCATACTTAATAGATCCCAAAACATTGACGCTCCAAAAACACATCCATCCATCAGTGAACTCCTTAGGGGTAATAAATATCATCGAAGGCAAAACGCAAGGTGTTTTTGAGAAAACTATTCATATTTTTGCTTATTTAAGGAAACTGAAACCAAATCAAACACAGGCACTAAATGTAAATAGCAACACATTGATAACTTGTAATCTCATTGGTTTCTGCGTGTCTTGTGACTAGTTGTCATATATGATTTTGTCACAAGACAAATAAGAGCCAATGAAATATTAATCACTCATATGAGTTTCAATTTCACTAAATAAGCTCAAAATATTTATTCTATTATTTCATTTTAAAAAACAAACCTTCAAATGGAGGGTTTATACATTAAATGGATAAAAGTATTGGGACGCTCGCTTCTAATGAACACGTCATTTCTGCGAGCACACATCTTAATGCTACAGCATATAATGATATGTGCTTCTAATTCTATAGTAAAAGCTTTTGTATTCCAATATGATAATGTCCCTGTGCACAAAGCAAGACTCAAAAAGAAATGATTGATTCAGTCTAGTGTGGAAAAACTTGACTGGTCTGCATCAAGCTCAGACCTGAACCCAGCTGAACACCTTTGAGTCAAATACTAACCATCAAAACCCATCAATGACTTGTACACATGGGTGCAGTCATTTCAGACCGGAAAATGTCCCTTACAAAACTGGTGCAACAATGATGGATTTTTTTTTTTATATGGTATTGGATAGTATAGCATACATATTTGTTTTGATTAGAATTACTGAAATGGACATTTTTCGTAAACTCTGTCCCTAACAAGCTGCACAATTTAAGGCATCACTCGCGCAGACAGCACAAACAAGAATAATAGCCATTATTACCTTAGCAACCTTCACAAATCAGTGCATTGAGCTCAATGAAGCTAATTGGTTTTAATGCAGGGAGTCAGGAAAAGTTTAAATGAAAAGAATCAAACTCCTACAGGTTCACAAATAAAGCAGCGATATCAAACGGCGAAAGGTTATGAAGAAACAAACAGTGTAGTTTGCCTGTGAGAAGGAAGCTAATTACTCATGCTCGACGCACATCACAGCACAACAGTATTCTCCAGAGACTGAATCATTAGGTAGTATCAGACATGACAACATAATACCACACATACAGCGGCACATCAGAGAAATATGAGGAGTGTGTGTGTGTGAGAGAGAGAGAGAAACGCCCGACAGGGTGATTTATCTCCACTAGTGTTGGCAGGCAGACAGCAGATGAGGGCAGTAATGTGACCAGGTCATTTCGTTCCATTAGCGCTTCGGTGACGGAGCGCGTGTGTAATTAGGACAGGGACAGCAAGTCATGAATCAAACACACAAACAACAAACACGCTTCAGTGAATGCATATGCACAAACACAAATCCCCAAGCCCACTTTCCCCTCTACGTGTCTGGAAAATCAGTCTTTCCCACATGTCGATGAACTCGAAACAGACAGGTTCCAGCCTAAATCCTATTTGGATTGCAGCAGTATTCCCTGAACAGCTTAGGTAAATTTGTTTCACAGAAGTACTTTGTGATTTCAATCCCGGACGAATAAAAAACACTGATGAATTTTTCTCACACAAACCTCTGGAAAAAAGATCATATCTAGGGTCCCTTCAGAAATCAAATCCTCCCCAAATAGGAATATCTGTGATGCTTTCTTTTTACCTTCACTAAATACAACTAAGTCCAGTTTCTTGTTGGCCATC
Source organism: Oreonectes daqikongensis (assembly GCA_026939265.1). Lineage (NCBI taxonomy): Eukaryota > Metazoa > Chordata > Actinopteri > Cypriniformes > Nemacheilidae > Oreonectes > Oreonectes daqikongensis. The sequence continues at coordinate 12,858,663 of JAOTQM010000311.1, forward strand.
CTGGGCTTATATTGTCCATTAGATTAAAAGATCTGGAAAAGCCCATATATTTACCCACTCATAAATCTTCAAAGAAATCAAGACAGAAGTGGTTGAAAGTGGACGAAAGAGATGAATTAAAACTCGAGTCTCATTTGTTCACTTGTGATCCGATCAACCATCTAATAGCAGGTATAAACAGGGCCTAAGATGAGTTTTTACCAAAGGTTTTCATCATATTGCTAGGTCAGATATTTGGTGGTTTAAATACCCATGTGAAGTCTCTCTTAAAATTTTCAAAGCACTTTATGCATGTTTTTCCAGGTAAGTGAATTGTCATGTCCATAACGGTCCATATTCCTCAAAATCAAACAAAAAATTCTAACAAAGTAACTAATTTATGTTCTGTGAAGAGACACAGTCTCAATTTGTTGGGTATTATTGCTTCTGGTTTGCATATTTTAATTCACAGAAATCCTACAAAGTATGTCGTCTCTCAAAAACATCCTGTTTTGTCACATCCATAACACATGAATATTTCCCCTTTTAAAATAAAAAACTCTCATCATCGGGTTTATAAAAAATGAATATATGATCAATATATTGGTAACAAATACATTCTCTGAGAATTTATATTTTAGGATTTGATTCAAAATGTCACATAATAATGTTATTATCTACAAGCATCCCAGTTCAATTCAAACCAGTACATAAAATGATAGACATCCGATATTAAAAAATGTAACTCAATTTCGAAAATGAATTCAGCTCATGCACTGCCGAATACAGAGCTAATAACTAGATAATGACATGACTAGGGAAAAAATTGTGTTTGAGTGACATCGAATATTTAATGTTGAAGTCACCCAGTTATTCAATATTGATCAATAATTCATTTTTAATAATTGGTTATGATTGGTTTGCATTGACATGATTAGTTATGGTGGTATTTTGGAAGAAACGTTGTACTACTCCAAAAAGTCAACGACAAGAGCAATAGTCAAAGATGTAAACCTTGCGCCAAACAATAAAAAAAAAATACTACAGATGAAACTTGCTCCATTGTCCTCTTTCTCACCCCAAGTACTCGCCTGATTCATCTGTTGAGTTCCACAATGCACATCCCTAACCACGACCTGCATTCTGCTCAGATTGAAAATGATGAAGCCTGTGTGTAAGTGTGCGGTCCGATCGATAGAGCAAGTGCAGTGAATTTCATGCTTTGTTAAACACACCAAATACATACAGGTTCAGATGCACAGAAACTGTCCTCTTTAAAACTTTTATCACCATGTAAAGCCTGGGTGAGAGACAGAGAGACAGGTGGAGACAGTACGAGTCAGACAGATGAAAGAGTTAAAACAGGAGAAGTGTTGTGATCTGGCTTGTTGACACTAATGAGGCCTATAACAGCTCTTGATGGAGGGAGAAGATCCTGGGGAGAGGCAGAGGTGGATGATCAATGGAGCCAAGGTGCGGCGTCAACACAAGCATGAGATGCTGAAACGTACACAAATTCTACTTACACGCTGAATGATGAAATCAGAAATAAAAGACGTGTGCAGGGATCACGCAGAGAAGAGAGGTATGGAGAAAGTAGATGGGTGTGACAGATGGTACAGTTCTCGATATCACTTGCGCTTTTTCCTTAATCCTTGAAATGTCTTTTTCAAATGGGATCTGATTCATTAAAAATGGTTTCAATGTGTTGAAATTGCTTTCTATTTTAAGACAAAGTGTATAATGCACTGACATTAGCCAGACATATTTCTGGTCCCTAGAGAATGCACACAGTTCACTTCTCATTCAAGGTGTGTGACCTCAGCGGATATGTATTTGATCGTGTGAGAGAGGAATGTGTGATGAGATATCAGCCCTGGGCTACAGCTCCTGTTTAAAAGTCGCAATGAAATACAAGATCTGCTTCAATGCCTTCGACCGAAAACACAGAGCGCTCGATTACAAACACACACATAACAAAAGCAGAAATCATTTCCTTCATTCAGCTGCAGATCTGTGATAATGTGGCAGGCTCAGATCTACACAAACCTTTAACTGAGAAATATTCTCATTATAATGGAATATGACATGTGAAACCCAGAGCTGCATGAGGCTTGTTGACACTATGAGAAACCGACCCGGTTCTATTCATGAGGGACTAAACTGTATTGACCGAATTTATATCAATAAAGGGAAATCAATACACAGACTAAAACAGATACATTTTCACCAAATTATTTCCATGTCCAATCCAAAACAACTGGAAGAAACAAAAATCAATCCAGACAGCACTCACAAAGATAGCACTCACACATTTTGACTTGTTTTGGTGTTTAGCATAACTAGAAAAATGTGTGTTTACTATGGAAATGTCTATGGTTTTGCAAAGTATGACTATCCAGATCTGAAATTTTCATTAAAATCATGGGAAAAACATATATCATGTAATTATCAAATAATCATGTATTGCATGTGATGCAAAAAAAAGAAAGTCATACAGATTTAAAATGACAAGAGGGTGAGTAAATGTCTTAATGATGACAGAATTTTCATTTTTGCGTAAACTATCCCTTGTTTTTACTTATTTCAACAAAACAAACACATTCAGGCCTCTGTGTATCTTTCATATGAGCGAATGTTCCTGAAGTGTCAGTATGAGTTTATGGCTGGGCTGTGTGTATGTGTGTGTGTGTGTGTGTGTGATTTATTTGAATTAAGTCACTCTCTTCTCTCTGGAGTCTGTCAAAGCCAACAGCTCCTCTCCAAATATCTGCAGTGTTTGAGTACAGATGAAGTCATCCAAACACTGATGGTTTGAACACAGTACTACACGCACGCACGCACACACAGTACCATATACAGAGAATAACCATATATTCACAAAAAAACATATATTCACCAAAAAAACATATTCATAAAAATTTGCCACTTTACCATAACTCACTGCTCCAGGTCTACATCCCTTCCCATCACCTTCGGTCTGAAAATGAGCGACGCCTTGTTGTTCCATCACAACGAGGCACCAAATCGCTTACAAAAACCTTTACACATTCGGTTCCTCTGTGGTGGAATGATCTACCAGCCTACACCCGAACTACATCATCCTTCACAACCTTCACAACTCAAAACATGTTCCGCATTAATCTGACTAACCAATAACTGTTTTGTCTAACAAAAAAAAATTATTTCATGTTGTTCAGTCTCTCCCTTGCTTACTTCAGCTTAATCCTCCTAATAACATGGCCTTGTAAACTATCCGTACTGTTTAGCATGTTGATAAAATGTTTTATGCTCTCCTACTTGTCAGTCACTTTGGATAAAAGCGTCTGCCAAATGAATAAATGTAAATGTTATAGAAAATGATTGGATGGTAATAAAAAAGGTCTATATAAGTAAACTGTAAGTAAACAGGGTCAATCTGATTTCCTGTTGACTTTAGTAGTATCATGAAAATGAAATAATCACTTCTTTACATGGTTATGTAAATCCTCTCTGCCCAGATTGCTAATTATAAAATAAATGGTTATCATAATGGTGCCAAATTGTGGCACACATGAATAATGACAGGGACTCTCATTTTAAATTCTCAGTCACACTCTGGTCTGACCCATCATAATTAAGAATGATCAATGACACACTGACTTTCACCAACTCAATGCTTGTGTAATGAAAGTACACAACCCCGCGGTGTTATTTTCATCCAGACTGATGATTTATATTGTGTTCTTGCCGATATTGGACAGTCCCCCGTAATCAACAAACACATGCGGATGAGAGAGAAAGACAGACTATATCAATAGTCATGAGAGGCCGGGTGCTGCCCTCCACCTCCTGTGGGGATGAGCTCAACCTCTCAATGACCCACAAGGCCACACCGCACAGGCCTGCCACACAATCTATCCAATATTAAAGAGAGGGTTCAATTGACCGCACACACACATTAATAACATCAAAAGATAACACACATAAAAAAGTTCTGTTATTGTCACACATTATAAATTCTTTATAACGCATTCATTTGAGACACTGGTTTCAGATCAGTGTTTGCACGCACTCACCAGGCGTTTGAGCACTCGGAGCAGCATTTTCTGCTGTCTGGGTTCAGTGTGTGTCTGTAATGCATGTGCCAGGCTGAGCAGCTCCTCCGGCTGCAGGCGGTCGGCTCCCTCTCCTCCATACAGCTGAGCCAGCAGAGACACACAGGAACTGGCCTCCTCATACACCTCACTGTCATTACACGCCAACTACACGACACAAACACACAGGAGAAAACACATCAGTGCATCACAAACATTTCATAAAGAGGTGTGCACAAAATTGCTAAAAAATTTGCTTTGGAGATTTGGAAAATGATATTTTTTTTAACAGAGACAAGTGATCAAACAGTTAAAGAACTATTAAATGTTTCAGTGTACAAAATGAACCAATACTTGGACTTTCGGGTGAAGCACAAAAATCTGGTCTAATAGTCCAAAAAATATTTAGCCCTCAGAGATGTAATGAGAAAATCCATGCAATGAATCTTTTAAAATTGTCAATATACTTGCAACAGAGTCTATATAAGAGTTTGACAGAACAAGCTGAATTATTGATCAACCGAGCAGTAGCCAAACTCTCCCCTTCACACAAACACTTCTATGACTTTCATTCGCTCTGCTGTTGCTTTTGGGAAATATGAAACTACATCCTTCATGCATCTCAGCACTACAAATCTGTTTGTCTATGTACAGTCGATAGCAATGGTCCAGATAATCCATCTTATATTTATGTCAAAACACATTCATTTGGTGGGATTTATGGGCTCAGAGTTCTTATAAAGTGTTGGATTGTTGAAGCAGCATTGGGAGGGGTTTACAAAAATGGAAAACATTTTTATTGAGAGAGTTCAATTCATTATGTAGATATTCTACTAGTGTACTGAAATTAAGCTGAAAATGGTTATGATGTCGAAGCCATACACACACATACACTTACATTCACATACATATCACCTTATCTTGAATGACAACATGAAATAAATATGTACTTTTTATATTAATGAAGCTAGCCAATCATATAGACTGTTTCATTGGATGCACACAGCTGGCCTGAAGTTAACTTCCGGTCTGTGTTTGTTGATCGGTCTGGCTAGTGGCTAATAATATAACTATTCATATTTTAATAAATGTATATTAATATGAATTCATATTAACATATTATTGTGTCATAACTGTATTAAATAATCAATTTGTTAAAAGGTTTGTGTAACTTTGTCACATTTAAGTTTAGCCAAGTAACGGTTCTTCTACTGGTAACCAAAATAATACTGACTAGACATAGGGACTCGATTCTTTGCGGATGTGTACTGAAAGTTGAGTTTGGGCCACAAAAGTGTGCATGTGCAGTAACATTTGTGTATGTTGTTGCTTTAAAAGCGTCAAAAAAATATATTTATGAAAATATATTTGCATATGCCGAAGATACAAATGCTAAAAAAAAGTGTATAACAAGTGTGTAACATATCACACTGTAAAACAAATGGTAATTTTACAAAATTCTCACGTATTTTGGTGTAAAAAAAGTCAAATTACAGAAATAAACTGCAAATAAGTTGGTTGTAAAATAACATAACATGTATAAATATAAATATTTTTTTTACTGGCACCCCAGCTGCTGGAATATTACAGGTTTTAAAGGATATTTTTACAGTGCAGATGGAATAGCGATATCAGATGAAAACTGCTTCAAATCCCCATACTGGAACTGATATAATAACTATAAGACCTAAACTGTTAAAACAGACTGTCCTCATCCTCAGAGACAGCAGGGCTGCAGTTTCAGGCTTAACATGTCCATCAGGGGAGCAGGATGGAGTATGAGTTCTTAGCTCACACAACAACAATCCCCTCTCAGCCTGACACTGAGATAAAGACAAAAAGCGACACACAAGGGCCGTGGGGATTTTCTCTCCTGCCCATTTCGGTCCTCAAAGTCCTGCGCAGCCGACTCTGGGATTCCAGGCTCTTTTCCGGCCTGATCTGTTGCTGCCCTCTGCCATAAAGGCATAATCCCATGAGGCCGAGGGGCAAGGGCCAGGCGCGCCTAATCCCGCCTCCTCTTTGTGATGTCGCCGGCCACTCCAGAATGGAGTGCGGGGCTTTAGGAGCCCAGACAATACACCCAAAGAGTGCCTCCCCTTCCAGGGACCAAAGAGAGGCTGACCGGAGGGAGAACCCTGGCGCTGAAAAGCCTTTGGTGCGAGTCCATGGGCTCGGCGGCACGGTATTGTTCACATGCCAACACAGAGTCAGAGCAGAACAAGAGTTAACACCTGCTTAGACGGCCTCCCAAATCCACCCTGTTTACTTAGCAGGACTTGTAGATGCGTCAGGGAAATGAGGCTGAGGAGTCTAATGGGGCTGTGGGCTGAAAAGCACACAAGCATCAGGGAGATTAGGGAGTGTTAATACCACTGTGGGCTGTGAATAGATGATTGCAGGACAGAAAGAGAGAATGAGGGGAGGTGGAGAAGAGAAGCCTATGGGGACATGTAACGCTCCTGGCCTTTCATGACCTCCGTACGTACCCGCCGATGGACTCCGCACGCTTGCGTTGGCTCGCCCTGCAGGGCTCGAGTAAGAGCTCTGCTGTATTTGAGACGAGAAACACAGCAAGCAATATTTTACAACAGCTTACGTGCCAGCGCCTTTGGAACAAACAAGAGCGAAAATGACATTCTTCCAACAGCGTGCCGCACGAAAACTGGGAACTCGCCCGCTGCGTAAACAGACTGCGGGGCAGATCGTGTGCGATTGTTTGCGGGCACACTCTGAATATTTACCACAAAAGAGGAAAAGCGTGTGGTGCAAACACATGAAAAGTCACGATGAAGGTTTGTGTGACACACTTTCATGTTAAGTAGTGGCTTTGAGGTGGCACGTTTTCTTTTTGGACTATTTGAAATGCAGTTTGTCCCTCGCACGTGCATAGACAATCTGTTCGCTTGATCCTTGGGCACCGTTCACCCTTGACAGCACACTCGCTCACACCGTCCCACCCTGGTGTCCTTCACGGGGCCAGATAAAGCCAAAGTCAACCAGTACGGTGTATCCCACAGTAAGAGACTGTGACTGATGGGCCCTGATATTCGGCAGGATCTGCACGGTGCCTCTAAACATCCAATGAGATAAATACATTCTGTTTCAATGAGTGCAATATTTCATGATGTCTGTATTTAAAACTGTGTTTGACTTGAAAGTCAAATATATTGTTGGGGATCTCCAATGCTTTTAATTTCTGTTTGAATGCTTTCATATTTGATCTCTGTCTATGTCAATGAAAAACATTTTACAGTGGCCTATCTATATAGAGCAGATGACTTCAAGGTCATATGATTTTCACAAAACCACCTTGGCAGATGCTTTTATCCAAAGTGACTTTTAGTGCATTTAAGCTGTTATGTATTTGCCGGATACTATCGGTTAAATATTGGGGGGCTTGAAGTCATTAAAAAGGGGGCACGGCAAGTCTCTTCAATATCACCAAAACCCAGCGTAAATAAAAAAGCAACTTATTCGGTAAAGATATTTTGCAGTATACCTGCAAGGTGTGAAACCTGGGGGTTCGGGGGGCTTGAAATATCTTTCTTTACTAAAGGGGGACCTGCAAGGAAAAGTCTGGGAACCACTGCTTTACCCAAATGGCTCAATTCATGCACATTTTTAGAACCTCATGTTTAAACTGTGATGACGCAACAACATTATGACTCAGTTTCTCCAAAAGTATGACTCGGCCAATATTTTACAATTCCTTCATCATTACGGTCATGACCCAGTGTCTTCTGGGTTTTAGATGTACACTTACTGTAAAAGCTGGACTAAAATAAATATTTGAAATTATTTTTGGTTTTTAAGATTTTCTGTCCTTTCTTATGAGCGAGCCTACCACATTTTGACATATTGATAAGTAAATGGAAAGGAGATTTGAAGACATTTGTGAAAGACAGGCAAATGATCAAATTCTGCGGAATTCTGCGGGCAGGAGGCTGATATGAAATTTCAAGCAGTGACAGCAAAGTCCTGCAGTGTGACAAGCTTTGGTTCATCTAAAACTATTAACCACACAGAATGATTGCATATTACATTTTTCACCACAGGACCTTTCAAAAAAAGGATTAAAGACGGAATTATTAAGTATACAGTATATTACATACAATTTTACTTCAAGGAAATGCTGATCAGTTACAACAATAACACTTTCCCACGTACATACATACAATCTTTAAGTGGAAAAAGGTCAATGTTATTTGTCCACTACAAGGGTACAGATTCAGAACAGACCTGCTTATGCGCATTAGGACACATTAGAGCATAAAACAGACTAAACACTGGATATTTATGACTCAATTACCAGCCATATGAATATAAGGTTGCATTAAAGTTGGTGTGTGCAATATAATGAAGGATCTATTGGCAGAAATGCAATATAATATATATAACTGTGTCTTCAGAGGTGTATAAAGACCTTACAGACAAACTGTTGTTTTTATTACCTTAGAATGATCTATTTCAATCTTCTTACATGGAATTCTCCATGTTGTTTCTACAGTAGACCTAAACGGACAAACTGTCTACAGAGCGTGTTTCGTAACTGTTACCTCCTTCAGCAAAGAAGCAAAAACGTGGCAACATCATTGTCCTGTGTCAGCCACCGTAGTGCTTCGAAAGGAGGGGTGAGCGGTGGAGTGAGCCGTTGGTTGCAATTCATAACCTCACCACTAGATGCTGCTAAAGTCTCCACATTTGTCTTTAAATGTATCTGATATTCATCAAATATAGTTCTATATTACAAGCTACGAGCATCCTTCTTGTATTTCTTGTTTTGTTTATTGTTCAAACCACTGTAAATGTAAATTACTTTTTTATTATGAAATATATGCACAACATTATGAAAACATGACATTTCTGATGAATACAGTAAGCATCTGATGCTTACTGGATATTACAGGACAATCTGGAAAGTGAACGGTTCAGAGCACTGAAACTATTTTGAGAGTGGATTTAAACACAATTTTTTCCATCAGTGACTTTTCAATAATGTATCTTATGTAACAACATTATTAATGTATCAATAATGTAACAAGTATCTTAAAACTGCCACTGTATATTACAGCTGGATATAAGAAACTATTTAACAACTATTGAAATCAAATTTAAGGAGCTATTCACCATAAACATTATAGATCATTTTCAGGGTTTTAAATCAGTAAAAGCTTGTTAGTTTTTGCTAGTCTTTGTTTGTTGTGCAAGAATAAGCTTGTCAGTTTGTTTTTACGGCACAGTGGGCAGAATCAGTTTGGATTTTGCCTCGAGGTTATGTGGGCACAGCTTGCCACTCTCTCTTACACACACACACACCAGTGCACGCACACACGCACACGCACAGAGAGAAAGTCTGGACGCATGATTGAAGATGTCAGAGTGGAGTGGAGCCTGTTGGTGGAGAGTTGGTCTCTGGTCTCTCTGCCATCTGTGAGAATTTTATGCCACAGTGCATCACTATGCCAACCGCTTTCATTCCCTTTTGCAACACTCACACAAACACAAAGATCTTCAGTAGATGGAATTCTCAGTGTGGTTTCATCTAGACTTGTCTGCTGAAAGCCTATCAGACATAAGTGTGTGACATATATAGTGAGCAATATATGAAACCACTAATACAACAAAGCCTTCCACACCGGCACTGAAAAGCATTTCCTATTTATTGCATCTTTTACAAATACAAAAATATACTTTCAAAGGAGGGAGAGTTCATCCACGACTGCCGTCCTAATGCACTTTCATGACTGACAGAAAAAATGTCCAAACATACAAATTCAATGGCGATGGCATTCAATCTATTTCTATATCAATTTGTGGCTTCCATCAAATGAATAAGAGGTAAATCTCTCTCTTCAATAATGAATGTCTCACTCATCCGGATTGATTCTTCTGTAACAGCTATTTCATTATTCATTATAAGGATGGGTTAACTACAGATGAAAATGTGATTGAGTGCAGCGGATGTGTATTGTGTACCAGCATATGTATCTAAAATCTAATAACGGACTTCACACGATACTGTTTCTTGTTATACAGGTCACAGTTGCTTGAATCTGATTCGGTAAGAGGCAGAGATGAAGAGTACAGAGATGATTACCTGTTTTGTATAACCCCGCTATTCACCTTATTTTGCTCGTAAATGTGAGCGCCGCCATCTTTGAGCAGTTTGTCTTAACATTGTATTGGTTGTATTGCAAGTGAGACGAGTTTGCCGTTTTGACTGGCTATTCAATATTTATTATGGAGCCCAAAGGTATAAGCTTAATGTGTTCAGTTAGTAGTTAAAATAATAACTAAATAAACAGTATGTAAATAATAGTATAACATTAGCAGCAGTTAAAATGTAGCTGTAAGCACTTTCATATGTATTTTTCATATGTAGCAGTTAAAACTTAATAAAAGCAAACTTTTATTCCAGAGGATCGTTGCTGCATGACTTAACCTGTCATTACATTTACATTCATTTGACAGATGCTGTTATCCAAAGCGACTTACAAGTGGGAGAGCATTTAACATTTTGTCAACACGCTAGTAAACAAAAGTTTTAAAAAAAGTAAATACATTTTTTTATTTAATACATATAAAAACATAGACAGTTATTGGTTAGTCAGATAAATGCGGAACAGGTATTTGAGTCGTTTTTTAAAAGTTGTGATGGATGCTGCAGCTCGGATGGAGGCTGTCAGTTCATAACACTAACGTTACATAGGAACCGAATGAGTAAAAGTTCTGCGATGTCCTGCGATAAAGAGCAACCAACCGTCTTCTCCTGTTAATAATTGTAAGGAAACAGGCAGAGTCAATGGTTTTGAAAACACGAATTCGTGGTGTATGTCATGTACAAACACTCGACTTTCCCACTGTGCAGGTACAGTATAGTAACGTTACGCCTTGTCAACTCCGAGAGAAAATACGAAATATTTGATTATATCTTAGGACGATATATCAGGCCACTTCTTCTTTTCATCCACATACTGTGTAATACATCGCGGGTGTGGAAAATATTTACCAAAGTGTTTATAATCACATTTTGAGCATGCTCCTACGGCATTGTTTTCTATCGGCAGACTGATAAAGCGGAAGTCGGATGACAAAATGCGGAAGAGTGAAGAATTAAAAGTTGGTGGGGCGGAATAAGGTGAATAGTAACCATTATAACAACTGCCTTAGAAAGAATATAATCAACCGCAGTTAAGCATGGATGGCCGAGTTCGACAAATGCAAGGAGTTTACCTAGCGGGCTCTTCTGTTTCGCACATGCGCTGTTAGGGTATGCTGACGACCACGGACCCTTCTGATGATATTAAAAGAGTTCCAATGTCTTTTGGGCTTTTATTGGCTGAATTTGTCATTCATTTTAAAACATTTCAAATGTTTTTGTGATGAAAGACACTATGGTAATATATTTAGAGACTGATCACATATTTGACACTCATTATAAAGATTTAAAAAAAAAATGTTTACTATTTCTATACCAATTCTTCAAAGAAGCCAGAAGCTAATATGCTGGTCTGAGAAACCTATAGATTATGTCGATCTTTTTAAAAACAATACAGTCACCTCCTTTACAAGGAGAAATGGTTATTTTTTTACACACTGTATACACACTGTTTTACCTGTAAAATTACAGGATGTAAGGATATATAATAAATTGTTTTCCACATTTTTATTGTAAATTTGCAGTTTTTGACCGTATTTCTCTGTATAGAAAACTGTTCTAAAGACAGTTCTTCAGTTTAAAGATTGATATTGTTTTTATCAGAATCATAATTTTGACGTTTACTTGCCATTGAGAAATTTCTACATTAATATAATAATGATAACGTCTAGATGAAATAAAAATAGAGTGCTTTTATTCATTAAGTAACACTCGAAATGGAGAGGGTCACAAATATTATGGCGCCGGCCCGCAGATGGGTAATAGAGTAACTTACATACCGTACCTATTAAATTGTTAGCTACATAAATATAACCTGTCATCACAATTCTTACAAATGAACAGATCCCTACAGATTATGAACAACAATTGGAACACTGCTCTTTTCTCTCACAATAAAATATTCAATAATTGTATCCACTTTAAAGCCCTGTCACTAAACATATTAAAGCAGAAAGAGCAGAACAAATTTAGATAAACTCTAGAAAACTACTCTAGTTTGGGAATCTTGACCCAACATTAATTTATGCAACAGTAATTTATGCCCAACACACACGCACACGCACACACAGTGACTGACCAGTTGAATGAGGAGGTTGTTCAGTTCTGTCAGTGGCTTGTGGGTGAGCAGTAGTTCTTCTGCAGCCTCAGTGTCTTCATTATTGTCTGATCTCTACAGAGAGAGAGAGAGAGAGAGAGAGAGAGAGAGAGAGAGAGAGAGAGAGAGAGAGAGAGAGAGAGAGAGAGAGAGAGAGAGAGAGAGAGAGAGAGAGAGAGAGAGAGAGAATTAATAGATCAAGAAAGCCAAAAACAAAAGGAAGAACGCAGAGGAATGAAGAGAAGAAAATGAGGACAGTCAGTCATTGGGGGAATGCTCAGAGAACGTAAGACCCAACACAGCTGAGGACGCAGCATCTGAAAGATTCCTGCTCATGTAATCTTCACAGGAAGTACAGTAGCTTGAAGCGAGGGCTATTTTTAACAGAGACGCTCGGAGGTGCCGGGGTCTCTGCACACTGCCCAGCTCTACCGTTGGTACAGAACAACTTGTACAGCTCCCTGTCTCCCATCAGCCACAACATCTTATTATTTAATAACAGCTGTCACAGAGAGAGAGAGATATAAATAGACAACAACACCAATGCAAAAGACATACAAACTTGATTACCCATCAACTACAGCAGCATTGCAGTGAGTCTAAGGTTCAAAAGTTCACCGCGCTGTCTCTCGCTGTCTTATTCTGGCTAATATTTTTGGTGAATGTGTGTCTGGTATCCTCACGCAGATTGACAGAGCGGAGCAATGAGATTACGAGATAACTACGGCTGCAGTGTTTTCCCAATGAAACTCCCTTCACTCGATTCAAATATTAATGATGGAGTTCAGGCTGACACAGTGAGAGACAGAACAGAGATGTTAGGCAGAATCTTAAGGGCTGACAGCCTCAGTCAACCTTTACTTTATTGTATGGAAAAAATTATTAAAGTGAATGGAGACTGAGATTGTCAGTCAAATTTTTTTTGCCATTTGCGTTCCAAAAAATATCATGGCTTTGGATCAAGATGGGGTGGGCAAATGGAAGCAGAATTGTATTTCTTCTTTTTAGGTGATTTTTAAATTTCTTATATATAAAAGATGCAGATGTAGTATAACAGACTTTTTTTTACTTTTAACCAAATGCGTCATATACAGACTTATCGGATGCACACGCCTGGCCTGAAGTTAACTTCCGGTCTGTGTTTGTTGATCGATCTGCCTAGTGGCTAATAATATAACTATTCATACTTTATTTGATTTATATTCGTATTTTACTGTATAATAATTGTATTAAATAAAAATTTGTTGAATGGGTCGTGTAACTTTGTCACATAACGGTTCTTCTACAGGTAACCCAAAATATTACTGACTAGACATACTTTTTACTTCTACCTAATGTCATTTACTTGTTATATCCTTTGCTTGTTAAAAAAATTACTGCAGGGACTCTATTCTTTGCCACAAACGTGCGCATGCTCAGTAACGTTTGTTTATGTTCGCTTTGAAACCGTCTATATGAGTTTCTGTGATGGCTCAGAAGGCAGCTTTCTAAGTAGGCAGTTCACCGTCTTGTAAAACAGAGCTGGAGAGTAAGAGACAAACTGTGCAGATGGAGAGAAAAACAGTGGAGTGGGAAAAGTGTCCCCCTCATCATTATCGTCCAATTGAATCTGGGTGGTGTGGACACTTCTTAATAAGCTTTTCATTGTTCTCTTTCCATCACTCTGTTTTTTTTCCCTTTGGAAGACTGAATTCCATTACACGTCCCTTTTTTCCAATGTCCGTGCATAAATATGTATGGAAGGACGCAGAGGGAGAGACAAAGGGTCGGGACGGATAATGAGGGATGAAGTGAGTAACTGACAGGAGAACGACTCCCGCGTGCCACATATCCAACATTAAAGTTCTGTTTACCATGGGACTGCTGAAACGCACTGGTAAAAATAGCAGCTGGAACTATTAGCCGTCAAAGTCGCGTGAATATAATGCTGGAAATTGAACACGAATGAATGCGTGCCGCACTCGGCGACTCAGCTACTCTGACAAAGATGTCCACGGGAGTAATTATGGGTAGAGGTGTGGTAGGATCCGGTGAGTTGGGACTGAGTGGCTGGATGTATTTTGCTGGTATCTGCATAGCAGTTGTCATTGCATAACAATCTAATCATCAGTGAGGAGAGGATCCAGACATGAACCCCCTAACAGCATGCCTACGGCGACAGTGGCAGGCAAGCGCTCCCTGAGGATGGAGGGGGGCTGAGGGGGTGGGGGTAAGAGAGAAAGGGAAATCAGGAGAACAGCTCAAGAAATGAGGGCGACAGAGTGGGAAATGTTTACAAACAAGAGGGCGAGAGAGAGAGACAGAGTGAGAAAATAAGATATGGATATATATCCCTAATAGAGAGGCAAAAGTGAGAGAGAATGAAGTGCATAGCATGAGAAATAATAGGAACGAAAAAATTGAGAAGCTAGAAATGAATGGGGGTTTAATATTGGCTCATTGTAGCGGTTAAGTTCTTTTGACAACATCTGCAGCAAAATGTTGATCACCACAGAAAAAAAACATATTTACTATTTAAGGTAAAACCAACTACAATAAGGCACTGACAATGTAAGTAGATTAAATCGAGCAGTATACATTAAAATACAGAATTGTAACAGTACAGCAATATTCATCAGTTTGAGTCACAGGATGTCTATAATATAAATAGCCAATTTGAACAGGGAATTAAAATCTCAGAAGTAACACAATATACGCAAGTGGTCACCTACATGTCGTAATGTGTGTATATCATGTGTGCAAACATACATAAGCAAGGAATAATGTACAGGCAGCTGGTTCTTATTAGTCTTGTTCGACCTCATTCAGTGCCGCTCAGACCGATCGGCATGTGACACGAGACGAGAGCCGACTGTGATGTCACGGTACAAATCGAACAAGCCTATAGAGTACCTCAAAGATGACGTATTTTTGTATAGAGTTAGCATTTTAGCACTTCCGGTTCCATCGGCCCAAAGTTTATGGGTTTTTTGGTAAATCGCTTAAAATAATATCTGTGGTTAGCAAAACCTTGTGATTTTATAAAACCTTATTGGGTCTTAAAAATGGTGGTTGCTAACAAGTAACTACATCCTTTGGGTGGGGATGTTAGACGTCATCGCGCATATAAATCTATAATGTAAAATAATGCAACATGGACACAAATCTCTAAAAACGTGGATGGGGTTTCATTTACAAAGTAATGATTTTAATAGAGTTTGAGAAAGTTGTCGCGGACTTGGTGGTGGTGACATTGATATCGAGCGATCGTAGTGTAGTGTTTATAGCCTCATGTTAGCTTTTTACTTCTAGCGATTGTATTTAGGCTTCAAAAGTAACAAATGTTGTGTTCATTTTTAAAGATTATCTTGATAGACAAAACCGGCTAGGTATCATTTCTTGTGATCTTTCAAAAGTTTAAGGGGAAAAATGCATAGGCTTTCGGTCAAGGAACCAGTGCGGTGCTAACTTCCGGGTTGGCCTACTAAAATACATCATCCCTACCCCATTCTACTGCGAGAAAAAAAAAGGTAAAAGTCGCCGCAATTTTTACAGACATTGTATGCAATTTTTACTGAGATGGCACATTAGAACGGGGCTAAAATTACATTCCCCAAATAAAACTAATCCCTCCTCATATAAAGTCATTAAACCTGCATGTGTTTTTTATACAAGATGTTATCTGCACTATAGAAGCTACAAAAATAGCTAGCTGCATTGGATACTATTTAAAGTAGCAATATATTTTATTTATATAACTGTCAGTAGATATCATTTTTATAATCAGAGCAGTTTCTCTCTGGCACAAAAAACAATGAAGATCTCAGCTAGGGTGAACCTTTTGAACAAATCTAAAACTAGACATCAAGACTTTATATATAAAATAAGTACAGCATTTAACTACATATTTGGTGGAAGAACATGAAAAGACAGGGATTTCTGTGCAGGGTAAATTATTTTTGGTTTACAAAAGGCATTGACTGACTCACATATCAGAGCCGACCGAAGACAATTTAAGAGGTGTACAGATGCATATGCTATACATAACAATAACAATGTATAATGACATATGGTGGAAAAATGAGTCTGTTACAGAAAAAACTACAGCAGTGTTTCTCAACTTTGAGGTCATGACCCCTTTCAGGGTCACATTGGATTTGTAGAATCAAATTTATGACATACCTTTTACTTTATTTTAGAATAATAATTTATAGCCATAGGCAAGAGCCATACATTAAATATATGCAGCTTATCCAGTAGTTCAAAGAAATGAAATGTAGGCGAATTGTCATGTGATAGGACATACAGGGATTTCTCTCCTGTGCATCCCTGGAGGAAGTTCAGTTTGACTCAGAGCACAAAAGTAACGCAGAGCTATAAACCGGCTGGTACCATTTGCTGGCACTTATTTTTGTGAAGCAGGATTCAATGTTTATGCTTGCTTCAAGACCAAATAACAATCCAAGCTAGATATAACAGCGATGAGATGAGATGCACGCTTTCAGTTATTATGCCAGACTTTGACAAGTGGCACAGTCCCAGTCTTCTCATTAGAGAGTGCGGGTGCCAGTGAGAAGCTGCCTGAATCAGTTGTATAGTTCTTGTTACAAAGTCAATAAACAATAACTGACTAAATGGTAAAATAATCATGCTTTGTTATATTTGCCAGTTATATAATTACGCCTGTGAAGTCCTGAAATGTGTAGCTTAATTCTGTGATGTGAGTGAGGGTGCGGTGATGCAAAAAAGATAAACAGCAACCGTTTTTTAAGCTATTTATAAGCGTAGCATTGTATTTACAGAATGGCAAATGGCAACTTCACTATTTATAAGTGATGTATAAAGATGTTTTAATTGTAATTAAAGGCCAGCATAAATCAAACATTACTCTGACAACAAAGTAGAATTTAAAGTATTTAAGAATAACATTCATAGAAAATCCTTTTAAAGAATTACAGGCACAAGATTTTATCATTTCTCTGCATCAGGCAAACAATGAATGGCCTACGGCCCTGCAATCTAAGGCTAAGAATATAGTTCAGTATGTCTTTAAATTAAAACCCATTCATAGGTTTCTGAGAAAGAAAACTACAGAGCCAGAATGTAGTAACATGAATATGCTTTCCTGTGGCTCAGTGGTAAGAGCATGGCGCTAGCTACGCCAAGGTCATGGGTTCGATAACAGGGATTGCTCATATCCAGAAACAAATGTATAGTATAATGCAATGCAAGTTGCTTTGGATAAAAGTGTCTGCCAAATGCATAAATGTAAATGAAATATATGTAGTGTGTGTGTGTGAGAGGGAGGAAGAAAAAGAGGGTAAGAAATTGAGGGGATGCGAGAGAGAAATAGTGAAAGGGAGGAAGGAATGAAGAAGGAAAGGAATGAAGAAGGAAAGAAATGGAAGAATGAAGGGAGGAAAAAAGAGAGAGGGAGGGAGGTAGATAGATAGATAGATAAAGAACGAGCGAGAGAAAAAGGGATGAAGAAAGTGATTGAGGGAGATGGAGAGAGGGAGTTACCTGCAGGGCCAGCCGGACTACAGATGAGAGATGTTTGAGAAGGCAGTGGATCATGTCCAGCAGACACAGGAGCAGAGCAGAGCAGCTCTTCAGCCCCGAGTGCTGCTCTTTCTCCAGGTATAAGCCTGAGACTTCCACAAAGACGTTACACACCACCACAATTACACCTGAGGAGAGACACAAACACACACGGTTCAAACACTTCTCTATACATTCTGTCTATCTGATGGACACATATACTGTACGCTACACAAGACAACTGAAATCCCTTACACTGACCATGTAAAATAAAATAATTGATTAAAATAATGAAAAATGCTTTAAAATCTGGTTGGGAGTTAAATTGCAATTGCAAATGTAATGTAGTGTGCTAGAACACATAAAGCTAGAAGTTTAGTCAATCTGTGATGAAGCTGAGATGAGCTGTGATGTTTGTCAAGAAATGCACAAGACAGAAGTTCTGAAAATTATATTCAAGTCAACAAAATAGTTAACAGGATTTTCTTTTATTCAATAGGTAATGTGAAACATGGTGGCGATACCAGACTAGGCATTTGGAGATTTAAGAATTAAGTTTATTAAAGTAAATTTTTTACTTTACAGTATTGTATTATGTATTGTTTTAAAAGATAACAAAGACAATCCTCCTTATTTGTTATAACATGCAGTGATAAATCGTAAACAAAAAGATCATTAATGTGTATAAAATGAAAATGTTTATGTGGTATTTAAAGGTCCAGTTTGTGAAATTGAGCAGCATCTAGTGGTCCAACGGCTCACTCCACCGCTCACCCCTCCCTTTCAAAGCACTACAGCGGCTGACACAGGACAAAGACGTTAATTAACTTTAAGGATGTCAAGAAATGAAGAGAACATCTCTTTTTCTCAACTCCAAGTCCTTTCTAATTCATTCACAAATCCAAGAATCCTTGAGTTTGTGAGTTAGAAATACAGTGTGATGCTGCAGAGTCTTTACAATACAAACATATATATTTAAATACTAGTGTTTCTTAAGTAGCACAAGACCATTGGTAAAAGATCAAATCGTTCATTACACATTACAGATCTTTGTCTTTCTTAACCAGTATTGTAATCATTTATTATAAATAGGGATAAACAATCTGCCCATCTAGAAGTAATATATCTCTCCATTTAATACAGCCTTATCTGACACCCGAATCACAAGAAACACTTTCTTTCCTCAACTGAGATTACTGCAACCACAGGTGACACGAAGTTCCTGCTCTCAAGAGAAACTATGCATTCAAATTGAGATGTCATGTACTCCTGGAGGAGTATGAGCTCAATGTGACTGACCCTTAACTGCAAACTAACCATATAACTAAACTTCATTCCCTGCACATGGGCTATAAAAATAAAAATGTAGAGAGAGTGACAGAAATGCAGACATATGTGCACATGAGTGTCATGAAGGGGGCACCAAAGGCAGTTCTGGCCCATTTGTTGCCCTAGGCAAGGTTACGTACGACTAAACCTATGTGAAATCTGGAATCACGACAGAAGTCCACAGAAAGCTCCAAATATTTATGAAAAATTGAAACGCATATAACCAATAAGAGTATACAATGATTCATGTTACCCATTACATATACTGTGAAAGTACGTACTGAATTTGAATAAGTACATACCTAATTTAGTTACAAAAATTCATTTTCTTGGTACTTACATTTGAAAATGGATATTCCTCTTAAAGGGATACTCCACCCAAAAAATCATTTTACTCATTTAATCATCATCATTTACTCACTCTCAGATTGTTCCAAACCTGTATAAATGTATGTGTTCTGCTAAACACAAAGGAAGATATTTGGAAGAATCTTGTAACCAAACTGATCCCATCCCCCATTGACTCCCATAGTATTTATTTTCCCTACTATGGCAGTAAATGGGGGATGAGATCTGTTTGGTTACTGACATTCTTCCAAATATCTTTCTTTGTGTTTAGCAGAAAAAAGAAATGTATACTTGGAACAACTTAAGGGTGATGACAGAATTTTCCTTTTTGGGTGGAGTGTCCCTTTAATAGATTTAATTCATCATGGCATTATGGGATAGAGTAGTGTCCATCCAATGCACACTCACAAATCTCGGCGATAGTATAGACCAACCAGGTATTCCTCGCCTACTGTTTTCTCCATACTATCCATGACATACTTATTTTCACCTACTATACAGTATGGATGACGCAGGGATAGACTGATATTTTTCTAGGCTTCTAGGCTCTACTAACAAGAGTTTAGTAAAATATAAACAGATTCATTATGTGAGAGTTTATATGACACATCCATAATGCTGGAATTGTCCAGGGGCCAGTTTCAATAAGGAGGTTCAACCAACTCTAAGTTAAAACTTGAACTCTGAGTTGATTTACTTTGAGATGAGAAACTTTGAGTTTTTGGTTTCAGAACAGCTGATTTGAGTTAGTTCTATCAACTCTGGGTAAGCTTACCTTGAGTTAAGCGACTATGAAAAGTCATGATCAATAGAGCTCAGATAATATGATTCACCATGGCAACGGCACAAAAAAGCAAGATGGCTGCGCTTTAGAGCAAGAAAAACCTATCTACAGTGGATTTACTAATGTGCTCCACATCCCCGGTGTTAAATAGAATATTACGGAGGATGAAAAATTACTTAAGTATACATTAATAAACCGATACATGTGCCAATAAACATCTAAGATATTTCTAAGATAACCCCATCGACTTCAGTCAGGAATCTTGGGGTAATCATGGATGATCAGCTGACTTTTAAGGATCACGTTACTAAAACAACTCGGTCATGCAGGTTTGCATTGTACAACATTAGAAAGATCAGACCGTTCTTAACAGAACATGCAACACAGCTTCTCGTCCAGGCACTTGTCATTTCTAGACTGGATTATTGTAATGCTCTTCTGGCCGGTCTCCCAGCCTGTGCCTTCAAACCTCTGCAAATGATCCAGAATGCTGCTGCACGCCTGGTCTTCAATGAGCCCAAGAGAGCACATGTCACACCTCTGCTCATCTCTCTGCACTGGCTCCCAGTAGCGGCACGCATTAAGTTCAAGGCACTGGTGCTTGCTTACAGAACAGCCACTAACACAGCACCCATCTACCTCAACTCTCTCTTACAGACCTACATCCCCTCCAGAAGTCTGCGGTCTGAAAACGAGCGGCGCCTCATTGTTCCTTCACAGAGAGGCATGAGATCCATCTCAAGGACATTTTCTTTCTCCGTTCCCGGCTGGTGGAATGATCTTCCTGTTTCCATCAGGACTGCTGGATCAATTTCACAATTCAAAAAACAGCTGAAGACCCACCTCTTCCATGAGCACTTAACTGTCTCATAAAAAAAAAAAAAAAAAAATTTCATTTTACCCCTATTTTTCCTTTTCTAATGTTCTCTATATACTTGCTTATACTATCTTGACGTTGTATTTGAAACCTTGTATTACTAGCACCTCTCGTGAATATTGCTTACTTAGACGAATCGCTTGCTGTTTTCCTCAATTGTAAGCTTTGGATAAAAGCGTCTGCCAAATGAATAAATGTAAATGTAAATGTAAACAAATTAATCAAATTAAAAACACACAAAAAAACAGATACATTGAACATATAGTAATAAATATATATTTCTATATTTATTTTACATCTATTTCTTCAATCCCCAAAGGTGCTCTAGTGAGAAACTTTAAGTGCCACAGTGTAGTACAGTTGTTAGAGTGATAGACTCTTGGATGAGGATAATAGAGAAACTCTGGGTTTACCGAAGAAAACCTGCTTCTGACCAGGTTAAGTTCACAGAGTAAGTTACTATGGTTACTGACTCTGAGTACAAGTTACCTCTATTTTAGAAACGGGCAAAAATAAAAATTCTGTAATTATTTACACACCCACTTGTTCCAACAAATAGACTTACTTTCTTCAAAAACACAAAAGGGGAGAACATCTAAAAAACCATTTTCCATCCCGAAAAAAATTATAATTCAATAGTAACACGTTTTATTACATTAACCTCAGCTCTTCTTGGTACGTGTATGCAGTAAAATCATTTTTATGAATAAATCATTCTTTGTTTTCACACGTCTGTTTTCAACTAATAACAAAACTGAATTATGTGCTTATGATGTGCGCATTTATGATACTTTCGAAATACTTTTGCATACTTTTTCCACCTTGACGCTTCAATCCCCATTCAAGGTAATGGTTTGGAAAAAGATGAAGGAAAACCATTTTCAAATGTTCTTTTGTGTTCTGCAAATGAATAAAAACCATACAGGTTTGGAATGATATGAGAGTGAGTAAATAATGATAACCTTTATTAGTTTTTATGTGTGTGAGCTGTCTACCAGTCCTAGTGGTAATAATCATGTAGAGTTTAGTAAGACCCGAGGCTATCTCATTGTTTATCTAAGATTAGCACTGAAGTTATCTGGGGTGAAGCACCCGCACATGTAATTCGCCGCTTGACAAATTATGCAAGATGAATACAGCAACAATGCCATAAACATTACAAATCCACTGCTGAAGCAACACAACGCCGGCAAGACTGTCACCTCTAATAGAGAGGAAATACTGATGAAACCTAAACCGCAGCCTGGAAAGTTTACAATTTAGGTGAATTATCATAAATGCGCACAGTGCAAATATGACTTCTGAATTTGTATGTAAATATATTGAACTCACAGTTTCTAACAGAGCTGTGAGCATTATTTCAGTGCTGTCTAAAACACAGAGAGCTTCTTGCCAGACACTGAATATTTATGCTTACAGCTGTACAGTTAAATTTATGTAACGCACTTTTCTTTTTCTACCAAATTTGTTGCTATTACTTCCAGTCAAATGAGTCATGCAAATAGGACTTCAGGTTATGGATGCTTTTCTACTGCCGTTAGCATAGCAAAAAACAAATAAGTCAGCAGTTCAGGGTTTATGAGGAAGTCCCTCGTACTGCGGCAGGCGAGCAGATATATGACAACATAAGTAAGGACATACAGTGGCAAGAAAAAGTGAACCATTGTCAAATTCCTGGTTTTCTGCTTGAATTGGTCATGAAATGTGATGTGATCTTCACCAAAGTCACAAATATCAACAAACACAATATTTCTAAGCTGATAAAACACAAACAGTCATGATCACCCATTAAACATACAAAGTGATGGGGAAGAAAGTAAGTGAACCACTAGGCTTCTGGTGTCACTAAATGCCAGATGGAGTCAGGTGTTAGCAAACCAGGAGTCCAATCAATGAAATTATAATAAACGTGTAGTTTAGAGCTAAACTGACTTATAAAAGCATCCAAACAGTGTCAGTGTGCTATTCACGAGCAGCATTAGTTAACATGAGCCATGCCTTGCAGAATTGCAGAAGACCTACGATCAAGAATTGTTTATATGCATGTAACTGAAAAAGGTTACAGAGTTATTTAAAAAAACTTTCGATATTCATCAGTCCACAGTTACACAAAATGGAGACAACATGGTACTGTGGCTACTCTCCATAGAAGTGGGCGCCTAGCCAAGATGGCTCCAAAAGCACAATGCAGAATGACCAATGAGGTGAAAAAGAGTACTGTCTAAAGACTTCATTTATTAAGGCATGGTTTATATCTCTGTTCATGAGTTAACCATATGTAAAATATTGAACAGGCATAATATCCATATAGAAGGGCACCAAAGTTTGCCAAAGACCACCTTGACACTCCACAACACTACTGGCAAAATGTCTTGTGGACAGATGAAACAAAAATAGAATATCAGCAGCACTATGTATAGTGTTAAAACAAACAGCAAACCAACTTGAAAACATCATCCCAACAGTAAAGTATGGTGGAGGGAACATCATGATTTGTGGCTGTTTTGCTGCATCTGAACCTGGACCATTTGCCATTGTAGAGAAGAAAATTCTACAGGATAATCTCAAAGTGGCTGTCCACAAGCTGAAGCTCAGAAGATGGGTCCACTACAAAATAGCTTCAGAGACATAAAATCTACTTTTTGAAGGATCCAGACCTCAATCCTTATGCTGTGGAATAACCTCAAGAAAGTCATTCATATCAGACATCCTAAGAATATGGATGAGCTGAAGCAGTTCTGTAAAGATGAATGGTCCAAAATGACTCCTTGTCCTTTCTGCAGGTCTATAGGAAGTGCTTGCTTTGGGTTAATGCTGCATGCCAAAGGTGGTTCAACCAGTGATTTAAAGCACTAGTTCACTTACTCTTTCCACCATCACTTTGTATGTTTAATGAGTGTGTTCAATAAAGACATAAAAGATCAGGACTGTTTGTGTTTTATCAGCTGTGTTTGTTGATATTTGTGACTTTGGTGAAGATCATATCAAATTCCATGACCAAATCAAGCAGAAAACCAGGAACATTACAATGGTTCACTTACTTTTTCTTGCCACTGTATGCCTGAAGCCAGCCTCAACACATTTGTGTTAAAATGGAAAAAACAAAGATCGGGTGTGAGAGGCTCAGGTGCAAACCATCACGAAATCAGCAATTCTCCAATCTGAGTAGAATCACATGATATGAAGCTAGTAGCCGATCTTTCTATCTTCTCTAAAATGTATGTTTCTACATCGATTAGCTCTAATTCGTCAAATCTTACAATTATAAAATGTATCCTGTTATTCTCTCTAGTTCCTCACTCAAATAAAGCCTCAACCCTTCCTCACATTTTCTCTCTCTTTTTTCACCTCTGCCACTCATTCATTCTCGTGTTTGCGTCCCACGCTCGTGTTCTCTTGCTTGCACCTAAAAGAACCAATTACAGCGTTTCCTTCTTCCGGAGCGGAGCAGGGGCGAGGTGACTGGCATTAGCAAGATAGCGCTAATTGTTAGGGTTATATTTAGTGCTGGGTCAGAGTTTTCCGTGAGGAAGAGAGCTGATAAGACGCGTAATGATGGCGGCTGCATGTGGTGGCCTGCAGATGACCCAGTGCTATTAAAGACAGGTGTGGAGAGGATGTTTGTTGTGTCTGATCCCAGCCCCAAGCACCTGGACCGCTCACACAGAAGAAGAGGTCTGTGAGGGGTTGTTGTGATAGGGGGAGCGTGCTCTGCACAGATGTACCAGAAAACAAGCCATTACAGACCTCTACTTATCTGGAGGAGCTGGGATGTGTACAGTGTGTGTGTGTGTGTGTGTGTGTGTGTGTGTGTGTGTGTGTGTGTGTGTGTGTGTGTGTGTGTGTGTGTTCATAGCAATGCTTATGCTAAAGCATACAGACACAAATAGATTTATATGCAATACCCACATTCTTAGAATATATTTTAGCATTGTTTAATATTTTGGGTTTTAAGAATAGTGCTGGGTTGACATTTTCTATGAACAGGATGTAAAATATGGTTTAAAAGTATTTTTCCTAACATATGGTCAGTGAGTGGAGGTACTAGTGGAGGCATCAAAAGTCAAACTAAATATTATGAGCTGACTTTCAAATAATTCCTATAAGGGCTGAAATTTGTGTTTTTGAAAATGACATTTTGTCATTTTCTCAATGATGTGTAAAAGAGAGGAAATGTTAATAAGGTACACTCAAAAAAAATTATTAAAAAAAAAGATGGATTATTTAAACCCAGCATTGGGACAAACCCAATCGTTGGTTTAAATTTACCCAGAAAATATTTAGATTTGACCCAAAAGTGGATTAAAACAACCCAGCAATTATTTTGAATGTAACCAAAACTCTGAGTTTAAACGGATAGTTCAACCAAAAATAAAAATTTAGTTATAATTCTGTTATTAAAACCGTCATGTGACTCTTTGTTCTGTGGAACACAAAAAAGATATTTTGAGAAATGTCTCTGTGGATTTGTATCCATACAACGGAAGTCAATGGGGTCTTATGTTGTCTGGTGCAAACAGCTGATGAGCAGGGCTGATATATCCTGTCAATCGAAAGAGGATAGAAAAATTTGATGAATTTGTGCTTTGTGTATAGAAAATGTTAAGAAACATCAGTAGTTTGATGTTCAATATTATTAGTCATTTCAGGAAGCCAATTCAGGAAGTTCAGAAATATTAATTTAATCTTAAGAATTTAGTTAATGTGAGTTAATATAACCACCACATCTGTATTGGTATGGGCAAACATCTGAATAATCAACTATCGGTTGAGAAATTCAGTATCGGTGCATGTCTAGTTGGTAAAAATGAAATGAAAACCCAGCTTTTAAGAGGAATGTTTTCCCAGAACCAACAGGAACGCTGATCGAAGAACTTGGCAGAATCACAGTTACTCTCCCCAGCTACCACTCCCATCCTGAGGTGAGACATCACTGGAACAGAACGCTGAGAATGTGTCACTTCACATTGTCAATATAAATCTCTAGAACCGTGTGTATGTGTGTACAAGTGTGAACCAACACACTTTTCCACGTTGCCTCTCTCGTCACTGCGTGTTGAATGTCGAGAGCGAGTGTGAATATTACTGAACTTCTTTGGCAAAAACGTGCACACACACACACTTACACAAACGCACACAACCACACACACATCAGTGTCCATCTCTGTGTGCGGCACAGACAGGGATGCTAACGTGCGGGTCAAAAACTGTCAACGTGAGCAAGAATATAGGAATCCATTACTCAATAATTCAACACAGGGAGCTGAAAGTGTCAGGGTGAGACCGGGCATTCGCACATGAGGCTGGGAAAAAACAGCCTTGCTTTGGCATGAACAGAAAGAAAACAGATAGCAACGTGTGCAGATGAGAGAGAGAGAGTGAGAGAGAGAGAGAGAGAGAGAGAGAGAGAGAGAGAGAGAGAGAGAGAGAGAGAGAGAGCTGGCCAGTGGCTGGGTAGATAGCGTGAGATGAGAACAGGAGAGAGCGAGAATGAGAAGCAGAACTAACATGGAGGGCTGTTTGTATCCTAGATGGTGGGTGATGTGAGGACTAGATGGGCGGGACGCTAGGTAGATGCGGGCTGCAGGGCCGCCACACAAGAGTCCATACAGAGACATTCACTGATAAAAGCAGCAGTATCCAGCCCTTAAAAAGCCAGCTGAACTCCCTCCCCCTCAAACAGAGTGACACACAAGAGTCAGACAGCCAGATGAGAGCAATAAGGGTCTGGTAATGGAATGAAAACACTCCAAAGCAACACAGGGGCAGCTCTCTGAATGCAGCGGCTCTGTGAATGCTGGCCCTTTTCATGTGCGTGCTCGAGTCTGGGTGAAAAGACTGTGTGGGTTTGTGTTTTGTGGTTCAGAAGCAGGTTTGAAACTGCTGGGATGATGTATCAAAGCGTGCCACGTTCAAATGTACTGCACCTTGCTGGTAGAACGGTCGGAGGTCTGTGCCCTTCTGTCCAATCAGATTGCAGAGGAGAGCTGCCGCGTTCTGCATCGTGCTGCCAAGGACGTTATTCTGGTGCTCCTGAAAAACAAAAATGATGACCAAAATAAACTGAATTTATTTTAAAATGGTGTTTCCTGCACAGCAATTCAGCAAGATATGGGACACATACCATAAATACAATAAAATGATGATTAAAAATGTGTGTTATTATATAATAATGATAACTATTGGAATCTTTTTCATATTCCTCTGACAGCAGTTAACCGAAAACGCTGTGCATTACAGTGATTTTACCACAGTTGAATATGAATTTTGGGCACTTTACAAATAGCTCACAAAAAGCTTTCAAGGTAAAATATCCATAACACACAGCCACTTCCTCTTTAAAACCAAGGCTATAAAACAAGTCCACCAGGCAAATACTCCAAAGTCGGCTATAAACGTATAAAATAAAAAGTGCAGATTGTCAGTTCCTGCTATGTCTGCTATTTTACGGAGCGAAAAGTGAACCCAGTGAGAGAGGGCAGAGGTGCTGTCAGATGGCAAGAATCTTGGCTCTGCCCATCTCATCTCTCCCCAGGGCGGACACAAGAGGCTGGGTGAGGCCAAAGGGGGAAGACGGGTAAGGCCGGAGGTGCTGGGACGGCGCTGTCTGGGTCTTTCGACTCTAGGGGTCAAAGACGCCATCTAATCCTGCAGCGAGCTCAGGTCCAGGGGCCGATTAAAAACATGCTAAACAGACAAGGGCGAGCAGAAAAAAAACCGAAGAAGGAAGGAAAAAAATCGATGGGGTTTTTAATTAGAGGTCTCAGAGAGAGAGAGAGAAAGAGAGAAAGAGAGAGAGAGTTCTGGCCAACTCTGCAGGCTGACAGACAGATAGAGAGAAGGGTCTGTCTCAGGGGAATCTCCGAGCCCCTCCACAGGCTGTGCGAGAATTTTCAAGGCCTGGAATCATTACTTTTTCCGCTTTATTTTCACACGGAGCCTCGGGAGAGGTGGAGTGGAGGGGTCGTGCATTCATCAGAAACCTTCAGTCCATACATAAATATAGCACACACACACACACACACACACACTGCAGGAGAGACAATGAGGAAGCATTTAATTTTGGGACAATGCAGAAAAGAGCTTGCGTACAACTAGTGTGTTATGTAAAACCAGATTCCATGCAGTTTATTGGTAACCTGGAGTGACTCATTCATATAGAATTCAATAGATATGTGGTTACAGGTATATCGAGACAGGTGTTTTGTATACATCCTTTCACTGCATTAAACCAGATATTTAACAAAGTTATAATCGTCGATGGGGCAGCTAGACCTCAACAGTTTCCAACAATGCCTTTTCTAAAAAAAAACTGACCATCTCAGATCACTGGTTAAACCCATCTAAGAGAACACCAGTACATGTACTGGTCACCTTGCATTCATTCAGTAAAGATTCCATAACATCAAGGGCCTCCGTTTTTCCGCCATGTTACACAGTGTCAGAACATGACACAGTTACACACCTGCATCTACTGTATTGCTCTTAAAACAGCATCCTTCTCTTTCAGCTCTTCAGACTGACAAGAACAGCTAAAAGCTTTCTGTGCACTTCTTCTGTTTGGTAAGTGTGTCTGTGAGCACATCACGGCTCTCAAGAACCTTAATGGTTTCTTTTCCCTGTCCGATCTATACCGACAGGTCACACTCAACAGAAGGCCAATGCAATCCACAGAGAGCAAGACAGTAATTCATAAGTACGTTTTTCCTCAATGATACGAAAACAAAACCTGAGGTTTAAGCTTTCTTTTTTATAAACTGCATAGATAGATCCATCTACCAACACCCAACATGTTGTTCACTATAAGAAACAATGCAACCATTCAATATATCCCAAACGTGCCACTGTAGCATTATTTAGGGGGTTCATCAATATATATACAGTCCAGTGTCTGTTAAATTTCAACAAAATCAAACCTTAGGAGCGACATCCAACAGCAATGTGAAAGACTGACAGCATGACAAGACACAAAATCAAGGTTATCACATAAATACATGCACAATATTACTGTTGTATTGCTTCAAAGTGAACTTGTTTTCTTTGCAGTATTTGAGGTCTGAAAAATACAGAGCTTCTTTTCTAATATTTTGACTTACAAAGACGACTCATCGCAGCACATTAACACAATTCAAATATAAAAAGGCCCAAACCCCAACTGAAGGGCAGAATGTAAACTGGATGAGCAGCAATATTGAGGGATTGGGATTAGAGGAAGCAAGGTTGTAGTTACAGTAACATCTTTCCTCAGGCAAGCCTCTCTCTTTCTTTCTGTCTCATTAGTGATCACTTGTTCATTAGAGTCTTCAGCATCCTTTCATGTCCCTCTCAGGGCTTGAGGTTGAATGGACCACATCTGAACCACACTGAGGCTCAGACACTGGGCTGAACTGGAGCTATTGGAGCTATTAAAACATGTGAGCAGGTAAGTCGTGCAGCATACATTTTGTACCACGTAGGAATGTTTAACATATTAGACATAATAGTTTAGGAGAGAGTGCCATCCTCTGTACGTTTTTGTCAGTTATTGGAGTTAGTTAAAGTAGTTAAGTTAGGGCGCTACGGCGTCGAAGACATTTCTACATTTTTCTTTTGTAGTTTAGGGGAATAAACACTTTGTTAGCTGCTTTCTGTTGTGTTTATTTTATTGCTTTTTATCGCTCACCCTCCCACCCTTTTGTCTGTGTGTTTTTGCCACCGGTAAATATTGTAAAGGTCCAGTGTAAGAAATTTAGCAGCATCAAGCGGTGAAGTTGCGAAATGCAACCAACGGCTCACTCCACTACTCACCCCCCCCTTTTGAAGCACTAAGGTGGCTGACACAGTACAAACATGTCGTCATGTTTTCACTTCTTTGCCGAAGAAGATAATGTATTTACGAAATGCACTCTGTAGAGCAGTTTGTCCGTTTAGGGCTACTATAGAAACAACATGGAGAATTCCATGTAAGGTGACCGTGGTGTATGTAGATAGAAATAACTAATTCTAAGATAATAAAAACACAACGTTTCATTATGTAAGGTCTTTCTATACCTCTGAAGACAGTAAAGTATATTATATTGCATTTCTGTTAATAGATC
This sequence comes from Oreonectes daqikongensis, assembly GCA_026939265.1. NCBI lineage: Eukaryota > Metazoa > Chordata > Actinopteri > Cypriniformes > Nemacheilidae > Oreonectes > Oreonectes daqikongensis. The sequence continues at coordinate 12,888,911 of JAOTQM010000311.1, forward strand.
CTCCTTAATATTACACGCAGAACTTTTAAATATTTGTGCACTGTACAATAAATATTTTCTATTGAGTCAACCTGTTGATTTATTCCTTTCTTTACCACCCACATTCACTTTTCTAAATACACATATACATACATGTTATATGCCCTTGTGCCATAAAGTGCTATTACACCTGAGGGATGTAAAAGAAATGACGAAACAAGATTCAGAGTAGGGCCATAATATCAGAAAACCTTCAATTCATAAGCAAAACTAGTCATGGCCGTGACTATGAAATAGCAAAGCAGAGATATACTGTATGTATTGTAAAAGCAGCAACTTAAACCCTGTTAAATGATTTAGTAGTAATGGTGATGGTAAATAGATACTAGCTTTAAGAAACACCACCAATTACCTTGTAAACAAAAATAACAAAAATAAATGATGTTCTGCCAGACAACAGCCACTCACCAAACAATATTGGGCTTGAACTGAGAAAATTTCCAAAGCAAACACTAGCTGTGAGAATAAGATGGGCACAGATGGATATTACTAGCCTGTGATCAGCCCACATCATCAGCGTTTCAAAAATGTACAGACCTCAGGTCAGCAAACAGGAGAGTAAAATAAACAGGTAAATGAAAATAACAGGTGTGCACACAGCTCACTGGAGATCATTGTGGGAAAGGCAGGAGAATAGCAGAGATATTGAATGCCTTGACCTAGAAAATGTTTATGGTAAGTAGAAAAATTTTGCCTTCAAGACTACATGCTGAAAATGTGTTGACAATATCAGTGGTCACTTTGCAGGTTTGTATTTTATGAAATGCCTCATAATGAAGTCCATTGAACATGAATTTGATCAGGTTTGATTTAATAATACAGTACAAATGTAAATTTAATTTATTTATAATTTGTGAAAATAAAATTACAGTTCCATGAAACACTTTGGGATTGTGGCTTACATCAACCTTGAAAAGTGATTTTAATGCAGTGTTTTTTTCCGTGTCAAAGTCTCGTAGGTTCGGGACAGTTGCTGGGCAGCTTAACAATTTCCATTCATTCAGAAACCTTTAAGAATTGTAAGAAAATAACACTGCCAAGGTAGATCTAAAAGAAATTCTTTGCTCTGCTGAGTCTTTTTTTCCACTGTGTCCTATTAAAAACAGCTTACATAAACTGTGTGTGTGTGTGTTTGGGCGGGTGGAGGCTAGTGTTGACTGTTAACAGTTGATGCAGGGTCCAGTCTAATGAGAATGTAACCTGCTGTTGAAAAGGCCTCACATCCACACTCCATTAACTCTGCAACCCAATTACACATTACACTCTGATAGGTCAGAGCCTCGCCGCCTCATTTACATAATAACTCAATGGATACTTGGATGGGAACAAGCCCAGAGGGGAAAGTGTGGCTGTTACACACAAAAACACACACAACATTTATAACATGAAACAAGCCTTACTTTTTTATATTTTAAATAATAAACAAATGACAAATTGACCCGGTTCTAATTTATTTTAAAGGAGCAGTTCACCCAAAAATGACAATATATTTATCTTCATGACACTGATATTGTTGCAGATTGAATTTTTTGTCCAATGCATTAAAAAAAGACTGTTTGAAAATATAAATTAGAAAAATAATATAATCACACTTCCTATGTCCTATATAGTGCACTAAATGCTGCGTGTTGACAATTTTATAGTGAAGTTAAAAACTTGAGTAATCAACTTCATTCCTTACACATACTTACTTTTATACCCACAATGCTTTTGAGTGCACTACTGAAAGAATCCAGCCACACATATGTTAACAGAATAGGCGTAGCCATAGATGAGAATCACATTTATGACAAAAATGTCCGTCTTTAAAATCACTAATTTCCATTCACTTCTTTCCCAAATTGTGTGCTTATGTAATTTTGTATATAAGAAATAACAAAGAAGTGAACAAGTGAAGGTTTTACAGTACTGACTTCTTTCATAGTGTTTTGAGTGTTTTTGTCCTTTTTGAAATGATTTGTGAGTGAGCAAACAATGTCAAAATTTTCATTTTTGGGTATACGTCTCCTTTGTAGACAGGCTCACAAATATTGTAGGACAGCCTCCCACCGCCTTCCTAAAACACTTTCACGCATTTCTCAACATAACCAATTTCTCAAATACTCTGTAGTGTCTTCTGATTTCCATAAAGCTCATCATCTTCTGGTAATTTCATTGCTTACCAAAGTCAGAGCAGAAAACCCAAGGCAATAAATAAATCAAGTCAACAGACAGTGAAGAAAACCAGAAGGCTCAGAAGCACGCTTACCTCTATGACTTGAAAGACGGCAGGCAGGAGACGGCTTTCTCTAACAAGCCTGTTGGGACAAACACAGGCACATGTGAGGGTGTATTTAGCTTGCGACACACATTTACTTCATGCCGCGTTCCATCTTTATTAGCGTGACACTGGGCTTTGGCGCCGAACGGGACCGCTGAGGTGTGAACACTCTGCCGTGCCAAGATCAGTCAGCTGGAAAAATGACCTTTGACTAATCCAGTGACGAGGGAAAGACAGAGAGGAGGAAGTATGTCGATGAACAGATGAAAAGATGGAGGGAGCAAGTGGAGGGAAAAATACACAACAATGGGTATGCGTTTCAAAATCTACAGAGCTGCCCACCTAGACAGCATTTTTCAACATCATACGTTGAATGTGCCAAAAATGCAGTTTAAGGTCTAAACTCTGACGCTGAAATGCTGTCTAGGCAGGCGGCTTACTATCGTACATTCAAACACAGAGATGATGTCCAAAAATGCTGACTAGCTTGGCACCTCAGTGGGTTTGAATCTTTAAATCGAAAGTTTGATTGTGCCTACAATGGCCAAAAGTGCCGTCTAAGTAGGCGGCTCGATAGGTTTCGACACGCAGCCAGAGAATGCTCCAGAGGGCACGGCTCAGAGGAGTAATGCGAGTCTTTATTGAAAATGACTTGCCATGCTCTCCTATCGATTAAGCTCTTTCATTCACAGACAATTACCGTATGTATGCAAAATGCTAGAAAGCAGAACGCCATAACACTGAGAACAAAAGAAACACAGAATGAAATGAGTTAAAGGGTCACATGTTGAATACCTTTAGTGCCCTTGCCAGTCAATATAGTGATTAGCAAGTGTTATTTTCCCTAGAGTGTGCATAAACTCACTATAGAGATGGGCAGACACAGACAAACATGGCTTCCACAGGACTAGAGACTGTGTCCACACTGTCATCTCAACAAAATAGAGACAGAGCTCCACTTCCTAACGGAATGCAATACAATGTTTTATGTAAAAATCAAATCCATACACGAGATGTTTGAAAGTCTGTCAAACGATGAGAAAATATGTGTCTGCCTGTCATAACAGAAGAGAAAACACTGAATCTACCCTGACCTGATGTTTCCAACATATGTACATATCATTATATTACTTGATTCTCTTGAATGTATATTCTGCTTTTGTAGAAAATTTGTACTGTATTTTTCTTTACATTTTATATATTACTTATTCACTTTAAGCTTGCACTACACATATCACACTTTTCATTTGATACTATTAGTACTATTATTATTATTATTATTACTTACCCTCTGTTTGTATACATATTTGCACTAATTGTATGCAACCCAGCTGCTTTGGCAATACAATGTACAATTTTGTTATGCCAATAAAGCACACTTAAATTGAAATTGAGAGAGAGAGAGAGAGAGAGACAGAGAGAGAGAGAGAGAGTGAGTGAGAGAGAGAGAGAGAGAGAGAGAGAGAGAGTGAGAGAGAGAGAGAGAGAGAGAGAGAGAGAGAGAGAGAGAGAGAGAGAGAGAGAGAGAGAGAGAGAGAGAGAGAGAGAGAGATAAGGTGAATGCAGAGGTCTATAAGAGTAAATCTCCCACTAAACTTGCTGTATTCTTGCTATATGAACCCAAAGCCACAGGTTGAGAGAGAATTATCCTCTTTGTGCCTGAAAGTCTACCAAAAGTCAGCCCAGCTCCAAATCTGGGACTTAGAGATTTTTATTTTTCTCAAAAAAAATCAAAGAGAAAATAAAATGCCAGTTTTAAGGCTCCAATATAATTTTGTATTATGGAAGAGATTGAGCGCAAAATGAAATAAACAACCAGAAACTGGGGCAGCAACAAAAATAATTTTTTTTAAAGAAAAACCCAATGAAATCCAAATGGATGTCTTGTAGTTTTAAGTCCATGTGTTGCTTTTGCAACTTTATGTAGTGTGATTGTTTGGTGTCAAAATACACTTTTTTACACTTAATTAATAACTGTATTAATACTACACATATTGTACATATAAATATAGTTAATAATTCAGCGCCAGCTATCTGGATGACACTGTAATATTGTCCTGTAATATGTGACCCTGGATCACAAAACAACAGCACAAGCACATTTGTAGTAATAGCCAAAAATACATTGTAGGAGTCAAAATGATCGATTTCTCTTTTATGTCAAAATCATTAGGATATTAAGTAACGTATTTTTGTCAGTAAATGCAGCAAAAATCACCAACAAAAATGGCTTGAAACACGCCTACAAACTTCACAATTGATTGAAAAGATTGGTTTTGTTGTCTAGGGTGTTCTCTAAGAGCACATGCCCTGCCCATAGTAAACTGTAAAGCAAGGTTTAACATGGCTGTGATGTTAACTAAAAGCTTTAGGATGAGCTAAATTAACTAAACCAGGAATCACATTTTAGTTTTTTGCTAGTCATAGTACAGACAGTAAAAGACAGAACTCAAGTCTCCCATAAGAGCACGAGAGCTCAATGTCTCTGGGCTGCAGTTCTGACAGTTAATAGCCGTGTTGAAGGAACTATTCAAACACAGAATACATTACCTGCTCCAAAAATAACAAATTTACTCATGCGACAACATAAAATAGACAATCACCCGCCGTACACAAAGCTCGCTGACAGAACATTGACGCATGCTGAGCAATCGGCACGCTCAAGTGTGTACCCATGTGCCCTATCTCCTGCCTGCTTATTCAGAACAGTCAATGATCTCTCATCTGTCTGCGCTCTCTTCCCAACAAACATCATTACCTCTGCAATTACCAACAAACACTGGAGCCGAAACAAAACACACACTGCGGCTACAACGGAGTAAGCAGGCATAATGAATAGGACTACTTTATCTCATGACACACCAGAGACAGAGCGAGAGACAGAGCGAGAGAGAGCGAGTGGCCTTTTCTCGCTGAAGGCTTATTCGTGTCCGGTATGTGCTCCATTAGGTCTTTAATAGGCAAGCAGCCCAGCAATGGGATCAGTCATCCATCTCTCTGAATGACGGCCGTTTGCCGAGGCAAATGGGGTCAACTGGGTGGGTGAGAAAATACTGAGCCCTTCACTTACACAGCTTCCAATCTGGTTACTGACCCACTTACACGCCACGCAGGCGAGGTCGCAGGTGTCCAGATGCGCAGTTATTCACTGTAAAGACTGTACCTGTGCACGCTGAAATGGAATGTGGGGAGTCTAACAAAAAATGGTCTTCTCAGGTCAAAAAAATAAATTATATTTTGCTTAAAGAAAATGAAGCGTATGTTTATGTGAATAAGGATTCATTGTTGCAGAATTTAATGACGTCTGGTGTTTTCTTCCTCACCAGCGTACAGTAATGAGAATCAGCACTGGGAATGATTGGAATCACTAAAAACCTAAAAGTAAAATAATTCAGACGCATTCGGTAATGAGAATTTGGGGGTGGGGGTGTGCTTAATTGTCATGGAAATAATGTCACAATGCGAAACACTGTGTCCTATAAAATCATTTCTTTGCAGTGTAACATCTTTTTTCGAATGATGTAGTCCGGGACAGATATGATCCCTACAAAAATTACAAATGACCTATAAGCAGAGATAAAGTTTGTTCCAGCCATCTTAAATCTGGATTCTTCATCTCTTCTATCGCTTAGCCCAAAAAATTAGATTTGGGTTTGTGGATCTACACTCACAGAACAATACACTTTTTTGTCGGCATCTAAGAGTGATTTCAACCGTGCGAAGCAGCATTTTCACGGAACCGGGACTTTTCCAGATTGGCATTTACACTGGTAAATGTCAGCAAAAGACACTAAAGCAACTAATAAGAGAAAGTATGCACATAATCTTTACGCCTGCAGACAACCTTTGCATCAGATCTCCAATCATTTGGTGAGGAGAGTCAGCGGCAAACGTTCCTCATTTCCTCCTCGTAACAGCCTTGACATTTACCGTCACCACCGGCCTGTTGGGGCAGAGACGCTATCAGAGCTGGTGTTGGGTGTGATTTCTCCCATGGTCCACGTCAGTGTGTTATTTTGTTCTAGTGTACTACCGAATAGATCTACTACATAGATTCCAGACACACCATCTGTGCATCTGTCCATCCATCTCTGTCTGGAGCGTTCAGCGGTCCACCCTGCTATCAGGGGCCAGTGTTTGTAGCCGGAGAAACCACTCTGCCCACACATCCCTCCAGTCCTGAGCTGCCCACATAAACAGTGGTGAGAGAATAATAGCCAGTCACACATACAAACAAATCATGACACTTCTGCAGGTTGAGCACCATGGACACAGACAGCTCCCCCACACAACACGTCCAGTCCAATATCTCGCTAACAGAGGGCATCACCTTTCACTGCAGTTGAGGCCAGGACACCTTTACTGGAGGAGAAAGATATCTAAATATTTATGCTCCACTTGACTAGAAAAAACCTAGTCTGATATTTAAAGCTGCAATTCGTAAATCCTTTGGTTAAAGTACCTGTGAAATTAAAAGTTACAATTCCCATTTTTTATGGATTATTGCAGTGTTTATTATAAATAACCTAACAGTGTGGGTCATCTCTTTTTAAAATTCATGTGCCCTCGTAATCTTTAATCAAAATCTGAAAATGCACTTCCACCCTCTAGTGGCTATTCATACCAGATATTGGCAGTTGCTCCTGAAAGTCGCTCGTCATTTGCGTAAAATTCTCAACTTTGTCACATCGCTAAACATGCCTACTTCCTGTCGTCAGCGATTATTGTCGCTGGCGGTGTGCACGGGGCATAAATTTACTGCAAGTCGCTTTGGATCATAAATGTAAATGACTTATCTGAATCAAGTAAAGATAATTAAAATGACATGATTACATAAAGCAACCTGCAATTTTACTTTTTAAACTGAGATGGAGATATTGAGTCAAAAGTGGCAGATTAGGGTTAGGGTGATGATCTTTCCATGATCTTTTTCCTTACGCCTGGAACACAATTTTTAATCTCCCAATTTTTCGGGTTTACTATGTTTCACACATATGTTTATACATGTTTTGAATAGTGACCTGGTAGGTGGAGCACATACATGCTTTTGTGCCAAAGAGCCAAGATGGGCATCAAGTTACAGACCCCAAACCCCAACCCTAACCCTCCCAACAAATCAGAATTTTAGCCATAGAGGTGTGAAATCTTATGCTTCTGCTAAGACAGCACTTAATTAAGATTTCCATCTAAACTGGTTAGAAACTAGTTTATTATCCACAACCTAAGCATTAGCCAATGTACTTCAGAAAAAAAATCACTCCTAACACTGATAAAATTAAATCAAAAACGCCATTCGGCATGCCTCTCTTAAGAACACATATTTTTCCGGCGTCTGCACAAAGCCTAAGTGGCCAAAGGTTCTCAATAATTGGAAAGTTTGAACTGCTATCACAACCGATAATACAGGAGCGGCACAGCTCGTACGAAACCTGCTAATGTCCCTCATTTGCAATCTCATTTCGCCTGGAACCCATCAAGAGAAGGTCTGCGCTTTTTAGGACTTTATCAAGCGTTGGCAAACGCAATTTAATTTCACCATTGTGAGTGGAAATGGCTCCACGCAGGCGGGGGGGTTGGCGCGGCGTCAGGCGAACGCTTTCCGATTGGTGACATCAATTTGAATAGTTCAGCCATGTGGCTGCGCCTCTATCAGCACCAAGAAAGACAATGTGCAGGAGGCCAGTAGGAGCCATTAGGGAAACAGCGGGGGATGAGGATGAGATAAGAAACACACACACACACACACAAATATGCATGTACACACACACACTGTTTCACATGTACACACACAGACAATCGCTACAGTTCACACAGAGAGGTGGTAAGTACATTGCAAAGAAACAGACAAAAAGAGAGGACATTTTATAAAATTGAAGGTGGAATGTTCGTGTTTGTTTGCCAGTCTATATTCTCTGTATATGAAGTACTTTGAGAAAGTACACACTATAACTTATACTGTGTAGTGTATACCACTGTTTTTATGTACTAAGAAAACTATCATTTGTATAGATCATTTGTGAAACATTGACAAAAGACAACTAAAAGAAAACTCTAATGTTACACTTTTCACACAGAGATCCTGGAAAATACACAGAAAATGTGTCCCGTGTTTTATTGGTTTTAGGTGGCTCAATAGCGCGGTTTGATAATATTACAGCATTCCTTCTACATTTAGTGCCAATAAGCCCAAATAAGGTCTGTTTTGAGATTATTATGTATAATATATTGTTGCTTTTTAAATGCTAAAGATCAAGAGTTTAAATACAAATGAAATACTTCTGTATTTATTTATTTAATATATATTTATTTGAAAATGCAGAACAACATAAAATGAGGCTTAAGAACGCAACCAGCTTATGCTAAATATAAGAAAAATATAAATTGTCATATGAAATAAAATAAAAGCAAATTGTTCGGATTTGTTTGGTGTACATTTACAGAGCCTCAATACAAACTATAATGGAAGGCTGCAGAGTTTTAAGGAAGTAAAAATGAGCCAGTAGCCTGTTTTTGCAACTGAAACTGCAATACAAAATGCACTGGATATTGCAGCATTTTTTTTTTTTTTTAAGTACTATGAAGTAGAATTTTTTTTTAAAATGGGTTCATCTTTTTTATAAAACAAAGTTTGAGAAAGGTTTTTTTTATCATTTAGATTTTGCAGAACAAGCAATGAAAAATGAAACAAGCAAATGAAAAACTTGTTAATAAAGCAGACAGCACAAAATACTATAAAGACAATAGAAAAACACAAGTCGGTATATGATCATCATGTTTATATTGTTTACAGTGTATTTGTTAATTAAAACAAGCACATATAAATGTTCGTATGAAAGCGCAGCAGGAGAACTGCCGGTACACACACATTTTAAAGGTTGGTAAGTGATAATGTTTATTAAAGTGCTTTGAATTTTTAATAAATATGATTTAATAAAATTTCAAACTACTGTGTGTAAAAGCAGACAACGCTATTCTCTTACTTTCAGTTTGAGAATTAGGACATCACGCATGCTTAAGCGAAATACAAAAAGCATTTTTAGTTTTCGAATAACTGACGAAAATACTTGCTTAAAGCGGCAATCCGGAAGAATGGCCTCTTTGTCGCCATCTCAGTTTATAACTTGCTACTGCAGGTGATGTGCGGAGGTGATTATCTTTGAGTGAGTTGTAATTCGGCACTGCTCAACTGCGTGGATGAGTCTAATGTTTTGAGTCGCATGTCACGCGTGGCCTGTGATAGTGAACCGGTGAGAATCTTAACTGTACATCAGTAGCGCATCTATAACGAAAGACACCAAATAAGGATTTCCAGACAAACACAACCCGACAAGAAAATTACAAACCACTATTGCAAGCTGTCCGTGGTGAATTCAGCAAGGGTAATGACACAGTTTTAAACACCGTTCTTTCATGTACTTGCTCAATAATTGGTTTAAGTTATTTTTATTAAAAAAAAACGTCCGGATTGCCACTTTAACTCCTAACTTGTTTTCATAACTAAATAATTATGAGTGTCTATACACAGCCCTTACACAGGGCACTTTCCGAGACTGATCCTGTTAATGTTACTAGGTCCCCTTTCCAGAATCAATTTTCGGATCAATCCTGGATGCGTTTGCGTTCACACAGAAGGCACTCTGGCAATTTTATGGGATAAACGGTTTGTGTGTATGGGCTTATAATTTGATAGGGGTGACTTGAATAAGATAAAGCTATCAGTATAGTATATTTAGAACAGGTCCATATTATTATGTATCTGCTATCTGTGCTTGACATATACACATAAAACTAGTTTATATATTTATTGCATATAATTTATTAATGTACATTTTTCTATAATTTAGCTGTGGGGTAAATGGTGTCAAATGCTTTGGGTAAAACTGTGTAGTCTCTTAAGTAATAGCAGAATTGCTTCCAAATGCAGAAAATACTATAACTATTACAAAAATAGAAAAAATTGTTTCACTGCATGCAAATATTCTGAATATAATTCAGGGTGGTTTATGAATAGAGTTGGGAAACAAAAAATACTAGACTTTGGAAAAAAGATTAGTAAACTGCATTAGTAAACTTTTTCACATTTATATTCACATCTTTATCTAAAGCTGCAATCCATAACTTTTGCCTCTCCATCTTTTCATCACTGTTGAAACATTGCGGGTTACTTTTTACACAGGTTTAATTCGTTTTAGCTCATTCAGCTCATTTATTTGTTTTGAATCGGGGTAAGGTAAGGTAACATTTTTGAACACTGAATTTTTTACCTATTAACATGACAGCTGCCCCTAAAGTGCACAGCAAAATCGAGACTTCATTTTCACAATACAATAGTTTTACCTCACATCTCACTTCTTCTTGCCTGGAAGACAACTTTTGTTAAAAATTGCACATCTTACCCAATTCTCATCTTTTTATTGGAAAACCATTTTTTATATATTGCAGCACAACGCAGTCTGCAGATGCATCTTTAAATCCACTTAAAAAGTTTACTACCCCTCAGCCTGACCTAGTTTTAAAAATTTCATGATCAATAATCTAATAATGCCGAGTTCAGGAACACACAGGAGACCAGAGTAAATGAGAAATGCATCAAAACAAACTTCTGACCAGTGCTTCTTTTTCACCCAGCAAATATTAGTATTAATGACATGGCCAGCTGCTGTCTTGGATTTTGATATTTAAATATACTCTGTATATTTCCAGCGTCCACCAGGGGAAAAGAAAGATGGCTGACCTACGTTTCAAACTCCCATCAAGAACTTCGCAAAATACATAAAAGTGATTTACTGCTTATCTGCAAACTGAGTCACACTAAATCATCCTAAACTGTGTTTTGCTCAAGGGTGAAGGTTTGGCGAGTTAGGTCCACTGCTGGTAGATGCAATACCAAATCCACCTGGAGTCTAATAAACTAAAAGTAGCTGCATATTCTGAGATACACTGCAAATGATTTCTAAATGATAGTAAATACACCTGAGTTAATTCAAAGTGTATTTTTAGAGGTTGCTATGAAAAAATAGCAATTGAAGATATTATATAGGTTCCTTTATTTTCAATAAGCACAAGTGCATATCCACCTCAGTGTTATGTCTGAAGAGTGTTGTTGTTGTTTACCTGCTGACAGGTGAGCTGTGCTCCGTGAGGGACACTAGCAGTTTAAGGGCGTATACAGGAACAGGGTCGGGCTCCAGGAGTAGCTTCTCATATCTGCAGACAGGATTCACATAAGTAAACATGTACAACATAAACATACATTTACAGTACAAATAACAACAATGGCCAATAGAAGTGCTGCCTATAAAAACACAACAGACCTGCCTTTTCTAATCATGCGAGCACACAAAAAGACAGTACACATTTTTTTAAATGGAATAAGATGTTTATGCAAATGTAAATTTAAAGTATAGCGCATTAGACAGGTAATGTTTTGAGTGTGTGACTAGTCTATGACAAGCAGTCATAAATCGTAGCGCGTGCCCGTCGTCGGTGGTCTTGTTGTCGGAGAACTTCTGAAACATGCTCTGAGTAGTCTCAGACACGATGACAGATTTCAAACCTGTCTGAAATGAGGTCTAGACAAAAACACTCAGTACAAAAATCACCACAAGGTCTTCCTTGCATGTGTGTGTTTGAGCGCTGGGATCATAACTCCAGTCCAGGAGAAATTCATGCACATGGGACAGTTTTTAGTTTGCAGGTGAATGACCAATATATTAAGACTTTAATATGCAAATAAACTCTGTCACTTCATAAGTAAAACTGACTTCAAATCAGTGAATAGGTGATGTGTAAATATGGGTGGGTGGAGTCTTACTGTGGCAGCAGGGCCTCAGAGATGAGCGTCAGCAGTCGTGTATAGGAGGATATGCCTACACCTTCTCTTTCTCTCCCTCCATTGCTCTCTCGCTCATCCACCTCCTCTTGGCTCAGCAGGAGCAGCGTGATCTCTGACAGCACACGTAGACTCACAATACGCCACTCCACTGGGACAAGCAGACACACAGTTAGATTTACACTTGCTCACATACAGTACATGTAAGTAAAAGGTTATAGATGTGTACACCTATACTCATATAACAAGACCAGCGAAGTCAATGGGGGTCAGTGTACCAACATTCGTCAAAATATTGTCTTTTGTGTTCTGCAGAAGAATTAATATCTCAGAGGCTTGAAATGATAAGAGGGTGAGTAAATGATTAAATAATTTTTGGGTGAACTATGACTTTAAAAACCCGTTTTCTTACAGCTTGTAATGTTTTGGACCAATATAAAATATGAAAATGGAAAGTATGAGTTGAAGCATATAGTAAAGGAAAATCTGCCAATAAGCTTCAAGCCCACAAGACCACTCTGTTAATACTGATTAAAATAAAGTAGCAACTCATGAAATCCCAGGATGCACCTCATTAAGTTGGTTGAGAGAATCTGCAGAGTGTGCAAAGCTATAATCTAGATTAATTTGGAAACTTTTGAGAAAGTTTTAATTTGTTTAACCATTTTTAGGAAGTACTGCACATAATTCACATGGGTAGTTGACAATTAAACCGTACATGTGTCCTAAAATGTAGAAAACAAATTGTTAATAATATATTATAAGGGATAGTTCACCCAAAAATGAAAATTCTGTCATGAATTACTCACTATCTAGTTATATATTTCTTTGTTTGGTTGAACACAGAGAAAGATATTTGGAAGAATGCTTGTAATCAAACAGTTCTTGGACCCCATTGACTACCATAGTAGGAAAAATGGCAATGGTAGTCAAAAGTGCCCCAGAACTGTTTGCTTTCTTTTGGTATTTTTTAGAAAACATAAAGGTTCTATCTACAAAGTCAAATTATAATTTGGTTCTATAAGGTAAAATGAAAATATGAAATAAGTGTAAATGTTACAGTACATGTAAATGTAACCCTTTTTTACACATTATTATAACACTTTTTTTTTCAATTGTCAATTGTTAGTGTTGCTTAAAAATGTGTTGCTTTAATGAATATTTTGGAGCTAGTACCTTGTAATTCTAAGCTGAAAGTGATTTTTCTGAATCAGACGGTTCTATCTGCGTTTGACCCGTTCCAAAAATCCCCAGTTACAAATTTCAGAAAATGTTGATATTATACATTTAAAATACATTTAGGGTCTCTGTGTTTTTTACATATGAAAGAGATTTAATCCTCATATAATTTTTGCTATATGAAATGCCAAAACTCTAAAGCTCTAAATCTCAAAACGCAGATAGAACCTTATAATTCCAAGGCGACGACTTTGCAGCAGACAGCTGAAGTGTATCTTACCATTCTTACTGAAGGCTAGAGACGCCAACGGCGGTACAATCAAATCCACAACCTTGAAAAAAAACAAAGACAGAAGTACATTATTCTAAAATGAAAAATCTCACCTATATGTGCTTATAGAACTCATGTCAGCAGTCTCACCAGACCACACACACACACACACACACACACACACACACACACACAAACACACACACTGTGAGTGTGAGCGAAACTGAAACAGCTGGAAGCAAAGACTATGAGAGTGTTCTCAGCTCCAATTTGCATGGAAATGTGATGTCAGCTCTGCCCTTTGATCATGGAAAGTGTGTTACAACAAAAGGTCTTACGCCAGCTCTTTTGAAAATTAGAATCGGGTTTTACGATTATTACCAACTACAATCAGCTGCGCGGAAGCAAATGTTGCACACAGGTGTCTTAATGTGGATGGCTGTGGGCATCTCTCGAACAAAGGCCTTTGCTCTCAGTGACTGCCAGAGAGAAGAACGCCACAGAAATGCATTGGATAGGTTATCAAGCCATTCTCTTTGTCTATTGTAGGACTTTTTCTCTCCGAGTCGTGTGTATTGTGTATTGCTGCGCAAAACCTGCGGCACGTCTTTGATCTTTTGAATGCTGGATATGAAACGCTTGACATGAATGTGAAAAGAATGTTAATTCTTTATTAATAGTTGAGCAGAGGTGAAGGTGTCTAAAACTGTGAAGAGTACAGTAAGAAAAAATACATACATACATTTAATAGTTGTGTTCCCTATAATTTTGAGTCCCAGGGAACAATACAAACTGATAAAATGTAGCTTGAATGCAGTGTAAGTAACTAGCAGCCTGTATACAAGCTTTATTATACAATGGCCACTCAGAAGCTCTACAAAATATGTGCTCGTGTATTAAGAATGGAGAATGGGATGTAGTGACTCCTGGCGAAGTTTAATTAAGGTGTCTTCTCCTGTTATGGAGCATCAGAGAGTCTGTGTCCTCTCAAAGCTTCCAGACACATCGGTCCTACGGCGCGCACGTCAATACTCATTACACAAGCAGACACACACGTACGCTGGTGCTGCTCCTGAGTGATTTCCTGTTGCAGAGCTTTGTAAAAAATAATAGTTCTGGGCAGAGTTGAGCCCGGGTCTCAGTTGCAGCTTTATCACGCGTGAGGGTGAGAGATCTCGGGTCGTATGCGGTCACGGGCCTCTCTCCTCCATACGTAGCTTTATAGAATTGTGTCTGCTGGTTTGCCGATGTGCTAATTCACAGTTCATCCCTATGGAGGGAAACTTTTAATGGCCACATTGAGCCAAAACGAGTTTTTAAAACTTTTCACCTGTAGACACATTACCGTTGCAGACTTTTTTCATTTAAAATCAGTGAGGCAACTGTGTGGATACTGTGTGTGACATTGAAAGAGTCATTGAAAAAATACACCATTTAAAGGAAAGCAGATCGTAACAAACATAAACAGAGCAGTGTGCATACTCACTGTGCGGTGATACACGCCCAGCAGAACGGGATGCTGGGAAATGGCCTCCACTGCAGAAAGTGTGTTTCTGATCAATTCTTCAGATGCTGCCTGACCTGGTATTTGTAGAAGAAATGATGTTTGAAAGCACAGAAGATTTTGCACAGAAGTTATTGCACCTTTGAGCACTTAATTGTTGGCTAATGGCTAAAAAAGCATATCATGAAGAAAGACTTTAATGATTTAACTTAAAAAATTTCATCTCCTGACAAATAACATGCTTGGGAAATTAGAGCTAAATTACATTAGAGCCATATATCTTATTATGAAGCAGCCAAGCGTCTCATATTCTAACTAAAGCATTTAGATTAGTTCATGCAAGGCTGATTTTAAGGAACAAAGTCTAGTGAACAGTGGGTGATTGAGAGAGAGAGAGAGAGAGAGAGAGAGAGAGAGAGAGAGAGAGAGAGAGAGCGAGAGAGAGCGAGAGAGAGCGAGAGAGAGAGAGAGAGAGAGAGAGAGAGAGAGAGAGAGAGAGCATATATAACATACCTATAGCACTTCCCAAACTCGTCTCATTGGAATCAATGGAGGTTACATGATTCTTTCCACATAAAAAAAGAGACGTCATATAAAAATGAATATTACTGTAATTACCAAAAGTGCTACTGTAAATTTTCAATTTCAGTCTTAGTAAGTGGTCAACAGTATACAGTTTCAAAGCAACAACAAACTTTTGTGGCCCAAACTTAATTCTGGTACACATCCGCAAAGAATAGAGTACCTGCAGATTATTTCTGATAACAAGCTAAAGAAATAACAAGTAAATGACATTAACTAGCAAGTTAAAAGTATGTCTAGTCAGTATTATTTTGGGTTACCAGTAGAATAACCGTTACTTGACTAAACTTAAATGTGTCAGTTACACGACACATTCAACAAATTGCTTTATTTATAAAAATTAATATACAATCAAATTCAACAAATTGTTAATTTAATACATGAATTATACAGTAAAATAATAGAAATGAATATGAATATAAATTAAATAAAATGTAAATCTCAAAAATCACTAAAGTACCACTAATTACGTAAACATTCCACTCACCAGCAGTTTCCCAAATTTACAGAGAAAGGCCTCAGTCACCACTTGTGGTCGGAAAATCTGTCAAACCAGAGATATAAAGTGATAAAGATGTAAAAGAACGTTCTTAATACGACATTCTTTCTGATGTACAATGAATTGTGTTTGGAATATTTGAGGCTTATGATTGTTCTTACGATCCTCAACGCTGCAGATCGCAAACCGATATCTAAGCTAAAATGTATATCTAACATAAAACATGACCTGCCACGGGCTTTATTCAATATCTCATTGCTGACATAAAGCGCAACCTGACAAGGACTGATTGTACGTGATAGCACTTACAAAAAAAACTAGTGTTCTGTCAGCTAACAGCGGAGGACATTTTTCCCATCATGCACTATTTTGACTAAGCAACAAAAGATGTCAAGCCTGCTCCATTTAAAATCTCACACTGGGATTCGATCGCCCCCTCCGAAGGACCTCAGTTGGTGCGAGGCAGTCTAAAAGATGAGAGCGCAGGAGATCGTGTTTGTGCTGTAGGGCCATAATGATGCGAGGTCAAAGGTTGCAGTGCAGGACGATGAGATATTAAGCTCTTATCCATAAGGGCTGCCACTCTTCGGTTTTCTAGACCACTGGATCTCGACCGCCGTGCTGACCCCTGTGACTGATGAGCGCTGCGAGTGTCAGCGTGCTGTGCTCGCTGTCAGTAAAGCAACAGGCCAGAGAGATGGATGAGACCAGAGAGGGCTCCGCACATGAATGTATGTATGGATGCACAAACACAGGCATGCTCCAACATTACAAGAGCACCACGTCTCTCTGAACCACACACCGGCTGAGATCACGCAAGTGAGGCTCAAGGGCATCAGAGACCACTGAAGTCTCAAAGATGCAGACCAACCTGCTACTGGGAAGACAAGCAGCTATGCCCTCCAGCATTTTTCTTAATATGAGCAAACACACACACAGAGTTTTACAGGGCCGGTTTTTTTTGACTATCTGCTAAAATCTGTTCAATTTGTCAGATAAGGGCCGCCTACTGAGGCAGGAAGGAGCTTTCTGATTGATATTTTAGACTGGTAGTGTAACCTTACACATGACTAACTTTCAAATTTGAGAAGTCATAGTTGTAGTAAAAATAGTTATAGTATAGTTGTACAAAAAGTCATACAAAAAAAACACAAATGGACATATGTTATGTGAAATGTGTTTTAATTAAAGCTGCAATCCATAACCTTTGCATCTTTTTTCAGCCATCATTCATTTGTTAAATTTAACGCACAACAAATCAAATTCAAGCGATCAATTCAAGCTTATGACAGTAATCATTTTATTTTAGATAAACAAGGAAATTTAAGTGACTAGCTGCTGTTATAGAAACAGGATGTCAACGTGTGCCATTTACAACAGACAACTTTAATCACAATTGAAGTGATGTGTTTTGGGGCATTTTAGTTTTGTTTTGCATCAGTCTAGTCTTTAACTAAGTGTGGGCGTTACATTGCATAAAATAGCATGTGAAGACCATTAAAACGATTACCACATATCCATCTAATACGACTCGCTTGCACAAAAACGTTTGCCTAAGAAAAGAACTGCCTATCAGCGGGCATTGCGGCTCTGCGTTAATGGACATATCAGCATATCCTCCTCAGCTGAGTTAATAGCAGCTGAACTATCAGACAGACAGCTCTATCAGCTTCAGCCGCTCAAATGAGATGACTCAATCTGCCGCTGAATCCATGGCGAATCCTGTCCAAGCATTAGATTGTATTTAATCAGTAGAGACACACATCAGCTCTGGACTGACAAGCATCTTTCTCTGAAAAAACCACAACCCTTCATATTAATTTCACCGTGACTGAGTGTGTCAGCAGTAAATCCAATTTTGCACCATTTGGCAACTGGTAATAATCTCTGTTTATATATTTGTGTGTGTGTTTGTGTGTGTGGAAAGCTCTTTTAAGGATCATTTCATTCTAACACACACAGTGATTAAACACAGCAAGTGACAGGCAGGTACAGCACATTCCTTCTTTATTATCTCTGCAGAAAGATGCTTCATAAAGTAATTTGGAGTTTATTTTGCATTCAAGCATTGCATAATTAATTTTGACAGGTTCAATCTTTCACTTCAATTATTGATTCATTCATACACAAACACACTGTTCAGATTCTACCTGTCACAATACCTTTCCATGCTTCTACCCAGAGGCCACAATTAACTTCTTGCCACATAATTTCTGGCCATAAATATTACTTACTGGCCAGGAAAATATTTTTGTCCCCATCACGATTACATTATTTACCTGTTTTGTTGTATATTTGTGACAATTAGTACAGTTCACTGTCACTCACAGCATAATGTACACAAGATGAGTCGGTAAACGCCTCTGTGAATATGTTGTTATTGCATTGGATTATTGTTTTTCATAAGCTAATGTATACGCACATCTATGAAGTTCCATATCCCTTTGCCAAGTTTATCTATATATTTTTATTACATTTATGGGCTTTTAAACCTTTAATGTGATAGAACAGTGAAGAGCTGACAGGAAATCGTTGTGTGGAGGTAGGGGAGCAGGATCGGCAAAGGACCCTCCGAGACAAGAATGGAACTCGGTGCACTAACCATGAGGCTATCGCGCTGCAGTTTAACTAATATAACAGAAAGGTTATGTAGACCACAGGCCATTACAGCACACATGCGCTTGATTCACCGCTAATGGAAACATTCAATTTAATTATACTGAATAAAACATTTCCAAAATAAATACAGAATTAAATACATAGATTAGAATGAATAAACTATTTAGATAAAAATGAAACAATGATAACACCCAGTTTGCATTGTGGCCGCTTTATCACCTCTGATGTGCATAATTTTTTTACAATTTACCTGCCCGTTGTCAATTATTCCTTACTTATCATTATTGGTAATATAGTTATCTATATAGCTATCTTTATACTGTTGTTAAAGGAATAGTTCACCCAAAAATAAAAGTTCTGTCAGAATTTATTCATCCTCTTTCTTCTGCAGAACACAAAAGAAGATATTTTAAGAAATGCCCCAGTGGTCAAAGGGGGCAGTGTTGTTTAGTTTCCAACATTCCTCAAAATATCTTCTTTTGTGTTCTGCAGAAGAAAGTCATTCCAATTGATGAAAGACTTTACACGCTTGGATGAACTCTTTATAACTCACATTTTATGTTTTATTACATGACAAAGTAGAGCCCCCCCAATGTGGGGTGCAGCTCATAAAGCTAAAGACAGCAAAGCCTGATGCAGACACACACACCTGTGAGGTGAGCAGATGCACCACCACAGCCATCATGGGCAGGCTCTGCTTCAGCTGACGGGCCTGCGTCGGAGACGGATGCTTCCTTCCCACAATGCACCCTAGCGCAGACAGGATGTCATCTGCGGAAAGCCCACATAATCAGAGGCAGTAAGAAATCAACCAATCACAAACAAATCCACACGTTCAATCCGGGCAGGTGGCCGGGGGCGAGAGCAGGTGCGCTCGGCGGGTGCGTCTCAATGTCGGGACGAAACCTGCAGGAAGGACGTGAACCGGTTTGAACCGGTGTTGACTGGGGAGCGGTGGCGTGTAGCGGCACTGATTCCCAAATGAAAAAGGAGGAACGGGTCGATAGCCGCGAGCCCGCTCACGTATTCAATCAGAAAGGTAATTAAAGACAGACCAATCAAATCGGATACTGATTCTCATTGCCCCCCCACCCTTGTTTTGCGGTTTCTTCTCTTGTTAATTCATAGCGCTCGCTTTTTTTGGGGTGTATTGTGATTGATTTACCAAGGATGGCTGGCAGCTCGTGCACTGTGTGACGAATGAAGAGGGTCAGGCATTTCGACAGGTATTCATTGCCGGTTTGCTGCTCCTTCCCTGGCGTGGCCTTTCGGACGTCTCTTTCAATATACATCACCAGCCTGAGAGAAGGGTTGGCAAAACATTATTATTCATCTGCAGACGCCCAGACCAAACAGAGCGACGAACGGTGAGAAGAGAGAGAGACAGATCTGAGACACACAATGAAAAGAGAATAGATGTTTTTAATCAATTACGCTGAACAGCTGGAGAGGTGACAGAAAGGAGATGAAATGGTGTTGATCCTAAAACAATATCGTGTTAGGAATGAGGTCCGTCTGTACGGCTGAAAGAACCAGCAGAAAGCAAGATGCATCTGGTATGGAATTGAATCTGAAGAGTATAATATATTAAAATTGTAAACCAAATTAAAGATGAATGAATGTGACCTGATTGAAACATGCACATTGACACATTGAGATTCAGAATGAATAATGAGGTTAGTGTTTGAACAACTATTTTATTTAAGGTTGGATCAGAGCTCATTGTTGTGAGAGTCCACATTACAAATACCTACAAAGCCTGGGTCAGATTTCAATGAATATTGCTTTTCTTGTTATATGTTGTAGTGCCTTATCTACCAGAATGCACTATATTTACCATATGCCACTGCATGTGATTTGAACCCCACCTATGAAGCTTAATCTTCCCTTTAAAAAACCAGTGAGGTACCCATAATAAGGGTAGCCACCATTGGCTGTTGTCACCATTATTTACGCACAATACATTGTACACATTCCTTACAAAAACAGCCTTAAAAAGAAAACACCACCATTAACTAGAGTGTTACATTTTCTGAAGATGGTCTAAGTGACGCTACGTGCAAAAGCTGCCGGCGTGATGCTGGATGCTCACTAACCCAAATCCAAACAGCCCACAGCCCCAGTCTATGATACTCTGGTCTCTAGTTACAGTGTGACTCAGGTCTCTGCATACAATTTTAAATCTAGTTTATTCTTTTGTATCTGCTCGGTAAGTTTGGTTACTTAAAAACGTATTAGACATGTATTAGTAATAGTTTATATGATTCATTAAATATGTTATGGCTTTATTTGAATTCCTAAGCCAAAGTGTGAACTACAGCAAATAGTAAATGCTTGCCTTAGTCAATGAAGAAAGAGAATATCAAAATTCATCTTCAATCTCAAACAAATCAATTCACTCCAAACAATGGATAAGTCTCATGAGAGAATAAATAGCTGTCATGTTATATTCATGATATAGTTATGTAGATTTGGACACAGTAAAGCATATAAAGAAGGAAAAGACTGGATGCTCATTTTATATAGTGTGTTTTGATCCAGTCATATGAATAGGAAAAGCCAGTCATTATTTTAACTACATGAGACAAAAACATCAAAAGACAAACATTTTATTAGTTTCCTACTATTCAGATCTTTCTCTCTGTAGTAAATCTGAACTTTGTAATTTACCTTCAGAATAACCAGACCAAAACCTGCAGGTCGTTTCATTTAAAGTTTGAGTAAGCATAAAATAGATGCAAAGAAAATTCGAGAGCTATTTTGAAGAACATTGGTAACCAAACAACACAGGACTCCAGTGACATTTATTGTATGGACACAAAACCACTTTTGGTACTATTTGGAGCTATGCAGCCCTTGTCTCCATATACTATTTGACAGCTATCCTTTTTTATTGCCATAAATCATTATTAGCCTATTAGTCACCCTTTATGTTTGTCACTGGGTTTTGCAAATATCTAACAACAGCTCATTAAATAAATAGCAGGACCTAAGATGTTCTTAGATCATTCAATGACTATTCTTGCACTAAAAAAACTGCTGCTCCACCAACAGCACAGACACGTCTACAAAAATAGCTTGTCAAGAGCAGCTTCTCCTCCTCTGAATGAGAGAAATGAGCTTGTGAGAGGGTGAGATCCACAGCACCGGCAGTGACAGCCCATCTCTGCCCCTGAGCCCATGCTAATTAAGAAACACTGTTAATTAACTTGTTTGCTACCAGCGCTGTGCACTTCTATACAATCAGTGCCTCAACATCTCCCCGCGAGCAAGCCGGTTCCTCCCAGCCCTTCAACGCACACACTCACACGACACACACACACACACAAACAAACGCGCACGTATTTCTGCTGAGGCGCGTCTCTCAAATTAGACACGGATGAAAAAGCAAACAGTGAGAAAATTGCACGGAGCCCAGCAGTGTGGGAAGGAAATGCACCCAGCAATTATACCAGAGGCTGAAAGTTAAGTTTGAACAGAACACTAGAGGGAACACACCGGATTAAACTCCAATCAGAGCGCAATCGCCTACTTAACTACAGCGCTCGGTAAAGGGGAGAACTGGGACCGACATACAAACAACAGGTATTGAACCAGCACTGACCGAACAAATAAAAGCACAACTTACAGTTAGCATTAAATCACCTTGTTTGGATGCCCAGAGCTCCATAACGCAACATTTAATCCTGGCTTTGAATTAGTTGCTAAGTGACTCCACTCTATTGAATGGTAATTGGCACTGAAATGAACACAGAGATATTCTGAGCTCAGGGATATTCTTGGCAAATCTCTTTTGAGACTCATCGATACAGAAAATGTCAAGCAAACTAAAAGCTTTAAACCTCCTTTCAATCTAGTTAAAATAAATGTATGAGTGACACTAAAAATAAAACTCTACAATAGATTCAACGAGAGAATTCATTATTATTTAGATTTAAAAATTATATAAACGATTCATATACATTTTTTGCCATTTATTTACTTATAGACGTTTTCAAAGCAACAACGTAAACAAACATTACTGTGCATTAGGGTTGGGTATCGTAAGAAATTTTCCGGTTCCATTTAAATGAGCTATTATTATTATTATAATAACTATTATTATTATAATATACTTTTTTTACATTAATTGAATGGAGTGTTGCTGTAAGGTAATAAGTAATGTTGAGTAATGCTAGTCCATCAATCACGAAAATGCATGAAAATGTATATGAATTCATGCTTTTTGGGGGTTACCTGCAGAAGAACCGTTGCTTGGCTAAACTTAAATGTGACAAGAGTTATCAAAATGTGTCACAAGTTACACGACCAATTCAACAAATTGTTTATTAAAAAAAAATATTATAAAAATAAATTAATGATGATGAAACCGTCCATACAGTATTAAATTACATAAAAAAATATGAAATGTTTAACTAATTAAAAAAATGATTTATACTTTAGAACTGTTTTTATTATACATTCCTCTAATTTAACATTTCTGTCTGACTTTAAAAAGTTCAGAACAAACAGGTTCTGCAGTATAGAAAAATGGACCGAGAAAAAAGCTTTGAGTAATATGATCTATTTATCCAAGTATTTTTAATCACTGTGGTAATCCTATCTGGCATAAAGCTCTCTTGCAGAGAAGGTTGTGTTATCTTAGATCAATCTGATTGAGTTTGACAGCTGTGTAGATGACCTTCCTTGAATCGATGTGATTTGGGTTTCAAAGTGTTGAAATGCTATCACCTAATGAATTGTCCGCCTGAGAGAGAAATATAAAGTAATTGGAGCTTACGACAGATCTCATCTCACATATAACGAAAAAAGATTCTCATGAGATCCCACCCAATAATGCTTTTTTGCGTCACATGGATATATGTGTAAAACATATCCCTACATTGTAAGGGTGTTCAGGTGGTTGCTAGGGTGTAGTGGGAGGTTCCTAGGTTCTTACTGGTTCAAGCCAAATGACAAGAGGTATATAGTGATTATAGCATTAGCTTCTGTGTAAAAGCGTACTAATCATCACATCCAAACGGTCAACTTATCTCATATACAAACACAATGACATGCTGAGTCACATTAAGAGGAGAAACCCACAAAACATCAAAACTGAGAAATGCACCTGATGGCTCTGAATGACATCTGTGTTGTAATTTAGCACGGCCTTCGAGCTCTCATTTTCTATTCAGCCAAGACTTTCTTCCAGGGTCAAGCAGAATTGTGCTATACCCTACTTTACAGCGGCTTTAAAGCAAAGCTCATCTCTCAGAATCTATGGAGCAATTTGAGGAGAGAGCGTTTTCAGGTGTGTAATTCATTTGATTGAGCCTTGAGTTCAAAGGAATGATTCTTATACTTTCTCAGTGTTAATAAAAGGGAGGGGATTTCGCTGCACAGAGGCTGTGCAGGATGCTAATAGACACCAATTTTTCGTTTCAATAATCTAACAAAAATAAAAGTCTAGAATGAAAGAACAGAAGCAGAGGACAGCTGTACTTGACCTTAGTAATAAAGCTAAAACACCACCATAATCTATGCACACAGAAACGTTTTTGTATGTGGCTGTATGCGTGTATGTTTTCGGTTTTCCAATTACTTTAAAGGTCATACCTTTATTTATTCTGTGTTCAACATGTTTTTTTCTCTTTTTTCTTGTACAGCTGCTTTGATACAATGCAATTTGTAAAAAGGTGCTATAAAATAAATTTGACTTGACCACCTCAGACTCTGGAAGGACTCCAGAAAATCTACTAATGTAATTGACCTTTGCTTAGATCTCTGATACCACCCCAAAAAACCTTGATCTGATTTAATATGTGCAGTTGAAGAACTACTGAAATTGAAACAAAATGAGACAACTTAGCAGAATCTTCAGATTTTTCAAAAAAAAAAAAAACTTTGTTTATATCACAGCTATGAACAATTATTTACTTGAAATGAAAACTTAGTGGCAGGTGGTTTTGAAGGACAGAGGCATTTTAATTCACAGAGCATTATAGTAGAAAAAATGCATATGCATCCTTACGGACAGATGAGTCATCAACATTTTTGGTCTATTTTCTTGTAAGGGGAAGTCTCAAGATCAATAAAATTGTAAACACTAGTATACACAGTAGATGGTTTTGCACTATAATGTAATGGTGCATTAAAGAGCAAGTTGTCATCATTTACTCACCCTCTTGTCATTTCAAACCTTTCTTTAAAGGTACTGTGTGTAAGTTTCTGGAGTCTCTATTAACAGAAATGCAATATAATATCCATAACTATGTGTTCAGAGGTGTATAAAGACCTTACACAATGAAGTGTTATGTTTTTCTTACCTTAGAACGAGCTATTTTTATCTATATACACCGCAGGCTCACCCTTACATAGAATTCTTCATGTTGTGACTACAGTATCGCTAAATGGACAAACGGCTCTACAGAGCGCGTTTCGTAAATTTAGTAAATTCCTTTAAAGGACACATAAGAAGATAATCTGAAGAATAATGGTAATCGAACAATGGTGGTACCCATTGACTTGCATTGGTTTTGCATCTATACAATAGAAGTTAATGGGTACCACCGTTGTTCGGTTACCAGCATTCTTCTAAATATCTTTATATGGGTTCTTCGGAAGAAAGAAAGTCATACTCTTAAATGACAAGAGTAAATGTTTTTTTTGGATATTTATGGGTTAACTGTCCCTTTAAGTAATGTGGGGCTTATAAATTATTATTAAGATCTATTGTGCAACTACATACAGTATTTCTATTCTCCCCTCCCAAAATGATAGGAGGATTTTTAGAGCTAATGTAACAAAATGATAAGCAAGAATGTGCATTGGGTGTGTGATTAATGCTTTATCTATGTATTTCATCATTTGGGTGCAACCACAGAGAATGATGCAAAATGTAGTTTTGTAATGCAAACCAATCCCCACAATGACAGACTAAATGAGCTATGTTCTCTAGCAAGATTTGTCACTGTTTTTATCAGTTGTACACAAAATACACTACAGTCAAGTGAAGTTCGTGTCTAACATGCATTGTAAATAATTTGACTAAAATGAACTGAAATGAACAAATTCAATCATTGGTATATGTGCATTGGTAAACTGATTCTAGTCACATAGTGAGAAACATTAGGAACAGTTTATTCACTATTGGTATAAATTATACTGAAAAAGACTTTTTCATTTACTGTAATAAAAAAAAGGTCTCGATTCTTGTGTGCTATTTCATTGTCCAGTTTTATGCTTTGGACGACAAACAAGCTTTACCACAATAGCTTAGTGGTTTCTGACAAGAGCACCTGTATTTCCAGCTCTCCGAGCACTCTCAAAAAATGGAACACTCCCCCGCGTACCACCAGGACAGGGCGCAATAATGACAACCTTGGTATTTACAAGTGCACGGATGCCTGGGAGCTCCATTGCTGCCAGATTGGATTAGCCTATAATAAATTTCCTCTTTCCAAAAGCCTATCATTTTCACTCTCTCAGAAGAGATTGTTGTTGGATGTCAGGGACAGTCTGCTGAGGAGGCACGTGAGAGAAAATGAAAAACCCGAGACATGAGCGTGATTTACAAAACCATTTCTTCTGAGATGTTAGGATCAAGCAGCCCTTTATAAGTCGGACACGGCGAGCTGGCCGCTGCATTACCTGAGGAAGAATAGAAATGAGGAAAGGAAACTGTGACTTTCACAATAAATTACATTTACTGGGTGCCAGGAGTGCTGTGCATGGGTCTGCATGCATAGGGTTATAAATGGAAAGCTAAGGGAGATCGTTTCTTGTCTGAATGACTGGGAACAACAGAAGTGACAGGCTAACATTTTATTTCTTGGCGGATCTTTGTTATCCTGGCACTTTGAACTGTAATGCAGTGATTTGTGAACCTGTTCTCATGGACCCATAGAATGAGGTCATATTTTAGGTCTTTGTCTGCTCTGAGGCAACATTTTCAATTATCAGTCAATTATCAAACACTTGACTACATGAAATAGGCATGTCACGGCACAGAGAGGCTTAAATGGAGAACTGGCGAGGGTCTCAAGTTTAGATCTGCTGCTGTACAGACAGATAACAGTCTGGCAGATTTTCTGATAAATGGATTGTCATCGAAAATTTTCTGAGTGGGTAGCACTGTAAGGCTAAGACATGTGAGAATAGCAAAACCAAGGCTACGCTATTCCTACTAGGGGTTAGCCCATGAAAACTGTCACAGACAAGCATCATAATGAAAACTGTCAATCAGGTGCTTGGTGGCCTTTTCATTTGCCATAAAAAGGAAGTTAAGGTTCATTTATAGATGGAATACACAAAAGCATTACATAAAATTCAATAAATCTGATAAATACTTCCAGTGGAAATATGCTTTGACAAAAACAGTTTGAAAAACTGCTTGTTTAAATATTTTTAAAATATGTGTCAGTGTGTAATAAAGTTTGCAGGTAACTAAACATAAATAGTCCCAGATTAGATGCTGGGTCATGCTGTTTATAAGCGAATTCGTAAAGGTACACACACTACACAAACTAAAAACGTACACACGACCTATCATGGCATTCGAATCGAATGCATTAAATCTATTTATCTATTTTTTGGGTACAAATAATCAGAAATATTGAGCAAATACATGGACAGATCAGTGTGATTTAAAATGATTAAATTCTAACTATGATTACATCTGGGGAATCACCTGATGTTAAAAGTAACGGAAAGCCTACAAAGAGAAAGTGAGTTAATAACGGAAAGGATTTTGAGAGTTGTCTCCGACATGTAAAAGAACGGCAGTGATGGCTTTTTCCGCCAAACAAGTAAGGTGTCACTAACTAAATCTTTGTTTTCATTTTATTCCGAACAAAAGTGCCAGATAGTGTGTTCAGATGCCATTTTTCGTATATATGGCTAGTAGGACGTAAAGTAGGTGACCTTTTCCATGTTTTAGTCTACATCAGGAGCGACGCAATACCAAACAAGCTACGAGCTAATCAATTCTATATTAGTAATGTTCTTAAACGTTTTGCGTTGCATTTGGTATAGACACAGTCATATGTTACGGTCACATTAATGTACAGATGCGCCCTGATGCCGTAAGCGAAGAGCTAGGATTCATCAGCGCAGAGCAGCAGTGCCAAAGCACAACCCACTTAAAGAAAATAACTTCGCATATAACTATGTTTCAAACTGAGATGACGACAAAGAGGCCAAAGTTCTGTCTTTAATTGGATAGACGTTTTTGGTCCTATACCTTCCACAGACGACATATATATTTATTGAAACATATTAATACCGCTTTACTTAACAATTCCAATCAGGATGTGAAGAGACTTTTAACAAGCATGACGAAAAACATAAAAATTTGCCTTTAAAGGTGCTGTGTGTAATATTAAGGTTGATCTATTGACAGAAATGCAATATAATATACATAACCTTGTCTTCAGAGGTGTATAAAGGCCTTACATACTTAGAATGAGATATTTCTATCTACATACACTGCAGGACCCTTACATGGAATTCTCCATGTTGTTTCTACAGTAGCCCTAAACGGACTCTACAGAGTCTCTACAGAGCGTGTTTTATAAATATGTTATCTCCTTCGACAAAGAAATGAAAACGTGGCAGCCACTGCAGTGCTATGAAAGGGAGAAGTGAGCTGTGGAGTGAGCCGTTGGCAAGCTCACCGCTAGATGCCGCTAAAATCTCCACATTACTTCTTTAAGAGTTTAATGACAAAAGCAAAAACATCACTAAATCTATGACCCTCTTTACTCCTGGAGCGAACAAGTTCAAGTTCAGGTGTAAACATACAGTGATCTGTTTCAGTTTTTGGTGATGTGCTGCATGCTTACGGCAGATGTATGCATGCAGTGTTGTTAAAAACGATTTGTAGATCAGATTAGACAGATGTTTATCATTATCACCACCTTGTCCAACACGATAACAAATGGTCTGTTGAACAGCTCAGGTCTTCACTTTAACCATTCGGCTCTTACAAACTCTTAAAAACACGACATGAAGTAAAAAAAAAAAGCTGGGAAAATGCCACAACATATTGTTAGAGCATAACAGACTGAAAATGATCAGTTAACAACAGTAGCATTTAACATTTATCGCCGCCATTATGCAGGCGAATATACAATGCAGACATTTCGCAAGGCCCAATTCTGCGGTCTCTAAAATGAAACGTTCTTATCTCAACCTTGGAAATTAAAAACACCAGTGGAGCTTCAGCAGCCTCAAACCCCTCCTCCGACAGAAACCTCCAGAGGACCAATCCTAGAACAGAGACGCCTCTGAGCTCCGCTGCCGTCTCATTGAGTTAAAAACATCCCCTTATCTGAGCGCGAGGAGAACTCCACGTGTCTGCTCGGACCAGAAAGAGGCTAGGCACAACGTGTCCGGTCTGACACGTCTGAGGCAGGCTGCGGCGCTCATCTGACAGGACTGCATGCGGCAGATGCTACGCAGCTAATTAAAGAAGTGTTTATGAGAGGAGCGAGGAAACGCTCTCACTGTGGGAGATGGAACGCTGGGTCAGTTCTGACACACTCCATCAGTGCAACGCTGCTAAGAGTTGGAGGAAGACGGAGGAAATGAGGAAGAGAGAGAAAAAGACTGAAAAAAAGAGCACATCTCGTTCCTCTGGTTTATTGTAGCGGAATAGCTAGTGGTGATGACAGACATCCGGAGTTTGTAAGAAAGTGATGAGGCCAATTAGGAGCTTCATCTGTTCAAGACTGAGTTGAAATTAAATATAGATGAATTAGAAGAACATGATTAAAGAAAATGACCGGTTGTATTCTGGAGATTTACACGCAAACTAAATAATGAGATCGTTTGTATTATCCAGTTTTCCTGTCTTCAGGGAAAGAAGCTCAAATGTGGACAGCGTTTTAAATGATTGGCCCGTTTTTGTCATCAGTTTAACCCGTAGAATTGAAACTTCATTAGATATGTTTACCTGGGGACACTTTCATTAGCCGTATGTAAGTTTCTAGTTGTGGCGTAAATGGCACCAAGTATTACAAATCTTATTACAGATGCTTCAAAGCAACAACATAAACAAACGTTACTGCATATGCACACTTTTTTGTAACGAATAAAGTGCCTGCAGATTATTTCTGATAACAAGCTAAAGAAATGACAAGTAAATGACATTAACTAGCAAGTTAAAAGTATGACTAGTCAGTATTATTATGGGTTACCAGTAGAAGAACAGTTACTTGGCTAAATTTAACAAAGTTACACGACCTATTTAACAAATTGCTTATTTACATTAATATACAATTACATTAATATTAATTAAATAAAACATAAATAGTTATATTATTAGCCAGACCGATCAACAAACACAGACCGAAAGTTAACTTCAGGCCAGGTGCGTGCGTGACTATAAAACCCTATATCAACCATAATAAACTATAAATACTATAACAAACAATAAATATTTTTGTTTTGCACCATCAGTCAGAAACAAAAAACTACAAACAAGGATGCTGTATTAGTATTTATTCATAGACCTTTTATTTATGTTTATTGGGTCAATAAAGCTAAATGCCATATTGTGTGATTGATTTAACTTATAAAGTCTCGACTCAAATGGTGCAACCAAATTATGGTATGTATATATATATATATATATATATATATATATATATATATATATATAAATATGAGCAACTCATATTTTGCGTCTTTTACGCACACAAGTTCATTATTTTGGCAACACTTCAGTATAGGGGGCAATTCTCGCTATTAACTAACCATTAACTACAACTTTTTCTCCAATAAACTCTTAATTTGCTTATTACTAGTTAGTAAGGTAGTTTTAGGATTAGGGATGTATGGTCATGCAGAATATGTGCTTTATAAGTACTAATAAACAGCCAATATTAAGGCATGCTAATAACAACTAGTTAATAGTGAGAATTGTCCCCTATACCGAAGTGTTACCATTATCCATTATTTTAAATGTAGACATGCTGCAAATGCACTCAAATTGAAAGAGACACAACGTGCACCTTTGTCTAGGCACGTCTGCACTAAATTGAGATGAAAATATTGTCATGTGACAAGAACCAACCAATCAGCATCACCATTTCTAGAACAACATAGAAAAGCTTATCAAAGATGGAGACACAGAGGATCACAGCTTAAAAAAATCTAGTAGCAGAGTTATTGCAAGGTATTTTCAGTGCATATAATCCATATATACTTTGAAATGTCTCGGCTTAACGGCAAGCGCGGCCCGTGGTTGCTTGGCAACGGCAGAAGTCAGGAGAACGCACTCCTGAGCGCTTTGCGAAAAAAGTAGAACGCAATGTGGTTCACGATTTCCGTGCAGTTTTAGCTGTGGAAAGTGAATGGCCCCTAACAGCGAAAGACGTGTTCTGCAAAAATACTAAATGTGGATAAATGTAAATTAAAAATGTAAATGTCTAACAAAAGTTTCATAGTGTCACATTTCGATAAGATTCAAACTTATTATTCAATGGATTAGGTATCAACTACAGTAACAAATGCCAACAATTTATTATAACATCAGGTTTGCTGATGTTATGAAGAAACAATTGTTAAGTCATGCTAATTCATAACTTAGGTTATTTATACAACTCTAAATATGAAAAATACACATTTCTGTAAAGGTATTGTTTATTGGTGTTTAATATAATCCGTTTCGACTTAACAAAATGTAACTTTATTGCAAAGCCACAAGCTTGACAAGTAATATTTTTCATAAAAGAGGAAATCCACTAAAACTCCAGAGCAGTTTTTATGATACTGTCCAGTGTGGAACAGTCATCTCTATCCAGGGCATCTCTCCACCAACCATTTATAAAACATATATGATATTGATTCGCCCAATGTGGTTCCATACAGAAGCATCTCCCTGTTGGTCGCCTTTCTGCCTCTCAGATTCATACATACAAGGAATTATAGTGTGTTTGTATGTGGATGTGAAGCACAAGATGCCATCTTCAGTTATTGTTCACTGTATATTTGGTTCTCTAGCCATTCTCTAACACGTGTTCATTGTGTTCAGCATGGTTGATTGATGGGATTTCACCATGTAGAGAGCTTACCTGGAGTTACAGCAGAGCAGAAGCATCTCTCTATTGTTTATAAGGACCTGCAGGAGAACGAGGAAGGCCTTGGCACGGATGACTGAAGACGGACTCTCCAGAGAGCGGATTATCTTCATAACAAAGTCCTGCGAAGAGCGTTCAAGCTGTTAGCACATCCTTGTTAGCACACACATGTTATTTAAAAAGACCGGGAGGTCTCTGGACATTTAGTGTGGCGTGAGCCCCAATTGTGTGCCAGTAAATTGACAGGTGCTATCGCTTACACAGCGAGGTGCTGGAGGGGATGGAAAAGGCTCCCAAAACGCACTCAATATAAAACAGAAGTTAATAAGTTAATAAGTTGAGCAGCATTTAGTGGGCAGCAAATCAGGAAGAATTGATTAACTTCCGCTATCAGCGTAATTGGGGGGATACTGTCGAAAGCGAAACAATCCGAAACATTAGGATTAACTATGGCTTTCAAACGCACCTACTGTACTCTCTGCATGGATCGTAATTACATCAACAGTATTCCAAGCTGCGCGCCGAGATTGTGGCACTTCCTTACCCAATTAGCTTAGTTGCTCGGTGCCTTATTGAAATTTAAATTCTGTGCCAGACGATGTATGAATAAACACGCCGCGTTCTGGACTTCTATTCGTCAGGGGAATTAAGCGGAGAAATCAACAGCAGTTTATAATTGGTCCAGAGGTGATCCAGTAAGTTTTAGACACTCAAACGAGTTTTTTTCCTAATATTCAGTCAAATTGGAAATTTACATGCAAATGAATACAGGTCAAAGAAAATTAGCATTGTTAATCTGGAAGGGCCTTGAAGGCAGTATACAGCCACATTTAAATCAATTTCTACAGCCCATTTTCCAAATGATTACTGCTTTAGATAATGAACAAAACAATGTTTCGCTCGTCCATGACATGCAGCGCGACCTGCGATGCTTCACGAGCTGCTGAGCGTATCTGGCAGGAACATAAGCTGGTTTATGAAGAGAGGGTTAAGAACTTTATGAAAGACCTTATGAGAAGAATTGTGAGGGAGGAAAAAATTTGAAGTTTGGCAAATCATTTCTGCCGAAAATTTGTTTCAGAAAACACTTAACTGTGTCTCTTCACTTTTTGTATAATGAATAGGTCTTTTTTTTTTTGTTCTGTTTGGCGCTACTAGTGCAACACAAATCACCCCCCCCAATACTGTTCTGACGAGTAGTCTTTTAAATAAATAAACTGAGGAATATATCAATATATCAGATTCCAGATTCCAATGTATGACTTACTTTCTTCTGCAGAACCTAAAAGAAGATATTTTGAAGAATGTTGGTAACCAAACACTGGCCCCCTGTTTAGAAGCACTGAAACATTTCTGAATATATCCTGTTTTGTGTTCCATAAAAGAAAAAGTCCTATACTGAATGACATGAGGGTGAATAAGTGATTTTATTTTTGTACATATTATCCCTTTAATGAACCATCAGCATATCTTAGTTCACCTAAAAATGAAAATTCTGTCATTATGTATGACTTTCTTCTGCAGAACACAAAAACAGATATTTTGTAGAATGTTGGTAATCGAACAATGGCAGTAACCATTGACTTACTGCCAGACAGATGTGAATGGGTACCGCCGTTGTTAATTTACCAACATTCTTCAAAATATCTTATTTTGTGTTCTGCAGAAGAAAGTCATACATGTTTAAAATAACAAGAGGGTGAGTAAATGATCTCAGAATTTTCATTTTTGGGTGAACTATCCCTTTAAGAAGTTGAAGTTCCAATAGCTGATGTCAAGGTTGAGGATGCACGTCCTCTGACATTGTTTCTGCAGGTGTGTCACTTCCAGGAGGATTTTGGACGTGGCGCGGGTGATACCTTAAGTGATCAGCTGAATCGAATTTGTCAGGGAAATCTATCTGTCTGTGATGCTGTCCAGTTTCACACCCTAGCGGCCGCTAGCCAGTGAAACAAACCTGCTTTGATCACCACCTTTTGCCACGGCCTCGTTCCTCAACTTCAGTTACATCTAGCGAGCAGCTGTGACTCCATGGGTATAGAAAAGTTCATCAACACCTCTATCCGTCTGTCGGAGCGTCTCCAGATGTGTACCCCCAAAGTTTCGTCACTCTTCGCCCACCAGAGTACTTGCCTGTTCCAGGACCACCGGAGGAACCCATGGAGCTGGGACGTACGGGGTTGCCCCCCAGAGAGTGGAAGAGACGGCTGACCCAGGGGCTGTGTCTGTATTGTGGGGCAGCAGATCACCAACTCGCTGTTTGCCCCATTCATCCCCCTCGTGCTTTGGTGAGTAATATTCAACAAATGCCTGTAGATCTGAAGCCATTGCATATAACCATAGTTTTATCCACTGCTGATGTATCCCTCTCTCATCAACTCTGGGTCAGCCGGGAATTTTCTCTCCGGGGCCCTCTGCCACCAGCTCCAACTTAAAAAGGAAGCGCTCCCTCAACTCTACCAAGCTCAGTCCATAGTCGGTAAACCCCTCAGTCGTTGATCCATTTGTTTCTGCACTCCTCCTTTTCACCTAAAAGTGAGCTCCCTACAAAAGGAATCCATCTCCCTGCTCATCCTGGAACAGGCTACTGTGGACATTATCCTTGGTTGCCCGTGGCTGGTTCAACATCGGTTTTTAGACAACTTCAGTCCAGCCCAGGCGACCCACAGAAGGATCTATCCTCTCACCATACCCGAAAATAAGGCCATGGAGGAGTACATCCAGGAGGCACTTCATCCGCCCTTCGAGATCTCCTGCCGCTTCCAGCTTCTTCTTTGTGGCCAAGAAGGACATCTGAAGGAGGTCTGCGGCCGTGCATCGATTACCAGGCTCTGAACAACATCACAGTGAAGTTCTGGTACCCCCGTCCTCTCGTACCAGCCGCTTTGGAGCAGCTATGAGGGGCCCAGGTGTGCTCCAAACTGGACCTCCGCAGTGCCTATAACCTTATCCGTATTAAGAAGGGCAACGAGTGGAAGAAGTCATTCACAACACCCACCGGTCATTATGAATACCTGGTCATGCTATATGGTCTAGCTAATGCCCCAGCCATCTTTCAAGATTTTATGCGATGTGATTTCCTCCACAAGTTTGTCCTCGTCTACATTGATGACATCCTCATCCACTCCAAGACACTTCAGGAACACCGTGAGCATGTTTCGGAGGTCCTACAGCGATTACTTGAACAACATCTCAATCTCAAGGCGGAAAAATTCCGTTTTTACCAATCGGCGGTGCAGTTCCTGGGCTACAACATCTCAGCTGTTCGTGAGTGGCCTACTCCCCAAGACCATCAAGGACCTCCAACGCTTCCTCGGATCCAGCACCTCAAGGAGCAGTTTTCCTCAGCACCGCTCCTCAGTCATCCTGACCCGTCTATTCCCTTCGTCGTGGAAGTTGATGCCTCCTCTTCCGGGGTAGGAGCGGTGCTATCCCAGCAGCAGGGTGATCCAGCTGTACTCCATTCATGTGCCTTTTACTCCCATAAACTCACCCCGGCAAAGAATGCAACTACGACATCGGGGAACGCGAGCTTCTCTCCATCCAGCTGGCATTGGAGGAATTGAGACATTGGCTGGAGGGGGCACAGCATCCCTTCGTCATCCTCACTGACCACAAAACTCTCCAGTATCTCCGAGAGGCGAAGAGGTTGAGTCCGCGACTGGCCCGCTGGGCTATGTTCTCCTACCGACACGGAAGCAGGAACTCCCGAGCCTGATGGTTTATTGCAATCAGAAGTCACAAACTTAAGACTGTCATCAGTGTGTGGAGATGGATTATGGAGAAAATATAGAAAAGTTTATATAGTTTATATATTTAAATTAATGTATGTCTGTGATCTTAATTTAAGTATTCATTTATAAGACTTGAGAGCTGTAAAAATGTTGTCTGTGTCTTGCAAAGGATAGAAACTAATTCCTTATGTTGCCCTATTAGATTATCCTATATCATTGTTTTCTGACCAGACATCAAAACAATGGAAATAAGCTATGAGTGCAAAGTAAAGAGAGAGTGAAAAAAAACACTGAGGAACAGTTAGAAGCCAGCAGTAGACAATAAGAGCTATAGAGCGGTTCAAGTGTGTGTTAAATCTGAACAATGTCCTTTGGGTTTCTTTAGACAGGGCGTACAAAACTCTATTCTCAGGACAGTTGTAGATATGCTCCATTACTCCTAACCTAACTCAAAGAAATCTCACCAAGGACACTGGAATTGAAACTGAAACGTTGGAAACATACTGTAGCAGACTTTGTAACTGACTCACAAATATTTTTCCTAACTGGGGTTAGGATTTCATTACAAAGAAATATAGTATGATAGTTTTCTGAATGTAAGTTTACATAAATACACATATGTACCATACATACATTACATGAAGACATTAATAATTAAGGACATAACATCTTAAATATTTAAATATATAAAAATGTCTGTGTCTAATGTATATTTCATTACACTATGAATTATGTAGCTCTGTCAAATCCCTAAACCTTATTTTTATATATTTAAATATTGATGATGTTATGTCCTTTATTTATTCAGGACTGTACACACTGGATTTTCATTGATACAAAAAAACCTGCAAGTTTTTTCAAATATTTGCTTCTGGAAACTTAGAAACCTCAATATGAACTTCTACCTGTGCATGCTCAATACACAGAAATACAATATCAAGCGTGTACATACCCGGTCCTGTACCAGTCTGTGAGAGTTAGCTCCTGATGCCAACATGGCAGCGAACATAGTGAGCATGTGCTGTTGGACACGGCTGATGCCCGACACCAGGCAGCTGAGGATGCTGGGTAATCCCACCTTGTCTATCACGCTCTGGAAGGCCCCCGCAAAGTGCCGAGTTATTTTACACAGAGCCTGAGAGGGCAGATGGAGGAGAGACAGCAGGTGGGTGAGACAGGATGCTGCAGTTGTTTGTTACATTAGACTTTTGTTGATTAAGAAGAACTTAAGTGAGTTATCAAAAAGGTAAAAACCTTAATAACAATGAATTTGGTGTGTCTGCATAAAAGCGACTCCCAAATTTCCCCAAAAATGTAAATAGTATCGTCTGTGTTAAACTGCTCTGCCCATCTGTACAGTATGTGTGATACTCACAGATATAGCGCTGACCCTGAGCGCATCCACAGTCGAGTGTGTGAACAGGTACCAGAGCGCAGGCCCAACCTCTGCAGTGATGAATCCCTGGCCACACTGAGACTCACGACTGCACACATTCTCTATGGTTTTGGCAGCCATGTGATTGACCACTAAATCCTCCTGAGAGACATTATCACAAATACTGTCAAAACATTTGTAATGTTGCAAATTATTATAATATTATTATAAAGTTTTGATGGGGTCCGAGAGCTTTCTGACACCCATAAAATCAGTTTACAGTCAATGAGTGAGATGGGCAGCCTTTACGCTTGCTGTGTAGTAAAATACTGGGCGTATGCAAAACTTACAATGTAAAAAGACATTTCGATACCTCCCATGCAACATTTGACAAGAAATATCCACCAGGATCTCAGGAAAGAGCACACAAGATAACTATTCTTGAAAAAATATGCCATTGCTGAACAGAATACAATGCGAGCTAGTTTAAAAGTGACCCAGGCCGTAACATTAGCAACGTTCAAAATTTCTTGGCTCCTTGCAAAACAGGGCAAACCATTTACTGACGGAGAGCTGGTTATGAACTGTTTTCTGGAATCCCAATGTCTGTTTGATAACCTGAGCAACAAGAGCAAGATAATCCGCAGGATAAAAAGTTTACAGCTCAGCAATGACACAGTTTCACGTTGAATTTCTGATATTTCTGAGAATTTGACAGAGCAACTAAAAACTAAACTAGCCAATGCTTCCGCGATCAGTTTGGCAGTGGATGAATTGACAGACATCGGAGACGTTGCTCAGCTTTGCATTTGGGAGAGATGCGTGGATTCGAGGTTACGGAAGATTTATTGGCGTTGAAATCGTTACACGAACGAACAAGGGGCGAGGATCTTCATAGAGCACTCAGTGAAGCATGCAAAGACATGAACATACCAGCATCCTCAGTTGTCTCCATCACTACTGATGGTGCACCAGCAATGACGGGAAAACATAAGGGTCTTGTCGCTGAAATGCGGAAAATAGCCCATCATTTGTTAGCATTTCACTGTATTGTGCACCAGAAAGTTAGCTGATGGATACCTCATGGAGGTTATGGGCACTGTTGTCAAGGTTGTCAACTTCAT
This sequence comes from Oreonectes daqikongensis, assembly GCA_026939265.1. Lineage (NCBI taxonomy): Eukaryota > Metazoa > Chordata > Actinopteri > Cypriniformes > Nemacheilidae > Oreonectes > Oreonectes daqikongensis. Next base: position 12,926,993 of record JAOTQM010000311.1, read on the forward strand.
TCGAGCATGCCCTCTGATGCACAGCCGTTTTATCGCATTGTTGGACGAACTACGGAGACATTATTCTGCACAGTGAAGTGATATAACTAAGTCTGGGAAAAGTCTTGCATCGCTTTCTGGCTGTACTCCTCGAGATAGTTAACTTTCTTAATGACATTGGCAAGGGAGAGAGATTTCTAGTCTTGAGAGACAATGAGTGGAAAACAAACCTTGCTTTATTCAAAGTATATTACACATACTGTATTGTCACCTGTAAAATTATACATTTTTGTCAAAATGATTATTGACATCTCAAAACAGCTCAGAATGCAGATAGATCCTTACAATTACATGGTGGTGACATTTTGTCGGACATCATCTTCAGCCTACCCGTTCAATTCTCTTACATAGCATTATTTTATCGAGATATGATAAATTTGTCTAAAACAAGATCCCCTTTTTTACATTGAAAATCCTCTCTTCAGACTACGCAAGTAAAATGGTTCGCAGATGCTGTTTCATGTTGACTTCAAAAGCATTTTTGTTTTAAAAAGCATGTACATGTTTAAGTAAATCCTTAGGATAGCATTGTAGGGTTAAGCGTTACTCTTAAACGTGCGTTCGTGAATCCATTATGAAAATTTGTAAGGGGCACGCACAGAACTGAACGAATTTCATGCAATTACATCATGACCTAATAGTCCCTCAACGCCCACCAAACTTCAGTGAAATCATCTCCTTGAATTTCACACCACAGCAAATCTGGCTCTCGGATAACGAAGGGCGATGTGTAGCGATTTACAGGCGTATTTTTTATGTATCTGGACCCTTGTCCTTGAGTGTGTCTCTGTGCAACCGAATCTGGTGGAAATTAAACATTTAACAGCGTTCAACAAACGGCAGGCACGCAGAGTCGAGTGAGGAAAATAGCAAATGGAGATGCCGGGCGTATCTTAGAGGCACAGTTACACTGTGCACTGCTGCTATGCAATATGGATGTCTTCACTGTAATGTAGTTCCTAGACCCCGGTCTCAAAGCTTAAAGAAAGTTCAGCTTAGTCCATGGAAGAGGTGCATTAATACACACACTTTATCTTGGAGGCAAAGAGTCGAAAAAGTGTGAAGTGGAATATTCTGACGCAATACAAATAACACAGCGGCTCCTCCAGAGTCCCTGGCTCTACCGTATCTCTTTGTGCCGGAGTCTGGTGGTCTGGCTTCACGGAGGCTTTAGGTAATGAACTCGCCAGAACAGGGGAAATGACTGACAGCTGCTACGGGGTGTGAGAGGCGAGGGAGATACAGAGCGGTGTCTTTTTCTTGTAGCACTAGCCTTGTCGAAAAGGCATAGAACTAAAATCTATCAGCCTCGGGTAGCTCAATAAGAATTTCAATTCCACAGGACAAATACGCTCCATTGTAGGCAGGTTTGTGCTTTTTAGAATACACACAGCGAGTCTCTTTCCACTGAGGTGTGAGTGAGACGCTTCGGGGATCATCTGACTGCGGTGGAGAGGAGTGTGTTTTGTAGCCTCTTCTGACCACAGAAACTACAAATTACCAAAACTGAACCACAGACCACAGAGGCCATGTACACACAGTTAGGTTATTATAGTAACAATCCCCTAAAGTGAATCTTTGTTTACTATATTATTGTTTGCTGTGTGTGCAGAATAAAGGAGGAAGTCCAGAAGTGATTGATGGCTACAGTACGTTCACACTGCAGCTAAATATGGTTGCCATTCCTCTGCTTAACACTGTACAGTAGACACGATTTGGTTATTTATTGAAGTGATTTCTTGGAGTTTGATTTTGTTTCTAACGCTAAACACAAACAAAGACTTAAAATAAATCACAAGGTCAGTCTAGTTGGGATTTCCTAAGTGACTTCTGCAATTTTACACATACAATTATTTCATGAGTTCGCCTGTGCAAACAATCTTAAAAGTTAATGGTAAACAAACTTGACTTGTTGTCCTCAAAGGGGGCGAAACTCCGACCCCCCTTATAACAGAACTGCACAAAGAAAGAACAAGATTAGTGAAGGAGGAATTGGGGAGGAGGAGGGATGCCGGGAGAAAATGACGGTGGGGCTTATGGCAGTTTTCCACTGCATAGTACGCTACACTTTTGGGGGGGGGTTTCCACTGTGTGCAGTACCTAATACATGATATGTTTAGTATGTATTTCTGCTCTTTGTTTTAAGAGTTACTAATCTGGTATTTTAACAGTATCTTGTTTTGCTGCCATCCGCCATCGATATGCTCCATTGCTCCTGTGTTGTACGTTTGTCGCAACTATGGCAATAAGTCTATAATCACATCCACTTTAAAGCAGTACTAACTGCAACGGAACAGCAAACCGTGCCAAATTTAACCAATGAAAGATATTAAAAATAGCTTATCAACTTTGACAACATTATTGAAAAAAAAAAATTCCTGTGAAGTGACAGTTTTGGAGATATCAGTCTGACAGTGACACTAGCATACAGTATGGAAGAGAGTGCCGGAACGGCTTCGGGCACCATCTTGCCCTGAGCCTCACAGTGGATTTGTAGCAGCTAACCATAGAAAGTACTGTAAATCAGCTTTACTGCACATATTAAGAAAGTGAAAATTGAATATGTGCACTCAATAATGTTTTTCACTTAAAATCACTGTCCCTTCAAATAGTGCATCTAAGGGTACATGGGCGATTTTGGACACAGCCTGTGTCTGCAGCCACATTGACTAACTAAAGCAACAACAATAACACTGTATCCTAACCAAATAATCTTATAAAGTGACGGTTAAAGAAGGTTTTAAGCATTTGCGGCATGATTGGCATGGACAAATATGTTCTGATTGGCTAGGAGGTCATGTAGCATTTTCAGTGTAGCCAGATAAATTACTTGTTGCTGGAAAACTGTCGGGCTTGGACACGGATGCAGTGCCCAAATCACGGCGCTCATCTATGGCATGAGCTCTGCCTGACGCGTTGCACATAGGACTTATTCCGGTATATGTTTATATATAAACTAGCGGCTGCCTCCCAAACCCACACAGTGTCAGACTTACAGGGGCTACGAGGTGAGGACAGCTTCTCACCAGAGATCTGTCCTCCAATCTCTGCCTCCTTCTCTATCTCCCTCACACACCTCTGCTGTGCTTCCCAGCTCGATTCTTGCCTCGGGCCATGCTCAAGCCAAACTTTACTGAATTTATGTATTTCTCCCAAATTCTCTCTCGCAACATCAGCAGTCAGTAACTCGATGCGGTAACCGGAGGTCAAACCTAAACTAGTCTACATTCGCGAAAAAGTCGATGTGCGAACGGAAATGAAAAGCGGAGACGTACAAAAAAGTTGAAGATATTGAAAGTGGAATTACGTAATTCCTTTGACAAATTCATTGTCTTAACTTTTGTTCTGTACAAAACAGGCATGGTGATGTGTGTACTGGATGGTTGCTGGCCTATCCCCAAAAATGTGTAATATGCAGGTCCTTATATAAGGCCTTATTAAGTCCGGTGTGAGTTTGTTATTTCTTTATTCGCCCATCATCCGTGAGGAAAACATTTCGAATTATAGAGTATCATGTTCGTATCACAAATGTATGAGATAAGTTTCATACCAAATTCGAGGCTTCGTTTTTCTTCATTGAATATTAATAACAGTTATGCTTAAAGCTGAGATGGCAATAATTACTTGTGCTTGCTTAGTGTCACTGGCATTTTGCGACCATCTGGAAAACGGTTAAAAGAGTGAATTTATGCTAAATTATGCTGATTAAAATAATTAACATTTTCTCGTAAGGCAGTACAGGTGTTTCTTACAGCTAAATACACTTTTTGGGATTTCTTTGTGCGTGTTCGTAAGAGAGAAAGAGACAGTTACGTAAAGCGTACAGAGGTCATCTCTGTGTGGCTTCGAACAACACGTGCGTCTGTTTGAAGGAGCTGCACACCTGGCCCTGTATAAAGGACTATGTAAATTGCCTCGGCTAGGCAGGCCTTTCATTAGTGTGATCTCACTGTTTGAGCTCTTTCTCTCTCTCTCAGCATCAATCCTTTCGGTCCCGGGCACATAAACATTCTTTTATTCTGCTTAATGTGGGCTCTCCCAATCAAAAACCCTAGCTGGTCGAGGCGGAGGATGGAGCATGCTGATTAAAGTCAAGATGAAACGGCACTCGCAACCAATTTCACTTACGTAATTCCACATATTTCCAAAAGAAAGAATATTTAACAAGACAAAAAGTGCAGGGTGGGACTTGCCTACGTAGAATTGGATTGGAAGTTTCCTACCAGACCTGAATCTAGGCTTACGGTCAACTGTGGAATATTCCATTCATATTCAAAACTGCCGGCACACAGTTTTGAAATGGCTTTTTGACCAGAGACTGAAGGTTAAGCAAACCTGGAGATCTTTTTAATGTATCTCAATAGTAATGTTCATTATTGAATATATAGTGCAATGTATTTTCAACACATTTTGTAAAACTGAAAAACATTTTGTTACTGAAAGGCTACAAATACTTTTCATTTCCATGATAAGCACAAATAAACAACCAGTGTTTCTGCAAAGAGATTCTTGTCATGGCAGCCACAGGACAAAGTTGCGTTTTCGCTTCTTTGCCGAAGAAACAACATGATGAATTCCATGTAAGGGGACCTGCGGTGTATATAGATGAAAATAGCTTATTCTAAGGTAATAAAAACATAACGCTTCATTATGTAAGGTCTTTATACACCTCTGAAGACACAGTTAAGTACATTATATTGCATTTCTGTCAATAGATTGTTCTTTATATTACACACAGCACATTTCATAAAGTTAATAAATGCACAACTGTTGTTGTTCTTCACCCATAGCTGATGGCTCGAAGAGCTACAATTTCATGTTGACGTAAACTGAAATGTATCCAAAATAAACGCAGTCTCAGCCTAAGACGTCACAACCACAGACTGTTGGACGAATGTCTGATGCATGAAAACTTGTTTTTAAACTGTGTGTTTGTATAAAAGGTGTTTTGTTGTGTGTGAACTGATTTTGAGGACTGCGCAATTGAAATGACTCCAAGATCTGGCGAGAGCGCGTCTGAGACACCCCACATGGGGTTGCATGGAGTGTCTTTGACTTAAGTGGTGACAGGCGGTAAAGGAAGGGTTATGTGGAAAGACGGTCTGGGTGTGTTTTATGCAAATGACTAAAGTCGTGCACGCGGCCGCTCATTTAGAATACTTCAAATTCACCAACATTAGGACGAGGTTATGAACAAATTCATGTGCGTACGCATGTGTTGTGAATTAGGCGGAACGTTTTCGTGAGAAGTTCAAATGTGCGTATGAATGTGAATAATCTACGCAAATATTAGTGAATGAGACCCAGACTGGTTGTTTTACATGTCAGTCAGTGCTATGGAGTTCTACTGAAGGTTTGGGAACCCCGGCCTTAAATGGCCAAGGACCACCCGAGAGGCCATATGACTGACAGGCAAAGCAACCAATCACCTTTCTGTTTGTGCCACTTCATATTTAAGGGTGGGATATTTAGCGTTTAGTTGATCGTGAAGAAGTCTTATTGCAATCGATGTAAACACAACAGCTTACTTCTTCAATCAGATGGCTTTATGTTGTTTCCAGAAGGACTGTTAAAACAATGGAATGCATCAGACGGTCAGCCAATGGTGAGACGTGGGTCTAGGCAACGCAAGGCCATCTAGAAAAATTCTGAATCCAGATCACATCTAGTGCATTGATATCATTCTGTAAGAAAGTCACCAAGCCTTTACGATCAACACGTTCAACAATGTTGGTCATGGCGGGCCTCAGGGTGATGCATACCGAATGTGTGTTCATGACTGATTCAGCAGAGCAGCTTGGCTAAACGTGCGTCTGTGGAGTGTGTTTGATTACGGAGGGAAGGAGATCAGAGGCGAAAACACATTGGTATAAACTGCATCACAGTCCTTGCAGCCATTCATATAGAGAGTCATATAAGGGTCAGCACGCTCTATAAAGAAGCATTACAGGCAGAGCTAATAGAGAGGGGATGGAATATGCACAATGTGTGTGTGTAATAAATATTTAATGGAGGAGTAGTGTGATGCCCAGTTACAGCCTAGGGCTCTGCTACACGCCACTTACAGTGAGCACAACCCTTTCATCATCCATGAACACGCACACGCACACACGCAAGCACACACACACACACAACTCCTCCAGCTGCAGTCTGACCTGAAAACCTGTCTGCATGCAGCTCTGGCTGTCTTTCTGAATTAAGAGCATTCTCACTCTCGATTGAGCACACAATATTCTCGGGCTGGCTCTCTTACTCTCATCTTCCCTGTGTGTGTTAGGCACTTCCCCCCTCCCCCAACCTTCTCCCATCATCACCTCCTGCCCTTTCTTCTCCTGCTCCTCTAATTCTCTCCCGCTCTAGCTTTCCTTCTCTCCCGCTCTCTCTCTCTCTATTTCTGATGTCTTGTTTCCTGAGCTCAGCTCTGTCTGAATCAGCAGAGGTTCTCAAGCAGGTCAGCACAGTGAGGCATTACAATTACTGCCTACATCAGCCTCCAAACACACACACACACACACACACACACCGATTTATTACTGTACACGTTCAATGGCTAAGAATGCATGATGCTAATGCTGTGGAATCAGCCGAATTAAATTAGCTCGCATTTCTTTCATCCCTCTCCAAAAACGGTGCCGTTCCGCTGGCGCGGTGTAATTAGCATGTCGTGGGAGCGGCGGCATCAGGAAGTCGCTGCAGCATCTGGCCGTTGCCTCTTCTTGAATCATGTCGCTGTCAGTCTAGACCTGCTTTAAAGAAAGTGATCAACTGCACAGGCTGGTGGCAGTGCTGGTGGGGAGAAAAAGAGAGAGCGAGAGAGAGAGAGAGAGCGAGAGAGAGAGAGAGAGAGAGAGAGAGAGAGAGAGAGAGAGAGAGAGAGCGAGAGAGAGAGAGAGAGAGAGAGAGAGAGAGAGAGAGAGAGAGAGAGAGAGAGAGAGAGAGAGAGAGAGACAGGGAGTAAGAGTGCTGGAGGAGCAGCTCTCTGTCTGATTACTGAGCTTATTACTGCAAGAAACTTGACTGCGTATGAGCTGTGTATCCTAGAAGAAAGGTATACTCTTCCTTCTTCAGTTTGTTTCTGTCTTCTGTTTAGGTTTAGCATTGCATGTAAAGATTCTGCACTTCGTCTGTGCGCAATATTGTATAGCAAAGCATATTTCTACACATGTGAAACATGCCAAACAAACAGCAGAACGACTGGGAATCGTACAAAACATGCTGGGTGCGAAATAATGCTCAACAAAGTGCCAAATAAGTAAAAATTGACCTAAAATTGAAAAAATTTGGTTCAGTTTGAGCTGCAATAGCTCGTCTGTTGGATTTGACCACACATGTCAGCACTGACCCTGTTGCTGGTTCACCACTGTTCCTTCCTTGAACCCCTTTTGATAGATACTGACCACTGCACACTGGGAACATCCACAAGAGCTGCAGTTTAAGAGATGCTCTGACCCAGTCGTCTAGCCATCACAATTTGGCTCTTGTCAAACTCTCTAATCCTTACAGATACACATTTTCATGTTTCTAACAAATCAACTTTCAGGACAAAATGTTCACTTCCTGTCTAATATATCCCACACACTAATAGATGCCGTGATGTAGAGATAATCGGTGTAATTCACTTCACCTGTCAGTGGTCATAATGTTATGCCTGATCGGTGTAGCACATTTAAAAACAACCTTGTTGCTCAAAGTGCTTCACATTTTGTAATAGAAAAACTATATAAGAACCATGGAACATTTAACATGCCTACACACAGTAGCCAGAATCATGTCAACATACACCTTCCTTTAAAAGCTTAAAACTTGAACAAATACGTTTTCAGCTGAGCCCTTCAATAGATTGCCTGATGAATGTAAAGTGGAAGACTATTCCACAATTTGGAAGCAACTACTTAGTAGTTGTAACCACAATGAAAAAACGGTCACACTTTAGAAAAGGGACCATTTACATTTATGCATTTGGCAGACGCTTTTAACGCTCTAACCACTGGGCCACGACTGCCCCACGACTGACCAATTTTCACTATTAACTATTAACTACAACTTTTGCCTAAATAAACTCATAATTACTGCTTATAAGGTAGTTTTTAGGTTTAGGTATTGGGTAGGATTAAGGGATGTAGAATAAGGTCATGCAGAATAAGGCATTTATATGTGCTTTACACATGTTAACAAGCAAGTAGTTAATGATGAATTTGTGCACTTTAAAGACCCCCTATCCCAAAAAATGCACTTCTAAATGTTGTTTAAACATAACTTGTGTCAGGAGTGTGTGTACAGGACCACCATAGAATGTTAAACATCCACCCATTCATTTTTTTATAATCCCCAATAAACCTCAACAGTCCTCTTGAACGAGCCGTTTGCATTCTCTGAGCAAACTGACATCACATTGATTAAGCCCTGCCCATGACTGCTGATGCACTGATGGACTCCGCCCTCATCAAGCTGTACACCGTCTGCCATTGTTTTTACACTGGACTACTTACAGTGAGCCGCTGAAGACACAGTGGATTTGTTTTATTTTTGTGTAGAAGTCGTCAGAAATCAGGTGAAGTCACTTTACATTGGGCTGTAACAACTAATATGTTAACTAATAACCTAAGTCATGTAGACATTGTTTTAGGTGATGCAGTATGGCTATATTATGAAATGCATGAGGCAATTTTTCAAACAAATACGTTTCTAATGAATAAAGTCCCTCCCGACACCTGCTTTTCTCAGAATTACAGCTGACACAGATTCCTCTTGACCGATATCACTAGCCTCACACTTTCGCAAATTCAGCAGTATTGTTTAGGGCTGTCATGAATCAAGCACATTAGACCTGCCCCGTTACTTCAACCTCTGCCCTGCAGCGATGCTTCCCAACTGGAGCAGGTGATGTCAGGGTGTCCCATCACCACCATCATAACATGCCAAATATTGCTCTCCTCGAGAGACCGATCTCTTCCCAAGTACATCAATAACACGTTTCAAAAAGCGCAAACAGATCATCACAAGCTCTCATTTCTAGAATATGAATTTGAACCAGACCTTAAAGTTCAAGGTAAAGAGAGCAACTTCAACCAGCTGAAAATATAAATTTATCCACCGGCGAAAAAAGTGATGAGACAAAAAAAAACTCAAATGCTGCATAAGCAAGAAAAAGCAAGAGGGCTAAAATTGGGCCTCGTTCACTGGAGGGCACAACTTTATGCCAATTCTTGGCAGCTGACCAGCCAGAAAACATCAGTCGAAGAACGGCAGCCACACAACAGCTATACAAACTTTACTTTCCTTGCACCATGAGAAACACAAGCTGTGCCTTCGCTCTAAATTGTCTTCTTAATGGTTGATCTTCCCCTGCTAATAAAGGAATAATGAGGGAGTTTGTGTGGTGCTCTGTCCCCGGTGGAAGTGAACGCTCACAGTAAACAAAGTCGGCTCATACTGGAGCTGATCAGTTTGATGTCTGTCTCCATGCAGATGGCTTCCAATCTTACAATGCAGGCCAGCGTGGTTAATTGCTACTGAGACAACCCGAGGTGCGGTTACGTGAGTCTTTCTGCTGCAGGTGAGTAAGTGAGAGAGGGCGAGCGTGTGAAAGCGCTGACTGACAAGCGAGTGTACAGAGCGCCCTTGACTCGCGGCGGGCGAATAATGCCTATAAGGGCTGGGGGATGTTCGTTATCAGACCGATCCCCGCCGCCCCCATGCGCACTTAACCACGTACACGCACGATACGCGCGCTTACACAGACTCTGCGAGGACAGTGTAGCAGTCTTACCCCTTCCCGAAGGCACCTCATTAACACGGTGTAGGCGGCAGCAGGAACGACCCACAATCCTCCTGGGCGCTCTTTCTTCTCTTCCTGCAGGGGAAAGAAAGTATGTGTGAGTGTGTGCGTGAGTAACAGAGAGAAAACTATTACAGTGACTCATTGGGGGAACAATTAAAAGCAGCAAAATGCAGCAACCGTCATAATGAGGCTAAATAAATAAAGTCCTGCATGGGTAAATAAGAGGACTCTGTGCTTCAGGTAGGTACAGTCATGAAGAACGATCGTGTCAATTAGAGGGGGAAGCGACGAACGGCATGAAACGAGATTCTCATCTCATTTAACCTCTGATGCTAGCGTACAGCACAGAGAGCTGAGGATGATGGTTGACATCAACAGCAGCTGATGATGAAGGCCTGATTTTACTTTCTCTAAAAGTATTGCATTACACAGATATAGTTGGTATTTGAAAGAAAAAATATGAATGATTTTAATGATGGTTACATTTTGAAAATTGAGAAAGAAAATCTCTTTTAAAGTAAAAATACATACGTGTAAAAAGCACTGTTTAAGGCAGTTGCATTAGATGCATTAGGATTACATACTATATTTTTTTAATTATTCAAATTACTCTAAACATAGGAAAAATACTTGAAAGACATACATTTAATTTTGCCTTCGCTACTCTGCATACATTTATAAAGAATGTATTGTGAATGAATCTGTACTAAAATTACTGAAATTGCTAAAAACTATTAGTTGTCTTAATCTGGTATCTCAAACTGTCGTTACATATAAACAAAGCATAATTTAATATTTATTATTAAACAAATAAAATACTGAAAATATATTTAAACTAAATAAGTTTTATCGAATACATTGACATCAAGTTATTTAAAAAGAAATAATGGCCCTGGACCCATATAATTTATCTTTCAACTTTAAATATATTTTTTATTATATTTGTAATTAATGTTTATATTTATTACTGCTCCTGCGGCTCAGTGGTTGGAGCATTGTGTGAGGTCATGGGTTTGATTCCCAGGGAACACATATACTGATCTATTTAAAATATATTGTCATGGGATAGCAGCAGGGAAAACTCCACCCCCCAGTGGCTGCTGGGCTACATTTGAAAGCAAAAAGTTGAAATCTGTGTACAATTGCACAAAATAATTCATTTTCCTCTTCCTGTTATTTACAGGAATATCTTAAAAGGGATAGGGTTCATCTCACCTTCCCATGAAACCATGATTTATTGCCTTTAATAGCATTTTTAAAAGAAACCTATAAGATATGCAAACCTATTTTTCTCTGTATGACAAGTGAGCATTAAATACACCAGTGGGTGCAATTGGCTACTTAAGCTACAATTAAAGATCGATTACCGTGAATAAAATAAATGCCAAATGTTTTGATATTTGATATAAGTAATTTCATGAAAAACAGCACTAATAAATTACAAGCACCATCGGAGTGAGTTTTATGACTGTCCTGATTGAGCCAACATTTCATTCAACCAATCAGATTTCAGAAAGAAGTTTACAGTTTATTTTTAGTTGAATCTTGCAACCAGGAATAGCTGCTTTTAGACCATTGTTTTTCACTTATCATTTCCCTCTGATTTTAGGGTAAGTTATGGTTGGTGTTTGGGGTAGGTTTAGTTTTTATGTCCTTGGGTCAACAAAATCTCACTTGGCAAAATCAGGTTGAGCGAGTATTATTTTTTTATATTGTATAACCTAAATAAGACATAAGAAAAGTGTGACATTTAATTATCTATTGCAATGAAAAAGTGCAGTTTAACTGTCCTATAACTTTATACGTATACTGTTTTTTGTTCAACAATTTCAGCAAAAAGAACTGTTAGAAAGTTAAAGTGAGTAGTACATTGTATTGGCTGGTTGTCGTCCCATAAGGCAAATTCTTAATCACAGACCTACGGCTAACTATAATGTGTGAAAATGACTTTAAATAATATACAAGCAAATAAAACATTAGCATAACCTCAAATATTAAAATGCTATATGCACATTAAAACAACAGACTGAAGAAAATCAATAGTTTGTGGCTTAGCTATTATCCCACCCATTCATAATGATCCTCCAATGGTGCATCCACAGCTTTTCACCGAGACTGCTATTGACATTCATACTATCAACACACCTCCTGTTTGCATCACTACGACTGAGGGGCAAGGAAAAGACACTAGATAAGACCAATCAAGGCCACAGCGTCCCCCGCCCCCCCCCCTGCTCTCACAGCTCATATGATCAATAAAAGCTACGTATGCTGTTGTGCGGCACGGCCCTGACACACACAGCAGGAGGAGAGAAACACATACAGTACACACAATGCCAACAAAGCATGTTATCGGCCATAGACGGCTCTCTTCCTTCTGTCGATAAAGCCATCAGATTAGGGTGACCTCAAGATGTCTAAAACACAGGACAGGTTTGTAGATAAACATCGTAATTGTGAACAAACTCTAAAACAGGTCTTATCACGCTGTTCGTGTGATGAGGTAACACGGTGTTGTGTCGAGCAGTTTATGGACTCGCGAGGCTGCGCTTCATTACACCTTTAGACCTCATTCACAGGCAGCTGTAAATGTGTGATGCTGAAAATCCCTTAACACACACTTTTATCAAAGCCATGTGTTATAGCTGACAAATACAGTGTTAGCGTGACTGACTGCAGGAGTAGAACTGCCTGAGCATTATGGGTAAATGCAAAAAAAAGCTCAATCGCTGTCAGGGGTTACGGATGATGCACCAAACTGCATCGGTTATGAGGTGGTCCCCATGTTGAGTTAATGAGGCTTGAGAGGTTATGTGTAACTCTCCTCATGAGGAAGGTTTGTAAATGTCATGGAATACTCAGAGGACAAATACTGCCTGTGAGACACTTATGTGAAGCAAATTGAGTTGTCCGCTATCAAGGGTCTAAGATTTCAGGCCGGTGAACATTGACATCCCAAGACTAAATTGTAATGCAGTGATTAGCATTAGCCACCATTATGAAAGTTCAACATTATTCAATAATAGTTTTATCATTAACTCTTTCCCACCATTGTCAGAATTTTTTATGAGACCTGACGATTATTTCAGGCAATCACTGTTATACATTAGGGGGCGCCATTACTCATCCTCTGAAAGGGTACAGCATATACAGTATGGGTCCAAAAAAATCTTTATTTTGGTCATTGTTCTGAATCAGATCTGGCCGAAGTCTTGGACAAAAAACACAATTATCCATTTTTTGTTCAAAATGTTGAGTTTTTAAGAGGTGATAAAAAGGAACAAATAAAATGTTTTTTTTAAGCAGAGACTAATCTTTAACCTAATACATTGTGTTTTCATATTTATGGAAGAAAATATTCTAATGGCCATGAAAGTTTTGTAAAATGCTGGCAGGAGATATGAAAGAGCAATTTTTCATGTAAATATTAATATTTTGGTTACATTAGGTAGCCCCAGAGCCGTTGAGAGAGAAAGAGGTACGACAACGGAAGTTTGAAATGTTTGCGTGTAACTCATGGAGCCTTCAGATAGTTCCAGGAAGTTATGTTTTCATTTTCATTTATTTATTTTAAAAATTATCACATATTTTATCACATATTTCATTAAATGACTTACATTACATTTACATTTACATTTATGCATTTGGCAGACGCTTTTATCCAAAGCGACTTACATTACATTGAACTATACATTTGTACATTTTTGTATAGTAAGCAAGTGGAGGTTAGGTGCCTTGCTCAAGGGCACCTCAGCCGTTACCCACCAGCCCTGAGAATCGAACCAGCAACCTTCTGATCACAAGTCCAACACTCTAACCACTGGACCACGACTGCCACAACTTACGTCTTTAAATTGGTTAAACGTTTGTCACAATCTGTCTGTTTTGCTTTAGCTCCATGCGTTACTAGTAATTTCCGGGAACTATTGAAAGGCACCATGAACCGCCATTGCTGTGAAAAAACTGTTCCATTGGAGTCAAGGGATTTAACAAAACACTCTCTCTCAATGGCTTTGGGTTGCCCTAACTACCGTGTACTTCACTATTTGGTACAATTGACATGTGTGACACTGTAACCCCTAAACGTAACCCAACCCTTAGCCAAAACCTCTAACAACAATCCCAATATACAGATTTTTTTTAATAAAGGGATTTCAAGGGAGCATTTTCCAGCTTTGGTGTACACTACCTGTGCAGCGATGAGATACAGCAGCTCTCCTAGTGGTGGAATCAAGCACTGCTTTAGTTTGCTGCTCCTGAAGTTCTCTCGGAGCAGCTCTGTGAACATGGCCACCGCCTGAAAAAACAAACACACACATTATGCAGTGCACACAAAAACCAAGAAATGGCTTCATAAGCATAATATTATTTTCAAGAGTACTTTTGAGTGATATGTTAAATTTGAGATATTATCAGGGTTCTGAAGATAAAATTACAGATATCGTGAATATCAAATATTGTTGAAAATTTAAGTCAGCATGAAATGGAAGTAGCGGTGGTGTTTTTTCTGCAGTATATAGGAAATATCTGGGAGTAAAATGTCTTTTGGAATGAGAAAAATGTGGGTTTTAATTACACATATAAATTATTTTTAATAAGCAATGCAATATTCCAGTTAAAAATAAGAGTTTTGATTCACAACTAGTGCAAAATGTATTATCAAAATGTCACCAGTGAATAATGAATTTGTCAACAAAATGAATATGTAATATGGAGATATATTAGTTTTCAAAAAACAGATTTTGTGCAAGACAAACTGTGATAAAGTGTGATAGTAGCATAAACAAGCTCTTCCATCACCTATAATATAAGTTAATAAAAGTTTAGTAAAAGTGGTCACTATGTCTATTTTTTCTGGGTTTTGCACTTCCTATCTAAATCATGCATTTTTCATTCTTTGAAAAAAAAGTATTCTGAAGCAAAAGCAAATTTACCGAGATACTGTATATATTGATCATATTCAAAATCTGGATTTTATTTGTATATCACCCTGCCCTACATCAACGTGGTGAACTTAAAGCAAACTGCACACAGGCATCCAATTCTGATCTCAAAAAACATTCAAGACATAAGATTCCCAAAAGTTGTACTGAACTTCATGGCAAGGACACACACACACACAAAGAGCTCTGGTCTTTGCCATTAGCATTTTATCATCTTCTGAGATGACTGTATGTGTGCTTCTCTCTCTCTGCAGTCGTTCTCTCAGTAGGGTGCTATATGCAAATCAACCCTCTGTTGCACTGTGGCCCCGTGACTGTTAAAGTCTCATAAGTGATGACTTTGCAGGGAACAGATGTTGGCGGCTATGTTTGATGACTCTTGGCATAGAGAGACACGCAGCGATGATTCCTGTTACACAGGAAGAAACAAACAAGGCTAAGCTGTTTTATTCAGCTGCTCACATGTAAAGAAATTCCTCTAGAATGTATCATTACCATCAGACGCGCAATCCTGCTTCACAAAACATCATTATCACTGACACGCACTGATAGCCTGCAGTGGTGGGTATTAGAGGGTTTAAGCTGTACAGAGATGGCATGCTGGAGAAGAATCCACACACGCTCCATCCGCTGACCTAAAGTCAGGTTTGGGTTCGAGCTGATAATCTGGAAACCCGAGACTGGAGACACTGGCTGGCTCATTTTAAACGTGTATATTAACCCTAATTATTAATGCACCACACATCCAGATTATGTACATAAAGAGGATCTATCCTTAATACAAATGAAGGTAATCCAAAACCCTATCTGTGTTTGGGTTTCAATATTTAATCTCTCCTGCCTTTAATCATGATTTCCACTTTAATAGGGTCTTATGTTTGAAGAACAGCTGTCTCTGTTTATATATCTGCAGTTCATTAGCTCTGATCCGCTAGATACTGAACATGCATGTGGGTGTCACCACGTCAGGCCTCGCATATTAATTAACACACTTCATTAAGATGGTTCATAATTCACCACAAGAATCAAATTTAGTTTGTGATATTTACATGAGATACGACAGGATTTTCCTTGTTTGTCATATCCATCCACACTAAAGCTGTTAAATGCAGTTTTGTAGACAAATGTAAACTTCCGACAAAATAAGAATTTCTTTTCTAAGCCATCTTTATAGTACAGTATATATGGAAACTTAAATTCTCTTTAAAAAGCATCCTATGATGCACCACCTGAAATTGTCCACAGTTCTGTAATCTACAAAAAGAGTGGTTATTTTGAAAAATCAGAAAAGTAAGATTGGACTTTAAAGGTGGAATTTGTAACGTGAAAATAAGTATGTAGAGCAACCTGCAATTTTATGCCAAACAGAGATGGCAATGTAGAGAGAACACTCATGAAGTGCAGCTGTAATATTTTGGTCACTCCGTAATATCGTCATATTTTCATACTTTCTATTGGTTAGATATGTGCAAAACCCAAATGATAACATAAAGGATGACTAATAATAAGGATTTATGCAAAAATGATGTAAATCTATTTTTAATCTTCTAATTTTTAATTCTAATATTTTTAGAATACATTTGATAAGTAAAAGGTGATGAAAACTGTTAAAAAATCTGATCAATGTCTGATCACTTTGTTATTATCTACTCTGTTTTGAGTAGAAAAGTGATCATATCATGGACAAGTTTATCTGACTTGATATCTATCATTTACAGTCATTGAAGAGTGTACTTGTCTGTGCTTTCCCACACAGTTCATATCTCAATTCATTGTTTTTCTTATTTCTATAACATGAATAGAAGTCGAAACAGAACATTTTATCAGGCAGGATTTTCTCCTCAACAAACTGTCAAAATGTGACAAAATAATAAAATGTAAAAACTCATTAGAAGTTTCTCTTGGAGCACATACAGAGAAAAACAACCATCTACTTTGCAATTAGATTCTCGATAATAATATTGGCGGGCAGACCAAAAGGACAGAAGTGTGGAGTTACTGGGGGATGCGCTCAGATCTGATCAGCTCAAGCTCACAGGATCAATATTATTCGGTGAGTCGGTGAGACAAACACTGTCAAACTGTCTCAGACGTCCGAGGGAAAAACATAGCGCCCTTGATACTCTCACTGGTTCCCAATCACACTGATACTCTTGTGTGCCACTTAAAATTCAACTCTGAAATATTCACTCCCTCCGGCACAAGTGGCGATGCCTTTATGCGCTGACAGAATCTGGATTTTTAATACATTTCTCTATGAAATATACATGGAAGAAGTAACTTTAAAATGACTCAAATAAATAAAGAAGTAAAAATGAAACTGGTTCATCCCAGTGGTAGCTCCTTTTGGATGGCTCCGCTGTAATTCTTAGTAGAGTGTAAATGGGATTGGTCAGGGGAGATACTGTCGGGCTCTTGTGAGAGAAACTGTGAATTTAGGCTAGGGGCACGGGGGATTGCTTGTGCCAAGGACAATGATTAATTTACCACTTCATTAGACTAGTGCTCAAGTGTTCATGGAGAACACAGACTCATAGGGTCTCCGAGCGGATTAGAGAGCTGAAAGAACGACGGGGAGATGGACCCGGTGTTTTCAGAAGACAGAGAGAGAGACAAGAAAAAACTTTTCTGCTCTACCTGTAATTCTGTAATTTCCTGCCTTCTGCATCAGGCCCCTGTGCGACATATCTATTTATAGAAGCTTTTATCGTTGCCATGACGACGAATTAGCCCAAGTTTCTTTTAGATGTTGGATACTGCCTGTGGGTGAAACTTAGCTATAGGGATACTAATACTGCGACACTTACAGCTCCTATAGAATAGGAACTATAGGCGGTTTCATTGGATGCACACGCATGGCCTGAAGTTAACTTCTGGTCTGTATTTGTTTATCGTTCTGGCTAGTAGCTAATAATATAACTATTAATATTTTATTGGATTTATATTAATATTAATTTCTATTACTATTTTATTGTATAATAATTATATTAAATAAACAATTGGTTACATTTTATTGTAAATTAATTTTATTAAATAAACAATTTGTTGAATGGGTCGTATAACTTTGTCGCATTTAAGTTTAACCAAGTAACGGTTCTTCTACTGGTAACCCAACTGGTGACTAAACATACTTTTAACTTGCTAGCTAATGTCATTTACTTGTTATTTTTTCCTTGTTATGAGAAATAATCTGCAGGGACTCTATTCCTTTGCGGATGTGTACCGGAGGTTAAGTTTGGGCCACAAAAGCACACATGCGCAGTAACGTGTTTATGTTGTTGCTTTGAAACATTTTCCTTTTAGCCTGAACTAAACATTAATTATTTATTATACTAATCCTTAAGGCTTGTTCATGCCAAGGACAATAATTATAACTATGAAGTTTAAAAATAGTTTTATAGCTGCAAACAAAAATCAGTTATTGTGCAAGTGCATACACTAGTCCAGGAGCACTTCAGGTTTCATTTTTAATCTTACATACAGTATATAGTTCAATCTTAAATTAATTCGTTTTACGTTTTGATTCAGTTAAAAATGTTCTGTTAGTTGTATTTTGTTCAAATGCTTGTGTAGTGTTAAAAAACTGAAAAAGGAAGTTCTTATGGACCAGCGTTGGACCAGCATTGTTTACATCTTCCAAAGTTGTCTAACTATAATAATTGATAATTATGCTCAGATTGGAATTTGTATGGAATGTTGGTGTGGACATTTCTATAGTTTTTTTTAAATGTTTTTCTTATAGCCTATCATTCTCTAGAACCACAAAAAAATGATTATGCAGCTCTCTCGATACAATGACCAGCTGCTGTCACGCTCCAAAATTTTGAGCTCTCCAAAGCTTCTACCTGCCCCATGTTTGATAATATAAATTGAAAATATAAATTAAAAAACAATCAAGAAACCAAAGCCTTTTTGGCATAAATGATGTTTGCGCTAAATTCATGAATCTGAACGAAAGCTTCTGTAGAGGTATAAAAAAGATGTATAGATTATAGAAATTTAAGGTGAATGACTTAAATTTCTGACACACTAGGCTACTGTATGGCTTCAGATGTAAGTCTTAAGACAATGGTGTAACTTGTGTGCATCATTTCTGGTGTTAATCTTTTGTATAACAGCGTATGAGTTTAGAACGACAAGATGAGTGAGTAAATGATGACAGAATTTTTATTTCTCTTTGAATGATGCCCTTAACAACCAAGTAAAACCTGTCAATAGAACTCTGTAGCAATATTTACACTTCTTCTCTAAATCTCAAAATTGACAATAACCAGGGTCAAGGCCCTCTAGTGTGCAAGAACAACTGTAAGAAAGCAGCTCTTCTTTTCTCTCTCCACTGAAAAAGAAGCAGAGAGAGAAATCGCCATGACAGGATCGGCGGCTCAGACACAGAACCCCTGTAGAGCACTGGGGAGAGAAACGGTCACCCTGAGCTCTTCTTCAATACCGACCCACTGAGACCAGAACAGCGAGAAACCATGGAGGATTTCCCTGAGAAGCTACATAGCTTGAGCCTGCATTGTGAGAACGATCGCACACAACCAATAATTCAGCCGCGCTGGGTTGCGGCGAACGGCCATTTTGTGCCGCTGCCCGCACGTAGCCTGGGTAGAGCTGCAAAATCCTCCATTAACAAAGAGGAAGTTGGTGGGGAAGTAGCAGAACATAAGGATTGGGGTGGGAGCATTTGAGTGGCCAAACACGGAAAGCTATATTTGCTTAATCTATTACTTGCAAAAAAAGAAAAGCACGCTTGGCTTGTACAAAAAATGGATTTCCTGTGTTTTTGAAACGAAAAAGATTTTTGCTTGGCATTTTCTCCTCCGAGAAGGTGGTGAAAGTAAGCAAGCGATGGCAATGCTACAGTGACACCTGCTGGTCTTTCTTGCAATGTCAACTACATGTTTCAAAATGATGGTATGGCCATCTTGAATGGTTACACAACACACACTCACCTCTGTGATAGGAACGTCCTCTCTGAGCTCTGTGCAATGGGAGGCCAACAAGCCAACGGCTCTCATCACTTTGCTCCGTCTATAAGAGAAAGATAAACAAAAAAAAAATCAATGGAAGAATTCTCTTCCAGTTGTGCATTTTAATCTTCCCTGATTTATCTGTGATTAACATCCAAATGATTGTACTGCATCTTAACATTTTGTATGGCACTGTATCAACACCAACATCTGTGCATTATTTGCATTAATTGTAATAAATACAGTTTACTCGCCAAAAATTACTTTAGTACTGTATATAAAGATATATTTTAGTCTTAATGCAAATGCCAAGGAACAGTTCACCCAAAAATGAAATATGAGTGTATGATGGTTTCAGTCCCTGCATGAAGACTAAAGCTAAAGATTCTGCCTATTGTGTTTCGTGGAAGAAAAAAGCAACACAGGTTTGGAACAACACGAAGGCAAGCAAAACAAATCAAGTTTTAATTTTAAAGTGAACTGTTCCTTTAAATAAACAGTGTACATAACAGACTGCTATTCAATGTCATTGAACACTAAAGGTGTCCTATCCGTTGCTTGGTGACTGTAGTGTGAAGAGAGCCTGTACGCCTGTGAGAGGTCAGTGAGACACATGC
Source organism: Oreonectes daqikongensis (assembly GCA_026939265.1). Lineage (NCBI taxonomy): Eukaryota > Metazoa > Chordata > Actinopteri > Cypriniformes > Nemacheilidae > Oreonectes > Oreonectes daqikongensis. The sequence goes on from JAOTQM010000311.1 coordinate 12,947,346, forward strand.
CTGTCATTCCTTCCATTCAGAGCCAGAGAGGAAAAGACAGCAGATGCATTTCTCATAGACTGGTACCAGCAATGACATCTGATAATACTGCACTTCTGTCGGTTTTAAATTAAACTGCTGGACAAATGACGACTTTGGGTAACTACTGTAACTGAATAATGTGTCAAAATAAATACTGCATTCGTATTTACAAATTAATGAAATAATAGATTACAAAAAAATTCAATACTGATTTAGAAAGGTAACACCTACACATCCCAGTTGGGCGCATGTCGCATCTGTTGAACCAGCACAGGAAACTGCATCAGAGAGAGAGAAAAAAGCATGATAAGGTGAGATCTCTTTAAACAGGATTACACAAACATGAATATAACATGTTCGCTCTAAACCAGATTTCTGTACATACTGTAGGTCACTAATCATAATCATAAGCCCAAGAAACAACTTATGCCATAAGAATATAACAGTGAGTAGTGAGAAGTATACAGGTCATATACGCAGATGGTGGTGGGACACCTAGTGGCCACAAATTATACTGAAATAAAAAACCAAAGTTCAAACTCAAAACAGAAGTGTTACATCTCTGATATTTAAAAATCAATTCAACCCCTCTGATCACAGTCTCCACAGATGAAAGCAAAGGAAGAGGAAAGTCATTTTCTGAGATGAGACACCCATTCCTCAGTTTACAGACTATTGTTTAATTTCCCTCATTCCGGTACCAACCTAAACCACTCCAGGTCATCTACACACCCCATAACACCAGTAAAAGTACTTTTATATTTAACAATGTGAAAAATAGATTGTGTAGACTGCAATGATAGGTATGATCTAAACAATAAAAAATAAAACCAGCTGCCTTTACACTACGGCTCACATGCATTTTCTTTAGGCATGTGCAAAACCCTCATGTCGTTCAAAACAGTCTATGACTCTTGGAACACTAAAGATGATATTTTGAGAAATGTGGTTTTGTGTCCATACAATGGAAGTCAATGGGGGTCAATGTTGTTTGGTTCTTCAGTGTTCTTTAAAATATCTTTTGTGTTCTGCAAAAGAAAGATATATCTCTTTAACCCGCTGTCTTTTAAAATGCATGTCATACCAAATTTTCATGCAGCAAGCATTAATGTGAGATTTTAGGCATCTAGTGTGAATGTACATTAGATGGTTGTTTTGACATTTGACAGCAGGGCAGAAAAAAAGAGACAACAGCTATTGGGTGTGTTCTACTAAAGGTCCTTTAACAGAATGGAAATAGAGCTTCATTTTATAGTTATTGCTTTAATTAATTATTAATGTATTGACTCTTCATTAGAGCATATGTGACCCTGGATCACAACACCAGTCTTAAGTAGCACGAGAACATTTGTAGTAATAGACAAAAATACATCGTATGGGTCAAAATTAGCCGTTTTTCTTTTATGCCAAAAATCATTAGGATATGAAGTAAAGATCACGTTCCATGAAGATATTTTGTACATTTCCTACCATAAATATATAAAAACTAAATTTTTGTGAGTAATATGCTATGCTAAGGACTTCATTTGGACAACTTTAAAGGCGATTTTCTCAATATTTTGATTTTTTTTGCACCCTCAGATTCCTGAGTTTTAAATAGTTGTATCTCGGCCCAATATTGTCCTATCCCAACAAATACATCAAAAGAAAGCTTATTTATTCAGCTTTTAGACGATGTAAAAAAATCTCAATTTCAAAAAATGTACCCATAAGACATATATGTATCACATATATGTTTCTCTAAACCCTTTTTAAACAAAAAAATTAAACAAAGAAATAAAATATAGACTCTTCTTTGAATATCATGTTTAATATTTACAGTCTAAACTTTTATGAGATGAATATTTTACCAGCTGGGAGTGTATGAGGCGTGTGGCTGTCTCTCTGTGGTTACAGACAGTGCACAGGTAACAGAGCAGGTTGAGTTTAGCACGTGATGCTGTGGCGCTGGCTGATCCAGCCCGGTCCACTGTCTCCAGAACAGCACACACCTGCTGCAAAACCTGACACCAGTCGTCTGTGCTCAGAGACGACAACCGGTCAGCTGAGAAGTAAGACAAGCTTTCAGTTTATGTGTAATGTTGTCTAAAAACAAGTGTAAAATGTTTTTCAAATGACATGCAAGAACAGACAGTACTGCCAAATATTAAATGGGTCATTTTTATGCCAACAGTCACTGTACAGAATTACAAAAATAAAGACATTTCAAACATGTATCCCGTCTGCCATTGGTCAAAAGAACAGGAAGTCCCACCCCAAACTTGCCAATGGTTGAATCGTGTTTACACTTCAGTTAGAGCACCGTACAGTATGTATGCATGGCTAATTTAAAGCTGTCTCTGTATATTAATGAGTTTATATATTTTAACAGACCGAATAGCATCATTACCTCTAATATTTCAAGGTTCAACAGACTATTCTCTTAAATGCTATCCACACTGAGAAACACTCAAAATTCACCTGAGTGTGCTGGTACGCAAAGCGTTTTTGAATCAAACCGAACTGGAGGCGCCTTTAAAATCTAAAGACAAAACATAATATTATATATTTTTTGTCACTTTGTCAAGTTTTTTTGCAAGCCTGTAAATGTATGCAAATACTGTAGGTCATGTTACCTTTGGGTTATCCATGATGGGGGTCACTGTGAGGTCACTGTCAATGTATAAAAGAGCTTTAATGCAGGTGTTCAGGTCACTCTGCTCTTCTGCCAAGACACTGGATTCCTACAAAGCACATAAAAACACAATTAAATGTCACTATATACACTGCTGTCATACCTTCTGAAAAGTTCAAACTCCTGAATCAATGTGAGAATAAAAAACAGTAAAGTATATGTCTGAGTAAAAACAGTGTTTGACAGTGGAATTGTAATGTTGAACATATCCAGTAGATGGTGCTATTTTTCAACAAACGAGATCTGCTGACATTTGTACATTAGCAGGACACAAATCAGCTGTTGAACAAGCATAGCGGGATGAACTGACTGCTCAGTGCAAGTGAGTTTGCTTGTATTATAAGCCTTTTTGAGTGTTGATATGGATTTGAACAAAAACTATTTGTGGACTTTGAATAAAATGTTAAAAGTGCATTAATGCCAATAGCATGTGTAAAAAAACAATTACACATAGATGTGAAAAAGATATTTGACCATTTTATTGGTCATTTTAAAATTGACCATTTTACTCCAAAACGATCTGAATACACATTATGTCATAATTTTTGGTTTTTCAAATCCAATCCCAAGTAGATCTAAATGCACTCACCTGACGTTCAGGCCCTCTGTCCTCCATTTCCCTAGCAGTACTGCTTGTTCTTGGAGTTGGTCTGGAGCTTTTTAATCAGATACAAATAACAATTGAAATATACTGATACAGTCACAACCACACAAAAACCGTGAACAGAATTAAAAGTTAAGATTACTACTGAAATTATTCTTTTACATCCTGAAAGATTTCCAAAGATAACATTGAAGCAGCAATATCTAAATGTCCTTTTTAAGTATTAATCTATGAATGTGAATCTAAGAGATAAATATGTGGGAAGGGGTACCTGAGTAAGAAAATAGCTTCTCTGGCATCGATGTCCAGTGCAGACTTTGGTCTAAACTCAATCACATTATCTATGACACAAAATACATCACTTATTACAAATAACACCACTGAAAAAACATTTGAATGTTTAACATTAATAACTCTAGCAAAAAAGCACTTATAGTCTCAATTTAATTTTGATAATAACACACACAGCAATTACAAAAATTATCAATCATCATCATTTTCTTGAAATGAACTGCTCTAAATGAAGGCCATTCCTACAGATTAAGGTTTAACGTGATGTGCGCATGTAAAGTGTTTCAGTTGATTCATGGTTACGTAATGGCACTCTTTTCATGTAGTCTTCCTTTGATAATGCAATGGAAGGTATTAACCATGAGCAATCTAATCCCAGAGTACATGGAGGAGCGTGTGTGCTTGGGATTTAATACTGCAAGCATAAATCATAAGTATAGCAATGCAAGACAACAGAACATGAGCTGTAGCGACTGACATAACTGTCATGAGTACGTGCTGGAAGACCACACACACACACAGCATACTGTAAGTATAAAATGTGTACAGGCACACCGAGCATGAGAGCGGGGCGGGACGTGCTGACTGCCGTGTCTGCTGCATTACCTAACGTGAAGGACTTGCTGAGGTTTGGACTGCTTGGGTCAGCAGGTGTCTGCGCTTCCTCCGCCGTCTGAGAGGCCATAGGGGTCGAATGCAGGCTAAAACACACAAACACATTCGATATAATCTCAGTTCCAGTGTGAAGATAATTAAGCCTATTTTAAAATAATTTCATGACAATTTAAGGAACAGCTCATCCAAAAAAGAAAACATTGCTGACATTTTCTCACTATTTTGTTCTAAACCCATAAGATTTTTTTTTCGCTGTAGCACAATAGCAAGAATTTGTAATACTTCACTTATTTTATTAAAGACAGGGGTGACTGAGACTATCAGTTCTGTTTTCTATTTATCTCCCTATAGATGTGTTGGACTTCACATTACAGTTCTGTTACAGCGATATTAAAAATATGCGTTCTTGCTGTACTTTTGGTGCCCCGCTTGAAATTGAATACAACTAATTCACAGTCACATGCTTTAGTAACCATGTGAGGCAGAGAAAATAATGTCAGAATTAAAATTTTTGGGTGAACTAGCCTCTTCATTTTTTCCTGAAGAAAGGCTTTCTGGTCCTGCAGACATGCAGTTTCCTGGGTGATGTCACAAAGATCTTTGTTTTGGCCAACTTACAGTAGCTGACACCAGCTCAAAGCATAATCCCATGCCAACAGCACCAGAACTACTCATACAGATTTTATGAGGTCTACTAGAACATAATGTATCTATCTATTTTGTCTTTATCTGTTTCTCAATAGTTAGGGTCTACAAAATGGCATAACTGTGCCAAGGTCATGAAACAAACGATTTCAGAACAGATGAAACAGTGGCTGTTTCCAGTAAAGAAAGCAGCAGTACCACAAGAGAGCTTTTTTATAACCTACATTTGCTGTGTTTTCCAGGGTAGGACAAAAGCTTATTGTTTAAAGCAGTGTGCTGAACACTGTCAGTGTATAAAATGTGCCATAGGGCTGTTTGCCCACTCACTGCATCAATAGTTGACTTGGAGGTTCTGTGCACAAAACTATGGAGCCATATACAAACACTAGATTCTTTAAGGGATTTTAGAATGGGCATTACATTGAGAATGAATGATGAGACTGTACAGGATCACATGATTGGTATGGTGTTTAAAGAAACTTCTTAGACTTAATATACTGTAGTTGGTGCAGCATCGACACATGTACCTGGAGATCAGAGGTAAGTCCTCTCGCCCTAAAGATGGATGCATCTCTGAAAATTCTCCCCTCCAGAATGGGTGAGACAATAAAGATTCCCAGCATAACCTATGAAGGAGTCACAGATGAGAACTGAAACTACAGTGCAAATGTAATGTGACAGATTCACTGGTGTGGTACATGCAAAGGCTGCGTGCAGCAACAAATCTCCATTTTTGAATTCATTACCCTACAAAGAAATATACAGCTGTCATCAAAGGTATATACAAATTGACCCCACTATGGATAGATTTTAGATTCTATATATAGATAAGATTGAATATAGATAGATTATATTGCTTACTACATGCTACAAAATTGCAATGATTATGTTTTTTTACAAGATAATATACAGTAAAATGTTTTAAAAGTTATGCTCTTACACAAATGTTGAATGACATGACATGGCAAAATTACACTAAAAGAGGATTCAAGATTCAAGTTCCCACAAGAGTTGGTAATTTATTGTTTTATTTTTATAAGTCATCCCACTTTTTAGCTTATACTTCTGCAACATGTGCAATTCAAAAATATATTTTGTACCTTTTCACCGGGTCTTTCTGAAGTAAACCAGTCACCAGACTCTCAAACTCCAGACTGGGTTGTGAGAAACCAGGCCCTTAAATAGGAAAGAATGATCAACCTTACAATTATTTAATAAAAAAATTTAAATTTCATTTAGTATGATAACTTAAAGGTGTCAAACCTTTCTGTTTTGGAGGTGGAGGATCTTCATTTAAAATGAGATCAACTAATCCAGTCATACTGTCAGAGAAAAAGGGTGGTTTTCCTAAAGGAAAAAGAGTAAATAAAATATCCTTAAATATGACATATAAGCATAGGGCTACACTTGAGACTGTGGATTGAGGTAGGACAGTTAACCTGTGAACATCTCATGAAGGATGCAGCCCAAGGCCCACAGGTCACTGCTGACACTGGAGTCTGCTCCTCTCAGCACCTCAGGAGCACAATACACAGGTGAACCTGTATAGCAATAACAAAAGGAAGCTCTATTTTAGATAAATAAATATATTAAATGTTGAATTACTTATGGCATTTGTAACTATTTATGATGAAGACAAATATGAAGAAGCTATTTAACAGTTTTCATTAGTTGTTGGTCAGAAAAAAGCAGCTGCTAAGTTAAATGTACAATAATATAAACATAAAAACAGCAACTTTTAGCACTGCTGACCTCTAATTCTGCTCTTGATTTCTTTCTGCAGAGAGCTCATATTCTCTTTACTGTCTTCAGCTCCTGTGTCTTCTGCCATTACAAGAGTAAAAAACTCCTCCAAACTCTCTCCTTGAGCTTTGGCCAGACAGAAATTAGAGTACTTCAAAGTTCCTGGACCATCTAACAATATCTGCAAACACACAGGCACATGTTACAGACATAACAAATATAGTTGGGCTGTGTATCAAAATGTGACTACACATTTTGTCTAAAGCAGTCATGGCATCTTGCTACAGAATGCTTCACTTTAACATCACTTTTGATAACAGCACACATACCAGGAAAACAAACCAAAGCAGAAACACAAATGAAAACAGAGAAATATTAAGATCTCAAAGCAACCCATTCTGGAGGGAACAGACTAGAACAAACTGGCATTGTCAAGCCATTTTAATTTGTATATTTTCTAAGTCTATGTTGGTTCAAAGCAGCTTTAAAGAATGTCATGTCTTAATGTCTTAAAAGATGATCAATGATCAACCCAATGATCAAGTCAAAGTCAAAAAGAATCATATGCAAGTAATAAAAATCTAGTGAAAATTAATCACAGGTCAAAACAATAAGATGCAGGTGGTAGTGTAAAAGATATTATTAGATATTTATGAGCAAAAAATGCATTCTGCATTGCCAGAACCTGAAAAAAATCACAGATGTGCAGTTCCAGTGTTACGGATGTGATATTTTCAGTCGATACCTGAAATATACATTATCAGAGAATGTATTTATTACCAATATATTGAATAGTCAGTTTATATAATACTAAACCCCTGACGTCCAAACATCAGAAAAATATTGATGCATTAAAATGTGCAAAACAGAAGCAATAATACTCAACAAATGCAGAAGCGATGGCTATTCATAGACCACAAAATAGTTGTTTTATTATAATTTTCATGTTTCCACTTATGAGGAATACGGACTGTTATGTGTGTGACAATTCACTTAACTGACTATGCTTCAAAAACTAACTTACTTAAAATACTAACCTTAAAAAACTTCAAGAAAGACTTCACATGGGTATTTAAACCACCAAATATTGCAACAATCTGACATATGAGGTGAAAACCTGGTAAAATTATGACTTTTTTTCATCTTAAGGTTGACATTTGCATGGAATTACCCACAAGGCTTTTCCCCATCCACCCACACAATAGCTATAAAGTTCTGCTTAGTCTGTTGAACATGACACCGCGGTGTGGACATATATCACAAAGAAGTGCCTAACAGGTGTAAAGCTTCTACCTTTGCAGGTGTTAGATCCGAAAAAATGATGCCAGAGTCATGGATGTGTTTAAGACCTTTTATAAGGTCAATGGAAAACTCTCGCACTACGTCCTCAGATAAGCTCTCATCCTGAGCAATGAGTGCTGCCAGAGATCCACCTGAAATAAAACAAAACATTACAGTTACATTAAGAAACAAAATAATGAAAATCAACACATCATAACACTATTGATTATTATTTAGGCACATATTTATTCTGGGAATCTCACCTGTGCACATCTCCACCACCAGCCACAAGTGGTTGCTGGTCTCATACCATTCATAGAAAGACACCACATTATCATGTTTGATATCATGAGCAAGTCTAACCTGTAAAGGTTCAAACACAAGTGTGCAACAAGCACATCTTTAAGTTCTCACTGAAAGTGCATGCAATACATTTGACTTAAAAACATAAGTAAAACATCACGTTTACATACGTGGTTTGTTAATTCTGGTCTCTTGGATTTTTCACTGCAGATGATGGCCACGAAATGTATGCTACCTTTTCTCCTACCCTTATAAACAACTGATCTACAGCCTCTTCCGATCTCATCATACAGAATAAAGTTCTCCATCTGTGCAATGATTAAAATCATAACGTTATAAACACAACCTTCTGGCCGTACATGTCATCATTGTACGTCAAGCTATACAAACACACCTGGCAGAAACTCGTAAACTTGAGAGCTCGCGGATCATTTAAGGTTACCGCATTATCTTCAATATAACTTTACACAGGCGCATATAAAGTGAATATTATGGACAAACAGCGATTAAACTCATATTTTAAACGTTTCTTTGTTCTTTAATGTTTGTTTCCACAATATACCTCAGCGTCTTTACAACCCGCGCGGAACGCAACTGACAAACTGACGCTAAAAAATAGAAGCGAAAGGGGGGTTTACTTCAAGCTTCTGGGGGGTTTACTTCAAGCAAGGACCCAAACAAATTTAAACAAATAACTATTTTAATGACCACAATTATATAGAATTGTTTTAGAAAATATGTAGTTTTTAGGGTGACATTCAAAAATAATGTAAAACTCCCTTTGTGATCTGTTATTAACTTCACATTTTTTTGAAAACCCCTACTATTGGAAGATCCCCGTTGCTATGATACAGAGGAGGACGCACAGTGTGGAAATGAGGGAACATGGCCCACTGAGCATGCGCACCCACAACACCAGCTACTGGTTGATTCAAGAGGGTCAGTCCCTGTGACGTTCCACCTGCTTCTCCGTCTTTTTTTAACATTTTGCAATATTTTTTAAAATAAATGTAACCATTTATTTAAAAAAAAAACAGCATCCTTAATATAACGGTATCAGTAATATTTAGTTTAATTTGTCTGCAATTATAGAATTAACTAAACAGAATATAAAAACAGTTTATTACAGTTTATTTGCTCATAAAAGGGAGGTGTAAAATTGGCCTAATATGCCGGCTTAACCGTGTGGTTGTGAAAGAATTGTGAAAGCCCAGCTGTGAGGATGGGGAGTGGCGTCACGCTCAGAGAGAGAGAGAGAGAGAGAGAGAGAGAGAGCGTGTTGTGAATGTAATACCGGCTTTTCGAGTGGGTACCAAAACGTCCTGTCATTTAGACAAGGAGATCGTTTTTATTAATCTATCGTAGTCCCAGATCTCCATTACTGAATACAGATGAACTACTGACGGTCGGATCTCCAGAGCAGGAACATCTAACCGGGCTGAATCGTTGTGCTACTTTTCATACCGGGTCCATTTATTCAAAGAGCCGGGGATCACTGCCTTTGTTTACGGATATAGTTTGTCAGCGAAAATACTACTGAATAATTTGCTTTTAAACTTGTTGAATCGGAAACGGGATTGTCTGCTACTTCTGCTTGTTTCAAGTCAACTTTAGCTAAAGACGATATTGGGTAAGAACCTCCTTATGTACAATCCTCTTTTTGGTACATTGTATCTGTAGGCAATGTTAAAAACCTAGTGCTGTCTTACTAGCATTTTGGGGCCTCATAAACAGCACACTTTAGATATTTAGACAGTTTTATAGATCACTAATGTCCATTCTGTGACCTGGCTTTGTTTCAAACTGCAAACTTTAGAAAGCAACTTTCAATAAGCTCTCAGTACAACCCAAGCAGATTATATTGATCCGATTACATCCATCTTATTGCTTTAATACTGTATTATTAACATTTGATTTTACTCTTGTTAGAATAGCTTATGTCAAAATTTTGACCAAGCTTAGCCTGCAAAGTAAAAGACTGAGAAACACCAAGTCCACTACTTAGTCCTGTATTTGTGTCAGGAATATCTGCACTTATGTAAGTATTGTGTGTAAAGTTAGTCCTTAATAATATCTTTAACATCATCAGGTGATGGGAACTGGAAAATGTATGACATAAATGAATCTACTCCTATGTTTCTCTAACCTAGGGGGCAGAGAGGGAGAGATGGTGTTACATTAATTTCATCACCTGATCTTACTATTTTGGTGACGATATCATACGAAGTCATGTGCCCTACAAGAGGACACGGTTACTGAGTGTTCAGAAGTAAACATGATAAAACCAATGGAACATTTTAGGGCGTCATAACAATATAATAATGTTGTAGACCAGATCTTTGATTTCAGGTCAGTTTGAGCCGAGTAAATGTGATTCAGAACTGTAAAACCAAACCTTATGCTGTACTTTCTAAAATAGGATCACACCAAAACACGATTGTGCATGATTTCTAATCCTATTCAAACAGATTGTGTGCTCATCTCATAATATCACTGCCCGATTCCTTCTTATTGTATTGAAGCATCATATACTGTATGTCCAAATCACAGATGGCAGTGTCCTCCCCAGAGACTAAAGAAAGTGTAGTTAGGAGAGACATGAGGACACTTTCCTTCAGGGTTATTTGTTTCTGCATGTGTGGTTCTCTTGCGTGGGCACGTGAGCTTTAGTTCATGCTATAGCAGCTGTGAGAGTGTGGTGCATTCGGCCATGTGTGCTTTATCATACAGGTCAAGATTTCTCTGTCGCTCACAGTAACTAGCTGTCAGTGTAAGTTTGTCTTACATCTAAGTAAGACTAAAAGCAAGTGTCCATATTTCTATTCCTGCCCCTTTCCGCTTCATTTGTTCTTCAATGCCTTATATGGAATTATTTGTGTTAGTCTGATCTGGCTATTACATTATCTTAGTTACCATGGTTTTTACACAGTACCAGGATAGCAATGTCACTTCTGAGTAGTACAGTAAATGGCAAACGGTGAGAATAACTGAGAATATGGTAAACATTCAGACCCATGGTCTAAAAGTACCATGGTATTACCATCTGTCTTGACTGACCTGTACAGTATGGTAAGAGTTTTAACCAACTTGCAGACATACTAAATACATTGTGTACATACTTTTTCAAATTTTCTTGCCTATGATTCATATAATTATTCATAATTTGTTTGTCAGACATCAGCGTTTTTAATAATGCATCTTTAAAGATGATCTGTGTCTGTGTCTGCTCAAGGCTCTTTGCGAGGGAAACGGCCACGGCCTTTAAATGCACTCATTGATTTTCTTGAAGGGTTTATCTAGACACTCATTGTTGTGTTGATAGCAGATTCATGAAGGCTGTATGTTGCCTTAGGTCAAAATCTGCCATTTCCTCTGGTGGCATTATAAATGTCAACATCCAAAGGGAATTGAGCTAACTGATCCTCTCCTGTCTTATTGATTTTTCTGTGTCTACTCGGACAGACCTCCTCCACTATCTGCCATCTGTACTGTGTTGACAGCACATGATAAGATGCAGGATATTGGATTTGGGTGTGTAAAAGTAATCTCATTATGTGTTTGGCCTTTCTCAAGCATCAAATTTTTCATATTTTAGCATCACAGCTTGTTTAATGGCATTTCCTGTATCGGGGTTTGAGGGTGGTACTGTACTGACTGTCCAATGGGGAGGCATCCAACTTTCAACGATCCAATCAATTCGTTGTGAGTGTCTGACTCCACACGCGTCTCCCAAAATGGGAGTTAGCGGCGCATCAAACATGCACGCGGCGAGCATCATCGCGCGTTTCGCCTAAAGTTCAACTTTATTAAAACTTTTAACAGCTTTACAAAGCAATCTGCACAAGCATTGCAGGTGAGAGAGAAAGCGCCGCACTGGAGCAAATCACAAAACTACAAACTTGAAAGAATATTTGATTTGTTCGTTTGTTATGGGTGGATTAATTTACATGTTTTCTCATCATAACGCCCAACTAGCAGAGCACCGAGTTAACCACGCTTACTTATTTACATTCCGCGGAATAGAAAGATGACATTTTTGTTCCGCGGTAACAGCATATAGTCTGTGTTATATGTGCTTCATCACAATGGCTGATGTATGTACTGAGTTGAATCTTAAGTGTCAAAACAGAGCGGCACTAATGTTCTATTAATAGAGCTCACTTCCTCTTCCTACTTTGCTGAAGAATCGGAGAAGACCAAAAAATTATATGGTGTCATTGTAGTATAGTACAATGTTTTGTTTTAGTGTTTCTGGATTCCTAAAATGCATTTCTGGTCTTTTAACCAATTTTACTGGATATGTAATTTTTTTATCATATGCTTCTTGACATTCACAGGTAATGTTAGATCAGTTAGATCTTAGGACATTTTTTGCTCAAGTGTCCGACTGAGCTTCTTCACACTGTTGTCCTAGCAGCAGTAATGCAGTCTGAATAGTTTTTTTTATCATAAGGAACGGCCCGACACATTTACTGTAGATTCTTCATGTCTTATTGTGTATATCCTACGTATAATGTAGATCCAGATCTCTTTTATTTGCCCTGGAGGAGCTGTTTGATTTTACCTACTGAGCATAATATTCCTTGCAAAAAGGCCAGCTATTGTGAAAAATGTGTGCTTCTCTGTGGATTCCTACCCAATCACAGACAGGCAGAACGTGATGGAAATGACCCAACATATGCGGGTTCATGCGTTCCCACTCATGCTCACAGAGGTTGGAAAGTACTAGGCCTGAGCAGCCTCCAACAAGGCTTAAAGGTATAGTTCACCCAAAAACAAAAATTCTGTCATCATTTACTCAAACTCTTGACATTTAAACCTGTATGACGTTCTTTCTTCCACAGAACACAAAAGAAGATATTTTAAAGAATGTTTGTAACCAAAAACCGTTGGTCTCTATTGACTTCTATTGTATGGACAAAACCAATGCAAGTCACAGGTGACCAACGGTTTTCATTTACCAACTTTCTTTAAAATATCTTCTTTTGTGTTCTGCAGAAGAAAGTCATACAGGATTGAAATGACAAAAGGGTAAGTAAATAATGACAGAATTTAAATTTTTGGGCGAACTATCACTTTAAGGAGAACTGCAAATATTTTACACACACCAACTGCCAGAAAAATAGAAACTTGAATCAATGTAATGAGGTTAATAAGTGACTATTCCCTTATCTGAAATAGTTGTCTTTTGTGTCAAGTGTGGTGGGGGTTGGGCTTTAGCCCCCTGCCCCTGAGACCTCATGTGTGGCCCCTGCATTAAAGACGTGCTTTGAAAGATAATGGGAGGAGACTATTTGTAAGAGAGAGCGTTTGAGAAGTAAGGTAAAGTCCTCTCTAACTTCTTAAATGTAGAGCATAAGCATTAGGGATAAAACATCCGTACTGAGTAATTTGCTTTATAAATAGTTTATGGACATCTTTCTGTACATGACTGATGGGTAATGAGATGCAAGGTCACCAAATTCCCATAAATACTTTAGGAGTTTCTGTTGGAGGCTGTCAAATAAAAAGACAGTCTCACCTTAATAGCTCTTAGCTATTATGTATGATGTTCATAAGTTAACTTTTTAATGTATAAATGTTAGTACTGTAAGAAGTAGTTGCGCAACAGGTTCCAGGTTCTGTAATGTAAATATTTCAGAACCCATGTGTCTGTTTTGAACACAAGAGACATGTGATTTTTGAGAATTTTTCCTCAATTTAGATTTTTGTTTGTTTGAACTCTACTCAACATCTTGGTTCATGAACGATCATGGTGTAAAATCTCAGACTTGTTGTCTTCCAGACCATCTTGACTTGGTGTACATGTTAAGGGTGAGAGCATGCAGCCCTCTGGTTGTCATGGGAACTGATGTACAGTACTTAAAGAATTTCCCACACCTGCATGAGGCATTACTTATTTCTGGCCTGAGATCTTGTTAAGTCAGCAGATCTTTTGAGTTGAGTTGTGAGTATGCAATGCTTGTTTACTGTAACTGGTGTGTTTTGCATTTGCCTGTGGCTGATCTTTAATATCTGGCTTTTATAGACAGGCAGAAGGTTAAAAGCATCACATAACTCTCTCAAACATGAGACGGGTCTGGGCTGTGGGGTGAGGGAGGATGTTGAATGAAGAGCAAACCATTGATCCACCCCAAGGGGATTGTGGTGAATGTGGTCCATTACTCACATATTGACTCACTATCATATGTTTGCTGATAGATGCTACATTTATATTTAAGTGTACAGACAGTCATAGACAAAAGAAATGCTTTTAATCAAAACCAATGAGTACTTTTTATAAAAAACATGTATTTTTTGTGTACATTGTTTTTTGTGTACATTGTACATTGTTTTTTGTGTACATTGTTTTATAAACAACATGTATTTTTTGTGTAATTCGTTTATAAAATGTCAAGTATTATATGAGAACAAATGTGTTTATCATTTAAGTGCTCTGTTGACTATGTTCAAACAAACACTACGGAATCGGATGTTTATTTTCATTCCTTTGTAAGCGTGTCAGGTTTAAGATTAGTGTGCTGCTAAGAGGTTTAATATCACAGCTGGCCTGCTTTGTTTGGGCAGTACTCAGGATATATTTGGTTCCTTTGTTTCCATAATGAATGCAACATCCTAATAATAATAGCTTCAGAACACCCGAGCATTGTTAAAGGATTAAAGCAATATCTACAGGCAACCCTGAACTTTACGATGTAAGCTAATTTTTAAAACAAAAGAGTAGGATCTAGTTTGAGGTGGGTGAGTGAGTGGTATGACCAAAAATTAATTTAACGTATGAACAATTTTATTTCACAGTAACCATATAAAACAACATAATAATGTAGAAACCCAAACCGTGTGCACACAACAGATGTTGCACTTTTTTAAATAATAAGCTCCTCCTATTTAGAATTTGTTTATGGGTGCATTTATATTTCTTTGTGTTTTTCATCACACTCAGTCTTACGTGGTCTTGGGTATGATAGTGCTGCATGCGAGTTAGCCATGGCCACTGTATACCTTCATACCACCAGGAAACTTTAATGGAACGCATGTGATGTACAAGTAAGTTGTTTATGAGCATTGCATTCTGGTACATAAAGTATTTCAATCAGTAGAGATTTGTGTTAGGATGTGCACTTGAAAGTCACTTTGAAGTTTGAATAAAGGTGTTTGCCAAATGCATTAAATGTAAATGTAGTTTCCTATTCTGTAAGAAAATCTCAGATTAAATACATTTTCAGAACATACCTTTAGACGATTTATTTAAGTTATGATTGCTTCAGACAGACCTGGAAAAGGAAATTCATTCTTACTCTTTCAGCAGTGGGTGTCTCTGTTAGGTACAACAATTTGTGCATTGTAAACTCTATAGTCCGGCATACAGGAAGTCACATTGCAGTGTTTCCAATCTTATCCCATTCCCATGCTGTTCCCTGTGGGTTCTGCTCTGAATGATGTAATGAGCAGAACTGCAGGGTGGACCAGCCATTGTTTGCACAAATGTAATAGTAAATGTGATTGAGATATTTTGGTTGCAGTGCAGGAATATTCATCATTATCCCAAATATGAAAGCCCATAAACTTACCAGCAGCAAATACATTTATATAATTATTTATTAATTTCATAACATATTTAACTTATTATTTATTACCCTTAAAAGATGTCAGTGCTAAGTCAAGAATCTCTATTACTGTTTCTTATTCAGTATATTTAGGAATTTGAACAAATTTGACACCAGGTCAAAGTCTTAAAGTTTGGCATTCAACTTGTCCTGCATGATACTCTAAAACAAAACCTTGTTTTTTTTCTATATGTTTCTTCCTATGTGATTTTATTTACTTCTTATGTCAATTTTGGATCAATGACTATTGGAAAGTTTCAACTAATTCCTCAATAAAAAGATTTAACATAAATCCTGTGGCTTGTTGAGGAAAGGTGCTGATACTTTTTTTAAAGAGCAATATGGAGATTTTAGTGGCATCTAGTTTTGAGGTTTCAAATTGCAACCAACGGCTCTCTCCACCACTCACCCCTCACTTTCAAAGCACTATGGTGGCTGACACAGGACTTAGGTGTAGTCAAGTTTTTGCTTCTTTGCCGAAGGAGATGACATATTTACGAAACACACTCTGTAGAGCAGTTTGTTATGGCTACTGTAGAAACAACATGGAGAATTCTATGTAAGGGGACCCGCGGTGTATGTAGAAATAGCTCATTCTAAGGGTTTATTATGTAAGGTCTCTCTGAAGACATAGTTATGTATATTGCATTGCATTTCTGTCTATAGATCCTCCTGAATATTACACACAGCACCAGATTTTACATTGCGGGCAATGAGATATGTGACAAAATCCCAAACACAGGTCCATCCTATCGTGAAAATGGAGAGTTTTCATTTGGGTTATAAACACTTTATCACCCCAGCAGCAACAACCACTCAGAACCCTTAAACACAATTCAGATTTTCTTCAGAAAATGTCAAAATTGCTTTTGGTATAGAAATTTTGGACCAAGTTTGTCTGTGTCAGTAGTTGTTCACATTAGTTAATGAATATGTCATGTTGGTTCATTCACAGTTTCTTGGATTTGCGCATGATTCTGGCATTATTGCTGTGAGCGTTATTAGGTAATGTCTCTTTGTAAAAGTGTAGTCGCTTGGAGACAGACGTTTTACAGGCTCTGCAGGGGCAGAATTGACTTTCATATGAACAAGCAGAATTGTGTTACTTCAGGCACAAAAACAGACATAGTGAAGTAATCTTGCCTTAGGATTTTTGTTTGTTTAAGGTGTGGAGTTTGTAATGTTGTCATGTTGAGGCAGGTCTGATTGAAAGCACATGTAAGACTGAGATATGTCATGTGACCTGCCCTGGGCAGATGATGTCATAGAAATACTCTTCACACATGAGTGATCTGACTGCTTTTAGTCTTTCTCAGTAAATCTCTTGCCTAAAGGTTTGTGGTTGGGATGCGGTTTAGTGCTATTATGCTAATCAATATGACCCTGGTGAAGGGTTAACGTGCATTTCCTGTAAACAAGGATTTGGAAGCTCAAAGGTGCCATTGATCTGTCATGTTCTTGGGAATCTGAATGGCTGGTTAGGTTTTGAAGATAATTTGTTTTTATGCACTATGGATGGACCACTAACATGTTGAAGATCTGTTGTATTTCTATATTTTAAAGACATCATGAAGCACTTGTTAAAGTGTGTGTGACAGGCAGAGTCTGCTAAAAAGTGTGGTTGCCATAGCAGCAGCACTTGCTCCTGTGGCCACAGACTCAAGGCATCACGGAAATCCTCGGAGCTTCCAAACACATTTTTGACATGGACTAAAACACATCTCCTGACCTTTTTATTGAATATGAGATAATTCAACCATCTTTATTAATAATTCTACAGAAAAATGCTCCAAGTATTATATGAAGGGCTGCCCTTGTGGTTCTGTCAGATGGTAAGCGTGACCGAGTTTCCCCATCACGATCCTCATAGCTTCATATTACACATGAGCTCATAACTGGCAGTAATATGAAAAGAATGGAGAATGCTTACAGAATGGAAGAAAATGTGCACTGCCAAAAATAAGATCTATGAGTCACATGAATTTGTAAGGGTTTAAGAGAAATATTAAATAGGATGTATCTGAAACAAGGCAAAGCCCAGGTATTTCTCTTTGGCAAAGCATGTAAAAATGTTTAATACATTTTCTAAATGTGTTGAGTAATCAAATGTCCACCAGCTGTGCAGTAGCATCTTTGAGATCCAGCTTTATGTCATCCCTGATGTCTCTCTGACCATTGTAGACCACTTAAAGGTGCTGTGTGTAATATTAAGGAGGATCTGTTGACAGAAATGCAATATAATATACATTACTGTCTTCAGAGGTGTATAAAGGCCTTACGTATTGAAACGTTATGTTTTTATTACCTTAGAATTTGTTATTTCTATCTACATAAACCGAGGGTCCCCTTTCATGGAATTCTCCATGTTTTTTCTACAGTAGCCCTAAACGGACAAACTGCTGTTTAGAGTTTCGTAAATACGTTATCTCCTTCGGCAAAAAAGCGAAAACATGACGAAATGTTTGTCCTGTGTCAGCCACCGTAGTGCTCAAAAGGAAGGGGTGAGCGGTGAAGTGAGTCGTTTGTTACAATTCACAACCTCACCACTAGGTGCCGCTAAAATCTCTACATTAATCCTTTAAAGACGGATACTAAAATGTCTTTTTCGTCATGTTCACTCATGGAATGTCTATTTACTAGTTTTTTCTTATTTTTTTCTCTGTAAACTTTGTTAACCTGACACTTGCTGGGATGGATTGATGTAACACATTTCTGAGTGCAGATGTGTATTAAGGGCTTTGTCTGGCATTCTAAAAGGTTTGGTGTTAACTGCTGATCTCAGTACAGCAGTAAATCACAGAGCTGGAAGAGTGAATGAAAGTGAAAGCTGGTTTCGATTTTCTAAGCTAAATTAATTGTTGTATTGATTCAAAAGCTTTTATGGGAATTTTTGTGCTGTATTGTGCATCAGATTTGGTGTGTTTAACAATTACTGGGCTTGTATTGTTTAACACACATGATTAAATCTACCAGATAAATACTTTGTCTTGTATATGCGAACCATTTTAAGGGGAATTTTCTTCATTTGAACTTTTGGGCTCTTTTCCTGTCTTTCTCTCCAGGTCCCTCCTATCAGAAATGCTCCTGATACACTGACAGATTATTAACCCACACCTGCCAGACGGTACCGCTGGACCGTTTTCTCTGGGCGCTGCCCTATGGCTCCTGGGGTTGACCTGTGAAAAGCAGTCAAGCTGGACACCGCCGTATCGCCCCCCACTGCCACAGCCTCAGCCCCACCCACCCCGCTCTCCCCTAGTGACCCTCATCCTCACCGCCAGAACCTGCGGACTCTGCCCACCACTGCTGACCCCCAGGAGGAGCAGTATGTAAGCGAGCTCACTGCCTGCGATGCATCCAATATTTACAGAGATGCGGGAACTATCACAGGTAAGAGGCAGAAAGGTCAAAAGTTATGGCTGTTGTATTTGGGATGCCATAGTTACAATATCAGTGCTATGTCAAACAGATGCTGCGTCCCAATTCGCATACTATCTGTCCTATATAGTTTTCGAAAATAGAATTAGTATGTCTCAAATCATAGTATGTTGAAAATAGTATTCCAAAGATTTCCGGATGGTCCACTACTTCCTGTAGAAATCTGAAGTGCAGAATGATGCACACTCTAACGGCTGATAATACCACAACTCACCGCGAGTAGGCGGAGTTTAGTGATGCTCCGCTGCATTAATAAAATTAAATAATGGATGCGTCACTAAATTAATAAATATAACTATAGAGTTAACATTACATATGACACAATGAATGAATTAATACTTAAATGGAAGAAGAAGTATATTTTGATGTTTGTGACAGTTAATGGCCACAAGGCAACAAAGGCCACTTCCGTTTCCTGTTAGTATGCCCCGGTGTTGTTCTGATTGGTTGTTTTAGTTTCAGATTTGCTGCATGATTGAGTTACTGCTAATGTTATGTTTATTTAAATAGTCGACAGATGTTTGTTTAAATAGATTGTGAATCATTAACGAAGAGAATAAATGTGTTTATTTGTTTAGTTATTCAATTAATGGATGAATGGGTGGAAAGACAGAAAAGATGGGAAAAAAGATGATGAATGGATTGATGGGCAAATAGAAAAAAAGAGACGATGGATGGATGAATGGATAAGAAGAAAAAAAGATGATGAATGGATTGATGGGCGAATAGAAAGAAAGAAATAAAGAAAGAGATGATGGATGGATGGATGGATGGATGGATGGAAAGACAGAAAGGATGATGAATGGATTGATGGGTGAATAGAAAGAAAGAAAGAGACTATGGATGGATGGATGGTGTGGTAAGGAAGGTTCATTTTTAGGTGACACTTATAGTAAAAGTATTTGGAAATCCAGGTTGCTTTGCCCATCATTCATGAAGCACCCGCAGAACAAATCGCTGTATAAACCATTTTGATGTAAATTGCTGCATTGAATCGAATGACAATTATTAACAGTTCACACAGACATTTGTGCTTGTGTTCCATGTACATCACTCTGGATGAAAAGTGCTAACTAAACATAACCAGACTCTTCGAATAAACCTTTTAGAATGACTGAGAAACTCCCTCATAACTTCTGTCTGTTACTCAGCATGAGGAATGCATTTAGAACTACTGTACAAACACACACAGATGCAGGGCCGCCTGGGCTCCATCATTTCTAAAACTAGGCCATGCGTCTAAAGTTTGTCTTCTGCACTTTGCCAGTCATAAGCAAACACTGATGTCAGAGCTGTGCTGTTCTTAGCTTTAGGTTTCTTTGCCTCCAGTTCTTAAGTCTGTATGTTTATGATTATTTTACTCTGTCCCATTTCATTCATCCTAGAAAAGGTTTGCCCTTTTCTTATGTTTGGGGAAAATATCCACTCCAATAAATCAAATTGCTTTCTGGCAAAAAGAAAACTTAGCACACAAAAATGGCACAAACCCTTTTTCCCAACTGGTCATAAGTGGAGAAAAGTGCTGACCCACAAACTCTTCCTCACAGTCAGAAGTTTTCCACCCAGAGTGTTAAAAATAACTGCTGTGAGAGTTTGTCGCAGTGGAATTGTAGAGGTGTTTAGAGTATACTGATTATTAACAGATCACTCTGGCTCTTTTTTTTACCCAGAATGCACTGCAACTGTTCTGTGCTGCTCGTCTGTTCAGGGTTTATTTTTGGCCCTTTTAATGTGACGCTGAGTTGACTGCAATTGCATGTTTGGTTCAGCACCCCCTTCCCTTGTGCAAAAAACACAAGGATTAATATTTCTAAGGTATAGGCCTATGGCTTCAAATATTGTATTATAATTTTTCTTTATTAATGCATGTCATTTGGTGTTTACAGTTATTTTTAATGGTTATATTTATCTGAAACGAGCTTAATTGCAAGGTTTTTAAGCTTTTGTCATGCATTGGAGATGTGCGTTCAGACTGTTGTGCAGTGTTCATTGTAGGGTTGGCTGTTTTGCAGTATGTGGAGTACATACAGACATATGGTATTACCTGATGTAAAAGCATCATAATCCATTTGTTGTGTTACACATGGCTGGCAAGTTTATCAGTGCATTAGAATAAAGCTGCACATCCAATTGCTTTTAATGCATTCATTGGAGATAAATTCTTTAAACTAAATTAACGTTATATAGGCCAGTGTAACTGAATTTTTGGCACCAACTTTAGGCTTTTTGTCATTTTTCTTGTTGCTCCCAGGAGACACTTTGTGCGAGCTGTTGACAAAGAGCCTCTGATGGATTTTCTCTGCTTGTCTGTAGAGGCCTGTAGTTGTGTAACTGTAAGATGTTTGTGTGTGTGAGTGAGTGATGAGAATACAGACTGAAGATTTTGGTCACTTCCTTAACTCTTCACATTCCTCCATTTAAGGAACAGTTCACCCAAATATAAAAATTCTGTCATCATTTACTCACATTTGAGTTGTTCCAAATCTGTATCATTTTTTTGTTTTGATAAAAGATATTTGGAAGAATGCTTGTAACCAACAGTTCTTTGACCCCATTGACTACCATAGTAGGAAAAATTGTATATTTTTTTTGTTCTGTCAAACACAAAATGAAATATTTAGAAGAATGAAGGACAGCAAACGGTTCTGGTGCACTTTAGACTACCGTTATCATTTTTCCTATGTTAGTCAACGGGGGGGGGGGGCAAAGTACTGTTTGGTTACAAGCATTCATCCAAATATCTTTCTCTGTGTTCAACCAAACAAAGAAATGTATACAGGTTTGGAACTATCTTCAACTGACTTTAGTTGATTTGTGTTACACATTGATTTAGTATTTTTTACATGATGTTATTTTGGGGCTGGTGGCAATCACTGTCTATCACATAATCTGTTCAAGTCCCTTTCTTGAGATTTCCTCTGCTGTTATCACACATACACACAGGCTGAATTTGCATAGTGAAACTACTGGGCTGCCATTTCTCCCAGTGACACTGAGACACTTCCTACGCACTGCGACAAGAATACACCATTTAACAACAAGATACTACAGTTACCATTGTTAAAACTAAAGAAAGTGTGACTCCTGTCGTTGGTGCAAAACTTGCCAACCTCAATGCTCGCAAAGATCTTGTGGCTGGTTGCCAGGGTGAGGATAAGGTGTTCTGCTGGGTTGTTAGTTCTTTGTTTGTGGTTGTTGTGATGTTGCAAGTGGTTGCTTGGGCAGTGCAAAAAACGATTTAAATGTCAGTATTCCATATTTCTGCCAGCCACAGTTCTGTCAGTTTGCCTAGTGATACATTATTACTGATCCTCCTCCAGGGGCTGTTTGGTAGCTGCTGTGGTCCAGCTTTCAGCACCTCCTCCCTAAAGGACACAACACAGTTTGCTTTCATATGTGATAAGATATGTCAATAAGAGTGTTTTGTAAAGCCACAGGCTGTTCATTAGCATATGAAAAGCTTTAGGTCATGTACCCTACTTTTCTTTAAACTCGCTGGCCGTTATACTATGGCACACTGCCATCTTGTGGAAATCCAGGGTTAATGACGATGGCCGTTATGACCCAGTTTTAAACATTTGTACAGCAATTCACAAACAGCCATCAACACTGTTTTTATGTTCTTATGAACCGAACAACAGCGGTACCCATTCACTTCTATTGTATGGACACAGCAAGTCAATGTGCACTGCCGTGGTTCAGTTACCACATTATTCAAAATATCTTCTTTTGTGCTTTGCAAAAGAAAGAAAGGGATATAGGTTTGAAATGAGTGAATAATGTCTATAATAGCATCTCTTAATAACTTAACATAATAATAACTATCCCTTCAAATAAGCATTAAAAATACAACTATGTGAAACACAAAAAGAACGTGCTTTTTGTGTGTTTTGTCTACTTAAAAACATTTAAGCCACACGATTTAATAAATAGTTCAGATTTAGAAATTAATCCACTGTGTTAAAAATCACATTAAGGTCACACAATGACCAAAGTTAGCTTTGGTGTAGAAATACAGTAGGCGGATTGTGACTCATAGGAAAGATAATCTCATATCCCCCAAAACACAGGCGGTGTTTGACCATCATCACCATGGTAATTTTACGCCGTTGTGTAGTTTGGCAGTACTGTAACACCCTGAGTAATGTAACTCAGCTTAACACATACCTTACATGTAACTACTGTACAGTAATCATTCATTATTTACTCACCCTCATGTCATTTCAAACCTGTATGTGTTCCACAGAAGAAAGCCATATACAGTTTTTGAGGGTCTATAAATGATGACAGCTTTGTCATGTTTGGTGAACTATCCCTTTAAGCTTTTCATCAGTTCATCAATCTTAAAGATGCATGTTTATCTGTTATCTGTGCATGTTCGCTGCAGTTATGCTGCATGTTTGCTTGCACACATGTCTTCTACACGTTACCGCTGATTCATAACACAAGTGTCTACAGTCAGTCAGTCTCACAACAGTTATAATATCATTCTTTCAGAATGTACTCTAGTGTTGCTTTAAGGGAGTTCACACAAAAATGAAAATTCTGTCATCATTTTCTCACCCTTAGATTGTTTCAAACCTGTCTAAATTTCTTTGTTCTGCTGAACACAAAAGAAGATATTTGGAAGAATGTCAGTAACCAAACAGATCTCATCCCCCATTGACTCTCATAGGATTTATTTTCCCTATTATGGCAGTAAATTGGGGATAAGATTAGTTTGGTTACTGACATTCTTCCAAATATTGTCCTTTGTGTTTATCAGAACAAAGAAATGTATACAGCTTTAGAACAATCTGAGGGTGAGTAAATGATGACATTTCATTTTTGGGTGGAGTGTCCCTTTAAATGTCTATACAATTAATGCAAAGCTAAAACCGTGATAGATGTGTGTGCGTCTGTGTGTTGTTTTCAGCTGACTAGTGCAGTGTTGTTTCAAGTCTGTCGCTGAAAGTTTCACCCTGTTCTGAACTCTTCAGCTTATGTCAAACTAAAGTAGCAGCCAGTGACATAAAACCACCTTGACATTCATGGTTTGACTAGAGAGACAGAGACAGAGACAGAGACAGAGACAGAGACAGAGACAGAGACAGAGAGAGAGAGAGAGAGAGAGAGAGAGAGAGAGAGAGAGAGAGAGAGAGAGAGAGAGAGAGACAGAGAAAGTTGTGGTGGCAACACAAAATCTTACCCAAGTTCAAGATCCATAGATAATATTTTACATAGATGTTTTAATCACATAAAATGTTTAAAATTTTACTGTGTATTGTTGTGACAGTGGTGCCGCACACAAACACGCTCGGCAGCTGTTAAACTACTAGATTTATCTCCGAGCCTGTTCCCCCGAGGCTGTCCGACTTCCTGCCTAACACACGCCCCCTTTCACTCAACACAACCCCTGATCTCCAGTCTGTTCTTTCCCAAGCACATGTTTTATTTAAAAAAGAAAACTGATCCAGGGACAGTCGGACATGAACAATGAGCGCTGAAGCCGGCCGGCCGGTCTGAGAGCGTTTCAGTCTATGTTTAGTGAGAGCCATGTGACCGGTGTCATCAGCATGCCAGACATGGCTGTGCTGTGTCCGCGTTAGCCTCCTCCCTCATCTTTCCACTCTCTCCCTCTCTTGTGATCACTCGTTCCGTCGACTCCGTGTCTGATCCTGAACGGGTGGAAAATGTAAGTTAGGAAGAGCAGACACAGAGGCCGTGGCTACAGCACCATGAGTGAGTACAAACATTCTTCACTTTCAAACTCTTGGAGTTTGTTTATGGACGTGTCCAGATGTATGCAGAGAATCTCTGCGTGTGACTTCGGACGCTTCAAGGTTAAAGGCCAAGTTATCTGTTGTTAGGGTTCATTGATCTGGGAAGTTGTCGGCACTTTCACTGCCGTGTAAAAATGTTTTTTTGTGAACTTGTGTATTTGTTTGCTTGTTTTTGATCAGTGTTCATTTTCTGGATGAAACTTTGTTTCACTTTTTGCATTCATTTTTAAGTAAACATTGTGGGCATACATACAATGTGATTTTAAACTATACACTATATTAATATTTTAGGTTTCACATTCCTGGAGATGATCAAATTCCAATTCACTAATAAAACAAGCTACATTTACATTTAGTCATTTAGCAGATGCTTTTATCCAAAGCAGCTTACAAGTGAGGTAAACAATAGAAGCAATTAGAACAACACAAGGACATCAATACATAAGTGCAATAAAACTGGTCTCAGCAAGCTAAATTTTGATTTTGAGCATGTGACACAACGTCACAAGATGCTCATATTTCATCTCAACCTATAGTTTTATCTTACAGATTTTTATGATTTTTGCTTGGTTTATAGAATTATAACCAGATTTTCATTTCACAGCAAGTTGTACTTATATAAGTATGTGACAAATAATATAGTCACACTTCAATATGGGGGTAATTCTCGCTGTTAACAAACCATTAACTACAACTTTTTTTAATTTGTTGCTTATTAGTTAGTAAGGTAGTTGTTAGGTTGAGGTTGCCTTGAATCTTGGAACATTTGAAAATTATGTTGGGATAGCATGGATCATCAGGTTTTGCACAAACTTTTGTGGCTTTCGTCATTGTATAAGCATTGTTATGCTGATAAGGTAATGACTGCTGGTCACTGTATGCATTTTCTGTAAACTTTTGCTGTTTTTCGGTATTATCAAACTCTGCAGATTACTTTCTTTAAACCCATCTGTTTCAGCAGCTGTCTGTAGCGGATCTTCTGCTGGTGTTTAGTGGTTAAGGAAGGAAAGTAAGATTTGGTCACTCGTGCTGTAGTTCAGTGCCTGAAATAATCACTGGTCAGCCGGTATATACACACACACTTACCAGGGCACGCTGACAACATTTCAACATAGACAACACAATGTCAACACAATGTGACCAAAGAGCAGGTTTATTTAAGGGTGTCATTTGTCATTTTTAGAGTTTAGACTGCATGTTTGTTACTTCAATGTTGTGATACACATTAATGCTTAAGTTGAATGTGAAAGTGTGTAATATTGTAGCGTTGTTCCAATTTCAGAACTTAGTCTTACAGGTTCTGACCTGTTCTGTGATTTTTGTATTTGTCAGTTAACTCTAAATAAACATCTTCACATACTTCATGTACGGCTGTAAGAACAACAGACATTAAATTCAGTTTAAGCAACCTGACAAGCAGTAATCGTGAAAAATTCATCGAAGTGTAATAGTCAAAGTGTGGAAGCCCTAATAGATTTTAGATTTTACTGGGGAAAAGTAAATTCGCAAAGGTGAATTTTATCATCAGCACAAACATGGTCAACTTCCATAAAGTCCAAAGTGTTTATTTGTGGTTTTAAATATATGAAAAATATCAGAAGTCTCAGTTTCTTGTAAGGTCAAATCATGTTTACAATATTTATGAGATTTGACAGTGTTTAAGGTACTATAAGTGTTTTAGTGAATTTTTTTATTTGTTTTATTATTATTATTATTATTATTAAAGATTGATGCATTCATTTAATTTAAGGCAGTTTGGTGTTTAAATGGTGTCCTTTGTGAAAATGTTGAAAAAAGTCAAAATTTTTTAAGAACATATTAATGTTTTTTTCTGCATGACCATATTTTACATCGCTTAATCCTACCCTGTATCTAAACCTAAATGCTAAAACTACTGTATTGATAATATACAGTAAATTGCGAGTCTATTGAGGCAAAATGCATAGTTTTATTATATGTTAACATGAGTGTTGCTTGCATGTAATAAAAGGGGTTCAAAATCAAAAGAGTGAATCAAAATCTTTTTCTCTGTCCGTGTCTTTCTCCCTATAGAATCTGCAGACGTTCAGTGGTTTATGTGGTGGTGGTATAATAGCTGTAATGAGACTGCATTGTTTCTGTTTGCTACAGTAATGTATCCACAGGGCCAGTCTCATTTCAGAGGTTAAATCCCATGTGCTTAGTTAAACACAAGCATGCGGCCTCTCTCATCACACATGACCTCTGATATACCACAGAACATCACAGTTCTACATTTCTGATCTACCAAAGCTGTTTAGCTGTTCTAATACAGAAGCCTTAAAAAGAAAAAGTTGATTGTGGAATGGAGTATGGATGTTTAAGCACAAGGGATGTGTGGGAGAGCATCATGCAGTCTAATGGGAGATATATTCTGGTGAGCCAGTGAAATATATATATATGAAAAATATAAATCACAGTTTCGATGCTTTTGCGTCATTGTTGTAAAAATGTTTGTATCTGTTGTTTAGCTTATGTTAAAAAAGGATTGGCTTTGTTTTGGCAGTCATAGTTTTGTTTAAAGGTCTTTGTTGGGCTTTTTCTGTGAGGATACACTCATACGCATTGAGACAGTTCTGTAGTTTATCATCAGATCACTAGAGGGCAGCCTAGACCCACCCACACTGAATATGCGTAGTATGGACTATCAATAAGAATTATAATGAAAATGTACTGGGTAAAGTGTGGATTATATGTGCAAAGTGCAGATATACTGTTATTACAAGTGTTATTAGCATTATCAGCATTAATAT
The DNA here is from genome assembly GCA_026939265.1 of Oreonectes daqikongensis. Taxonomy (NCBI): domain Eukaryota; kingdom Metazoa; phylum Chordata; class Actinopteri; order Cypriniformes; family Nemacheilidae; genus Oreonectes; species Oreonectes daqikongensis. The sequence goes on from JAOTQM010000311.1 coordinate 12,975,101, forward strand.
AATGCTTTAATTTTCTGGTAATATGGAAATGTGCTTCTATAAGTCTATAACATTTACATTTACATTTATGCATTTGGCAGACGCTTTTATCCAAAGCGACTTACATTACATTGTATTACACATTTGTACATTTTGTAGAGTAAGCAAGTGGGGGTTAGGTGCCTTGCTCAAGGGCACCTCAGTTGTTACCCGCCAGCCCTGAGAATCGAACCAGCAACCTTCTGGTCATGAGTCCAACTCTCTAACCACTGGGCCACGACTGCCCACTACCGTATAAGATTTTCATACCAATTTGTTAAAGTCAACATTTTACTTTAAGAATTACAAGAGTGAATTGTAAAAGAGTGTTATGTACTGGAATGAGGCTGTGTGATTGGATGGGAGGGGCTGAAGATGAAAAAGGATTTTTCTATCTAAATAGGAAAGTCAGTTTCAGAGTAGGAGCAAGTTGTTATATTTGATTTCTTCAGAATAATGTGATCTTTGAATAACACACACAATTTAAAAATGTTTATTCATTGTTACTGTATCTCTCTCTGTGTCAGATGTGTGTAACAGCACTGATCTTCCTGAGGTGGAAATCATCAGTTTGCTTGAGGAGCAGCTTCCTCATTATAAGCTGAGAGCAGACACTATATACGGCTATGACCACGACGACTGGCTCCACACACCCCTCATCTCACCCGACGCCGCCCTCGACCTGACCACCGAACAGATTGAGGAGACCCTCAAATATTTCCGTAAGCACTCTTTATGTTGTCTTCCGCTGTTTTTCTTTTCAACTGATGTTCTAATATGTTTTCACATATGCATAGACACAAAATCTGCTTTATAATATATATATATATAATTAAAATATTTTATGTTTCCCACTCTTTCTGGGTGACAAATCATATGTGAACAAATGTATGACATTGACCAGGTCAGATTTCATAATGAGCATAAATTGGGATAGTTCACCCAAAAATTAAAATTCTGTCATCATTTACTCACCCTCAAATTGTTCTAAATGTCAATGGTGGCCAAGAACTGTTTGGTGACTCAAGGGTGAATAAATGATGACAGAATTTTTATTTTTGGTTGAACTGCCCCTTTAAATGTATAGTCATGGTTGTTTAAAAAGTTATTAATCAAATGCATGTGTTCTATGTCGGTGTTAAATCTGATGTTTTTGTTTTTATCGTGCATATTTATCTGTTGTTCTTTAATATTGAGTTTTATACCTCTATGCTAATACATGTGCACTTGGGTTCATGTGACAGCTCTGTTTAGTTGTCATAGCAAACATTCACACTGTCAGGCAACCATTCTACACTGTCTGTCATTGGCCGAACCTCCTGTCACTCACAGAACCATGGCCAGTAAAAGCAGCTGATTGGTCTGTTAGATCAAGTTTTGTCTGTGATTTTGTTATGACCTTTTCTTGAGTTTGAAACTGAATGTACGCCATTGCTTCATTCAATACTTAATAGATCGTTTGAGTATTTCATCTTATAGATTTTAAAAATGCTGGTTTTGATAGTAGTCATTTGAGATAACAGCTCTTTTACATATAAACTGAGAATAGTTCAACTTGGGACACAGCTCTGGGTTTGACTGAGACCATATAAACACCTATTGATTGATTTTAACCAGATTCATTTATTCTGTGGTGTGTGATCTGTGATTACAATGTTTTAAAAGAACTATATAAAATATTGTTTTTGATGAGGTTACTCTAATATAAAGCTAATATAATATATATTATATAATGTAAAGCCCTATTTTATGTGCTTTTTAAGTTTTTTTGGTATCTTACATCTTTGATACCTTTTATCTGTGATACCAAACCTTTTTTTAGCTTGTTTTATAAGATAAATTGGACACTATCTAAAAAAACTGCATGCAAAATTAAAAATGATATTAAATACAACTACAAGATCATTCTGTGAGCAGTTTTCAATAGTTTAAAGCATTGTAAAAAATGTCATTACTGTAATGCAGACAAAATCAATTCAATGTAAACAAATCAATGTTAAATGTAAACCCTGACATTTGTTACACTGATTTTAATGTGTGGTTAATATAATGATAGTAATATTTGACAAGATCATATTTATTAATATAGTATATATATAATAATAAAAATAAATATAGTATATTAATATTATAAGATAACTAATAATATATGAATATTATTACAATGAGAATTTATAGTAATAAAAATAATCCTGGTGGTTCTAAAAAAGGTTACATTTTCTTTATCAAAAATTACTTAAACATCATAGTAGGAAGAAACCAGACACTTGTCAGATTTTTGTTTTGTATTGTTTCCTCTAGTCATTCCTCATTTCACACAACTATAAACCTATTATCCAGCCAGTGTGATGTCATCAGTATGAGCCCACCGCCGGTGAGGTGGCAACTGTTAAGTCACCCCCCAAAGCCGGTCCACGGCACGAGGTGATGACATCACAGCTGAGTGCTCATACCTTGTGATTGGATGATTCACACTATTCTTGAAATTCTTTGAGCAATTCGATGATACAATGAAATAGATTTTCATAATCATTTGATTTGTTAATTCGCTCATATAATTAGCATAGAATAAGAAAGGATTTTATGTAATGATGACATTATTGAGTGGTTAATGTAGATCTAGGGCATAAAGAAGGCCACATCTCATTCACAGTCACCATGGCAGATTAAGTATGTCTCCTTTTTTGTGCCATCCTATTTGTAGCTGTGCTTGTCACAGTGGATTGCAGAGAGTCAGCTGCTCCTTTTGGCAGCCAGACAGCATCAGAACACCTGCCATCACTGGTACAGGCCACAATGAAAGATTCCAAACATGCATCGCCGTAAAACAACCGCTGCTAGACGTGTGGTAGAAAAGATCAATGGAAGAGTGTTGGAGAGACAAGCAGAGGGGAAGTTAAACAACAGAACACATGCAGGCACACGTAGACTCCAACACGGCCTGGAGTCAGAGCCAGTTGCTATGGCAACCCCTTAAGAGGGAGGCGCCTTGGAAACGAAGAAATTGGGAGAATGGGGAGGGCCGTGACGAATGTTTCAAGAACGGCTCTGATGAAACACGCTCTGATTGGCTTGTGACAAAAGTCCCGCCCCCTCTGGAGTGTGATACAACCTTGACTATAGCAGTTCAGTTTCAGCAGCCTTCATGCGCTGCTCTGCTGGATTTGAGAGACTCTGCATCTTTCGTCCGTCTCTGCTTCTCTGACCTTGTGTGTTCTAGATAGTCATTGACTTTAGTTAGTGATAGATTGGAAGATCAGGCTGCCTGGGAGAATGGGCGGCCGTGGGTGGGTGCGTGTATGCATGTGTGACCTCAGATGCCGGACGGGAGAGTCTGCAGTTCACCGCTGAAGGAGACTGAGCATGCAGAGGTTTGTGGAGGCAGATTACTACGAGCTGGACTGGTATTATGAAGAGTGTGCTGACGGTAAGACTGCAGAGATCAAACCCCGTTTGCTACCAGTATAGAGAGAGGGAGGGGGTGGAGGAATAGACTACCCATGAGAACGATGGGTTAACACTTTAGGAAAGTTGTCTTGTAACATGGGTTGCCAGGGTGAGATTATGAAAGAACAATAAAGTAAAGTATAGATTTTGAAATAGACTGTAGAATGGTGACTCTATCATCTCTAAGAGTCTGAGATTGGAGACACCATGTTGCATCAGAATCAGCACCATTTTACATTTCATCAGATGACAGTGACACTTTGGAATAGCTTTCACTTACAAGTCATTAACTCAATAAAGGATTAGTTCGCACAAAAAGGAAATTCTTCTGAAATATCTTTTCCTTATATCTTTTAAACCATTAGGACTTTATTTCTTCCTTGGAACACAAAAGACATTATGAAGAATGCTAAGGCTGTTCTTTTTCTATACATTGAAAGTGAATGGTGACTGAAGTTGTCAGTCTCTAAAGGTCTGTTCTCATCAAGGACAAAAACTATAAAGAGAAAGTTTTCAAAATCATTCTAAATTTAGGAAAACAGTTCACACCACAATTACAATGATACAGTTTCCTACCTATTTTTGTACTTTTTTTTAACACTAAAACATTGACAGCCAGTCCCTGACAGAATTTAAATTTAAAGGGCCCGCACATTTAAAATGAGAAACTTCAGTGCACAAGCTTAGAATGAACATTATTGCCTTGGTGTGGATGTTAATATAGTTAGCATTATATTAATATTATTATTATATGTGACCCTGTACCACAAAACCAGTCACATCATCTGAAAGCTGAATAAATATGCTTTCTATTGATATATGGTTTGTTGGGACATGACAATATTTGGTCGAGATAGAAAATCTGGAATCTGGGGGTGAAAAAATCCAAATATTGAGAAAATCACCTTTAAAGTTGTCCAAATGAAGTCCTTAGTATAGCATATTACTCACAAAAATAAAGTTTAGATATATTTACGATAGGAAATTTACAAAATATCTTCATGGAACATGATTTTTACTTCACATCCTAATGATTTTTGACATAAAAGAAAAATGGCTCATTTTGACCCATACAATGTATTTTTGGCTATTACTACAAATGTTCTTGTGCTACTTAAGACCAGGATCTAGGGTCACATATATTATTACAGTTAGTGTGAACAAGTTTACAGTATCTCATTTTGGGTTCCACAGAAGAAAGAATCTCACAGGCGTTAGAACAGAATTTTGGGCTGTGATCATGATCTGTGCCTGTTTATGTTTTATTGAGATGGCTGATCACAGGTCTGTCATACTATAGGTCTGTTCTTGTTATATTGCACCTTTGAATTGGGAATGTTATATAACCCTCCACATAAACATGCATTGTTCGGATTCCTGTTTCACTGCTGTGTTTTTATTTCTGTGGGGGATGCAAATTCAGATGTTGAGAAATCAAGAACAGAAAAAACATCCCGCTATGAGAGAGGTGAGCTATTTTAATCTATTTTATAAAGACGTGAGCAGATAAGCAGTGTGGAGGTGTTGAATGAAGGCTTACATGTTTTCAAACACATCAGTATTAAAATCCCTCAGGCCGACAGTGTGAAAGAGTATTAACTGTCCGACATGAACAGACAGATTGAATGAACGTAATGAATCACTGACCAGATAAGAACTGATGGTGTTGATCTTGCTGGCTGTCATTTAGCCCATGACTGATGTTTTATTGAACCAAACATACTTCATCATAACATCTAAATGTCTTATTATCTTTGATGCTGAACCAATCGATCAGTTGAGGATTATTATAGCAGAATATTAGTGCTATTTTTAGATGACTCGTTGAATATTAAATATGAATATTTTTTCAAACCACATCCATTTTATTACATAAACTATTTGTTGAATGGGTCGTGTAACTTTGTCGCATTCAGTTTAGCCAAGTAATAGTTCTTTTTATTCTTTAGAAATCTGCAGGGACTCTGTTCTTTGCGGATGTGTACTGGAAGTTGAGTTTGGGCACATGCGCAGTTACGTTTGTTTACGTTGTTGCTTTGAACCCGATACTAGTTCTCTTCACCTGGACTGTATTTTTTGTTTTGTTTTGTTTTTTGTTGACCCACATTCTGTGTTGTGGTTTAGGTATGCCACACAGCATATTGATTACTACAGCGGTGGAGCTGAAGGCAGCACACACTCACACTTACACCCAGATTTGTTTCACTACGCTATCTCATAGACTTCCATTTCATTCCAGACTACTGACTATAACCATAAGAATAAAGTTGTTCTAAATATAAAGCGATAGGTCACTAAAAAATTCAAATTCTGTCATCATTTACTCATCCTCTTGTCATTCTAAACCTTTTCAACTTTCTTCTTCAGAACACAAAAGAGGATATTTTGAAGAATATTGGTAACCAAACGGCATTGGCCCCCATTGACTTCTATTGTCTGAACACAAAAAACACATCTCTTAAAATATATTTTGTGTTACAAAGAAGAAAGAGAGTCACACATGTTTTGAATTTGAATATTGAAATTTTATTTTTGGGTGGACTATTCTTTTAAGGAAATAGTGAAGTCTACACAATAACTGTCACAAGATACATAGAAACAATATTGTTGGGGGTCACTTTTAGAACGATTTTGTTTCCAGCTTATGAAATCATTAACAGTCAATCAAAATCTATTAGAATTTAAAGGGCTCACACATTTAAAACGTAAAACTGTAGCACACAAACTTAAAATAAATGTAAAGTTAGCATCTGTTGGTGTGGACGCTAATGTAGTTATTGATATAGTTATCATGTTTGTAAGGCCATTTTTATTTGAAATTTGTTCCTGAAAAATAGCCAAATAATACATACACACACTGCTGCTCATTCACTTTCTACTCCTGTTAGCCTCTTTTGCATTTCATATCCCCATTCTCTATTTTGAGTTTTCCCAGCACTTCACCATGTGACCTTTTTCTGCCGTCTTTTCTTGCTTTTCCCTTCACAATAGCGCTAAAGCACAAAGACTCAGCCATGGTTAAATTCCCACAAAAGAGAAAACCCGCCTCCCTCACGGCCACATCCACTGGGCCGCCCCATTCCAGTCCCTCTTATGTTGTGTTTCCATAGGAATGAAGGTTGCCAACAGACCACATAAACAGGAAGTTCTGCAGCGCAACAATGATAATTGTGTTAGGATCTTAAGCCATTTGCATTCTGTCAAGGTGGCGAGTAAAATGATTGATGACACAACAAACCCAGACTTATTGTGGGCATATGAATAATGTGACATCGATCAAACTTCTCTTATCAGTTTAGGGTGTTGGAGTTTAAAGTTTCATCTACAATATGAGAAAAGACTGTTTGGCTCTTAGTTGTGTTACAAATATACTATACTTATTTAAATATACTAAAATATGACAAAATAAATTAAATATAGTAAATTAAAATGAATCATTATTTATAATTTTAATATATTTATTAATTTAGTTCAATAAAATGTGTTTTATTCATTTTAACTTTTTTATGAAACGGAAGGAACATAACCTAAACATGTTTTTTGACATTAACCCAAAATTAAAAATCTAATAATATCTATCGTATTTTAGTAACAGGTGTGTCTTCCTCTGACCTATGTCATTTTGTGTTCATCCATTTAGTTTGTTTTATTGTCCCTGCTGTGACAAAAGTCCTATACTGTTTGTCTTCTGCATGACTATTTCTATCAGGAAATATGTACAGGTACAGGCTCCGCCCACTCAACAGGTGTATTCAAACACAACTCTGACACGCCTTGACAGGTTTCCATGGTGCGTCAGTGGAATGTACCATTCTATCTTCTGCAGTAGGGGGCGGATTTACTATTTGGTTAAAAAATAAAATAAACAATAACTTTTAAATGATTCATTTGAGTTTATATTGTTTAGTTCATATTTTTTAGTTCAAGTTGATCATCAAACTTGTAATAATATTGTCATTTTCTTTTAATTCACCCTACACTGCTGTGAGTGGTAGTGGCCGGGCGCAGTGTCAGCATTCGGGCAGGTGTGTATCAGACGGTATCTGATCTGTCAGATAGGGTTTAACATCCACCCATCATCACAGTGTCACTCATGGCTCTGTACCTGAGACGGCTGAGCCTGGCTGGGCTTCACTAGCCCAGTGACAGCATGGCACTGCCTCTTGATCGCTCAAATGAGGAGTACTTTGAATATGACTCTTCTTCTGAAATACTGGAAATATCAGCATTATCGTACTTTGGCTCAAACAATGATGACGATGATAAAGATGTGGCGGCGTATACGCTGGAGGAAGGTACGGTACCTGTGCCTAGTGATCTAAAGAGTGTTATTGTTAAATTAAGCAGCAACACTTACGTGCTTAATGAATATTTATGAAAAATCTTCACATGTTTTTTGTAATACAGTATGCTTAACTGATGACAACATCTACTGCATTTAGGACATTTATATATATATATATACACAACTCAGATTTATCTTCAGCTATTGTTGGATTCAAGTTATAAAGTTGCTTTGCCACAATCTTATCGCTTTTTTAAAGTTAAACTTATCGGTCAGAACACACTGCCAGAAAAGTGTGTTAGTGACATGAGAACAGTAGATTTTTGTTTTTACATTATTAATCTTACACTTACAGATAGAAGTATTCAAATTTTGTAAATGTGTATAATTGATGTCGTGCTGCTTGGATTTTTTGTAAATGCTGAAATGCTTTGAGACCGAACACAGCTGATCATATCAACACTACACGGCCCATCCTTACAATAAAACACGCATACCAGCCTACATTACAAACATGCCATTGAATAACTGTCATACTAACTAAACATGATTCAGTTCTCATTAAAGATTATGACGTGCTGTTTACATTTATTGTAACTGTAGAAAGCTTTGTGACAAACAACAAATACTAACATATCACACATTATAACACATGCTAAAGCCCATCCTCACATTGCTATGCATATCTGCATGCATTGCTTTTATATGATTGCCAAAGGGACAGTTCACCCAAAAACAAAAGTTCTGTCATCATTTATTCCCCCTCTTGACATTTTAAACCTGTATGACTTTCTTTCTTCTGCCGAACACAAAAGAAGATGAAGAATGTTGGTAAACAAAAAACTTTGGTCCCCATTGACTTATATTGTATGAACACAAAACGAATGCAAGTCAATGGAGACCAAAGGTTTTCGTTTACCAACATTCTTCAAAATATCTTCTTGTGTGTTTTGCAGAAGAAAGAAAATCATACAGGTTTGAAATGCCGAGAGGGTGAATAAATGATGACCGAATTTATATTTTTGGGTGAACTGTCCCTTTAAGCCTATTGTATTAATCTGTATGCACTTTTCACTCCTCTTTTTGTTTTTTTAATAATTTTCTTTATGAGAACTCAAATTATAAAAACAAGTCATCTGTAAGACCAAGTGAGCTTGTACTCTACATAAAATATATAGTCAACTGCAGGCCATTGATATAACAGATGCCAAGTTTATTATAAAGCAATAAATATACATTTGTTTATCCTAACAATTTATAATACAGTAGTTCATACAGACTTTATTAAACGCACTACTAAGAGTCCTGATGTTTATTTCAGTGACCGTACAAATTATGTGTTCATGACTCCTGTGGGATTTTATTTCCGTACAACAGAAGTCACCTTTATTAATACACCGAACAAGACATGTGGGAGATTGTAATGCCTGGCTGGCTTCTTTGTGTCCAGTTTACACTGTGTACGGTTGCTCTGAGTTTGTTGTGTTGATCGGTGTTGAGTGTCATGGTGCTGCGGATCATTGAAGTGCGTATGTAGTCATGCTGCAGAACAGAATCATTTGTGAATTGTGTTGTACTGGGAGCTTAGACCAGCAGTTGTTAATAGTCTATCTTACTCTTAGTGTTTATCCATGTGAGAAATAATCAGTAAGCATGTTTGTTAATTAATGTTTTCCTGCTTTCCTGTAGCTCAGTGGTTAGAGCAACACCAAGGTCATGGGTTTGATCCCAGGGATTGCACATATCCAGAAACAAATGTATACTGTATAATGCAATGTAAGTCACTTTGGATAAATGTAATGTAAATGTAATGTGTGATTGCTCACCGTTGAACTTTAAAAAGTGCTTAACATTATGTCATTGTCTGTGGTGTGAAACATCTGTTTTATACAATGCTGTTCTGAGACGTCTCATTCTTCATTATTGCTATCTTATAGATTATTCAAAGTAACCAGCATTTGCTTACATTACAGATCTACATTTTAAAGTTTTTCATTTTTTTTTATCTTAAAGGCATAGTTCACTCAAAAAGAACACATATTTTGAAGAATGTTGGTAACCAAACAACTTTGGCCACCATTGACTTCCACACAAAGCCACTGAGACATTTCTCAAAATATCTTCTTTAGTGTTACACAGAAGAAAGAGTTTTGAACAACATGAAAGTATACAAGTATTAAGTAATAAAAGGCATTTGGGTAAATTATAGAGGGTTTTCACGACGCATCATCAATCCGGAAGTCGGCCATGTTGGAGGCACTGAACGTAAACAATCCTATTGAACCGAATGGAAATTGCACATTTTGCTGGGGAGAAATGATTCTTCTTTAGAAATAACTGTGAAAATAAAGCTCTTTAATGTAAGTCGATCACACCCTAGAATCGCTATGGCCATATACAGTAAGATTGTATACATTCGGTGCCTCCAACATGGCCGACTTCCGTATTGATGGCACATTGTAAAAACCAACTTCTTTTTTAGTTGGTTTATTCTGTGATATTTTTTATGTTAAGGGAGTTCACTTGTTGAGGGCGTTACAGTTTTTTCACAATCTAACCAACCTATTTGTTACATGAAAATGTATTTTTGTAAAGGAATTCACACATAGACAAGTTTTAAATGTTAGTTTTACATTTGATATGTTTACTTTGGATCAAAAGGTTTTTAAGATCTTGAGAAAGCACAGCTTGAGACTTGAGTGTCTAAACATCAGACTGAAATAGTAAATACAAGATGGTCTGTAAACATTGCTTTGAAACACTTTTAAATTCCTTATTCTGCTCATATATATTTGTTTATATCAGGAATTGAAATATTATGTATCAGCACTATTGTAATGTGTAACGGTTATATAACACTGTATGTGTTTGATTCTGTTTAATGGTTTATTTATTAATTATAGGCTATTGTTGAATATGTTCAGACTTTGCTCTGTTTTCATATGTGACCGGGGCAACATTTGCTCTTAGTTTCATGCCAATTCATGAATCACATTGTGGCTGTACTTTGAAATGTATTGGGTGGCTTCAGTAAGATATCAAGTTGACTAACAATCCAGATTGTGAAATGAAGACTTGAGTTGAACCTGATGACAGTACCAGTGAACAACCTAAAGAAATGTCCAGCTGTCTGTACTGATATTATTGAAGAAATAACATTGAATATTGTTATTGCTTTTGGTTTCTGTGTGGGTTATACAGTAGCTGGTTGGTGTTGATGGCTGCTCAACAGGTGCACAGAGCATGCGCTCGCTCTCTTGGTGTGACGCAGATGAAAATATCTGATTTGCATTTGATTTCACATGTTTCTAGTTACATAATATTTCTGTATACATGAGTAGTTTAAAACATTATCATGTTCTTCAGTGTCATAGTTGCATTTATTAGGTAAAATGCAGTGTTTGTTGTGCATAATTGAAGCATTTATGGTCTGTTTGTGTCAATGTTAAAATATGTCCTCCATACATACAGTTTTAGTGGATATACGTGTCTGGCCCGAAGTTAACTTCCAGTCTGTGTTTGTTGATGGTTCTAGTGGCTAATAATATAGTGATTTTTTACCAATACAGATGCAGAAGAGGTTCAAGAGCTTTATTCTTATTACACTGTATCCATACGCCCTGCAATAAACAAACAATATCAATAGATCATTGCAAAGTAAATGTAACAGGTGTGTGTGTCTTAAATCACATTGACGTGGTGTAAATGGGACTTATACACTTTCCCTATCTGTTTGTCGTTGTTGCTTGTTATTCATTGACCGGTACATGTTGTTTTTGCTTTCCGGATTAATGTTTAATGAACTCTACAATAACAAGCATTGAAACTTATGTTTGTGTGTTTCTCTGTTTCCACAGTTCTGTGTGCCGAACGCGTGGGCCAGATGACTAAAACATATAATGACATAGACGCTGTGACACGTCTCTTGGAAGAGGTGAGCTGTGGAAGTGGGTGGATGGGTCAGTGGCTGTTTAAACATAATAAGTTTCTCATGTTGTGATCTAGATTTAAAAATGTATCAGAATACATATTTTTATTAGTAATATTGTCTTGTACTGTGTGATGTTTTGTTTATTTTAGAGATTAATTATTTGTGACCCTGGATCACAAAACCTTAAGTAGCATGAGAACATTTGTATTAAAAGCCAAGGGTCAAAATGAAACCATTAGGATATTAAGTAAAGATCATATTGCATAAAGATATTTTGTAAATTTCCTACTGTAAATATATCAAAACGTTATTTTTGTGAGTGGATGCAGTAAATTCGCTAACAAAACTGGCCACGTCTGCAAACTTCACTCTCTACTGCCGTTCTTTAAGAATTCAGATCTTTAAAATCTAGTTTTGTTGTCCGGGGTCACATTTATGATGTCTATTCTGGATCCAGGTTGATATTTTCTTTAATTTATTTATATTCTATTATTAAATATTGATGTATCATGTACCTAACCAGGTCGCAGATACCCTCATGAGCTGGAAATTAGCATAGACCAAACAAATGTTTGTCTTTCACGATTCATCCCTATTCAACAAACTGTTTATTTAATACACTTATTATACAATAAAATATTAATGTAAAATAATATTAATATAAATTAAATCAAATATAGTTATATTATTAGCCACTAGCAGACCGATCAACAAGCACAGTTTGTTGCGTTTGTCTGATGAAACCGTCCATAGTCAACCAGAACACTCAGAGGGGCTTTTTCCTCTGTGTCTGTTCAGAAAGAACGAGATCTGGAGTTGGCGGCACGTATTGGTCAGTCTCTGCTGAAAAAGAACAAAACTCTGAGCGAGAGAAACTCCTTCCTGGAGGAGCAGGTGGAGCACATACGAGAAGAGGTGGGAGACTGTTGTTTATTTTATTCCGCTTGATGTTTATGTCTTCAAAAATGCTAAGGGAGACTTCAGTTTTTATATGAAAGTCAAGCTACATTTATGTTCCAATAGAGGAACATTAATAAAGTATTTTCATCTTGATATATTCATATACAACTGAATGCAAAGTATTGTACATGTGCTGTGAAATATCATGACAACGTGTGAGGACATTTTACTCTCTATAAAAAAGTTTCATCATTTGGCCAAATATTGTTTTTAAATATAATTCAGTGCATGTTTTCTGTGAGGTTTCTAGGGTATAGAAAATATTGCTAGCCGGATACAGTCTGAGAAATGTCCTCACTAATATAAAGAAACAAACGTGTGTGTAGGTGTCTCAGTTGCGTCATGACCTGTCGATGAAGGATGAGCTCTTGCAGTTCTACACCAGTGCAGCTGAAGAGAGTGATGGAGATTCAGCTTCTACAACACCGTATGTTTCATTTCGCTCATGTCCTTATCCCTTGGTTAACCGTAGATGCTTAAGAGGAAAGTGTGTATGGTTTGCATGGATGTAATGTCTAATATTTTAGACTTAATTGTTGCTGTTGGTTCATTCAATGGTGGTTGACTGACTATGATTTTTTTTATGCAGTATTCGTCGAAATGACTCGTCTCTCACTGTGCCAAATTATCTCCCTCTGGATTCACTGCAGAAGAAACTCAAAGACCTGGAGGAAGAAAACATCAGCCTCCGATCAGAGGTGAGGTCTGAACTAAGACCAGCGAATAGATTCCGGTTTGAATGCCAATATTCTGACCACTTCAGTCTCTACCTTAGATGCCACACCCACTGATCAGTCCCGGTCCAATCACTGATCAACCGTTGCAAAATACTTAATCTAACAAACTAATGTGCTTAAACTAGGAGTCTAGTTTTAAGTCATGTTTACAAAGCATTAGATTGATAGGGTTTTAGAAATAATATGTGGATTTTGACAACTTAGTTTTGGAACTAAGAAGCAAGTTTATGATATTTCCACAGGTAGAAAAGAATATTGCACTTTATAAAATAATCAACTTTTTGCTTTTGGACAGGCAGAAATTAAGTCGCCCTAAATAAAAAAACTGTGCTTGGTTGCGTCACTTGTCAGTCAAATGGCCTCATATTCTGGGCGGTTCTTAGCTAGAATAAGCTTTAGTGAGTCACTATCGGAAAGCTGTTATTCTGTCAGTACATATGCAGTATTCAATATCAGATATGTTGAAGACAAACACAGTATACCAACTTCATTCTCTGGTAAAAGACATTTGACTGTTATCTGTTCTCTTCAGTAAAATAAGCGGCGAGTTAAACGGTTATAAAACGCTTATGGTTATATTAAAATATGTAATAAACCAACTAACAATTTAATACTTTTTGATAGTAAAATATTTGACATGAGAAGGAGCAGACTATATATACACATGCAGGGTTGTACGTATAGGAGAAAGATAATATTTAAATAAACATGTACAGTACCAGTAGCAGTTTAGATACACATGATACAATGTTTCTAATGATCTGCTGTATATTTCAATGTTTGAAAAATATAAATGTGTCAACATATTAATTTCATTGATTAGAAAAAAAAAAATATATATATATATATATATATATATATATGGATTAATTGGACATTTACATTTACATTAGTATGTCATTACAAGACACTTGACATTGCTTGAAAGCTTACTTCCCAATAACAATGTTTATAATAATAATATTTGCATTATAAAGTGCATTGAACCATAAAATTCACCGTTTTAGGCAGATTAAGCAGCTCTCTCTTTCCCACTGTAGCTTAGGGCTCCTCTCACTGAAACTTTAGATCTGAAATGACGTACGTGTGGCATTTGACCCCGGCACAGGAGTGGAATTCCATGCCTCGCTACTATAAAGTCAACATCCACACCCACACGAGACCTATTCACAGCAACATTTTTAGAAACTTCAGTAACAATGGATGAACCAAAAAAATAGCCGAAAAAGCCGAATGTAACATCTCTCACATGTCAACCTCATTAAATAAGATCATGAAATGAATACAGCTTGACCCAAGACAACTCATATAATAGTGTTAGATGGCGTCTTCACAGTTTTGTATGTTCTGTAGATTTGTTTGTATTGTTCTTAAACACAGACACTTTTTCTGTCTCCAACAAGAGCAGCTTTGTAAAACTATGCCTCCATTGTTTGACCAGATTATTCATGAATGTGTGTGTGTTTGTAGGCGAATCACCTGGAGACAGAGACCATCTCGTATGAAGAGAAGGAACAACAGCTTGTAAATGACTGTGTTAAAGAGCTCAGTGAGTATCTATATCCTCATCTGACAGCACTTCTGATCAACGCTCACATTCCCTCCACATGTAAACTGATATTACTCCCTATTATCCATTCTGCACTGACTCAATTCATATAAGCTTGTCTATTCATGTGTCTTCTTGTTCCACGCTGTAGTATAACAATGCAGACAGTATTGACATGAATTTCAATAATAAAACAGATGACTTCATCTTTATTTAGTGTAATATCAATCTATGGCTCTATTAGGGATATTACCACATATTTCATGTATACCACAAACATGTATTTTACAGGAGATGCTAACTTCCAGATCTCCACCATCGCGGAGGAGTTGGCGAAGAAAACAGATGACGCCTCCCGGCAGCAAGAGGAGATCACGCACCTTCTCTCTCAGATCGTGGATCTGCAGAAAAAAGCCAAATCTGTGAGTCGATTGTTACTGTAGACGGTTTCTAAAGCAACAACATAAACCGATGTTGCGCATGCAAGCTTTTGTGGCCCAGAGATGATTTCTGATAACAAGCAAAAGAAATAAACGACATTAACTTGCAAGTTAAAAGTCTAGTCAGTATTATTTTGGGTTACCAGTAGAAGAACCCTTACTTTGCTAAACTTAAATGTGACAAAGTTACACAACCCATTCAACAAATTGTTATTTAATTAATTTAATATACAATACAATTCAACAAATTGTTTATTTTATACAATTATTACAAATGAATATACGTTAATATTATTAAATTAAATCAAATATAAATAGTTAATTATTAGCCACTAGCTAGGCTGATCAACAAACACAGACCAGAAGTTAACTTTTTGCCAGGCGTGTGCGTCCAATGAAACTGTCTATATATATATATATATGTATATATATATGTATATCTTGGTTATACTACATGAGTTACAATATAAGAAACTCAGTATATTAATGTGTAATGTTTGTTGTTTATCAGTATGCACTTGAAAATGAAGAGCTCACTCAGCATCTGGGAGCTGCTAAAGATGCTCAAAGAGCCCTAACAACAGAGGTAAAATGCACACAACAACTGTCTCTGTTTAGACTACATACACAAAATCACTTTAACTTAATGGCTTCATGTAACAATGAAGGGCAGATATGGGTGTGTATTGTTTGGATTGTACTGTTGTTTCACCTGCTCTCTGTATTCTCATGTTGTTCTGATTCTCTCCAGCTGAGGGAGTTGGAGGACAAGTATGCTGAGTGTATGGAGATGCTTCATGAAGCTCAGGAGGAACTCAAGAACTTCAGGAATATAACGCTGCCTCACAGTACGCCACGACGATTCCATTCGCTCGGCCTTTTTCCCTTGGTGAGAGACAAACAGTGAGACTATTCCAGCACATGGAAAAATAATAAATAATGAAAATTAGGATACTTACCATTGCAATAAACGTTCTTTATGCACAAACCATCCATAGATTTCATTTGCAGAACACACTGTAGGGGACATTTTATAGAGTGCTGTGTATCCCACAATGCAATGTACTTAATCTTTCATTTGCACAATTTTTTTTTTAACATTGTAGTGTTTGATACTGTTTTTACATATGCTTGGAGTTTTGGAATATCGTACAGCAAGCAGTAATGCACCGTAGTTTTTTTTGTGAACATTGCCGTTATTTGTGGGTGACTATAAATAGAAGAACATGAGTATAACAGTAAATATGTGATACAGGAATACACACGTATCATTCTTATCTCACTGGCTAACCGTGTCTGTTTGTAACAGGACTCTTTAGCTGCTGAAATTGAAGGTACAATGCGGAAGGAGATCCAGATGTCTGATCCAGAGGTAGAAGAGCAAAGGTGTGTCTGTGTGTCATTTCCTGTAACAAATGATAGGTCCGAGGTCATTAGGAGTAATAGAAATATTTGCAATCTATTCATCACACGTTTTTACCTCTATATATTTTCGCTTTCTCCAGGTTACACCCAAAGCGTGTCTTTCAGACAGTACGTAATGTCAACAAGTCGGTTCGACAGCGCTCCATGGGCCCCTCCCCCCTGAACATCCCAGGGTCCAATCAGACGTCCTGTATGAACTCCAGGAGATCCAGCTGTCTGAGCACGCCCAGATCGAGCATGTACGGAGGAGACGGAAGCGAAATGGACAACCGAACCAGCAGTCTACTGCTGGACACCCAATCACTTGATGGGTGAGAGCTTTCTCATGTAAATTGATGTATACTTCTTGTCAAGTATAAAAGTAGTTTGAGACCACAGAGCCTCATTTTGTTGTTCCTTCTAATATTTGTGCCCAGCTCCGATGATTCCAACAGAAGGCCTGGCACACCTGGCACCCCCGGGTCCCGTGACCTGGAGGCGGCGCTGCGTCGTCTTTCCCTCCGGCGAGACAACTACCTGTGCGAGCGGCGCTTTTTCGAGGAGGAGAGAGAGCGCAAACTCTTGGCGCTGGCGGAGGAAAAGAACCAGTCGTATGAGGAGCGAGACTGTGGAAGTGGCAGTGAAGACGGTGGTCCTTTAACTCCAGCAGAGAGCATCATGTCTCTGGGAACCCTGCACTCGGTTTATTCCATCTACAGCTCCCGGTCGTACCTGCCCGAGAAGCTTCAGATCGTCAAACCTTTGGAAGGTGAACGAGTCAAATCCCGCCCTTTCCCTTTCTTACTGATAGATGCCCTGTGGACGCTAATGCACCACAGCGCTGAGGACCTGGCCACACCGCACTCCTTCTATTTCAGACACGCACAACCTCGCTGCTTGTTTGAGATTTAGATGCGCACACACATGCAGTAGAAACGGTCATAAAGGGCTTAATGTTAAGCTCAAAAGCCACAAGCCCAATAATATATTTTAATTTTGCTATCTGACGAATTTAATTAAATCTGTGAATAGAACTTTGCACAAGCAGAATGACCCACAATGCACTTTTTTGGTAGAAACTCTTAATCCAGTATGGTGTTCCCTATTGACTAATGAAGTCATAAAGCATTCTTATTGTCTTCATTTCTGTTTTTTGTAGGTAATGCAGTAAAATATTTAAGAATCCTTAAGTAATGGGGGGGTTTGTATACACCTCTCTAGTGCCCCCTGCTGGTCATAGTGAATGACTTCACTGGCACAGTATCATTAATACTAAATATGTGGGGGAAGCTAAGAATCCCTATAAGCATGTGATGTTATTTACCATAGTATATTTACCTAAACCTGTTTTTTCCTCATGTTTTCATTTTTTCCTACCATCTTTCTTGTCAATGTGTTGTTTTCTAGTTGCGTTTGTTTTTTCCTTTTCTGCGTGTTTATAGCTCTGTAATAAACACAACTTTAATTTTCCCTTCCTTTTCTCTTTCTTTATTCTATTCATAACACATTACACATTTAATCTTAAACTAGCAGGTAATAATGTGGGCACATGTTAGTTATTTTATATCATAAGAAAACTAGGATTTATATCAAAAATATTAATGTATTTTTAAATGTTCAATTGCTCAGCATACATGAGAACATCTTTATTAATATATATATATATATATATATATATATATATATAATTAAACTTTAAGATAGGAACATTTTATCATTCAATTATAATGACAATTAATTTAACCATGAATATGATCATGATCCATGTCATTATATTAAAAACATAATAATAATAATAAATACCCACCAGCTGACCATGCATCACTAAAATGAGCATTTTATTACTAATTTCTTTCAGCCTGGAATCGTAATGCACTATAGCAATAAAGTCACATATAAATGCCATGACACATTTTAAATACTGAATTTACTTCAAAGTTCCCTTGAATATTAACAGATATTCTTTTTGAATTGAGCTCCACAACATTGTTTTTGTCTGTGATCTAATCTCTCCTTTTCTCCCCTCAGGTTCAGCCACTTTGCACGCATGGCAGCAGTTAGCCCAGCCCCACTTGGGCGGCATCCTCGACACCCGGCCGGGCGTAGTGACCAAGGGCTTCCGTCCGATGGATCTGGACCTGGAGGAGGTGTTCCAGTTCACCGACCTGGAGGAAGACGATCCAGGACAGCATTCCCTATCCGGCACCTCTACCTCTAACCTGGGCTCTCTGCCGTGCTCGCCTGCTTCCCGACGACCACGTGCCGACAATTCCAACCGCCATGAGGAGCATCTCAGAGAGAACGGAGGGACCCCTGGTGTGGGGCCAGACCGAGGGAAGGCAGAAGATGAGGAGGTCTCATCTGGTGAGAGACCATCGTAACCCCACTAACAGACACTGGAAGGGGTTGGGATGAAAAAACCCAGTAAAAACAGATCGCTGCACCAGTGGAGTACCCACAATCCCCTGCTGTTTGTGTGCAGCCTGTGAGGGTCTGGGATGAGCTGGTTCTCTCCCTGTTCAGCTGCAGATTGCACACATCAACCACTACCTCACCTGTGACGACAGCTGCCTTGTTGTTTTGAGTATAGACTTTTATTTAACCATTTTACCATCATTCTGCCTAAAAATCATCTCTCTTGTTCCTCACATATGCTGAGAAATGAGAATAGAGTGGAAATGAGTTTATAGAGAATCAAGTTTATAAAGGCCATATATGTGACCTACTCATACTTGAGTTTATACCTATAAGAGGCCCGGTACTAGGTTGACTCGACTGGGGCAAAATCATATATTCTGGTTGGGCAATTTTAGTATCATAGTTCATTGCAAGCATAATTTAAAATGTATCATTTTATAATCTCTCTCCTGACCCATAGAGTTGTTTTTGAGTAATATTCATTATTCTCATATTGTTACTTTATACCAACTTTTTTAAAAGTGGACTTTATTCTCATTCTCAGTACTCATGAAATTCATGCTTAAGTTTCTTTTTTCATTTCTTAATTCCTATAACTCTCTTCTTACCTGCATTTCCAGAATTATATCTTGAAGGGATAGTTCAGAGGCAAACTAAAATGACAGCATGTTTTACTCACCGTCAAGGCATCTTAGGTGTATATGACTTTCTTCTTTCAGATGAATACAGTCAGAGTTATAATACCATTTATCCTTTTTCTTTCAAGCGGTAGAGAGGAAGTGAATAGTAAATGTGCGAGTCCTGTTGGGGAACAGACGCTTGCGTCACTGAGAAAAGAGTCACATTCACATTCACACCACACAAACTTACTTCAGAGTCAGGCCTGACAGATACATTATCCAGTGCTAATCCAGAGCTAAATGATCTGCTGTTTTCTTGCTCACACATACAGGATATGCTAGGAACTTAAAGAGATAGTGTTCCTGAATATTGCTCATAGAATTTTCCTGAAAAGTCTGTTATCTGATTCCTAAACCATATGACTTTGCTTCAGCATAAAAGGTCCATATGACTCTATTCCCTAAAATGAAAGTGAATATGGAGTTTGTCCAAAATAGAAAATTGATATACAGAAATACAGTTTGAATACAAAACCAAACACTATTATGTCAGTGTTGTTCGGTTTATATAAGTGAATTTTTAGTGAAAAACTACAATTTACCATTTTCTTCAATATGAAAATGAAGTCATATGGGTTTGGAGCAATATAGGGGGAAATAAATTAATAATCATGCAGAAATTACATTTGAGATGCATTTAGCCCTTTGGAAGTCATAATACAAGCTGCTATATATCCTTTAATCTTGCTTGTCTTTAATAACAGATTTCATTATTCTCTGATTTGATCCTCTTTTCCCACTATTCTCTCCTGCTGTATGAATCTGTTTAAAACTGCATCAGGACAAAACACACATTCTTTTTATTTCATATCAAATCTCTGCCGGCACAGCAGTAGCTTGCAGTAAGTGACATTACATTACATGAAGTGTGATCAGAGCCTGAAGCAGTTTTAACTTTCCTGCTGTAGTTATATTAGTACGTTATGTTAGCGTGTGTTGTTGTGTGCTGACCTTTGTCTCTTCTCTCTCATTTTCCCCAGTGCATTTCCCTGGTAAATGTATGTCTCACACCAGCTCAACATACACCTTCACTACCTGCAGGATACTTCACCCTTCAGATGAGCTCACCAGAGTCACACCCAGGTACCGCTCTATCATCTTACATCAATACTGACATTTATTTGACTTTTGAGTTTGTTTTATTCTCTTTTTTCAAGAATCTTCGGAACGTTTTTGTTTAATTTGGCATATATTAAAGCAAACAAATAATACATCAGAAATTAAAGTCATGTGTGTAATGTCAAAACCTCATTATACCTAATAAATTCATATTATGCATATATGTTGGTTATTTTTTAAGTTTTCAATAAAAAAATATAATTATATATAATGGACTATTAGTCCATAAGGAGACAGATAGCTCATGTCTACAGTCAGTACAGTTGTGTGATTGGCTCTCTGCAGGTCATATGATGAGGATGAGGAAGCGGCTCTCTATCATGTTGTTCTGGTTAGGGGCACAGAACATGCTCACTAAACAGCGCCCCCTTGGGGTGAGGAGAAATAGCATGACAAGCCTGGTGCTGATAGGGAACTGACACGAGAGTGTTGCTATTCTCTAACCAAACTCAAATCACTCTAATACTGTTTGTGGAAAACTGCACTGACGTGACAGATTTATGTGTAAATAACTCAAACTGAAATGTATATTCTCATGAATCATATTTTTGTGGTGCATGAAAGTTAAGAATGCTAACAGAGTCAAGATCTAAAATGTTTCTAATCACACTGTGTAACAGATAAAGTCTCCATAAAATAAAAAATTACAATTTCTATTTTTTCATGGAATATTGCAGTGTTTATCATAAATAGTTTATTCATGTGGGTCATTCTTTTTTAAAAGTTGAAGTGCCTTCATAATCATAAACCTCTAGTGGCGGAAGTGGATAGGATTTTGTGGGGAATGTCAGTTGTTTCACTACACATAATGATATTTCATACGCAAAGTAACCTGCAGTTTTATGTTTTGCACAGAGATGCCGATAGAGAGGCAAAAGTTACGGTACAATATTACAGTTATTGTGGCTCAATGGCCCATTTACTTTTTGTGGCTACAAAACACAAATCTTAAACTTAGTCAAACTTGTATCTGACTAACCGTATTTCTCCAGTAAGGGGCCTTCCAGGATTTAGGATTGAATTACTGACCAAATAACCAATGCACGATTTGGCATGCTGCTTCTACAGTCAAATAATAGAATCTGATCAAATCTTTCTTTCTCAGCCTGTTGTCAGGTCCATCACTGGCCTCCTGCGTGATATCCAACAGCAGTCTGCGTTCAACCCCTGTGTCCACCCCCTGCACGCCTCGCCGGCTCAGCCTGGCCGAGAGCTTCACCAATCTTCGTGACTCTACCAAGACCACCAGTACCTCTCTGGGCCTAGTGCGCCTCCTACAGGACAGAGGTATATCTGCTGCTGTCTATAACCCTCACAGCTGGGACCGGGCGGATCGAGCACCTGCGTCAGACCCCTGCTCATCCACCACCCCTACTCACGTGGGCACAGACACCCTTCCCTCCACCCCTCCTAATTCCCCCAGCAAATCCAAACCCACCAGTCCCGTCTTACCTGTAGACTACAGCCCCTCAGACCCCCCCTACGAAACGTTCCTGGCTTCACGGCCGGCCAGCTCCATCCTTAAGGAGGTGCGCGAGGCGGATGAAAGGGCTCGATCAGAATCGCAGTGTCAGACTGAGGTTAGTGTGCAGAACCTGCGGCTGGTGGACAAGGTGAAGAGGTTTAACCTGGCTTCCAGAACTCTTACCCCAAGGTCCGTGGTGGGGATGGGAGGGCCGGGACCACCGTTTGGGGCCCACGGTGTGGTGACCTCCCCCATAGCGGGACTGCCAGTGCTGAACTCAGGGATGAGAAGAAACCGCAGTTACCCAGCTATGGTCGGGGCTAGTATGGCTATGAAGGGCCCTGGGCCTCCTAGTGAGGATCTGCTGTTGGCGCCTGGCCGACATAGACAAACTAGCCTCAATGAAAAGTGAATATTGCCTCTCTGTCACCCCCCCCCCTTCAACAGTATATCATCCTTGTGACAACTTAACAGTGCCTGTTATGATGATGATGATGATAATTGTATAGATTATTTTGTTATAATGTTTTTTTCTTTGTTTGACCAACATTTACAGCACAACTCATTGGCCAGCGTCATCGTATATTTCAAGTCTTTTGTGTAGAAAACTGGCATTTTGCACTTGAATGCTGCAAGAAATGTAGCATATGAACAGAGTGGAAAATTCATGCACCTTGGTCAGGATCCTTTTCAATTTAAGCACTTTTTTATGTCGGAAACATCTCAAGGATAGGCAAGAGAATGCTTTTTTGTTATAAATCTGGTCTTCCTAGCCCAACAATTATTTTGCTTTGTGCTATTTCAAGATTGGTTAGCAAGAGCACTGATAGCACCTTAATGCTAATGCTAGCCTACAATGACACCTACAGCATTGGTCAGCCCCTTAATAGTACCATTAATCTATCAAATGTTTTTATTAAGTATGAATGCTGTTACAGAAGCCTTGCTTCATCTAATCCTGTCAAATTTTCAATGTCTAAAATGGGCTAATAATGCATATTATAGTGTAAATCAGAGTAACAGCTCAGTGATATGACTTTCAATAGAGGGCGCTGTTGACAATGTGGAGGTATTGTGCGCATTAGCACACCTCTATAATGGTTATCCTTTCAGACTTAGTTCTGACTGAAATACGACTATGTATGAAAAACTCCATTAGTACAGTCTGAAATCGAAACATAATCACGATGCTTTTAATGTCATTTTGTGCCAGACCAACATTATTTATTGAAGTGTTTAAGTGTGCGGATATATGACTTATTATGTGGAACTGCAGTATGAAAAACCTGACAGAAATTGCATAAGGATGTAAAACAAATGCTGTCTGACTGATGTGTGTCATATGTGACGGATATGAAGTGTGTACTGTAAGCTTTAAAGATTTCAAGGGTGCAATAGAAATTAAATCATAGTGCCTTTTTTCTTTTGTTTTTTTGACAGACGTCATCATTATAGTTTTGTCTGCTACAATATGCATTGGCATAAACACTGTGTTGCGTGTTGACTTCCTAACGGTTTAAACCTAGTTGACAATGCAGATATAGGATGTCAAATTTGAAGGACATATTACATTTGATGTATTGTTGAGGAAGCACATACTGCATGAGACCTGCGTGTTTCTTTCAGTTGAAGCAACTGGGATTTGTCAGGTGAAAGTGTGCGTGTTTGTATTTAATCATACCTTGACATTTGTTGAACGTGTTTGAGAACCGCAGCGGTTTCTGCCATGACTGAACATTGATTTCAATGGTGAGTTTATTTCATCAGATTACTGACAGGATGTTTTTATTGTATATTGTAAATGGTAAATATGCAAAGAACATTTAAAGATGCTAACTTTTTTATAAAAACCAAAAAAACTTGAACTTAGAAAAATTAGAAAATAAAAAAGTGATGACAGCTGTCCGAACGCTGGTTAAAATGTGGAGTTTTTGGTCATGAATTTCAGAAGCTCCTATTTACATCAATAAACCAGTTGAGATCATTTTGTGTCTTTTTCTATTCTTCCATTTGAAGTTTATTTGAACAAAATCAAGAGGCATTTTCTCTGTTTCAAATGCACTAGCATTGTTAAACACTAGAGGGCATGCTTCACCAACATCATGTCAACCTTTAGTGCAAGAAATCCTCAATTCAGCAACCAATTCAGTTCTTATTTATGGATTCGGTAGTGAGTGTACGTCTGACTTGTAGATACTGTCTTGCATTTAAGTCTAGCAAGTCACAATGTAACAGAAGCACTGCACGTGTCAAGAGATGTGCCAGAGATACACCAGTTGATGTTTCTGAATTTTTCATTGTATGAAGAAATAACCCGAGAAGGGCCCTTGTCTTTTTTTATTTTTTTGCAGATTTGTGTGATGTGAGGGGATGCTTGTGACCAGATCACTGCTGACTGATAAACACACAACTTGATACTGAAGAGCAGCAGTTATTTATTTATAATGTGATGATGTTTACATGACATTCTCTGGCTCAAGAGGGTCCATAGAAACTCTGCAGGTTATTGCAGATGCACAAGTATAAAACTGTATGTTATTGCAGAGTTGCTTTCAATGGCCCTGTTTTTTTACCCTTCTATTTTCGTTTTTAATAATAATGTTTAAAATTACTGTGTAGTTAGTACTGCAATGTAATTGACATGAGAAGACATGGCCTTGCCGAGATTTTCAACCTAGCATTCAAATGATATGGACATATAGTTTAACAAACCCTTTTACCTAAAGAATTAAACTTCAGTGCAACCTACCCTAATGAATCAACTAAATATATATCAAAAATTAATGCAATATATTGTGACTTTCCTGTAGCTCAGTGGCGCTAGCAACTCCAAGGTCATTGCACATACTCAGAAAAAAATTTATAGTATAATGCAATGTAAATCCGATAAAAGCGTCTCCCAAATGCATAAATGTAAATATATTACTAACAGCCGCATACATTTCAGTTGTGTCTGTTAAATTTTAACAAAATCAAACCTCAGGAAAGAAATAAAGTCATCCAACAGCATCAATGTGCAGCATGACAAAAACTGTGATAATGATCAAGGTTATCACATAAAAATGTATTTTCTTAAATATATTACAAATATTACTGTTGTATTGCTTAAAAGTGAATATAAGCTTGTTTTCTTTGCAGTATTTAAGGTCTGTAAAAATACAGAGCATCTTTTCTATTATTTTGACCTGTTTCTCCAGTTTTCATTTTCTGCAAATAAAAAACAATATTTTTGTTTGAAATTTAGGAGAAATATTGTTAGTAGTTCACAGAATAAAACAACAATGATAATTTTACCTAAACACATACACATAGTACATTCAGAAAAACTGAAAATGGTCTAAATTAAAATATGTGGAAAAAGGAGACGCCTTAGCAACCACATTGCATGCCCTGACATCCACCCATGACACAACAGTGCAGCGCTAGTATTCACTTTTTAAAGATAAATGCACATTTTGTCAATGATATGGAGCGTACCAATTAAAAAAATATGTTGTGTTTTGATTTTATGGGGACTATTAGTTTTTATTTATGAATTCTCATTTATATATTAATGGCTCATGTATGACCTACAAGACTTAATATTTACTACTGTCCATCTATTAGCTAACACTTGTACGTGTAGTTCTTTTAATCCACTGAGAGAAGTTACTTTGCCTGTTCTCAAAAATGTCAAAACAAACTCCTTAAGAACAGTCATTTGTGGAAAACACTTCAAAGATGCATTTGTTTGTAAGGAGGGGGTGAGAGGAAGAGAATTGACAAGTTGGCTCAGACAATGAGTCTACATTGCCAGAACACATTTAATTGCCCTGGCCGCAAACCTTTTCATGTTGTAGGCACTGTGTGTGCAAGCCCGCATTTATTGCTTCACTTTATATTGTCTAACAGGATGAAATCTCATTCACTGAAGCACACCTGTGGCATAATGGCCCTGTTTGTTGGTGCAGCCCTTCATTCGCTTATACTCATCTGCCTACGATTCATCCATTATGTGCAAACTCAAGTGTTTGCGTAATAAACCACAAAACATCGGCTCCCGTCTAACTGTCTGCACATGGTCTTGCTTCATTTCTCACCCGGTTTCCCGCTACAACAGAATCGGGTGTTATTGCCTGAACTGTAATTGGTCCCTCGGGCAACAGGAAGTGGATCGGCGTTGATGGCTGGTGCTGTAATGTTAGACGTTCAGCTTCGGGGGGAATAAAAGAGAAAGTGTCTGTAATAAGATCATTAACTGTAATCTGTGAGCTCGGTCCCTCAACACCACATAGATGGCGAGACTGAGCTGTTATGGGTTTTAGAGAAGATGGAGCACCGAAGCTACATGCTAACAAAAGCTGTTAGCTGACTCGGTTTTTAAATTTCAACGATATTTAATTGCCTAGATTTCATTTAGGTCTCTTTGAGGCTCGCTATAGCTACAAAAAACAGCATATATTTAAACCAACAATTAATGCATATATCAACTGGAATTTTGCAAAAACACTTTCGGGTTTCTTTCGCTTACAACACTCTACAAAGCTCCTCCCCCAGAAAATCGTCACTCTGTATTGATTGACAATCGGCCTTTGTCAGACACGTGGGTTTATTATGTGTGACGTCACCGAGGCGCCATTTTGTTGGTATAGCTGCATTAAGCAGTGAACTGAAAGTATACGGAACGGCACAGTAAAGACCAATTAAATCATCATACTGGAGAAACAAAATAGCCAAACAAGTCAAAACGATACCGAAATAATCTCATGAGAGATGTCAGGAACCGTAATTTATATAATTTGTCATAGATTAACATTAACAACACTGATCCATATTACCTGACTGCAAATAGTTGAGTGCCCCCGCATTGCTGCCTCCAACCTCGTATTTGAATATTAGCCTACTATCTTGTTTACAGTATAAAAACTTACATTTACTTATACTTAATTAGCCTATTTGTTTAACATTTGAACACAATTGAAAGAACACGTTTACAGAAATCCGTGACAGTTAACAAAGTTACTTAAATATTTTATTTACCTTTATGAAAATGTGAAAGCAAACACACAATGACAGAGATATATGTTGGCAAAAGTGATGTTTTGCGTCTCACCACTGCAACAAAGGCCATCCGACGCGTCTTTGTAAGTTCCGCTACAAGCTGTCCTAAATCTTCCTTCTAAGTGGTAAACTTAAAACATCTTTCCTGGTGGTAAAGCTTTTGACCGCTTCTATCGTGTGTCCTAGTATTACAACCTATCACACAACATGTAGGCTACATGGCATTTTATCCCTAAAGTGAGGCGAAATCTAATGAAAAAGATAGAACACCTCGGCTTTAATACCCCACAAATGGCGGCGAAACCCACAATGCACTTCGGTTTTCAGAATGTGACGTCACCTGACAAAGAACGATTGGCTCTTATTTACTAAAAATCGCGACTTCCGTTGCACTTTTCCCCATTTAAAGTAATAGAATTGTGGCGTCTTTGGTTTTATTTTCGCACTTGCGGTAGGCTACTATGCTACATATTTCGTGACATTTTAAGTACACTTACACAAAAAACTACGAGAGCTGCCTGGATGAGTGAGTTAAGGCATGATTTATTCTTAGACACCGGTGATGTCTAATATGTGAGGAAAAATCATATATACATGAGTTATGAGAATAAAAGCAGACTACACTCGTTTTTTTTCTGCAAAATAAATGTATAGGTGGACACATATTGCATTATCTTCATACAAACAAATTTACATCAGACTGAAGTGGTAGTAGAGCTCTGGACAGGTGGGTGTCTCTGTGCAGATCAGGTTGTTTGATGTGACTGGTTTAATGGGTCTTATGAGGAGTATTCGTACTCCTCTGCGCTTCGTCGGCCAAAGTCCATCCAGCCCAGATAGTCTCTGTCTTTTATCCTGTGAGAAGCGGACCTGCTGTTAAGCAACGGACTTCTGCGGTGTGCACCTGCATGGACAGATATTAAAACATCGTTTAAAACGCTACTCTGAATGGCCAATGGTACTGAAAGTCATTTGAAAAGTGAATGTTACTTTTGGCGGAGATGATTCTGGCCAGTAGTTCAGTGAGGCTGCTGCGGGGGTCTTCACGTTCAGCCGTTTCTGACAGCAGGTTGAGTTGTCCAGCAGGGGGCGCTGCGCGGGTGTGGCGGTAGTGTTCTGCTACAGTGCCGCGGGCGGATTGACCCTCGTCCTGCGAGTGTGTGGGGAGCGCAAGGCAACTGCTGGTGGAAAGCGCAGCCAGCAGCACACACACAGAGATCCCAGCGTTCATGGCTGAAAAGCACACACAAAAATCGGTTATATACTTAAAGCTGGAAAATTGTGTTAGGCTAATTGTTGAAAAGTTATTTTTTTTAATGTATTTATGTATATGTATGTAGCCTATTTGTTTTTTTTTAATTTGAAGACCACTAGAGTCTGCCTATGGCCAAAGACATACTAAGCCCTGCACAGTACAGTACAGAGAAACCAAGAAAAAAATGAATAAGTTGCAATGAAATACCAGATATTTAGCTAATTGTTCTAAAATGTATCATTTGGATCTTTCTGATCTTTCTTTGACTTCCAATTCAGACCACAAGCATCCATTAAAACCCCTTTCCCAATAGTGTTGTCTTACAGACTCTGTCCAACATTCATAACTGACCTAAAGTGCCAATTTTCCACCATCGAAAAAATATATATATAAATATCCCTAATTGAATTCAAGTGAAGAAGCATTATAGTAATAAACCAATTTTATCAATAAATATATCCAATTAGAATGCATTACAAGTGCATCATATTACTCAATGCTTATACAGCCAGATTTCTCGCTCACATTTCAAATACAATCTGAGTTTAAGTTCAGTTCAACAATAATAATAATTATTAATAAAAAAAAATATTGGCAAATGAAATAAAAAATATAAATATTTTAGGACATAAATAATATTTACATGTTACACTATATATTATACACAATATATTTTCTACAAAGTACAAACAGATTTAATTTCTTACGGCAACACTCTACACAGAAAACTATACGTGTAAATTCATACCTTCAGATGAAAGTCAGAGTTGCAGTGTCAGAGCGGAGCACAGAGATGGATGGAGAGCACACGCTGACTGCAGAACAAGTGTGTGTGTGTGTGTGTGTGTCTGTAACTTCAGTGCACTGTGCAAGAGGGGCCCTTAAATACAGCTCTGAAGTGGGCTGGCTCTCTTTGACCCGCTGTCTGTGTATGTGAACAAGCTCGTGTGTTTGCGCAAGCCTGACGCAGAACTGAGAGAGCGAGGTATTCTCACAGGATACAAATTGTGACATTGTCACTCAAGGGGGCCGGAGGGTCTCTAGAGGTCGAGCCCATTTTTATTACGCATATTCACCTGCAAAACAACACAGATTCTTACATCCTCGCTGTAAAGTGTCCATGATGTCCATGAATGATCCGCACGTGAGATATTATATTGAATATTCTGTAATGTGGACAGCAGGATCTTTATTTGTGGTTCTCAAGTGATACATCATGTGACAACACAATACACCAAATTGTTGTGATTCGTGTACAGCAGTATACAGAAATGTCTTAAAATGATTTGTTTATGTTTTTTAGATTGAGGGCATGTCATGATTTTTAATATTGGGATCTACGTAATTTACTTTAATACAGTTCGGTTTATAATTAAGTATAGGTTTTTCCATCTTATCCAATGAAATAAAGTAATTTGAGTTTGTGATGAATAAATTGTTTATATTACTTTCCCTTTTGCTGACATTCAAGGCGTTTTATTTGTAACTGAATAACGCAGATACTTTGTTATGCACACACGGTTTCTTGTTTGTTCAGCTTGTGTATTCAACAACAGAACCGAACAGAAATTGAACATAATAATAAAGATAGAAATGATCAAGCTGGGATCAGGGCGAATAAAGATCTTCCGACCCTGACTTCATTTGCTCTCTGAATTCTGAACACCCACATCACACTGTGCACTGAGAACATAACTTCTTCACAAGAGTGCAATGCATTATCTGACACACGTGGTCTTGCCACATCAAGTATATATCTTCTGCAAGCTTAAGATGTGCCTCTGACTTATGGATATTTCATCTTGGTAGTAATCAAAATAGATGTTGTACTTTAAAACTGTCAGTTGTTTGTGGATCTCTGAAGCCATTGAAACCATCCACTATACAAATCTATCGCTTTCTATGTGTTTCTATTATTGTAAATTCTGATGTTTTAGCATTTTTTATTATGATGTTTTTCATTAAGATTACATATAGACCATTTACTCTAATATGATTAGAAATGTGTGATATGTGAGTTATCATTGTCAGTTAATGACGCACTTAATATTGAGTCATAAAAGGCAACATTTACTCAAGCAGAACATTTCAGTTGAATACAATTGAAGCCAAACCACAGTCTTAATGAGGTTGTGTGTCTGTTGTGTGTAGTTATGTGTTACGCGTTTGTGAGCTTTTCCTGCATTCTCCCACACTTGACCACCTACTCCTCAATGTAGTGTGGTAACAAAAATCCACTAATGCTGGAGACTCTCAACAGAGAAAATAAACAATGATTTAGCAAAAATGATTTATACTAATTACACCAGAAAAACAAATATTCTGAATAGTGTGATCTGCAAAGCCAACAAAATCTCACGTCAAAAAACGTAACTATTTTACGATGTGGCTCATTTTGGCTAATCTGTATCCCATTCTCGATCCCATTCGTATACTTTAGTACGATTTGTTTCGCACCGGTGACGTTAGGGTTAGGGGTGGGGCTTCAGTATTGCTTTTTTCTAGAAATCGTATGTTTTTGTACGATTCCCAACGTACACGAATAAGCCACCTTGTAAAATAGTTACAATTTCCAATAAGAAGCACAACACACAACCATTCTGCACCCTAGATGTCGGTCAAACTGTGAATTTTCAGTTCATATTATATTTATTTGAGGGGTTCTGAAATCTTGTTATAGAAAATGAATGCTGGAACCTGCCCACAACGAGTTTTGTCTATGTAGGCATCCCACAAGTTTTCTGCCAAAATCTAGTGCCAAAAAAGTTCTTTGAAAGCGATGTTGTCTTTTTGACTTCTGCTACTTGGATTAACTTGAGGTCAAGATCTTTGGCCTCACAACATCTCTCAACATCTAAACAGAGTACCAACAGCATAATGAATAGCAATGAGCCTCAGTCATGTAGAGCGAACTGTGTTCAACACTCCACAACAGTCTCTAGAAAACAGGACAACACGATTCATTAAATAATCCAGAGGCAGGGCCCATCGATCTGAGTGGGTATGAGAAAGCTGGCATACGAGTGCGGCAATTACCTGAAGTGTTTGTGTCACAGAAACAGCGGCTTCATTGTCACCACACATCTCTTAGCAAAGCAATGCCTCTGAGGCCTTTAGCTGGATGTCAATGGGCAGAATGTAAGGGTCTATTAGAGGGGCCAGATCTTCACAGCCCTAGAAGGACATCAGAAGAGAGCAATGCTAATGCTAATAGCGACTGCTTACAGAACAAGATGATTTTAAAAGTCACAATCAACCAGAACATTGAAGAATGCATGACAGCACAATTCAAAGATGTCTGAAAAATGATGCTGTGCAGTTGCTAGGTTGTTCAAGGGCATTGCTAGGTAGTTGCTAAGGTAATTTAGGGATTTGCATATTATCTCAAGTCAAAAGAGCCCACCAGGACTAACCAGTTGGATTATAAATTAGTCCATTTCGGGTTGTTTTTACCCCTTTTTGACCCAAAACTGCAGGGTTGAAAATAACCCACTTTAGAGCGCCATAATGCTTGTACTAGCATCAAAAATATAAATCAGTCGTCTTCAACATTTTGCTCTTGTGAAGTCTATGAGTTGCCCACCAAGCACATTCTTAAATAAATAATATTTCATTTTCTTTTTATTTCATAAAACATATATAAAATGTCACATATTTAATCATACATTTTCTCTGTTCTGTGACTGGAGGTTATTGTGGTAACAAGATCAAATTGATTGACTATAACGTCTAAAATCAGAACGATTCATTATTGCTTGACCCCAAAAAATAAAGTGTTTATATTAAAAAAACTTAATACTTATATTATAATATATTATATTACACAAAGGTTGGAGATCCTGTCTTAGTTATTAACAAAGTGGCTAAATTGCCGAAACACCCAATAGTTTGCATGAAACAATGAATGGCTTAAGTAAACAGAATGCATTACTAGTGTAATTTTTCTTGGATTGGGAGTTCCCTAAAACAATATTACAGTAAGTGAATGAAGACAGTAGACACTGCAGAAGAGACAGGAAGCACAGTTCTGGATACACTGTATTTCATATCTGTATTAATGGACACATCTACATTATATTTACAATATGAAATGAATCTAATAAAGTGGCTATTGCTTAGATAATATCTGACTGTTTATGTATAATATCTTGCTATTAACATAAAGATAAACTGAGAAAAGTGCCAGGAAAATACTAAAGAAACTATGATTATGAAGGTTGTCTTCACTGTTAAAATACAATTGCAAAACTATAGTTGCTTACAGCGATTTCTCTGCTTTGGAATTCATAATGTATAATGAGAGCTCAGAAGATTTCTAATCCATATTAAAATCACAACCTAAAGGCAGATTCCAGCTTCTTCTGATATTTCATACTCAGTTTAATATCAATCATTTGTCAAAGTATCTGCACTCTTTTGCATGCCTTTCTGTTTGGTTTCTTCTTTACCGGCTGTGCTAAATATACATGAATGAAAACACGAGCTTCCGGACACCTGGATGCTATACAGTATGTTGTGGTTGTTGTGTTGAAAACATGAATCAGGTGTTGTGGTGTTTCCCAATCCTTCTTCAACAGAGCTGTTACACTGACAGACAGACAGACAGACAGACAGACAGACAGACAAAGTGTGAAGATAGAGTGTAAAGTGTAATTCGCTCTTTTCCCATGGTGCACAGCAAATTGAAGTCACAGTTATTGTTCTTCATAGCAGCAATTTGAGTCTGTGAAGACAAACCTGGAAAAAAGAGAGTAAAAAGGACCCAGGAGTGACGTTAAAGGCAGACACGTGTTGAATTCCCTTCATTTTGGATTTATGATGTCTAATTTTAGCCTAAAGGAACATTTGAAAGTACGCTGGATTTTCAATGAGCAATACAATTGAATCTAACTTTGAAACTGTAATCTAAATGTATAACTTCTGAAGGGAGTAAATCAAAAATGTCATAGCTTTTCTCTCAGGGCATAGTGCTTGTGGGACTATAATCTCATTCTGAGATAAATGGGTGGTTATAAGATTCTCTGTGAGTTTTTTGAACAGTTTTTCATGACAGAAGGGACACAATTTAACAGCATAGACTGACCACAATTCACAAAGTAACACCTCTTTAGACTCAAATGACCATCTCCAGGTCTCTCTCTCAAAACACGATAACTTTTGGGAATAGTGTAACCACTCTAAAGAAGATATTAACCTCAAATATCTATTACTGATTATGAAAAGAAAAAAACGTTATTGCCCCCAAAACATTGATCAATTGTCTTTCACCATCATATTTGTTCTTTCAACGTGTCATTTTCCACCTGTGCAGCTTTGAGGTTCTTTCATAAAGGCCCACTGGCTAGTCTTGCAATTATCGGACAAACAACGCACCCTCTTTCCTGGTGACACAGTGAGATCAATTGTCTGGTTCAACACATTTAACAACACATTTCCTGTCCCTTAAAAATAATAGGTGACATTTAAAATAGATCCAGGGTTTGTGTTTTTTTTCTGTGATGTGTTTAATAGACGTGCACGTCTACGTATGCTACTGTACTGTTATTGTCATAGTAAAATCTGAAACAGTGAGTAAAAGTGCACTTAGTCAACTTACATAAAGTTATAAACGCAGTCCGCCATGCTGTCTGACATTTACAATTCCAACAACTAACAACTTGTGAGCTTCTAACTGCAAGAAAAATAAACACCTGTTAAAAATGGTAATATTCCAGCAGGTGGGGCAGCAGAAAAATAAAATGTTTATAATGTAAAAATACATGGTTTTCATGTTATTTTACACCTAACTTATTAATTTGCAGTTCATTTTAAAAATACGTAAAAAGACTGAAATAAAACGGTAAAATTCTGTCAAATTACAGTTTTTTACAGTGTACACTTTTTACAGCATTTAAAAAATATGTAAAAATTCTGTAAAATAAAACAGTAAAATGCCATACAATTACAGTTATTTACAATTTTTATAGCTTTTTTTATTAAGTTTCATCCCTGTTTGGCACAATATTGCAGATTTTGTCAGTAAGCTCTATAGACATGCAGAGTAACTGATTCATATTGTTGAGTCATTACTATTGTGTACTATTGCCCTCAAATTGACTTTCGTGCATTCGTACTTACTGCAAAGACAGATCAATTATGTAATGCATTATAAATAATAACTCATAATGCAGAAAAGACCTGACTGTGCACAAATGGCCAGTATTGCATCTGTTTTGTAGTTGACCCTACTGCAGTTTCTGTTTTACAAATGTTTAAAGAGAGAGAATGAAAGGGGAAGATGGAAAGACCATAATGAAATCTAATGAAGTACACAGCACTCCTTAATTGTCCATCTATATAGATTGTCTCCTAGCCGGCACACACAGCCGGGTGGTGAAGTGATGGAGTGACTCCAGTGAAACAAAAGCACAACTGCGCCTGAGGGCCGAGACACATGGACACAGAGAAACAACCACCCACACACATGGAGGTATAAAAACGTGAAAGGTTTGATAGATAACTGTAATGTTTTCTTAATTGGGCTTAAAACTACCAGTGAGGTCAAATCTCAAAAAGCCACCAATGCATCAACATCAGACAGACCTGCTGGTAGCCTTTTATAAAGTAGCCTATTTAATGTGTGTATGAAGTACTAAAAAGATACAGAACTTTATTGATTATAATATCGCATCGGTAACTAGATTAGTTCATGAACATTGTGTTACATTAAAACTTAAATAAAATACAAAAATACTGTAAAATGCAATTACACAGTAAAACACTGAACATTTTACAGTTTTATTCATACCTGAAAATTCATACTGCATGTAAAAATGATTTAGTTTTTCTGTTCAATTACAGAAATAAAGTTTCTAAAATATACAAGTTTGGTGTAAAATAATATAAAAACATGTAAAAAAAAAAAAATGAATTTTTTTTTGGCGCTCCAGCTGCCGGATTTGTTTTTACAGCTTATCTCTTCCATATTGGTTTATTATTATATGTATTTAATTAATTCAATTCTGTCATGTTGGGCAGCCCCACACAAACAGGGCGATCATATTGGTCTGACCTCTGATGGCATAGTATATCAATCCTAAAATGTTGGTGAGCAGCTGTGTTATTATGGTGAAGCATATTACTTTATACCATTGTCTAAGGATCACTTCTTGTTCATAATGCAAGTACCGCATGTATATTGTCTTCACGTTTGTTGTGTTTTCTGAATGTTGAATTGTGTTGATTTGACAATGCTCTCAGATTTGTGAGTATTTTTTGCCCTTGTGTTCGTGTCCTGAAGCCAACATTGGGATGCCTCATGCGCTCTGACACTATTATTAACAATAACATTTATCTGAGCCATAACTAGAAAAGGCACTCTCATTTAAACAGCTTCAAGTGCAATAATTACATGACAAACATTTGAGCAGTGAGAGCGTGTGGAGGTTGGCAATAAAGAGTTCGTTGACTTTAGGAGAGCCACCTAATATGATTTGAAACATAAGCAGCGATTTGGAGCACAAACTGATGTCACATGGCTCTTAGCGCCTAAATGAATATAAAACAGTACAAGTTGGTGGTGCTTGTGGTGACCATGGGGTCATTTAGAATCAATATTGTGATGTGATTCTTCTAGTATATAATATGCTTTAAGAGATTCAGTGATATACTATATTATACTATAACTACATAAGCATGTAAATGAAGCCAGGCATCTGTAGAAGGCAAAACTTTATTGGAGAAGTCAATGCCTTTTTGCAACGAGACAAACACATTTTTCTCTTTCATAATCACAAAACTTAAGTTTCCAATATTTTTAGAAGATGTTTTCATCTCAAAAATCCAACGGGACACACATGACACCTCTGCTGGGATGCAACACTCACATAAATCACATTTCACTCATGATGTCAGATCGGTGAAGTGTGTGTACTCGATCGCTCTCGTTCGGTAGGCTCATTTACAGTATGTTCCCGTGATCTCTTTGACGTTTTACAGAGCAACAAAGCATAATGTAACACTGGAACCTGAAATCCGAACGTTCGCGTGTCTGCCTGGATGGAAGAGGAGATGAACGTTATCAAGAAGTCGTGGACTGAAACGTGTGTATGCTGGCATACAAACGCCAAAATGTCTGGGGAAATATGAAAACAGAGAATAACAAGAAAGCGATTTCTGGTACACAGCGGACACATGTCACATGAGTTTAATCAGGCTTTAGAATCAAATCACTTCCTGTTATGAGTCGGGAAGTGAATATGTTTGTGTGTGTGTGTGTCACTGGAGACTTAAAATACAATTTGTGTCTTGCATAACACAATGGATCACTTTTAAAGAGGCTGTTTTGTTAGCATATGAGGCATAATAAATCTCACTCTGTGATACTCTTATTACAATCACTATGTTTACCTGAACGTTAATTACAGAAAGAATATGTTCAATGTCACTTGTGTGATTTATTTCGGCAAACCTCAGCTGTGATACAGGAAGCAATTACTTCTATAACCCATGAGCTACAATAAGACCCACTGCCTCCAATCAATTGAACAAGCAGCGTTATTAGAGATTATTCATGTATTTATACATTTATTGTCACTGTTGATAAGGGCTGTCGCTGTCTGCAGAGGAAGTTATGTCAGACGCTACGTGTTTACCCAAAGGTGCTGGTGCATGATGTTACTGTGTGAATTTCTTTTATGATCGACAAATTTGATCATAGCAAAATTACAAGACAAAAACCTTTCATTTCAATTATTTGTGATTACAAACACATTATCGTGGTGATCAAATCCAAACTATTACAACGAACATGTTCTGCGTTCGAGGTCTGTTTGCGTCACTGAAAAGAGATTCTTTGTGGCCGGGTTTGAATGTTCTCAGTAGCCAAGAATAGGAATATAGTCTTTGCTTGTGATGCAGAAAATTGATAGCATCAAAACTTCTCTGCTGCTATGTCCAAAAGAATCAGATCACTGCTGGAAACAAGCCGGACACGCAGTGCATCTCTTGACCAAAGTGCCTCCCCTGACCAGTGATGAAACCCTGTTTGACAGAACAAGAAAGGCTTTTTTTCTGTAATTGTTTTTTGTAGTATCAAACATCTAAAACGTTAAAAAGATAATATGTCAGATACATTTCTGAGAGGTTACATGACAAAAATCAAGAATTTCTAATGAACAAATGCAGTGGTTTTAAAGTCAGGTGTCCACAAACAACTTAATGTTATTATTCATCAGACATGTTATTTCTCCATTGGACTGTGAAGATGAGAGTCTATATCTGATCAGAATAAATCATATTCATATTCAACAATGTTGCTGTAGTTATGCAGCAGTTTAACTTACTGTAGTTAATTTAAGTTATTGGCAACAGCTTGTTCAAAAATAAATGAACATTAAGCATGAATAAGTCTTTATGTTTACAGATAAAAACTATAAAATAACAGCATCATGCAAAGCATTCTGGGAACCAAAAATCAACCTTTCTCTGATTTTTTCTCTCTCTGATTTTTGGTTCCCAGAATGCTTTGCATCAGGCTGTTATTGTATATTTTTTTCTGTAAAGATTAAGACTTGTTAATGTTTAATGTTAATTTATCTTTGAAAAAACTGTTGCCAATAAAAGATAAATCTACTGTAAGTTACTGGCAAAACCACTGGATACATATTCAGGCCAATTTATTCATTAAACCTGACATTCATAAGTCTGTTCAGACTTTCTGTCAGTGCTAATCTGATCTAGAAACAATTGAATGACATTTGGAGGCCCACCCTTTATATGACAGTTATCATCTGTCTCACTGTCTTTAATTCATACGAGCAGCTCTGACAATAATTCAATTCTGCTTTTCTGACATTTTTGTCGATATAAGAAAAGACGTAATGAATACTACTTTTATGGTAAAAACAAGTTGAGAGTTCTCACTTTGTATTTCCATATTTGGATCCAACGGTCCTGCTTATTAAAGAGATATAGGCAGCTCCTAAAATGAAGTGGAACGCTGTCTTCCAGATCCGTGCTAATGATGACATGTGGTGAGATGACTCAGGGCAAGTCAGGTTTACAGTTAAACAGAATGTGTTCGTGGTAAAAATGACCAATATACATCAAAAACAACTTTTGTTTCAGAAAGACAACGAAATGACATGATAAAGTAACAAACCATTAAACATGTCTTGTCTGATGCAAGATATCTCACCGGATCTCACATATGAGGATTTGCATAAATCAAGTTGCACAAATAAGTTTTCAGTTTCATTACTGTAGAGAAAAAGAACCTTTAAAGTCACTGTGTAACAACAAACTGAAAGTTTGCCAAAGAGCAAATCACATTGTGATGGCAAATATTGTTGGAGATCTTTCTTTTTTCTTTTTTAAGTTTAGTGCTTTTACTCTTTTATTCCTTTCAACAAAGTCCCATCTGTGTGTGTGTGTGTGTGTGTGTGTGCGTGCGTGCGTGCGTGTGCGTGTGTGTGTGTTTCAGTAGGCAATTTTCAGCAGCATCAAATAGCTTTTCAAAGCAAATGATCTTTTTTCTAAGTGCTGCCCAAAACCAGACAGAATTCCCTCTATAGCGGTTATTACAGAGCTTCATATCGCCAGTGTCCGTATCTGACCGAGATCTAACATGTCACTGTAGTGTTCAGGAAATAAGACGTTGGGTGAAGTAGACAGCCATGACTCATTACAGTCAGTGGAACTACAAGAATGACTAAAACGCCAGATCGCTTTGTCTGAAAATTGTATAGTCTCGACCATCAGGTGCCCATTTCTTGAGAGGAGAACAAGAAATAGCATACAAAAGAGAAGAAGGATCAGAGAAATACAGAAAGATGAGGATAGAAATGATAAAAGGAATTAGGTTTGACCTTAAGTGTATATTTGTTAACCCTTTAATATATGACTTGCACATTCTGAGGAATGGAGAACATGTTATTTGTTTCTCTTACAATACAAATCTCATAATGCATTCATAAAATCCTTTACTTTTCCCAGTCACTGACTAAAATGACTAAAATGAAAATGTGGCAGAAGCGAGAGAGCCAATGAAAAGAGACAGGCTGTGTTTTCAAAAGACGAGAGAGGTGTGTGTAAGATTTTATGAGCTGGATTATGAGAATCCATCCCTGGATTAGCACCAGAAGCAATGTAGTACATCACCCGAAAATGATCATTCTGTCATCATTTACTCACCCTGTGTAAATTTTGTTGTTTTGCTAAACACTAAAGAGATATTTGGAAGAATGTTTGTAACCAATTTTATGGTTATTGAGTAAATGATGAATGAAATTGGATGAACTGTCCCTTTAAATAATCTTCCTATAATAAATAGACATACAAATAAATCTGTTTAATTTTAGATGAAGTTACAAAGTTTTGCAGTATGTGCGCTATCAAGCACCATTGACAGCTCATGTGCTCCAACCTCATTTATCCCACAATGCACTTCAGCTCATTCTCATCAACTTAACCTTTCTATTCTGCTCAACTGCTCTTCGCAGAGTTAGTCAGACACTTCTGAATCCACAATTTTTAACATTTTCATTTGTTTTAAATGCAAACAGTTATTGATCTCCACGTTTTTATTAGTGCACACTTATAATACAAGCATCACTGTTTGAAATAACAAACAGCATCTCTATGTGCCATTTTGGTCTATGGCTGAATCATTCAGTCAGATATTTATTTTGTGATTCATTGACCTTATTATAGGTCATGACAGATTTAAAGCAAATGAAGCAGTTTGTCAGAGGCTTAAATGAGGCTTATCTGTGCTTGATGTATAAAGGAACACACTTATGTATCAGTCATCTCTCCTCCATGTCTGTCAGTCTCGCCTCCACTGGACTGTGGGCGAGGATAAACCTCTGACATCATACTCTTTTTTGTCCATGTACTTGGGCGTTTGAGTGCACGAAACCAAGTGTTCATTTAAAACAAAGCACATAAAATGGAGGGCAGTATTGAGAAAAACCAATTTCTTCAGTTTCAAAGCATTTAGGCTTATTGCTTTATTAACACACGTGCATGCATGTTAGTATGTGTTTGTGTGTTTGTATTTACATTATATCTTATTTTGCATTTGTAAGAATTTCATGTTAATGTTTGTTGTGTCAGTTTGAGATGTGTAGTCATTCACAACTGTCTGAATGAAACTTGTGTGCTTTTATACCTGATTCCCTCTTGAAGATTGCTATAAAAAACAATAATGTCATTTCTTAAGACTTTTAAATTTATCATTATCTAAACACTCTTAATGCAGTAAAGTGTTCTTTTTTATTTCCTTTGATATTTTGTATTTTTGAACAGAGGTTAAGACAGTACAATCATTTTTTTCTTCTAGATTTCTGCTGGATGCACAGCAAGAAGATAGTTCACCCAAAACATTAAAATTCTTTCATCATGTATTTACCCTCAAGTCATTCCAAACCAGACTGACTGTCTTTTGCAGAACACTAAAGAAGATATTTTGAAGAATGTCAAAACTTGGCTCCATTGGACTTCCACTGTATTGATATAAAACCACTGAGACATTTCTCAAAATATCTTCTTTTGTGTTCCACAGATGCAAAAAAAGTCATACAGGTTGTAAAGGACATAAGGGTGAATAAATTATGTTAAAATGTTTTTTTGGGGGTGACTTTCAATAGAACAAAAAAGTCCAAATACTACTACTCATTTAGCAAGTACCATGTTATATTTATGGACTTAATTTTTGGATTTGGATAAGAGTTTATATTTTATGTTCCTTGTAGCCTGTATTCCAACTTGTGACTTATATAAGATCCTATAGGATTTTTTCATTGGTTCAAGTCATGATTAAACGCATCATATGCTCTTCCTTAAAATATCCGTTTGATTAAGGGATGTCAAGTAGTCCCAGAAGATGTTAAGATGTGCAGAGATGAGTAAGACCAGTGAAGTGTGTTTTCCATCTCTGCTGGGTTTTTGTCATGTCATTGCAGCAACAGTGGACTGAAAGTATATTGCTGCTACAAGATGTGTGAAAGAACATTTTTAACATATTATCGTACATTTTTGGTTATTCAAGGCACTATGGTTGAGGAGGATGCAAGCAAAAGAGTATTCTCAATCTTCTCACTTATATATAATATTTTTTCAACATTTCTAGCTTAAAGGAGCAGTGTGGAGATTTTAGCGGCATCTAGTGGTGAGGTTACGAATTGCAACCAATGGCTAACTCCACCCCTCACTTTTGAAGCACTACGGTGGCTGACACAGGACTAGAATTTTTTTTTCCAAAGGAGATCAAATATTTATGAAACGCGCCCTGTGAAGTTTGTCCGTTTAGGGCTACTGTAGAAACAACATGGTGAATTCCATGTAAAGTGTCCGACAACAGGTTTATGTACATACA
Organism: Oreonectes daqikongensis; assembly: GCA_026939265.1. Taxonomy (NCBI): domain Eukaryota; kingdom Metazoa; phylum Chordata; class Actinopteri; order Cypriniformes; family Nemacheilidae; genus Oreonectes; species Oreonectes daqikongensis. The sequence goes on from JAOTQM010000311.1 coordinate 13,017,206, forward strand.
TGGTGTTAAAACACTATTATTTCGTAATAATAAGCTGTTTTTATTACCTTCTTGACTGACTCTCAAATGATTCGTTCCGCGATTCATCGGTCTAATCCCCGCCTTTCTGCTAGCGTAGTCTGCTGTGATTGGTCAGATGGTCTAGTCTGCTGTGATTGGTCAGATGGTCTAGTCTGCTGTGATTGGTTTAGCGCGTGTGTTCAAGTTTTCGCGAGCAGGTGGGGCCTATTTCTGTGTACGCAGATAAACGGTTAAAGATTCGGACAGGTCACGACTCGTTCGCGTGATTCAGAGTCGACTCCCATTTTTACAAGCTAATAACTTTGTTATTCATTCACTTTCGGATTTACAACTTTGGCAGACTGTTTACTTTCAAACGCGGCAACATTACACAATGCATGAAATGTAATGTTGTGGAATGTACTCTTTAAAATAGACAGACAGTGCAGCAAAGACTTCTTTCAAAGTAAGAGCTGTGAGAAACTTTCTTCCACATAAACATATGCACATGATCACAAATGTGCAAGCAAACTGGTTTTATAAAAAAAAGGAATAGCATTCAACATCCATTTCAGATGCACAGAGATTTAAAATATTAGCACTTATTTAGTAATCTTTTATCGAAAAAAAAGTGTGTTTGTACAATTAAGAGTAAATGAAGCGATTAAGAATGATTTCCCTGTTCTGTAGCTTTCATCTCCTTAGAGAGAGAAAATAATCAGACTTTACACCCTGCCAAATATTTTTAACTCAATTATGGCTCTCACGGATCTCATTTATGCAACATGTCTGTTGACGTTGAGTTGGGTCCAACTTGAAGCACACAAGGTGCTCTTTTGGAGCCTTTTCAAATCAAGCTGATATGAGGTTTCAAATCAGGTTTGTTGTCAATGAAGCAACAGGGGGACATTTCGCTCAAATTGTCCCTCACAACATCAATTCAAGTTAACCCTTATGCAAAGAGAATATACAGCTGCAGAAAACATCAAGATACCACTCCATAGTTTACAAAATAACAACAAAGCAATGTTTGCAGATCTTGAATACTGCAAAGAAAACATGGTCTTAAACCGCAATACTATACTGTTTTTATATGGATTTTAAGGACAGGGACAGTATATACTATATAAATGGTACATATATAGGCTATGGCTTTTGCCACTTTTGATATATTGAAACATATAAGCAGTTGGAAATGCATTATTTCCAGTATATTGCCATATGCTATATTTTTGTTTTGTAAGGGAATGTTTTTGAAAGATACGTTTGTATTTATTTACGTAGGAATTCAGAACATAAATATTTCTTGTGGTCTCCCCAATGTATAGTGCAACAAACATAATAATGTATAAACAGAAAAGTATTGTCCCAAAATAACCCACTGAAGCTTATATAACTAAGAAAACCCTCCTGTATTTAAGACCAGATCATAACTACAGTAGCAGATTCACAGGTCCACAAATTTAATGGAACACTTTATCAAAACGACCGGCATTCATATCCTTGCTCTCATCTGTCTCTGAATGCCCTCCGAGTCCAATAAAAGCATCTCCTTCACCCATAATGACTTCCTACTCCACTGCAAATGACAGTCACTCAAGCGAATTGTCCAGATTGTAAATTACGAGATGACATCTCTACAATGTCTGTGACACTAAGTGAACTCTCAGGTGGATGTATCGTTGTTTGTCAATGTCTGAGGAGAACTGGTTGCTGTCACGGTACCTCTGTAACATTAAAGTGCACGACGAAGGAGTAAATCCACAAAAGGTATTCATCCAAAACAAGAGTATCCAAACAAGCACAAACAATAACCGGCCTGACTGAACAAAAGAAACAATACAAACCCGTGACAACCAACTAATGGGAAACAGAACAAGGGAAAACTAACAAGACGGGAAAAGAATATGACACACAACCAAAAGTCCATACTGTTACAGTTGCCAGGTAGAGAAAACTAAATGCCCAGGACAATAAAGGGAAAATAATATTGATCAATGCCAAAACTTTATTGGTTTTAAATAGAACGATGAATAAATAATGAACTATGTATAAATTTGCAGCATCTTGTCATTTTGGGTACTGCAAGTGCAGTCTATGTAACTGCTGTCAGGGGAGCTGCCGAGGTAACATGTGTGTCCCCTGAGACGTTTTCTGCCCCTTTGGCAAAACTTGGACAGGGATGAATGCATTGACAGTTGGAATGCATTATTAGTCCACCTGAGGCGTTTCAAAATTATGGCACATTATCACAGGAAATGAACAGACCCCAAACGGGTGGTTAGCATCAGAGAGTCTCTGGCTTTCTCCGAGAGTTCATTTTCCTTTGCTAAAATTGACTCAGGACTAATGAGTTATTTTTCTGGAATGCTCCAATTTCCCCTGTGCCCTAAGAGGAGGATCAGTCATAGTTACTGGCTCTTTGAATAACCCGAAATTCACAGGCCATCAATCACAAGACTTCCTCTCGTCTCGTCAGTCTTTCTGCTTCTTTTCCTCTTCATGTCAATTAGAGGCTCTCTGGGTACTAGACTCATTTAGACAAATTGAAGTCGTAGTGGAAAAAGAATTCAACAAATCTGTTCGCTGCATGTGTAGACAAAGTATCTGTGATTTCCCTTGCTCTACCAAACTGAAATGTAACTAAAATGCTTTTTTTAGGGGGGGTGTTTGTGTCACATAGAGCAATGAATATGCAAAATCAGGTTTTTATACACTGCCAATATGATTTGTACAGAATAACCAAATTATAAGAAAACATTACATAAAATATTAGATTATCAGGGCAAATGAATACAACACAGCCCAACTCATTTTGACAGTAATAACATTTGTCATCTGTTAAAAATGTGACACGAAGGTCACTCGATCCAGGTAATCTCCCAAGTTAAATCTATTTATAGAAGAGTGAATGCCAAAAAATTAAACATTTTTATCAATAAAGAATTCTTCTTCCTAATGCTATCAGACTTTACTTTTTTTGTTCAATTCACTAGTAAGACTATTCACCAGTTTAAACTTAATTCAACAAGCTCATCATTAACTACTGGAAAATACTACCAGAGATTTGACTTTGACATTTTAATGGCCGTACTTTCAGTACTTTAAAATATCTCTTTATACACTTACTTTGACATTGTAAAAATGTCTATGCAAAACTCATAGATTTCAGTGCAACTCCATGCATAGAGTAATTGCTTATATGAATCAGATTTCAAATCTGAAGTAAATGAAGAGCGCCCCCCGCTGTACACTATCACTATCGGTCAGCTTCACATCCTTATTTTGCTGATAATCTACCAAACAAACTCCATCATTCAGTAAAAACAATCAATTTAAAATTAACTATAGACGGGTTTACCAGTAACAACATAAACAAACGTTACTGCGCATGTACGCTACTTGGCCCAAACTTAATTTCTGGTCCAGAAAGAATCGAGAGAACAAAGCACAGTGCACGCATCCATAAACAGCTTTAATTTTTGAATCACATTAGTTTCTTGTCGAAAACAGTACAGACTTCAGAAAAAACTGATGAAGTCTGGAGCTGTGGAATGACATGAAATATTCTGCATCGATGCAAAAAATCGTTCGCACGCGCTATGCAGATGTATCCACATTTATCAAATGTTTTTTTTAGACAAACTGTAAATGTAACTGTTAATCATCTTCCTTTAGTGTTATTTATCTTAATATTATTAATGACAAGATCGACAAATTTGTTAAAGGTTTTTGTTACAGAAATTAAATGAACAATAAACAATTAAATGTGAAAACTTAGATAATTGTATTGCATTTAAAATGCGACTTACATTTTTTTTATAACATATTAAAACGTGTAGTATGCATCAATTCATTTCAGAAGACCTTTCCTGGGGGAAATTTTGATTTGGCGGTGAACTACAGTTGATCTACGCTTTCTAATGACAGGAACTGGAGAGTTAAATGGCGACATTTTCACAGTCCCGGTTTTGACTGTTTACCAGTATAAAAATATATCAACATTGTCTCATTAGCTGAATGCACCATCAAAATAAACCATTTTGTCAACATTTATTTGTACACATGTATTAATAGAACAGCACATCATCAAGGCATACACGCACATGAATTACTTAAAACAGCTTACATTTCTACATTAACTGATGTTTTTTGCGCATAAACAAATGTATGTGATACGTGTATATGTGATACAGTGCAGGTTTCAGTTCATAATAAATGTCCTATCATAATAAAATCTCTAGTCACAGGGTCTCTTTGACAGTAACTCAAGATTTGATTTCTGTACAAATCCCTTTTTCACATATGGACACTCTTTCATGTGACTGATTTCTGTGTGAAACTCTTCCCACACTGAAGACGTGTATGGGCGCTCTCCAGTGTGAACTCTTGTGTGCCCCTTAAGATGATGTTTATGTTTAAAACTCTTTCCACACTGAGGACATGTGTATGGGCGCTCTCCAGTGTGAATTCTCATGTGCCCATCAAGACTCGATTTTCGTATAAAACTCTTTCCACACTGGGGACATGAGTACGGGTGCTCTCCAGTGTGAATTTTTATGTGTGTCCCAAGATTCTGTTTGTGTTTGAAACTCTTTCCACACCGAGGACACGTGTATGGGCGCTCTCCAGTGTGAATTCTCAAGTGCTCCTCAAAATGACCTTTTTGTCTAAAACTCTTTCCACACTGAAAACATGAGTATGGGCGCTCTCCAGTATGAATTCTTCTGTGCTCCTCAAGATGACGTTTATGTTTAAAACTCTTTCCACACTGAAGGCAGTTGAAAGACATGCCTGCTTCTGTTCTTTGCTCTTTTTTTGAAAAGAAAATCTTGCATTTCTGCAAACTACTAGAAGCCATTTCTAGCATTTCAAGATTCAGAGGTTTCGGACACTGATGTTTCTTCTTAACTTTCATTCAGTTCATCACTTCCATCCTTCAACAAATCTGAAATGCATAAAATATCTTTTAATATCTTTGATTTCCTTCTGTTATTTCTATAAGATACAGTTGAGGTGAAAAGTTTACATTCCGTTTGCAGAATCTGACTTGAAATGAATGGTGTTGCCTTCATGAGTATCACTGAATGTTCCTATGTATTGTAATGGTTGTGTATAAGTCTCTTGATTGACCTCAATGTTTAAAGATGAATCCCAACAGTTACTGCTGGACATGAGTCAAATATGAGTCAAATATCCAAAAATGCTGAAAATGCAAAGTTTCTGAAGGACCTGGATGATTTTTCTGAAGATCAGAGGACAGTTAAATTACTCAGGACAAACAAGAAACCCTTAAACAACAAAGACAAAACATAAAAATTGTTATTGATTGTATAGCTATTTTTTTTTAGAAATTCTGTTATTATTCTTTGGTGTGAACTTTGTTAACTTTTTTATTTGTGCAATAACCTGATCATGGCAGGACTACAACCTTAATTTACAATTTCCAGATTCTGCAAAGGTGATGTAAACCTCACATGCAGGTATATTTTTCCACTCATTTTTTGACTTAACTGATTTAAATTTAAAAGGCAAAAACTCATGAACTGTTTTTCCAATCATTACTGAAGAATCAAGAATAAACTCCAACCCTTTGTTCCTCAATATCTTCATGTTTCATTCTGCATGTGTCTGTATCACAAAACTGTTGCACTGAACATCTCTGTTGTATGTAGAACAGACCTGCAAAAACATTTTCACATTAACAACTTTAAGCAAGCTAATAAAAACGTGTTCAAATATATTTTAACTGTAGATGTATAAAATTGTAGGTCTTGTCATGGTCTTGTCTTCCTACTTTGTATTTTTTGTGCCTAGGCTGTGGTATCATAGTCTCATTGTCTTTTGAGCTTGGTGTGTTTTCTGTTGTGATCTTCATTTGTCATGTGCTTTCAATTCGTCATGTAAAAGGACATTCTTAAGGGGCAGTCACACTTTCGGGGGTTTTTTTTAAATAAAAAAACTTTTTCTGGTTGCTATGGTTTCCACCCATCTGTGAAGAAAACTGCATTCTGAAAGTTTTTATCTGTGTTTCATGTGCTCTAGTATCGTGTTATGCAACGAATGACAAAGAATGTCAACTGCATTTTAACACTTTACATTAGAACAAGCGCTAGCTTTAGTGCTTTTATACCACTTTGCATTGAAGACTTTTATGCTGTGATAGTTTTGTGCAATAAACAGATATAGTAGTATCTGTACTTTATGAGACCTCACTACATTGTAAAGCATATATCGTACAGTACATGTCATAAATAGTTTTTTTTAAACTTAAAATCCAGTATTTTTCTACTTTTAAAAGTAAAAATACTTAAGTTAAAGAAAGTGGTAGCTTTTACTCAAGGATTAAAAGGTTAAAAAAAAAAACATTTATTTATGAAATGTAGTGGAGTAAAAAGTATGATATGCTTTATAATGTAATGAAAATATATTTTTCCCAAAGTAAAAACACTCTTATAAAGTACAGATATTTTAAAATGTACTTGAAAGTAAAAATGCTGGAGTTGGCGGGTTTTAGTGAGCATTTGGAAATTGTGCACCCAATCTGACAACATTACTCCGGAGGATTTTCAGAACACTGATATACTGTAAGTTTAAAAAATGCATCGATTTATGTTCTAAACTAAAGATATACTTTTTTACGCGAACGGGCCCACAGCTAAACAGTAAAGGCAGCAAAGCAAAACAACGTTAAATGCGTTGAGTGCTAACGTAACTGACTGATGAAGAATTACAGCTTATAAAAGAAACCTATTCATATTTTTATCATGAATCAAAGTAATAAAAAACGACAGACCCTCTAACTTACATTAAACGACACAGTTTCACACAATGTCGGCCCACATTGAACAGTAAACACTTCACCAAAACAATGGCAACGTTAACATACATGCGTTTTATAAGACTGACTGATTACAGCTTATTTTTGGGAAACCAAAAAGCCACACATTAACACAAAACTATACTTTTTGAAGTAGGTACAGTTAACGTTACAAAGCAAAAATGCTTTAATCACAGCAAAGAACACAGCGTCTAACGTTACGATTAGAGAAAGGCTGAAACATGCACAAATGTACAGAGTAACCGTACAAAACGTTTAGAAAATACTACAGTCACAAATCAGTGCAAATCAAAAGAAGACCACAATACCATAAACGACAGGATGATGACTTCTTTCGGCCATGTAGTGAATGTATGTTCTCTCCGCACCGACAGGTGGCGAGTGCGCGCACAAAGAGCCGTTGAAACGTTGCTAACGCGCGCGGCGTTTGTGGGTAATATACATGGCGGAAATCTGAATCTGCTCTTGGGAGTAAACATTTTTACTTTATCTCCTTACAAGTCAAAAGAGTTTGATTAATTTGCGATTTCCCCTGTTGTGCGAGTCATTAAACATCAGTGAATTTTAGGGAATGGCTGAAACGGGCTTAGGTAAGTAGTGTTTATTATATTCACTTACGGGGATCAATAATGCAGCAGTTACTGACGCTGCTGACAATGTAAACAGACGATTTGTCGCAAACTTCACTTTCCTTAAAGTTTAATTTAGATTCTTGTTTTTGTGAATAACGTTTTTGTTTTTAATAACAAGCTGATCTAGCTAATTATTTTTGCTTCAACTGAATTGGCCCAGTACTGCTTAGCAGACAATGTCATTCATGTTTTGTATATGTTATGTTATAACGGTTTAAAGGTATGGTGTTTATAGTTGACAGTCATAAAATAATGGCCATTACTGCATGAATTGAGTTAAACATTTGTCAACTGGGTCTATTTTCTCTTAAGAACAAGCTGGTGACATGAAACATGACAGCTCTTCGTCTCCTGGCGTCTCAGATCAAGAGAAAGAGGTGGCCATCAGTGCTTTTCAAGCCTTTAAGGTAAATTAAATGTATTCGCATACCGGTGCAGATGATCAATATTCATTGTTTTTGTTGCCTTTGTTGACAAATTGTGCTTTGTTGACTTTGTAGGCTGAAAATTATGATGAGTCTCTGAAGCAACTCAACAGCCTTCAGGAGTTAAACAAGGAGGATTACAAGATTGCACTAAATAAAGCGGTGACTGATTTTTATAAAAGCGGGCAGACAACAACCAGCACACTGAAGCATACGTTACTGACCTTGAAGAATCAGGTTAGATATTACTAACTAATTTGTTGAATGTGTCGGTGAGCCAGATTTTGATTAGTTCCACATCTTCCTGTCCAGCCAGTGATGTTTCGTGGTTCGTTTAGTGCTAAGAATTGGGCTGTGGTTATAGTTAGGAATTAGGGGTGTCCCATCTAAGGATTTACATAGTCGAATCAGAATTGTCTCGTCTTGCCTTGTGCATGTGGGGATGACACCAGGTAGTTAACAAGGTATAGTGCAAAGTACAGCCCAACACTGATGCACGAAAAACATCTAAACATGAATTTACAGAATTAGTTTAGAACAGAATATTCCTTTATAATAAATAAAAATAAATAACGAAATAAGAATCAAGTCAAAATAAATGTTTTTAGGCAAAATGTCAGCAATGCAGGGGAACATATATTCAAAACACAAGCCACAAATAGTAAAATTAATGGACATTTTCCTTAAACATCACGTAACAATGCTGTGCCACTTACTAGAACTACTACAACCATTACCAATAAAGTAACTTTATTTACAGCATGTAAAGAAGGAATGCAATAAAGCATCTTACCACTTAAACAGTAAAAAGTCCCTTTCATCGTTTTTCCTGCGCACTCTTGCTGTATGCTGTGATTTCGGTTATATTACTTTATTTTTCTTATCATGCAGCGAAAAGTTCAGTCTAAGTAACAAACTATATGCATTTTCATACAAAGTGTTAATTCATATTTATGTGCCCAAACTTTCAGTAAGTGACAAATGTTTGGAAACGGTGTCCATAGTCATTTGCGAGTCATCTGCGGATCGTGCTGCTTCTCTTTACCGGGCTCACAGCACAGAAGATCCTGCGCCGGATCATAGCCAGACCTTGTGCTCATATGCACTGTTCTTTTTTTACCCAACCCTAAAAATGTCCCATTTCTTTACACACATAAATAATATTTTTGGTGGTGCGGTGCGTGCCCGTCTGCTACGCCATTGCCCATATAACCAAAATGGCATGATTCCCATTGAACCTCTGCGAAGATTTGACTGTGAGATTGGTAGTCGAATCCGGCTCCTGCTATCGAATCTTGGATTATTCATGGTCACCCCTTTTAGGAATGTAGATCAAGGAAAACAGAAAATGTTGAAACAGAAAATCTGAATGTGTGGGGGATGGATCTGTACATTAAATAGTGAAATGTCATATTCGATGGTCAAATGTACAAGTATTGTCTGAGTACTGATGGTAATTCATCATTGCTTGCAGATGCACACAGCTGTGGATGACATTGATGGTTTGGATGACGTCGAGAACAGTATCCTCTACTACAACCAGGCAGTGATTCATTACCACATGCGACAATATTCAGAAGCTATATCCATCGGGGAGAAGCTCTACCAGTTTCTCGAACCTTTTGGTACGTTGGAGAATGCACATGAAAGCTGTTATTCTACAATACGTATTCAAGGGTATTTTTATGGTCTGGTGCTGTAGTGTGGCATGGCTTGATGGTTTTCTCTGTCCTAGAAGAAAGGTTTGCTCAGGCTGTTTGTTTCCTGTTGGTGGATCTTTATCTGCTCACCTTCCAACCTGAAAAAGCCCTGCATCTGCTGGCCATGCTGGAGAAAGTGACTGTTAAAGAGGGAAACAACAAGAATGGCAAAGGAGAGGTGATAAAGATTTTTGGTTTTGTTTTGATGAAGATGTAACTGGTTGATCAAAACTGTCAACTAAAAAAATGTAGATCATGCTATTATTAAAAAAACTATATCATATATCGCTTTTTTGTTTCCTCATTCTTGTAAGTCGCTTTGGATAAATGAAAACGTAAGTTACAAATGTACATGTTCGGATGCTGTAAAATGTCAACAACTCTTGTTTTCACAATATGTTGAGAAATAATAGCATGGGGTGTTGCTTCCATTGTTTTTTTTTTACCATGTATTGTTTCTAACAGAGCTCCAACAGCACGAATAAAGAATCTGTAGCGCAGAGAGCAGAGTTCACAGCTATGATCGAGGCAGCCAAGTCAAAGATGCATCAGGTGAGAAAGCAGTTTAAATGGAGGCCAAATACGTTTAAAGTGGGATGCCAGTGTAATGGTGTATTAGGCAATATTGATTCTGTAATCTAACTGGGAATCTAAAATGCATCAGAAGGAAGATGATCAGCTCCCCAATGTTAAAGTGTGTTACCATAAACAAGAAAATTAAAAAAAAATGTTTTTTGTGGTATGTGTGCAGTATAAAGTACGAGCCTATATTCAGATGAAGTCACTGAAGGCCTGCAAACGTGAAATCAAGTCTGTGATGAACACATCTGGAAATGTAAGTAGATTCATTTTGCATTCATTCATACAAACACATACACTTTTAAGCAGTCTGTAAATCTGACATTTGCAATACTACAGATGTTGGTCAGGTATGCTTTTAACTGTTATTTATGCCGACTGTATGTTTGCATTTCTCCTCAAGTCTGCACCCTCCCTTTTCCTGAAGAGTAACTTTGAGTATTTGAGGGGAAATTATCGTAAAGCTGTAAAACTCCTCAACAGCTCAAACATCGCAGAGCATCCAGGTCCCTTGAAGACAGGTAAACACACTCTGTCAATAACCAAAAAGCATGTTTTCTTAGTGTAATTATTTGTGTGATTTTATTTTGTGTGACCAATGTTACTAACTGCATAAAACTATCAGTTTTTCTCTGCTGGGGTGTGTTTGTTCAAATTTATGAGCAAGGTTTTTTTTCTCTTAGGTGAATGTGTGAGGTGTATGTTCTGGAATAATCTAGGCTGTATTCATTTTGCCATGGGGAAACACAACCTGGGTCTGTTTTACTTCAAGAAAGCTCTTCAGGAGAATGACAACACATGTGCCCAGATTGGGGATGGCAGTAATGGACAGGGTAAGAGAGAAAGCACCAACTCACGATCCCCTAAACACCAGGGCCCGTATTTATCAAGCTTCTCAAAGTGCCATTTTAGTTTTAAGTTCTTAAAATTCATTAAATTTACTCCTACTTCCAAATTTAAGTATAAAAGCAAGTTATTAAATTTCTAAAAGCTAAGAATCACTCTTACTCTCCCAATTATTTAAGACAGCTCGAGAGGTCTCAAGTGGTTAGGAGTGGCCACTAGGGGCTTGTGATGGGCTGAGGAGACAGAGACATGTGGTGGACAGAGGGATTGGGCCAATGGAACCATAGATTCCACATTATACATGCATAAATTCAGTACTCCCCTGCATAAGCATAATTGTGGGTGGGATATGAAGTTGATTGTGTGCCCACCCCTTTTTTAAAGTATGAATTCACGAATTATTAAAGGCATTTATTAATGAATCAACTTCTACATATTTCATAATCTAATTTATACATTTAACAAACTTTTTGTGCGCAAGATAAAAGGCACGCAGTCTGTACATGTCATTATTCTGCGTGCATTTGAGTTATGCTCTATGGATCTCTAGAACTGTTGCGCATTATGCTGTATTACTATCGTCATCTTGTTATGCTCTATTGCAATGGATTTGCATTATTATTGCGTGTTCTCGTTATGCTGTATTGTTCTCAATATTATGTGTGATTTCTCAAACAAGAAAAGATTTATACCAAAAATAACATTGTATTTAAAGCAAAACTACTCAACTTAAGCAAATAAAAACTAATTTCAGCCCCGGTTTAAAATGGGTAATTAAGAAATGGTAGAAACGTGTTTATCTTTCATTTCCAATGTCTATATCATAATGTATTCTGTTAAAAAGTCTTTATTGTCATGTGTGTTAAATACTTTTAGGAATTTCACCAATCAGTGTGAATGTATCTGAGAATATTCTTAAATAAGGAAATCTATTCAGTGATTGGTCCATGCCAATGTCATCATCCAAAATCCTGTTTGCAGCACAGTAAAGTGTCGTAAATCATCTCTAAATCTGACACTTAAAATGTTGTCCTACACTTCACTTAATTTACGACTGAGCTGCTTTATAACTAACTTTTAAGCGCAGCTTTGAGCCAAGAATTATTTTATTCTTAAGTCAATTCTTAGCAGTGTTCTTGTGAGTAATTCTCAGAAGCTTGATAAATACAGGCCCAGATCTTACTTCACATCTTGTACAAAAAAAACCCCATTGTGATTGACTGTCAGTGCAATTATGTTTATACAAGGGATTGTGATTTATAATGTTTCTTTTACTTCCACAGGAGCTAAAAAGTTCACCGGCATCCCTATGTGCGCTCTGTTAGCCAATAAGCGATATGAGCTGCTGTATAACTGTGGCATTCAGTTGCTTCATATTGGCCGGCCGCTGGCAGCATTTGAGTGTCTGATGGAGGCGGTGCAAGTGTATCACTCAAACCCTCGACTGTGGCTAAGACTGGCAGAATGCTGCATTACAGCCAATAAAGGGGTACAGATCTTAACCTCTGTGTGTTTGTAATATTCCTGCTTCTTAATGTGACAGGATATTTATGTAGGTTGTATTGTTTGCAATCTTGGGCATGTTTTCATACTGAAAACGGATCCTGAAGTTGTTATAATGTGTTTACAAATTCTTTTTATTCAAGTTCTTAATCTTTTATATGCTTGGTTTATTTAAAAATGTGTATTAATCTCTTTCTTTCTTCAGAGCTCAGAGCAAGAAACAAAAGGCTTACCCAGTAAAAAGGGGATTGTGCAGGCTGTTGTTGGCCAGGGCTACCACCGCAAGATTGTTTTAGCATCACAGTCCACACAAAACACCATCTACAGGTGAGCAATATTTCCTCATAGTATATTGAGCCTGAGGATTGTGGACACTACTTCGATCATTAATGTTAAGTGTTAATAATGAAGCTGTTTTGTGTGATCAGAAAATATTAGGGTTGATGTTGTAATGTCATTGTTTTCCCAGTAGATGTCATCCTGTTACTCTTCGTCAAAAATATACTAAGAAATAGTTGGTTAGTTCCTTAGTTCCATTAGATTGACCCAAAATGGAAACTCTTATCATTGTGGTTGTGTTTTTGAGGTATGTATATATATATATATATATATATATATATATATATATATATATATATATATACACACACACACACGCACACACACACACACACATATATTAGGGCTGTCAAACGATTAATCGCATTCAGAATAAAAGTTTGTGTTTACATATTATATGTCTGTGTACTGTGCATATAAATTTTGTATTCATAAGAAGATACATATACATGTAGGACATATTTAGATGTATTTATTTATATTTACCAGTAATTGAAATTATATTTAAATGTTTATTAATTTTAATATTTTTGTTAAATATATGCATGTATGTATATGTTTTTATGAATACAAAATTAATATGCACATTACACAGATATATATTATGTAAACACAAACTTTTATTCTGGATGCCCTAATAATGAATATATATATATATATATATCAGTGGTGTGCGGTGGTCTTAAAAAATGAGGAGGCAGATTCCTGCCATGTCATTTATGTTCATCTCTGCACTTTTAACAAGTGCATTCTTTAGAAAACCAGTGTTTCTGTGTCTATGTGTGAAAAATGTTCATTACAGTACCTCAGATTTTTTGCACGTTTTTTGTTTTGCACTTACGGAACTAATAGGAGCACACAATAACATTACAATATTGCATTTATCCCATCCTGTTGTTAACATTATGCACGCGTACGCGCAGATTGTCAACAAAACACACATGACTTAATAGTTTCACTTACCGCGTGCAGTTCATGTTCGGCATCTTTTAGCACTGGGACCGCAACATCTATCAGTTTTAAACGATCTCCAAATTCAGCTTTATATCCACCGTTTATATAACATCCATCACTGAAATGCCATGAACAAACTAACCTTACTGACTTCTGTCACTATCACATGAGCTGCAGTGCAACCGATCTTGACACAATGCAGACAAGGCGGAAAAAAATAATTTAATATAAAAAATGAATATATTTTTACTTATACTTATTCTATTTCTGAACTGTTGATAATTTTCTCATTCAATTTTCTTTAGGGGGAGTGGAGACACTGCCTCCCTTGCCTCCTCGGAGGAAACGCCACTGAATATATATATATATATCAGGGCTCGGCAGCTTAAACAGAGTGTCATAAAAGTTAGGCTTTAAAGTGATAATTCATTCAAAATTGAAAATCATTTGTTCACCCTCTTGTCATTTTAAACCTGTATGACTTTCTTCTGCAGAACACAATAGAAGATATTTTTAGACTGAACAGTGCTGGCACTCATTCACTTCTATTGTATGTACACAAATCCAATGCAAGTAAATGGGTGCTAGTTAACAACATTCTTTAAAATATCTTCTTTTTGTGTTCTGAGGAAAGAAAGTCATACAGGTTTGAAGAGGATGACTAAATTATGATTACTAAAATTATTTTATTTTTGAGTGAACTATTACTTTAAGAACAGACTGGAATTGTTTACTGAAGTCATTCTCTCAAATCACATTCATTACACTTTCATCCGGATGGTTTAAATTCTGTCACACGGCAGTGATTTTAATAGCAAGGTACAGATCTAGAGCAACCCAGTGGTCAATGTTTCAGTGTTGGCACAGTGTTAACAGTTCATGTATCGCCCCTTCACTTTAACCTTTAGGCTCTTTAAACATAGTAACTCCACCGTTACAGAGATCTAATAAGTGGCATCAGAAATCTCTGATGCAGCAACCATGCTGCAGTGGGTTTGCTGTTATGTAACGCACGTGTGTGTGTGTGTGTGTGTGTGTAGTGAGGGTCAGTCAGCAGCAATCCCAGTGGCCAGTATGGAGTTTGCAGCGATCTGTCTGCGGAACGCTTTACTCCTGCTGCCAGAGCACCAACAGCACGACGGCAAATCAGACAACGGCTCCAAGAGCTGCAGCCAATCAGGCAGCACGGAGAGCTGCGGCGAGACTGCCGACTCCTGCAGGTATCCGCTCAGCTTTAACAAATACTTTTACAGAACCTGCAAAGAGAATTTAGATATTCAGACGCTCTGCGTTTAATCCTTGATGCTGTTTTGAGTCGACCTGCTGACCTTTTGCTTTGACTGACAGCGGAAAAACCCAGGAGGGAGACAAGTTCATTCCTGCCGCCCCCTCGTCCCCCTTGAGAAAGCAGGAGGTGGAGAACCTCAGGTGAGATTACTGTGGACTGTTCTGGAATGAATGTGTCTCACTTCGTAATGTTAAAAAAACAGCCTGAAGACTCTTGAAATAAAGGTTTTAAAGGTGTGAGTCAGCTAATAAGTTTTCCAAGACACCAAGGGTTCTTCTTCGAGAGTACTCCATTTGGCACACAGATGTCTCAACAACATAAAAACAAACCTTATAACAAACGCACTACATCTGATGTTTTTAATATTTAAAATATAGATCGAAGCTGAACATGACCTATCTATAAACGAACAATAATCTTCATTAATGACATAAAATGAAACAATTGATAATTACAATAATAGTCCTTGTAAATCTACTTGAATGAGAGAATAACCCATTCTTGTTATGCCTCAGGCGGACCATTTCTGGCCTTTAATTGTGAAAAACCCTCCCCCTGACTCATACTACACACTTATTTCATGCCCCCACTTCACATTCGTGTTTTTCTGCTTTGGGGATTGATTAGAGCCTCCATCCCACTCTCTCTCCCCTCCCCCTCACGTTTGATCCAGCATGCCGGCCGGATGTGGTTTTTAGCGAAGGGAAGGTGTGCGGATTGTGTTGACCCTGCACTAACACCCTTATACAGTGACACTTTTACGAGAGCATGCACAATTTACTCAAACCTCTCTTCCTGGAATCCTGCAGGCTATTGTGTCACTGGCATTTCCTCTTTTCTTTTGCCCTGTAATGGGGTGTTTGTAGTGAATTGTGCCAGTTAGGACACCAAGCAAACATGATATGCAAATCATAATTTGCTGAGATGTGGGGTATTACCTTCATATGTCAGATTTCTATGCCTTTAATTGGTCATGTTTTTCAATAAGACTTGTGAATTTTAGTCCATAGTTTTGAATTTGATCAACAATGAGCAGTTTTGTTTTAAAGCAGTTATAAATCTAGGTTAATTTTAAGTTCTATACTATATTCTTCAGAATATAGTAACTCTTAATTTGTACAACTTCAAATGTTAAAAACTAATATGGGTGTGTGTAGATTAGAATTCTGCTATACCTACAGGTCTAATGTAGATACATTTGTTGTCAAAGTTGTTCATTGTTATGCCATTCTTTGCCCTTTCACCATCTTTATTTGATCGATCTTTTTTGCCCTTTTTATATCTGTTTGAAACATAAAATTGCAGTAATTTGACTTCAAAATCCGAAAGTTTAGATTCCAAGTCATTATTATTGTAGTTATTATAGTAAAGTAGAGACAGTTTTGAATACAGAGTTTATGTTCTGATTTTTGTTTGTTTTTACACAAAACAAAGTTATAAGTTGCAGCTTTTTGTATAATTTGAACAAACAAAAAGCATATTGTAAATGCTTTTATTCTTATACTAAAGCAAATAGCATTTATGTAGAATTTCTCTCTCTCTGAAATTAATCACAAAAAAATGATATTAGCTAGGTTTTCACAGACTTGGTCACAAATGAATCATTTTGTCTTTGTTAGTCTTAATTCATCTGTCTGTTTGTTTATTGGTTTGCTTCTCTTCTTCCAGGTGCTCGATTCTAGCCTGCAGTGCGTATGTGGCTCTTGCTCTTGGGGACAACTTAATGGCTCTTAACCATGCTGAAAAGCTCCTACATCAGACAAAGTTGTCAGGATCTCTCAAGTAAATCAATTTCTCTTCTTCTCTCTGATTTACATCTTTTATGAGTCTTCCACTGAGGCTCCGTAAATTAGCATTCAGTAAATATTTGAGGCCCTCTAATGCCCTTTTGATTGACAGCTGCTCCAGCCAGTCCTGAGTGACTGGATGCTTGGTGTACGAGCTAGATTAGAACATCTGTATCTTGTTTGGTTGCTGTTTCTGGTTAGTTTATTCTGGCTGGATTTCCCAGACACAGGCGTGAATCACCACTCCGAGTATGATTTAGTCAGTTTAGCTTTAGTCTTTGTCTTGGGAAGTGGCTTTAAATAATGTATCTGGAATCAATATTTGATGAGTTGTGCAATGTGCTCTCAGGTTCCTGGGTCACCTATATGCTGCTGAAGCCCTGATCTCACTAGACAGAATCTCAGATGCCATCGCACATCTCAACCCTGAGAACGTAACCGACGTGTCGTTAAGTGTGTCGCCCAGCGAACAAGACCAAGGTACGACAACACACAATCAAACATACAGGAGGAAAAAAAATGATGTGTCGGTACTGATGTGTGTTGGTGTTGACCCGACAGGTTCTGATAAAGGTGATCTGGATCCTGTTGAGTCCTGTAAGTAACCAATCCCACGTGTCATCTTGTGTTTGATAAATTGAAAATGTCCTTCCAAGCCAGTTTTTTTTCCTTTTCATTGACATGGTTCAGAGTTTATGTCTGTCAAGCTCCCAAAACAAAACTATTCCATATGATTTGTTCATTGTAAGCCCAGTTGTTTTTCACTAATATTCTTGTGTTCATCCAAAACTGTAAAATCCTCTCATTGTCCACATTCAGTTTTTCAACTTGGAATGTGCGTACAATTCTAGTTTTTATTCTAACTTTGCAAATGTAAAGTTCTTCATTTGTGTTTTACAAAAAAATAACAGCATTTGTATTTGGTTGATTTTAAGCATTATTATTTATCATCATCATTTAATATTTTCATAGTGAAGCATTTGGAGCATGGGATACATGTATATTTTCCTAAGTTACAATCTGCTCATGTGTGTGTTGCAGCAGGGAAGCAGACTCCGTTATGTTACCCCAGCTCGGTGAGCTCTGCCCGGGCCACAATGCTCTTTAACCTGGGCAGCGCGTATTGCTTGAGAAGCGAATATGAAAAAGCCCGCAAGTGCCTTCATCAGGTGAGCGCTCATCCCATGTAAAACACTTCAGTGTGATCTGTGCACATAAACACACATAGTTACAGTCATGCAAGTGTCTAGATCGCAGGTGTACTAGATATATTTATTGAACTGACTTTGCATCATGTGACATGTCTTTCTAACATGCAGGCTGCTTCAATGGTGAACACGAAGGAGATTCCTCCAGAAGCCATTTTACTGGGCGTTTACTTAGAACTGCAGAATGGTGAGTCACAGGCTTCAGTCAGAATTTAATAGATTTTTTTTACTGGTACCTTTTGAAAATACTGAAATATAAAATAGTTTTAAATTAATAAATTTTTATTACTCTATAGTTTTAATGGGTTTAATATTATTCTAAAATGTGAGAAAAATAGAAAGAATGGGAAAGTGTCTTACAAATAAAATACTTCTACCTAAGAAACCTTCTTTTGCCTTAAAGGGACACTCCACCCAGAAATGAAAATTCTGTCATTTACTCACCCTTAGATTGTTTCAAATCTGTATACATTTTTGGGTGGACTGTTCCTTAATCCATTGTGTGGATTTTGGTGAAAATTTAATGTAATTAAATTGAATTTTTGTGTGTGCTGCATTTTGTTAGCATGAGGCCACATCATTTCCTGCGCTTAAACAATCACCTTCCCCATTTTCTCATCTTAAAGTGATAGTTCACCCAAAAATAAAATTTCTGACATCATTTACGCATCCTAATGTCATATCAAACCTGATGACTTTCTTTCTTCTGCAGAACACAAAAGAAGATATTTTAAAGAATGTTGATAACCGAACAGTGGCGGAACCCATTCACTTGCATTGATTTCAATGCGTACCGTCGTTGTTTGGTTCCCCACCTTCTTCAAAATATCTTCTTTCGTGTTCTGCAGAAGAAAGAAAGTCATACAGGTTTGAAGTGACATGCGGGTGAATGAATAATGACAGAATTTTCATTTTGGGTAAACTATTCCTTCAAAGAATCCATAAGCTGAAATTCTGAGTGATTGTATACAATGATATTTACTCCTACAGGAAACACACAGCTGGCCCTACAGATCATCAAACGGAATCAGCTCCTCCCATCCGTCAAGTCTGATTCCTCCCCTGACCTTCGCAAGAAACCACCTCCCTTCCACCCATCCCAGCCCGTGCAGCCCATACAGACCCCCGCCCCCTTCACGCAAGTACAGCGCAAGTGATGCACTGGCACCACCCCTCCTCCCCAAAAACATGCAGAAACACATCTGAAATCTTATTTATGAGGCTACAGCAACTCAGCAGACAGATGGATTGAGACGAATGGAAATGTGGGCTGCTTGTCTGTTAAAGACTGTTAGAGAAATGTTTTTTTGTGTTTTGGGGTCTATGTAATGATAAATAAATTTTATTTACACTTAGTGGTGTGATGTTTATGAACGGTGACAAAACATCACGTATAAAGACCAAGTCTCCTGAAAGGAGAATGATATCATGTGACTGTATGACAACAAAAATCAATGGATCAAATTTCGCTGCCATCTTAAAGCGTAAAATCATGAACACTTGTTTGACATTAGTCGTAGCAGGAAATATTCAATTTCCTTTTTAAAGTGTATAAGTTTCTCTTTTACTGGTGCATACAGACTGAAATAAATGTGCACAGATTATTGACGTGTCGTGTTTGGTGCTCTGGTGTGGGTGGACAGATGTCGGCTTGCTTTCATGTGTGGTCTCTTCTTTTTTGCCCTCTTTCCTCAGGGTGGCCCATCACCTTTCTCATGCTGGCTCATTCTTATGCTAAATCCCCCTGCTCCCCCACTCCACTCCCTCTGTTTTTTCACCCACATTTCTCTTCATTGTTACCCAGATCTCTCTGACATGCTGTCGGGGATCTGAGAAAGCTCTTCTTTAAGCTTTGATGGAATAGATATTGTTCTGCAGCCATCTGATGCTGCACTTAAAGCAATGCATGATATTGTTTTTTGATCCTTTAACTGTCATGACTAGAAATACTTCAAAGAAAAAGAATTAGATGTGATCTTCTACACGTTTGTCAATCGTTGGTCACAAGTCATATTTTGTCATTGTTATTTAGTGTTGGATTGGGAGAAAAAAGCCAACTAAACTAGAGAAAGTATTCTTAGCATGTTGTTTCATTTATGTCGCCACACAGTTTTAAAACCTTCAACCAATATGTGTACACAGTTTAATCTAATCTATAGAATGTAGCATTGTTTACACCACAGCCGGTCCCATCTGCCAGCCGGCAAACATTTTCCTGCAGGCTCGAGCTGTATTTTGCTGACCTTCCGGGCTACGCCCCGTTCTGACCTTTGACCTGCTGGTATGCAGGGACGCCCATTCCTCAAATAGCATCGGTGGCTTTGAGAAGCTTTTGTCAAATAATTTAGACACAACAAAGACTCCTTGTGATAACGCTCCTTAAATTGCGGTGTGAAATATTTCTCATCTCGTTCACGAAAAGCTGTTACTATAACTTTAAGCGATGTCTTTCATTAAAGATACAAAATAAACCGTTATTTTAGCCAGATCTCTGCAATGAGCGCTTGACTGCGGTCTCAGGTTGTCCTTATATAACATTTTGGGCTTTCTAACATTCATCATGAGCTGGAGGGGAATTCCTTTGCTGTCAGTAATATGTTCCCCTGTCATTCAGAACAGTCGCAGCTAGTTGAATTACACGCTTTTCTAGACAACACCGAAAATGGATTATATGTAGAAACTAGTGTTCTGTTCCAAAGCCCCACAAGCTGCCTGAGAGTGTTTTGGGGGATGTGAGATTTTTTTTTAAGATAGAGAAATGGATAAGTTGGTGGATCTCCTGGTCAAGACCCCTCTTGGGAAAACCTACCATAAAATACCTAAAGTATGTTATAACATACAAACATTTAAGTTAGTCTGCAACTAGGATTAAGCCGTCTGTAAAACCACCCCATAGTATATTGTGTTGTTGTGAATATCAGGGAATGTTTGCATGTTTTGTAATAGACGTGTATGATTCTCTTGTAAAAAAGATGAATCTGAACATCATTCAATCATTGCTGGACAGCGGTCAAATATCCAGAAGCCTTTCTAAATGCCAGTGAACACTGTAATGGCTGAACAAACTCAACAACTATCACAAAATATAAAAAATGTCATTGAAGTAACCGTATTAATAATCAGGTGTGTGTAAACGTTTGAGCTGGGCTATTTTTATAATGTATGTGGATTTATGTGAAACAACCTAAAACAAAAGATTACAAAATGTATTAAATGATCCTGCTAGGTGTATATAACCTGCATATGCACGTGTGTGTTTGTGAGCCTGTTGTGGGATGCCTGGTTCATACACAATGTTTTTTTCAGCGAGGTATAGATCACTTCGCAAGATGTAAACACACGTCTGGTTTCATTTTTTTAATCTTACATATATAATTAAATCTTACAGACCTCTTTGGATGAGGTAAATAATACTGGTTCAACACTGGTCCAGAAGAACTTCACACAAATGTTTGAACAAACCACATTTAAAATCAAAATGTTAAACATCTTTAGGGTTTTTATACAGAAGATTAAAAATGTAGAGATTAAAGATTTTTGGTTCCCAGAAATGCTTTGCATGATGCTGTTATTTTTTTTATATATTTTTTTCTGTAAAGATAAAGACTTGTTAATGTTTAATGTTCATTTATCTTTACACAAACTGTTGCCAATAAATATAAATCTCCAGTAAGTTACTGGCAAACTGCTGGCAGTAATACTGTAATTTCTGCAGAATTTTTTTTAACAGCGTTTGTGTAGATTTCCCAAAGTGGTCTGTTGAACTGTATATTTGTTAATGCTTTAATTCGTGAGCTACTCTTATTTCAAATTCAGAATGAAAAAACCACAAAACAAATACAGGATCCAAAGAGGTACAACTTTATTTTTTGTAAACAACCAAACATAAAAAAAACCTGCATAGAAAATGTTTAAAGTCCACAAAAGACGAAAGAACAAGACTGTAGACCACTTAAGTATTTTCTAGTCTCAACAGCCATACTCAAAATAAAACATGACGTATCTGTTGCTTCAGATGAGGGGGTGACAGATGGAGGGATGGCGAGTGCTGATATAAAAATCAAAGAGAGATGGAGAGTCACGGGCATCTTGGAGGGGGGCATGCATGCATGCCGTCTCCAGCCGAGACTGATGCCAGGTCTGTGCTTGTGGGGTGAATTCTCTCCACATCTCTTTGCTTAGTCTGTCTCACAGCCAAGCCTCTTAAAAGCACTGTGACTTTAAGAGATTAAAAAATATCAATGTATATGAAATTTCAGTGCCAGGGACACAGGGTCTAAACGTTTATCCCTTTAATTTCATTTATGAAAGAAACGACTGCCCTCGGAAAGCTCTTCAAAACCAATTTCTGGAGCTTTGAGGCATTTCTGATTCATCGCAAGGCAATGAATTCTGTAGCAGCCATTAGATTTGAGCACATTTACCGCAGTACACGACGTAAATCCAATTAAAGAGGAAAACCGCAAGCTGTTTTATTTACGTCCAAGGTCAAATCTATAAAATCACGTTAGGACTGTGTGAATATCATGAGGTTGAGACATGCTGGTATAAATGTTATGAGTTCACCCCCTCTCTGACTGTTAACTTCTAAGTGGTTGAAAAGGATCCTGTGGAATACAACAACAGCATTTTCTTTCCATCATAACACACAAAAACCCACGAGTTACTAACAAAAGATTCACTATCAAACTGTAGGAAACAAATATTGAATTTTAATCAAATCTCTACAAATCTACCTGAGTTGCTTTAATGTGTGTGTATACACATTTTTTCCATAAGATAATACAATCATAAAAGGGTCTATGACCATACAATTCTGAACTGTTACATTTTCTGTTTTTTCCCCAGTAAGGAAGAGGTCATAAGCTGGAATCCACCAGAAATGGTGACAAACCCGTACAATTAGTGACCAGAGGTCCAAAAACCAAACAAAAATGAAAAGAAAAACAAAATAGTAGTACACAATGTGAAATTCAAATACACAAACTGAGTTTGATAACAGCGTCTTTCTATTAAACGAAGCAAACATTTTTACAGACAGCATCCGCATGACATATCAGTTCTGAAAAAGTGATTTGTCTGGAGAAGCTACACTTCTGTAATGTCCCGGTTCTGTCTGAAAAAATCTAGTGGCTTTTACCAAATACTTGATCTCACCTGAGAACCACAAACTGTAAAACCACCGATTCCTTCACCAAATTGAACATCCGTTTTTTTCTGGGTGAATCTGTGGTAAACAATCTGCTCATAAACTTTAATCGTACACACAAAGAACATCTGCGGACATTTTACTTCTATCTTTAAATCCATCAACATGGTGTTGAGATACAAGAAGCATCTATGCCAAATCAAATCATCTTTGGCCAAACGTGAACGATTTTTATAAATACATCAACACACCGAGGTCTCGTTTGAACAACGTCTTTGGCAGTTTTCCATTTCTGATTCTAAAAGCTAAAGCTAAGAAGGGCTGCGGCTGTGGTAAGGCATGTGATCAATCTCAATGAGGTACCTTACTCTGTAAAGCTAAACAGTACAATCTTATAGTCAACCACTAACCCAGCAAACATCGTTTTTTATTTTTGGTACGTCATAAGTGTGTCCATTTTCCTCCTCCCCTCACATCCATATTTTACATCCACCTGTCTACAAGGACCATTCCAGCATGCAAAAATATACATTTCAACATTCCCTCTTAAAGAGAAAAGGGATTCGGGAATGTCACTATACTGAAAGCAGATCAAATGCGATGGTAATACTGCGAGACAGGACAGATCTGGGTTGAGGTGGAAGCAGCACACCTTTTATTCTTTATTGCATAAGCTTTCCATTAATACAGGCCTTGTGACCCTTGCTGGTCGTGTGGATGTGGCTCCAAATACTAATTTGCCATCTAACGTGCAACTTTCTGTTCATTTTAATAATGCGTTATAAACGAAACTATATAATTAACACGTCTCTAAAATGCAACATAAATAATCCCATGATCCACAATCCAAATGATATTTTTCTTTAATAACAACATTACATATTTAAGAATAAAGACCGATGCGCAGATTCCCGTGTAATAAAGGAGAACGAAACGCTACTGTGAATTTTTTGGCACATGTCCATTCCCTATAAGTTACCCATTGGCAAGACATTCAAATCAGATTTTTATTAAGCGTCACAAAAAGGCACGGCTAACTACAAGCAAGCACATTAACACTTCTGATTGGATCGAGTGGACACAGGATAGCTGCAGCCAATAGGAATAAGGCCAAGACGAAACATTACGGCTTTTTGCCGTAATGTTTTCCACAATTAAAACATCCAACATTCCCACAATTTGCTTAATGTAAATGTTCAGTCAACAGTGTAAAACTGAACCCAACGTGAGCGTTTTGATGCATGTATAGCATAGTATCACATGTATGGACCAAACTCGAGGGCAATGGAGTCGTACAACCAAAACACACACATGGCGACTTCTAGAGTATTCAAACTAAGAAGGTGAAACTTAAAAGCTTGCAATTCTCACGACCACTTCCAAAAATTCATATCACAGACTTTCTTGTCCGGGCAGACTAAAATTGGGGAGGGACGTGTGTGCTTTTGTTTTGTGTTACGCCGGTGCTATAAATTCTCATTTTCCTCCCCCAATGCTTTGCTTCCTCTTTTCCTTTTAATCAATCGAGCACTTAAAACAGTTACTTGCGAGTCAGGCGCAAACTATCCCATTTTTAACCAGGCTCGACTGATCCTAAGTGTTTTCAAATGATGTTACGCTGACACTGAATGGTCTCCTCGGAGATCTTTCTTTACGGCCTGCAATGCTTCCTGTGTCCATTTAAATCAATAGAACAACAAACCAAATTGTGATCTAATCCAGCTGTTTGTAATGAGACCCTAACAAAGCAAGCTGGGGTAAAAGTCTTGAGCCTATATATACATATATATGTGTCCAATTTTGAGACATCTTTAAAGAATACAGTTAAAAAGTAATAATAATAATAATAATAATATAATCGAAAACATCTTTGTGGAACTGGATTATATCCTTGTTTTCCCAACTGTATCAGTCATGTGACTGTATACTGTTTGTCAAAATCATTTGGGAGAAAAATAACAAACAAAAATAAGGGCCTAGTCATTTTAACACTTTGATATTTAGTGTCTACATTCTGTCTGTATGCCCCACCCCCAAAAAAATATCTGAAGATCATCTTTAAACATTAAACGTTTTTTCCCATAACACATTTGAAATAATCATGGGTATCTGTCTTGATTACATCATGAGGGAACTTTGAAATGACTACATTCTGATGATTTTCCATCCATAACATATTTTTGGTAATCGCTTCCAATTGCATAACATTCAAATGGACATGACCGTAAAGTGAGGTAAAAGTGTAATGAGGCTCACGGACCCAGAGGTAAAGTACGGTAAATGAGGTAAGAGGTTTAGATGAGGTACACGATAAATGTCCAATTTAAAATATACATGAGAATTCCAAAGGACATAGCAGTAGATATATCAAAACCTTATCCTAATGTTCCTGGCAAAATACACGACTCTTCAATGAGAAACATTCAGGGATTTCACTTGCGTTCTGTGCACAGTAACAATCAGGTCAATTTTGTGCGAACTGTGCAAATAACCAAACATTGCTTCATTTTTTTCAATTGTCCTGTCCTCACATTCTATGAAAAAACAACACTGAGGTAGACATTTTTTTTATAAAACTTCACGGACTAGGTCTCTGCACAAACGCAAGTACATTCATACATAAGCTAGATGAGGTAGGTGTAATGCAGAGAGAAAATATTTCAAGAATGCAAGAAATTCCCTGAGAAACAAAAAAGAAAAAGAATGATTTGAAGACACATACCAAGAGCAAAAGACTTTCAGCGTGCAGCGGCCGAAATTTTGTAATAACAAGCATTTGGTGTTACACCATGAGTGAGAACCGTACACAGCAAGACGGCATCGTCTTAAGTCACCTTACTAACTGTATTTGCTCCTGATAGATGTGCAAAATCTTCTTTTCCATTCGTCTATATCTACAGTTCGGTTTCAAACCTTAAAGGTCAGAACATGAGGATTCGGTTATTCCCAAAGTCCACAGCAACAATCATTCCATCCGGGGTGATTGCTATACCCGAGGGGCGGTCCATTTGCCCGAAGCCGCTACCGTGAGTCCCAAACTTGCATAAAAAGTTGCCGTTGGGTTCAAAGACCTGAATGCGATGGTTGCGCGAGTCAGCGACGATAATGCGATCTTCCTGGTCCACGGCTACACCCTGCGGCCGCAAGAACTGACCGTTTCCCGTTCCCTCTGACCCGAGGAAGCGAGCCGACTGGCAGTCGGGCCTGATGACGAGCAGCCGATGATTGTTGAAATCCGTCACCACGAGATGGCCTTCCTGATTGAAGGCCACACCACGCGGCGAATCGAAATGTTTCCACAGGGCACCCTCGAAGCCGTATTTGTTGAGAAACGTCCCATCAGGTCCGAAGAGTTGCACGCGGTGGTTGCGCGTATCTGAAACCAGGATCTTCCCCTCGGAGTTGACGGCTACATCCCAAGGGTAGTTGAACTGCCCGTTTTTGGTGCCCTTCTCGCCGAACTTCAGAAGAAACTGCCCATCGAAGGTGAAAATCTGGACGCGGT
Organism: Oreonectes daqikongensis; assembly: GCA_026939265.1. NCBI lineage: Eukaryota > Metazoa > Chordata > Actinopteri > Cypriniformes > Nemacheilidae > Oreonectes > Oreonectes daqikongensis. The sequence continues at coordinate 13,043,962 of JAOTQM010000311.1, forward strand.
GATTGTCCTTATCCGCCACGATGATTCTTCTCTGGCTGTCGCAGGCGACCCCTGCAGGCCGGTCAAACTGACCCGGACGAGAGCCCAAAGTGCCAAACTTGTGGTGAAACGTGCCGCACGGTTTGAAGATCTGCACTCGGTTGTTGCTCCTGTCAGCCACCACCACGTAGCCTTCCTTATCCACGCAAATGCCCCAAGGTCTACACAGCTGCCCATCCCCGTCCCCCTCTCCTCCAAACGTAGCCATGGGCAAGCCAACCCCTCCGTAACTGCGCCCAGACTTGACCATCACCTTGAATGGACTTCCCTCGATGTGCTGATTACATATGAGCACCGAGAGCAAATGCTCTCCCTCGCTCTTTGGAAGATAGCTGACCGTGTACGTTCCATCTTGGTGGTCAGAAACATCGGCGCTGAAGAGATTGCCATCCGGACTCATGAGCACAACAGACACGCTGTCGCCGCCGGACATTCGGGGCTCACCATCGTGATCGTACCCTACCACGGTGAAGGAAGCCGGCTTACCCTGCAGCGCTCTTTTGAGGCCTTCGCCGTGAGCTTTGGAAGCTGTGGCAAAGGCTCCACTGCTGATGAGGCCCATAGACTTGATGGCGATCAGGAGAGCCTGGTCGGGTGGAGTGAACATGATGCGATCGTCTTCCTGGGGCTGTAAGATGCAGCGAAGGGATTTGAGCTCCTGCAGCTGATTTAACATGTGCTCGCGAGCTAGCAGGACGTCTATGCTCCGGCCCTCTTCCAGTACCTGTGTCACTTTGGCGATTGTGCTATCCAGTTTGGTGAGATTCTGGTGCAGTTTCTCAACCTGCAGGTAAAGTGATTTTGCCTTAACCTGTCGGATCTTTTCCACCTGTGTAGGAAACCAAAAGACGTCTAAATTCAACAAAACATGGTATCCCCTGGCTACATTATACTACAGTCTCAGGTTTGCAATTCTAACAGTCAGACAAATATTTAGGGTGTCGCATTCACTGGTTATATGTAGCATGTACTTGTGTTTGTTTACCTTCCATAGCAGCTCACATTCACGTTCCTCTAAAGCTTTCTTATGACGGAGAGTGATCGTCTTCACCTCTGACTGCACAACCTTGGCTTTTAGCTCCACCTGCTCAGCAATGGCCTGTGCTTTCTCGATGCTCAGCTGAAAGATTTTAAGAATCGGGGATTAAACAGAATGCATACTCATCCATTAACCATGCTTCAATACTTCAGAAACATTACAGCTTTAATGTTACAAAATTAAGACCAAAAACTGTTTCAGCAATCAAAACAGCTAAAATGTCTTCATTTGAAAGGATGCAGGAAAGCGTGAGGGCGTCCATTGTGAGGTCAAACAAAGAAGGGATAAAGGTCAATCTCTGGTGCCCTGACCCCTAACATCTGCTTAAACAGCAGATTGGATCTGTACACAGCCCCACGCTGGGCAGCTAGCATTAAAACTGTCAACCAAAGCCACTGGAAATTCTTTATATAAACAAAATCTGCCTTTTAAACATACTGAGTGACCTGAAAACAGGAAAGTCAGCTTCTCCTATATTATTAGAAATGGTTTAAAATGAAAAGTGTTTTGTCTAGTGGTTTTTAAGGTCCTACTGTGGTCCGACAACACGTTTACGTACATACAAGGTGTAAAAACACTTTCATTTTCTAATAGGCAGTTATCATCACCTTACTTCTTGACTGACTCTCAAATGATTCGTTTGGCGACTCATCTTTCTAATCCCCTCCTTTCTGTGAGCCATCTCTGATCTGATTGGTCAGATGGTCTAGTCTGCTCTGATTGGTCGAGCGCGTACAGCGTGTTTAAGTTTTCGCGGGTGGTCCAAGCAATACATAGGCAGGCTTTGCGCAGAGTGACACAAAGTCACGGAAGTGAAATTAGAATGTCTGACGACTCATTCAAGTGAATCAAGAGTCGACTCCTTTTGTCCAAGCCAACAAGTTTGTTATTTGTGCACTTTCGGCTTTACAACTTGGAAGACTGCGTGCGTGCACGCACGCACGCACGCACACACACACACACACACACACACACACACACACACACACACACAGCAACATTACATAAAATGTGAATTTTCTGTTGTTTCTCAAAACATCATAGTAAGTTCATGAGATCGGCCAAGTTTAGCGAGTACCGATCGAGTCATAAAATTTGACCGATATCAACATTTAGCAATTTATTCTAAACGATTGCTTCCTTTATCATGGGAATGAATTCACAACTTTTAATGTAATGCAATAAGTAAAAATAAGCTTTTTTTCTTAGTGATGAACAACAACATTTAATTCTTTAGTGTGAAGTTGTTACATATTGTCGCTGTCCTTCTGAGACCTTGGATGTCCAAATTCACTGTTGTTCAGGAAATGGAAAAACACTACTTTTTAATTAAATACAAGCAAAATTTGAATTCTTTTTATTGGTTAGATATTAGCAAAACAAAGTGTGACACATAATAATTTATCCCAAAATATGGAGATATTTTATTGTGTTGAGCATACTGTAATAAACAACCCTTGAAAAATCCCAATGACTCTTTGCTATGATTGAGCTGTCAATCACAGAAAGCAGGCCAATCAACAATCAGATATGGGAACCGGGCGAACAGAAAAGGCAGCTGCAAATGACCGTCATAAATGCAGTAAACGAGATTATACAGCGTTACGAAAACCTACACCGCCAGAGGCTCATTTATAGAGCGACCCCTTCTCAAACAGGGTGCTTCCAGAAAAGAGATTATGGCCCTGGGCCTTTAGCATTGTTTAAACTCTGTGTGTGCTTTCAGGCCCATAAATGTTTAGAGGCTTCTCATTTAACACCATCCAGTAACAGGAATAGAGACATACTGGGACAAGCAGCCAATCAAATACATTAAAACACAGGTCAGCCTCACTCGAGCACGATGGAGTTTTAGGAGAAATTCAGATAACTGGTCGATAAACACATCGGCTATGTATAATATATATTCTATAATGTTTGTGCTATTTTATACTAAGTATATAGTGTAAAATATTTTTTAAAATAGTAGGGGTGATAAAATTGTGCTATTCCATCCAGTGATCTTATCACATGACCTTAAAAATAAAATGTTTTTTTGCTATTATTATGTCAAGTGTATTATAAATTGTGATGTATTCAGCATGTAAATAGTACATTTGAGTAGCGCATTTTTATACTATTTTGAACACAGATATTTTAGGAAACCTAGTGTGTAATGTGGAAAAAGGCCAGACGTGAACGGTGGCGGTCGCTGGAGCATGAAGCAGGTTGGGGGCGTATTCAAATGTAATCGGGACATTTGAAAAGCTCAGGGGCATAAACTCCCATTGGAATTCATTTTCTATAGTGCCCTCCTCTAAACGAAACCCATCTCTTCTGCTTTTCACTTTCAAATTCGCTGCTGGTTTCCTTGCCAACCGGACTTGTCACTGGAGAAGGATGGATCTAAACAGCCCTAATGGGGGCTGTTTCACCCCCCACCCTTCGCTCGTGGCTCCTCTTTGAAGAGTGACAGAGAGATGGAAACATTTCCTCTGTGTGCGACTAATGATCCGCCCCGCTAGGGCCATCAGAGGGCTGAATAGAGGCAGTAAGCGAGCACTGGGCCACCCCCTCTCCTTCTGTATCTATTCTCTTCATTCAGGCCGAGTGGGGGTGAACATGCACAGTGATGCTAATGGCAGCACATGCACATTTCTACAGATTTTTAAATCCTTTAACTTTGACAAAGCAGAGATCAGGACCCTACACAGAGACGCATGACGTGTGTTTGTATAGGTAACAGGCAAAGCAAACCTTTCGTGTATATGTAACAAGGTATGTACAAAATGTATAAATACCATTTATATGGACATGGGCAGGTTTTATAAAAGGAGATGTTCTGCAGCATAGAATTATAATGTTCTATCTGACATTTTGGTCAAATTTAGTTATATATTCTTATTCTGTGACAACTTATTGACATTATGCCATGTTTTTGTTTTACATGTGTACATTTTGGGACTTTACAAAATCATAAAATAAGTGTAGTAAAAACCATGTAAATGTAACTTTTTCTACACATTATTACAACACTTATTTCATGTTTTAACCAAAATTATAAGTCAATTGTTTGTTTTGCTTAAACATTTATGAATTAATTTCATGAAGAACCTGTATGGCTTTTGTTCTTCTCCAGAAGACAAAAGAAGATATTTTCAAGAATGTTGGTAAGCCACCGGTCCGGTCCCCACTGACTTGACCCAGTCAATGGGGCCATTTTTCAAAATATCTTCTTTTGTGTTCTGCAGATGACAGAAAGTCATACAGGTTTGACATGATGATGAGCAGCAGGAAATGACAAGAATTTGTTTCGAGTGAACTACCCCTTTTAAAGCAGGTGTAAACAGATAAGATGTTCACTAACCTGCACAGCCTGTCTACCCTGCTGTACGTCTGCGAGCAGCTGGATGGTCAGAGCTCTGGAGTCCTGCAGGGCTTCCTGCAGGTAGGTGAAACTGTGACCCGCGTGTCTGCCCACGCTGCACTCCCTGCAGATCGGCACGGCACAGCTGTCGCAGTAAAAACGCAGCACCTGTTAATAAAAGCAAGAGAAAGCATGTGAAATCAATCGATTTGCAAATCCGACCTTACATGGTAGACCATTACAGCTGAGGAAACTAAAATAGGTTCTCATGAGAAGCATTAAGAGGAAGCAGTCAGACATAGATGAGTGCATGAAGGGCAAAGGTCATGCTTGTGCTAAAATGACTGTGATGCAAAGCTCATAAATAGTTACATTGGTCAACAGCCAAGACGATGAATGTTTACAGTAAGATGTACGACAGAGATGTGTTTATCACATATGCTCTAGTAAAAGCATATGTGTACATCCAGTTCAGATCGAGTATGTTTATTTCACTCCTGCAAAAGCTAAAAAAGCAAACCTTTAAATAAACTTGTGTTGTAGAAGAGATAACAAGGTCCGCTACAAATACTATTCCCTTTTAAGTTCACTTTACATCCGAGTCAGGCTGTATCCTATATACAGCAGGCAGTTTTGATTCTGACACCAAATGTACGTCTTAAATCTGTACCATGACACACAACAATGCATGTTGAATCTTTTCAATGACTGGCCAGAGAGGAAATGATGCGGGAGCAGTCAGTTTCCTGTGTTCGGACAGACTGCTGACGGATTGCTCGAGGTCTTTTGTTCCGTCACTCATCTCACCCCCTTTAACAGTCTTTTCATTGTTGCTTTAAATGTATTTTGATACATTGCTCAAACAGGACACGTCCATCAATCAAAGCATAAAAGAACTTTTACAGTTTGGGGTAAGCGTATAGTTGGGTTAAAGCATTTATATAGCAGAAATTGGTATTGTCTGACAACTGTGTTTTTCTTTTCTTTCTAACACTATAAAGATGTTTAATATTCACTTTATTCCAAAGACTATTAGACTACATTTGGATTAACGTGATTAAAAACGGTCTAAAACAAGAAAACTACAAAATTACAGTGTGCTTTAAAATCACATATTCAATAATATATCATTTACATTTTTGATTTAAACATTCTGAAATGTACAAATATTTATTTTAATAAATTACTGACAATAACTTATTTATGTAGCCGCAGAAATAATTAAGAGAACAATTTAAAGCATCATTTCAGTTTTTCAGAATTTACTATTTATAGGTTGGTGTTTAGGTAAAATTATTGTTCTTGTTTCATCACTGAAGAAATACTAACAATATTTCTCCCAAATTTCAAACAAAAATATAGTTTCTATTTGCATTTATTTGCAGAAAATGAGAACTGGAGAAACAGGTCAAAATAACAGAAAAGATGCTCTGTATTTTTTCAGACCTCGAATATTGCAAGTTCATTTTCACTTTTAAGCAACACAACAGTCATATTTGTAGTATTTAGGAAAAGTTCAAAAAAAAAATTTTTATGCAATACATTTTTATCACAGTTTTCATGTGTCTTATGCTGTCAGTCTTTCACATTGCTGTTGGATGACTTTGTCAATCTTGAGGTTTGATTTTGTTGAAATTCAACAGACACTGGACTGGAATGACTACAACACATCTAGAAATGCTGGTTTGAAATGAAAAGTTGGAGTGGTCTCTTATTTTTTCCCCGGCTGTACACATTTTATTTTCTGCACTTTGGATTCAGATGCTTATTATATGCAGTTTATTTACTTATTTTTCATGCATCTTATTCTGATTCGATTTTGCAAAGAATGTCTAAAGCTGAGCACAGCTAATGTCAATAACTATCACTGTTCTCTTACGTGACAGAATTAAACATCAGCCAACAATTCATGCTTGTGATAACCCTACCAGAGATTAACAACTAAAAACCATGTAAGCAGCTTAACTCCATCTGCATCAGACAATCTCCAGCTACCTCAGAGTCAAGCTCAGTGTCAGGTACAGTACTCACTGTTAAACCACACCAGGCCGCCGTCTCATACCTTAATGGTTTTACCAAAGACCAGATCAAACACTAATCATATCTCGCTCTGCGCTACGGCCCCGGCAGCTGCGCGTAAATCTAGAGTCGTGATTCCACTCGGGTTACCTGCTCGTAAAAGCGGGTCCTCTCTCTGCGGGCCAGATGCTACAACCGCTCTTGTGTGTGCAGAGGTCACGTGGAAGCGTGGCCCGGGAAGCGGCTTTCCGGAGTGACGGGAATTAGCAGGAAGCCCCCCACAGAGGTGGGGACGACAGATTGAACTTTGAGTAACCACCCATCACTTCTGTTAAGTTGGTATGAAACATGTTCAACCGTAGCTAATTCACAATCGCACTGCCAACAAAACTTAAATTTCAACACACAACTATACAGATAAAGTCCATCAGACTATCACAAAAAGCGGTTTCGCTTTTCCAAGAACTGTGTGGACTATGTTAGTGTCAGAATTTTCATGGTGAAGAATACATTACAAATGATGTACTTGTTAGTTTCTAAGCATTCAGTGATGCACAACCAAATCAAATACAAGTTTTGCATCTTATTTTGCAAACACTCTTGGGTTTATTTGGGGAGGGAATTTTCTCTCTGGCTATGCAGCTGATGCATTTTTCCCCAGCATGCAATACAGACCCAAGCTTCTTTGACTTTCATGTTAACTGCTTGTATATACGCTAAAGCCACTGCCGTGACGGCAGGTATAAATCTTTGATGAAGCCCCTGCATTTTTTCTTGCCTGTGCATTCGCTTATCATACATACCAGGACTCTTAGTTTGCTTTCACTTTTTTAGCCGTCCTCACTCTGGATTAAACTTTCGAAAGTATTCAGAGACTCTGAATTTTTAACCTGGTGGTTGATGATAAAAAAAAGTGGGACCAGAGCCGCTTCTTTGGACCAAAGCATCATGGGGATAGATTCTTTTGACTTAATCTCTGAGAAAAGAGAACAAGCTTCTTGTGGCGTCCATCAGACTTTCTTTAAAGCAGGTGTGGGAAGATGGAGTTTCTCTTTCTGAGCTAAAATGAGAGTCGGTTAGATTTTTAACAACAAACAGAGATGTGCGCTTCTCAATTTAGGCAGTGAATATAGGTGATCAAATACAGCATGAATGCACAGTAAGTGGAAAAGCACAAAAGAAGTGACATACTAGAAAAAATCATTAGAACAGTGCTGTATAACAATAGGTGCGTTTCCATTAACGATTAAATTGCGCAAAATGAAAACATGTAAACTTTGCAAAAACTCCCATTTATCGCAAAAACGTTTTTCCACTTGCATGAGGTGGTTTTTCAGACAGTTCGAAAAAGGAATATTTCGCAAAACTGGAATGGAAATGTTTTTTCCGCATTTACAGGTCACATGGCATTCGTAAAAAGTCACTTAATCATTATTTAAAGATGGCGCTGTATGTCTGGACAAAGAGAGAGTTCGCCATGATTTTTAGAATGAATTATCGTGAAAGGATTAGAATAAATCTCATAACATTAGTTAATGGAAACAGCGTCATATTTACGAAACATCGCTAAAGTTTTGCGCAAATCTGTAATGGAAACGCGGCTAGTGACTGTAAACCATCACTGTCAATGACATCATAGGTATACTGGTTTTCAAGTGTCTCATGACTAATCGTTGTTTGTAAAAGTAAACCTGTATTAACCCCATATATAGTCGTATGCTATCCCAAATTATGCAGATTTTATTAACAATTATTTACCAGGTCATATAACCCTAGGATAGCATGAGGGTGAGTAAATTTTTTAATACATTTCTTTTCATTTAGAGCAAGTATTTGAACTTTGAGCTGCAGGCTGAGATCAGTGGCTTATCGGTTCTGACCGGATTCTGAACACCACAAGTTTGTGCCGAAGAGCACATGGGTTCACTTTGTGCAGTAAGGCACAACAGAGGGCTAGCTTGATCTTAAAACATCCTTTTGTAAGTGATGCCATATTACCGCAGCAAAATAAGAGTTCAATTCATTGTGGAGTATGTCAAAACTTTACGCCTCACAAAACATCAGAAATCCCAATGCAGACCAGATTGTTCTTGAAATCATTTACAGCTCCAGTCAAATGATAATGCATTAATCTGGAATGATAGGCACATCAGTTGGTTTAAAATAAACATAAAGTGCAAAACTTTGTTTGCAGAGCACACAGTCACACTAATGTAAGCATGCATGAACTATCCGCCAGGCCAACCTTTTCTGGGAAGTCACACATCCCTTTGAGGTTTTCTCTTTTCACACAACACACATGGACAAAATTTACTCAAGTCTCTACACACAACCACATGGCCTGTAGCACCCACCTCCCACCCACCCGCTGGGGGAGGTGCCTGCCCGTTCAAACATTCTTATTGGCTGTTCATGAGAGGCAAAAACAAAATCAGCTGGGCCCCTAACATACTGGACATCTGCACGCACACGTGTGTGAGTTTCGTGAAGCGTGAATGAGTTTGTACAGACACACTGTGCAGGGTTTGGTCTCAACACGCTGAATTAAAAGATGGTTTAATTGAATTACAAAAGGTTTTCACAACACACAGATACACAACACAAAACTCACAAAGGGTTAACTGTCAATAAATTGCTATGAGCAAAAGATGACAAATTCAATACAAATATTAAAATAACATGATGAAAAAACATTTACACAACAGACGTGCATCAACCCAGTTACCATATTTAAAGCAATAAACTATTGCCTAGACCAAAAAAAGACCCCATCGTTCTTCCAAAAGTGAATACTTCCAGTCTCCTCTTTAGATAATTTTTTCTTGTGTTGGTTTCTCAGCAGGTGATGACCTCAAAATAGTAACCTTTTAACCACAGCTTTGTATATTAAACACAATAATTGCACAAAAAAACACAATAAACAATTATTTGGGCACCACCTGTAAATTTACAATATTTCTCACAAGGATTGTAATATCAAAACTGCTTCCTATAAGCAATTACATCACCGCATATTAAAATAAACTTGGCACCATACAGCACAAAACAATTTACACATTATTTGTTTCATAAACTAAAAATAAAAACGGTAATAAAATTCCTACAAAAAAACAAAACATCATTCCTCAGAGTCCAAACTTAAACTGACAAAAACGACAAAGACCAACCTTCCATCTTTTGATGATCAGCATCAGGAGGAGGAAAAAAAATCCTAAAGACAAAAAGACGAGCCTCTAGACCCATCACCACCTCAAAACATGGTCTACATACCATACCAGACTCTTTGATGAATTGCCAGATGTTTCTTATATAAAATTCCACAAGCACGTGTGGTAATGCTGTGTGTATGTGGAAGGGGAGAGGACACTCCATCTGGAGAGCCGCTAAGCCCTCAAACACACACACAGATACATGTGTAAAAATGTCAGAGGTGAAGGTTGAATCGTTCTGATGAAGTCACACTTGGACAGAGGATGAACTGCCCACAATGCACTACTGCCACATGCTGCTGTATATCAGAGTGGCATCGATGGCACCTCAATGACCAAAGCAGCTGTTTCCGTCCACAGACTCATACAGATCTAATGTCAGCATATACGGCGGTAGAAAGGGACATGTAGATCCGCCAGCAGATCATTAATATAACTGCTAGTCAAACTTACAGTTAAAGGGATAGTTAATCAAATATTAAAATCATTTACTCACATTCCTGTCATTCTAAACCAGTATGACTTTCTTTCTTCTGCAGAACACAAAAGAGCATATTTTGAAGAATGTTGGTAACCAAACCAAATTGAACCTCATTTTCTAGTGTAGGGACAAATAAAACAACAGACATTTCTCAAAATAGCTTCTGTTGTGTTCCAAAGAAGAGTCGTATACAGATTTTGAATGATTTTGAAAATTAATAAATGACATTATGTCATTACGGGGTTTTTTTTAATGAGCCCATTGTCCAGGATTTAGTGCCTAAGACACCAAAAGGCCTATTTGTATCCTCCATTTCAAATGTGACAAATGGCTTCCTATTTCCAATTCTGGTAATAAAAATCTTGCTGTCTGAGCCCTGAAACAAAACAACCAAAGTCTAGACGATGGAGACGAATGTCTGGTAGAACTTGGAATGGAGTGTTTTGACTGGTGGAAACAGTAAAAGTTTCCACTGTGGCCCCTACCGAGTGCACTCCCTTTCTGCATCCTGAGTGACTACATCTGCCTTTCTTCCTCCAACAGCATTAAATGTTCAGACATATGTTCCTCTAGCACTGTACCCTGCTTTACAGCTACAGGCCAGACACACTTTTAAAAAATGCTTGGGGGAGAAAGGAAGCCAAGTTAAAACCATGTTTAAACTCCTTTCTGTTAATAAACCTGTATGGAATTGAAACACGTTTTGGAGCACGTATGGGAAATCATTTAGGGACTAAAAGATGGCTGGGCTTTGTATCAGCGAGAGATCTGCTGTATAATGTGCTGACATGTTCACATTCCTCTTGGACGTTGCCTCCGTCGGAGGAAAACCCTCTCTGCAAACTCTTCTTAACCCCTGAAAGCTTCTTTCTCCTCCAGATGGCCTGCGTCTCGGCACCTTAGAGCAGAGTTTGTTTTAAGTGTGGCCCAGCATATTCTATATCAAAGCCGCGAGATGAGTGCATATGAACATGGTTAAAACCAAAGAGAGTTGCAGGGTAATGGAGTTCCAGAGACAAGCTGTAAAACACACACTGAACAGCTCTTCTGGCCTGCATTCATGAAAGACCCCCTGCCAAAGCCAGATACATACCATGAAAAAGTTCTCAGAGCGACCAAAGACCACGACAGTGGCCTGTTGCGTAACCTTTTTATTCACGTACGGTGCACGTGCGACATGATGGTTCTCAAGGCAATGTGTTATGACCAAGAACTGGCCACTTTAACGGAAAGAGATTACCTGACGAAAAACATCCAGAGCAAAACTGACTTTTCATAAAAGTAACTTTTAGTAAATTAGTACATTTTTTTTAAACAAAAGTGATCTTAATACATATCAGCTCCAAGTAAGAGCCGAATAAAAGTAAAATATTAAGCTAAAGGGACAATGTCCAACTAATCAATCCCTCCATCTGTAAAAGCAACAGCTCAAAGTTGGAAAATGAACTAAAAGAAAGAACGAAAGCTGCAGTACTGTCACAAAAAAGATGGATAGCTCATGGGCAACAGCAGGGTCAGGGCTACTTTCTATGGTACTTCATTGACCCAACTAATCCCACACAGAATCCATTCTGGCAGTTTGGGACAACCCCGAACCCAAGCCAGACCCTAAGGCAAGAGACGGCAAGCTAAGCAAATAACAGATTTTTTTTGGGGAAATGAAACCATTCCTTTAAACCACCGGTGAGTAAGTGCAGCGTAACAGATGTCTTCTCCTACAACAAAAGACGTCAATAGTGTAAACTGTGGTCAGTGCATGAATAATGCAAAGGCAATTACTTTCAAACAAAGAGATGCACACCATCACTCCTTCCATTAATTAAAGTGGGACACTGAAGATTTTAGTTCTGGCTTCGGCGCATTCAGAAGCTGATGCTGTGATGACTGAAAGCACTGTTAACCATAAACTATGAATCACTTTGGGAGCAGGATGGTGCTGGATGTTACTCAGCGACCCCGTGCTCTAACACATTACTGTTTGACCTTTCATCAGGAGGGTTTCTTGACCTCCAACACACACACACACACACACACACACACACACACACACACACACAGCTCTCCTCACGGAGTAGCAGGAATGTAAAAAGCATCTAATGGCCAGATCTGTTTACTTAAACCAAAGGACTCCATCAGGACACAGAAAGAGCGAGATGCAGACAGTGATTGAGAATCCCACTGCTCTCCCAGGTGGCTTCTGGGAAGTGATGGCATAGGTTTCTATGAGACAGCCTCTGAGCAAGAGTTATTTTATCCCCCCCACTGAGCATCAACTTGAGTCTCTCAAGAAATCACTTCGTGTTGATTCACTGATGTCTCATCATTACTCCTCCATCAAGCCCATCAACGTGACAAAGAAAAAATATAGTTTATACATCTTAGTTTAAGAATTAAAGGATCAGTAGAATTCAGTGCTGTAATATATGATATAATTCACATAATGATAAATGCATGCTTTACAGCATTATATACATTAAATCATAGATAATTGCTTCATAGCAGAACACTGGCCTGTCTCCTGCCGTTTATAAGAAAGGCAGTAAAAAACTTGTGTTGCGTGTATGCGGCTGATGCACAGTGTGGTGTTTTTCTGGCTGGTTAAGGACAGAACATTGCGATCCACAGAACAACATACCATTTGGTGGATACGACTAAACTGACAATATATTCTACATAAAGATATGGCCTCCCTCACCGTGCTGTTAAAAAAAACCCTCACACACACATTACAGTGTGTTATGTAAAATAAATGAGCACATAAAGGAACTATCCAAGTATGGGAAACAGTACAAGCTTATATTGTAGGCAATAAACAAGTAGTAATAAAAAATATTATGTTTGTTAATGAGTTATTAAAAAACTGATCAAGAATGTGACGGCAAAAAAATAAATATATATTTAAAGTATGTTTGAATAAGGGGTGTCAAACAATTATTCGTATTAGACATGGGCCGGTATGATATTTTCGTGATGACATGCCTACATACACATAAATAAATGAAATGCAGATGAGCAAACAACAAATTAAGTATTAACAAAAAATAGCACAGAACCTGGTGGATTCCTGCACTATATATATATGCGTGTGTGTGTGTGTGTGTATTTCTATATACATAATTATTATACACAATACACACATATTATGTAAACAAAAACTTTTATTTTGCATATGATTAGTCGCGAATAATCATTTGACAGCCCTAGTTTGATTATTATGTAGTGAGAAAAGTAATATTTAATTTAAAAATTTATATTTACTATATTTAAAAAAAAAAAGTGTGTGTGTCATTTTATATACATAATACAATAATTTATAATAAAACTGATCAAACTGAAAATAAATCTGCATTCATAAACAGCAGTCCTGCATCAACTTGTGCAGGTGTGCCTACTACATATCCCATAATGCTAAAAAATGCATTTCTAGAAAGCATCATTGCATTAAATCTAATCCAGTCAAAGTGCCGCTCAGTGTAATGTGCTCCAGCATTAGTGTTGGGCTTATTACTACTAAAATACCAACTTAGAAGTCTTCATCCAGAGCAACTTACGGTACCATTTATTACAGCAGTAAGTGTTAAGTGTCTTGCTCAAAGGCACAACATTGAACACACAACCTTCCAGTAACAGTCCACCCTGCTGAAAAAACCACACAATTAAAACTAATACAAAGTTCCATTATGTTGTGTAGTATTTTTGGCTTCTCCAGTAGGATTTTATGGTGCTCAAATGGTTCCAATTCACCAGATAACATCCCACAAATAGAACCAAACACATTACGAAAAAAGACCCACAGATACCATTAGAGTTTCTATTAAAACCAATACGATTCTCATAATAACCATATTGTTGTTTTTTTCAGCAGGGAAGGTCCCTAAGCACCAAATCATTATGTAAAATAACTGACTATGAAGTTATGGTAAGTTATCATGCTGTATCAGTTGTCACTGAACTCACCACATTGTCATGTTGCTGGCAGAAGTCCATCCTTTCCTGGAAAACGTTCAGCATGGAGAAGCTGTTGTGGAAGGACTGAGACATGTTCACAGGGGTGTTGGAGTTGTTGGTGCGGTTGGCCAGGTGCAAGCTCTCCATCAGCCCCTCAATGAAGTGATCTTTGGTGAGCCGGACCCTCTGGTGGGCCCGGACACAGTTATCACAGAGGTACTCCTGGCAGTCCAGGCAGTGGGAGGTAGCGGGGTTACCCTCGTCACAAGAGCTGCACTGAGGATCCGAGAGGTGCTGGGGTCTCAGAAGACCACCGTGATGGACCACCGAAGAAGACCGCCCGTTCTTGCCCTGCTCTTCAGCAGAAACCACCACATCCAGCAGGTTGCTGAAGAGAAAGTTGGAAGAGGGCAGGGCGTCCACGCCTGATTCGGACAATGATACTTTTTGGTCACATGTGGGGCATCGGAGCTTCAGAGGGTCACCAGGGTTCCGGTGGCCCTCCAGGCATTGCCTGCAGAAGGCGTGCAGACAGGGCAGGACGTGCAGTCTCCTGGTGGATGAGGTAGATGACGAGCTGGAGGTCTGGGAGGAAGAGGAGGAGGTAGATGAGTTGGAGGAGATCGGAGCAGAGCAGCCGCACAGCTCCTTGCACAGCGGACATGTTTGCAGATCGGAGTCTGGAAAAGACGCCATTTGCGCAGAGGACCAAAGGATAACTTCAGACATAAAGATGCGTTAAGACACACAACGGCTTGAGAAAAGATTTCCCTGATAAATTTAGCAAAGGTGACGTCTTGATGCAGATTGACCAGACTGTACTGTCATCTACATTCCGCTGTATTGATATACATTCACCACTTGCAATTTGGTACCACTGTGTTTTATAGTCGATGTTAACTTGAATGCAGTTGCATCAAGCTCAATTAAACAATCTGCCGGATCTACAATAATTCGTCTAATAAAACTCTATGCTAACTTCTCTAGTGAACTTTAACCATTTGGAAACGAAGTGTCATTTCGAGGCCTTATAATCCCTCGGTGTGGGGCATTAACATTGTTGCGAAACATGAAATCCGCTGCAAGGTCCCTGCTCCGATCCTCCCCCACCGCCGCATGACGAGAGGGGCAAACGCGCACGATACACTGTCACTTTTTATCTTCCCAAACGCAAAAATGTCCGTTTTCCATGAACGCGCGTCAGTCGACCATCTGCGCGCTTTTAATTTCGATATGCTCTCGTGCAGGACGCGATTAAATTATTCAAAGTATGTCCCATGTAGCCCGTTAGCACGCCTTCAAGATCTCGTTACGGCAATGTGTCTCATGCAAAAAAGCCTATTTGGACTTCTCTCGGTACAGTTTGGCGAGGAGTAAACAGCAACCGTCGGACCTTACGTTTCCACTTAATGCAATGAAGCAGGGGTTGCGGTTTTCCCAAGGTTTCAGCTGCACATCCGATGGGAAAAACACGCGTAGCTCATGTTCGTCTCGTAGCAAAACAATCTGTAACCCCGCGCGCCTCTTTAATCCACGTTCATTTTTAATAGGGAATGACGCTCGCGCGGACAATTTTAGAGCGCGTGATCGTCAAGCGAATGCGTCCTTAGTACTGAAAAAGGTTCGCGCACACTTCCGCCTGAGATCACTCCGGAGGGGCGGGGATAACTGGCTGAGGGGGCGGGGCAGGATATCGTCCAATAATGTTCTGCGAGGGGCCAGTATTTTACTGGGAATTAATGTTTTAGGGGAATTAATTGTTTACAATAAATGAATATGTTGTGCATTGTTTAATGCTAATAAAACGAAATATTGGATTCTGTTTATTAAAAAGGATTCACAGCTTTTTTGTTTTATTACTTAAAGCAATGAACTATTAATGTAAAGTAATCCGCGGTTAAACTTAAAGAACTGTGATTCTTAAATCTTAGATGACTTAGATTTTCCTAATAAAAAACGCCTCAAAAGAATCCTGTTTTCTTTTGTTTTTATGTTATGGGGATGTGCTGTGAGTAATTTTATACATTTGTGTGGGTGACCCTTAAAGCAGAAAATATGTGTTACTTGGTAAGTTTTTCCACCCACAGTAGGCTACTGATTGTTTTTAAGTGCTATTTATAATAATTATGCTTGATATTTGGCAGAATGTGAGTTAAAAGGAACACATTTCTTGTTTGGTTTGCTGAAAAGATGCTTATTGATGGGAGTCACAGGACTGTGGCAGACCATCAGACAACAGAGGTTGAGAAACCATGTCCTGGAACACGAAGCGTTCCCTCACTTCTGTCATTATTAAAACTCTCACAGCCATCATCTCTCAACAGTACATGTTCATTCCCATCCCCCCCCCCCCACACACCTGAAACTATGAAATCAATTTCAACCCTTTGTAATTGATGCTACCCCTCCTGAGGGCCCCTTCTGTAATAGATAGCTACCACATGTAGAACTGGCTTTTGTGCGCATTTATGGGCACTTAGGACGGGGTGCTGGGGTGGCTCTTGTGACAAGGGAGGAAGCTTCTCGGTGGGGCTTAGGCTCCAGATGCAGGCTGCCCAATAAAGCAGTGGGATGCCAGGCTGAAAGACAGAGCTTTGGGAGGGACCCTTTGACCCCATTATTGTGGCTGGGATTAGGGGTTGTGAAGGCTGCCCACACTCCGGCCATCCGAAGGACATTCCATTGATCTGCATGAGGAAAAATCTGGAACGGGGGTTGGGTGAGGGCAGAGGCTCAGCAAAACTAAGCAAAGCAAGGAAGGGTCATGTCACATGGTGGAAATGACCACAGGCGGTGTGGACGGGGGTTTGGGCGTGTGCGTGTGCGTGCGCACGTAATAGAGCACTGATTCTTTTTCATGCCCAGGAAATAGCTTGTCTTTTAAACTGTCACTTTGAATTAACATCTGCACTTATAAGATGGTTTTATTAAAGTCTAATTTCTGCCAAAAGTGATTGGAGATGGCAAATGAATGTACACAAAGACACCAACATCAAAACTAAGAAATATATTTTGTGCACAAGTGTTCATTTTTGATGATCTTTATTATGTGTCTACACCTAAACTGCAGCTGATAGATGTGGTATCAGCGGGGTTTCCTGCAGACCTGACTTAATCATGGGATTACATTTATATCCACTTATACTTAACAAAGAGTCCTGCCCTGTTGATCACTGTTGCCCAGACTAATTGATAATTTGTCACTTCTTTGTGTGTGAACAGCTTTCATGCTATGAAATACACACAACTCAGTAGTCAGAAAGATTTGATTTTTAGCGACCGAATGAAATGATACTTTTGTATATTTCTGGAGAATTTAATTCAGTTTTCAGTATTAAACTGTTTGAATATGAACAAAAGCAGCAGTTGACCGGGTCAACCACATTTACGGCAGAAGCCTAGTCTTTCATTTAAGAATGAGTTTAATCCTTCAGATGAGATATTTGGGTCATCTCTTTGGAAGTCTTTGATTCTAGTGAGGGGGTTTCTCAATGGTAACTAATGAAGGAAATAAAGAATGCCTGTGAGAGTTCCTGTTACTGACCCTGTTATTATCTCTTCACAAATCATGTGTTTGTATGTCAAATTTGCACAGAACACATAAGTTTGAAGCGAGTTCATTCATATAAAAAGTATTATGGCCACTGAGCTGAATAACATTCTCATTTGTAATTGTTCTTTTCTAAAAATTACAAGTTGTAGTCATTATCAAGATAAAAAACTTGATTAAAACTTGAAAGCAAATATCATTTTATACAGCCGCAGATTTATTCCCCCACTTTCTTTTATTTACTATTTATAGATATGTATTTAGGCAAAATGATCATTTTTGTTTCATTCTGTGAACTACTAACAATATTTCTTTCACATAAAAAAATATTTCTATTTGCATATATTTGCAGAAAATGAGAGCTGGAGAAACAAGTCATTACAACAATAATATTTGTAAAATATACGTATTTCAGAAAAATTACAAAATATATTATTTATGTGAAAATAACCTTGATTTTTCAGTTTTCATGTGCCTTGTCTTTAACATTGCATGTGTAAAACCTCTGGCAGAGTTTTGTATAATATATTAAAACAGACAGGCCTCTTTATCCAGAGGGAAACAGAAAACGCTGCCTGATCTATTAGCAGATTGCTGATACAGTACATCTTAAGCCTTTGTGGGTAAATCTGTCCAAAAGCAGACAGTACAAGCGGCCAGGGCATGAGCAGACACACAGGTAATGTCTGATGATTATGATGAAAGAGATGTCATGCGGTGAGCGCTAATGCTCAGTAATGTAGGGGTGCCTGCAAGTTCACCTTATATGACATCTAACTTTAAAGTATTAATAAAATAAATGTACAAGTTTTAAACTATTTGTGTATAATGTGGTAGTTATACTATGGGATAGTTATTATAATTTTCTGTAGTAAAAACTATTTCAAATTGACTATAGTATACTTTTATATTTACAACAGTAAGGTTCAATAATATTATTTTAAATTCAGGTCCAAACTATTATTAGAAAGTAAACAGTCAACAACCGCACAGTGACATATTTAGCTTAAAGTACTTTCACATGTATGTATACATAATACAGATTTTGGCACCATCTATGGCAGCACACATTAGTATTTTACTAATTTCTATATAATGTAATAAAAAATTACATTTATTTATATCCGTTACAGTCAAAAAGTCATGGACATAAAACCTTTGTAAACCAACGACCAAGGAAATGCTAAACAAAAAAAAAATACTGTTAACACTTGGTAAAACGTTGCTTTCATACAATTAAACATACAGACATCACATTATAAACTTTGAACTACAACAGCAGCAAAACAACATTAATTTACACTACACTCTACATCTCAAGACAGAGAATATTACAGCATGTAACATTGATAATATACATTTTAATACATCTGAAGAGTACATATGCCAATCCTGAATACTTGGACACACAACATTAAACCATCAGAATTATAATATACCATTGCATTCTGGGCATTTTAGATTTTTTTGGCAGTTGCTACTATTAAATATTTACCTTTTCTAAATGTAAGGCAGTGATATTTTGGTTCTGGTAGAAATGTTCAAGGAAATGATAAAGCAGTCATTCATGTGGTGTACCGCTCTAGTAGCACCACTTTGAAAATTAGAACCAAACAATAAATATTTAATACTGAAGAAGCGCCACGATTGTATGTTAAACTGCCAACAAAAATGACGTTTTTGTTCAAAGGGAAAATGGTATCAGGATACTTATAGCTGTTTAGGGTGAAAAACATCAGGCCCTGTTATCTTGCTTTAAAATGGCCAGTTTTGTCCTTTCCTTTGAACAGATATAACCTTGCACAAAGTGTTTCTGTTGCACATGAAGATATGTATAATATATAAAGTTGGCAGTGCTTACAGTCAACACATTTTCTGTGCCAAGCTATAATATCACATCACTGGGAACTATTGCCTTGAAAGCACAAAACTATGCATTAGTATTTTAGGACCAAAGTGCATTTCTAATAGCGCCTATACATTAGTCTGTTTCCATTATAATAACTACATTAGCCTGAGAGACATAGGTTACCATGTAGAAAACACTTATTCTAAACAGATCCAGTCTGCTTCAGCCTTTCCAGTCCCAGGGAATACACAGATCCCCGTCCTGCATGACGGAATAGAAATGTGAAACGCAGAGGTGAAGGCCTTGCATCTGAGGAGATTTTTCTTCCATCAGACGTCTGCAGCAGGGAATCATCTGACCGCTCGACACGCTGGGCTCTTTGGACAGACTGCGCAGAGACAGATCCTGCAGACAGCTCGAAATGATGTTTACTTCCTCTGCCTCCAACCTGCGCACATGGGAATACTTTCCATTTTAATGGAAGCTTCTAAGGTTGCATGAAAGCTAAGTTAACAGTCGCTGTATAGGAGAGATCATACAGAACAGAAAAATATCCATTTGTTTTTCTAAATTATTGCTAAAAAAAAGTCATTGATAAATAAGAACAGAATAAGTAGCGAATAATAAGTACGTGACTGGATTGTGAGAACAAATGAATTGAAATCCCACGATTGGTTAATAATACAGTTTATCCCCACCTACAGTATGCGGCCCCTGGTTGCATCAGCAGAAAGTTTTTTTTTTAAAGCAATTCATTTTTATTTTATATTTAACATGCCCTGCTGAATCATTACAATGACATACATTACAAGTAAGTACAGTTGATTGTGATGTTTTAATAATTCAGAGTTCAGTGCTCACAGGTCTTTGTGTTGGGTGCGTCTCCGGGCCTCCTGCGCCTTGCTCTGGAGGAAGTTCTGCAGCTGTATGATGTCACACATGGTGGGGATGATGAAGTGCCCCATCTCATGCAGGCAGGGGGTGGAGCGGTCACTATGGCAACAGAACAGAATAAAAAAAACCACAATGACTGACTGGACGTTCAGCACAAAGAGTTCTCAGGCTGTTACTGGTCGACACATCTGTCAGAATCCTTAAAATGAGACAGAAGTGAAAAGAACACAAGAATGACACCTTCAGTGACCACTTTGTCATTCATCATCAATCTGTTCAACCTTGACCAGTATGTTCTCGATTTTATTTTTCTCTCTCAGTACTATTCTTTAATGAAACATTTCCATTAATCCATATGAAGGTGCATTTAATTTCTGTAACATCACATCATTAAAATGAAACATTCAATGGACAATATCGGAAGGTGGGATCTTGGATTATGGATAAGCAGCTCTAATATTCATATTTTTTTTTAATAGGAAGGAAACATTCTAATTCACATTAGACGGGCCTTGCCTGGCATCATTAAAGGGATAGTAAAAAAAACAAAATCATTTAATAATTTGTTGCATTGATGACTGAATTTTCATTGATTTTTATCTCTTTAACAAACAATGATGGGATCCAGTTAATTTCAAAAGCATTACACAAACAAATGGATGTAATGAGTGCAGATTCTTTACTTCTCCAGGGTCATGGAAAGGCCCTGCAGGCTGCGGGGATGCAGGGAGAGGCGTTTGGGCAGCAGTCTCTTGTGAAAGGTGTTAAGGGTGTTGTAATGTTCCTCTAGAGGCAGAGCTGGGCCCAAACGCTCGATGTGGATCACCTGAATCCCTCCCAACAGGTAACTGATGCGCTCCTTCAACCAGTCCGACTGCTGGAACAGCCTGCAGTAACTGGGTAATCTTTCAAAGAGCTGAACACACACACACACACACACACACACACACACACACACACACACACACACACACACACACACACACACACACACACACACACACACACACACACACACACACATTATATCCAACACAGTTAATATACCAGCTTACAGTAATATTTTTAAGCCTGTTTACAAGTTTAAACTTGCTTTACCTTTGTCCACTGTTGGTGGACGTCCATTGTTCCTAACATCACATGACCTGAGGCGTTCATTCCTGATTGGTCAGTAAACATGATTATGTGTCCTGTGATTCGGAGAAGAGAAAAACGGTTCAAAGAAATACATATGTATGTACACACTGAACATTTGTGGCATCTACTCATATCTTATGAATTTTCATGGTTACCTCTCAGGTTGTGCAGAGCTTCAGGGCTCTGTGTGAAGAGACGACTCAGACTCTGAAGCTGACAGCATTTGTGTGCAACTCCCCATTTACGCTGCCACCTACAGGACAGACAACCACATGATCACAGGAGACATTTTGACAACAGCATATTTCGCAGGAATCTCTACTGATATCTATTTTAACTGGTTGAAAAAAAGTTTTATATTCATCAACATTTGCACTCATACTTCTTCATGACAAATTATATTAAAACTTGGATTAATGATTCATATTGAAAGAAAATAATGAATCATGTTCCTAATATATGTGCAGCATGAATTCAGGTTTGAACAAAACCTGATGATCTGTATTTTAGAAAGTAGAAAATGGTCAGTTGTCATACACTTGCTTATGTGATTTGTTACCTATAAATAGCACATCTTAAATGTTTAATATTCATTTAACCATGTAATGTTATTTTTTATTTAATTTCTTTCTAATTTCAAATGTAGCCGTTTAATACGGTGTCAGACCCCCTGTTCATTGTTTTGAAACCTGTAGGTATCACCATTTTGGTTTAACAATCCAGTATCATAAGAAGGAACATACTGTAGGGATTTTGTACAGTACCGTATATAATAATTCATTTACTATTAGCAGAGTTGAAGAGGTGTTTTTGATGACTGATAATACAGAATAAAAAGTTTATTTACATAACCAGGACTGGTAGATTTGCTTTGATACAATGCCACCAAACAGGGGCATGGACTTATTGTCTATTTTAAGGGCACAATAGTGACTCACTACATCACCTCATATTACCTGAAAAATAAAACCTTTATTACCAATTACATTGTGAAGACTATAAGGGCTGTAAGGTTGAGTTAGGGCTGACCTGATATCCAGCAGGCCAAGCTTTTGGATCAGTTCTTTTCTAAGTCTCTTCATCTCTTCGCGGCGTGGCACGCTGGCGTTTTGTTTCTTTGTGGCCTCTGGCTCATTGTTCCTCAGCCATAAACTAAAGACAGACAGATCGAGAGAAACAATGCTTCAGATCAGCCACTCTATTGAACAAAACAACATATCCAAAGCCTCTGTGATTCCAGAGTGTTTTCCCAGAGCTCAGGCCTGTGAAGGGATTTCTGTTAGGCTCAATAGGACTCAAGCCCTGTGGTTGTATGTTACTTTTAATAGAGTCATTATTCGTGGCTAAATGTGTTTTGTGGAGAAGAACAGGGCAGAAGTGGGCAGAGAATTTTTATTCAGATAAGCTTTGCTGAAGGTAATAGCAGTCTCTGTCAGTACCTGAGAGTTGGCTCCACTCTTTTGGCTTGTTCTAATTCCTGCTCTGGGTCTCTGAACCCTGTGAAAGTGTAGTAAGTCTTGTCCCATTTGATCGGTCGATAGAAAGATGTCCCATTTTGTTGTGTTGGGGTGTGTCTAGTCTCAGCTTTGAGCAGGTCCTTCATATGTTCCACAGAGAGGCTACAGGACTTCAGAACATCCAGCACTGTACTCAGAACATCCTTAGACTGAAGGGTGAAGCTCACCGTGCGGAATCCTGGGAAATTAAAGGCTAACAAATTAAGTTATAAAAAAAACTCCTGTGTGCCTTTCTGTATTCTATGAAAAATTCAAAATTCAATTTAATAAAAAAATTGCATCTGTTCATCACACAAAGCTTTTATAGACGGTTTCAAAGCCACAACATAAACAAATGTTACTGCGCATGTGCGCTTTTGTGGCCCAAACTTAACTTCCATCCGCAAAAAATAGAGTACCTGCAGATTTTCTGATAACAAGCAAAAGAAATAACAAGTAAATGACATTAGCTAGCAAGTTAAAAGTATGTCTAGTCGGTATTATTTTATAATATTATTTTATTTTATAAGAACCGCTACTTGACTAAACTTAAATGTGACAAAGTTACAAGAGCCATTCAACAATTTTTTAAAAATACAATTATTATACAATAAAATATTAATATAAATTAATATTAAAAGAAAAGAAATAAAGTATAAATAGTTATATTATTAGCCACTAGCCAGACCGATCAACAAACACATATGAAACCTTATATGACTTTAAAAGACCTATAGACAATATAGCATATGAAACACTGGAGAGTAAAAATCACTATTCACTTTACCAATATAAAACCCTCAAATAACAAAAAAATTCTTAAAAATACTTATATTTTGGGGTGAACAATAACTTTTAAAACATTTAGAGCATTTTATGCATATTAACATGCCATAATCTGTTAATGTAAATGATATAGATAATTTGTTCTAAAAATCCTAAGAGGCGTGTCTTGTTGTAGCCAATCAGACACATTTTATCAAAGGTGAATAATCTTACCTGAGGCTTGAAGACTGTCACTGGAGTCTTTTGTGTCCCTCACATAAAAAGTAAGGTTTGTTGGTTTGGGGGATCTCAACCCAGGCTTCTGAAGATTTTCCAGATAACCACTGAGCCTTTTGAGGGAGTTTTCATTAACTTCCTGCAACACAGAAAACAGAATTTGGGCTTTTGAACACACTATATGAAACCTGTTTAGCACAGAGCTGTGGGCTACAGAAGAATGCCAGACTCCAATATTATCATCACAAGTTTTAATTAAATAGTTTTATGCACTCAAAAAAAACTCTAGGGCTTAGGGATATGATGAAATTATATCAAGGGCTTATGTATAAAATAAAAATGCAAATTAATGATTACTCTCTCTCTTGGATGCTGGCCAAAGAAATCAGGATGAACTGCAAAGTAAAACGGGCGCAAGGCATTAATGGTGTCTGCTCCGGAGAGATTTCTCCTCTGAACGATCTGAAGAGAAAATCTACCACCAAACCTGTGAGAGGGAATGAAAAATGAGAAGACTAGATTCAACGCATGAGTACAACATACCTTGTTTTCATAAACTATATTTCAAGAAACACAATAGAAGAATATTGTTATTAGGGGTTAAACCAACCTCATATACCGCAGGAAGGTGGTCACATACATCACGCTGCAAGCTGGAGAGAGGAATCAAAGTACATGAAACTCAATGACAGACATCAGATGCTTTAACAGGTCAATAGTACAAAACAATGATTACACCACAAGTCTAAAAGATCTGTGAGATCTGTTACATTCAAATATGTAATCAAATATTAAAAAATGAGGATGAATCAGCTCAAGCACTGTTATGAATATTGATATATGGTGGTTATGCCTGGGGCCAGCCCAGATGACACTGTCACAATTTAATATAGCAGTTTAATATTTTAATCATTGCCTACCTACCCAATACTTTATTGCAATATCCTTTTATTATTTAGTAGTAAATTGAAATACTCCACAAGTTGTCATTTGCAATGTTTGTGCAAAACGCACAACATATTCTGTCAATCGATGCATTATGTGTAGACTGTCTTAAACAAATATAGCACCAGGTGTTACTGCCTTTATGAAAATTAACCATGGTATAAAGATTATCATAATAAAAATAAATATGCTCGCTACCTAGAAAGCACAAATAATAATTTTAATATATAACACGTCCATCTGTGCATGAAATGTTGTAACCTTAACAGAGTAAAAGAAAAATATTCAGTATAAATAACTGGATGTTCTACTAGATGTTCTGAAATAACCAGAAAAGACAAAATGTTAATGTACAATAAAAAGAAAGCAATAGTGGAAAAAATGTTATAATTGTAAATGTTCTCATCCTCCTCTCATCCTTTCTAAATTACTGTTTACGAATACACAGATTATAATTTTTAGTAGTTATATACTTTATTAATGTCTAAATATATGCTAAACAAAACAATATGTGTTAGTAGTATTGACATTTTTACGGAAATGAGACTTTTAAGGTCGTTTTGGAGAAAAATGTTTTTTAGCCCTTGTTTTTAATGCCTAAAAGGATGATGTAAGTATTTTAACTTTGTTTGATGTTTGACATCTTTGAAACCAAGATTTCATGAGAATCACCCAACTATAGTTACCATAATTTTTTTGTTTATTTGCAGTAAAATCATAGTAATTACAAATGAACAATGGTTTTATTACAGTATCTAGTAATTCTGTAGTTAAACTATGGTGATACAAATGGTAAACAATCCACCAAAAAGACAGTTACTACAATTCTACTATAATTTTACTATGGTAAAAGTATAAATCTGTCAAAGCAACGTCAGTGTGATCAGGCTAGATTCAGGACAGGTTAAGACATGTGCGTGATCTTGACCTACATACTGTACGTGCTGTGTAAACAATGTCCTCTTATTTTGACTATTTACAAACAAGACAAACAATCAACAAAACAGCAAACGCTTCCGCTCCAAAAACAAAATAGTATCTATAGTGAGCTTATAACCTGTCGACTATCTATAGTGTAAGTTTAAGAGCATCCAGTACACTGTAAACCCAACACAAAAACACAATCAGCTGTAAACAAGGACAAACAAACTCTGTGCTCTTTATAAAGACACACAACAGATGCAAATGCTTCGCACACACACATATTATTCATGTCTATTAACAACATAACATTATTTACCTGTATTTATGCACCGTTACATGTTCGCTATGTTTAAACTCACGTACTTGACTCACGCACTTCATTCGGGCCAAATGATACAGAGACAGACAGCACTAATCGTCTGCCTATCGATACTCTCCTGTGTTTGCTTCGACGTGTAAAGCGATTTCTGTGGTCTAGCGCCCTCTATAGGTGCTTTCTGGATGGTGTCACAAACTAAAGATATGATTTTTTTTGTTTAATCCTACAAACTAGACATTTTCCTCCATTGCTTGCCTTTAAATAGATAAGTTAACCTTTCTGAAATAGCCTACTTTGAGGCACCACTCTGGAATAAATTCGTTTAAAGTGATGGTTCACCCAAAATTGAAAAATCTGTCATCATTTACACCCTCTTGTCATTTCAAACCTGTATGACTTTCTTTCTTCCGTAAAACACAAAAGAAGACAAAATATTCTTCAAAATATCTTCTTTTGTGTTCTGCAGATAAAAGAAAGTCATACAAGGCTAAAATGACAAAAGGGTGAGTAAATGATGTAAATGATGAATTTAAATTTTTGGGTGAACTATCCATTTTCGGAATTTATAGGAAGCTATAGCTAAAATTATCATTTTTGTTTCATTCTGTGAACTACTCAAAACATTCCTGTCAAATAAAATGCATTTATTTGCAGAAAATGAAAACTACTGAAAATAGCAAAAACATTTATTTTTCTAAATTTGGTAAGATTGGTAAATTGTAACTCAATTTTTAATAACAACTTTCATGTGTCTTGACATTTTCTCAGTCCATCACATTGCTGTAGTGTGACATTATACATATACAGAATTAAAAAAAAAACATTTACTGGAGTTTATCTCACAAAAGTTTATTTGATTATAACATTTTTGTGGTGTGCTACTTGGATCATACTTTAAAAATAATCATAATTATACAAATGTAATACAATTATTGTATGACGAACTGTGTCATACTGTATATTCAGTCCTTTTCATTAGACAAATGCA
Organism: Oreonectes daqikongensis; assembly: GCA_026939265.1. Taxonomy (NCBI): domain Eukaryota; kingdom Metazoa; phylum Chordata; class Actinopteri; order Cypriniformes; family Nemacheilidae; genus Oreonectes; species Oreonectes daqikongensis. The sequence goes on from JAOTQM010000311.1 coordinate 13,071,147, forward strand.
CAAATATTACCTGAATGCCAAAAAACATAAATGTTTACAGTATATCCTAGAGCAAAAGGATTCTAATTCATTGTATAGCAAGTGTCATCACAAGAATCGAAAGTAGAGAGCCACTGGCATACTGCAGATCAGGCATCATGCACCAGATTTGCCATGTGGTAGATGACATATTCAAGCATAAAGTCAGAACAGATAACTCTCCCAGATCTGGTCACTCATGAATGATCAAACCAAGGAGTTTACAAATCAGATTGAAGACATCAATTCAGATTCAGTATGGCACATGTAATACTAGAAACATGTAATACTAGAAACAATGTCTGCTTGTGTGACAGGACGCTGAGGGACAGACTCCACACGGCTGTTGTTAGAGCAAAGCTTTCTGCTCACTCTGCTACGCCAGCCTCCCATATTTATCTGACATGAGCCAGAAAGACTCTCTGATGGATTTGTCAGTAGTGGGATCAGGTCATTTTCGTCACGTTTTAATATGAATGGTGTGTTGATGTGTCTAGAAAACATACCTTCTGGCAAACCAGTAGCGCAATGTTAACAGCTTTATGTAATAGAGGGCAGGTTGAATGGGACGTGTTTTATGATTACCCAAAGACATATATTAATACAGAACAATTCATATTATTTTGGAGAGGTAGGGTTGAGTGTGGTCTGTTTCCACCAGAGGGAGCAAGTGCTAAACTTGTTTCCTTTTAATTTACCAATTTTTTGCATATTTTCTTTTTTCCTTTTTATCTTATACCATCCTGATACATTTTTGGTTTTGAGACTGAAACAAACTGAAACAAACAAACAAACAAACATATAAATAGACATAGCTATTACACACACACACACACACACACACACACACACACACACACACACACACACACACACACACACACACACATGCACGCACACACAAATTTGTGTTTTGTACTTGTTGTCAGCAGTTTGTTCTTTTGTTGTTTACTGGTCTGCCATTGTTATCTTATAATTTTTGTCTTATGCAAAACAAACAAAAAACCCATAATAATCTAACTTGCATAAGGACAAAATACATATTTCTGAACTTTATAATCACACAATAAGATTATAAATATGATTTAGAGTACAGCCAATAAAAATATGTATTCATTCATTGGGCAATACAAAGTTTAGAAATTAACCTGGGAAAAGGTGAAGTAATACTCAAAAAACACTTCACTTTTAAATAAAAGTAGGCTATAGATCTAAAAAAATCTATATGTATGTATTGCTAAATGTAAATATAATAATTTTATATTATATTATATTTATATTAATAATAGTTTTTAAATAAACATGTTTCGAAAATTAAAGTAAAAATGATAAACAGTAAACAGTATCGTAAATAACGATTTGTATTTGGTGTAATCAAAAATATTGTTATATGATTATTGGATTTTCTGTTTTCCTCTGTCGGAAAAAATACACACATTCATTGTAATATTGACTTTTATTTTGTTATATTACAAAATAAGTGACCTTAGATTCATGTAAATCATACGTAAGGGATCATGTACAGGCATGTATGGCAGTGTACAGGTTGTTATGGCAGAAATAAGGACCTGACGCGAAGCTGAGGGTCTTGTATCCACTGAAGGGGCTTATTTCGCAATAATAACCATCTGCTTGTACATTATCCCGCTTATTACACGGCAACTTGCCACATGAGAAAAAAACTGGACATGAAATGTAAATTTGAAATATTTTATTAGCTCATTTTTACCAAATGCAGATCTTCCATGAGGAAAATCTGTTTACTTTAAAATACATATGACAAGAAATTTAAATTGACATATTAAATATTAAACAAATATATTTAAATAAAATGCCAGCCTTACAATGATGTCAAACTAATGTAACTGATATCAGTATTCAAGACTTTTCATTGGCATAACCCCTGTTTGAGACACACTAAAACCACATACTCTCATGATATCATGAACAGGCACAGGTTCACTGTGTATGACATATGTTTGTGAATAGAGAAGAAGCTGCGTAGTCTGCCGGCTCCCAGGTGTGTGTGGTGAGGTGAGACCCTGGTGTTGTGAAGAAGCCGTACCCTTTCACTACGGCGGCCTGATTCACAACACCAGCTGCCCTGCCCCACCATCTGAGCACATCATTCCATGCCTTTCTGTCTCCATTCAGATACCTGTCGATCACAAAAAAAAACCATCACATAGACCCTTTTCAGTTTTTACTATGTAGGTAAGATGACAATTTTTGTTTTATTCTGTGAACTACTAACAACATTTCTCCCAAATTTCAAATACAAATATAAGCAACACAACAGTAATATTTGCACATGTATTTAGGAAAAGTTCACATTTTGTTGAAATGCAACAGACACTGGACTGGAATGACCACAATACATCTAGAAATGATGTTTTTTCTAATACATTTCACAGTGGCTGTATATGATGGATGGATATATGTAGAAAACAAGATGTTGGAATTTATAGGGTTAGCAGAAGTAATGTTATCCAAATAACATCCAGTGATGTTGTTAAAGTTTGTTATAAACAGTAAATGTATTTTTCCTCACAACAACACATTTTTATATGACTATTTAGTATTAACAAAACCGAACATGTTACTTTAAATGCTACTTATAATCTAAATGTTGGTGCATGTATAAGCATGTTAAAGAAACTGTTAATGTACTATAACCACCATTTTAAAACAACCTTACATTGCAAAGCACCCTGAGCGACCCATAGAACAAAATGCGCAATGACTCTATTCACCACACTGGGGATTGTCGACTTCCTGATAATTCTGCCCTGGTTACGAAAGAGCCTTCAGGGTAAAGGTCTTAAAGTGCTTCACTGATGTTTCTGATTTCAGTTCAAACACTTAAATGTCTTGAACTGATTCACTGGAGCTTTTATTATTTGTCTGCTCTACTATCCACCACAGGTTAATCCATGTTAATTCCTGCATGTCACAGCACATATAATATCCCGGAAATACATTTTCCTCTAATCCTGTTTCATCGGCTGGTCTGCCCTTTATGGTCAACCTAATTGTGACAAAGCTCACACGAGGGCTTTTGTGCCAAGAACTTCTATAAGGTTTCATTTAAAAGCTGCGAGACTAAAGGAGGTCTCTGGATGTCCTTCAAACTCAAAATGTCACAAACCATAAAATACCTCATATGTGTAAGAAAACACACATAGGCATGTTGAAACTTTATGGGGAGGGAACTGTAAAAGGATGAGTGTGTTCAAAAGTGACACATGAGATATAATGACCCATCTTTGATGAAGGCAGAAATAATCATGTGCTTCTGCTCACTGCCAGCTTTTAATGGCCTTATTGAAGCTCATGGAGTTTGACCTCCATGATTCTGTGTCCATCTTACATGAACTCGTCTGATATCTGCGCGGCTCTCACCTTAATAGTGTGAAGGGTTTAGAAACTCATTTTAATCTTTTGAAAATGATGTGCGTAATGTGCACAATAGAGTTCCTGTAGCTCAAATGGAAGAGCATGGGCTGGCAAGACCAAGATCATAGGTTCGAACCACAGGGAACATACACGTACTGATAAAATGTGTATCTCGAAGCTAGCTACTTTTTTATAGTAACTTGTACTGTAGCTAACTACTTTATCAGATGGGTAGCTAAGCTGTAACTTAACCGCTTTTATTTATGAGTAGATTGTAGCTTAACTACAATTTCAAAGTAGCTTCCTTAACACTGAAACTCACAATGAAAATAAGTGAATCAGAGGGATGTTGATATTTAAAGAAAAACTCATTCCAAACCTGACTATGTCAACTGTGGAGCACAAAGGACAATTTTTAAGAAATAAAAGTGGTTTTGTGTCCATACAATGGAAGTCAATGGGGTCCAATGTTGTTTTGGTTACCAACATTTTTCAACATATTCTTTTGTGTTCTGCAGATGAAAGTCTTTGAAAGGTTTGAAAAGACATGACAGTGAGTATAATGACATTTTTTTGTGTAAACTGACCCTTTAATATCTTTTAAAAGAGATTGCAAAATATGTAAGAGATTTACTTGTATTTGCTTTGGGAAAAAATAACAATTCAACCCCAAATTGTCCCTAGCAACAAATTACTGACAGTTTCAATGCTTGTTGTCTTGATTTTGGAACGTGTAATTTTTGCAGTGGAGTGTGTACAGCAGTTTTCTGTGGCCACCTTTGAAGCACCAGCTGTTTCTTTAACAGTCAGAAACAAGTCATTTATCTCAACATCCCACAGCCCTCTGACAAAACCAAGTCAATGTCTCATCACCATCCAATTGTGTATACGGTATAATACTGTAAAAATGTGCAGGTGATTATTTATTGAGCAATTTTGATGTGATCATATCAATCTTTAACATGAATTGCTGTGCACATTTTGTCACCCAGAATTTTTAAGGATATCCAACATTTTGCAGTGTAGTATCCTGTATTAATTGTATAGGTCTGTTGTGTCTATTCAGCTATCACAGATATAGTAACAATATAACTATTTTTCATCAACTAACCTTTATAGCCCAGCAGTGTGAATTTCTGCTAAGGTCAACTTTATTCTAGTCAAACAGGTCTGCTTGCTAAACGCTGTCCTGAACATTAATGACTTCTGGTCATAATTAAAGCTCTCAAGGAAATGAACTTTAGCTCTGTGTGTGCGACAAAATCCCAGACAGGTTTCAGTGCTCAAACAGCTGCGAGTTTGAATCAAAGTTCTGATAGACAGATCCATCCCTCCCGAGCCCTGCCGACAGCAAAGCTTACTCAGCAGAGCGCTGCTCTCCCTGCCCACATTCTGGGACTCTGTTTAACAGTTTAAACATATCTCTAGATCCCAGCAGGTGACCTAACAGAAGAATCAATCATACAATCAGAACAACACACAGGCAGACAAAAGCCGAAGGTCTGGAATTGAGCTACAACTGGTGTGATGTGAATACACCGAACAATATTGGAAGATAAGATACATTTAAGGTTTTATATATTATAACATTATTCTGTGTTTTTGTGGAGGTCAGTAAGATACAGAAAACTGAATACACGCAAAATAAAAACGTAACATTTTTAAATTAGAGAAAAAAACATGTTATATTTTTTTTGCTCAATATGCATAAGTGTGTTTATATAACGGTAGTTTGGGGCAAATGTGTCCATTAATTAAAGGAAATGTTTTTAAACATTTTCAAAGGCAAAAATATTTCATTTAGATTAGTCAAATTAGCTTTAGGATTATCTTAAAGTATAATTAACTTTATATAAAACCGTAAGTCTATGGTATGTCCCCTGTTTAGGTAGCTATGCTGTGTGTCTCTTTAAAGCCGTCAAATAACTCTTATCACACTTTTTGCAGCTGCCCAAGGCAAACTGCACCAATTGCAGAAACTCAAAATGGAAAAGAGATCAGTTCTTCTTCCTGTGTGACATTTTGGGCGTTAAAATATCTGTTGACAGACATTTTAGGAACCAGAAGATGCCATTTTGCAAAACTCCATATATTCAGTTTACTGCTTTTACTGTTTTTAACTGCTTAATTTCGTTTCCAATAGTGAGTCATTGACTGGTAATCTTAAAACATGTTAAGACATACTGTTTACTGTAAATTTAACATAAAATTGCATAAAACAATCAGGTTAGGACTGACTAAAATACATTAAGCCTTTTAGATTCAGACTGGAAATCAAAGCTGTGAATGGCCAGCAACTTAAATACCGGAAAAACGTGTAAAAAAAAAAAAAAGAAGAAATCTTGCCGCACGTTTTAAACAGCTTCGCTGCATCTAACAAACCACAAACATGCACACAAAGCGTCCTCTATGATGATCTCCAGACTGTCAGTAAACCCTTGGCAGGCAGTGATAGTCTGCTAAAAAGAGTTCAGCGTGAAACAATGCTGCCTTTCCAATTGACACAAGTTTCCTTTTCTATTCAAGATTCAGAAGATAAATAAAATCAATCAATATTTGTACAAAAATTAAAAGATTATTAGAAACTATTGTTATTCCATGCTGTGTTCCCTGCTGCAGTTGAGAAAGTAAGGAGCAACCTGAAGAGACAAAATGGCCGTCTTTATCAACCACCATAAACAGCTGTGTGCCCTAAAACATTAGCATTGCTAAGTGTTATATTTGCTACATGTCCGCTTTATTTATAGTAGAACAAAGCCACATTTATTCTACTTATAGCTTTATCTAATTTAAAAAAAATTCTAATAGTGAGCTGGGGCTTATCTTGATCCCATGCAGATATCTTATTCTGAGAATATTTGTACGTCGGCAGGTGTGGCACAGCAGTCAGAAAGAGAGGGATAGAGAGAAAGAGAGAGAGAGAAAGAAATAGTTTGTTTGAAAAAGATTATAATAATATTTTTACTATTTTACAGAACATTTATTTATATTATTTATAGTTTGTGCTGCTATTTACAATAGTCACATTCAATTTGAAAACGATATACTAACAACATTCAAACTCTGTGAATAAGAATGGGAAGAAATTCACAGAATTGTAATGTTATAACAACCGTAATAACATATAATTCACATTTAAATGTGAAGTACAGTAGTAATAGGGGAATTTATTGCTTTTAAAATGCAAATGTTTTACTCCCTACATTAATATTTAGAGACAGTTGTTCATGTTCTTCCTAAATTGAGCAGACGGACATTCATTGAATGCTTGAGAAAGTCCATTAAAAGTCGTCTTTTGCTCATTAGTCCGGCTATGATTAGCTCCTTCTAGGATCCACAAAATGCAAGTCATTCTGCAGCCATCCTGGTCACTTCCCCCCTCCCATTACGACCTTACTCGATCATCACTGCTATTAAAAAATCCATACAACACACCTTTATTGAGCTGCACGGTACATGATAAAATCAGTCGTCTTGTAGAAGATTGACATCAGACCGCAGACACATTACTGGGGAGGGACAGAAGGGTTCGGGTCTAACATAATGTACAAGGCGCGTAACATTAACTCCATTATGTAATGATTAGCAGTTACGGCGGATGATGGCTAATAAGTTGCTAAATGATTCAAAAATAATAGGGCCAATGCAAGAGCATTTGTTCTGGAGTGAAGAATCTCAGCTACTGTGAATGCATATGGATTCTTAACGAAAATGCATTCAGGATTTTTGGGAAAGAAAACATGTTTGAATACTAAAATTGAATGCAAAATGTTTTAGTAGTTAAGATAAGTTAATAACAGTGGATAATAAACGTTTTGTGAATACTTTTACAGAAAACAATGAAATGAATAGTATCCTTTAACAATATCATGCAAAAAGCCAAGAAACTACAATATGCAATGAATATATTAAGAAATTAATTTTAATAGATGCTTTAGATTATAAAAAACAAGTTGGTTTAAAAATATTTTTATGTGATATTGCTGTACTTGTAATGTAATATTCTATGTAGTATTTCGACACTTTTTTACACACAATCCTTGCTTTTCATGTGTCTAATGATGCATTTTTAACTTAACATTTACGGTTAAACTGTAGTTAATACAAATAATGTTATACACAAATAATGTGAAACACAAAAAAAAAAAAACTAAAATCATCTAAATTAGTTTTGAACAAAAAAAGCATTCAGACACAAATTTTATCTACTCAGTTTCACATCGTCAAACTTCTAAGATAAGCGCTTTACCAGGATTAATATTTTGTGACATTGATGCTATACCAACAATATTTAAACACCTGACAATGTGTAATAATTCTAAATAAATAATTGAATGCATTAAAAATGTAATGCATTGAAATACATAACACAAATAAACCATTTATCAGTTATCAGATTTAACTAGACACTAAAACAGAATGAATTAGTCACAGAAAGCAGGAAGATTTGTGTGAATTTATTAGATTGATAATCTGATTAATAGAGAACAGAGCATGAGTAGAGCGGGGGAAGAAGAGAACGAGGGAATAAAATAAATAAAAGGGAGACGGCATGCTGTCAGGGTTACATTGCTGAAAAGAGCTATTGGCATGTCAGCCTGCTGCTTTCACAGCATTCAAAGACACACACTCACTTTCACACACAGTGACACAATGGGCACGCGGCTACTCTTCTACCTGTCACTCTTAACAAAGAGACGAGAGGAAATACAGCTGTGCTACATAACGGACACTAGTAGTGCACAGCCAGAAGAGCGCAAGAGATGACTGCAGAAACATTTGCAGAAACACTTATTCAAGATGAATATGAATATTAATATTCATCTTTCAGGTGCTACTTTCTTTTACAAGCCATACAATAAACACCTCCTTAGAAATGTAAATGTTTTTGTAAACCATATTATATAGTTGAACTATAATGCATAAATTGCAAAGATTTTAGGCAAATTTAGGCGATTGTATAATGTTAAAAAGAATGAATTTGCTTGCACAAAAATAAATATCATTTGGATGTGTGTTTGTGATACAGTCAGAAATATTTTTAGTTGTTTGGCTTTGTATTTTTATGGCTCTTACTCTGATATTCGTGCAGGGTAAGTCTTTACGGCGTACATTAAAGAGGATAAAGTTATTTTTTTCTCAGTGTGGCATTGACGGGTTCACGCTGACACACTGATCTCACAGAAGAATAAGCTCAGTTTGAATGTGAGCGTCTGCTAATACGGATCCAACTGTGTTTCATAATGATGTAGAAATGAACTGCAAAATATGTATTTTTTACATCATTTGTTTATTAATTTACTAACTTATAATCACTCAGATGTGTCAATATTACGCGGACATTATATTGACATTGTATTGTATAATATTATATATTGTATTAATAATATATATTATACTTACAGTACACTTCAGAAGTTCCACATCTTCATCAACATTATTCAGAAAAAACCTTTCTGACTGCTGCTGCTGCTGAAACAATAAAAAAAAGAGGCATTATTATTAACAATTCATTGTGGTTCCAAAGACAAAGATATTAAACTGTTTCTCTAATAAAATTACACAGAATTGTCAACAATAAACCGCTAAAATAGAAAAGATTGTTATTGAAATGTTTCAGTTTCTGAAGGGAGATTCACTTGAATGGTCCTAAGTAAAAGGTTACATTTGCATGAAATGATTTAAAAAAAGTAAAAAATTCTGAGCACTTGAGGAGCAGTTTCAGTATCACACACACACACACACACACACACACACACACACACACACACACACACACACACACACACACACACACACACACACACACACACACACGTTTACGCTTTTATGGAACTTTCACAATGATAGAAGAATCATTGAATCATCCACAAAGAACCATTCAGTCAAAGGTTCTTTTAGGAACCATCTCTTTTTAAAAATTTTATAATCTGAAGAGCATTTTTTTGCCACAAAGAACCTTTTGTGAGACAGAAAGGTTCTTCAGATGTTAACGATTCATTATGGAACCATTTAGACAAAAAAGGTTCTTCTACACTCTTAAAAATAAAAGTGCTTCAAAAGGTTCTTTGTTGTAAAAAAAGGTTCTTCAGATTATAAAAAGGTGAGAAAGAGATGACTTTGTGGAACCAAAACGGTTCTTCTATGGCATGGCTGTGAAGAACGTTTTAAGCACTTTTATTTTTAAGAGTGTATCACAGAAAACTGTCTCCATTTTTACATTTTCAAATAAACTAACCCTCTTTCTCTTTCTCTCAATAGGTAGTGTTCTGGCTTTTGTAAAAACTAGTAACTTGTTGTTAGCACTTATTGCATTATTGCTCCTGTATGACATATCGCTTTATTGCTTCCATCTTAACGTTGTATCGGAATCTTTGTATTACTGGCACTTCTTGTGAATATTGCTTTACTTAGACGAATTGCTTGCTGTTTTCCTCAATTATAAGTCGCTATGGATAAAAGCGTCTGCTAAATGACTAAATGTAAACATAATTTAGTTTGATTTTAAGCAGTTTTTCCCCAAAATGTCCAAGATAAAAAATTAACGGTATCTTAGTGTGAACATTTGGTCTCCACACTGTAGGACGCACGCACATACACACACACACACACACACACACACACACACACACACACACACACACACACACACACACACACACACACACACACACACACACACATGGATATGTGAATATATTTACTAAATTATTACTTTTAAGTAGGAGAGAGCAATAGAACTAGAAGCAAACACTTCATTTAATATTGCTTTAATATAGTCTAAATTCAAATGCGTTAGTAGTGCTAAAAGCTTATTTAGAGCTTTTATATTGAATTAATCTTTGTGTCGTAGCTCACCCATAAAACAGTTTTAATCAGGAAACATACAAGAGAGAGAGAGAGAGTGGTGGAAGATCAGGAGAACATTGAAACAGAAAAAGACTACTTTAAAAGAAGACACGAGTGTACTTCTGGCTTTGTCCATGAGGGGTTGTGTCACCAGCAGCCAGAGTCGTTTTTCACAGTTAACAGTGTCATTAATCACCTGACTCGCACCCGCGCTCGATATCAGATTCAAGTCATATGATTACACTCATTGATTGAGCGGAGGCTTTCTGCCGCGGCCGTTCCGGCCCGAGTGTTTATTAATTGACTAACCGATCCAAGGACAAAAGCTGACAAACTGGACCATGAATAATTCTCCTCTCACTAGCAGTGCTGCGATCAAATAAATGAATTAGTCAGGCCGTAACGTTCGTGAGAAAAGAGTCGCTTTTATCGAGCAAAGCACTGATGATTTGTGAGCATGTGATATCGCACGCTGCAATGAATCATCTTATCATGGTTGAATGTTAATATTGTTCAAGGTTCCCTCGATGAAAGTGCATTGTTAGTTTTTGACACACTGAAATAGAAAAGTAATGTACTTTTTTAAAGAAAATCCAACATTTATTGATATTTGATGATTAAAATTAAATTATCTCTATATGTATGATAATTAAAATACTGAATGCTTTAAAAAAAAAAATACGTTTAAAACCTTACCAGATGCAATATGTTATGTTTTAATTTTTGAAATAAAAAAATATGAAATCTATTGATTGCTGTATAGCAGGATGGCCAAACAGCACTCGCACGCACAGTGAAGCTGAAGAGCGCAGAGCACATCACACTCTCAGCAGCTAGACGGTCTAACACAGCTGTTTTTTCCTCTCTGAGCACATGATTACTCTACAGAAAGCCATTACTGACTTTGAAAGATCATTTCTGGTGTGGGCTACAGGCTGATAGACGGTTAAGTGTACAGTACATTAACCTTCTCTCTTTCAGATAATTGCCGGCTTCCAACATGCTGATTTAATCTGTGAGACTTCAATACTTTCACTGCAGGAAATTGTATTACTTCAGCAGATTTTGTTTTTGTGAAGCATTGTGATTTATTTATGAGCACAATAGTGTCGATTATAAAAATGACTGTTAACATATTTATTAAGGGCAAGGACGTTTATGCCTGATGTTTTTGACTAATGATGTTGAAAGTGTGTAAATTGTAATTTAGTTCTTGTTTCTCATTTTCACGGTGACAATCCCAATTAATACATTCACATTGGAATTGAGATCACAGTAGATCTTCCCGTCCCGCTTTCGCAGATAATAGAAATGCCTACAGCTCGCTGAACGGTGATAAAAAATATCTGTCCACAACCTTTTCAAATTAGGATGGGTAATTGGAGCAGCCAGAAAGGAGACTTTAATTTTACAGAATTATTGTGAAGCCCGGGGGCAAGGACCGAATGATTGCTGCCTGTTATAAATGTGTGTAAAAATACAGACTAGGCCATCTCAGCAGTTACTGGGGCAACACGTATCATTATCTAGAACAACACGCCGCTCCACATACACCGCCACTGTGAACGCAACAGTGTTCAGGGGACGATTATTCGTGTTTGCACTGTGAGCAGATCGATGCTGCGCGATGTATTCTGCTGAGGAGAGAAACGCTGAGAGAAGGGCCTGAAACAAATAACCAGACACATGACAGTGTAGAAGGTGTGAAATGTAAAAAGACAACGGTGGCAGAATGACGCGATTACCATTTTAAACCTACTACTTTCTTCCACAGATCAGACTCTTCCTCATCACCGTCTCTTTCTAGAGCTCAAGGGATTATTTTTCATTTCATATCTGCTGTTAAGTTCCACTCCGGCGGGGCTTAAGTGAAGTCTGTCTTAGAGAAAAGGAATGACAAAATCCTGAATTTATGAATCGTGTGTGTATGAACGTGTGCATGTGTGTGTCTGTATGTATAGCATGTGTGAAGAAAGAATAACAAAATGACTGTTACTCCTCTTTTCTAAAAGTGTGTCCATAAGTGCACTATATAGTGGCCATATTGGATACTGATATTATTGTGTTTCTTCAATGACATGTTCCCTTTTACTTAAGTTAAATGAACACATTTCACATTTTTGTTATATTAAGATATGTAAACCTCATGGAAATGCATTTAATGTCTAGATTACAATTACATTGCAATAAATGTAGTCCACTGCAAAGAAACTATAAAAATCCATCATAAAAATTATATTGAAACTGACAAAATATGGTCTAAACACAGTTAAAGCATTTCGATTATTCTTCAATGTTATTTCAACCACAAACAATATTGCTACTAATAAGCTTTTATGAAGATTAGGTGAGGAGAGAAAAGCTGCTTGATATGAAATATGAGAAACTTGGAAAAAAAACCCTGAAAAATCAATACTGTAAAACATAATCCATAATTTGAGATGTGTCAAAAATGATTTTAAGATTCCCAGATTATACATGTATATACATAAAAGCATGCTTTTATGAGTCCACAATCCATATTTTCCCCAGTCCCCGCAATAACAATTCATGAAATCGAAGCATCTGCTATCTGCAAGCAGTGAATGTAAAACTGCTGACAGTTTGCGGCTAAGTTGGGGCCCAGCAGCAGAAAATCTCCCACTGAGGAGGTATGGGTGTGAAATCCATTTAAGACTGCCACGGGCGCAAGCAATGTCATCCTGGAGAAAACAGACACTGCAAACTATAGTGCTACAAGCACTTTGTGTGTCTGTGCAGCATAGAGAAGCATCTTTGAAGCCTGAATGGATGTGTGCTGGACAAATACAAATGTGTGATTGTTCTTAATACAGCAAAAAATAAAGAGTTAGTGAAGATCCATGACTTCAGATCAGCAGTTATGGAGGTCTTCCCTTCTATTTAAGCACACAAGGGAAAGTTCACCTAAAGATTCTGACATGAATTATTAACTCTCTAGTTGTTCCAAATCTGTGTACATTTCTTTGTTTGGTTAAACACAGAGAAAGATATTTGGACAAATGCTTATAACCAAACAGTTCTTGGACCCCATTGACTACCATAGTAGGAACTTTTTACTGTTTTGCCTACATTCTTCAAAATATCTCATTTTGTGTTCAACAGAACAACAACAAAAAAGATAAAGTTATTTTTCTTACTATGGGTCCAAGAACTGTTTGGTTACAAACATTCTTCCAAATATCTTTCTCTGTGTTCATCAGAACAAAGAAATGTATACAGATTTGGAACAACTCAAAAGTGAGTAAATCATGATAAAAGTTTTATTTTAAAGTGAACTATTCCTTTAACTTTTGTGAATATGCTTATACTAATGCCACCATTTTCAACATATGCATGTTGTATTTGTCTTTTATTGTTTAGTGGTCAAAATGTCATTATTGCCATCATTATTTGTCTTTTGACATTCCATGAAAAATGCCAATTATCCTCGTGTCATAATCCCAGTGTCGACACACTCCCGCCGCAGACAGCACACTAATGCTATGTAACTAATCCTCTTATACACTGGCAATGCAATTTCAATGCTTAAACATTGACAGATTGGCCAAAGACAGGTGTAGTGTTGAGGAAAACAGTTTTAACCTGTTCGTGTTTTTTAAGCTGATGGCTCAGACATTAAACATTTAAAAATATAAAACACATCCCACTAAATGACCCACTCAATCCTGCATTTGTGGATTTCATGATAATAGCCAACAAAGAAAGTGTCTGAGAATTTTGACAAATCTTAGGTCAAAATTGATTAATCTGTTAGCGCTTAAAGAAGCAGTAAATCTAAAGCAGATACAACACCGATTTATAGTGTGATTTACACTGCTGACCCTTGTGTGGCATGTTAAGCTGCAGAAATGAAAGTCCAGGGAGTGGATGGAGGAGGAGAGAGATGAACACAGAAGAGGGAAAGAGACCGAGTTCACATGAGGATGACTCTAGAGTTGACGCCAGATTCTTCCACTCTACTGAACACAGAACCGATGACTCTGTGAACTACAAAGCATTGAGAAATATGGCAAAAGATTCTGGGTAGTGTACTCAAATATTTCATTAAAAGTGGATGCCATCGTCTCAGTGACTAGTCAGATCTGTGATCTATGAGGAACGGGTACAGTTTTGTGTCGTAATGCTTTGAAACAAAATAAAAATAATTGTATTACTCTATATAAATGAGCAATAGGCTTATACACACTCCCTATAAAAAAATTACCATGGTTTTATTATGGTAAATGTGTAACCATGGTAAAATTGATGACCATTGTTGTACTACAAACATGATTAAACTATGGTTACTTTAGTGAGACAATAGTACGTTTGTGCTATAACAAATAAAACAAAAAATACTTCTAAACAATGATTAATTTTCATCAAATGAACCTTAATTTTTTAAGTTTTTTAAGTTATGAATCAATAAACGTAACCAAGCAAAGGTTTTAATTGATTCGTTATTCAGTTTGAATGATTCAGAGAGTTCACTCGCACACTGAATCATTTGGAGCGGTAAACAATATTGAAAGCCAGAAAACAAATAAGAGCGACAGATGACGTGTGTATTTACATGAAACATCCTGACCACCAAAAAGTGTAATTTCGTTTTATAAATACGAGTTTTGATTTTTAATTTTCTTGTGAAAGCAAACATCAGATTATTTTGGTATAATTAAGTATTTAAGATAATGAAAGCTAGTGTATTATTTCAAAATGGCCATTTTTATGAAAACCAATATGAAATAACTTACATGTAGTATTTGTATAGAAATTTGCTATGTTCTCTAAAAAAAGAGCTTGTATCTAGCTTGCTACATTTTTGAATAGCCTGTCCAACACTGATATATTGTTTGGTGACAATAGCGACAAAATATAATGACCTGCATACTAAAAAACTAAAAACAGTGCAGTGTTTCTGCCCGGGTCCTGGAGGCATTACACCAGTATATATTTTGGACGTTTCCCTTATCTAATTTAAAACCTTACTTAAACTTTGTGACAGCTTGACCCAGTCATCCCTATATACAATTCCTTACATATATGACAATGAAAGCGAATTAAATAAATTCAAGTTACATCATTTGAAAAAAATAGTTTTGTGTCATTCGTGAACCGTCTGCTTATTTCCAACAAAACAAAGACTTTCTTAATTGGATTAACTTTACACAACATCTGCAAATAAGCTGCACACAAATGTTTTAATGTACAGTACAACAATTTACATTCTTTTATATTTACATTTCATTTATACCGTAATGATTTTCACTCTCTGTTATATCTTACTAAAAACCGCGCTACAGAAGACTACAGAGATACCGACATCATACATCTAAGCGTAAATATGTCTATTGTGTAAGAGTGTATATGACAAAAAACAGGATTTGGTCACTAATGGACTTAACTGTAGTGTTCTAGATTCAGTCGTGTTCTTGTGATAAGAAGAGTGCACAGTATCTCCACACAGCTGAAAGCAATTCTGGCACTGGCATCTAAAAGCGGAAAAAAGCCAGTGATAACGCCTCTTACGGCTGGTAGAGCTACGAGCAGATAAAACCAAGGCTAAAACCTACAAAAAAAGCTCAACTAAATGACTATTCCTTAGACCCGGTCTTGTTTTAAACAGAGCTAATATTGTTCATGTCATTATAAAAATTGAAATTTCCAGTCAATCGCTCCTGTCAGCTTTTGGTATGGAAATAGGCGAGAGCGGATTCGGCACGTTTCTGCCAGGCAGCAGAGGAGGACAATGAGGGTAGGGAGACGCGGAGGAGAGAAAGAAAGAGAGAGAGCGGAAGGGCCGGGCAAGTCCCTCTGTAAATGGGTGTGATGGAATGTGAGTTCTTGCCACCTTGCGGTAAAGAATAAATGAAAAGAAGTCATGGAGGACAGTGGATAACAGATGAATTAAAACCAAATAGTTTCAGTCTAATTTATAAAAAATAAAAAATATAATATTCTGTTGTGTATTTAAGAAGCATGTGGTCATGTGAGTGGTAAAAAGACAAAGGGAGACGTTCACAGAGCGAATGTGAATTCTGAATTTGGATTAAGCTTCTAATATCGATTATGCATTTACTATAAAAACAACAAAATAATGTGAACAACACAATACCAAACCACATGCAACACCTAAGAAAGTGCATTAGTCCACAAAAAATGAAAGAATAAGTACAAACAAGAAACAGAACTATCATAAAGAAAGTGCTTACCTTTGTGTTCCCTCAGACACTCACATGCACAGGTGAACACACACATCCTCACGACCAGCGACCAGACAGACAAGAGCACCCATCATTGTTCTCCACTTTCTCCACCCACACAAAGCCCACGCAGTGTGTGTGTGTGTGTGTGTGTGTGTGTGAGTGTGTGCAGATATGCAGGAGCAACAGAGAACATACACACATACAGGAACACGTGTGGTGTATGACAGCGAGAGAGGCTTAACACAAAGAACTCCAGAGAGACACCGGTCACATGACACGTGTGCGCGTGCCTGAGCGCAAGCATGTACGTGCATCCGCACGCTGGTTCGCGCGCGTGTGTGTAAATGTGGAAGAAAAACACTACAAACAGGCATCAAAGAGATTTGGATGTAGAACACATCTGCTTTACGAGCCCTTCGGGGAACACTGATGCCACACACACACACTGTATTATTAATAACTTTTAATGGCACCATTACATATTGGCTGTAATGCTTTAACACGGATGTCACGGATGTCAGCGGCACATGAAAGGAAAGCCCCCCATTCGGCTGACTAAGGGGGTTTCTTTATAGTTTATAAATGTTTCTTTATTTCATTCTGCTGCGTACTATTCAACAACAAAGCATAAAACAGAAAAACACACATATTGATTCAAACAGCAAAGCATACACAATGGCACGTTCCATTGCTTTGTCCACGGATGAATATGGATAGCTATGGATAATGCGATGGAGAGAGAGAAAATCGAGTAGGAGGGAACACAGTCCAGGAACGGAAATGGAAGGCTAATTCCGGCATAGGAAACCAATCAATGAGAAAAATGAGCGAGAGACAGATACAGAGAGAGGGTGAGATAGGGATGTATGGAGGGGGATGGGAGTCATGTTATCTCTTTAACAGACTAATCAGCACTGGTATTGTGCATTTGCTCTGATGAGAAGCTTTTGTCTGATATCTGCATTATTGTGCTTCTGAATAGAGTTTTGTATTAATGAGCGCCCCAGTACTAAACTGAGGATTAACCGAGAGAATAATACATGCCAATACATTCCTGCATGTACGGGGTTCATTCGTAATAACTTCATTGACGTTAATAATAATAGCTTGTCTCGAATCAATATTGTGCAGCAGAGAATGCAATTTTTTTGTGTCGCTTAAACACTCTTTACAGCTGCCGCTTTAACGCACAATAGTCGTATTAAAGATTGCTTTAAATGAGATTGTTGGTGTTTAATTATTTTTGCAAGAAAAATTCATAGAACTGTGAATGTGTTCGTCTGGTTCATCTTTAGGACTAAATTATTGCGGTAGTTGAATCATTTTGGTTTTGTGCTTTTAAAATTGTCGAGTGTGATGGTCGCAACGAAATAAATTGCCAGATAAAATGTTAGCAATACAATTCACATTTGTTCACTTTTTGTTCGAATATATAGTTTTGCACTGCTGCATTTACACAAATAACCATTTGACCTGTTTACTAAAAACTTTGAGTTTAATATTAAAATGTGTTTAGCAATCATTAAACCTCCACACACTGAACACACGGCAGATGATGCATTCGTTCGCTTTACGTGCACACGTAGCTTCAATCTATACCGTGCATCTGATGTGATTTGCATTGCACAAATGCGAAACGCATTGGAAACGCATTCGTTAGCAAATCAAATGAATTGCTTTCTAACTGCCTTTGTTACCGGTTGTGGTTTAGAGAACAAAGACGAGGAACCTTTTGGCACGCCAGTGAATCTGCCTACACACACTTCCCGAGCTGCTCGCCATATAGTGCACATCTATCCTCGCAGGAATTTTCTGTCAATCACAGAGCCTGTGGGCAGCTCTGACTCTACGGCCATTTTGTGAGCGCATCCACAGGGAGGGCTTTGCATTATAAACGGAGAAAAATGCTAGTATTATTTAACAATGCACATATATCCAATATGTTACATTTAGAAATCCTGTAGTCTCATTTTTGGTTTACTCACAAACACGGTTTTCCGGTACTCTGAAGCAGATGTATAGCACAGCTAACAGAACAGTACATATGAAAAAATCTTGCAGGTGCACGTTGGAATTGGAATAATGGCTAATACATCCCATTAGTAATTGACATTATAAAATATGAAGTCATTCATGCATGTTTGGCGTCTCGCAGCATCACAAAAATGCCGTTAATTGCCTCTCATACAAGACAAACCAACAGCGTTACACAACTGCACGCAGACACACGGCTTAGGTAAATCCTCATGGCAAGACCGGCATTCGGTTGCGTACAGCACCACACCCAAAGCCACAGAGAGCGTATGGAGCGCAAGTGAGTACAAATGCTATACTGCACGAGTGTGTGTGTGTGAGTGAGTAGAGACCTACAACATGTCTTATTCAGGGTGTACTATATAAGTGACTTTTAAACACAGCTTAAAATGAACCTTGACAGATGCCATCTTCAATTAGGATAATGAAAAACAGGCCTAAACGCCATACAACGTACAGAAGTGTAAAAAGTCGCAATATGCTGGAAAGTATTTCGTCAGGGTGTGACAACCGTATGCTGGTTTGTAGTGCAGCTAGGCGGTTTGATAAGGGCTTTTATTCAGGCATCATGCGAAACCATATGTGAACATATCGCACGGCGGGTGGAACCGTATTGCTTTACGAGGCTGTTTCTCATTCGACATCATCAAGTAGCCATTATCGTATACGTCAACTCTGTTCAAAGGAGCGCATCAAATTTAAAAACGTATATGTGACATGCTACACTATCTTTGTTATTTAATAATCTCAGCTACATATTTCATATTGGTACATTTTGAAGCGTTTATCAGTCCATGAAGTATACGCATTACTATAATCATGCTTTTTATTTTCAGTAAATCGGTCACGTCGAGCATATTTTTCATCATATGTGCATCGTATCAGTGGATTGTGTGCCATTATAGTGCCACCGGGTAAATGGCTTTTCGTGTTGTAGTAAAGCTCAGAGCAGGAAATGTCAGGTGGACGCCTCCTGTGTGGATGGACGTGGGTGAGAGAAACAGGCTGGTGTACCACGCTTTTTTCAGCTCGCTAATGAAGCCCCCCACTGACAAACACACACAGAGACATACACAGCGCACATACATTATCTGTACGTACTTACACATGGGTTTAACCACGTAGGTTAAAGGTAAAATGTATATTTGTGCATAAACTGAATGTATGCATACGTATGTATCTATATTTAGAACTATAATCAAAAATCATTTTAAAACGACTTATTTGTATGCAGGTCAGCGTGAGTCCCTGACTGACGCCCAGGCAAGGTTCATTCGGTGCCACGACAGAGCGACCACACCTGACCTCTGACTGCTCCCATCGTAGAGACGTTGGCCTTGCAGGTCTCCCACATTAAAACCACAGCCATTAGAGCACAGAGGCTAAAATGTATCTTTGGGGGTCAAAAATGTCCTTTTTCTTCTTGGTTCGGTCTAAGGCAAGGCTTATTCAAGCGTTTCGCATCTAAAGAAAAGCCGCCCAACCATCTACCATCTTCTCGAGGATATAAAGGCGGAGGATATATTGACTACTGAGAATCCTATAGGCGCTGCTTTATCTGATCGCGAGGTATACGTGTGTTTGAACACGCGTGTGCACATGTGTACGTGTTCCTCGCGAACCAATTCCGTTTGTGCATTGATGACTTTCGCAGTGAATGGTGCTCTTTGTCTCATAGGGTTGCGCAGTGACTTTTCTGGATTTATGGCGCTTTCTAAAATGTGTCGTGTGGCGATATAGTAAGACGTGCGTTTGTTTTGTCCAGTGTAGAAAAGTCTCATTGTTTAAAGGGACAGATTGTCATCCACGGCACATCTTGACAAAGAAGATACTATAGTAAGGCGCAACGGTGGACACAATTTTATGACAGTGAACACATGCACTTTCGAAGTGTCTTCTGCAAGACACACACTTTAAATAAAGGATCCGCGATCTGCAGGGCCTCAGGCATGAGAACACACACAATGAGAATAAGCATGTGTGTGTATTTCTGTATGTGTGTATTTGTACTTACCCATTAGATGTTCTCCTGATCTTTGCAGACAGAAGAGCTGATTGTGTCCTGTTGTTTCTTGAGCTCCCCAGTTTGATCTCTCTCTCTCACACACACATGCGTTCATACTTCCTCATGCGCTCTCTCTCTCTTGTTAACTGTCTATGTCTCTCCCTCGCTCCTCTCTTCCCAACTCCGCTCTCACACTCGCACGCTCCAGCAGAAGGAGATCGGTAGGCTCACCCTGGCACAGAGAGTGGAGAGACACATGGGAGGGGTGTTTTGTAATCTGCCAGGTCGTACCACCCACGGGAGAACGCCGACGAGAGGGGGAACGGGAAGAGAGGAAGCTACGACCATGCTCCATCTATACCATCACCGATACCCTCCGTCTGACTGCCAGTGGTCTCTCCCGCCTTCCGATTGGAGCTTTTTCCTCATCTTCCTTAGAATTCCAGCAAAAAAAGAGAAGAAACGGAGGGGAATGCCTTTACACTGGAGTTGATTCAGCCATCGGTATTTGCTAAGACATAAGGATTAGTTGTTTAGGCTACAATAAGAGGCGCTAACGTCACGCCAGCTATGAGTGTAAAACTGACAGATGATAGTACATTCACTTGAAAGTGAGTGAATCACATGCAATACGCTCACTAGAGCAGATCAAGAATAAATCAATTCTAACGGGACAAAATCGAGGGAGCACGCATAGTGGTCGACGCCATTGGCGTTTCATTTACTCATCGTCTGCGGCCTGAATGACACAATGTTGTGCGGGAAATGACTTTTCAATGCCATCACGCCGTACACGACGGGTTTGAGCTGCATTCGTGCATCTGGGTTTATCAGGTGGGGTTTTCCACATCATTCCTAAATGTGCCTTCTCATTGCGTAAATAGCTACATCTGCGGGCTCCATCACTGTCTACAGGAGTCACTGAAATCAATGGCAGAAATATGCCGCTGGAGATCAGCACAAAAGCTAGTGTTCCTCAAGCCACATCCCCATATCCGCAGCCGATAGAATCCGAACTCGATCGAGATGGCGGAAAAGGCTTAAATTGCATGTACGCAATCTGGATTACAGACCTTAAAAGCGGTCCCCGAGATTAAATAAAACCATGGGTGTTATGACATTTGCGATAATTTGATGCGAGTCGGATGGGCGTATTGTGTCACGTTTGATTGACAGAAATCCCTGCGGTGAAACGGCCGAAGTCCATCACGGCTCGCACTGACAGGAGGTTTGATTGACAGGTGGGTGTGGAAGGGCGAATGCAGTGCGTTTTAATTGTCTAATGTTGTTTGACAACGGGCAATCTCGGTGTAACAAGGAGCTACCGACCAATAATTTGTCAACTGTTTAAGTGTGTTGTTTGTGTGTATGTGAGCTCACGAACAAAGTGTGCATGTGTGTAAATGTGTGTTAAGGTGTAATGTGCGAGTATGTGTTTGTGTAGGTCAGCTTTGCCTACATTGTGAGAACCAAATACACTCATGTGTGAAAATAAACGGCGAAGATGCTTCTACTCCCTACCCCCAACAAAGCAAACGCATTTACACGCCTCGCTGCCGCCCGCCGTTACTGATATTAACAGCGTGTGTGCGTTTGTATATTTATGCATTTTACCAACATTAACCTTGTTAATACCACACAAATGTGTTTTCTCTCTCTGTACGTTTGATTGTAAATGCTGTACGCATCTGTATACAAACGTATGTCCATTTGTGCATAATGGCTGCGTCCATCGATTCAGATCAAATGGTCTTTCTAAGCAGTCTGTATCTAAAAGAGGTGATCCTGAAATGAAGAAAAAGGCTGTTGGGAGAGGGCACACCCTATAGGATGTCTGCCTCTGGTCTTTTCCGTCGTGCCACAGAGGGGATATGATTAGCCAGCACTACTGGAGTTTGATGGAGGAGAATAAAAGGATGTGGGGGATGGTGGCAGGAAATTGGCCATACATGCGTTTCTTTGTGATGGCCCTATTGATTTCGAAGTATCATGAGATGGTGGTGAGGTGAGACAGCAAGATGGAGGAGAATTACCAGAGGGGAGATATGGACAGAGAGAGACGGAGAAAGAGTCAAGAGACTAGATGGTTAAAAACCATATAGGGCTGGTCCAAAATGGAGTCCAGTTACTCAAATATGTTTTTTAGGGGTGTAACAATACACCCAGCTCATGATTTGATATGAAACGTCATTAGAACTGTCACAATATCAGATGTTCACTGCACGATTATTGTGAGCAAAAGAACTCATGATCGTGATATTATTACAATATTTATTATGAAGTATTTTTGGGGGAAAATAAATAAATCAGTCAAATTTAATTTCATGTTTTCTCTTTTTTAGTCAATATATCACAATAGTGTAGGGTGGGAGAGAGTTAGAGTAAACGCCATTACACACTGAGTCCGAAATTCGCGTAAAAAAAATAAATACGACCTCACACTGTGTTAATCACATTTATACACTGCCTCCGAAATTTTGGTCCGTCATAAAAATAATCGGACTGGGTTAGATTTTCTGCGTTTTTCGCATCCGTAGCAAGCATTTTGAGCGGTGTTTTGAGAATTCAGAGCCACCATACAAGCGAGGAACATTTTGTACTCTATGTGCAATGGCCTCAACCTTTGTTGCACCTAAAACATTTTATGATATTATGATGTGTGTACACTGTAAAAAATCTACTTTTTTTGTCAAATTGAACTTAAATTTGATTGAACTGATTTAAAAATTCTATTTGTATGTTATAACTAAATATTTTAAGTCAGTTCAATATAATTTAAGTTCAATTAACTCATAAAGCTTTTTATACAGTGTAGTATTAACACAGTATCGCAAAAAACATTCATTTTATTAATTATTAATATCAGTTATTTTTAATACCAATAAAATACTGTTGCACCCCTATGATGTAAAAATATAACATAAAACTGAAATGAAATTCACCAATTCATTCCTTAAACATTTTTTAATTATTGCCAACTTTTTTTTTTTTTTAGAATTGACATTCAAGGTTTAACTGAACCATTTTGGTTTAAATGAATAAAAACTGAATAGATCTGTCACTGTAAATGAGTGCGTTTACATGTACAGAATAAGCAGATATCTATCAAAAATGTGCTTATAAAAGAAACCTGTTTTCATGCATATCAATATACTGGCTATGCAGAAAAATGCGTTTACATGGAATCTTGACATTTTTTCAAGTTACGTCACCATTGATAGTCTGTCAATTAATTCAAATGCATATCGATGCGACACTGCAAAAGACAATAGAAACCATTAAGAACAACGCATTTGATGTGTCGCATATCGTGCCGCATGCATGCGGTGTGTACAGGATGAAAATGTAAGCAGGAAATATGTCAGAAGTTGCCATTTTACGCATTAACATCACCTTACACGTTATTAAGCATAATCGGAGTAAGACTGTGCATGTAAACGCACTCAATGAGACTAAATTTAAATGTAACATTAAAATTATGAAAAAAATAAGAAATCCAAACCCTAAGAGAGAATGTTTTAAAGCAGTAAAAGAACAAAATTAAGCATAAACAAAAATGTAACAGATGTCATATAATAATCACTATAGCTTAATAACAAACATATTTTAAGATATATATCATACATGTTTTTATGTATCGTGATATGCAATACAATAATATATTTTTACACCCCTAGAAATTTCTCTATAGCAGTGATTTGATTTGTGGCTTCAAACATTCATTGCAATGCAGTATTTGTGCTTTCCAACATCAATATTTATGTATATATTTGTGGAAACACATTAAATTAGACCAAGGGGCACCTATAAAAAATGTATGTTTTAATCTCAAACGTTGAACTGTGTTCTTAGATATTTTTTTCAATATTATGTCAGGTCACATGTTTCATAAAGATAATGAAAGAGGTAATTGTTGGAGAAGGGAGATGGACAGATGGAGGGTAGAGAGAGAATGTGGCTGTTTCCTTCTGTGATGCTGTGATGGTGGAGAAGGAAGCTCCATTGATTTGACTTCATCATGTGACATCCCCCTTCGGCAAACGTTACAGTCTAAATAGAGCGTATTTTGAGTGAATGTGCGCGTGTGTGAAAGCCATCACAAGCTCCATAGAGCAGCTCTTTTTCTAATAGAGTCCATCTGTCTGCCACAAGCCCCCACCGAGCAGCCAGAGATCCTGCTATCAATGTTTATACTCACACCTCTGAAGAGATGGAGACCCCCAGTGCTCGTTCTAAAAGGCTGGACATCAGGGTCATAATACCATAACACAACACAACACAGATTAGATTAGATTAGATTCAACTTTATTGTCATTACACATGTACAAGTACAAGGCAACGAAATGTAGTTTAGGTCTAACCAGAAGTGCAATAAGCAAGTGCAGGATATACAGTTGTGCATAAATACAGAATAAAGCAAAAATTATGAAGAATTTACAAGTGGGAATGTACTATGAACATTATATACAGATGGTTATTTACTAAAAACATAATTTACTGATGGATATGTACAATATAAATTAGACTATGCAGAACAGTAGTGCAAATGAGTATAAAGTGTGCATAAATGATGGACAGCAGCTATTAAGTTAAAATAAACAGTGCAGTAGATGAGTTGAACACAGAAGAGTGACACTACATTTCAGCTTACTAACAAAATGTAAGCTTAATAGTTAAACTAGAAATAAAAAAATCATGTATACCTGTATGCCTTTTTATTCAGCAGAACACAAAAGAAGATATTGTGAGAAATGTCTCAGTGGTTTTATGTCCATATAATGGAAGTCAGTGGGGGGGATATTCTTCAATATATCTTCATTCTGCAGAAGAAAGAAAGTCATACAGGTTTAAAATGACAAGAGGGTGAGGGAATGATGACAGAATTTTCATTCTGGGTAAACTATCCCTTTAAGTATCGCTTTAGTTAAATTTACACTTTGCAACCAAAACAAACCTTAAAAACAACTGAGCTGGGAACACAGAAATGAACAGCAGCCATTAACTTAATATGTCACAATATAACAGACACAAATGTCACCAGAGACTGAATGCTGTGCAGGGACTTCTGTGCAAAAGCTCAAATCAGCGAATCGTTTCCTGTTTGATCTGGTTCATTAACATGAACTACCCAAACAAAGTGATTAAGTAAAATGAATCAGACTTTCCAATGCTAAATGAGCAATGATGTTTCAAGAGCGTGTGTTGGATGTTTTGCCTTTTCTTTGTGCTTTTGCTGTTTTCTTCAGCTGTAAAGCTGTGTTAAAAACACATACAATGTGACTATCTCTTTTCTTTTTCCAGTTTGACTCATTTTCATAAACTGTTTCATTTTAAAGGTTCTTGCAAAACAATTAACTTAACATAAAACTGCATTTACATTTTTGTGCCAATTTTAAGCTTTTAATTGATTCCATTTTATAATGAAGTGTGTTATAATTGTTTTAGTTATATTTAGTGTAAGTGTAGTTATCAGGGATGAGATCAACAAGAGATACGTAATGTTACTTTTGGCATATCAGTTTTGCTTTTGTACAGATTTCAAATATGTTACGAAAAGATTTCCCCAGGTTCTATATATGATTTTTGCATTAAAATATAAAAAAACACACTAAAACAATGTCAAATATTTTGTGTACTTCATCCCCAATGTTTCTTACGACTTATTTGTAGTAACAGTAATACAACATTTTTGTACTGTACAATATTTGTGGGAAAAATTAAGAGAACATTCCAAATTTTCATTTAATCTTCTAGATGTATTGTGGACATTACAGATGTAATAAAAAAACATAAAAAATATATTTTTTACTTTTCCTAAATACATGTACAAATATTATTGTCGTATTGCTTAAAAGTGAATATAAACGTGTTTTGCAGTATTTGAGGTCTGAAAAACACAGAGCATCTTTTCTGTTATTTTGACAGAAAATTTTTCATTTTCTAAAAAATAAATGCAAATAGAAGCAATACTTGAGTTTGAAATTTGGGAGGAATATTGTTCGTAGTTCACCGAATGAAAAAAAAAAGTTTTTACCTAAACACATACTTATAAACAGTAAATTCAGAAAATGGTCTTTGAAATGGTCTCTTAATTTTTTTACATGGCTGTGTTTAAACAAAATATTTGCATGGCATTTAGCAATATAGTCATCCAGCTTTAAATAATATGACATTTTAATATCGATCTAGCTTACTGCAACGTTCATGAAGTTAGCATTTCAAGCCAGTCACCAAGCTAATGCATACAGTAATGTTATAACATACCAACCAACATTTAGTATATGAGTAATTTAGCATGTAACATTAATGCTATTCCAGTAGAATTAAATAATGTGAATTTAGGTGATCGTATGTAGCGTTAATAAAACTATAATTCATTACCTCAGTTATAAACATGATTTGTGATTGATCTCTATTGGCTGTGGAGGTAAAATGACAACTCCCATAATTCCACGTTCCTTCACAGCGTCATGCTTCGCTTTTGTTATAGTTTTGAATAAGGCACTTTTAGTGGCAAAATGAATATACTGTATATATTCTGTAATCAGTATATTATTTTGGTTAAATTAAACAAAAATATTGAGCAAGTATAAAAAGCATAAAAGTCTTCTTTACGCCAACTCGCAATGAAAAGCTTATAAAATGATTTATAAGTTGAGCTGTCAGGTATGATTTAGCAGAAATATCAGTTTGACATCATTTGACTTAATTCCAGTAACTTGTAATTTAATGTTTCAAACAGAGATGGCTATATAGATGCTAACGTTGCGGTAAGGTTCTCTTAAAGTAGCTTTAATAATGTTGTTGGTATATCTTTGCTACATTTTTGAAAGAATAGCTTTATTTTGAGAAGCTTCAAAGTTGCTTTCCCAACATTGTTTGTGTCATAGAATTAACTAGTAACCTGGCTGAGTCGTATGGATGTATCGTACGAATAAGCACTGAATCTGTTTACGGTTTGTTTGGAGTCAGGGTCCAGATATAGAAGCACTGCTGGTAATTTATCTTCTCAAAATCAAATAACAGCCACTTATTTTGCTTATTTCCAACAAGATGCTGAAGGCAGCACAAATGGCAGGCTCATCACACAATGAGGGCTTGTTAAACGCGTCTCACTGTCTGATATAGACATTAACTGATTTCCAGTACGAGCGTGTGTGTGTGTGTGTGTGTTTGTGTTTGAGAAGTAAAGAGCAGGCTGTCAGTTTCTCTGGCTCTTGAAATGCATGGCTGCCCACACGACTGTTTGAGGATCCACCCAGATGTCTCAGGCCCAGCTCAACCCGCTGCTCTTGAGTAGGATGAGAGGATGTATATATGTGTATGTGTGTGTGTGTGTGTGTGTGTGTGTGTGTGTGTGTGTGTGTGTGTGTGTGGGCAGCACACAGACGATTGTCAAAGCTCAGCTATTTAAGTCTAAACTCCACTGCAGTTCAGCAAGAAGACTAGAAAACGGTCGAGAAATCAGAGAATCGATTGAAGACAAAAATGTTTGAATTGGGTTGACATACTATTTGCTTTAGATTTAAGAAAAAACACTATTACTATTCTCAGTTCCTTTCCATTTATATCAACGCTGAAAATGTTTCTGCTAAAATGATTTAGGCAGAATAGATATACAGAACTGAATGTTGATAGCAGAGTTGTGATCATTCGCTCTTGGAAAAATATGAGAAATATTGGGAGTTTAGTTATAAATGTTTGACTTCTAAAACTCGTAAAGACTGAGAATCTCGCAGTGGTAAAATCTGTCATTTAGGTGTCACTTTCTAGGTAATATTTAGGAGGATCTACAGACAGAAATGCAATATAATATACATAACTGTCTTCAGAGGTGTATAACTGCTTTACAGCGTGTTTTGTAAATACGTTAAACGCGACATCTTTGTTCCGTGAGAGCCGCCGTAGTGCTTTGAAAGGGAGGGGTGAGTGGTGGAGTGAGCTGTTGGTTGCAATTCACAACCTCACCACTATACCGCTAAAATCTCCACATTGCTTCTTTAATGGTTAATTGGCAACTAAAGGCAAATTCATTTATAAATAAATGTCAATTATAGATGAATCAAAGTAATTTGCACTCTTTGTATTGCTGAATTTAAGCTCAACAAGTATAAAATGTAAGTCAAACACTATTGACAATGTGTAACATTAAAACCTATTTTATTAATTTTCTGATTTGTTTGTGTTTAAAACACACTCGAAAATCCAATGTTGTTTGAGGCTTAAAAAACGTAATTCAATGGTTTACATTTTCGATGCCGTCAAATGTTGTATAATAATTGTCTGTACAAACATAAAAATACCCTTATTACAAATTATTTATGGATACCTACAAATTCTAATAAGATCAAGTTGTACAAATATGCTTTTATGTAATTGTGTTAAGAGCACATCAAAATCTTTTATTATTACAAATCAATACAAGCATACATCCATCATAACGACCAGATATAAAATATTAATTCAGTGCCTTCGGCTCGTTTCTTTTGACTGTGATTTCCTTAAATGGACTTTGAGTCCATTTTGCCTCCAGCATAGTGGTTTCATTGAAATTATATAACAGGCAGCATCCATTAGCATTTGCTTTGGATCTTCAGAGTCATAATAGAGACACAGACTCGCTTTCACGTTTACACAGGCTATTACTGCTACATCTGTAGGGCGTGTAAATGTGCTGTAGTGTATATTTTCACGCTTCTGTTCTATTTGCATTAAGCAGAAAGAAAACTAGAAGTTTGTGAAAGGAGAGGAGTGGACCGGTGGTTAGAAGCACTTACAGCTTATGGGTTTGGAAAATGCTTAAATGTCCTGCCTGGATTTGCCTGGAAGTGCAATCTCAATAGCAGCCATGACCCTTGCTAAAGCAACGGGTATATCTCTGAGTTGTAAAGGAAATTGCAATTCACTCATGTCTCCAGACTTCCAGCTACCCCGTATCAGCCTTACAATGAGTCAGCACTTCTTCTGAGCCTTCCACCCCCCTTCACAACCACCGCCACATTCCCAGAATCCCGTGCAGGTTTCCAGATAGATCCGAGCCAAGTGCTCCCCCAGGACCAGTCAGACAGCAACCGCCAACAGCAACCATTACCCAGTTACCCTATGAGTCAACTACAGATCACCACAAGTGACTGCAGGACATTGTGTCATTAGTTTTTAATGAACGTGCATGTGTGTGTGCGCTCTTAATCCCAGCTCCTTCATTTTCATGGTTACAGCATGATATTTTAACTCTCCTCCGGAGCCACAGACCATTTTACATATTCAGTACACCTTACAGATTCAACATTCCAGTAGCTACAAATATAAATCTTATTATTTGGTAAACATAATTTATTCTCTCAGCACTTAACGTAAGTCTGGCAAATAATTGAGTGTGCTTAGTGTCTGTCTCAAATATCCAAATATTTGCTCAGGATTTTGCAGGGTCCACAAATGTTGATACAGCTCATTTATCCACAAACCATTAAAAGACACATGTTCATTTCAAACATTAAATAAAGTGTTGGAAAGAGTGTCTTTATTAGTGGGTGGTAATTCATGAGGGCATAGAAATCTCATAACCCCTTTATAACATAAGATCAATATGGATTTCAGTAGGGTGCCCCTTGGCAGCTTAAAGGATCTTTTGTTTTTATATTCTTCCAAAATTGTAAGTTAACATATGCATCATTAGAAAGATATAGGACAATAGAACATGTATTTATAGTTAAAAACCACCCCTACTAGCCCTTTTAGATTTAATTGCAGTGTTATTACAATGTAATAACTATGTCATAACATATGTATGTCACTTCTGTAACAAATCAAGGTTTATCTGCTGGTTACTAAGATGTAATATGTTGAAAATATGTTCATTAATATTTTATAACAGACGGAGTTAATAACAGTCAAACAAATCTGTAATAATCACGTTGCATTCAATGATGATCCTAAACACATATACACCCTTTGAGCACACTGTTTCCCATTGTAACACAAATTCCACAAACATTATTTGATCTAAAATGTATTTTATTCATATCACTTCCTATGCAAACATAGCTATATGTATGTGATTTTGCTATATAAAGCATGAAAGAGAACATAACTGTCCTGAATTCCCCCACTCTCTCTCTCTCTATTTCTCTGTCTATGTGTGTGTGTGTGTGTGTGTGTGTGTGTGTGTGTGTGTGAGTTTCCCACTGCAGTACTGGGGGTACGGCTCAGAGAAAAGGCTGATTCACTGGCGCTCTCCTCTGTGCCAAGCACATGGCAGCCTGGCAGAATAACTTGGCATGCTCCACCCTATGCTCACAAGAGGGCAAAGCAATGACAGAGAGATAGAGAGAGTGACTATAGATAGGATGGGGGGTGAGGAAGTTACAGAAGAAGAGACAGACTGTGAAAGACAGAGTTCAGCAGTTGTATTCACCTTTTGGAGCTACACAAGCAACTAGCTTCAGTGATAACAGATCAACATGGTCAGCGTGGAAACCACCTAATTCACTCTTGCTTATATGTGTCATCACATCAGAAATCAACAGAAAATACTATAGTAGATATTAGTTTTTATTACATGATGATCTGAAATACTTGATTTTGACTGATAAAATAATGCACAGAAGTTAACTATTTAGAATATACTACAAACAAAACAGCATTTGCCTTTTCTGTCCCAAATTAACTGTATTCTTGGGTGTCATTTGTGTTGGGTGATGAGTTTGTGACTCAAAGTCTGCATTTAAAGTCACATAAAAGGTGTTTAGCTTGTTTCAGGACTAGGCTTAATGCAAACCGGTCAAGTTCTTCCAGACTAAATGAATCAATCATTTCTTTCTGAACCTTGCCTCATACACAGAGACATTGTTATGTTGGAATAAAAATGGTCCTTTCCAAACTATTACTATAAAATGAGAAGCACACAATTCTCTAGAATATCATTATATGCTGTAGCATTGAGATTTGTAGTCACGGAAATGACTAAAGTAGTCAAACCTGTTCATTAGAAGGAAGCGTCCCAATACTTTTGCCCATATAGTGTATCAACGTCCTGCCTTGAACAACGATTTTGTTTCTGATCAAAAGATACCTATGTGTCCTTTACTATAAAAAGTAAAGTCAGCCAAACAGATTAAAAATGGCCAAATTAGGAAAATGTTTTCCAGTTTGTGTGCAATATGCAACAGACGGTCAGCGAATAGACCGTGGGCGGTCTGTGGCCGTACTGCTTGAGGCTACCGGCCAGCTTATGTCTAAGTAATACATTTTAGTAGCAGGATTTTTGAATTTTAATGTGATATATATTTACAAAACAACGTGATTTATATACATATGCATTTGTATATTGGTTAGTTCTTATTATCCCTTTTTTACTTTCATTTTCCATTTTGAATAATATTGTATTCAATATTTATTAAAGTACTAGTCATTTGTGCTTTTTAGCATTTCACTATATAGTTGATAGTGTGTGTTCAAACAGAAAAAGCTTCAACATTAAAGGACTGTTAGCATCTTTCGAACAAAGGCGTAGACACAGTGACAATTGCAATAGAAGATCTCTTTGTGCACTGCAAAGGCAGGTCTATCTTCCAGCCTCTGGTTTCCCTTTAGGTTTCATTTCGAACTATTTTTAGCTGACAGAAAAATGCTATTTTGGGAATTAGGCCTGTGTCATTGATTATGTTAAAAGATAGAAGCTTCACAGGAGCAGCGTTTACAGCGATCATTGTGTGTAACACGACATTGGCAGAAAATACAGAGAGATGCAACACATCATCTCACATAAAGTCATCAAATGCAGTATGTACAGTACTGTATGTTAATACATTATGCTTTTCACACTTTTATTCTCCAAAAACCAGCGTGCAACGAGAAAAACTGCAACGCCAACCAATAAATAAGCTTTAAACCTACACATGTGAAATAGCATTTAAAGAGAACCGTGTGGAAACGAGCTCGAGCAATAGCCTGCATTGATCCCTGTGTTGGTGGCTTAAGCACATTGGTTGTGGCGTACGTACATTGGATGAGGCGAGAAATGGGAGATGGAGAGGACAGAAGTAGAAAGGAGAGGATTGCAGGAGAAGAGAACAGCAGCATAGCATCTAATTGCTATAAAACAGCCTTCGAGTCTCTTTCCTCCCACATGCACAGCTTAGATCAGCTCAGCCCGGCCTGGTTGAACTGGGCTCTGCTTGTTAATATGCTGAGAGGACACATTAGTCAGGCGACAGACTCGGATTCAAACACGCACAGACAGGAGGATTTTGCAGTATCCTCCATTGGCGTGGTGCACATATTTGCATTACAATGCCTATTAAACTAGGAATAAAAGGTTTATGGGCAGCCAGCGTTATCGTGGGTGCGGCATCTATTAAAACACTTGCTATTTGTGCGTAACCATTACAGCTAACCGCTTGCTAGGCATTTGCATTTAAACACATACAGTAAAGCAGTCAAAAGTTTGAACTACATTTACATTTCTTCTAATATTGACAATATAAAAGCGTGTGCTTGAATGTTTACATTTGTTTGATAGAAAACCCATAATTGATGTTTACTTGTCACCTATTTTGCAAAACATTACATTTTCTTTTTTACGTGGCTTAAACTGCAACAAAACATTGACTTAAAAACAGGCAACAAGTGTCTTAAACTATACTGTTTATAAAGCATCTCAGATGATACAGTATAAAGTTGAGATAATCCCATAATGTTCAGAGCTATAACCCAGGCATAGGGTGGACTTTTGATAAACATAAGCAGTATATATAAGCAAAATTAAAGCAATATTGTGTAGCATTTGATCACTTAATCTTTCACATGTGTTTATTTGATCATTTTGATGTTGATGTTGTTTCAAAACAAGAAGCTTATGAGAAGCTAACTCCTATTCTTTGTAAAATGAACTATGGTTTAACTAAGCATAGTTTTTTTTTTTTGCAGTAAAATGATATGGTTTTACTACAGTAACTATAGTTTTTTTATTTGTAGTAAAACTAGTAACTACAAATTAACAACACATTTGTAGGGAAACTAAACATACAGATATTAAAACATGGTGTGTTCGTTTGATTTCTTCTTTTGTCTTTTTTTAGTGGGGGGTGGGATGAACTATCCCTTTAAGACATAACATGGTTATGTATGTTTTATTGGGGGGGGGGGATGGTTGCAGTCTATAATAACCAAATAACCCAAATTCATACCTTTGTAACAAAGAAAAAACAAATTCTTAAGTTAGTCACATCTCACCCCAGCTATTCCAAGTATAGAAGCTCGCTCTTGTGGGCAATGGGATTTTTATTTTATTTCAAGATTATTTTTAGCTTCAGACTTTCCAAGGTATTAAGCTATTCAATTTACTTTTAAGAACACCTAAGATGTGTCATAACACACACAGACGCCTCAAATTGCTGTGTATTACAGTCTGGTCTGTGAGTCACACACAGATATGAGGCTGATCTGTAGGAGTGTTTTGCTTTGGTGAGGAACTGCACCAGAGCTATGCGAGAGCAGCGGGGAGAGACGAGACGCAGAGCTTTGCAGGTCATCTCAGCATATGGCCGGAGGAGGTCTTCGCACAGCCCTCGGCAGACAGGGCTCTGCTGGGTTGCTAGGAAACCGGCCCGCTGCCTATATTGGATCTAATTTATTAAATTCCCCCTTCTCTCATGCCACGTTCTCACCATCTTTCAGCCGTCTCCCTCTCTCACTGTACATAGGTTGAGAAAAGAGATGAAATACGCAGAACTTACAGTATCACAAATGCACATGACATCACTTCCTGCGGGTTTACAGTATGATGACTGATTGCAAGCCGCATTGTATATTTGTAATGTACATGCTAAGGTCGAATATAATTTTCGAATGCTTAAACTAAGAAATTATATAAGCATATACATATCATTATATAAGGAATTCTAGCAAAATGAAGCCAAGATGGTGCCCGGTGGGAAGCAGGTGTAATGCAACAATGTACTCAAAACATACTTTTTTAAGGAAATTAGATCATATGTTTGTAAAATAAGACCACGGGAGAAATGAAACAGATATATGTGAGGATTTGGGACTGTTTGTTCATTTATTTAGACTCTCATCAGTTAATGCCTCAGTGGTTGCTTCATGAGGTCCTTAAGGAGCCAATTATTAGGCATCACAGACAGGAAATGACAGAATGTGGAGTCACATGAGGGGTTTTAAAAACCCAAAATGTATGGATAACAATTTTAATATTCCATAAACATGAGAAATGTCTTTGCTCTTACTGTTATGTGCAGATAGTCTAAAATCTAAGGGATTTTTTATTCTGATTAATTAATTTTTGACAATAGTCCTAATATTTGACAAACAGCTTTTCAAACACACCAGCCACATGTTTTTAAGTAGCAATGCTGTTGTTTAATCTGAACATGCCATTGACTTTAATGTATGCAACGTAAATTATTGTTACAAATTGCAGTCAATGCAGCATAATGAATCATAGGCCATATTATAAGTCTGAATTTAACATTTTTGTAGGGTTTAACTAGTAGGCAATTTACTGCCAAGATTGGTTGTGCTGCATCAGAAGCTCTGTCAGGACCAATCGTCATAAATCTGCACAAGGTTTTCTGAATGTAGTGTAAATTAAACCAGCTCTAACTGTAAATGCACTCTCCCTTCCATTAACAAAAAGCTGTGAAAACCCTTTCTTGCCACTGTATGTGTTTGTGTGTATTTAAAAATATATAAACAAATCACTAAGAAATCAAAAAGAACATTAAATATGAATTAATGACATGAAATATTCTAAAGCATTTATGTTTCTATTTTATAAGTGCGACAAAATTGTGGTTTTCTTGAAAGTTACTTTCAATCTCTATAAATACAAAGAAAAAGGTTATTATTTGTCTCAATCAAAACATCAAGAAAAATCATTACACAATAACAGCTTGTCTCATTGTTGAACTGGACCTATTTAAAGAAAACTGTAAATGTGATATAAACAGAACAGCGCTGGTGCAGCAAGTGAGCGCACTGCTCCTATACAGTATATCACAGACACAAATAAATAGGGTAGAGAAATATTGTATAGTAGGAAAACACCACTGGAGGGTATGAGAGAGAAAGAGAGTAAAACGGTTTGGAAAGAAAGCGAGATCAGACCCCCGGGTGCAGCGCCTCTCTCCGTCAATGTGCCACAGCTTCCTGCACAGCTCATGACACACAGCGGGCCACAGCTGGAGCAGGAAAGAAGAGGAATCAATCTATCTTTTTCCTCTCTTTTCCCAATGCTCTTTCTCTTTCTCCCTCGCTGTCAGTCCCTGGACTGGCTAAAATGTGCTAAAATTATATTCGTGGAATATGAAGATCTGAGCGGCATGCAAAGAAAGAGTGCGCTCTAGAAAACATGACAGCTGATGAGTGTGTGTTCTGTGTGTGTTATTCCAGCCGCTGTTGTTTGGATCATAAGCCGGAGGCTGGGCAGTATATACAATACACAAGTCACGCATGCTACTTCTGAAATGCTGCACGACTGCTGACTGCCTGAAACCGCTCAGGTGAGACAACAGCACAGCCGTTGTCATGGTGACCAGGACCTGTGATGCCTGACAGCCCAACACTCACTGACTGCATCTCCACTGCACTGAAACATCACTCAGTGACAAAGACTGGAATCTTTTAAGACTTACAAATACACATTTTTACATTTTCTAAAGGTAATGTAGTGGTGCTTTGAGTTATGTTTTTATCACCTTAGAATGAGCTATTTCCTAAACACACAAACTGCTTTACAAAGTGCAATTCCTATAAATACGTTATCTACTTCAGCAAAAAAGCGAAAACTTGACAACATCTTAGTCCTGTATCAGCTGCCGTATAGTGCTTTAAAAGGGAGGGGCAAGCGGTAAAGAGAGCCGTTGATTGCAATTCGTAACCTCACCACTAGATGCCGGTAAAATCTCCACATTGCTCCTTTAAAATGTGTTTATTTTGTTTGTTTTATCAGTTGGGTAAAACTATTTAATCATCTAGCATATTTCCATTCCTCTCACCAACAAGCCTCATAATTTGATATAAAGCAGTGGCCAAAAGCACCAAAAAACAAAATGCAGAAAACACTAAACTAAATTACTACTTACACCACTTACACTAAAATAAAATGAAATACAATAATGCATAGACAAACAAAAAGCTGTAACAAAAAGCTCAAATGCATAAACAATTTAGGTTTTACACGTGTTGTTCTTTAATTTTTTGGTAAGACTCCTTAAATGAGTTTCAGTTTATATGCCAAACACAATGTAAATACACAATGAATACATCCTTAATAATATATTTAAATATAAGTCCAAGACATTGTCCTAAGGCAGATATGACTTTTGGCTACAAGAGATGCACTGACACAACATTTGTCCACCGATAGCTGATTATTCAGAGTGATATCTGGCGATACTGATAGTTTGGTGGTTATGTCAACTTGCAACTAAATTCTGAAGATTAAATTAATATTTCTTAACTTTCTGAATGTTATCAATTCATATAGCCTAATGACATTAAACTGGTGATGTTTCCTAACATTTTCTATACACAGAGCACAAATTCATTGCATTTTTCCATCCTTCTTTGATTGACAGGATATATCGGCCCTGATCATCAGCTGATTTTATTTGCTGAATCAGAGCATCTCCAGCTCTTTTTTCATTTTTTCCGAAACACTCTTATTCCAATTTATAGTGTAAAAACTTCACATTTTGGTTAAGACCTCAGTCACTTTGGTAGATTATTGTGTGCGGCAACCATTTAAAGTGGCCTATACAGTAGTTTAAACAAAGAACTACATTGGTTGGCTATGAATTGACTATTACGATTATTATTAGTAAAAAATGTGACTGATGTTGAAGGTTGATCTTTAATCACAGTGCTGTTATCACCACATTCCAAAAGCAATATGTGATTTTGTGGGCTTTAAGAACATCTATTCATGTTAAATAGACATGCCCTCATAGTTTATCATTTATTGCAAATCAATGCTTATTTGATGTGTGCATCTGGATCAATTCGGCATTCATGTCACTGGCCATGTGCGTGGTCATCTACCCCGGCGAATAAAGCAGCAGTCTCAGCAGAGCCACAAGCTTCGGTTTTTTAATTGAAATGAAAAGATCTTGGCTCTGTCTGTGCTGTTCAGGCAGACAAACTCTGGCAGTTGCTGTGAGTTAAAGCTACTGTAAAACAGCTACAAGACAAGAGACAACTAAACATTTCCTCTGTGCTGACCCCACGGTACCAGCAGGTCGCTGACTGGGCCCGGTTCATACTGACATGTGGGATTTCCACGTGCATGTGTGTGCAGATCTAGAAAACGTATTGGACCACACACATTAACATTTTGCATCTGAACGTCTCCTTTTACTAACGGTGTGTGTGGGTGTGCGTATGCATGGGTAGTTCCTGCCAAGCCAGCAATAATAGGGCTAATGCTTCCGGAGGAGTTGTCCAGCTCCGCATTAGGTCTGGATGGGCTCATTGATTTAGAGCTAAGAGGCCGGGCCGAAGCAACCCCGGCACTTGCGAACACGCGCGGCATCCTGTCCCAAACCAAGCCTCTTATCTCCCCAATGCAATTACAGCTGGTGAGAGTGCATTTTCTGGAAGGGGGAGGGAGGGGTAATGAGGTCTCAGCTAACGCCGCTCCTGTAGACAGACTTCAGACCAGCCACCACACCCACGGCGCTCGTGAGGTAAATCGGTGCATTACTGCATTACTGAGGGCGGAAATGCATCTGTTGAAGTTTCATGGGAGAGGCTGCATGAGGATGATAATGGAGTAATGCAGGGAGAGGGAGAGGGAGAGAGAGAGAAGAGTATTACAAAGTGATATACAGAGATATAGAATTAGACAGGAAGAGATACACAAGACAAAGAAAGAGGTTTTAGAGGGAGCAGGCTTGAGGGTGAAAGATTTAAGAAGAGAGATGTGGAGACACATTGTGACTGATGAGATAATTACTCCGGCTCGTTTTTCTCAGCCCCAGCTGCTTTGCATTATATAATACAGTAGCGTGTGGGTGCCGTCATTTAGTTCCTATCATCTGACTTTTGGGGTGAAATGGGGACCCCGAACCCGCTTTCAAGAAGTGTATTGGCAACTATAATGTACACAGTATTTTTTTTAAAGTGGTGCTTGGCCATCCAAAACATTAAAGTGATAGTTCACCCAAAAATGAAACTTCTGTCATCATTTACTCACCCTCTTGTCATTTCAAACCTGTATGACTTTCTTTCTTCTGCGAAGATATTTTGAAGAATGTTAGTAACCAAGAAAAAGGCGGAATCCATTCACTTGCATTGCTTTTCTGTCCGTACAATAGAAGTGGATGGGTACCGCTGGGTTACCAACACTTACTCAAAATATCTTCTTGTGTGTTTGCAGAGATAGAAAGTTAGTAAATGACGACAGAATTTTCATTTTTGGGTGAACTATCCTTTTAAGCTTTATTTAAGCATTTTTTTCCTATACTGCCTTTATTATTTAATATATATTTCAAAATATACAGAATAATATATAGTTAATATTATATTATATTTAATATATTGAATTTTATATTAATATATTGAAGAATATATATGGAATCATATACATAATGTACCACAATCCATATGGTTAAATATTGAAAAATATAAGCACCTGATTCCAATATATGGAAATGTAATATTTAATATATTGCATTATATTTTCCCAGTACATTGCCATATACTTTTGTTTAGTAAGAGGCTGTCATAGAACCTATGGTTATTCAAATTGCACTTTAGTTATATTTATTTTTTATAAGCAAACTTTCTAATAATATTCAATAATAACTGACTTTTATTTTGAAAAGTCAGCCAGCCCAGCAGTAACACAGAATGCTAAATTAAAAAAAAGCATTTTCACATGTGCTATAAACTTTATAAAGTGAAAATATTGCACACAAAATTGCACGCAACATCACAACCCAGAAAAATGCAAGACAATATTACACATCAACTCATTCAGGCATTTAAAGCATCAAATGTCTTAGTGTCCTGTTAGTAACAGAAATATACAGAAGCCTTCTGCCACTGGTTAAAATAAGCACAACTGAAACCCCATTAGGTCAGACATTTAGTTTGCTGAGTTCATTCAGACATCCTTGATGGATGCTAAAACTGTGAAACCCCACACAGTAATTCTTAACCTTCTGTCAATACCTTACACACACACAACAGCCTCATACACCACAGACAAAATGCTCCAAATGAGCTACCGGAGGCTTTCAGGGAGCTAAAAAAAGCCAGGGGCGTCTTATCAGAGGACTAACAGAATAAAAGCAAGGAGTAGAGAGAAAGTATAAAAGGAAAAGAAATGTTTGGATGAGAGAAGGGAGGGAGGGAGAGATGAGTAGAGCTAATGAAGAAGGAGTCTTCTTTTGGCTGAGCGCTAGCCTCTGCTGCTTCCAGTAAAAAGCCAGACGTCTCCACAATCAATAGCACCATAATTCCACTGCAGTAATTGCCGTTTGTGTTGAGAAACGATAGCAAATCATTAGCCGGTGAGGCCGGCGAGACTCACAAGAGCAGGAGAGGACCTGGTGACAATCGCTAATAAGGTCAGCGATGGCAGTTTAACACTTAGTGTTACATTTCCATACACTGAACCCTTGCTGGATCTTTCTCACTGTGAGAAGATAAAGATGACGGGGCACATGAGTGGGAACAGAAGATGAAGTCTTATACGTTAGTGCCGAGATTATGAATGCACGGATTTATATAACAAAATTGAAAGATAGTCACAAAATGTGGTACTAATAGCAGCAATTGAATTAAGCATAATTCTGCCCTGAAAACGTTGCTGGAACTTCCAAATAAGCTGCCCATTAGAGGCATGTATTGCAAAATAAATACTAAATATTTTCAAAGATAAATTGAATTTACAATTTTAATTTACTTTCTGAGGTATTCATGGATTTAATTGTCTGTCGCTTACAGCTTAGTTTTTTCATTTAGTCTGGTAGATTTCATTTCCTGGAAAACAAACCTTGTCATCGTTTACCCACTTTTATGTCATCGTAACATTTTTTTTCACGCAATTATAAACTGGGAATGAGGTGTTCCTGTAGCTCATATAGAGAATTGCATTAGCAACACAAAGGTCATAGGTTTGATAGGGAATGCATCTGGAATCTAATAAAAAATTTAAAAATGAAATGCACTGTAAAGATAAAAGCATCTGCTTTGTAAAATGAAAGGAAGATCTTGGGTTTGTTCTCCAAAGAAAAAAGGCAAACAGGTTGGGAACTGCACATGGATGAATAAATAACCACAGTGTTTTTATTTTATGCTACAATATAAAATCAAAAACCCAAATGAAATTATGTAAAGAATTATAGGAGGAGGATTAATATTAAGAAATGCTTATCAGTGATATTACTGTGGAATTTACACAACAGAATAAAGACCTGATGTACAGTATGATAGCCAGAACACAACGTGGCTCACCCATTCCCAGCCCTCAGTAGATTATAGAGGTGGTAAAATGTCCATTTATACAGCCCTGCAGGGCATGCTGGGGCTAAAAGGCACTAATGACATCAGTGGAAATCTGATTTCTAGAAAAATCCGAGAGAAAGAGAGAGAAAGAGAGAGAGAGAGAGAGAGAGAGAGAGAGAGAGAGAGAGAGAGAGAGAGAGAGAGAGAGAGAGAGAGAGAGAGAGAGAGAGAGAGAGAGAGAGAGAGAGAGAGAGAGAGAGAGAGAGAGAGAGAGAGAGAGAGAGAGAGAGAGAGAGAGAGGGGGGAGTGAGCATAAGGCTGCTT
This sequence comes from Oreonectes daqikongensis, assembly GCA_026939265.1. Taxonomy (NCBI): domain Eukaryota; kingdom Metazoa; phylum Chordata; class Actinopteri; order Cypriniformes; family Nemacheilidae; genus Oreonectes; species Oreonectes daqikongensis. Next base: position 13,112,451 of record JAOTQM010000311.1, read on the forward strand.
TAATGGCTTTATGATTGAGCCAGCTCACGAGTGCCGTCTTCACACGCGGTGAAATGCCTTTGCCTACCACACACACTGACACACACGCACATTCTGTAACATAGAGAAACATATAGGAAAAGCTTTAGGATGCACTGTTAAAAAATGATTTCACTGACTTTAATTGCTGTAATTTTACAGTAATATTTACTATACACCATGTACCGTGGTAAGCTTGGGTGTAAGCGAAGATTACCATTGCTGCTTCAGTGGTCTTATACAGTATACATAGCCACATCATCTACCCCAAGGGAAAGCACAAAATATCTGAAAATATCCCTGTTTATTATTTCTGGACACTTCTGCATGTCATTATCCCAATCGAATGTGATCATTGAAAAATCCAACCTATTCCTACAGTAAGAGAATGCAAAAAACCTTTACGTTTTACGTACATCTATACATTTGGTATCAATATGTACCTTTGAGATACTAATATGCAGTCTTTAGGTGCAAACGTGTACTATTATGAAAAGGTACCACCGCAGTGACAGCTTGTGCATGTGTTGACCAAGGTATTTGAGGCAAAAATCTATCGCGAAGGTGGCCGCGACTACATAGTACATACACTGTAAAAAACGCTATTTTACGCAATTTTATGGTTTCATCTTACAGAATTTTCCTATAAAATGTCACAGAAATATAATGCAACATGTCATTTTATTTATTATACAAAACAATTTTATTTGATGTTTTTTTCTGTTATTATAGTTTTGTTTATAGTTAAATTGTAGTTTTATTCATACTTATAATCAGCTTATATATTTTTTTTAATTCGCTTCATTTTTTAAAATTTATTTGTGTATTTTTTATAACATTTTGTTTTTGCTTATTATTATAATTTTAGTGTCTTAAACATATTTCAGTTTCTGAGGCAACGTTTCAATTTTTCATTTTATTTGAACATAAAATACTGAGACAACTGCATTGATTTACTGTAAGAAATGATTGTTAAACCTTATACAGCACACGTCTGTATAAGGATCATGAACTGATCTCTCAATAACAGTATCTCTTATTGTCAGTTTCTTTTGGAAGATAAAGAAACCCTTGCTGTCTCATCATCACTGTAAACGACAGCTGTGTGACTTTTCTTCTTACCGTAATTACCAAACACAAGGAAATGTCCTCGACAGCGGGTTCAAATGTGTCTATTTAATCCCACAACCTCTCTGAGAAAAGCCTTATTTGATCTCTCCTTTCGAAGAGGATCTGATCTTTACGTCTCTCCGTGTTCCGGGGTAACATTCGCAGGCTAATTTCCGTATTTAAATATTCATGTATGCAGATGAGACGGTGTGAGTGTGTTTACACCTACACAGGGTCTGTGACAGACAGACAGTTTGTTTTACAATGAGCTCCCCCCCTGAGGGAGAGACTAAAGCTAACGGGTGTTTTTCGTTCTGAAATAGCAACCTTAAGGGGCCACAGATGAGAAGCGAGTGACTTTTGCGGGGTTGCAGGCATTGGAGGTCAAGAAAACCAAATGATGAGTAAAATACCATCAGCAGGATTTATTCTGGATTATGATGAAGAGCCAAAAACTGCACAGGCACGGCGAGAGGTTTCTGACTCTTTCTCTCCTGCTATCTTTCTCTCCTCCTGCATCCCCCTTACCCTCGCCCCAGCCTCAATCGCTTGTCGTTCTTCGCTTGGTCAGCAGAAGCATTTGGAAATGAAATGGGTTTCTTTTATGGCAACTGTACAAGAGTCTCTCCTGGTTCTGGAAGCTTCTTTGGAGAACACTTAGAGTTAATTAAGCTCCAATAATTTGCAAATGGACTGAGGATATAGATGCAGACAATTTTTTAAACCCCAAGCCGCCCGCTCACATGACTTGAGCCGGTGCAGTTCGCTGCTGGCGTACAGGGAGAGAAGCTGTTATAAAACAGGGTTTTACAAATGTGATCTTGGAAAGAGACTGTCCCCACTCTGTGTTGTCAATAAGAGACGATGCATTACAGCATTAGAGTAAATGTGATTATAGCCACATTACAATGGTGCCTGTCAGTCTTGCATTCCAGAGTGCTTGACTAAACCGGGTCAGTCTCTTAAGAGAAACACCCTTTTAGCCACTTTTATCCTGCATCACCGCAACGTCGCTGCGAAGGATACCGTCAAGACCCTGGCAAACTTTTGAAATTATCAACACAATTTGTATTTTTATATCACGTTCATTTATATACACATTTTACAGATATGCTATTGCCCACAACTCAATATTAACGTAGCATGCAGTAGGGTTGTCACAATACAATAAACATATCTTATGGTGCATACCAGCTAAAGTTGTATCACGATACTGTGTAACATTGTGGTGATTAATAATTCAAATCTACAAAATAAACCTACATTTTCTAAATATGCAGATCTATGAAAACACCCCTTCACTACGAATACTTTATTCATGAGAATAACTGGCTATATGAAAAACTTAGACCAATCATAAAAATGGCATGAAGCAACCCGCATGAAAATTGCAGTGTACATTTGTATTTACTGTACTAAACTGTAGTATACTGTAATAATCTACAGTATTACTACCCTTATGTACATTTTTTGTAGTATTATTAACTATAGTAATTGGGTACATAGTAGTGCTTGAAATGGCTAAAATTCACTGGGGGACTCATAGGGATATATTTTAAACCATAGATGCATAAAATGCCACTTTATGTATGAAATGTGCATAGCATTTGGATGTCATTAATAAATGGAAATTTAGGGTGGGACATATTTCAACTATACAGAGTTATTTGAAAAAATGAAATGAAAGGCTTAATTTTCATTTTTACTGAGTCACTGAATCACAGATTCGTTCAAAATCGCAGATTCTGTAAGAATGAAGCAAGTGTATTTATGAATGTCACACTGAATCATTGACTCCTTCGAATAGTTGCATACTTGCATAAAGTTGTCGCGCCGTTAGACAGGCTTACTTCCTGTCGCCAGCGGTCACTGTCGCTCACGTCGCCGGTTGTCGCTAAGCTATAATTCAAATAAATAAGATTATGTCGGGGGACGTAAAATGGTAAGAACCATGTTTTTTGTTGGATTGCTGACCATTTGTATAACCATAGTTTTACTTTACAGGGATCATGGTTAAACTGGTTACTATAGTTAATTTTGTGAGGGTACACTGAACCATTAAAGACTTTATGGAGTGTAATTTGCTCCTGAACAAAGCAGCTTTATCAACACTCCCATCACACATATAGTTTCCTCTATACTCCATATACTCCATTATGGGCCCGCACAAACACTTAATCTTTGCGTACATTATGCATGTGCACTTATCTATATGCCACCGACCATACACTTAGCGACCAAACCCTCAACCTACTCTACCACACAGAGAGCTTGTACCGTTAAAACAGGGAAACAATTTCCATACAGAGCTAACCTGCGATGTCTACGCTCACATTCCATCATATAACATGAATCATTACCATACATTGTTTGTCCGGACAATGCAATGATATGATATTTTTGCCATGCAGTTCTCTGCCACGTAGCTCTGGTCTCTCCCTCAAACGTACGGTTTCGTGTATAGCTACATCAAAGTATAAGCAATAATGCTAGTAATGTTAGCCTTAGCAAGAACCACTTACACGCTATTTTGAGAAACTTCCAGAACATCTTTATCTTGTTTACCAATTATCAGCAGTTACTTTATGTGCAGTCTTTCTAACCTAATATTCCACAGATCGGGCCATTGAGTACATTCGAGGCTAAAATGTGCTTTTTACTTTAATTCAACAAAGCACTTTTGGGCCTTTAGCAATACCGCACGCACAGGAAGTGGTGTAAAGTGTTTCCTGTGGGTTGAGATGGGGAGTCTAATATTGATGAAGAAGCAGATGTTATGACGGCTTAACGTTGCCCTTGATGCTTTACTGCTTTCACTCTATAGGCAGTGTGAGTGTGTGTGAGTTAACTGCATGGACTCTATAGTAAGTGTTTTGGGGGGGTGGTTAGGGGGTGCAGGGCGGTAACTTTCCTGCAGTGTAACATTGTGCCCTCTTGTGGATACAAACAGATATAGTACTATGTGCAGACCTTCAGAATGGCTACCATATATTGTTCAGCATAATTCTTACTTAACATATGACGATCTGTGTCAACATTTTTGGATTTTCGCAAAAAGACAGTTGGGTTAGAAATGCAGCTACTTTAGGATTTATCAGTGTCACAAAAGGGTGGACCTTTAATCTAACATGTAAATTATGACCTGGAAATCTTGAGAATGTTCTCCACTCGCAGTGACATGATGGTCGCCAGGCAACAGTATGGCCAAAATTAGTCATATGATATGAGGGCAGGGGGCAACAACTCGTAAGAAAGAAATATTTATTGTTATTCAAATGAACAATAGTCAGCTTAATGTGAAATGTCATAAAAACCCATACAAATACTATTTACAAATACATTTCAATTTAAATCAATTCCACTTCTTTCCTAAAAGAAAAATCAGTGCTTGCAACAAGGCAAAAGAATAGTTTTAAGTTTTGGTACTGCATCAGAAGGCTGAAATGATTTCACAGGTTTGTTACTTTAATTTAGATCAAACCCTAGACAAAATGTTTGAGAAATATCAACCAAAAATGTATTATTTATTGCAATTACAATAATAATAAAAATAAGTCACAATAATCAAGAACTGTGCTAAAAAGCCTATTAGCACTTAATAATTTAACATAATATTACTATGGCACGTTGGAGTATTTACTCTGTTTAAAGAATTAACAGACCATGACTATAGGCTTAATAAAATATTGAATTACATTTTTTAATTTAAAATATTTAATCATTTAAATTGAGAGATGTGCCTTCAGTTTTCAGGTGAAGATGAAGACATGACAATTTAAATCACACAATACTGCATTTATGCAAACATGAACATTTGAGGCTTTAGAAACATTATGAGGCACTTAAAGAACTGCAAATCTGACATCCGAATGTCTTACAAGTTACAGTGAAACCTGTGAGCTGCATATTATCTGCCTCCCTTCAGATCCTAACAGTTTAATGAGGTAGAAAACAACAACAAGGCTTCAAACCCTGTTAAAAACAATTAATGCTGTATCAAATTCCTGAAATTCGAGAAATTAAAATATATACACAACCGCGGAAAAAATTAAGAGACCATTTTTGTTTTTTACTATTAATAGTTGTGTTTAGGTAAAATTATTATTTTTGTTTTATTCTGTAAACTACTAACAATATTTCAAAATTTTAAACAGAAATATTGTTTCTATTCGCATGTATTTGCTGAAAATGAGACCTGGAGAAACAAATCAAAATAACAGTAAAAATGCTCTGTTTTTTCAGACCTCAAATACTGCAAAGAAAACAAGTTCATATTCACTTTTAAGCAATACAACAGTAATATTTGTACATGTATTTAGAAAAATTGAAATATTTTTTTTATGTGATAACCTTGATTTTTATCACAGTTCTCATGTGTCTTCTCATGTCTTTCATGTTGCTATTGGATGACACTGGACTGAAATGGCCACAATACATCTAGAAATGATGATTAAATGAAAATGTGGAATGATCTCTTAATAGGCTGTATATTTTTTTAAAATTGAATTGCTTAAAATGTCAAATTAATTAATGTGTAATAGCTCTCCTTTATTACACATTTTCCATTTCTTAAACTTAATTTAAATATAGCTAATATCAAAAGCTCAATGCCACAATATAAATATTATCAGGTCTGCTCTCTTTATGTTATGTTCCTAAATGTACGGTAGGATTCAGATTTCAGGATTCAGATTCACATCACTTCTGACCATTAATCTGAATGTCAAAAAGTTTTCCCAATCACCCTGAATTCACACTTTATCACCACCTGAGGCAAACAGTATATCAAAAATATACTGGTTGTTTTTATATTAAATAAAATCACAATCGTATGACATGCAGAATTACTGTGGCATAGAAACATTAAATAACACAAGGTAGTGGTGCAAAACAAACATTTGGGTTACCAAACCCAGTTGCTAGTTCTAGTGTAAATTCAGGATACAACAGAAATCATCCTGTTGAGCTGATACTGGCTCTGAGAAATATACGCTGCAGGTCTGCAGAATGCCACGTTCAGGTTAACACAGAAAGGAAGGATGTTCTTTATCAGCCTTTAGCTCAGTGTTTCACAGATGTGAAGTACCTTCTGGTTAAAATCCTCTGACTGGTCAGCATACACATAGTGTCCTGCACCTCGTATGGCCTAAACACAATGCACATCAATAATCAAGTTAAACAGAATACAGACATCGACTAGGAATTTAAGTAAACAATGTGCAAAGAGGCACAACAAAATATGGGTGATTATTTTAAAGCGCTTCTATAGATGATGATGTAAAATGTTGCAAGATTTTCTTTCTTAAATACAGATCTAGCCCTTAAGATGATACTCATTAGCTCAGTTTTCATGGTGAGAAGAGAGAGCACAGGGACGTTCATCGACAGACACTTTAAATTGTATGTTTAGTCATAAACATAAATGTTTATACAGTATCTGTCCCCCTTTCACTGTGTATGCACAATATAAGTCAGGACATTATGCAATATATTTCCCCTTGTGTCCTACAGAAGTCATGCATATGTGAATACACATAGATGATCATTCATGATGAATATGATATAAATGTATAATAAATGAACACTTTGAGAAAATGCAAAAGTCTCTATGAAGCCCTGTGTCAATGGCAGTTTGTGGTGAGCAGTGAACGGAGAACTCACAATGATCTCTACATGGGAGTTTGGCCTCATTTCTTTGATTGAATTGCCTGAGTGGCCATCTATGCTGGAGCGTGAGCCATAGATCACCGTAATGGGGATGTCGCTGTGAATCAGGCCAATTCTCTGCAGCATAGGCCTCTTTGCCCAGCCATACGGAATGGTCATGTTTTTGAAGGCTGTTTCTCCACTAAAACATCATAATAAGAAAAAAAACAGAGTGACAGCGTTTCAATATGCACAGTTATATATTGTATAACATAATTCAAGGTCAGTGACAGACAGAGAGAGGAAAAACATATATATAGACAGACGGGGTACCTTGGGCTTTGAACATTAAGATGGTAGATATATTCTGTGACTGTATTGTCATTAAACATAGCAGCAAATTTCTTTCTGAAGTCTGGTCTCAGAGTTTGCACGAGAGTGGGACCTACAGGGCAATGCAAACACACAACTGAAAGAACTCCCCAAGTAAAAACCACCTGAAATTCATCCATCGAAAAATGATGGATTACCCATACATTTTTAATCATTCATTCTCCACTGATGTCCACATGACTAATGTTTGATTACCTCTATTTTAGAACTAAAGCCAGGGATGAACTGGCACTTATGGGAGCTGACAAGAGAGAGATTTGGCATTACAGGGAAAGTTCACCCATAAATGATAATTCTGTCATCATTTACTCACTCTCTTGTCGTTTTAAACCTGTATGACTTTCTTTCTCCTGCAGAACACAAAAGAAGATATTTTGAAGAATGTCAGTAACCGAACAACGATGATACCCATTCACTGCATTGGTTTTGTGTACGTACAACAGAAGTGAATGGGTACTGCCGTTGTTCGTTTACCAACTTTTTTCAAAATATTTTCTTTTGTGTTTTGCAGAAGAAAGATTTTTCTAACTATGTTACAGAAAACATCTTAAATAAAAATATGACTGATGTTTTACAAACTTAAAATATAAACACAAAGTTAAACTATTAAAGCTCTGGGGACTTCACAAAAACCCATTTGTTCTTGCGAAACAATTTTGCTGAAGTTGAATCACAGAGGGCATGTGTGATTGAGGTATTAGATACAAGGCTGATATGAGGTTTGCGATAAGAGACATGCTCCAATTATTAAGTCAATCATATCAGGGAAATTGCAAGGGTTGACTAAATCTACCCCGCATTTCATTTATGGTGCATTTATGGTACAAATGGTGCTTTTCATTTTATGATACACATCTTAAACCTTAAGCCATCATATCAAACGCTCTCATTAAAGCTGAACTCTGTAACAATTTGGTTAAAATAAACAAATATCAGTTACTGAACAAGTACATAAAAAAAGTCTGTGTTAATAACCGACTGCTAACCTTGATACAATTTTGTGGGTAAAGTCAGAAAACAAATGTATAGTGTAATGCAATGTAAGTCACTTTGGATGAAAGTGCCTGCCTAATGCATAAATGTAAATCTTACCTAAAGGTCCAGCCAGTCTGAGACCAGCAAGGGGGTTGAATGGGCTCAGCATTGCCCCCAGAGTTTTGATCCACACAGGAATGGGTCTGTCCTGATCTCCTGGGTCAGGACGCTCTGGAAAACCCCACGGCTCCACCAGAATCAAATACTTTACCCTAAAAACCAAGCAGTGAGAAGATTAAGCTATAGCCTATTTGCAAATTCACACTGAATTTAGACAGTTTACTGAAATCATTATTATTATTAGCACTGATTTTCTAACCAACTCTGTACACAAAGTGAAATATACAGTTGCTACAAATAAGGTGTTTATTTGCTATGATAATGCCTCAAGCAATTACAAACTCTAACAATTCAGTAGTGTCTTGTTGAAGTAGCTCAATACTTTTTAGTCATGACTTTGACTCTTTATGAACACCGATTCCATGAAGGCTACAAAAGCAAGCCAATCAAATGTTAGCTTGCAATTTTGACATTAGCAAGCTCCAGATATTTTTGTTTGCTATTATACTGTATTTCACTGTAAATCACTAAAGTTTGAACTATTTCCATTCTCCTGACTTACAAACCTGGTAGGGTATTTGATGGCATAGGAGGCAGCCAGATATCCTCCCAGGTTATGGCCCAGCATTATAATGCTCTCCAGGCCCATCTTCTCTCTCCACTGTTCAATGGACTCCACAAACTGGAGTTCAACCTCCTGGGCATCCGTGCTGAAGAGAGGTCTACTGCTCTGGCCAAAACCTAGCAGGTCAAGAGCGTACACGGGCCTCTGCTGAGAGAGACAGTCTAGGTTCAGGGCCCAAAGACCCACGCCACCTCCGAATCCATGCAGCAGCACCAGAGGGGTTTTACTTTCCACGGGCCCCTTAAACACCAGTGTCCACAACATGTTCTTGTCGGAAATGTGGACAAACTGTTTGGAAAACTTGCTATTGATGTCTGATTGAAGGTGAAAAGAGAGGAGAAAGTTTCTTTGTTAGTCGTATTAACAGTAATAATCTATAGTTTTATATATCGCTGTTAAGAAAGAACAATATTCCAAAAGGAAGGAATGGTTATTATTTACTTATTTTAGAGGGACATATTTAACAAGAATAAAAGTGTAGGGTGGAATTTTATCAATTAGAAATTGTTTATATTGTGAAAATGACAACAAATGGAGCCAAACCTAAATGTGAATGTGCAGTGGGCAAATTCTGACATCTTATTTTAAGGCATGCATTGTCAGAATTTGGGATTCATATTTATTAATGATAATATATTAAATACATATTTATTAACAAACAATATACTGACATATTATATACCGTAAGGATTATTTTAAGACTTCTCAGTAATCCGGCATTTATTAGCAACATTGATTTGCACTATAATGACTCAATGAATATTGATCATACAGTACATTGTAAATTGACAGGAGAAGAACACAGAGTGTAGGTTACTCACACAGTAACATCCTCTCCTCAGCCTCCTTCAGTTGTATTTGAGATGTCGGGCACCAGGAAGGCAGCCAGTTGGTTATCCACCATGACCTACAAGACAATTAAAAGTGAGTTTATTTACAGTAACTTACCACTGATGACATGCAGCTTGGAAAAAACAGGGAATAATAGGAAGTGTAAATTAAAAGACAACAAAATGACCATAACAATGATCAAACTGAAAAAAATAAAACATTTTAGAATTACATAAATTCTAACCCAGTAACAAATAACACACAAGGGTCATTCCGTGCCAAATCAACCAAATTTTGAATAATGCCCTGGAACAATTTTTTGAAATTTTGTAGCCATTTTGCCACACTTCATTCTTAAACCCATTTCAGATGCAGATTTTTGTCATCTCTGACAAGTATGCAAACTTTCATAAGTTTTCAAGCATGTTTAGGGTCTTGAAAATGTGATTCATTTTAAATTGATAACAAACAGAGCAATTTCTCACATCATCGGTGCTAGGCTTTTTGCAAAAGTACCCACAATTGGTTTTTTAATGACTAAAAATGTGTACATTTGAACAGTTTTCTCATGAAGATCCACAAATCTCTAGGACTGAACCATATAGGGCCTCAAAAATGTAGTTCCCAAAAAAAGCACAGAATTTAAAAAGACATTTATAATTATTTAGAACCGTCACTATTGGCATAAAATGTATCAAGGATTGCTAAAGGTAACATATTTTCTAGCAGATATACAAATCTGTAAAATTAAAATAATGATGCTGGCACATTTCTCATGTCATTTTTACCTCCCTATACAAAAGAGTGGATTACTCATTCATTGGTGGAATTTAATATTTTGGCTTTCATTACTACTGATGTTGGTCTTGCTTCTGCAAAAATATTTAAAAAATCTACATTTTTAAGCCGGGACCTCTGGTTTAGTTGACACAGAATGACCTACAAGACATATTACACATATCTGTGTGTATGGAATTCTGTGGCTTTTAGCCAACGTGTATACGTTTTGAGGCCAACTACAGTATATGTTACTGTACTTCTAAGTACTTCTATCTTGCACATTTTTCAAATTCTTTCTAAAATCACAGACACGGATGCATACTTTAACAACACTTTACATGACACTGTGCATTAAAACTAACTATATATACACACTACCATTCAAAGGTTTTGGGTGAAAAACATTTTTATGAACTAAAGGCAAATGTCTGATTTTGCCTGAAATTAGTTATGTGGAGAAACAAATAATATAATTGAGCAAATGCAACTAAAATAAAATAATAACACATTTTGATTTATTTATTTTTGTCACAACATAATTCCCATAGTTACTTTAAATTTGTGTTATATTACGTAGGTAGTTTTGTTGTGTTTACTATTATAATAAAATGTGGAAAAAACAAACAATGAGTTAATGACACTAAACTTTTAAACAGCAGTGTATAGACACATGGATAAAGGACAAATGTTGTCCAACTCATTCATGATGAGCTGTGGATGTATGAACCCATACACTGTGTCTGTTAAACACTGCTGGACACAGATTACCTCACTGTGTTGTCCAAGAAACTGAATACATTGTGGAAGACACTATGAATACCGAGAAACATCAGTACACGCTGTGCCAGTCTAAAGTCAAGAGAATCAAACAGACAATTAATCATCACACGTTACATATTCGATTTATATTAACTTTATTACTAGGAGATAGGAGGATTTGACAGTTGCACACGTGTATCGTTGTGCGATTGTCATCATTAAGACACCGTTTTCTTAATAAGCATTACCAAACAAACACTAATGATTTAATGTTAGATTTTCTTGATCAAAACAAACAAGTTGTAATTGTAAACAAACAGTTCACTTCTAGTGTGACGTTAACGTCAATATACAACTCGTTATAACAACAGTAACAACACTGGAAACACACAACATCGACACTGATACTAATAAGGTTAAAGAGCTTTTTTTTTAAGCAAAGATGTTTTTAAAAGGTGACTCTTACCCCGTGTCCGCTAGCACTGTTTGCTCTGCCATGACTCCGATTGCTGTTGTTGCTTCAACTGATTCGAGGCGTTAGATTCATTGAAGCTGATTCGCGACTCGTTTCACTTTAATTCCATGCAGACTGATGCGCGATTCAATTCGGAAGGAATCACAAAAAGGAACCGACTCAATAAGGTGAATCAGACAGCTGTGCAATGAAACACGTGACTGAACGTCATCAATGAACTTTGATCCAGACACCCTAGCCAAAGAGCTATCTATAGTTTTTATATCAGCGCAAAATGACTTTAGCATTACCTTTTAATAATTTGTCATTTTTTTCTGTACACGTGTACACGTTTAAATATTTTTCCTTTTTGTTTGTTGGTAATTAAACATATTTAATTCATAATGACATATGTACTCTCTATTATTTGAAATGAATGTACCGATTGAAAGCGTTTGGGTTTATGGCTGTAAATATGAATAAACCATTTTGTTGCATTTTAAATCTCTACTATGGTTTGTTTGCAGCAGACGGATGTAATCACCCCCGATTTCATGTGGAGTTGCGCAGATTGACCGTATCTTTATGACATCAAGATACCGCGATAGTAATTCGAAAGCAGTGCTCTAGAACCACTCTCGCGGTACATTGATGTCATTTGCCGATCAATCTGCGCAGCGCCGCATGAAGTCGCACACATCTCGAGTCTCAGGGCTGTGTCATGTCGATGACGTGGAGGAGCCGAAGTCAAGCCTTAAGTTTACACCTCTCTAGCTCAAACACTTGAGGTGAACACAAACCCTGCCAATGTTTTTAAATCAGCGGTTTTAAAAGTGCAGCGCTGACGTTTCACTCGCTTTCCGGACAGCTGATCGACCGCGCAACTCTGTGAGTAACGTTACACACACTGTCAGTGAGTATTTCAGGCCTGAAATACGGCATGTACCATATATATGTTGTTTTATAAGTCTTTAGACATTGTAACGTGCCAGCACGAGTGCTATTTGTTGGCTATTTATTCGTAGAAATGTCATTTGAGTGACATGTAGCATGTCTTTGTACGTTTCCTTGTTGGGCATGCATGCGTGTTTAGCTCCGCCCAGTTATCTGTCAATCAGACTCTTGTCAAACCCCTTTCACTGTCAGTAGACACGGAGACGTGATAGTTTGTTTACATGTTTACATTTAAGTGTTACACATGATTTTCTTGAGCCATGCCCAATATATCACAGCTCTTTCTGTCTGAAACATTAATGTACAAATAGGTCACTTTCACTTTCATGTACCTTATGTTTACTATGGTCCTCTTTCACTTTACCACACCTTTTCATGCAATGCTACTTTTCAGGGTTTTTTTACTGGGTGGTACATTACATGTTTCGGGATTCTTATTCAAAGAGTTTATATTATGTAGCACATGTTTAGCATTATTAAATTCTCTGTTTATTAAACATTATACACAAATATGAATGTCCTTTTACAGTTTTAACTGTGAATTATAAGGTGATCTGCATGATTTCTTTACTTACAGAGTTACTGTAAAAGTAAGTTTTTTGTTGTTGTTGAGATTTTTAGTTTAAACAAAATGAAGTCCTCTTTAAACTTTTTATTTTAATAATTCTTTTATTTTTCTTATATTATTAACATTTTTTTGTAAAACTATGTATATGTATGTATATTTTTATGGATGCAGATAAGATTTTGATCTCCAGAACATAAAATGGGTTCTGTAATGGGAACTGTTTTATCAGATCTGAAGAAATTTTTCCACCCTTGCCACTGTGAATGGGATGCTTGTGGAGACATATGATATGCTTTATTTATAAATCTTTTAGCCCTTGTCCCTCTTTGTCTGTGTGTTACACAGGGATCAGGAAAAATGCAAAGCGCCTTGTCGTTTTCTGACAGCGATGTTTCGGTCACCCCTCTGGTGGTCCTCGAGCTGGCTGATGACACGAAAACAGAGGCCATCACTTGGTTACTAAACAGGATCAAAGAAAAACAGCAAAATGGAGGTGAGACCCCAGGCATGTTATATCCAAGGATAGAGGTTGACAGGAGCTGAACGGTTTGTGAAATATCTACTCGCTTTCTGAGGTTGTCCGCTTTTGAAGTTAATTCTTTTGTCCTTTGTGTGAAACAAGGGTCAGGACACAGAATCTCACATATTGCTTGTCAGTGAAGCATAAACGTATCATATTTGTACTTACTTTCTACTTTTTCCTTGTACAGATACTATGAAAAATAGAAATGTTATGTTAATTATTTGTCAGGAATCTGACTTTGTGAAACACCCCCTTCCCGATATTGTGATTTCTCTAACAGGAGCTGAGTTGTTGGTGGAGCAGGTCTTGTTTCCAGCTCAAGATGGTCAGAAGCCCAATCCAAACATCTTGGTGGTGGGCTCCACATCACAGAGGCTCTTAAATGGAGCTGAAGACGTAGGGCTGTTCAAAGAGTTTCAAGACGGCACGATGCGAGGATTCACCTATGCCAACAGAGAAAGCTTCAAAGACTTTGAAGGTGAGATTCAGTTATTACTGAGTCTTTTGGTTTCTGTCTGAATTCTTAATTTCATCTTAAAAAGTCATTTCTGTGAACTGCATTAGATCTTCCTATTAGCTTCTAACAGATAAATGATTAGTTAGTAGGAGATTGATATAGTATTTTAAATAAATTAAATAAGGCACTGAACTGATGTGATTCTGACACTGTTGCATTGTGCTCACAAATTTTTGTGCTTTTTCATGGCTCTGTTCATTTAGGAGATGGTGACGGGTTTCTCAGCGTTGCAGAGTGTCAATACATTGTCAAACATGAGCTGGATACACTAAGGGCAAGGAATGAAGATCACGTTCCAGGATATCCCAAACTTAAACTCTATCCTGGAAAATCAGTGAGTAAGTGTGTGCTTTCTTTTATCATAGTGTTTAGTGACAGCTATAGGTGAACCATTTCTAGGTTGCTTCCCATTCAAGTAGACCCTGTGGCTTTTAAAATAACAGTACTGACAGTTTGGGCATTTTATTAGGTTTCTTTATCAACATTGATATATGTTCAAATTGAAAAAACGAAAGTACACAATAATACTATTGTTCCAAAGTAGCATTAGTCTGATTTGGTATTCTTTGTTTGTCTGATTTAAATGTTTTTAACTCTTTTCCAGTGCGAAGATTGCAGTCGAAAGGTGTCTTAGTCCAGTATTTTCCTCTCCATGACAAAGAGGCTCTTAAGAGACTCTCATTCTCTTGGTACAAACAGATCAAACTGTCCTTCCAGCCACTTGGTGAGTCACTCTGTCTGGGTGCTGGCAGCGTGAACTTTAAACCCAGGACTGACTCCTATATCAGATCATTTACTGTCAGAAGAATTTCACAATTACTGTAGTTATATCAACTTTGATGAATAGATACAGATATGAACAGATAGATATGTGATTCTTAAAAGTTTATTAATTGAAGATATTCTCTTTATAATCGTGATGCAGATGACATCAGACGTTACTTCGGTGAGGGTCTGGCACTTTACTTTGGATTTCTCGAGTATTTTACATTTGCCTTGGTACCCATGGCTTTCATTGGTATTCCGTACTACCTCTTTGACTGGGAGGACTATGATAAGTATGTGCTGTTCGCTGTGTTCAACCTGGTGTGGTCTACGGTTTTCCTGGAGGTGTGGAAGAGATGCAGCGCTACGTTGGCGTACAGGTGGGGGACGCTGTGTCGCAAGAAAGCGTTTGAAGAACCGAGGCCTGGATTCCACGGAGCGCTAGGGTTTAATCCAGTCACAGGACGAGAGGAACCGGTCTACCCCAGCTCCAAGTACCTGTTTTGAAATGTTCATTTAAAATTGAATTGAGTTTATAATGATTTGTATAGAGCTTTTCATGATATGATATATAATATTATGAAAGATTAATTGAAAATAGAGCATTAATACAAACCCCTCTGAAAAAGACAAAGGTATAACATACCATATCATACAGCATATACATAAACACAGAAAAAAGCATTGAATTTTTTTGTTAATAAGTTGACTGATGAAGCATAGAAGCACTTAAATCATTCCATATGAGCATGATAAACGAAAGATATTGAAAGTGCTCAGTTTGTTTTGACAGCATTTGTTTTTCCATGACAGGCGGCAGTTGAGGATTTACCTGGTTTCCGTTCCTTTCGTACTGCTGTGCTTGTATTTGTCTTTTGACGTGATGATGATCTACTTTGACATGGAGACATGGGCTATAAGCCTATACAATGACAGTCCAAACTTTGCGACCAGCATCCTGCTGTTTGTTCCCAGTATCATCTATGCTGTGGTCATCGAGATCATGAACTTATTGTATCGCTATGCGGCAGAGTTTCTCACACACTGGGGTAAGATAGCTCTTCTATCTTTTTTTTGTCTTTGTCATTTCTTGTCCAGGTTGTAACTTGCTAGAAATGCTAGACTATTTCTTAAATCACATAGATAAATCTTGTTCCATGTTTTGTGTTGTTTGCAGAAAACCACAGACTAGAGTCTTCCTTTCAGAATCATCTGGTGCTTAAGGTTTTGGTGGTAAGTTTTGTTGGAGTTTTATGCTTTTTTAAAAAGTTTTTTTTTCTTTACAAAGAATGTATGCAATTCAGGCTTCCTGAAGTATGTAATATTTAATATTAAATATCATTTAATATATAATATTAAATAATCTATAATCTGAAAGTGTCATTAATATTTTTAGGGGGATATAAATAAATATACATATAATATTTATATTTATGCATTTGGCAGACGCTTTTGTCCAAAGCGACTTACATGCATTATACTATACATTTGTTTCTGAGTATGTGCAATCCCTGGGATCAAACCCTTTTTATAAAAGCATTCTCTGTAAAATGATTTTTTTTAAATCCATCTGGTACTCCTGAGCATTTATTAATGACATTGGTCAAAAGGTGTGGGAGCTCTGCCAATATGACATGGAGTTGACATTTATGTTTTTTCCAAGTTCAAATTTCATCTAAATTATTTAATGTTTTCTTCTTTCCAGTTTAACTTCATAAACTGCTTTTCCTCTCTATTCTATATTGCATTCGTCATGCAAGACATGGTGCTTCTGAGACAGGTGAGACATTGTTTTAGTAAGAGCTCAGCAGCTAAAGAATAATCTAATAAAGCTGAGCATCTCTAAAGCTACGCTCTGGTGAATTACCTCATTAAAGGCTTTATAATAAGCAATGATGTTTTGAGTTTTCATATGGAAGTAATCTTGCATTTGGTTTGTCTGTGGACTCTCAGAGTCTGGCCACCCTGCTCATCACCTCTCAAATCCTCAACCAAGTGATGGAGGCCTTCCTGCCCTACTGGCTGCAGAAGAGGAGGAACAAAAAGGTCCATAAGAGAATGAGGAAGCTGATGGGTGATAAAGAGCTCCCCCTGCTGGAACAAGTTCAGCTGGAGACAGACATGAACACATATCTGGTACACTACAGTATATGCCAGTAAAAGTGTTTTGACTTACTGAAAGATTGAAATATAATTTTAAAGCTTGGTTATGACATGATTGTCCAATGTACATTGTTGCAAAAGCAGTACTAGATGTAAACATCAAGTTACAATTTAAATAGAGAGCATTTATTTTGATCATCAGGGCACTTTTGATGACTACCTTGAGCAGTTCCTGCTGTTCGGCTATGTGAGTCTGTTTTCCTGTGTGTACCCACTGGCCGCTGTACTGGTGGTACTGAACAACATCACTGAGGTTTATTCTGATGCCTTTAAAATGTGCCACGTCTTCAAGAGGCCCTTCTCAGAACCAGCTGCAAACATCGGAGTGTGGCAGGTGAGAAAACTTTGTATAGCTGATAAATGTCTAACTGAAATGGAAGTGCAATAAAAACAAATACATAAAAAAAGAAAATAAAAATACATTTTGTCTAAGAAAAAAAAAATAAATAAATAAATGCTTTTGAATGAAAGTAACACTGGAATTGGTCATCTGGAAGTTTGTTACAAAAACAACACATTTTGTCATTCTAAACCAGTTTCATGATGTTATATTTTCTTGCAAAAGGCAAAATAACATATTTTACGCAGCTTTTGCAGAAGTCATAATGAACTGTGATATCGACTTTGAAGCACTTAACATTTATTTATTAAAAGGTCTTAAGGATTATACAAAACGTACAGTCAAGTCGGTCCAAATGTTTACTTTATTTACATAAAAATTCTTTGTCATTTTGTCTTCCAGCTGGCATTTGAGACCATGAGCATTATCGCCGTGGTGACCAACTGTGCCTTAATCGGGTTGTCCCCGCAAGTGAAAGCATACTTCCCTGAATCAGACACTCAGCTCATCCTCATTGTCGTGGCTATAGAGGTAATCACATATTTTCTTTTCTCCCTATACTATCTTTAACCCCCTGTTGCAGTGCCCTAAATGCTCCATTTGGTGGCATCGGTGAGCTGTTTACTTGCTGTATACACATCATGTGAATGTTAAAGGGTGCTAGCCCTTGCTTCTCGAACCTCCATCCTGATGGTTTGGATAATGCCGGATATAGAGAATGCTGAACCTGGTCAGTTTGTGTAGCAGCATAGAACCTCGAAATTCACCGCTGTGACGCTCCAGTCCATACGTGTTAGCATCAGAATTAAACAGAAGGTTCAGTGAAGGATAAGCTATGCTGCTGGCCTTAGGAGATTCACTCAAAATAACTGACCCAAAGCACATACACGGAGATGCACTGACACAAACGCACAAGAGACTTGAGTTTTTGGGAGGGGAAATAATAGAAGTGCATATACTGGGTGTGAATCTGGAGGGGATATGGGAAGAGCGTCATTGTGCCATGTCTTGTTTTTGGCTAATTAAACTTCACAGTAATCGCTGGAGTTGTAATTAGGCCACACTGATTTCATTGTACCATGACAGAATTTTAAATAAAACTTAAAGCCGGGGGTGTTGTGGGAATATGAAAAGAGTCTTTTAAACCTCAAAAGCAGAAGCTGCGGTTGTTCTGGTCTGCATGTGACTGTTGTTTCGTTCTGCAAGATTACTTCCTGTGGAAGAAGTGTTAGAGATGCACTAATGTAACCACCACTCATATTTATCAGCCTACTTTTTATTTATTTAAAACCATCGGCATATTAGCTATAGCATGTAAAAAGGCAGATATAATAAGTGTAGTTTATAGTTCACCAAAGCAGTCAGTCTTTTTCTAAAGTACCAAAATATATACCTGTTATATAAAAAGCAAAAGCACAGTCTTGTTTGTTAATGAGTTTATTAAATAATTGTAATGCTCAATAATAAATCAAATATGAGATTATGTTGTTATTATGAATTATTTGCTAGAAAAAGATACCTCTGTAGGTTGTGTATCTTATATGTTGGCCCCTTGAATGGTAAATGGATGCAGTCCATTCCATGTTATAAGATTTGATGATGCAGCACTAACGTACTTAATGCATACTGTATGTTTGTGATTTTAAACTTAATCAAAACACATATGTGAATAGTTACTATTTGGTAAACAAAATAGTAAACAAAAGATTTTTTTAAAACAACATATTTATATTTCAGTGACAAAACTAAACAAATATCAATATCAGAATCGGCCAGTAGTTGGTATTGGTGCATCTCTTATCATAATTTCATGTAAACTAACTTTATTTTAATAATATGTTAAATATGTATATAGAGGGAATGCAAAAACTCTGAATATTATAAGATCAAGAAATTTTACACCTTTGTATACCAAGTATGTGTAAACATAAGTAATGAGTATTTTCAGATTTCTTTTTTCCAGAAATGTACTGTTAAAATGGTAACTTGGCTGTCCTGTTGCCTGGACAATGTGTTTATACAAGGACTGTCTCACCCAGAATAATATTTTGTGTTTACATAATATATGTCTGTATACTGTGCATATTAATTTGTATTTATAAACACATACATGTATATATTTAGGAATAAATTAGATGTATTTGAAATTATATATAAATGTTAATTCATTTTTATATTTTTCTTACTTATATGCATGTATGTGTATGTTTTTATGAATAAAAAATTAATATGCACAGTACACAGACATATAATATATAAACACAAACTTTATTCTGGATGCGATTCATCTTTTGACAACCCTAGTTTATACTCTAAATATGCACACAGTTAGTTTGCCTGGTTTGTGAACCTATGAAAAACAAACTGTTTTCTTAAAAATAAAATACACAATGATATGTGACTGGGGTCAGATTGAACCCAAACGTAAGTAATGTTACTATTTAGTAAAACATTCTTTCCTGTGATTTTTTTTTAAAACAAAATATATTTTTATATTTGTTTAATACCACCTCTAAAACATATACAGCAATTATTTTGTTAATTATTTTTTATAAATTAAGAAATGATATGGTTATTGCTAGAGATGCGCCAATACTAAATTTCTCAACCGATAGTTTACTTCATAATTATAATTTTCAGATTTTAATCACCCCACACTGTGTGTTGTCAGTCTTTTGTTTAAATCTGTAACAAGTAAGAAAGAAGAATTTCTCATCATTTGACTGTGGTGAAAGCACTTAATTCATTGCAACTGCAAGAAAGAAAGCCATTGGTACTTCTGTTACAGACAAAAGAAAGTCATAGGAGACGGGTTAGACTAAATGCATTGGAAGAATTCAGTCGCTAACAAAGCAGAATTGTTAAGCGGTGTCAGAATCGTTCAATAGCTCTTAATATCTTCAATATTATTCACAGAATTTCTTCATTATTAAGACATTGTGTGTATGGGCACATTTTTAAGTCTGATAAATAGAGCTCAGTTATGCAGTGTGCTTCTCAAGGCTGTCTTTATATTTTATATTGACTCGGTTAGTTCATTAAGTGGAGTGTGCATGGATTGGTGTTGGATCAGCATGCAGGGGGAGGATTTGGTTTTGGATCTGCAGGTTTGCTTTCAGAATCCGTAATGCAATATCACACAGTCTGATCCATCACAATATGATCTATAACAACAAAGGAGAAAACAGTGAATCGAATAGTTTACGTTATTGCAGCATTGAATTGCGTGCATTGATCTTATGGCAAGATCTCTGATTAAAACGTCTATTTATATATAGAGTTTGATATTCAGTTTACTGTAGTTTAGTCATGTAGTGTTGAAATGGAGAGTAGCATGCATTTGTTGTGTAAGAAAGCAAATGATCCAAATCCATAAATAATCCTGATACAGAAATAATCTGTGTCCTCAGAGGTCATTTTGGGAAGATGAATAGTGCAAATATCTGCCTCTCTCTTGCTTTACCCTTGTGTGGACTGTCATGGGCTCACAGTGAAATGAATCGGAAAACTTTGTCAATGTGTGTGTGAGTGTGTCATTGCTGGTATTTCTCAGAGCCGTGACTGCTGCCTATTTTTGGGCCATTCGATACTCAGGTAATTACACGATGACATGCCTCAGAGAGCAGTAACCAGGCAACAGTGTAGCCACGGTGACAGGAGACGGCAGAGGATCTGGAAGAACCGAAAAGCTTGATGGTAGGGACCTCTGAAAGAGAGTAATGCATACATACAGACACAAGTAGTAAAGTTAAACGATGATTTTACTAATGTTTTGCACGTTGTTTTAGCAGCCAGTTTGCTTTAAACCGTTTTATCACTACTGTAAGCAATATTGCAGCGTAAAACCCATCTTATACACCGACATCCGCAATCCATATGCTAAAAATGGTAAAATGGCATATTTCAATTAAATACATCAAATGCATTTTGGAATACGCCTCACAAGACCTATGTGTATTACATGCATTGTGTATTACAGGAAGCAAGCATTAAACACAATCTTATCAGAAAGATGTTTGTTGACATTTTATCAGTCATCTTGTGGGTTGTAGTCAAACACATTTTTACCAATTTAAGTAGCTGACTCTGTTTTTGCATCCTCCATAAAATAATCTGGCAAGATTATAATGCTGTCATAATTTGACTTTTATCTGAAGAATCTGTTTTAACATACGTTTTGGTCGATATCTGCAGCATGGCTTTTTTTAGGATTATTGCAAAGAGCAAATACATTTGTCTTAAAATCTATTTTGAACTGCAGCTGTCAGTGACTAAATTAGCAGTTGGTCACAGTGTGTGTGTGTGTGTGTGTGTGTGTGTGTGTGTGTGTGTGTTCACACAGTGAGAGTTCATGTTAACAGGCAGACAGGCTCTAACAGGGCTGTTTAACTCGGTCTATGTGCTCTTGCATGACTCTCTAAGCATGTCTGACATGCTGCAGGATCAGATGTGTGTTCTCTCTCTCTCTCTCTCTCTCTCTCTCTCTCTCTCTCTCTCTCTCTCTCTCTCTCTCTCTCTCTCTCTCTCTCTCTCTCTCTCTCTCTCTCTCTCTCTCTCTCTCTCTCTCTCTCTCTCTCTCTCTCTCTCTCTCTCTCTCTCTCTCTCTCAACAGCTAGCCTGAAATCTGAAATCTCACTGACACGCTTTATCATTCAGTTCACTGGACACACATGAGATCGGTCATCAACAAACTTAACAATTCTTGGACTGTGTTGTCTCCTCTCATGCAGTACCACTTTAGTTTTGCTTGTTTCATTCTATTCTTATTGTATTGGTCATATGTAACCCTGTCTGTGAAAACAATTTGATTATGAGAAAATGAACATTTAAGTTTGATTTCAATCAATAATTTACAGTAACTATGATTTCAATCTTTGACACGGTCAGATATTATAGATATCACGGGTAGATTTTCACTTATGATTATGTAGGATGTTATTATGTAGAAAATTTTAAACATTTTAACACACTGGATCACATATAGGTAAGCAATATTTAATTATTCAGAATTGCTTCCAGGTCCACAATTGAATGCAGCACTGAGTGTACTATACCATTGATGTTCAAAACTGTCAAATTGTACATACAGTATATAGTAATCTCTATGATCATGTTATCATTGCTTTAAATGCATATTAGTGTATATTAATGTATTCATGTCATTTGTGACCCTGGACAACAAAACCTTAAATTTAAATAAAAAAGGTTTAATTTTTCGAAATGTAAATTTACATAATCTAAAAGCTAAATAGACTTTCCATTGATGTATGGTTGTTAGGATAGGACGATATTTGACCGAGATACAACTAATTGAAAATCTGGAATCTGAGCGTGCAAAAAAATTTAAATATTGAGAAAATTGCCTTTAAAGTTGTCCAAATGAAGTCCTTAGCATAGCATATTACTCACAAAATAAAGTTTTGATATATTTATGGTAGTATCTTACTCCTATTTACCTTATATCCTAAAGATTTTTGGCATAAAAGAAAAATCAATCATTTTGACCCATCAATGTATTTTTGGCTATTACTACAAATGTTCTCGGACTGGTTTTGTGATCCAGGGTCACATTTAAAGGCTATGACTTATACTTGCTTATGTCTTACACGTGTGCTTTCTGATAACACCCCTTATAGAAACTTATGCTGGTTTTGTCTGGTAACATTGAAACGTGCATTTCTTTGAAACAATATCCATTGTGAAAAGCACTTTTACAAATATATGTGAATTTACTTGAAATTACACACTTGTGCGAAGGTTCAAAGTGACAGCGTTTTGTATGTATAATAATTGTGCATACTGTATGTATTGCAGAACAGAAGTGAAAAGATTAAAATATTATGCATTTAAGTGTGTGTGTTTCAGAGGCAAATAACATTTTTATAACCTCCATTTTTGATCCAGAGCAGTTCACCTCAGGTTTCCTCTGCACCACAGCTTTGTGTTGTGCCTGATGCTCTAGACTATATCCTCAGATCTCACCAAGACATTTTTGTATCTGGGTTACACAGGTCTTTAATAATTACTGTACTTGTGTCTAGCGCAGCATGAGGCAGAGTTTGTGGAGTTTATTTATACCATTTTTAGGCATGCCGTCTCACCGCGTCCTGCCTGCGTATTAAATTAATCCAGAGTACAGAAATAAATAACTATATACTACAAATATATACTTCTTAAAGGATTGCACATGTCTTGCCATGGTTATGGGTTTGATCCCAGGCATTCCCAGACTGATTCCCAGTCAGTAATACAGTGCAGTGGCAGTCTGCCGACAACATATCTCATTAATGTGGCCTTTGAACACATAGAGAGCCATAAAGATCATCCAGCCATTTAATGTGGCTGAAATATGTTCCCTCTCTAGTCCCTTTTAATAAAGAGGTCAGGTGGATTATGCAAAATAGCTGCTCCAATGTGTTGACAACTGTCCAAATAAAATCTTAAATTTAAAATAAAACTAATGAGCTATTGATTTCAATTACATCGAGATTATAGGAGTTTATAATATCTGTGTTGTAAAGCTGTCTCGTTTTGTCTTTTTTAGCATGTTCTCCTGGCCTTCAAGATCATCCTGGCCTTCATCATTCCAGATGTCCCTAAGCAGATCCAAATCCAACTTGCCAAGCTGGACTTTGAGTCTCTAGAAGCTCTTAAGAAAAAGGTGAGTACACATTTGTATACATGCGTATGTATGTAGGCAGTTGAAGTGCGTATATGCTCAACAGCGCTGGTCTGGTCTGCATCATGCAGGAAGCATGATCAGCTCAGCATTAACACGCTTTCTGATCAGACCTTTGTACACGCTGTGCTGACACAGTATGTGTGTTCAGGTAGTGTTTGCTAATGAGGTTCAGTTATTTAGACAGATGTTTATCACCTTTTCTATGGCACAGAAATAGGTCGCTCTCACACACAAACGCACACACACTGCGGTCTGCCCTTATCAGACAAGCAGACTTAATGATGAGAAACAATGCTGTGTTTTCCATTAAAGGCTAAGGCTGCGTTCAATATACTAGCATACTGCCGTCTGCATATTGCATAGTATACACGTTTTTTTTTAAATGAAATAACAAATTAAAAAGATGTTAAAAATCATACGTCGAGTTTATTTGTCAAACTGAAAAGTGGAGGACAAGTTAAGTGCATTGCGGGATACAGTATACTGCACATTTTTGCAAATCCATTAAGATGTTCAAAGATACAGAAAAGTATGCAGAATATACTACCATATGTCTATACTATACATACAATATACTACAGAAATAGTACATGTGGTTTCTTTTATATATTTATTATATGATAGCCTATTTATTCTTATTTCTCTTTATCTCTTGTTTCAGATTGATTTTTAAAAACTGTAATAAATGATGAGTTGTTCGTTTGTCAATAGATTTTTACTGTTATACAGTGGTCACGATAGGAGGTACCAGTGTTAAAATGCATATGAACCCAGTTTTACAGCTTTCTCAATGAAACCAGGGAATTATTTATTATAATAAATTCATACCACTTCTACAGGACAAAAGGTCATGATATATTTTGTAGAGTACTGTTAATGTGTGTCAGAGCGACAGCACTGCTTGACTTTTAACAGATATGATGGCTTTATTGCAGCAGAGCCGAGCCGTCGGTCGGTAAGTCTGTTGCCATGGCTCTGGTGATATGGCACAGTTGGATTGTGAATGACAATGAGCTGGAGTGTGCTGTTGGCATCAGCGTTATCTTTAACGTGGCCTTGTGTTTACTCCCTGCACTAACAGCAGATAAGATGTGTGCGATATGGTCTCCCTCGCCTTATAATTCCTGTGGATTTTAATGTGGCCAATCTCAACACTGGTATATAACAAAACAACTGCTGATGTAACGTTCATCAATGCAACGACTTATGAAAAAAATGTAAATGAATCTTTAATGATGACTACTAATCATATTCAACTAAAAGTTGTAGTTTCTAACTCCATTTTAGTCACCCTCTTATCCATTTTTGCGATTTAACTTACCCTAACCTGTTCTAAATCAGAAAATAAGATTCATTGTTAACCACATAAAAAATTGTACATTAAAGCTTCTGTAGGTGATTAGAATTATTATTGGAATATCACAAAAAATAGATATCACTAAAATTGTCAAAACATAGCGGTGTTTGAGCGGGCTGATGTACGATTTTTGTAAATCTTTTTGCTTTTAATGTAATTATTAATGCCATTCGTTTTGTAAACATGTCGACAGGAAGCAGCGAGAAGATAAACACGTACACAAGTAGACCTAATTTCACAGGAATTTTACAAGTTTACGCCATTTACATGTCAACAACGTTTTGGGCAACTGAACATGCAAACTTTTGAAAATGGGTCTCAAAGTGCAAGGTTTTGAAAACTATAACCAAAACAATATGGCGGCCTCAGGTACTCTGTGCTTGTGCTACACGACATATGTATTAACGTTTTTCCAGCAAAAAGTAGATTTACTGCACCACTAAGACCAGCAAAGACACATTATTTACATTCGCCGGACTCTAAAAACAAATATACGTCGACCAAGGGTATTAAAAAGCACTTTTGGTTTGTAACTGTGCATGTGCGCAGGCACGTCATGTTTCTATACAGAGCAACATCGCCATCCACTGGCCTGGCACGCATAAGTGTTTTTATTAGTTTTCGCGGATCCGTGTGGATCCGTGCGTTCGGATAACGCTGTCGTGTATACGTAAAAAAAGCGCAAAGGAAAAACCTTTTTCATAGTGTAAACCGGGTGTGCCTCACACATCCTGAAAAGTGAAGCTGTCGCCCCCTGGTGGCTGGCTGCGATATAGGTCATAAACCCCGCCTTCTCCATGTAAACGAATGGGTCTTGAATCAAAGAAAATAATAATTATTACACTTACAAAACAATATTCCGGAAGATTGTTTGGGTCATTTAAGGTAGTTGTTATCATGCTGTTATATGTTCAATTGTTGGTTTTTGTAATAAGTTTGACCTTAGCTAGTAATTTGATGCTTTAAAAACTCTGAGCTGACTGTCGGAGATTCAAGAGGAGATTGAAGATATAACCAACTATTAATTCTCAATTTCGTTAGGTGTTGTATTTACCTTATTTTAGCAAGCCTTCGGTATAGGGTATAGAGGTATAGGGCGGAAGTTTGATACCGCCGCTCTGCCTTAGGGCGCCATTAACAATTCGTTCTGCGCATGCCATTGCTCCAAACTGACGTTTTTGCGTAACATGTCAGCGCCCATCGTCGAATGTTTTACGCTCCATTCATTACAATGGAAGGAAATGGCGTCGCGCTGTCCATCTTTTTTTACAGTCTATGGTGTAAACATGGCCTAAGATTATTAGAAAAAATACAGAAGCCCCTCCCCTAAACCTAACCGTCAGTGGCGTGAAAGCAAATCATACTAAAACGTACAAATAAGATTTACAAGGTGGCTAATTCATACAAATAGTTAGGTCAGGAATTCCCGTGAGATTGTGTTGGAGAAGACCATTCTAACAACAAATTTAAAGCAGCACATGCAAAGCCGTGATGGAGCACTTGGCTGACGAGCTGCGATGAAGGCGGGACTCCATCGAAGGTTCATCCGTCTAACATTTCTTTTAATTTAGCCGAGAGACGCGGGTCGTAAAACACGTATTGATTATATTTCAGGATGATTGAAGCTGTGATGTTTCTGGGCTCCGGCCCCTCCGCTTCGCTTTCTCAAACTTCACCCGACACCATCTCGTCCCTCTGCCAGCGCTGGCCATGCGTCTTCACCGAAGCCTCTTCATCAGCATGATGGACGGCAGCTAATCGTTCCAGCTGCCTCGTCTGGATCAGTCCGAGCTCAAAAGTGCCGACTGCAGTTAAACGGCTCGTTTGGTCAAAGATATAGAGAAGACGCTTGGTCCAGCGGTTTGAGAGCGCTAGTGATGAGCTAGCATCAAATGACGCGATTAGCTGTATTTCCATGTGTTCAGCAGCTTGTGCCGCTCTAGGGGAAAGGGACTTGCGGTGGCAGTGGAAACCCCCTGTTAGTGGCCAGTTTTTGGAAAGGGCCCACGGTGAACTTCAGGAAAAGGCCAAGCTGCCAACCATTACGACAACTGACCGTTTTCCATTCACTTGAATGATCTCAGTTTAACCCTAAACCGCTGTATGATCCTGGAGATTATATTGATATGGTTGTGAACTGCTGGGGTTCACAACATCTGCATATTATCTCACTTATACGTCAACAGCTCGATCGAAGCGTTCCCATGGTGATGGTTTGGATGAGGTGAAGGGAAGAGACGCACTCTACAGCTTTTATGACTAGAGAAAATCACACGTCATTGGTCGACAACCGTCACAGAAAGTGGAACAAGCCGGTCCTCTGAGGATATGTGTCAACATGCTAAAGTCAATGAGAATGTGACATGTCCCATGCTAACCTTGAGTGATGTTGGGGAAAATGAAGTCGACATTGATTTGTTTTCTAAATGATCGGATACAGGGATTATATCTTTAATTTTGTTGAATCAAAGGATTCCACCCAGCTGTTCAGTCTGTAATGATTCATTGACCCTGAGCTTGCTCTTGTATTTGAGTGCAGTTGTTAACATGACTGATAGTTTGTTGGTGTTGCAAAAGCTTTAAAGCTTTTAAATCCCCTGCCGCCTCCTCACATAATCAATACTGACATGTCTAGTCAATTATCCCAGAACACCCATCAGGACCTTCCCTGAAATCCAAAAAATTCTCCTCGCTTAAACGTGTAGTACTGTAGGGCACGCTGAACACCTTTTAAACTTCAGCTCTCATTTTTAGTAGTGCTACTTTATGGAGTAAGATGTGGCTTCTGCTAATCTGAGCTTCATTTACATCCAAAGAAAATTGACTGTATGTCTAAATGAACATAATATCAAGAGGTTGAGAGAGAAATTCATTTAAAGGAACGGAGAGTTATTTTGCCATTCGATTATTTTGGAAGATTTTATGCCGTTTTCAGAAAATGTGTTAAGAACACGTCCAGCCCTCATTAAAGAATACTGTAGTATTTGCTATAGCAAACTGTAGTAATACTCTTAGATACTATTGTGTTTTTGAACCTTACTATAGTAAATATATTACTTACTACAGTTTATCTGACTATAGCTAATACTACAGAATACTATAGTATAAAACGTAACACTATTTGCTATTATATTATATATATTATATAGTATATTTTCATGTGGGAGGTAATATTTCACCATAAAATAAAATTGGGGTTATTAATATAATGGTGTGTTCATGCAAAGAGTCAATGAAACTATTGCGAGAGTAAATTACATACAAAGTCAATGCAAAGACGCAAATAGACGCGAGTTCGTGCAGTTGAAAAATTCATATTCATGCAGAGAGCAAATTTTTTATAAATTTGTAATAATATTAGCCACACTGTACAGCCTCTGCACACGTCCTGACCGAGCCCCTTCTTGTAGTATTTGGTGGCGGATGGCATACCAGCTTCTGGTGCTTTTTGCTAAACGCACTAGAACGCACTAAATACTACAAGAAGAAGATCGCCATCAGGACGTGTGCAGAGGCTGTACAGTATGGCTAATATTATTAAAAATGACGTTCAGTTTTATGAAAATATCGATCGATTCGCTTCACATGAACGTCAACATGTCGCCAGGAGCCGCTTTTTTGGAATTATGTGCTTTAGGAACTAAGGACAGGTGGACCCCATATACTCCCATTATATGCAGCACAGAGGGCAGCGGATTTACCAAAAGATCTTCTTCATTGTTCTACTCAAGTCAAAATGTCACTTACGTCACGGATGGCCTAAATAAACAGCAAATTTTTATTTTGGGTGAACTATCGCTTTAAGGGTGAAATGTAATCTAGTCAATCCAAGCAGCAGCTGATTCATTACATCAAGCTCTAGTTATGACTGGAACAGAATGAAAAATAAATTTGTTTAATAAAGAGCGGCGTATGAAAACACAGACCTCTTGAATTATTTAATGAAGTTTTTCTTTCACAGCAGTCTAATGGACTTTAGATATGTGGGGCTGAATAATAACCACTGTAGAATGTGGGTTTCGCGTTTGGACTCTTTGAACCACACGTACAGAATCACGATGTCAGCAGCTCCGGCCCTATCGATCTCTCTTTTGGACTGAAAAGTTAATTGCACCTAACACTCACTGAGAATGTCTTTTGCTCTGGTTTGCTGCAGGCAGTGAAATGAATTGATTAAATGAAACTCAGCATATACCCTACAGTCATGTATGCTGCAGAAAATCTCTTCATATGGCTTTGTTTTTTTACTTTTAAGATGAAGTCTCTTGATGTAATGTACTTGTCACGAAATTTGTTTTTTGTCTTTTAGAAAATACTGGAAGCTGCGGAGACTTGAGACACGGTTTGACATGTGACAACAACAGAAGAAATGAACAAAGTATAATGATACAACTGCTAGTTGTACAAGTATTACATGTACCTGGTATGAAATGCACTCCTTGCCATGTTATTACATAAATGGCTTATTGACTTCAAATATACTGTATCTGAATACGACACAGGGTGTTTTTAAATGAGCTTTTTCTGTTATTGCATTTAAAGCATGCACATATTATTTCAATAGCATTTTTCTCAGTCCGTGTAACTGTTACTGAAATGATGGACAGGTGGAAGGGCTTTCAAAGTATGCTGCATTTGATATCTTTATTTGAATCGTACAAAATACGGTTAAAAGAAATTATTTATCAGATGCCTAAAAATATTTACATTTTGTGAGAAATTGTAACTGACTGCTTTCATTCACTTACCAAAGATTGAGCTGTGCCTTTAAACATCACTGCATCACATTTAGTTACAGCTTTTGTTTATCGATATTATGTTCACCCTATGCTGTACTTGAAGATATTCAATAATCTCTGGCTGAAAATAAAATCTCAGTTATCATGCGCTCCTTGTCTTTGACACTTCCTTTAGAAACGATAATGAGATGTTCTTAAGCTTTTCAGAAGGTGTCAGATCGACGTGCGACTTCCAGAAGATGTGATGCGACTTTCTATTATTCTGCTCTGGAAATACTGAAGATGCATTTATGAAGATGAATCGAAATCATTCCGCAGAGCAATTTAATCAAATCAATTCTCATTCACGTCCCTGACAACACAAGAGCAACATAAGAGACACTTCTGATGATTTTGCCCTTCTGCATATTGATTTACGCTCGCTTCACGTTTATAAAAAAAGTTTTTGCTAACTTCTTCATAGTTTCCTCGCTTGTCAATATGCTGAATAATTAACATGATGTAGAATCTTAACTGCGGGCTTATGCCAGTGCTGTAAACCAGTATAATGACTTAAAGTTGGCATGACATTTTTTCTGTATTGTGACACATCTGAGTGAAAAGGAAATGATCCATCCTTCAGGAATTGCTCAGTTCATTGAAAGTTGGAAGCCTCGCCATTGGCCAATCATAATCCCACGTCGAAACATACATTACCAGTCAAAAGTATTCATATATATTCGTATATAAATTTTAGAATAGAAATAAACTCATGATGTTATATTTGAGCATCCTCAGTAATAGTGGCCTTTTGCCTATTATTGCACTTTATTAAGTAGCTTCTTGTGATCTCACCCCGAGATGCTTTTTAAAACTATAAAATCGTAAAAAAATATTTGTTTGCAAAATTTTAGCTATGAAACTAATGTCAGACATGGCATAGACCTTCAGATCAAACACTTTTAAAGATAATGAGAAACATTTCACTAAACATTTGATGGCATTTGGAGAGGAGGCTTCCTGTTTTTAATGAAACTTTATGACAACACATGAATAAACAAATAATAATAACCCGTGGCAGAAAACTCATAAACGCAACAATCTTTCATGAAAATAAGAAGAATCACCAGTTTTTGATTTCATGGTGACTTAAAGCTGAGTATAGAGCACAGTATTAGTGCAGTAGAGCGATGCGTCACGTCAAAAGATTCTAATTTAAGAACGGCCTGTCATACTTTCTGACACTGACGCTGTCTCAGCAGTTTCCACTGACAATATGCACGACGTGTCTGTGTGTGTGGACTCAAGGTGCTCTACTGACAACATGCATGGTGTGTGTTTGACTAACTTATGGTGTACATGCACTCGAGACGCCCCTGAAAAGCTTTTAGTTACTTGAGATACCTTGGCAGCATAAGCAGGCAGTAAATCAGAAGAAAATAGCTTTCAGCAGCAGAGGCCCATGAGCCTTCAGCAGTACCCTGGCATGTTTACCTTCTTTACACCATGCAAGTGTCCAATGAAACGCGAAACCATCTTCTTTCCATTGAAAAATAAATCTCACGATGAGAAATAAACTCTTCATCGGAATACTGGAACTAGGGATGCATGTCGCAATATCAGATTTTGACTTTACGGTTATCGTGGCGAAATAATTCACAGTGTTATTTAACAATTTTATCTCGATATCTATTTAAAGGGATAGTTTACCCAAAAATAAAAATTCTGTCATTATTTCCGCACCCTCAAGTTATTCCAAATCTGTATAAATGTCTTTGTTCTGATAAACACAGATGACATTTGGAAGAATGCTTGTAACCAAACAGTTCTTGGACCCCATTGACTACCATAGTAGGAAAAATGACTTTATTTTTGGTTCTGTTACACACAAAAGATCTTTTGAAGACTGTAGGACAGCAAAAAGGCACATTTGACTACTATGGTAGTCAAAAGTTCCCCATAACTGTTTGGTTACAAGCATTCGTCCAAATATCTTTCTCTGTTTTCATCAGAACAAAGACATTTTACGGATTTTAGTGAGCAATTGATGACAGAATTTTCATTTTTGGGTGAACTATCCCTTTAAATGTTTTTCTTTTTAAATGAACAGATTGTTTGTTGTTTATTTGAGTATAAGGATTTGAGAGTCCGTAATAATT
Source organism: Oreonectes daqikongensis (assembly GCA_026939265.1). NCBI lineage: Eukaryota > Metazoa > Chordata > Actinopteri > Cypriniformes > Nemacheilidae > Oreonectes > Oreonectes daqikongensis. The sequence goes on from JAOTQM010000311.1 coordinate 13,144,908, forward strand.
GTGGCTCTTAAGGCAAAAGTTTAAAATGGTGTTGAATTATTCATAATATTATCGTATGTGTAGTTCAGATTTTTAATATCCCAGTTATTCTCAATCCTGGTATATTCTGACACCCCAAACTGGAACATTTCCTCTTAGTGCTCAATTCTTCACTTGCATTAAACAATGCGACACCGTAGAAAAAATAGTGCTTTAGAAATCGACTAGATTTAAATAATCCAGATATACTCTTGACAGGTTTTCTAGGATTCACCACAAAGACAAAGTATTATGCAGCTCACAATATATAAAAATATCCGGGCAATTCCATGAAAATGTCAACTTGCCACAAAAAATACGTTTTACTATACTAACAGCACATTTGGTAGTTTAAATTCTTACGTGAGGTCTGTCTCGAAGTTTCTAAAGAATTTGTTTTATTTTTAGTGCATGACTTCCCATAGTCTGATAAGTGCCATTTTCAGGATTGTCACATCCATACGGTCCATATAACTCATGAATAGGCACATGGAAATGAAAATAAATGTAAAATTTTGTGGAAACAATTTGCAATGACAATACAACACACAATACAAAATAAACGACCAGTCAAAGTTTGAAGACAACATATTTCACATTTAATTTTGGACATCACCATAGCTATATGTAACTTTTAAGGACAAGTTTCAGCAACAGAACATTTATTCATTTTGTTGGTTTTTTTTAACGTCAGTACATGATTTGGTCCTGTAACATCTCAAAGGTGGTTCTTCTCCTCTGAATGGACGTGGATCAATAATGTCAAACGCACAACACATGCACATGTTGTTAAGCTGTTTACATTAGGGTATAGGAGACTGACATGATGCATACAGCACCGTATTCTTTTCAACCTCCCTTTGCTCTGTATTTGACACTCATATCTAATAAGGCTATATTACAGCTATGAACAAGAAGTCCAACACTGCATTTCTAAGTATAGAGCACCATATTTACACCTATATTTACAGACTTTATTCTTAAAACAAAAAGACGAAACAAACGGAAATACTTAAGATCGGTCAAGTGAGCCATTTGAAGGATGTACAGGTTTGAAATATAAAAACAAAACAGAAATTATATTTACATATAGCTGCAACTTATAGCTTATTGCAAATGCCCTTTAAATATCTCACACCCAATCCTCTTTTACACTCACAGCAGACCTTTGACTTCGATCTGTATCAGGCGATGGCCAACGCTTGAAGCCACGTATCCTGAAAGAATGGCCATTCACCGAATATTTCGATTGATCAGGTGACAAAACAGCCCTGATTTATCCCATCTGGAAGCCGACTCGAGGCCCACATCTGACACAGCATTAAAACAGCAGTCCTTTCAAAAAATAAACTTTTAAAAAATATATGTACATACTTATAAACAGCCTGTAAGGCCAGTCGATTTAGAGACTGGTATATACAGTAACTCAAAGCTGAACAGTACATGAACAACAGGAGCGAGATGGCCAACATCGGGATCTGCAACCCAAAATGATTTCTTAAGCCAAACAAAGTCCTTTAGGATGAAATAAATTATCTTTCGGATGCTGCCTTGCAGTAATGACATTGAAAAAGAAGGGCAGTGGCTCAACGCTTCTCATTTACTATTCAGTACTACACAGCTGATGTCTGCAGGCCGTCTCCGGCACACACAGCTCTATAAATGTCGAATTATCCCGCTGTGATTTCTATGTTGTTCAAGGTATCCTAACGCTGGACTTACATTTTCATTTTATAATATATAAAAGCTAAAACGCATCTAGGTCTGGGATGCAAATTTGGCAACACTGTATTACGCAAATAGGCATTTTAGGGGATTATAAAATTTGCATCTTTAACTTGTATAAATTGCACTTAAATCTGAAAAATCGTTACATAAATCCACACAAACTGAACAAAACCGGTGATGTGTGGCGCAAATGAACTTAGTGAACGTGTGAATATAATTCAAACCAAATAAATAAAAGTATTTTCTGGATTATCCCGTAACCCCCTTTTGGAAAAAATCCATTAGGAATTTCCCTTATTTAGTTATTGCAACTGATTGTCAGTAACCTCAAAAGTTTCGTTTAGTTCAACTGAAACGGTTTTAACAGTGAAATGAACAGTCGACAGCACTTTAATAATGGTGAATAAAAACCGGTTGTGTGCAAAACAGTATTTTACTTTAAGACTTATCAGGGAGCGCTATGACTTGGACAGATTTTTCATTTTGGGGTCAACTATCCCTTTAAGGTTCTTTACTATTGCTTTTACTATATTACCATTCATCTGTCTTTTAAAATGGGGGTTTATCTACAAAGTCTTTATTCTTAAATGTAATACGAGCCACTGTAAGTGCTAGTTTTTTGAATCGCCATGTTCTGCTCTGTCATACTTTTGGTCTTAATGTAAATATCTCACTTTATTAAATTGTTAATACATACACAGTTCCCACAACGCCATTTATTGGGCCAAGTTAGAAGCATGGAATTCATGTTAAGAGCATTTTAAGGGAATAAAAGCAAAACAAAAGAAATATCAAATTCCATTATTCTAATGGCACACGCACACACGCACACGCGCACACGCACGCACACACACACACACACACACACAGGAAGGGAAAGGCTAGCAGCGTGCACTTCATTAAAACCAAAGGGTCCAATAGAAGAAAGTTAATAAATAAGTTGTAAGAATGATTAAGATGACACAAAAGGCAAGTTCAAAGGGGTCGAGAGGTCATATACAGCTACTGGTGGAGAACTCAAGTCATCGTTACGCTACAAATGTGGCAACAGGAACAATGTACTCATATGACCTGACAGCAGCTGGCCTGGGCTGAGGCACAGAGGAGCCCATCCCTGGGGCTTCGCTGGATGTTCACCGAGATGGTTTTCTCGCACAGAGGTAGCTGGAGAACGTTGTTTTTCAAGTTCAGGTTATTCTCCTTGACCAGGCCGAGTCCATTCAGCATGACCGCCGTTTGATCCGGATATCGCTCCGTTGCCCCGACTCCGGCAGGGTTGACGACTTTGTCTAGACTGCTGTTGGAGCCAATGCACATCTTCCAGGAGGACTTCTCCTGGACTTTGACGCTGGACAGGCTTTGAGGATCCAAAATAAACCGTCCTCCTCCTCCTGAGCTGCGATGCTGAAACTGAGAGCTCAAGCACAAGCTCATGAGCTTCAGACTCTCCACCAGTTCCCCGGCGCTGCGAGCTGCACTACGCTTCGAGCCGGATGAAGCGCTGTTGTTGTTGCTTCGGGAACAGCTGGAAGGGCCTCCTTGTCCTTTTGTACCCCCTCCACCTCCTCCGCTCCCTCCTGTACCACCACTACTCCCTCCTCCTCCTCCTCCTCCTCCTCCTCCCCCTCCTCCTCCTCCTGGAGGACTTCCCTTGTCTGGTCCTGAGTTACCCTCTCCAGGTGGTTTACTCTGCCCTCCGCTGCTACCACCCCCATTGCCCCCAGAGTTTCCAGGCGGACCCTCACTACTGTCCCTGCGGTTCCAGCTGTAGGTAAACCCAGTGTCTTTATCTAATCGCCTGCGGTGGCTCTCCGAATCATCGTCACTGGTTTCCGAGCTGGAACAGCTTGATCCGCGACCTTGACTCTTGCGTCGGTGGTAGCGCTTCTGGGCAGTACCCGGAGATGCCATGTTCATCTTCAATCGGCTTAGCTTAGGTGGAAGACTCTCATCCATGTCGAAGTCATCGTCCGACTCACCCTCCTCCTCAAAGATTTGATTGAGCACAGGGGCGCTTTTGCGGGACGTGAGCCGGTTGGTGATGGACGGAGGCTTGCGTCGCAAAACCACTTGAGTGGGCAACGGAGCAGGCTCCTGTTCTTCCTCTTCTTCCTCATCCTCTTCCACTCGAAAAAGGCAGGTGCGCTGCTTTGCCGAAGCGGATGCGAGAGGTGCCATGACCCCTGTCTTGAGGGGGTTTGAGGGCGGAGCGCCATGTGCAGCAGAGCTGCTGGAGGCTTCGCAGGTCTCCTCCCTACGTCCCACTTCCAAAAGTCCTTTGCTGCGGTGGCCGTTCAGAAGGTTTTCAGTGCTGCGTGCCGGAGACTGAGGACCTCCAGCGTGAGAGATGGAGGAAGATGACAAACTGTCCTCGATGTCCTGATGCATGTCGAGTTTCTTGGTCGGCCATGACTGCCTGCAAAAGAGAAAGGGACATGGACCATCGACATCAGTGACGGTACAAGCTTTGTTGGATGCTTTAAGTTAAAACAGGATACTATACAGACAGTTTCAAAGCAACGACATAAACAAACGTTACTGCGCATGCACGCTTTGTGACCCAAACTTAACTTCCGGACCACATCTGCAAAGAAAAAAGTCCCTGTAGATTATTTCTGATAACAAGCTAAAAAAATAACAAGTAAATGACATTAGCTAGCAAGTCAAAAGTATGTCTAGTCAGTATTATTTTGGGTTACCAGTAGAAGGAACTGTTACTTGGCTAAACGTAAATGCGACAAAGTTACACGACCCATTCAACAAATTGTTTATTTAATACAAAATTATTATACAATAAAATTATATATACAATAAAATTTTAATTCAAATTAAATAAAATATTAACAGTTTTATTATTAGCCATTAGCAGACTGATCAACAAACACAGACCGAAAGGTAACTTCGGTCCGTGTGTGCATCTGATGAAATAGTAAAGGAACATATTACTAACTTTTAGACATAGAAACTCTGGAGAGTGCCTTATAAAAACAACCCTAGCATTCATGATGGTCCTTGACAAAAGCCAGATTTGCTTCTTGTGCCAAACACTCAACAAAGGAACATGGGGATTTACAAGATAATTCAGACCTGATGCTAACTCTTGCTTTTAATGTATCAACTTGTATCCTTAGCTTCCTGCTGGGGTACCATTTACGTGACATGTCTGCTTTCTTGTAAGTCCTTGTAAATAACCTGCCAAGATGATACATTATACTTTTGAAGCACAGTAAAATAGTACAACAGGATATTCTCCATGGTTGTCATAACCACACTAACACTACATAAACTTCATGTTGATATGACAACAAATGAAACAGATGCGGCACTACGGATTAAAACAATAGGGAAAACAATACAAAAACAAACTTAGTAAATGTTGTTCTTACAACCACATTCAATAACTTTCAATCAAGATTCTGCCCAGAAAAACCACAACATCAAACTTGTTTGCACATCTTCATGTTCAATTTGAAAACATGTTTTAAGTAGCGAGAAAAAATGTCTACTGAACTTGTTTATACATTTCTTCCATTTGGATGGTGCTTGATATTTCTGGGAAATTATGATAAATATGGGAGTTAGGCCAAGTCAAGTTTATGAAACTTTAGCTTTGTTTAGAAGTTTGATGAGAAAGATGGTAAACATTTTCACATCTGGAATCGTTAAAAATGGATTTACTTTAATCTCTACAAATTCAGGAGAGAAAATACATAACAATTCTGAGTATACACCTTAAAATTTAGGCCTGCAAACTCTCACCTTCAGAGGGCACGTGGACATACCCAGGGTCACATTACCCAAATGTATTTATCTTTTATTCTTAATGCTATTCCAGAATCTAAGGCTATATTCATATAGAGAACTAGTCAATCTATACAAAAGCCTGTTCTATATACAAATCACGTTACCCAAAAAGCAAAGCTCTCCGAGACTTTTCCATTCTGTTTATATTCCCAGAAAAATGTTTGTTACCCTCTCATGATCCCATGAGTCACTGAATGCTTGACAGCAGAGGTCAGACACGTACAATCCCCATATGAGCCAAACTGACCCCTGCAGACTATTTTCCTCTATCCCCCTTCAGCTTCTTTTCCTCCACATCCTCTGCTCTCGGACAGCATCCACAGTCTCATTGCGTTTTTGGGTCCGTCTGAACCGATTTCAAACTCTTAAACACATTTGTCACCGTGTGCGGGTTTAGAGGATGTGCTGGTAATCCACAAACAGGACTGAGAACAGACAGAGATCCTGACATCCAACAGAGTCCATCTTTCACATTCTTTGACATTGAATATAACGCTATATTTGCGCTAGTTTTGTATAACGTATCTGTTGACATTACGTTTGTTTGCTAGTATTTGTGTTGACGTGTACCTGCACCAAGTAAAATTCCTTAGTGACTAACGTAAGCGAAGGTTTGCAAAGGCCTTATTCATCTAAATACTTCACTGTCTGACCTTTCTAAAAGAATAAATCTGATCAAAACAAAAGGAGCTAAAGACATGCCAAAGAATGACCATGACATTCTGAACAAAAGCTCGCTGGAGATGAATGTTTTCAACTCCTGCTGAGAGGGATCCAAAGCCATTCTCTAAACCATTTTACTTTCTGTCTCGAAGAACTAAATATTAGCATTGTAACCATCGGTTGAAGCAGAGTATTGTTTTCTGCATTTTGTCTTCTGGGTCAAAACTAAGAAACCTAAGAGGGCTTAATCAATATTTATACAACAGTTCTTTCTGGTTCTCGAATCTGATTGGTTGAGAGCCGTGCAATAGTCCACTGTATCATTACAGGAACCGCTTCACTCCCGCTTGTATCACTCCGCCACTATTGGACTTATAAGACTGAACGTAAACACAGAAAAGCGCAGCACCAGCTGATACCGGAGTCTTTTTGTAATAATATGGAAAGGTCGGAATAGGATAATATATTGAGCAGTAGGTGGCGGTATGTGCTTAGGTCACCAGTCCGCCATTTAATGAACTAAGAAGAAAGTAAACACATGCACGTTCACACAGACGTGAGGCTCTCGAGATGCGCTTAACACAACAGAAACTGCCGTCTCAACTTGCTATTGTAAACAAGCGCGTGTGTGACCGGACTTACCTGCTCCGAGTGGGTCTCGAACAGGTGATCGGTCCGGCAAGGGAGACGGACGATCTAAGAGGAGTATAGACAGCAGCCGTTATCATCTGTCGCTTGAGGTCGAGTGTGATTTAACCTGTACAGCGCTCACACTAGCTGGCCTCCGTTACGCATGTTTACATTAAAACATGCCTCTGACCTAAACACAGCCGTGCTGATATAGAGCAACATCACACTCCTACTCGAGCGATATTGCATTAATAACTAAAAGACATTCTCCTCAAGACAAGAGAGGAAAACCCCCAAGACAGATTAAACTCCCAGTGGGACAGAAGTACCTGAAGTGGACCTTGACGTTACTGGGGCTGGAGGATCGAGGTTGCACCTCTTTCTCCTGCTTTTCCCTCAGGATCCGTTCAGCCAGCAGAAAGTAAGTAGCAGTGATGTGATTATACTTGTTTGTCTCCAGGGCTCTAGAGAGAGAAAGCAAAGAAAGTGGACAAGTGAGGAGAAGATACAGACTGTCTTGAGAGAAACACTAGTTCAGACTAACACAATTCAACATGTCAGCTACAAGCAGACCTCCAGGATCTCCAGACACAAGTGGCTGCTATCAGCTCACATCAGGGATGGAAAGCAGAAGCAACTCAATGACTGTGAGCCCTAATCCATTTAAAGGCTCCGGTCTCTGTACAACTTCATTACGGATTCTTGCAAAACAAATGACTTTCTTAACCATATACTTAACATTAACTTAAAAAAAACACGATGTTTTTTGTAACATGCTGTAATTATGTAAATCTTAAAAGACTTTGGAAAGTTATGACCTGTACTGTAAGACATATTGTTGTTGTCTTTGGGGTTTGATTGAACTTGTTAACTTACAAAAATCAATACACTTGAAAGTAAAGATAGATTTAGTTTGATCTTTTTCCTCAAGTAACTAATTCATAATTTTTTGCTTGTTCTGTGAAAAAATGTAAGTTGATGTTTAAAGGAGCAATGTGGAGATTTTAGCTGCATCTAGTGGTGAGGTTGCGAATCAACGTCCTGTGCAACCAACGGCTCACTCCACCGCTCACCTTTAAAGCACTACAGTGGCTGACACAGGACTAAGATGTCATCACGTTTCGCTTTATTCCTGAAGGACATAACATGTTTACAAAAGCGTTCTGTAGACCAGTTTGTCTGTGTAGGGCTACTGTAGAAACAACATGGTGAATTCCATGTAGTGTATGTAGATAGAAATAACTCAATTCTGTCATGGATCTTCCTTAAAATTACAAATTACACCTTTAAACATTTTTTTTATATTTGCACTAGAAAACAAGACAAGAGTCCACATCAGGGTTGGGAAAACATAAGGATGAAATAAATGTTATTTTGGGGTGAACTATTTCTTTAAGTACACATAACACAGTAAGAGTTCTCAATTTATTTGAATCCACCATATATTGTTTTGGTTTTCTGAATGAAATGAGTGTAAAGCACGAGTAGTAGATTCAGGAGCACAAATCTGTTTCATCTAGCTTCCATCTGCATTTTGTAAGACACTCGTAAAGTGTATTTTAATACAATCGCACAATTACAGTACACTGAGGGACCCTTTGAGGCGACCGACTTCTCTCAGCGGGGTTTCCCAGCTGCCAGCGAGTACTATCAAAGACAGAGAGCAAAGACTGATGGCTGCTTTGAACCGTCCCCCAGCATGCATCTCTCTCCACGAGTCTGTACAGCGGGAATCTTCCGCAGACTGTTCATTTCATGCTCCACTGGCAGTGGGATGAACTTTTTCAGTACTTATGAAAAATGGTGGAAAAAACACAAGCAATCCTTTTTAGTGACAGTTTACAAAAGACGACATAGAGGTTTGCTTCCAGTCAAATTTATCTCACATTATGACAGACAGATGAGCTTTTATGAATCACTTTTCAGCCTGAACCCTAGAGATGACAGAAACAGGGCTGGAGTGGGGTAAAATGAGGCCAGAAACATAAGCAAATGCATGGTTGCACATCTTCAGCCATATTGTTCCACCCCCTTTACTGATTTCCCAGTGTTGACTGATGTAAAACTTACTCAATGATGTTTTCTCTATCCGCGATGTCGCCCAGCACCATGCGTTGGATGATGCTGTTGTGTTCTTCTTCTGACAAGTTCTTGTGAGACACCAATGGGGTGCTGAACTTTGTGGCTGGAGATGGGTCTACGCCTTGAAGCCACGCGTGCCCCTCGATCTCCTCCAGTGATGCTCGCCTCTTTGGATCTCTTTGAAGCATCCGGTTTATCAGGCTGTGAAAAACAAAAAGAGATAATGAAAAAAGTCTCTAGACATTGGTCAGGGTTTTATAGGGGATTCTCGGTTGGAAACCCTGGATTAGTTCAGGACTACTCCACGTATCGATCTGAGAAAAAGCCCTATAATTCAGGTCATTAAGTTCTCATGTTTCATTGGCTTTATATTTCAAGTCCTAATTCACCAAACACTAAAGTAGGTGTCTAAAAGCATCTATACTGCAAGTGATGTCATAAAACTTGCAAAGTAGACAGCTGAAACAATGTCTTTTTTAAAGCAAAGGCAGTAGCATTGCTATTATCAGCAGAAGAGAAGCCAATGAAGCTCATATTAGCTGAGGGGAAAAAAACTCAGGCTGGTGTTTGAGACCAAGTTAGAACGGGCGCATCAGCATTCAACGCACGCACAAGGCAAAATTGCAGCCCAGCCACCATGAAAGAGCCGAGGAGATTCGGCGAGCTTACAGCAGCAGTCTGAAAATCATCACCACGGAGATGCAAAAACGTACAGCCTGCTTCGGCCATTATCTGCAAGCAAGAAATTTGTTAAGAGAATAAATAGATACGAGAAAAGAAAGATAATAAGCCTGTTTTCCTCATTTTGAATACACTGCCGGACTCGTATCATCAGACAAAATATCTGAAATTTCCATTGCGCTGTTAAAAATGGGATGGGGAAGAACGAGACTCTTTTAGAACAGAACTGAAGGGATTAAAACCACAATTTCCTGCTGTCACGATTTGATAGCAGAAGAGACGGCATGCTGTCAATGACTATGCTTCCCCTCCAAGACATCTCAGACATAACCACAGTCATTGGCCGGCCCGCTAACAACAGCCGCCATTAGAGTAACATAATAAGAGTAATTATCAAAAGCATTGATATGCAGATGTAACCTTTCAATGACAGTAAAACTCAACTATATAGAACAAACTATAATGAACTATTATGTTTTTATTACCCTATTAACTATTTCTGTCTACATACATCGCGGGTCCCCTCACGCGGAATTCTCCAAGTTGTTTCTACAGTAGCCCTAAACGAACAAACTGCTCTACAGAGCGTGTTTAGTAAATATGTTATCTCCTTCAGCTAAGAAGCAAAAAAGTGGCAAGATCTTTGTCCTGTGTCAGCCAGTGTAGTGCTTCGAAAGGGAGTGGTGAGCGGTGGAGTGAGTAGTTGGTTGCAATGCACAACATCGTCGCTAGATGCCGCTAAAATGTCCACATTGCTCCTCTAAAGCGCTGAGACAACTATTAGCAAACCATTCGCCGTTTGAGTTCCAGAATAACGTAAACATCAGGGTGCAGGAGTGTGAAATTGAGGTGGGACTACCTGCGAATTTTCCATACAATGTCAGAAGGGAATTTAGGGATGGTAGGAATGTTTGGGAAATACATAGGAATGTTTGGGAACTTGCAAAGTACAGCAATGATTAATCCTAAATGCAATGATCGAGCATAAAAACTATTTTTTAGAATTTTAAACAGCTATACAAAGCACACCTTAATGGTACAGACTATGTTTATAGACATTTTAAACTTGACACGTCATATTTAAAGTGCGCCAAATTGAAAATCCAGTCAAGCCAGCTGTGACGAAAATAGTGGTGCATGCTTATTAAGGAAAATGATGGTAATCTACAGGACATGAACAAGGATGATGACAAAACACAACCTCCGGCTAGTAGCACACAACTTGCTGTAGGTTAGATTCATAGTGAAGTATTTATTTTCAACCCACCTTCGATTTTAACGTGCAACACTCATGAAATATTCATGATATGATGGAGCTTAACATTTCTGCACTTCACAGTAGAAAAACAGCATCAGTTGAAGAAAGAAAAGGCTGTAGGGCTTTATCTAAACCATTTATTTCTTCTCTGTCAGGATTTACGTGCTTCCCGCAACCTGGGAATGACAATTACGCCTTAGGTAGTCACTAACTATGTCTATAGCCTCCTGGAAAAGGGCATTTTATTGCTTAAATTATTCTTATCAGCTGACGACAAGCCGAGATTTCACAACAACTTGAGGTTTGAGTGGCTTGACGTCGACGGGCTGCGTCTCAGCTCAGTAGCTTGAATTTCACATGCAAATCGAATGTGTGAAAACTGAGGTAGTTGTTTAATGAGAGTGAGAATATTATGCAACCAGGCGGTGACTAAATTAATCTGCCTGACAAGAGTCGCCTTAAAATACCCTCCGTCTGAAAAGCCTGAAGATAATAACCCGATCCAGACAAAAGGGCTTAAAGCAGACATCAAAAGAGACTCTGACAGGCTAAAATGTGAAGACATGAATGAATCAAATAAATGCTAAAAATACTGAAATATAAAAGAAGTACATTATGTGTAGGTTTATTATTTTTTTTTAAGCATAAAAGCAAAAGTGGCATTATGAAAATTGTGCTCTGTTTGAGCATCCCAACCAGCCCGACACAGAAACAACTGCAGAACCAATGTAGTGATTAGATATTTCAGAGGCAAATTAAAATTACAGCATGTATTATATTAAATATCCCTTTAAGCTTTTATATCATTCTAGCTTTAGTGTAACATTAATCTACTAACATGTCATATTCAAAGTCTGGTTTTGTTGTTTTGATGCAGTTGCTTCGGGTGTGTTGAAGCTGAAACGTCGAGTTCATGCACTGACTACTTCTCTTTCCACTGCCAGACTGCTGTCAGCAACCACTTCCCCTGAGACTCCACACCGCTCGCGTCTCCAGCACGGCAGAGAGCCGTGATAAGACTCCAGCTCAATCCTTATAATCACTCTATCATTGCTAAACGGTCCAGACCGATGCTGCTAGCCTTCACTCTATCACATACTATCTCAAGGTTAAGACTCAAGACTCGGGATGTTCGATCTATCCAGAGGCGAGAGATCAACATTTGCATTCTTTACGCATTTGGCATATGCTTATGCTATCAAAACAAACGAAAGTAAATCCAAGCTAGATTTTTATCAGCCAGTGTGTTATTTGGGAATCGAACCCATGACTTTGTTGCTGGAGCTACTCTCAATCAGATAAAAACATAGAAGCCGAAAATGTATATTGTCAAGGATGTTATCCTCCCGACCACAGAAATGGGCACTTTGACTGTTTTAGTCTAAATTTATCTCTAGTATCTCTGCTTGCGGAAAGGCAGTCATAGGAACGTCTCGAACCCTCTTCCTGAAGAGAAAAACAGCAGATGTCGCGCAAAATCAACACATCAAGACGCAACGTTCGGCACACAAATGTGGGCTGAACATTAGCTCTAGCTTATATCTTCCTTTTGTGTAGTCAAACGACAGAAAACGACATCAACACCCACCGCCAGCTCCGAGGTAGAGAGTCTATATTTACACTAAACGGTGATGAATAATTCAGTATGCGGATGATTGACGTAGGAAAGATGGCAGATGGAAGCACGGCAACTTTGATGAGCCAACTAGCGCCTGTACATGCATTTACCACATGGTGTGCTACAATGCCTATCAAAATCATCTGTGATTCAGCAGCTCGGAGAGAGAAAGCACAAGAGCTGAATCAGACAGCTGGTTGTATTTTGGGCCAGAATACATAGTGACAGAGCCTGCAGATCTAACTGAACCTCTAAATAACCAGTGCTGTCCAAACCACTGGAAGTTTACAATGCCCGGGCCAAACTAAACACAGAAGCGGAGGAATTTGCAGAAGTGTCCAGCGGGGTTAGATACAGAACATGGCACACCCTGATGAGAGGAGCTATGAGGACATCACAACACACAACAGCTATGATAAACCAAGCAGGTCCACAGCTGATCGATCTCTTCTTGTGTTGCACGAAGGCCAGCGTTTCCTCTATGTGCTATGAAAGTATGTAATCTCTCCATTAAAATCACAAAATATAGTACTGAGTGCCCAAACACTTTGCCTTTCATTGTTCAAGAAAACAGACAAATTCAATACTTAAAGAGACAAAAAAGTACAACATTAACACTTCTAGGAAATCATCCTAGAAATAACGTATAGGTCACTCCACAATAAACTGGGACAGAATGTATGTTAATATTAGAAATAACAAAATACACACACCTTTAAATGCCAGTTCCATTATCCTATAGTTCGCCCAAAATTCTTACATTATTTACTCACCCTCATATCATTTCTAACCTTTATTTACTTTCTTTCTTTTACACCAGCAACCAAACAACACTTCCAATGAATTTTTGCATGAACTATATCCCTTTAAATGTTTAAAATTTTGTAAGAAGAAAGCAATTTGTGTGACTGCAACAAACACTGTACCATCTACTATCAAAATTTTTCTTGAGTTTGGTTTACAATGCATATCGTTTTTTGTTTATGTGCCATTTTATTGACTTGACTGCATACTTATGAAGCCACACTGCACACTTACAGCACTACACTTTACATAAAAAACCCCAGCAAAACTGATCATAAGCAGATCAAAATATAGGTAATACATTTTAAAGGTTTAAGGCGTTTACACGATCTTGCATGTTGGCGGGTTATTAAAGGTAATAGCTGTAGCATGAAAACACACTCTCTCTATGCAGAACAGCCCATTTGTGCAGCACATTCAAGACTGCAGTGATATCACAGTGAACCAGACCAAGGATGTGAAAGGAAAGAAATTAAATCAGCAGGGCAAAGCACAGGAGGAAAGAAGAAAATAATTGAGAGAAATAAAGAAACGACAAAACTTGTGTTTTTTACATGCTGAAGACCGCAGGACTAAATGACACCCCTCCAATATTACCATATTTATTAAACCACCAGGAACAAGAAAAGGATTGAAATAGAAAAACAATAATAACTTGCAAGATTAATTTAGTTTGGAAAAACAAGAAATAAAATCCACAAATTCAAAGATCACAAATTAGAAAGAAAGACACTGACATCATCTAAAAGTGAAATGGAGGGCCTGTTGTGTTATGGAGATTCAGATCACTGGAGCCGAGTGGACTCCTACAGAAAGTTCAAGCACATGCCAACAGCCAATTAACAAAAAGCTCTCCAATGAGCATTTATTCAGCTTGTTGTGTTTACTTTATTAAAATATGAAAAAACGTGGGCTATACGATAACCACTCTGGACAAACATGTTTCATTAACTACAAACACTTTGCCAGCATTTTATTTTAAAGTATGTGCACTTAGCCAACAATATACTGGTATGCACATGTACTTAATATGGGTTAGGTTTAGGGTTAGGTTCAGGGCTGGTACCAAGTAATTACACAGTTACGGGACTGTAAAATATAGTGCTGCCAACACTTCTATGGTGAATTTTTTTTAAAACTAACTTTTTTCCCTGTTGTATTTAGGTCAGCTTATTTTTACACTAGTGCCAGAAACAGATATTCAAAAATAAAACAGAAATTTATTATACATCAGTTTTTACCTACACGATTATCATGGCCAATAGAATTCACAATAATATTATTTGAATGTCTATTGAAATAAAAACTAAACAATTAACCTGTCAAAATGTTTAATTTATTTTATGTTTTTGGCCAATGAATCACTTTAAAAAAATACAAGTGTATGAAGAACGGTAGAAAGAGAGCTTTTAACCATTGTGACTTAAGGTAAAATGTTAAATAGGTACAAAACTGCCTTGTATATTATGTTTGTGTTAACCAGATACTGGCGCTGGATTATTTACAATATTATCATGGGTAGTATTAACAAATTAGCAATAAAATATTGTTGTATGTCGTTCCTGCTGAAAAAATTTAAACATGCCCAAATCACAATAGAAAATGTAATTGTATTGGTTTTTAATGGAAAATATAATGTCTATTGGTATGAGATGGATTCTATTGGTGGGGTGTTTTCTGTCAGATTAATCCTATTAGAATAATGCCCAAAACCATGTCTACAAGTTTTGTAATAGGTCACATTCTGTCACCTTTTCAAAGAAAAAATACCTTACATTCCAACACTCTTTTGCACACATCAATGAGTAATGGATTGTTACGCAGATAGGAACTAAAATATTTGTCACTGGTTGAACAGGATTTGACTCCGAGCTAAACTGCATCAACTGTTCATCAAAATTTTCAAGCGAGCATTGCGTGATACTTTCAACAGCCCAACAATGGTGTCCTGCAGAGAACACGTGTCAAGACCCGACACATTTCCTTACCCACAACACAGTTTCCACTTACTTCTCCCTGAAAGTGATAATAACAGGATGAAGCCGACAGCACATCACATCTCTTTTTTTGTGAGACGCTTGAATGCGTTTCTGTAAATATTGATGTTCCTGTAAATATCAAAAGCAGGCACGAAAAGACCTTGCCGTTCAGGGTGTGCAAATAACGTTATCAGTATGTTAAAAAAACATGCTTGATATAAGAAAAATACTTGTTATAGCTACAGAGACCTTTCTGAGGACAGCTCCAAGAAACATTTCAGCTGAAATGGTGGCAGGGCAGGCAAACTAAAACGTCCACCAGCTGGAGGTGAGCATGTGTGCATGTTCTACGCTGTTTCTTCATGAACAGACTTTCAATTTAAGCTATAATATTAGCAGAGACTAATTTTAGCTGCTGGCAGTGGTTCTGAAAGACGTTAACACTAAACATGTGTGCTCACATAGTCCAAACGAAGAACAGGGGAACAAACACACGCTGAGGACAAACCACAGAGGCAGTTTGTGTGAGCTAAATGACTCAGCTCGAGTAGAAGGAGGACAAAAATATGTGAATGAGAGGTTAACTCCGGCTTCTGTTGATGCCCAAAGCTTATGACTTACATAACCGTGCCGTTTCATACTGTCTGTGGCAGCCTATCGCATAGATGCAAACCCTAACCCTCTATAAACCAATCACAAGTTTTCTTATATATTTAAAGACAGCACTGTTAGATGTGTAAATCAGCCTTTGTTATTGCCAGTTTTCATCTTGAATGCTACTGTTAAATAGACCTACTTGAAAATGTAATTGTTCATATTTGTGGGATTATGATGATAAGTCTATATAACCAAAGCAGGTTTCAGTACTACAGTTAAAAGTGTAAAAATAAAATAATTGTGCTACATAAAATATAAAAATAAGATATTAAATATGCATTAAAGCAACATTAAAGCTATTACAGCAGTTTCATGCCGTTTTCGTAATATTTTTCATTTAATTTATTTTGGGGCATGTTATTGATCACCTATGGTACCGATATGCTACTGATATTAGATTCTGGTAATTACATTTTGGTATCGAGCCAACCCTGGGTACTGCATAACTTTATATTTGCAACAGACATAAACAAAACAATTATATCAGTAATCATAATTATTTGTTTGGCAATAATTCACCACGCAAAAAGTCATAATTATGACTCTCGGACAGAAAAAATGTCAAGCATGACAGATAATCACATTCAGAAAAGGTCACTTTGAGTCTGTTTAAGGTGCCTTATTACCATCCATGTCCACATTACATTACATTTATTCATTTATTCATTACTGCTTCTGCTTTTCTTTGTAATAAATGTACAGCCATTATACATCATACATAAAGCCATTGAGAAAAAATGTGGACATGCAAGATGCAGGAAATGCCAGAGATGATGCGATATTACGACAGTGACTTACTCTTTACAGGCGTTGGAGACGTGGGCCGGTACAGTGTATTTACAGTCCATGATCATAGTGAGGGTCTCACTGTCGTTGGCCTCCTGGAAGGGGGGCTGACCACAAACCAGCATGAAGAGGATGACTCCTAGACTCCAGATATCTACAGAGAAGTTTCAGTCAGTTTCAGTCATTACAGAAGTGAAGCATCTTTTTGTATATGTATAATTTTATATCTAAAATTGCATGCAATTTCAATGGTTTTGAGAATAGTACACTTGGCTTTAAGCAAGTGCACTTGCATTCTTTGACAAGTACCAAAGAATGGCTGTGCTTCGAAAGCCTTTACATGGAGATGTTCGAGTAGGTTACCCTGAAGTGTCAGCATGCAGTCTCTACTTTAAAATAGTTCAGATTTTTTTTAACATTCCTCAGGTATTTTCCACAAAAGCCTTTCCTACCCCAGACGTGAATGCAATTATTAGTGAATAAGACATAATGTCATCATCAAGCTCGAAGGCAGAAGTAAAAAGTACATAACACAAATATTTGTGGTTACAACCTTAAACTGGTTTAAGAGTGAATCACTGTGGCGTGCGAAGGCGAACATACCTGCACTGACTAGATCTTACCTGCACACGTCCTTTCATAAGTTTAAATTCATAAGTTTTCTATGAGGCCACACTTTATTTACATTGTGTTCACACTGTACAATGAGGCATAGAGCCAACGTTAATATCTAACATTAACATTTGGTTTCTTTGATAAGTGTTACAGCTGTATACATTTCATAATTTTCATGCTGTGGCTTGGATTTTTCTATCAATTTGTTTGGTCACTTTACGCTTCGGTGGTGAACAGCAGAGCAAAACAGAGTTTGGGAGAAGCGGCCGTTCTCATTAGCAAACATGAAATCAATTTAGCAGTGTGGGCGGCCACAAGCGGAGTGAAATTTCTCTGACACAGCCAAAAATTGCTCCATGAGCACTGGATGTCTAAACACATGGGAAGTAATTAACACGACTTATGGAATGCTTAACTAAAATACAAAGAAAGCCTTAACAACAACAAATGTTTGCACAAACGCCTCTGCTACGAGTGTAAACAAATTTAATAAAAGGCGTATGTGTGTAAAACATTGTAAACAACCCCCTGTAATTTTAGTGACGTGTATTCAATTACTCGAAGGCGGAAATCGTACGCACAGCTGTAATGAAATGAATGGGAACGTTTAAGCAAAACTTTCATTAGTCCTTTGGTCTCGGAGGATCCACTGGCAACAGTTTGCAGTGCCATGGAGCAAACCGCTTCAACGTGACCCTTGTAGAAAATCGTCAACACGTTTGAGAATACGAAAGATGAGCAATTTCTCGCTGTAGCTGGTGCAGACGGCAGAGGTGTATTTCCAGGAGGAAATGAGAGATGCTTTATCTGATAATGGCCCCTTGGAGAGCCCCAATCTGTTGTGGAGTGTACAGCATTACACATGAGGCATCCAGCAGATGTGGTTATGTGTCGTGCCAGTGGCTCTTGACCAGCCACCCATCTGTGACTGTCTGACTGTTATGACCTGTACATCCATAATCAACAGGTTCTCCTCTGACCGGTGAACGACTGATCAGATGAATCAAAAACAATCTGGTCCAGTAAGAGGCATTTATTAAACTATGAGAACAAAGCTAAAGTTTTATATGATATCCTTTTTACAAGAACCGTAGCCATGACCTTCCTCTGAAGCCCGTTTTGTTATTCTCTGGTTCCTTGTAAACACAACTTTATTTTCTTAAAGATTTGCCAAAATTCTGAGGTGAATGAATAACAAAGTTATTAGCTTGGAAAAAAGGGAGTCGACTCTGAATCACGCAAAAGAGTCATGACCTAGTCTGATTCTCTAACCGCTGTGTATCTACATCACTAGAAATAGTCCCTGCCTGCCCGCGAAAACACGCGCTAAACCAATCACAGCAGACTAGACCATCTGACCAATCACAGCAGACTAGACCATCTGACCAATCACAGCAGACTAGACCATCTGACCAATCACAGCAGACTAGACCATCTGACCAATCACAGCAGACTAGACCATCTGACCAATCCCAGCAGACTAGACCATCTGACCAATCACAACAGACTAGGCTAGCGGAAAGACGGGGATTATTAGACAGATGAATCGCGGAACGAATCATTTAAGAGTCACTAAAGAAGTAAGGTAATAATACCTGCTACAAATGAATAGTGTTTTTACACCATGTATGTACATAAACCTGTTGTCAGACACTCCATAAACCAAAGTAGGCCCTTAAAAATCACAAGCTATGTACTCTTTAATAAATCAAAATTCAAGTGGTTCCGTCACAGTTTTACCATCTGAGAGATGAATAAGTTTAAAATACTACTCATTTAACTCACAAACGTATGGTTTTGCTTCCAGCAGACATGTATTAACCTCCTGGATTACTTTTATGACGGATATACGCACTTTTTGGAGCTTCAAAATGGGGCACAGTTCAATATTTTGCTTGGCTGAAAAAAGCTTTGGATGGCATGAAAGTAAGTAAATGATGGGGCAAATTTCATTTTTGTGCAGAAAATTTGGATACCGTCGTTGTTTCTTTTGTGTTCTGCAGTAGAAAACCAAACACGTTTTAAATGACAAGAGTATGAGTAAATAAATAACAGAATTTTTCTTTTTGGGTGAACTATCCCTTTAAAACAATTATCATTCACTGACTCTACCAGTAAGATATATAAAAGCAAAACACAAATGTTTGCAAAAGATTGCTTGTAAAAGTGAAACAGTTGTAGGCTAACATTTAAAAGTAGAATTACAACATCTGACCTGCTTGCAAACTGATACAAAAAGTAAAACTTTTGCTGAAAGCGTTGCTTTACAGACTTTAATACATTCAGAACCCTAATGGTTTCTTCTGAGAAAATAAATTGCGACAAATAGCCGCAAATGAGAAGATTAAACCTGTCATCGTAACGATATGAAGACGTTCGGACGCATCATCTCTGCTATTCACAGCTCCGACACATCAAAAAGGCCAACCCAAGCAAAATAAATCAGACACAACACTTTTCATCGTCTGAGAACTTCAAATATAAATGCATCTGGCGGCAAGACAATGCCTCAAAGACTCTATCTCACCAGCTCCAGACAAAAGACTAATGGGTCATAGCTAAACAAAGGGTCGCTTTTAGTGTACAAGTCCATCTGAGGCACTCTGTCTGTCAGCTGCGGATGAACTTCAAATGTAATTCCTTTATAAAGAAACAAAGGCTCAGTCTGTGAAGGCTACAGATCTGTGGACGCTACAAAGTCACAGACAGATGCTGTGACCACTACAGCCCTCGCTGACTGACTGAAGGGCTGTTCTTTGTGTCAAGCCGTCAGATGCAGCTCTATCCACACTAGGCTTCTACAGTCATACCCCAGAATACAAAACCTGGGGTATTATTGTGACCTGAGGACTAGGCGATTTTCAGGCCAGTCAGGAAACAAATACTCCTAACATGAAATATTTACAGCATAATGCAATTTATCCTCTGGTCATTCAGGCAATCTAACAACTATTCCCTTTTAAAAATGTGTAGATCTACACAGCCCTACTCTCAATGCCCTCATAAACCAGTCTGTGAGCCAAACACTATAGTTTTTGTCATTTGATACCCTACAGAAGCAAATGTGGCAACAATCTTGATCTCCATCATAAACTCAAAAATGTCACTACAGCTTATTCAACCCGGCATGAATGCCCAAGCCCTCATCCCCTCATATCACCTTTCAGCTTCACAGTGACTTTAATATTATTGAAAACTTAACAAGTGCTCATTTTTAACGAAGGTCCTCTGTTTTGGTTCACTGACACCCACATCGAAGCCATCCAATGGTCTAATAACATTCTACAGGCCCCAAAACAATGAGAACCATTCTTGCTTCATAGCAGAACTTCAGAGTTTTTGTATATTTGCGGAAAACTACATTCGGCAGAAACCGAAAAGGACAGATATGTAGCTACATCCTTATCTGTGGGTGAAAGGTTGCACTATCTCATCTTCTCTCTGCTCTTACTCTTCAGCACTGCAGAGCAATAATAGTGATGGACCAGTGGCCTGAGAACAGAGCAAGAGTTTCAACCCCTTTGACAAAACAGACACCTGTCCCAGTGCTGCCACTACTAACCAAATACTGATTTATAAATTGTATTTAACATTTAATGAAAATTGTCTTCCTCTGGCGCAAAAGTTATTGTCTGTGTTGGAGCATGCTAAAAGTAAAAATCCTACTGACCCGACTAGGCCAGCAGGAATATTTTTACTCTTAATGGGATTGGAGGAAAACCAGGTAAGAGATCCACCTCACTTGCATCCTCTCGCTGTGGTGACAGTGCAGAAGAAGTGACAGACTTACGCAAGCATGCAAACATCATATGTGCCTCGCTTCTGCTTTAATTGGTGATCAGGGAAATTGTCACTTGGCAACTTTCACTAGTGAACTCACCGCAAGGGTCGGATCCCCAGCAACCAAGTTTAAACTAAACTAGTGGATTATTTAGAAAGGCAGTGCTTCAATAAGTGAACTCCCAACATGCTGTGTTTTAGCTGTTTACACGGTAAAGCACTGTTGGTAAGGTAACATCTATAAAAAATCGTCAAATCTAAAAATTCACAGATGTGATCGTTAGCATCCAAATGCAGATGAATGTTTTAGGCATTGGGTCATCTATTATGCATCCTGCAAGAATCATTAAAACTAGTCCAACTGTTACAAACCCCTCAAGACAACTGTGTTGTGTTCCATGTAAATACACTCAGACTACCTGGTTTTCAACGCAAGAGTGCATTTTAAGAAAACGTCACCAGAAACTGAACAATTGTAATCCTATGAATCAGAGATTGACTACAAATTTCTTTTTAAGTACAATTAAATAGTCTTTACAAGTCATTTCAACTTTTTTCCATTTTTTTCAACAAGTTTTGGCCAGTGGTGAGTAGATATAACTTAAAAACGAGTAATCTTTCGACTAGACATTTTGAAAATATGTTGATTCTCTTTTGGTTGGAGAGGTAGGGGTAAGGGCCATATAGTCCTTCAAATGAAGATTTTTCGGGACCTCACTTCAAACAAAGGGGTAAGACATTTGCCAACATGGCTGCTCATGCGAGTATACTGTAAGCCTTTATTTGGGCATTGATAAGGATTTAAACAACAAATCATCATTTGTTTTATGTTAAATTTCAGTTTCTTCAGGTTCAGTTTCTTGTCTTGAATACTTGCACCATAGAACCACAACATACAACTGCAAAAGTAATTGTCTCCGGAATGTACTTGCGAACAGACCGGGGAAAGCGGAACGCGCTCGGATTAACCCGATAGCAAACAGAGGGGTATGTGTATGCTGCTATTGGCAAAAAAGTTCAGGGTCACTTTTTAGGCTGCAATCCACGAAACGGAAACAGCTGACGGCGGCATTTTGGTAGTTTGTTATAAACATCCCTGAATCTCCCTTGACATATACAGCTAGCAGTGACGTATAATGACGTATGACGGTGTAGTAGTGGTGTTCCATTTCTTAGGGGAATGTTTTTAGCCCTTCCCCTTGTCACTCTTTCAAGGGGCAAGTAGGCAAAGGGGTATGAAATAGAAATGGGATTGGGCCCAAGTTGACACCACTTAATCCTCATGTGTGTTGTGTATTTTGTGAATGAACAGGGCTGCAGATGGACAGGGCTGTAAAGGTGGCTGATGTAAAAAAATCTGTATAAGATATTGTCAATTTGAAATTTAATGAATTATAGACAAATAGTTTTGAAATGTATATTAATGCCACGGGTGTGATTAAGTGTTAAATTTGTTTTATTGTACTTGTATAAAGTAAAACATTAAAAAAAACTACTGTCACAGCACCTACTGTAAGGCTGACCAAAGATTATAAAGAGACATCAGTGATCAAGGTCCTAAATACAGCCAACGTTTACATTATTATATAACAGACTGAACAGAATAAAATCATGAAAATCAAGTCTACAAAAAGCACAAGAAATGTGAACATTGCTGTGGCTGTGAAGCCAGCAGTGTGCTCTTCACGTTTTGTCATCACATAAGAAGGACGATATCTAATTAACAGCATCTAAGAACACAATTGACCATGTGATCCACAGTCATATATGTTACAGAAGCATCACTGCTCTGTTTTACAAGCCGATATTTTAGACAGCTGCTTTGGTTTGTTTTTCTGATGAAGCCCTGTCAAGCTCCTCCCCACACAAAAACCTTGCAATTACATGAAATTCTATGAAAATAAATAGATGTTGGACTTAGAATCACATAGTGTCTGCCTGAGGCTACAGATTTGAAACTGTGAAAAAATGGCTGAACACAAACAGCATGAGGCAAATATTAAAATCTATTCTTAGCCTAACACCAGTAAAGACTCGTCAACACAAGATAAAGCCGATAAACAGCTCACTAGTGTTCACAGCACAATATTTGGGTTGTGTGAGAGCTCATAGTACATTTTCATTTATTCATTTGGCAGACGCTTTTATCCAAAGTGTGTAATATTTTGTTGTCGTGACAACAACTCTTGTTCTGGTGTGAACAGGATAAGTGATGCTTGACTAGAGCAAAGTACTGTGGTGACATGTGAAAGAAACAGAAATTGCACACGTGTCAAGGTTAAATTCATCATTCATAATTAGATGTTGTCTAAGCATCATGCTGTCAATCATTTAATTGAAATGAAGCCCAGATTCCTTTCAGAGCCATTGTATTCACAAGCCAGTATTTCTTTTGAACTAGTTAGAATATTAACTATTTGATAGGCTGCAAACCGCTTCAAAGTGTCATTGTTCATGACTCAATGACCAGAATTAATATTATTTGCAGACTGAAAAGACGGTAAAAACAGCAGGCTGTAATTGACACTCCCAATATTTAAATACATGATTAAAGTTTCATTTGTCCACAACAAACCCTTCAACCCAAACAGAATATTACATCATTACATCACTAACAACACTAATAATTATGAGACAGAGGCAGCTGTCCGTATTTATGTCTAGACAAGTGATAGACTGATATATTACCATGGCCGATATACTGGGATGATATTTGGAATTTTTTATTTATCATATCGATTGTCTATTTTTTTTTACAATCAGACATAATTTTTTTTGTTCGGCCGCTATATATAGGGCCCTATGATTTCCGCGATGTGGAAAACGTGGACGGAATCACGGAATCACGGAATAAAAACGGAATTTGCTGTACAACACGGAATGGCACAGAATTTGGCAAATGCATTATTTCTTAACCAGAAAGTACCGCTGAACAGCTAACAAAATCCAAATTGCGCTTTTACTAACATTATTCCAATTTTTTCATATTTTCTCGTGTCTATGAGTGAAAGAGTGGCGCGGTTGCGTGTACTGCACGTGTGATGCTCGTGGAGCTTCCGGCGTCCCTGTATCACAACGAGGATGAGAACATATGAGGACGTACTGCATCTGCCATGTTTTATTGTCATGTGATCCATATGCTCTTTGACCTATGACATATTAACAACAACCTGTACACTGGCATTGGTACAAACATAATTTATTCACGAGAAATTCATAATCTGTACTTACATTTGAAAACGGACACCCGCCTTAAAGTTTTGGGCTATTTTTATTTTATTAACTTTTGAAATTTGACCGTTGCTCAACTCCCGGCATCATGGGATAGAGTAGTGTCCATCCGATGCATACTCACAAATCTCGGCGGAAGCAGTAGGCCGTCCGGGTATTTTTTCGTTTTGTGCATGCTGAGGTTTCGGACATACTTCTCATGAGTCATCCTTTTTTTCGCCTACTATATAGTATGGTAGTAGGCAATTTTGGATGCAACTTTAAACTGCATTAAAGCTATTGTCGAAAACCCTTTGCAGCGACCCATCAAAATTTTCACCCCGTTTTTAATGCTAAGCTACAGGCTACTAACTAGCCACATAATACACAATAATCGTTCATTTAGTTTTACCGATGTTCTGTATGTCTCTTACTTCCTGTAATTGCATTCATGTAATATCGGCCTATCATCGGCCAATCAACCACAGTGCTTTTTTAATATCGGCACTGGCCATTAAAGTACAAAAACAAAAGATATATTGTATACATATATACAATATTAAGCTCTAATGGTATATACTGAAATGTATTAAAAAAGAGATCCCTTTCTGGAGTTTCCAAAAGAACCCTTGAAAATATACAATTAGGTTGGAAATGAGACCTGCTTAGCATCATTATGAAGACTGAGAGCGCAAGGTTAGGACATCCTGGCATGTGTTTCCATTACTGCACAGAGCTCAGTTGTCCATTAAGCCTGGGCCTGTTTCACATTTCTCCTTAACAGTCATTCCAGAAATGAGCAATTTCACGCAGGGCCTGTATCAGCCATAGGTTATTTGTCTTTCTTGGTAATAAAAATAACAAATTTAACTTTAATTAATAAATATTATTACACCAAATTCAGTCATATCATACATGTTTATTTTTCTACCCAATGCAGAATATAATGTTTCATGGCCACCCTCTCTTCGCATAAATCAGGCCCATTGTTGGTGCTATTATAAACACAGTAAATGTGCTCTTCTGTATCACAATATCAAGGGAAATTGTGTTCCTATAAACCAAAATGAGGCATTAAACGAATGGTTAAATGATATATTATAAAAACACAGGGTTTTTTCTGGCAGGTATTAAACTATACCACTCCCAATGTGTTTAACCACACTTGCATTATGAACAGAACAAAAAAACAAATCGATCATAAACACCCTGTGATTAAAGGCTCTGACAGTCAGGGTACAAAATCCGGCCAGCTCCGGGGTTCTGCATCTGCGCAGAAGTGCAAGCCGAACATTCGTATTATCGATTGGGAAGAGAAAGCAGAAATCATCTCAGCAGGAACGCAGTCGGCATCACAGCACAATGTCTATTTGATCATCCTGACAGTGTCTATAAAGAATGTTTAATCAGGGCTCCAGCGGAGAAGCTCAGCTCAAACACAGAGAGGATTAACCGTCCCACCACCTGCCTGTATAAGGACTGAAAATACAATTAAGCAAGGCGCCGGCTCCATGATTGCTGTGTCATGACACCCACAGACAGTTACGCATATGAACCCAGATGCACTGCAAATATCCTCGAGTAAAAATTCACTGAACATTTTGGTCTTGCGTTTCAGCTTGACCCAATTCAAACAGATGCTATATGGGCACTAAAAGACAGTATTTCATAAAATGATTTAATCTAGGACTTAACCTGGATATATTACATTTGAATGACAAGTTAGGATGTAAAACGAGTAAGAAATATTGGCAATTCCTTGGTACACAAACACCGCAATGACTTTTTATTACAATTTGAGCTTTACATTTGGTTAAACATCTACATTTATATAAAAATAAAACATTATAAAGGTGTCTGGATCACAAGTCAACAAATCATGTTGTACAGTCCCAGCAATATCAGATCATGAAAGCCAGCTGCATCCTTCACAACCTAGAACTCAAAATCGTGTCTTAAGATAGGGAACAGCAGCATGCAGATTGTGTCCAGCACTCATTTTTGGGCTTTGCATGGTTGCACCATCAATAGATTGGTGCGTTTTCATGCCCTAACATGCTCAACCATCTACCACCTCTCAAGGTCAGGCATCAACCTGCATCAACATGCACACTTGCGTACGTTATCTCGGGGAGCTAATGCGACAAAGATGAAAAGAATCCGCCGCCGAGCCACTTCAGGAATCCATGGCCTAATGATCCAGAACTTGGGCTGTCAAATGACAGTTCCTCTACTTAACTGACGATAAGAACCGCATATGGTTCCCGTTGCGACATGTCAGATAAAGAAACTGAGCCATGTTTTTGACAGCAGTGTGGTGAAGCCTTACAGCGACAGACAGCTCGATATAATCAATAGATATTCTGTTAAGCCGCTGATCAGTCCTGCTCACACTGGGACATGCATATGTGTTTAAAAGCGTTTTTAGAGGCCACATGGTAACACAAAAAAGTCCAGTTCCAGATGTTGTGTGTTGAAAATCGATCTAAAACCATATAAAATGGCTACATTGCTGGGAGCATAAACAGTTTAAAAAATGAAGCTCCACTCCTAACCCAACCCCTAAAGTAGCTGAAAATAAAATTGTATCTTATTTTCTATCAAATAAGATTGTATAAATTCATAAGAAATAGCCACCTTGTAAAATATTGCCATGAGATTATGTTGTTTTGCAATGCTTTACTTCCTTTACTGTAATATACACCCACTCATGGAAAGCTGCTTTGCTAAAACATTTTTAGACACTATGATAATGATAAGAAATAGTGCTTGGTTAACTGACTTTGGCACTTTGCTTTGTACTCTGGAGCGTGAATTAAAGCTACTATTACCAGATAGTCATGAAAGTACCAGACACTTACCCACAGCAGGTGCATCATACTCGTCCCCCAGCAGGATCTCTGGGGCAGAGTAAGCCAGCGAACCGCAGCTTGTGGTCAGCTTCTTCCCCGGCTGAAACTTATTACTGAAGCCAAAGTCGGTAAGCTTGACCAGGCCCTGCTTCTCAAAAAAGACCACATTCTCGGGCTTCAGGTCACGGTGGACCACGTGCAGCCGGTGACAGTACGAGATGGCGTGCACGATCTGCGCAAAATACTTCTTGGCCAGCTCCTCGTTGAGCCCCTCCTCGTGCTTCATGATGTAATCGAACATGTCGCCCCCGTCGCCGAGCTCCAGGATCAGGTAGAGTTTGGTCTGCGTGTCTATGACCTCATAAAGCCGAACGATGTTGGGGTGCTGGACCAGTTTCATACAGCGGACCTCCTGGAAGAGGTGACCGGTCGCGACCGTGTCCAGTTTGGTCTTGTCTATCACCTTAACCGCCACTTTTTCGCCGGTGAAGACGTGACGTGCTAGTTTGACCACGGCAAAATGGCCACGGCCGAGCGTCTTGTCCAGGTCGTACAGCCCGGCAATCTTACCGTCGTACCCGCGCTTGATTCCCGCCATGATTGCCGGTCCTCCGGTGGGTTGGAGGGGGGAGTGGCCCCTGGGGGAGGGGTGGGGCTTAAACCGGA
Organism: Oreonectes daqikongensis; assembly: GCA_026939265.1. NCBI lineage: Eukaryota > Metazoa > Chordata > Actinopteri > Cypriniformes > Nemacheilidae > Oreonectes > Oreonectes daqikongensis. The sequence goes on from JAOTQM010000311.1 coordinate 13,172,739, forward strand.
GGGAAAATCCAGCTCACTTCAGCACGCTGGCTGGTAACAGCAAACCCATGATGGCAGGCTCCTGTTATTTAGAGACATACAAAGACAAAACAATCAGAAATCGATAGAATCTATATTGTTCATACTCTAGAGCCATTTTAAGAATGTAAATACATACATTTTCAAACCAACAGTACATTTCACTAAAAATCGGAATACTGAAATGAAGCTACATAGCAATTTCAGTGCCACGGGCCCTTAACATGCACCAGCACAGATCTGTATTGATTTCCTTTTGTTAGTGAAAAAAAAAGCCACAGGTCCGGCTGGTAAGCTGGTGCTCCAGAGGAGAGGCTGCTTTCTAAAAGGGCTGATTGAATTTGAGTGGCATTAACCTCAGGCCAGTACTGAAGATGACTCCACAGAGAGCTGCCACAACTTTCATGTTTTCCTTACATCCTGTTTATTTTCCACAGCTCCAAGAGTCACGTCACCCATCGCAAGGGACGAACTGCAGGATGCATAAGGGTGCTGCGATATGACAAATGTCATTAAAAAAGAAATTTGTTTTATTATTAAGGAGAATTTTTAAGATAATGTGATTGGGGCTTGCTTGTGCAATATTTGTTGCTGTATTCTTGAGTGTTGTGTTCAAAAAGGTTCTTCGCAGAAATGCCATAACAGATGGAAACTGAACCAGTGAACCATTTATATTCTGAAGAACCTTTTCCATTATAAAGAATATTGTGCAATTCCAAATCTGCAGATGTGTAGGATTTTCTTATGGAACCACACAGTAAATTGGCACTGTTTAGCACCTTCATTTCTTGTGTTGAAGGTTGTTACACTGGTTCAAGTGGTTTGGGCACATTACCAGTTACCAGTGTGTTCATGGGTAGTTGTTAAGTTGTTTCTTCCTACTCCATTAAAATGATCTCATCAAATTTATATTATATACCCATGTATGGCCTGCTTTCCCCCCTATTGTAATGCATGTATATTATTTTGCTTTAGAAAGCTACAAAAGTATAGCTCATGAGGTACAGCTCATGTTCATAGTGATGCCCAAGATGTAAAAAGAGTTTAAAACTCAAAACCCAACTCCAGCACTACTAAACAATGAATAATAGAGAAGCTTGCTTTAGCAAACACCACTAATAACCCTGTACAGGCCGCAACTTTTCTGTAGTGCGTTCATATAAAAGAGCACGAGAATAAAAACAGGTTTATTTACAATGAACACTACATGCCACTATAGCTTTTGTTGAACAAAAAGAAATGTGCTTTTCAAAAAAAAAGTGCTTGTTGTGGTTTAAGAGGAGCATTTATGGATGTGGATCATTGGTCGGTCCATTGTACTAGTTACAATAAACAGTGAATTAAGCTCATATTCAAGGAGTGAGACTCTGAAGGTAATATGAGCGTAGGCACTAATAATCTGAAATTTTCCAAACATGGAGATGCTCAAACCCGGCCGATGTGCGAGAAGAACAAAGCCACACAGACGAAACGCAATACAGCCATCGAGCTGAAATAAATCATATCTCACTGTAACGCCTAACACTGGCTGACCACCAATTACCATGCAGCATAATGGATTCAAATGACCTCAGCGGCACAGCCATCGCTATCTTGAATATTCAATGTCGAAACACTGAAAACCGAATACATTTATGGCCTTTTTCGCAATTACAAACTAGAAAGTTCACATTGTGAATTCCAGCTACATGAGCATATCAGGCCACAAACTTCCAGTGAAATGCTGTTATAACCAGGAGTGCCCTGAAAGTGTTGTGTAATATTACAGTCTCTGTGATTACAGAGGTTAGATCAGGGTTAAGGTCTATGCCCTCCACTGGACTCATTCTTATAGTTTTACATCACTAGAAAAAAACATAGTAGAGACATAGTAATTTCTCACAAAAAAAGCATATACTAACCACACATTATAGACAACCATGACAAATCAAACCATCTGGCCAGCGGTCACAGGCACAGTTTTACCTTTCAAAGGTTGTGTAATATGATTACAGTACACATGACTGAAGGTAACTTACATGTTACACACCTTAAACATTCCAGCATGACTAAACAGGTATGAAGCGTATATTGATCAGACTACAGTACCATACTCGCTTACTTGTGATACAGAGCATTCAAATACTCATAATGGACAAAACCTCAGAAGTGAAGCTTTTTAGCATCTCAGGAAACCATCAAGTTGCCTGAAGCATCAGTAAACTAACACATAAAGCCTTTGAAAGCTCATAGCGCCATTATACAAATCAAAGCTGTAAGTTAAACATTGGCAAGTAGCCATCGTTCATGAATGTAATGACAATAAAAGCTCGCAGTATTAAATGTTGCATAGCAGATCATAGAACTAGTTACCACGACACACCAACATCCAGATACGCATATCAAAAACGAGCAAACAAGTAAGCTCACATCCATTTTCATATTGCATATATTAATCATGCATCGACTAAATCCATAACATACCAATTCCCCTAGCATCAAAGCTAACAAGACCGCATGTGCAAATGAGAGCGTTAGGCTAATGTTTTTGCTTTCACCTGACAGGAAAGCTAATGGTGATGGTGGGCACATCATGTGGAAGCATGTAGGGAACTGATATACCCATGAATGGCAGGCCTGATCTGGCCCATAAGCTGCTTATAAACCCCATACATCCATTGAGAGGAAGAGAGTATAAATAAAAGCGAACTGGCTACACACTACTAACACATCACATTCACACAGAAACAAATGCGATCCGGCATCCAAATCCACCACGGAACATGCACATAGCTGTCAGATCACATCCAAGATAACAACAGCCGTATAACGCACGTTTATTGTGTCTCAATACAGATGCTAGCCAGCTAACTGAGTTAGCATTTAACCGCACTATCAGAAAAGCTTTGACTTACCGCTCGCTCCGACGAACATTAAAACCACTTTAAAAGTCCTAAATATCCCGGTAGTAGCAGATTTGAAGACGACAAAGGATAAGGCCTGGTTGAGTGTGAGTCCTGCCCTGTGTGTGATGTTAGTAATGATCAGTATGTGTGTGTATGTGTGTACAGACTGGTGGAAGTGCGACTCTCAGCGCTTCTCGCTCTCCGCCCTGAAACCAGTGAGCTGCACTGAAACACTGGATCAGTCATTCACACTCACACAGAAAGCAGTTACATATTACACCAGCAGGGGCGCAATACGGCGCATCCTCTACACACTTTAATGGTACTTTACTTTGTTGGAGATGGGCGTTTAAATAACACGTGACCCATATTTGACCAATAACTGGCCACTTTAACAAGCCGGAAATAGCGTTTTTTTAAACATGTTTGTCTTTTCTAGGTTTACGTTTATTTCTAATATTTAAACAGCCGCATTCTTGTGCGTCAATGGAGCGCTATTATAGTGTGGAAGGCTTTGCATTCTGTAATAGCTTTCATTGTCAATGAATTCATGTGGGCCCGCCATTGCACATCACACATTGATTCGCATTTTACACATGGAAGCATGCAGTTAAATGCATTCACATGAATACGGGAAATTATTCCACGAAACTTTTCTTCTTAGCAGTTCCCTGTTTATCAAAATCATAGCATTATTTTCACATACCGGTTTTCATTTATGAATGTGTGTTTTGTCTGGTGAAGACAACTATGGCATCGTTGTTTAAAAATGAGCCTCAGTTGCAATAGCTTTTGTTAAATATGCAGTGGGCTACTAAAAAAAGAACTTGCAGGACAATGTCTCAAGAACACTTAAAGGCACAAGCAATGACATTATTATAGTTTGCTAAAAATAAATATTGCATCGTCATCAAAGAAATTTTTTAAATCACCCCACTTCAACTTTCATAAGATTTAAAAACACTAAATGGATCGACTGTCATCTAGTGGGCACAAGTTGTAGGCCTACTGCTAAAACTTTTTTAAAGAGAGCAAATGATGCTGTCAGATAAATACAGCATTTGAAAGCATATACGTACATGTGTGTCGATAAGTATGCGAGTGATTCAAAGACACTGATGTCAACATCTAAACGTCGTCGGTTTTTAATAAACGCATTCATATTTTTCTGCGCCAAATGATCTCTAGAGGGCGTTGTGTTACCGCTTACAGTGATCGAGGAACGTGACATTCTTTAACACAACTTTAACTGTAAAAGTCAAAAATAATTTTCTAAAATTACGTAAAAATGCTGGTATGAATGTTTTTGTTTACTTTGTTAGTATAGTGGGTCATTAGCAGGAGTTGGAAGTCATGAAAAGATGCACTTATATGCATGTAAGATGTTCTTCGTCTCAAAATATCACTCTAGACATAAAAGCTTGGCTCAAAGAAAATGTTAGATTAATTGAATTGTTTCTATTCTTGTAAAATTTTAGTGATATGCTTTTGGTCAGTTTAAATAACATTTTTATTTACTACAAATATCGTGGTTACATATGTGCTTTTACAGGGTCCCTGTTTACTTCAAATTTTATTCATCTGTGGTTTTTGTAGTAAAACTGTAGAAAAAAAATCAAAAACATTTTTGTAATTTCAATCTTTTATTGTTATTGGTCTTTAATATAATGGCGTGTATAATAAACGTATTGCATTTTATTTGACCCATTCACAATCACATGTGCAACGCGATTTATTTGGAGGATCTCAATTGAGCCGCGTTGTTCTCGCGATAAGACCGAACTGCATTCGTCAGATTGGTTAGCGATATTAAGATCACGCGAGGTTTCGTCGCCTAAGCTCCGTCATCACTGTGGGTGGAGATTTCTCCCGCTGCTGGGTTAACGCTCGCAGAAGACGTCCGACGGAGTCAAATATGCGATACATAACGATAAAATCGAAGCGACACGATGTCTGTTAATCGCTGTGGTGAATGAACGATTCGTGTATTAAGCGCAATAATTCCCAAAACGCCGCGTTCGCGTTCTGTAAAGTTGTAAATGATCATTGGCACTGGTTTTCTGGAGCTGCTGTTGAAACATTGTATCTGCAGTGAATTTACATCACCTCGTCCCGTCTTACCTTCTCCACAGGTATGATACACATTTGCTTTTTGCGTGTTGTCTGCGATGCCTTTATTTCTGTCTGTTTTGAAAAACTTGCTGCAAAAAGTTTTTTCTCCGCCAGTTGCCATGAAAAGATACCTCTTCACTTTTACTGTACAGATTCGCACGTTCTCTATAGCCTAGAGATATCACGTAGCTGATCACATCTTGGTTTGGGCTTTTTGCTAAAAAAGAAGAAGCGAATTGCATTAAAGATCAATATAATTGAATTGCTACCTGTTGTGATAACGAGGTCGCACAGGAGAATATGTATTTAATGTATGAATGGTCTTCTCATGAGTCAGGTCTGTTTGAATCATCTGGGTAAAATAATTTGTATCATGATCATTGCCTGACCATTGTAAACAGGAACGAATAAAAGAGTGTAATATTTCAATATCAAAAGTATAACATGATTAAGATCAAATCTGGAGAGACAACCCTTGATGTGATGCTGCCTGCCATTATGAAGCATAAGCCTTTAGAATAGATATCAAGCTGCAAGCAAAATCAGTGGAATGTAGGCCTACTCAAATAAGTTTTAAGCATTGTTTATTCATGTAGACTCAAGTGCAGTCAGCATAAGCAGAATAAATGTTTACACTGGTTACAAAGTAACCAGTTACTTGGATAACGTTTCCCTTTGTTAATGACAGAAATGACTGTCATGATGTCACTCTAAAAAGGCTACATGGATCTGTGTAATTCATTAGCCACAAAAAACTTCTTAACCCAACAGGTCATTGTTCAATTTTTATTAGCTTTTCTTGTACTTGTACATTTAGGTCTAATGCATTACTGTATATGTTCTGTGAAATTATGCAAAATGCTAAAATAAGGATCAATTTTATTCAATGCGTGAATTGCAGACATTTTCAGTTAAGGTCCTTTGGACCTATATGTTCAAAATCCTGTCGGTCACCAGGGCCGGAATTTACAGCACTGATTTATGCATGACAAGAAGCAAGGAATTGAAAATTCTGAATTAATTGTGTTTTCTTATCTACAAAGAGCATTATCAAAAGTAATTCTGAGGATTCTTTCCAAAATATGCATGGAAATACAAACCCAAAACCACTTTTGTTTCATTTAAAAAAAATCTTAATCCTTCACTAATGACAGCTGTAATACTCTTTCCTTGTCTACAGTCCAGCCACTTGAATTATTTAGTGCATTTTTTTACAATTTCATATGTAGTGTTTTGTGAAGTTCTGTCTGGTAGGCCAATATCCCAGAGTGGTCTTCTCACTGTTGCCGATGGAACCAGATTTTGACATGTTATGTTAATCTACGCTGCCAGTTTAGGACCTGTGAGGTCTTTATTTCTCAAACTAGATACTCTGATGTACTTGCTCTTATGTTGTTGTTGTTCTGTTTTTCTCTCCTGGTTAGAGCCAGTTTGCTGTCCTCTTAAAAAACAGTAGTGCACCTCTCAAAAGAACAATAGGGTTTCTAAAGAAAGCGGTTCCTTATTTTTAAATACAATTTAGAATAGGGCTTTTCCATATTGGGTAAAAATTTAATTATAATTCATCAGTAATAATCACTTGCAACATTAATAATATTTTGGATTGTATTGTAAGTGTTAAAATAGTGAGCAAAAGTAATGATTTCTATCATTAACTATTATTTTTAATTATTACCTTTCTTAGTCTTTTAATGGTAGTGTATGTTATTGTTGGCGCATTTTGTTTATCATTTCATTTTCTTGCTCCAGTGTTCTGTCATTTTGCTGTCCTCAACCCAAAGCTCTGCAGTGCTACGTAGAGTCTTTCTCCCCAGAGGCAGGCTGACATTGTTTCCTCTAACCCCCACTGAAAGGCTTCTTCAGACCTATTCTTCATCTGTCCCTGAGGAACAAAGGCATGCTGAAGACATTTGCATGCATCAATGCTTACTGTAGTCAATCAGCATGCAGCTTATTAGAGTTAATAGTTATAAGCAGATAATGAAACATTCCTTCAAAGCCTGTTTGCACCAAGAACAATAACTATAAAGATTATTAACAATGTTCTACATTAGCATCAATGCCAATGGACAGTCACGCTATGTTTTTTCTAAGGTTGCATGGTGCAGTTTTACATTCCTGTATAAAGTGATTACAACTTTTATCATTATCTTAATAGCGATTGTTGTTGGCATTAAGATTACAAGATAGATCGAAGACAGAAGATATAAGAGAAGACATATTGTCGTCAAACGTAACTGATTTTACTCCTTGTTTTAATATTTTGCATACATTCACAGAATCCTTTTTAAGTACAGGTAGTCCTAATAAAAATGTAAAATCGTTCTGTATTATAAGTGGATTGGAGTAAAATGTTAATTTTTGTTAATGAAAGAAAGTGCACGTCAGATCTGTCACCATCAGAAATGTTTTTTTAGATAAGTTAGTTCATTCAACCAACATGCCGCTAGTATAAATGATACAGCAGTAATTGATCATGGAGACTTTTTTATAAAACAATATTTTTAAAATTTTCACAACAACTGAGGTCCAGTGTCAACACAACTGACAATAATTGAGACTTTGGTCGCTGGGTCTGATTCATCAGGGGCGCTTTACCTTTTTTAATTCTCTGCCCATTCTGTCTTAATAGTTAAGACAGAATGGGCTCAAAGGGGTTTCGAACCCAAGGCTCGGCTCGAGCTCCGGGCTCAACCCCCCTTATAACAGAACTGCACAGAGGAAGAACAAGAGCAATGAAGGTGGAGATGGGGAGGAGGAGGGATGCTAGAAGAATTGTCGCTGGCGCAGCGACTGACCCTTATGGTGATTGATAGGATTGAATATTTAGGCAAACATATGTTTAGAAGCATTATCAAAATTCACATTTAGAGCATATAAGCATTCAAAACTCACAGTCTCTCACTTCCACCAAAAAGATTTTTATAACATCATTCTGCACTTCAGATATTTCTGACCAATCAAAAATGCTAGAATCCAGCCCCCGCTATTGGCTATTTAAAAAAAGCAGGAGCTGCTCAACATGTCACGCCCTAACTTCCTGTTTCAGAGGAAATTATGTAGAACGAAGGTGCAGATTTTAAGGCTCTTCATTGGTTTTTTAAGGTGAGTGTGTACATGTTTAAACTAGGGCTGTCAAACGATTAATCGCATCCAGAATAAAAGTTTGTGTTTACATAATATATGTTTGTGTACTGTGCATATCAATTTTGTATTTATAAAAACATACACATGCATGCATATATTTAAGAAAAATATAAAATCAAAAAATTATAAACATTTAAATATAATTTCAATTGTTGGTAAATATAAATAAATACATCTAAATGTTTTTTAAATATATATAGGCCTACATATATGTGTTTGTGTTTATAAATACAAACTTCCTATGCACAGTACACAGACATATATTATGTAAACACAAACTTTTATTCTTAATCGCAATTTAAACATGTAGAAAAAAAGCTTTGTGATTTAAGAACTTATACAGTCTGCATTTAGATTTCAGAATGAGCACATATGTCATATGTTGAGGTGTCTCGTCTGTGATAATGTACGCTACTGAAATGAACATTAATGTAACTCACTTAATATCTAATAAGATAAGATACAATTCTCGACTTTAAATAATAACCATTTTCATACTTAAGACATTTACGTTGTAAGAAATAGAGTGTACTGGAATACCATAGATATAAAGGTGGCGACTAGTAAGGTACTGATCATTAATATATGACAACTCCCTATTAATTTAATAGAATGTTTGGGCATACCAACATGATGACGCGGTGGCTTCAGTGTAATGACGTCATGAGCAATTCAGTCATTTATATAGATCAGTGGCTGCAACACATATTAGACTAACAAATAGAAACTAGCACAGATGGAACACCAAAGTATTCAAGTACTCTGTTGTTTTATTTATTTTAATAAAGAATTTACGAACTTGAGATCAAATTCCCCATTCCTAGTCATAAAAAACAAAAATATTTAGCCGGAGACATTATGAGATGTGGAATAGATGGACAATCAGACAGAAGGAGCAGAGAGGCATAATGATTGTGTCTCCTCAGCCTCGGAGTCTCCTGTCGTGGGCAGGGAATCTCCTTGGTTGTCCTGAAGGGACTCGTCGGAGAAGAAAGCCACTGAAAGACTGAGAGCGTTGTCTTTCCAGGAGCCTTATTAAAATGCATTAGAAGCACTAGGCTGCCTTCCCCCATCATCGTGGTGCTTATCATCCACATAGCAAACAGCCCAGCTGTACACAAGGGAGCTGCGCAGGCCCATCAGCCAGGCCTGTATTCCCACTCACTCACTCACAGGCACACATCTCATGGACTCTCGGCCCCTCCGAAAACCCTCTCTTGCATGATGTCACACCCTGCTTTCACTCGTCATATGTACTGAAAGGACAGCGTTTCAAGGACATGAGCTGTGCTCTTGCTCGCCGTGCTCTTCCACAGCTGAGAGATTTAGATCTGGACAGCCTGCCTCTCTGTCTCTTTAATGTGTTTGCGTATCGCTTTGCCAAACAAATCAGTTTTAAACCCTATTACCCCGTGATAAGAGCCCAGAAAAGTTAATATGCATGAACGCGCTGGATTTAGCGTGGGGTTTTTGTGGCAAAGAATAAACCTTTCATAATCTGCTCCATATCACAATGCATTACATGCAGGCAGTTGAACATCTTCCCACTGGGTTGCGCAGTCAGTTTCGCTCATAGCCACTAACAAACACATGCAAGATCTAAATGGTAACAAAGCATCGAGGCATGTGAAGCACATGTGCTCACACATAATCACAAGAACAGATTCACAACTGATAGCAGAAGGACTTGTGCAGCGGTCTAACAGGAACAAATAAGCCGTATCAGCTGCTGGCTGAGTCAAAGGTATTAACAAGATGCCAATTCTATAAGTAAATGAATGAGAAGAAAGCAATGCTTAAATGTAGTTCTAGCGACGGAAGTCCCGCCTTTCAATAAAAAGAGCCAATCATAAGCTAATCAATAAGGAGGAAAGACTCCACATTGGACCCCATTAATTTAATCGACACAAAACCAAAGAGACATTTCTCAAAATATAAATGTTTGTGAGTCAAATACAGGTTTGGAATGACATAAGGGTGAACTATCACTTCAAATCACCATATATAAGAATATTTAGAAACAAAACAAAAATTCAAGTTGCAGATGCTTATAGACGGTTTCAAGTTAAGTGCCAGTCTATGTTTGGTTCTAATATAACAAAATATTGTTAAAATATTATAATATTAGATCATTTCTATTCATATTTTATTGTATATTAATTGTATTAAATTCAATGAAAACTACTCAACAGTTATTGATTCTTTGCTGATGTCTACCAGAAGTTGCGTTTATGTTGTTGCAGCTGAAACCATCTATAGATTTTAGTGAGAAGAATGGAAAATTCTCCTCTGAAAAGAAGAAAATGTGTTTGCACAGATGTGCGAAATGTTTTGTTGTTGTTTTTTAATCAAGGCAAGTCATGAGTGTGCAGAGTCATTGGAGAAGTTATTCATAATAATCGCTGGCAAGATGGTGTAGGCGAATCATCTCTGAAGCACTGTGGGTGTTAAATCCCAGGAGAGACAGACTGAATGTTGAAATGGATGTTAATATTTCCTCAGACAAATATAGAGTCGATTAGAAATGGACTTAATTGGAGCTCATGACAGTTCTTACTTTTATAAATAGCTTTCGCACTCCATGTGCAGATTTTTATTTTGAACATTTTCCTGAAAAAACCCACAATATAATATAATTCTGATCTAATTATCATCTGGAAGCCTAAATTTGCAATGTCATTGAATATCTGCAACTTGTACAGTGTTTTTAATTGATAGTAAATTAGAAAGAATTACAGATTATGAATTAGAAATGAAAGGTAATCATGGCTAAATCTAATTTGAATGTGTGGAAAGAAAATACAAAATTGTGTTAGTGTCTGTGGCAATGCACCCCAGGGGTGTATCTGCAAAGCTGTTTGTAACTGGTAATTCTGCAGTTTATTAGTTAGTTTTAAAACCTAAAATTTTCCAAGCAGACATCAAAGATATTTGGTCTTTAACAGTAATGTTAGCTGAGATGGTGCCACTATGGTTACGTTTTCCTAGTTATTTTAACACAGCTGACATTTTGCAGGCATTCATTAGTTGGCAGAGATGTTTATGTATCCCCCGGGTTGCCTGTTCAGTTTTTATGTATCCCCGGGTTGCCTGTTCAATGAGGGGAATTAAGCACACAACTGGCAACGCTGCTGTTGCTGATGATGTTCTTATCTTGCTGGATTTAATGTTAATGCTGCTTAAATATCAAAACACGAAATGCAATGGATTAAAAAGGAAGATTGTCCTTTTCTTTCTAAAGATTTGCATTTTTCATCCACAGGATGTGACAGCAAGAAGCTCTGCCAGCTTCCTCATAATGCTTGTAACATAGCTAGAATGCTTCTCCCTTGATTTGTTGCAGTCATTATGAGCGCATCTTAGTAGGAAAGGTTGTCACTTTTAACAGCTCCTTTATGTGTTTCCTCATTTTCTTACCTCCTCTTGAAAAGACGTGTTTTTTGTCATGAACCAGCAGGCGCTGTTTAAACATTACTCTATATATGCTGTTAACTATATGGTGGACTGATGGCAGCTGAAGACACATGCAGTGAATTATGCAATCCAGCTGGGCTTCTTTGGCCACTCTGTGGCCTCCATGGATGTTGTGGCTGCCCTACAATGGCATCTCTCAGGGGTGATGTTTATTTTTTTTTTCAAATGTAAAACATCTGATTTGAGTTATGCTATAAATGTATTTTGGATTTGTAAGGGATGGTAGAGTGTACTTCGAAGGTCATTATCGTGAATAACAGGAACCACAGGAGCGTGATAAGCAGCATTGTTGTATCACCTTGAAAGGGTTTGTTTGCTTCCTATAGCATCGTGCTTATTTCATGTCTGCTTGCAAGATGAATAAATAAAAGGATATTTCGATTTGAAAATGGAAATATTGGTTTGAGTTCAAAACTATGGAAAGATACAAGTGTGATCAAATCTGTGGCAGTCATACAGCAGGCAAATATTGCTGCAAAATGCCAAGATCAGCTAAGATTAGAATCAAGTTTATCCACAATTTCTACACAATCTAAAGCTTTTTTAAAAGTCATAATTAAATAATCATTGGATTGAAATGGAAATCAATGTTGAACGATTAATTGAAAAAAATTGTCCCAGCCCTAATAAAATGAAGTCAAATAGTAATATAAAATTATAAATACTCGAAATTTGAATTTATTCTTAAAATAAGTTTAAATAAGCTATTTACTAGTAAATGAACAAAAAATGTATCAACTGATCAAAACATAGTTGTTGGATTGAAGCCGGAAACATGTTAGAGATTAATCAATTCACAAAAATATTTGTTGCAGCCTTAATAAAAATAGAAAATTTCTCATTTTTTTTGCATTAATCATTTTGAGGCCCCCTTGAAAGTTGATGTCTTCCTTGTTGGCGCTGTCCACCTGTTGAGAACCACTCTATGCTCTAAACCCATTGCATATTACACCCTAACTGGCAAAGTAACCTGTTGAGACGATGTAATCTGACTGTCATTGTAATCATTGCAGGTGGAGCATGAGTGTGGTGTGGGGGTCCTGCTGCAATGCGTGCTATTGGCTGTAGGATGAACCTTCCAGCAGTGCTGAATGGCCTGCTGGTGTCAGTGGTGGCAGCCTTGCTTTGGAAGTACGTTCGCCTGATTGAACACACATCACAGCTGGAGGAGGAGCTGCAGCTTACGCGCCAGTCGCAGGAGTTCTCGCAGGTGCGTATCGACTACCACGCCGCCCTGTTAGCGCTCCAGGAGCATGGCACCAGAATGGTCTGCTCAGGCAAGATGCACACAGACCGCATCTGCCGCTTCGACTACCTCTGCTACTGCTCAGAGGCCGAGGAGTTTGTATTCTTCCACAGCAATGCCTCCGTGATGCTGCCCAACCTCGGCCCCCGACGATTCCAGCCCGCCCTGCTGGACCTTTCCTCCATAGATGACCACAATACTCAGTACTTCAACTTTCTCGAGCTCCCGGCTGCAGCTTTGAAGTTCATGCCGAAGCCCGTGTTTGTGCCAGACGTCACTCTTATACTGAACCGCTTCAACCCCGACAACCTCATGCACATCTTCCACGATGATCTTCTGCCCATCTACTACACCATGCAGCAGTATTCAGACTTGGACGATGAGGCCAGGCTCGTCTTCATGGAGGGCTGGAGTGAGGGGGCTCACTTCGATCTCTACCGCTTGCTCAGCAGTAAGCAACCACTGCTGAAGGAGCAATTGAAGACCTTTGGGAAACTTATGTGCTTTACTAAATCCTATGTGGGACTTTCAAAGATGACAACTTGGTATCAGTATGGCTTCGTACAACCGCAAGGACCCAAAGCCAACATTCTGGTATCGGGTAATGAGATTCGTCAGTTTACTTCATTTTTGATGGAGAGGCTCAATATTACGAGAGCGGAGAGGAGGGAGGACGATGAATACATTGTTGTTTTTAAACGTACCACTAACAGGCTAATCCTTAATGAGGCGGAGCTTATTTTGGCATTAGCCCAAGAGTTTCAGATGAGGACTGTCACTGTGTCACTAGAGGAGCAGTCGTTCGATAGCATCATCCAAATTATCAGTGGGGCGTCCATGTTGGTCAGCATGCACGGAGCTCAGATGATCACCTCCATGTTTTTGCCCCGCGGTGCTGCTGTGGTCGAACTCTTCCCCTATGCTGTCAACCCAGAGCAGTACACCCCCTACAAAACCTTGGCCTCCTTACCCGGCATTGACCTTCAGTATGTTGCATGGAGAAATACCATAAAGGAGAACACGGTTACATACCCCGATCGCCATTGGGACCAGGGCGGCATCATCCACTTGGACAAAGAGGAGCAAGAACGCATCCTTTCCAGCAAAGAAGTGCCGAGACATCTTTGCTGTCGTAATCCAGAGTGGCTTTTCCGCATTTACCAGGACACTACTGTGGACATCGCCTCTTTTCTAGATATACTTCGAGAGACTTTAAAAACCAAGCCTAATCTCAAAAAGTCCAAGGTGGCCAGCACAGTACATCCTGGTCGAGTCAGAGAGCCCAAGTGCCAGACGTCGGTACAGGCCACCAATGAAGCGAAGCTGTCAGTTTCATGGCAGATCCCTTGGAACCTGAAGTACCTTAAAGTTAAAGAGGTAAAATACGAGGTTTGGATCCAGGAGCAGGGAGAGAACACGTATATGCCTTATATTTTGCCCCATCAGAACTACACTTTCACAGAGAACATCAAACCCTTTACCACATATCTAGTATGGGTGCGCTGCATCTTTAACAAGAACCTCTTGGGCCCATTCGCAGATGTTCTTATATGTAAAACTTGATTCAAGTTTAATTCAACACCGGTGGATAATAATATGCCGAATCATTCTCTGCTTTTTTCGAAAATTACAAGCGTGGTTTTTAACATCGGGTGGTCACTGTTGTGGTCTTTCGATTGCTTCTTATGGTCCTTATGGAGTGCCATAATGTGGTGAAAATTTACTGGACTGCCAATGTGTTTAGAAGAAATTCTCAATTACTTTATTTATTAGAAATGTCGTTTAAGTTTGTATTTATAAGTCTAAGACACTGGTCTTATATCTGCTTTTGTTGACTGCAAGACTGCAAACTTTTTTGTGATTTTACTGACAATGATCTGAATTGTACTGTATGTGATTTTGTTAGTGTGACTTCTCCCTACAGGTTTTGCATTATATGTTGATTTTAGCCTTTTTGATTAGAAAGTGGAGTGTGAAGAACTTGGATGTTAACACAAGAAAAGATGTGAATTTGAAGATATACTGACTTTCTACTATTTCATTTAATTAACTGTAGTTTTTCTGCAGTTTGTTCTCTGTTTTTTCAGCCTCAAAACCACTTATTATTGTTTACCTGATCAGTATTACTTGCCTGTGAGATATCAAACTCATGTTTGTAAGCTGGTTTAGAGAATCGCATTACAGATAGATGTTTAATTCAGCAGTCCCTTTAATGTTTAAAGTGACAGTTTGACATATTGTGTTCAGAAATTTGGCAGTTTCATTTACAACTTTATCGTCGGCAATGCATATCAGCAGCTAGCTCTATACTGAGTAATAATGGTGCAGTGATAGTATGGTTGGTAGTACTAGCATAATGATAATAAATGATTTTGTCTAACAAAACCAAGAAATTATGTTCAAACCTTGGATGAAACAATACTGGAACATATACTGTGGTTACTGAGCTGTTTTTGGGTAAATGATGTAAATTTGAGTAACAGTATATGGCCACCTGTGACTGTATAAGCCTTAAATAATGCAATATAAAACATGTACTTACTGAGTAGTTATTTTATATGATGTGGAAAAACCACTGCTGAGATTTGTTTTCCTGTCATTTAAGAAAGTAATAAACACAACAGCTATATCACAGACTGCTGTGCAGGAAGATGGCACATTTGTTTTTATTTTCATTATATAAATGCTGTTGTGCATGTCCTTCGTGTGTCTCATCTCGGTTCAACGTGGACAAGCTGTGTTATGATGACTTGTGGATTATTGAGAAGGTGGAAAATGTACTTTATGAAAGCTATACATTGTAGCCCAGGTTTGTTTAGTTTGTGCAGTTTTACATCTGAGAAACAAGATTAAAACCCCATCAAATTAAACAAAAAACCACATGCTTTTTCCCTCCATATAAGACAGACACCTCTGTATTTTTGGTAACGCTTTACAATAAGGTTCTATTTGATGAGCAATATAGTTTTCTAGCATTTATTTATCTTTCTTAATGTTAGCTTACGCCAATTCAGATGTTCAAGTTAGTTCTTTTTTCATTAACTAATGATAACACTTACAATTTTACCTTCAAATGTATTAGTAAATGCTAAAATAAACTACGACACTTCTACAGCATTGATTCATACTTTATAGTGTTAACAAACGCATTAACAAATGCAACTGTATTGTAAAGTGTTACTGCATTTTTAAATCACTAAGGTCAGAGTTTTCATTCTGTCCTTCAGTTTGAGGACTTTCTGCTTCACATGGAAATCAATTCGACTGATGCTTTAACAGATTAAACCAAGAACGTTTCTAATTGAAATTCGGAAACCTCAGCCATGCAGTTTATTAGCATAACTCTGTGTTTTCATGGTAATTTTATTCATGTAAAGTATGAGGATAATAAATTCATTCTGTTTGTAATACAAAACTGCAGGAATGTCCTGTGCATATAATAAGAGAGAAGAGCAATCTAGCATCGTAGTCTCTATTTTTAACAGCACCCCGAGTTAAGAAAAGGTTTGTCAGGGTTGGACGCTTCTCTGGTTTCTCATTCTCTCATTTCAATCATTAGACGGATGTCTAAAATGGAAAGCTGTGTAGTGCTGGGGTTCCAGTAAACCTTCTTGTTCCTTATGCCAGTATGACGTTTACCTTTATGTGCCACTGTTACTTTTATTAAATGTATGATTTCTCAGATGTCTTGATGCTTACATCATTTCTTTTTGAAGTTATTATTTATTTTCTCAATTTGATTTAAATTTTTGTAAACAACTTCTGTATTATTAGACAAATCGATAAGAGGGGAATTGGTAAATAACAAATTCGATGAATAAAACATTTTTTTACATTATCTTCTATTTAGAACATGGTCCTGTGTCCTATAATGTTTTAAACGTATTTTACATTTTTGCTCTGACAAATGACATTACCCTAATTTAAAGATATACAGAAATATAAAATATGACCCCATATTTCCTCTGCTTTTTACCCTTTGATCCTTTAAGAGATGGCGATCTAGAGAGCTGGATGCTGCAGAATGGGACTTTAAAGAATAGGGAGTCTGATAATATGCTCCATGTATAGGGCAATGTCAGTTCAAGGTTTCACGTAAAGCCAAGGGTGTATATATATATATATATATATATGTAGGCATATGTATATAGGTGGCAAGGTTACTGTCTCATCATTGAATAAGAGACTCTCTTGACATGCTGCTGTCACCCAGATCTTCTTATTGATTTAATTTCTCACATTAGATTGCTTCTTATAACCCACAAAGTTGCCAAAAGGGTTTAAAACCATAAATAAAGTGTACCAGGCGCAACAAGAAATTAGCTCGAGTTACAGTGTGCCATAAAGGGCAAAATAAATGAGGCATTAAATACAACAATCACATCATGCACCCCTTAGATTTCTCAAGAGGACACCTGAAAAACAGGTTATTTGCTTCCTAATTTTGTGAGGTTGCACAGATAAAACAGGCGTGTTTATTGGGGTAAAACTGAAATCACGAAGCGTGTCGGCGAAACGCAAGTTTACCTGACCTCCTTAGGGAAAACAGTGCTTAAGAGCTGGAATTATTCATCAGTGGAGATTTCATTGACATCGCTCTTCTTTCTTTCGAAAGGAAATGTGACTCTTTAATTGGATCTTTGTTTTCAGAAATATACCATTTGAAGATAGAGTGAGAAAAGGTGAACCTCACGGCTTTGAAGTCAGATTTAGTTTTGATGACTTCAGCGCTTGCAATCCTCTGTTCACACTTTGAACTTAGAGCAGTTTTTGTTGCTTTTTGCACATTTGTTTTAAGAAACTCTATTTATTGTAAACAGAAGCAAAACAGAATAATGGAATTTAGTGTACTCTACAGAAAACACTACAGTGCAAACGGAATATATGCCCAAATTAGGTTATTTTGACTCACTCAATGTATTTTTGTTTTGTATGTTTTTTATATATGAATTATTACGTTATTGTAGGTGAATAGTGTAATTTCTGGTCCACTAACCTGATCTCATGGGGTTGAATGAATTTTACAAGGTGGCAATTTAGTACACTCCAAAAATGTGTTGTTTTCATGTGGTTGGGTCAAATATGGGTTGAAACAACACAGCGCAGGTGAATTTATTACCCAGCATTTGTTCTGTCCGTTTTTTACCCAGAGGTGGGTTGAAAACAGATTTTTAAAATGTATAAATCATAGTGTGTGAATCCTATAAAAAACTATAAATTCTTAGAAAAAGCAATAACGAAGTCCCTCCCCTCATATATTAGTTACTAATTGTTATGAAAATAAAACAGAATTGCAAAAAAAGTTGCATTGGTCAAAAGGATAGTTCTCTCCAAAACTAAACTTTTCTCATTTATTTGAGAAATAATTATTTAAAACCTATGACTCTTTTTGGGATATTTTGGGAAATGCCTTAGTGTTTTTCTGTTATGCAGAAGAAATAAAGTCATACAGGTTTGAAATGATATGAGGGTGAGTAAATAATGACAGAATTTTCTTTTTTTGGGTGAACTTTTCAATTTTAGGTATAGGCAGTACTTCACCTTTAAAACACAGTACAGTATGGGATTTCTAAAATATTTGTTCAGTTTTACTTTACACAGAAGTTATGGTCAATAAATACCAAGGCAAATACAGGTCTCGAAGAAAACGAAGGAACCAGCCCAAAATAATTTTCAATTTTTCTAAATTTACTATTTATAGGTGTGTGTTTTGGTAAAATTATCATTACTTACACCATTTATGCCAAACTCCAAATAAAAATATAGTTATTTGTAGAAAATGAAAACTGGACAAACTGGTCAAATTAACAAAACAATATGCGATGTTTTACTGCAAAAAAAGTTCATATTCATGTTTAAACAACATAATACTAATGTTTATTTAGGGACATTCAAGAAAAATCTATATTTGACAAATAGATTTCATATATCTTGCCATGCTTTTAGTCTTTTTAACGTTGCTGTTTGGTGACTTTGTCACTCCTGAGGTTTGCTTTGTTGGAATTTGTTGGACACTATGAATGACCAACATACATATCAAAATGCTCATTAAAGGCAAATTTTGTCCAGAGCTATATGTGAGCTTCTTACATATCCTCTGCATTATCTTGCTTTGCGATCCACAGTTGTGTAAACTCTTATTAAAGCTATGGAAAGAAAGCAGACTCTCTCCTGTACTGTCACATCTGTACACCTGAGACAACAGCCTCAAGTGGGATCTGCCAATCACGCAGTTACAATGAACCCGAGAGGGAGCCGGGAGCTGGCTGCTTATTGTCATGGCAACACTCTAAGGTGAGGACCTAAAGGATTCATTTGCGTCACAGAGACTCACCAGAGGGTAGAGCTCTCGGTACACTCATAGAAGACAGCATAGTTTCTAAACAGCCTCAAAAAACATCTTACTCATTCCCCTGCAATACGCTCAACTGCTTGAACTTACAATGAGCAACTGAAAACATAGACTTTGTCTCTATAGGATTTTGTCTCTGAGCTTCATGTTTAATTCCAAATAAATTAACATTTTAACAGCTATAAGACATTTAGGGGACCTGCCTTATGTGAGTGAACTGGCTGGATCAACCTACATCGAAGGTGCAGTTCATAATATCCTCATTGGTTGAGCCAATGTAGCGTTGTCAGGTTTGTTAGGATGCTCAAACAAACAGAGCAATGTTTTAATAGCACTACAGAGCCAGTCTGTACAGTTTTTTTACAGTTTATTTTTACAGTTTATTTTTTAAATATGGTCAAAAACTGTAAAATTACAGAAAATACATTTTACATTAAAAATGTGGTATTTTACTGTATAGTTCTGTCGGTTTTTTATGGATTATTTTTTACAGTGAAGCGTAACATTAAATCATTAAAACATATTTATTTATAAAGGACTGCAAGTTAAAAACTGTATTTGGGCATATGAATTAAAAACAATAAAGTGCTTTACTATTTTTTATGCCTTTCTTGTAAAACAGCAAGTAAAAAAAAAATCCCTGTAAAAAACTGTAATATTCTGAAAAAAATCCCTGTAAAAAAACTGTAATATTCTGGTGCCAAAAAAATGTTTTTTGTAGTTCAAAATAAATGTTTTTCGTGTAATTGTACACCCAACTTGTAAATTTGCTGTTTATTTGCTGTCATTAAACATCATTTTTACCTAAAAAAAAAGGAAGATTCTGTTAAAGATTCTTTTTCTATTAAAAACAGAATAAGTATACAATCTTAATAACAGCAATAAACGCTACTGTGTCTAAGGAGCTTACACATAAAGGTGGATTAATCATTACAGAAACATTAAAAATGATTTTATAATCACTATTACTGTTAGTTATAGGGCAGCTATGGCATAAACCTTACATTGTGTGGTGGTGTAATGTATTTGTTAAGCACTGTATATATTCTGCATTTTCATGAAATAAGGTTTCTACGCTATCATATAAGAAATTTTGAGGGTGCCCTGAACAGTACCCTGGTAGTTTGCCTACTGCTGTCTGTGCTCAATGTCTCTCCAGACGAGGGTTAGTAGGATGACAGTGTCTTAAATAAATCACCAGCAACAAGGAAAGTGGACACCACACAGAGCAGCTTACTTGTGTGTTTAGCTTGAACCAACCAGAACACTGTGTGCTTATACTGCAGAATTGCTGGGAAGAAAAACTGTCTGTCTGTATGTCTTTAAGCTTAAGAACGATTCTGGTGAGCTACACAAATTGCTTTATTTTGTTAAAACTGAACAGTTGGCAGTGCAAATAATTTAAGGCTACATTGTGAATATTTTAAATGTATTACCAATATCATATGACATATTTTAATGTTCTATATACAAATATTATTTAATAATCAGAAATGTTAGTATGACTGTGTGGAAAAACGGGAAAGTATTTTTGCCTGGGCAATGGTTTATGTTAAGCAGTCTTCATTGCATCTGCCTCCAAGTTGGCAAATTGAGAAGACCTAGTTAATTCTTTCCAGAGAGCAATGAGTCTAGGACTTAATGGGCTGTACTGCTTATGAAAACAACATGTTGTTGCCCAGCATTTTCCAGTTCTCAGTCCTATGCAAATGCATCATTGGCATAACTTATTTTTCTTTTATTCAAACACTTTTTTTATCTGGCAGGGCTTCAGGTTCCAATGAAAGACAAAAAAATGATCCCTTTGAGGAATAGTTCTCTCAAAATGAAAATTATTTCATTATTTCAATATTATTTTAAGATTTTAAAATGAATATTTATCAAAATTGTATTTATTAAAGGACCAGTCAGCGACATTTTACATCTAACGGCTAACTTCTCCTCTCACTCCTCTCTTTCAAACTACTATGGTGGCTGACACAAGACAAAGGTGTCGTCGCTTCTTTGTCGAATGAGATAACATATTTACGAAATGCGCTCTGTAGAGCAATTTGTCTGTTTAGGGATATTGTAAAAACAACATTGTGAATTCGTAAAGGGGACCCGTGGTGTATGTAGATAGAAATAACTAATTCTAAAATAATAAAAACATAACGCTTCATGTAAGGTCTTTATACACCTCTAAACACAGTTATGTATATTATATTGCATTTATGTCAACAGATCTACCTTAATATTACACATTGGTCCTTTAATGTCTTTTGAAGCAAAAAATATCAAATCTCTTTCAAAACAAAACCAATTACCACTCAGTTAAAATATGCTTACATGTCAAACATCAGTTCTCATTGGATATTGCATATTGGGAATTTAGTTTCTGAGTGAATTACTGTTTTAATGTTGCTATCATGCATTGCAAGTGATCATTAATTCTCCAAAAATGACATTACATTGCTAATGTGTCAAGCCACTACTATTGTCATGGGGTGGTTTGTATTAAAACCAGTTTTCAGAGACCAGCTGCAGAATTTAGCAAGCCTCACAATTTGAGGTATCATTCATGTATGTTTTAATCAAAAAGCTTGTTGCAAGTCCTTACCGTAAATATGAACAGTAATAACAGTGATGTTGGCTCTAGCAAACACTACCTAGAACAAGCACTCTTTATATTCTAATGTGTAGTGGAGCGTTAAAATAGTTGGACACTAAGAGCACAAAGGCAGGCTGCGTAATGCTATAATATGCCCTTTGACATACGTTAAGATAACAATGGCTATAACAAGCTATCATAACTCTGAGAATGCAGAAACACAACTGTAGGTTTACTGTGTGAGGCTTTTATCTATAGGCCCAGGGGAGAGAATGCATGATGCACTCACTTGTCAGCAAAGGGGTTAGAAAGGAGCAAACTTTCATCTGTATAATCACCTTCTCAGTCTTTTCTGTCTCTTTGTCTCTCTCTCTCTCTCTCTCTCTCTCTCTCTCTCATAACGTTTACTTTAATCACTCTTTGAGTTATGATTCATTCAAAAAAAAGAATCCGAATAGATGCAGTCCAAAGGTAACTCAGAATCTTCTGAGAAACCACCCTGCATGATCTTCGTTCAAACACAATGACTTTGTCCACTAATGTCTAATGGCGAGAGAGCTGTAGTTTTATATTTCATTCTTTTTTTTATCATGACCTTGTAAGATGGAGATCAGGTTGCATTTATTTATAAATGACAAAATAAAGAGTAGAGATTTTGAAAGGAGATTTTTGAGATATTATACCATTTTTTATGGTTAATAAAACATAGGAAGGAAGTTATATGATTTAAGGTAACAGATCATTTGAAGAATGTTGGTAACTTAAAACATGTTGGTCCCCAATGACTTCTATTGTATGGACACAAAACCAATGCGAGTCAATAGGTAATCTGTTACCAACATTCTTCAAAATATCTTTTTTTGTGTCTTTCAAAAGAAAGAAAGCCATACAGGGTTTTATTTTATTATTTATTTTAATTTCACATATAATTAGGAACTTGAAGAAGTAAAATTTTGATTCAGTTTTAAATGTAAATTTTGTTGGTTTTATTTTGTTGTAAAAAAAATAAGTCTGTTGTTTAAGTCTTACAAAATGGTATATCAAAGACGACAGAATAACATAAACTGTATTTATAGTCAGTTCATATCATTAAGCAAAAAATTAAATACATTTTGCTTTTTCAAATACTTTTTTATGTTTCTGACTCACATTATTCTGCAGTCAACAATAATACATCTGGAGTTTGTTATTCACAAGAATTCTTGTCTGATATGCTTGTGACTCGGGAAGCCAGAATATGCTCAAGTCCTCTGGCGACCTTGTAGAGAATCAGCGGGTACAGAGAATAGATGGATGAATGTTGTCTGATATCACTGCTCATGAATCCTAAAGTCTCCACCAAAAACAGAATTATCAGGAACATGATATTAAATGCAACACACCAGAATTGGATGAAACCATTCATTGCTCCATGTCTAAAGTTTAAAAAGGCATCTTTATGTTTTACAGCACCAGCAATAAAACCTACAGAGTAGCGGAGAGGAGAGGTCAACATGGTTTGCAGGTCCTCTGTGCCTAAACTGCTTGCTACAGAAAAAATGAATTCCCCAGTTTATCTGGACATTTTGCAGTAGAATGTAAAGCCATCTGTCCACCAACTGAAGCTTGGGTGAGACACCAGGACAATGACCCAGAGCACAGCAGTAAATCAACAACCGAATGATTTCAACAGAAGAAAAGATTGCTTTCTAGAGCAGCGCAGTCAGAGTCCTGACCTAAACCCTACTGAGATGCTTTCGAGTGACCTCAAGAGAGCCATGTGTACTAGACAATCTCAGGAGTACTGCTGATCGGAAACCACTTATGCTGAATGGGGTAAAATCCCTCCTGACTCTGCCCGAGTCTCAATAACATGACACGTTTGGTGGAGTTTATTGATGCCACCCTAAAATTTGACTCCAGTTTTAAATATAAAACCACCTCATTGCTTTTAGAAGGGTGTTGAATATCAAGGCATTCAGTATTTATGCGAGCCAATGTTACCGTTTTAGGGGTTACAAACCTCTGTTGTTCTGCGAATTCCTGTTTTAAGTTAAAAAAGAAAAGAAGTACTTTGAAGTGAAATTGGATGCAGAACACAGGCGAGAGTTTCTGGCCCACATCAGGCAAATGAAAATGAGGCTTGTGGGATTTCAAACTGGATGAAATGGAGATTGAATGTTTCGCTGATATCATTTCTTTCATTTTTCTTTCCTCGGCATGATCATAATCTTTAAACGTGTGATCAGTGTTTGGCTTATTGAAAGTGACAAGATCAGCTCATGAGCAGATGGGCTTGATATAGCCATTCTACAATCTACAACAAGACTCTCTCTTCATTTCATTTTAGCAATTGATATCTGCTGGATAGCTTTGGATTATTGAAGTTTTGAATTGTGTTCTTCTAAAAAATAAAGCCAACAACGTCTGGCTTTCATTAAACAGATGTGCTTAAACAAAAGTGATTTGCTATTAATATAATAAATAAACTGTTATATCAGTTATATCTCAATTAAGCACTTTTATTCAGGAAAAATCCAGCAGGTTTAACTTTAGCAAATTATAAACATAACTATCAATGTATGCCAAACAATTGGGAATCAGTCACAACCAAGACATGTAGTTAAGTTAACAATATAAACTTTATTTAGAGACCCCGTGTGGCAGAGCCTATTACATATGATAAACACAACATATGATGGCATATCTTCATGCCCAACTGTGTGATTTAGGGTTTTGCCAGCTCCAACCCAGCTGAGGTTCTTATAGGTTTACTACACACCACAGTTTTATAGTTTCACAGACATTTGCCTGGTTACCCTATAAAAGTCTTCATTAAACGTTTAGCTTTTACCCCACAGTTTTCATCTATTTGGAGTTTTGAGGACACCCTACAAGCTCCACATTTATGTTTCAGAAGATAGTGAAGGTATTTATGCCTGATATTTTTAACATGGTGGTGGCACAATGATAACTCAACTGATACAATGATGTATAAAATGTTATGTAGAAGCGATCATAAATTTCATCATTTCTCAAATGTTTGTAGGTGTGATTCAAAGACGGCAAACGTATGCACAAAAAAACCGCTGCTCTGAACCTGACGTTGCTTCAAGCACTTTTTCACAACAAAGACCGTTTTATAACTCCAATCCTTTGGATTTTAGCAAACGCACAGATCAAATCTGTGAGTACATGTTTCATAAACAAGGCCCCTGGGACCTAATTTATAAAATATTGTGTAGAAACCGTCCTAAATTTGATTTTACGATCATTTCTTCAAAGTGCGTACGTCTGCTCAGACCCTGACATGGCGCTAAGCACTTTTCCACGTCAAAGACCATTTTTATAAATATGAACGTTGGCGTGGGTTTTTGCGTACGCACAAGCTACGACCAAATCCGTGCCTACGCAGGCTTTATAAACAAGGCCCCAGATCTCAGAAAACATATGACAAATGGTCATGAGATGTATGAACCAATGCCATTTGACGTTATTGTTGTTCGACCATAATTGATTTGCTTTGTTTACATTTCAATTTGAATAAATATGTTCAGAATGTTTCTCTCAGATTTATCGGTTCACTTCAGAAGACATTTATTAACCTATTTCAATTATTTTAATGATGGATGGATGTTTTAATGATGGCATCTTTTGTAGCTTCACCATTTAGATTATAGCATGATATTAAAAGATAATAACATGACAGAATATTAACCAAAGTCCGTTTAAAGAAGTCACTGCCACTCGGCAGCCATGTTTGCAGCATCTCCGGGCAGCTATTTTAGTCATAGCAAGACAACAGTCCTGTTTATTCGAATGGGGAAGACAGATATTTCTGAAATCCCTAGCAAAAATCAAGAAAGAAATGGTATATTTACGAATAACAATCTACAGCACCATAACTTCCTAAGCTTAAATTGCTTGAGCTATCGCGCACAAGTTGGCGAGCACCTCATGAGACTAGAGCCCCACCCCAGAGAAACACCAGTCGAATGGTGATTGGCTATTTTTACTAGAAGGCGGGACTTTCTTCACTAGATTGGCCATATTGAGCTCCTCATTTATAATGTCAGTGGTGCATCTTGTTAAAATCTGTTATCTTTGGATCAACTGAAGAAAGTTTGGGATTCTTATTGGTCCAAAATCCTGTTCCTCATACACAACAAATTTTCTGTTTGGCTGTGATGTCACGTCGTGCGGCACTTTCGCATTCACTATCTGCAGACAAATTGCTTGGCGTCGTGTGACTTATCGCATCACACCTAAAGTCTCTTCACAGTAATAAGCCCCTGCATGAGTTCTGCTTTGCAAATGACCATCTGGAATCTCTTTTCTCAGATGTTGAGAGCATCTCATAAGTTAATCACAGTTCAAGGATTGTCAACCCTGATTAGTAAAACAGACTCAAAAATCCATGAACACTTGCCACCTCCACTCATTTCAGCAATTGAAATCAATGAAAGTAAGGTATTGTCACAGAGCTACAGTCTACGGATTCATTTTAGAGGTCTCTGTTAGGTCTCAGTTTCTTCTCTCGTATATGTGGCAGCAGGACCTTGGCTCTTTGCTCCACATGGCGGATGAGAGATTTAAGTCCAGACAGCCCTCCTCTGCTCACCCAGAATTCCCAATCCACAGACAGAGACCGCAGGAGCATCTTTTCCAGACATCCTGACAGCAGCACGGAAACTGCCCGCTCTGGAAACCTGTCAATCAACACACACTCCTTTTGACTCAAATAATCACATTTAAAACCTAGATGCCATTTATTCTGTCAGAGAGGATAAAAACTTATTCTGAAGTAAGAGCCTTTTAGAGCTGACATACAAAAAGCATGTTTTCTTTGTACACACATTCTCCAGACAGACGTCCTTGAGCA
Source organism: Oreonectes daqikongensis (assembly GCA_026939265.1). Lineage (NCBI taxonomy): Eukaryota > Metazoa > Chordata > Actinopteri > Cypriniformes > Nemacheilidae > Oreonectes > Oreonectes daqikongensis. The sequence continues at coordinate 13,199,424 of JAOTQM010000311.1, forward strand.
GTAATGCTTCATTTTTAGTGTCTAGTGCAGGGGAAGGTCCTGCAGATTTGAGCTCCAACCTTAATCAAACACACCTGATCAAGCTCATCAGAGTCTTCAGGATAAAGCTACAGACAGGTGAGTTTTTTTTCAAGGTTGGAGCTCAAATTTGCAGCGGCACTCCAGGACCGACACTGGCTAGAAATGAACAAAAACAGCACTAACAAAACAAAACCCCATGAAAAGGAAAAGAGCCCTAACCAGATAAAATCGACTCCTATTTGACTTACGATTGGACTTGACTAAATCAACAAACTAGCACGAGACACCAAACACAAGGGCATTAAATAGGGAAGCAACCAGGGACCTGAACCAGGGCTGCCACGATCCGAAGTACATGCAATAAAACTGTAAAGGGTCTCAAACTTTTGAATACTTACTCATCAATCCCTTCAACCAGTCTGAAGTTAAGGTTGTCTTGTGGTTGATAAGGTCTGCCTGCATTGTCAATAAAGACCAGTCTGGATGGTTCTGTCTGACGAACCTATAGATAAAGGTTACTCAGGTTACCTATAGCATTTTGTGCATAAACGAATATGTATTTTAAATATATACAGTCGCTCCTAAAGGTTTTTGGACATTTAAGTCAAACTTTATAATATATATGTCATTATGTCAAATGTCATTATGACCCCCGGTGTATGTAGATAGAAATCGATCATTCTAAGGTAATAAAAACATAACACTTCATTATGTAAGATCTTTAGTTATGTACTACATATTATATTGCATTTCTGTCAATAGATCCTCCTTAATTATTACACACAGCACATATAACAACCAAAAAAATCAAATACATTTACTATATAGTCTTAATTTTAAACAGTATATATTTACTGTTTTATCATTTGAAATGAACATCTGTTGGTGAGATGTTTTGCTTGCAAACTGTGTAGGAGTTGTTTCATTTATATAATGCAGATTCATAAATATATTCCATACACATTCTTTACATTATCAAGTGTCCAGAATCTTTTGCTCTTTTTAACTCTTTATAGATTTATTTTTTTCTGGATAATGAAATCATATATTCAAGCACATAATACATATGTTAACAATGGTGTTAGAAGTTTGAAGATTGTGACTGAAACATCTGGACTGTAAGTCAGGTAAATTTCAGGGGTAAGATGAACGAAAGAGTCATCTTGTGTGAATTAGACCGGTTGCAGAGGGCTCTGCTGTGAGACAGAGAGGGATATTTCTGAACTGCGGAATGTTCTTTCGGGCAAGCGATATTAAAACAGATGACTCTAAAAACCCAAACCAAAACCACATTGGAGTACCATTTCTCCTGCTCTCCAAACACTATCAGATAATGACTGCAGTATCTGAAAGCTCCCATCGCCTCCACTCGATTTCGGCTGCTTCACGTAATTTACTTGGGTTTCTAACTCACAGTTTGAATGGGACCTCAAACCTCACGTTGATCTCGAGAGCTGTTGGAAAGATATTACTTTTGATATTGGATAGCTACCCACAGAATGAAAGAAAGTTCATACCTCGCTCTTCTGGTAGTAAACTTATCCTGTCTGTGTGACCTTGCTGTGATGTCAGTCAATGCAACTTTATTGAAAAGTCATTTAATCCATAGTGTCATTACATATGCATGTTTACCCTCGCTGGTCTGAAAAATGCTCCAGCTATATGTTTCTGAAGTTCTAGCTGACTATAAAGCTTATGTGTTATGTGCTATTCAGACGCTTAAGAGAATCATCTTCAGATTTTGGAAACTGTTGTCGCTCTACAACTCCTTAGATTTAGTGATACAGCTTTCATTATGTGAATATGTTGGAAACTTTCCTGTAGTTCAGTGGTTAGAGCATGGCGCCAATGTATAGCAAAAAATGCAATGTAAGTCATTTTGAATAAAAGCGTCCGCCAAATGCGTAAATGTAAATCATGGTCAGATCGTCCCTTGCATTCAAAGGCCTGTTTTAAGTCTAATAGACACTTTTATATCATTTTTCATATAATAATTACATTATTTTTCTAAGTATCAGTGCTGCTTTTGTCAGTGTCAGTGTCAGTGACAAATATAAGCAGTTTGTACCAGGATGTGCACCACATTTAAGTCCTTTGGGTTTCCACATTTAACATGAAGAAGGTTTTCTACACACAGTTCTGACGGATCTGGTCTGAATCCACAACAGTACCGGTCCAGTCTGTCATTTACCTGTAAAAAACATATAGTTACTGTAATAGGAAACTAAATTATTCATATATATATATCAATAAACAGTACTTTTAATACAGTCATAGAGAAAAAGTTGACAGCACAAAGTCAAATGTTCAAACTTGACCTGAACTCATATGTCAAATTGCTTTTGAACACAGACTGGACTGACACGTCACTGCTGTATTTCACACTATGAGATGAACTGGCTCTGACTTCAGAACAGTGCTGTTTATCCACTGATGATAGTGGAAGTTATGAAATAATCTTGGATAAGCAACTGAAGAAGACAATATTGCCTCCTGTTGAATAGACCAGTGTTGCTGGTCACTGGCACATGTTTTGGATGCTGATTTCTGTAAAGATGGTTTTCTGCTGTCTCCATCAGACTTCATAACTAGTTTAACCAGCCACAGTCAACCAGCTTTACCATGCTTTCATTTCTATAAGAGATTTCGTGTTTTGTGACTCTCTTTGACCCTTTTATGAAGCATTCATTTAAATGGCAAGTCTGAATGACGGCGGAGAGTGAATAAGTGTCGGAATTCAAAGTGTACACTATATAGAAAAGGCCTTAGATAACCGCAGAAAGGATGCACCAGACGCTTGTTCATATGCTGATGGTGTACTAAGAATAATATTTTTAACGTTCAGTGTCTGTGACAGCTGCTGTCAGTCAGCGATATCAGCAGAAGACAGTCATCAACACACATCATGTTCCTCCCGCACATCCGACTAAAATCATCCCTCTCCTCACACTGCCAGTTTTGTGATAACCTTAGGCTCTCATTATGTAATGTTTTTTTACCCAGCGCTGCCAGAGAACCACAGTGAACGCCACAGAGCATTTCTGCTGAAGATATTTCCACCTCACAGCCTCTGCATATTGTATTCTGAACCATGTGACCTAACGTCAACTAAGAGAATCATCATCGCCATTGGGTTAGATAGTATTTACACTTACTACGTTATTTGTAAGTATTTAGATGGGATAGGCATGGTTTAGGCCAAATCCACACAAAGCTAGAGTTTTCCCTATCCAATATTTTTTTCCTCGTTCAAAAAATAAATCGTAAACACAGCGCCATCTCAAGAAATATGTGTGTGTTGGAGCCAATAGCCTTGTGGGCCAGAACATATACAGGCTGTACAAATGAAAACGCAAGGGTGTCGTTTTTAGAACTTTTCACTGTGGGACCCTGTTTTAAAAAATAGCTGTTTCAGGCTCCCAGAACGCCAGATCCATCTGGGCGTAATGTCGATACGGTACAACATTTTTACGTATACAGCTAAACATCCGTGTGGACAGGCTCTAAGTTAGCCCTAGCTGGTAGGTGCCATATCTACAACTATACGCTGTAAAAAACTGTAATTTTATGAAATTTTACTGTTTTACTTTACAGAGTTTCCACATATTTTTGAAAGTGTTTAAAGAACTGCAAAGCCTTAAAATGTTACCATTTTGTTACTGTTAATTTTATTGTCACAACTGCATTTCAATGGTTCTGTACTTAGACCATGTTTACATGATGAAAAACAGAAAAGTATTTCCTTTGCGTTTTTAAAAAGTTTCCGTTTTTAACAGCGTTATCAAAACGTTCGCCATTTACGCGATCCAGGAAAACTGATAAAAATGCTGTAGTATGCATGCCAGGCCAGTGGATGGCGATGTTGCGCACATACACAGTTAAAAAGTTAAAAAGTGCTTTTTAATACACTTGGTTGATGTATATTTATATGACTTATATATTTGTCATTTTTAGCAATTTTGTAATATGCTTTTGCCATTTTCTTATTTGTTTGTTTATTGTTTATGTTGCTATTTAAAATTAGTACATTTTTTTGTTATTCACTAATGTTGATTTTAAGAAACAGTAATGTTTTCTAAATTTTAATTTTAGTAAACTAAAATAATTTTAATACAAACAAAATCATTTTTTCCAAGCAATATATAAATTACATTATATTTTATTATTATATGTTTACCGGTGTTCAGTTTTTAGAGGGCCCTTAAAAGCATGAAGTTAACTTAAATGTTTAACTTCATACAAGCAAATGTATATTTTGTACATCATGTTTGCTGACGTCACAGCTCGTGCACCGGCAGGATATTTGCTGGTAAATTTTTTCGGGACTGTGCACATTTTTGTGCTGTCAGGACATGACTTTCCTGGGGCTCTAAAGCGCTTAGTCACATGGCATTCATGGCATTAGTTTCTGTGCCCAGAACTGAGTGCCCGAGAGTAAAGAGGGCTGGATGCAGCCCACATACACCTGAGGGTTCACACATCAGCCAAGCTACTGCCATTAAGATGAATGAGAATGCTAACGGATAGCTTTCTCTGGGAATTATTCCCGGTTTGCATAAGCATCTCCTTGGCTGCAGAATCACTGTGTACACAAAGAAAACAACTGGCCAAACAAGGACACAATTAACTTAAAATGGAGTTCAAACAAAATGCTCATTTAATCAGACCAATCACTGCGCCTCAGACTAAGTATATCTAAACTTCGGTTTATTATGAAAAATGTTGAAAAAATAGAGTAGTAGATGAGAACTTTGGATGAAGTGTCCCCTTAACTGCTGTTATATGACACTCAAAAGTGTGTGGCATACTTGAAATAAAACCCAATGACACTTTATTAACTATATTTGCTCACATTGTTAAAATGAGCTCTTAGAATATGTAAAAAGTTTGATCATAGTACAGTATATTCACATGTAGATTTCAGAGATGCGCACAGAAGGTCGTGTGGTTCCTGTTGGTGATAGTGAGTGTGTCCTTCACACTGTTCTGTGCTCATGGGTGTGAGGTTTCACGTCAGTGCCATCAGAGGTGCTAAATGAATAGATAGGAACAAGTGTTCAAGGGTCCCAGTCAGCAATTTCATCGAATCAATACGAAGCTATTAGCTGTTGGCCATGTTACAACTATTGACTTTTTCTGAGATCTAATGTATTATTCATCGGCACGTTCAAAGTATACACACACATATATTATTCTGGCAAATCCACACAGCAAATTCATGAACAGATGCAATTACACATGCACATGCATGAGGGCACAAAACTATGTGTCTGTATCTGACAGATTTGTTCATACTTGATTTTGAATCAAGGATGGGGTTTGTAGAAACAGTTCACATAAAACATATTTATTATTTTGGTCAAATAGAGCTACTTAGTAAAACAGGTAACAACAGGAGGTAGAATGTTTAAAAGTATCAAAAAAAAATTGACACAGGACACAAAATGCGGCAGTATCGAGACACTGCGCTGCTTGTCAAAAGTTGAACTTCTTTTATTCTTAAAAACACAACACGCATCCACAAGATGGATGGTTTATACATTAGGATGCTACGATGGACCAATATAAATGAATGTTCAGTTACTGTGGATAATCCAAATAAGATGTGTGCATGACCAAACATGCATATGCCAGCCGTCTTGTTTAGATTTCTAGAAAACAAAATATTGAATTATTCTGCTTAAGGCTATCAGATTAGTGCATGTGCATGACATTCACATAAGTATTAATACATCTTTGGTATAATAAAATCACTTTTCTCTCTTTCTATCACATCAAACTGTTCACAACGCAGCACACTTTCTCCCTGTCTTCATTACCTATGTTCAATTTTAATTAAGCGTCACCATGGCAACACTGCTTCCTGGGGAAAAACACAATGAATGGAAGCAAAAAAGTAGAGAAGAAGAAGAAAGAGGAAACAAAAGTGTAAGAAAAGAAGTTGTAAATAACATCTTCACTTCTAAACTCGCTAATGAGGCACAAATCAATAATCCTCATGTGTGCTGATGTAATCATTCACAATACAATATGTGAAGGGCGCTGTTGGAAGTCTTGTTAGTGCTTTCAATTTCAACATTACATCATTCTTAGACTCTATTGTGTCTAAAAATATCAGGAATTACTACATTTGATTTATATTTTATTTTATTCACCATAGATATTGGGGAAAAATGCAGTGTTCGGATTAGAGATGGCCTGTTTACGGGCTAACTCTTTATTCTGGATTCTGGAAATTTCAGAATCAAACTTAATAAAAAGGTGCATTCATAGATGCACGATACTAAATTTCTTCACCAATACCAATAGCCAATTATTCAGAGTGATATCTGACAATGCCTATAATTTGGTTGTTATTTTAACTCGCATTAACTAATACAAAAAAAATCATTTTTTTAAAGCAAAATTCATATTTAATTTAATATAAATAATGTAAATCAATAACAACTTCAAAATATAAAAAAATGTTTTGCATTACATGCTGAAACTAAAATAAAATTGACTGTTTTATTATTGTTTTCTCAATAATACTGTATATGAATATTAGAGCTCATAAAATTTTTATTTGATTATTATTATTATTTAGATGAAGGTTAATGAGAACCTTTTTTTTTAACATTTTGTCAACCTTTGCGTAAATGCTGTAGGGACGATATATCGGTGCATCTCTAATTTTGTTTACTAACTTCAAAAATCTTCCTTGAAGGCAACATCAAACACATCCTCACCAAGGGTCAACTATGATCATTTTTAGGACAACTAGGGTTACAAACTCAGGGATTACTAATATTTTTTTAATGAAATGCAGTTGTGAGACTTAGAATATAAAAGCAGAACAGGAACTAAGAGTTTCATTCTGCAAATTTACCTACAGGCGAAGTGGGAAAATCACCAAAAGTGTGAGTTTGGCATTAAGCATCTTAGAAAACACATTTTAACAATTTCCTTGCACAGAAATGTTACACCTCATCTCTAAGATGAAAAATGTCAAAGCTAAAAGTAGAAAACATAAATATCTTGGCAGGTAAGCCATGAGGTACTTGGCAGCATTTAACATATTGACTCACAAAGAGGTGCTTAACAACAACAACAGTCAAAGATACATTGCAAAAAACATTTTTTGGGGTTAACTAAAAAATAAGTAATATGGGCTGCCTTAAAATTCAGATTGATTTTGATTTAATTCAGCTTAAAAAATATTAGATAACCAACGAATTTCATGCCAACTTATTATGTTAACTAATATTTTTAAGTTGCATTAATTCAAAATTTTAAGTCAGCCATTCAAAAGCCATATAGCCTAATAACAATTTGAAACTTGTAAAAATATATATATATATATATTTGTGTGACCCTGGATCACAAAACCAGTCTTAAGTAGCACGAGAAAATTTGTAGTAGCCTAATAGCCAAAAATACATTGTATGGGTCAAAATTAGCCATTTTTCTTTTATGCCAAAAATCATAAGGATATGAAGTAAAGATCATGTTCCATGAAGATTTTTTGTAAATTTCCTACCGTAAATATATCAAAACTTTATTTTTGTGAGTAATATGCTATGCTAAGGACTTCATTTGGACAACTTTAAAGGCAATTTTCTCAATATTTAGATTTTTTTGCACCCTCAGATTCCTGAGTTTTAAATAGTTGTATCTCGGTCATATTGTCCCAACAAACCATACATCAATAGAAAGCTTATTTATTCAGCTTTTAGATGAAATCTCACTTTCAAAAAATTGACCCATAAGACTGGTTTTGTGATCCAGGGTCACATATAAAAGAATGTATAATCATATATTCTTGTTGTCTGCAATGCACTATTTATTAATAAACACAATATTTTATATATTAAACTCATTGGAAGCTTGTGGAACCAATAATGTTTTGCGTTTGTTTTCACAGTGTCCCTTACCTGCAACAAGAAGTCAAACAATGCCAGTCTTCCCCACTCTGAGTGATGCACTCCCACACACTTTGTGAAATTCAAAGGCACCTGAGAACCACATCTGCTCTGCAGAACAGTCTGATATTGTGGCCAGGTGAGCGAGAAAGAGTTCTGGTCATTGTCAGCATCAGACAGATGCTGGATGCTGGAATCCCACCACACTACAGGTCGGGGCGACGCGTTGGTGTATCTGTACGGAAGAATGTCACTATGAAACGTCCTCAAAACCGCAGGCAGGCTCCGATTGAGCCCCAGAACTCTGTCCAGGTGAAAGGCAAACACTTCAAACCAGTCATTGGGGCGTTTGATGAGAGCACAGCGTCCTGTCTGGCAGCGTTTGATATGATCGGCCCCAGCGGGAGCAAAGATGTCATTTGTGTCATTTAATCCAACCTGAAGCACTTGTCCATGGCCTGAAAGTCTGTCTTTACTCATCACGGCGCCCCTGGATAGAAGTCTCATCTTTTTCACGTCGTCCTCGCTGAGCCAGGGCAGAGACTCAGCTTTGGTCTGGCTCCAGTCTTCAATGACAACCTCATCGGGTACAGTCTCACACCAGTCGGTGCCAGCCCCCGGTGCAACCCCACCCTTATCTCCAGCTCCAGAATGAGGTTCTGATAGTGTCCTTTTCTTTCCAGGCACCTGTTTCGGTTTTAGCACCTGCTGTTTTTGAGTGAAACGCCCCCTGAGCTTCTTCGCTTTGGCCTCATCTGGTGCGCATTTGGGCCTGTGTGTCGTGTTTTTTGGGTGGAGGCTTTGCATACTGGCAGACTGAGGCAATGCTGGGTCATGTCTGGAGTGGAGAAGATGGATGCTTGGCTCTCTGCCGTTGCCTGCATCAACAATAGCGCCACCAAATGAATATTTGTCCTGCGAAACTCTTTCTTTCTTGTGTGTCCTTAGAGACTTTTTCTTTGATAGATGAACATTTTCCTCTGCTGTTTTCCCAGATGAAAATGATAGTTGCTGATAGTTAACCATCAGGAGATGTTTGGTGGAATCTTTCACTTCAGGATTACTCCTTGTTCTGCTGTGTAACGCAAGATGAGGTCTCAGCGAGCGCCTCCCCACCAGCCTGCTTGGTTTGTTATTGCGGGGGCCTAGTAGGTTCATGTCGCTCCGGTCAGCTGGGAAGGGAGGAAGGGTGTATATCGTCACCACTGACAGGGTGAAGAGAGACAGGAAGGCCACCACAGAACAGCGCTTCAGTTGGAGTTTCATCCACAGTCTTGAAGCCTGCCAGACACAGAGCAAAGTCATATATCACAAAGAGAAAACATATTTCAGAAAATTTCACTAAGAGGTGATGTTGAACACGCATGCTTGAGATTTGTCTCACTGCTTTCCATATGTGGTAAAGATTTACATTTGGCCTGGAGGCTAGAGATTTTCCACATGCTACCTTTCCATTACGACTCTGTTATACAGTGTCAGAGTGGAATGTAGATGAGATCTTTCACAGCTGTGATTTTAACATCAGCTCACTTCTATCGTCTGAGTAAAGAATAAAAAAACATTGCTAAATCTGTCAAGAACATGCCAGAGCTATATTCCCATTATATTCTATAATGAAAAGAGTTATAAAGTGAAACGTGCTTAAGGAAAACGAATGGTTTTTAAGATTAGTACAGTTTTGAAAAATCTGAATATCCTAATAATTCAATGCTCAAATATATCCATGACATATTAATTATACAGTATTTGTAGTAGTTGCAATTAAAACGTTTAATTATTAATTTGTGATGAAAAATGCTACAAATTATATTGCATAAAAAAGCAGCCTTACTAGAAAAACATCACATGTTGAACACGCAAAGAATAAATAAAGACCTTAAAAGTAATAGAAAAATGCTTTTAAAGTTTTTATGTTTGCTTGCTTGTGAAGTGCAACCCACATATCCGTACCCACTTAGATCTTGGATCTACTAAAAATATGTGAATAAGTAAACACCATCTGGGGGAAGTTGCTGTATTTAGCCTGTTTTAGGTTTCATTCTCAAATTTTCCTGCCCCGGCCATGAACTATGCTAAAATGGGTAAAGCCTGTCATTTGGGGTTAGAAGGGGTACCAATCATCTTGAAATGCTACACGCAACTAAAAGTATAGCTTGAAAAGATTGTTGACACATGACGGCATCTCTTTCCAAAGCATTGTATGCTCCAAAAAATGGGGTTAAAAAGGGAAGAATCCAAAATTTGGGTTGACTTGGAAAACAATGCTTGCATTGTTTTAACCCATTGTTGGCTCAAAAATAAACATTTTCTGGGATAATTTAACACAATGGATGGGGTTGTCCCTTTCTGATCCAATGCTGGGTTATATAAAAAAACAGCATTGCAGTGTAAGCTTTGTTAACTGTGACAAATATAACTTATTTCTCTACAATGTATATCTACATACATTAAACAATAATGATATCCGAATGTGCTTGCGAAAATATTACTGTATGCACTACCTGCTGAACGAGAGAAAAATGTGTCAATGCTGTGAGATCTCTCCCTCCTGGCTGACATTTTTATGACTTTGTAGACAGCACCTGTGAAAGGCTTTCATTATGCTTCAGGTCAAAGAATGTCAGTTTCTCCAAGCTGAGAATCTCAGAGCTAAAATATAACCTGCAACAGGTTAGGACCTGCTTGATCTAAACTAAAAAAAATTATTTGTTGCTAGGTTCAGTGTTTAAGTTATTGCCATTTTTCCACTGCAGTTGTTCAGGCAAATGGGCTCAAATATGGCCTGCTTGGAGAGAAAGTGAGTTGTGTTAACTAGATCATTTGGTTATACTGTATTGTACTGTATAGCGTGAGCATTTCTACCCATCTACTCACACACGCATTCACAAACATATTTGCCATTGACTTTAAAAAAGCAAACAGTTTAGATTCATATAATAAATCCTTAAAACTAAGACAGTGTATTAGCATTGAGTCAGATCCCTTGAGCAATTCACTTTATCTGAACAATCTATTAGGAAATCTCACCCACCCATACAGAAACAACTTTTGCCAAATCAAATATTACTAAATCTACAAAACGTACACCTCAATGAAATAAGATAAAATATCAATGAAATATTGAAAATGAATGAATATGAAATTCACTGGATCCTGTTGTCTGGAGTCAAAACTTGCCACATGATGACATTTCTAAATGCTCATTTTACAGCACTGAGGTGTTAATGTATGGAGATATTTAAAGCATCAGTTTAATTCATCTCTCATCTCAAACAGAGTTAAATGAATGTTTCAAGTTCAATGGAAGTCAACATTGGCATAAGAAAACCAGTTAAAAAGTTGATAACACATAACCATGCGTTTATTTGCTTAAAACAGTAACATATCAAAGGACATAAAACAAGAACTATATTGAAATATTTTACAACTTTATTGTAAACACAATTTTGTATGTTTTGTTATGAATTGAGGAGCAATACAATTTATGTCACATATGTTGTTAAAAACTTTCCTTTAAATAAATAGTGTTGTCGTATTCTTATCAGTCTTGAATGGGCATCAGTGCAGAGTACACATGAGACAGCTAACACCCAGAAAGGAGGATTTGCTGGATGACTTTCTAGCTTGTTTATGATGGATGCAATAGAGATGTGAATGATTTCCTTCTCATGACAAGAAAGAACAAAGGCTTGTTCAGTTCTGAGATGTAATTGGGCAGAATAGAGTGCTGTGCTCCAGCAGCTGCAACATATGTCTGCCTTTCTCAGTTCGTCAATTTATGGCATATTTTTTGATGCAGTGAGATCTGCAAAGGATTGTGGGTAAATTTGCCTTTGAATGTGTATAAAGATCTTAAATAATGAAGCGTTATGTTTTTATTACCTTAGAATGAGTTATTTCTATCTACGGGTCCCTTACATGGAATGCTCCATGTTGTTTCAGTAGCCCTAAATAAACTGCTGAGCGTGTTTCTTAAATATGTTATCTCTTTCAGCTAAGAAGCGAAAAGTTCTGTCTTTGTTCTGTGTCAGCCACCGTAGTGCTTTAAAATGGAGGGGGAGAGGTGGAGTGAGCCGCTGATTGCAATTCATAACCTCACCACTAGATGCCACTAAAATCTCCACATTGCTCTTTTAAATGCACTGTAAAAAAATCCTGTTAAAAAATGACATTTTCTGGCAGAAATAAACCGTGAAAGAACATTTTTGTACATTTCTTTCCCTGTAAAATTACATGTTTTCTCAGTTTTTCTTGTAAATTTGAATGCAGTCTTTTTCTGTAATTTTAAAATTGTTGATGGTATATTCAGAGAAAATCCGTAAAACAAAATCATGTAAAAAACTGACATTTTCTGGCAGAAATAAGACGTAAAATTTCATAAAATAAGACGTTTTTTTTTCAGTTTTTTCAAGTAAAACTACATGTTTCCCCTGTTTTTCTTGTAAATTTGCAGTCTTTTCATGTAATTTTATGATTTTTGATGGTATTTTCAGACATAATCTGTAAAACAAAATCAACTTTTTCGGGCAGCTATAGGGCATAAGAAATAAACAGTAAAATAACAGTTTTCCCTATGTGTTTTCCCAGTGTTAATTGTACATTTTATTAATCTATCTGTAAAAGCTGTAAAAAAAAGAACCTTCTGTATTCGAAGAAATAGATCATATATCACAATGTCTGCATTTAGAAACTTTGCAGCACCCTGAGACTAAACAAAAATCGTAATGTCAGCATAATATGATGTTTCATAACATATCTGGCAAAGAAAACTTTGTGTGATGTGTGATCTTCTATGCATTGTGCAAAGGTCAGCAATACTCCTCATCCATATAGACGGATCAGCAATATTTATCATTGCACAGAAGACAGAAGGCGAATGGTTTAGAGAAAGGCATCAGCCGCATACTGCCGTGTCCTAGCTCAGCGTATCATCAGTAGTGTGTCTTTGTTATGGTGCAGATGCTTATGACACCACTGTCATCTTATTCGTGTGTGTGTGTCACAACGTTCTGCTGCTGTAATTTATATTCACACACATACACATTCTGAAGTCAGACACAGACAGCACACAGCATTACCTGCACAACAGGCTCTTGTGACACAAGCATTGAAAAGTAAATAAATACACAAAAAAAACATCATGAGATGTGTTGTGCTATATTGTGAATACACTGCAACTGAGAGGGTTATATCGATAGGACAAGCATGCTGCTTTTGTCTTATTTCTTTATTTTAAACTTAACAATATCATAATACCTTATTTATTTTTGTTTAGCAATGTTCTGACTGAATGTGTGAACTCATGTACTCAGTTTGTTTCAAAGGTAAGACCTTCCACCGCTGATGAAATCAAGCATGTGACAAAGCCAAAGAGGAAAACCTTTAGCAAAACTTGACACACGCCTGGCCCAAAGTTAACTTCTGGTTTGTGTTTGTTTATCGGTCTGGCAAGTGGCTAGTAATATAACCATTTATAATATGTTACATTTATATTAAAATTTATCAATATTCATATTTTATTGTATATTAATTTTGTTAAATAAACAACTTGTTGAATGGGTCGTGTAACTTTGACACATTTAAGTAACAGTTCTTCTACTGGTAACCCAAAATAATATTGACTAGACATACTTTTAACTTGCTAGCTAATGTCATTTACGTGTTATTTCTTTTGCTTGTTATCAAAAATATCGTATGTTGTTTATACTGTTAACAATTACTAGCCTAGGTAAGAGATTGTATTGTCGTGATACAATTGTTACTGTAATACATTTTTTGTTTATGTAGTAGTACTTAAAAGAATTCTGAACAGATACAGATGTTACAAAAAATAAAGTCTGACGTTGTTAATGCTTGCTTGGGAATCTGGGACAATACTTACTGCTTTCAGTTGGAAATACTGCTCTCTCAGGAGTGAACGAGTCGGCCAAGCAGTAACTGGCAAACTGGTTCTCTGGAGCAGATGGCAGTATGACGTATTTTCATACATGGCTCCTTTCTTTAAAGTAAATTCAAAATTGTTCAGCAATGAATCACACTTAGAAGATGTTACAGCTTGTTACAGTCTTGAACTCACCTGCTAGGCAAAACATCTTTAAAATTTAATCACGATGACAGTGTTTTTAAGTGCATTTTCCACAAATGTGCAGCATATTCCCTTGGATTACGTGGGTATTTATAATCCATAAATATGTATAAAAAAAAAAAAAAAAGTATTTGTATTGAAAGATCTGCACAGCAGGATCACAAAATATCTCCAGATGTACTGTAACTAAAGTATACACCTGCTTTAGATTTTCTAATCTCTTTGAAAAGCAATGCCAGCTGTCACATACAGAACAACAAAGATACAGAAACAGTGTGTCCCATAACAATTGCTGGAGCACTCTAAAAATTAACTTTATATTTGCTTTATAATCGAACACTGAACATTTTTAAGATCTTGTTTACCCATACAGAATGGTTAGAGATGTTTAACATCATAGTGTCAACAATCCTTCAATTATACACCACATCCATGCCAACAAACCATTACAAGGCTTACTGGAGAACAGAGATTGATACAGATCACAGGTACAGAGAAAAAAACAAACAGTTTAAACAGCAAACATAAGTAGGTTTGGTGTGAAAAGTGCCAAAGTGATTTACAACAACAAAATAAAAACGATTAACATCCGACCACAGTATGCAATATTTTAGCCTGCATTCATATGTTTGTGCCTTATTTTCACACAATTATAATTATATATATTATAATACAATTATATCAGATGACTCTATGCAGTTATTCCAGCAAAGTGTGTACACAAAGCAGGGTGCCAAAAGTCGGCATACATTTCATTCTTTTGGATTCTAATAGTTAATTTTATCCTACTGAAAATGATATTGGTAACACTACAATAAGGTTGTATTTTGTTAACATTAGTTAATGCACCATGAACTGCATTAACATTGAAAAGGTGTACATAACTTAGTTCATGTAATGCTAACAAATACAAACTTGTTTTTAATGGGTCAATAAAATACCATCTGATGGAGAGTTGGAGACCACACACGTTTCTTCAATTACTTTTCTAAACATATCTGCTACAGTATACAATGCACGATAACTGTCTGTAAGCAACCCTTCATTGGCAACACAGTGAAGTTTGGGTGTGCTGAGTCAGGGACTTTATCGGGGTCTTTCCTGAAGGGGAGGGCTGGAGCTGCTGCATATAGAATTCTCTATGTTGAAAAATACTACACACTGTTGTTGAACAAGTCCTGGACGGTTCAGTTCAGTAGTTGATAGTATTGTGCTTTTCTGCAGGGCATAACTGCATCACAGTACATTGTGCTGTATTGCTTTACTTTGCAAAGAGTTCAAAAAGCAAATTCTTTTGCTGTTCCACTGAATTCAGCCACATAAAACCACGCATTTACATTCTAACAGCAATATTGTTTTATTCAAGAGTATTGTGAGAGATCGCATTTTGAGTCAACCTACTGTATTTCAGACAACTTTGCATTCATTTTGTGTTTCAAACACAACGTGAACTGTGAAACCTAATACGTGCAAACAGCATACTGCAAACACAGTGAAAGCACCCCATGTGCAATGCAATCTAAACTGAACTAAAACACTAATAAAACGTTTTCAATAGGACACTTACCATCACAAACAGCACCGAGCTTAAATGCGCCTCGCAGCATCAGACTAGCGCCACATCATCTTCATTCCTGCGCTCCACATCCAAACACGCTGTTATTCCTGCATGTTACTCCAGTTAAACTGAGATGCACGCAAAGTCACATTGTTCAGTGCATTTATTCTTTAGTTTCCAGTGCAAAGTGTCCAAAGTGTGAGAACAAAGGTCTGTTCTCAAGCAACACGTTTGCAGGAGGATGGTGGACTGAGGTTTGAGGAGGAATGCGCTCTGTAACATGAGAAGAGACTTTAAAAAAACATACTGAGGTGATTTATTGTCCTGAGCTGAGCGCCTGTAGAATTTGCCCTATTAGCCTACTAATATAAAAAAAATACGTGGACTTCAGAGAAACAGATTTACACAAGACGTTTAGGTTGTCCAAAAAATTCAAGTTCATTAAAAAAACGTCTGACACTGTTGAAAATATCTATAGCCTGCATTCTGAATGAATGGGTTCACGAGCTATAGCCATACTTTAGTTGATCAAAGGAAAGTTTGACTAATAAAGTATAATAAGTGCCTTTATTGTTTTAGAGAGAGCTCCACAATAATGTATGACAGTAACCTAACAAAAATAGTGGCGACATATATCTGTGTAATTGTAACGTGAATGTAGATCGTTTAAACGTTTTTAAAAAGAATAAGCAAAAACGCATGTTTCAAGTTTTCAAACAACATTTGACATTTTACATTTTACGGTCTGGAAATCATTTTGGCAAATCTGGCAACTCATCTTGATCTATTTTAGGGCTATACTGGCCTCTTCTGGTAGAACATTTTATTTTAGGTTATTTAAACAACTCATATTAAACACACAATGTACTATACTTATACCTATTGTACTTTATTTTTAGTTAATAACTGCATAGGCTACCATACACAAGTTTGACATGACTGACATGACATATTTTAACTTAAAGAGCTTTTAATTTGAAAGCATATGTATAAATATTTGAAATTGTTCATATGGAAAAAATAAGAATTTTAATTTACAAAACATTAACAAAACAAATGTTAGTTTGTTATCCTTCTAAAATGAAGAAATATAAATATAAATAAAGAATGAGTAATTGGTCTATTTATATTGGTTTTATTGGTATTAAATATTTTATTAGCAACATCAACAAACATGATCACATTGTATACTTTACATGACCAAAATATGTGCACACTCGATCTAATGAACAAGTTTCTTTCTTCTTTCAGCATGAAAATGTTGCACCTGGCATATTATTGACATTATTGATATTATTCAATCATATAGATATCAAAGATCATATAGCCTAAAAGGTGTGGTCACACAAAAATGAATGAGAAATTCTTACTCACCCATGTGTTACTCAAACCTCACATGGTTTTCTTTTTTTATTCTTTTGCAAGCATTACATTGATCTTGTGCTGGTTCTTGTCATTATAATGGGAGTGATTTGTGCTTTTAACCACACAAAGTTCACTGCAGTAATACATTTCAGCTATATATCTATATATTTGGACAGATTACCAGTACCAGTCCTTTAAACATTTAATAATATTTTTTATTGAATGTATGTTTAATATTTGTATGCATGTTGGCTGTAGATTTAATGTAGATAATCAAACATTTACACTACACTGTCAGTTAACAACCGTAACATTTATGTAGCGTACAATGACATATTTCATCCAAATACAATGTGTTCTGAAGAGCACATGCAGAAATACATTTTGTATTAGATATGAAGGCATGATGCAGTGAAGTGAGACAAACATTAGATACAATACACAAACAATGTCACAATCATTATAGATACTTTTTTCTAACCTCAAAGAGTTTACTCTGTAGTTTTCATTCAATTTACAGACATGAGTACCTGTACACTCCCTCTTAAAGTTCGGGTTCTTTTTACATTTATTACAGGTAACAACACATCTCTTTAAATAGCCAATACACTGAATAACATTCAGGTATTGTTTAAAACCTCAGCACTGATGGACCTTCAAAACAGTGCCTTCGGGTTCCAAAATAAAAATCCATCTCTAGCAGGTACATCTGCAGTAACACATCAGGATCTCTCCTGACAAAACCTGCGTATGCGGGACACAAGTCCTACAGACGAGAACTCAGTAAAGAAGAAGCAAAGGTCAGGTCACAACCTTCAGTAACAGTAGCGTGCCAGTGCGATGACAAGGTACGTGAGGGTGATAATAGTCAGGACAGAGAATCCCAGAAGCAATCCGGTGAAGAGAACGTTGTCTATGGGCAGCTTGAGGATTTTCCCTTCTGCTGGAATCATGTTGGAAAGTGCGAGCATGTAGCCCAGGGACCAGGCTATACTGGTCTTATTCACCTATGAAACATAACAAGTCATGGACATAAGATTGTAAATCTTATTCTTTACCCCAAATCTATGTGACATCACTGTAAAAAACAATCCCTTAAAAACTGTAATATTCCGACAACTGGGATGCCAGAAAAATACTGTAAAATCTATTTTTCTAAAAATGTTTTATGTTATTTTACATAATATACTTTTGCAGTCCGTTTCTGTAATCTGACATTTTTAGCGTATTTCAAAAATGACAGTTTTTACAGTTTCTTGCATATATTGTTTAGTAATCTTATTTTTATTAAATAAGTATTATTTGTATTAAATTACTTGAGCATTGGCATTTCTATCACAACTCCCTGCAGTTCCATCATAAGCCCCTAGGGGTTTGCGATCTTTACAGGTAAAACTGATTTAAGAGAGAGAAGAATTAAAGACCATGTTAAATTCTCACTTTTTCTCTTTTTGTTGAGCCTAGTAAACAGTAGCTAGGCTATAGCTGGATTGCTATATCGTATTCTCACTATTGTAAGTCACTTTGGATAAAAACATCTGCTAAATACTGTAATGTAGTCTGCTGGAAATGCAACATATCGCATGCATGGCACGTCATGTACCTCTTTCTGAAAATTGAGGCTTTTCCAGTTGTCAGTGTTGAACTTGTATCCATCTGCAAGGATTGTGTGCACATAGTTTGCTGAGAAGCAAAAGGACTTCAAATGGATGTCTTTGCCCCCTTTCTTATCTTTTAGCTAAATGGAAAAAGGAAGCAAGTGTGGAAGTATTTTCATACAACTATCCTAAATGTAACAAAAAAAGTTTAAGCTTTATGTCATGTTACAGGTAGCTGACACTCACAGTTTTCCAGTTGTTTGAGCAGAGTTCCTTCATACTGACATTAAATGTCTCCATACTCTTTGAACCCTTTACATCAAGCGACAAGGCAGTCCAGTAGAACCCTGCATAAGCCTGAATAAAATAACAAGTGACTTTGTAAAAAACATATAAAATGTACAGTGTTACACTGCCACCATTATTTGAATGAAACCTTTGAGACATTAGACAGTGTTTAGGTAGACAGTATAGCACCTACCATGAAGTCTCCACTGAGTGGTGGTTGATAAACTCCAGAAAAAGAGCAGTTTTCAGCCCCCTGGCATGACGTCAGGTCGAAGATGCTCCTGACCAGTGCTTTGCACTGTTCGGCGTTACTCTGTCCATAGAAAGTGATTTCCCGTGTTGGGCTGTATCTCGAAGTAGTTTGGTTCTTCGTACACTCACTGCCAAAAACCTCCTCTGCAAGCATAGTAATGTTGTAGCCAGCAGGATAACACGGGTTCTTCACATTAGACCAGTTGCTGGATTCCTGAAAAGAGAGACGTCTGTAAGAGCCGTTGATGCTCATGATCCAGCAGCAATCATCGCTGCCGGATAAAATATAAGAGTTTTCCCTCGCCACACGGTTGCTGCTGGTGCAAATTCAACCAGGTCATGGACTACCGTAATCGACACCGTTAATGATCATCTCAAGTCTAGACGTCACTGTAAATGAGTTTTACTGTAATTAGCTGACTGAAGAAAAGAGGCAGAAAAGACATCCAGTAAGCAATCCACGGGCAATTTTCTTGTCATACATTTACCTAAGAGCAAATAAAAGAAAAATCCTAATGTAATCCATCCTTCCATTTCAAGCCTACATTAAATTACTGATGACAATGTAGCCTGTAAAAGCATTGACGTGGCTTGTTTGGGGCAATATTAAGCATAAGTAAAGGAGTTAAATGCATCTCAGCATCAGCAGTAATGGGTTTTATAAGACAGGTTTCACAGCATTTGTCTCTACGTAATTACAGAGTCTATCAAATCAAGATGGGGAAGCTATATATTTTTTATTGCAAAGCACAGACACACACTATTTATGCATGAATTTATTCATATTCATTATTATTATTCAACCTGTTTTTCTTTACCTCAATACAGAAAAACATATCAAATGTTAATATAAAGAAGGAACAGATTAAAGATTATTTTTAATACATATGAAAAACATACTTGTGCTGTACCTTTGAAAGTTTGGCCAAAACTCTCTTCTCGGCTTCATTTCTCCCATAGCAGAGAAAACTGTGTGTGTAGATGATGTACTCATAGCCATAAAGTGAAACCTTTATAATATCTTCTCCTTCATTACTATCAGGAATGGCAAAGGCAATCTGAGTGGAGGCTCCACCCAAATCCAATGAGCCAACGGTCTTAGCTCCATGAGGATGTACCCAGGCATTCCATAGATTTTTCTAGAAAACAGACTAAATGTTTCACTTATGCACCACACTTGTGCTAATATGGTTTAGATCTTATATTGCCACAAGATTACTTCAATCTCTGATTAAAAAATATAACAACATGACTGGTCTCAGAATCTCTGTCTTTGTGAGTAATAAAAGTTGGTGAAACAGTCAGAGAACTGACCTCGAGAAAATTACCCATCAGGTAGTTGACAGTGATCCAGCCGTAAAGACCTTCATCCTGCCCGGACATAATGGAAGCCTTTTGGAAGTTGAAAGGATATAGCTTGAGGTAGTTCTGCATTTCTCGCAGGATAATGTTGGACCTCTCTGGATATTTTTGTCTTTGTAAAAAACAAACCAAAAGTCACTATCTTACTTATTCATATTTTTCCAATATGCATAAAGTCATAGTTTCTGATCTAACGCTAAATAATGTTTTTTTATCATGTAACACTCCAATAACGCTGTTTGACCTCAAAATCTCTTAATGTCATAGTTAAGGCACAAATTATTAGAAGAAATAATATATTTAAACACTAATAATAGAATATGTGACCATGAGGAACAGATGATGTTGAAGTCACTCTTACTGTAGAAGTCTCATTCCTGCTGTTGCTCCGAGGAACACAGGTGTCTGACTCTGCTGTTTGGCTGGAATGGCTTTGGTTATCTCTGACATGCACAAATCAAAATGTTTCCACGTCGTCTTGTCCGAAAGCAAGTCCACACGTAGATCTGAAATTCCGGGGCCTTCAAAAGACAAATTATACACGTATACATTTTGGCTTACATTATCATTATTTTGTTCATTTATTTCTTGCCCTGCTGACCCAATGCCGTTATTTTTTTGGGTGTCACTATTTTCTGAAATGTAAGACACAGCATTGTCAAACAAATGCAGAACATTTTCGGCAACTAGAATTAGCATATGACTCAAAATAGGATTAAATTCCATTAATTGTCTATTAATTTATCAATGATCAAGGTCTCTGATGTAGAAAAAGTCAAATCACATTTTTTGGGGGGTGAGGGGATAAAAACGTAATGTTTTACAACTAGTGTATCATATTCATTGAAAAGCGCCACCAATATCTTTGGTCTGCCATGTCCGAATATAAATCAAAGTATTAGGCTAATAGATTGTACCTTCAACCTGACAGCTTGTTGTCTGGGTCACAACTCCAGTGTTATTTTCTTTCTCAGAAGGCCATTCATAGAGATATATAGTAGTCCTGGAGGAGCCTGCATCCAATACAATACCATACTGCAGAGAATTAAACAAAGGTGAACATTATTTACTCTTCAAAGAAAGATTCTGCTCAAACTCTGGTTATAACAAAGTAATAGAGAGCTTATTCATTTATACTGGTTGCAAGATGAATTAGTGAATATAGCAGTATGTCATGGTGTGGGACATTGCTGACTGAGGCACTCAAGAACGGACTAGTTGCCTGAAGCTCTTTTCAAACAAGCAAAATAAAAAACATTCTTCCTTTGGGAAAATATATCGGAGGATTGACTTTATGAGTCATCAAGCGGATCAGGTATCTTAAGATTTTAGGAGTGGCTTCCTGGAGAAAGATACAGCATTATGGTGTAATTAAATAATAAGATCCTTTCTATGTTCGGGATAAAGGGAAAAAGAGACGAACTGGTAAAAACAGTGTTCGTTTCGATCTAAAGAAATATGGTAATGTAAGGAGCATTATGAGAAAGCAAACTCATGTCTAGTCATGTCTTTTTTATCATATTTTACCTGACATTCATCATGGTACATAATGACATAACAAAATGTGTGAGCTGTTAAACACTTTAAAAAGTTGCATAAGCAAAAATGTATTCATGGGGAAATCTTAAATTAGGAACCGAGTCTGGACTCGAGTTTAATACATCCCTTGCTTATAAAGTGTCAAATGCAGAGGTAACCACCTTATCTCTTGGGAAGTCGTAAGTATTTTACGAGGTGGCTAATTCGTATGAATTCATACGTTGTGAGTCGTACAAAAACTACGATTAAGCAATACTGAAGACCCGCCCCTAACCCCGCCCCTACACCTAACGTCACTGGCGCTAAAGTAAACCATACTAAAACGTACGACTGAGATCGTACGAATTAGTCAAAATTATCCTCGTAAAATACTTATGATTTCGCCATGAGATTGCGTCAGACAGACAACTCGCTTAAAGTTTTTTTTGGGACAAGTCATGTTTTCATAGAAAATACAGAACTGCAAAAAATCTATTACGAACATAAATAATGTTACCTTTAGTCCAGGGGACAGGTACGTCTTCTTATGACTTTGTACAACTGCTATACTAATGATGACCGCTACACTGGCCAGCAGAAAGAAAGCGGCCAAAGCTATTGCCACTTTTGTCATCATCACCTACAACCAATAAACATGAAACAAATCAGACTCACTACAAACCAGTTCACAAGTTTCACAAATAACTTTTTATTCTCTAGTGTATATTGGTGCTTTAAAAACAACTGAAACCAATACACTGATACTGAACCTAAATTGAAAGATCAGAAACTTTTTTTTGTCCAAAGCAAATATGTTTGAATCTTAAATTCCTTCATTCGCAGTGATACACTGACATGTACAGGCATATCTGTTGTCTTTGCATTATTTTGAGAAGGTTTATCTTGGGAAGATTTAATACACTGTCAAACCCAAAGGCACTTATGGTATTCATGTGAAAATGTGTCCGTTACAAACCCATTCCTGAACCTTACTTAACCAGTTATATGCACATGTCAGCCTGGACGTATATACGATATCATGTATCGTAACAGGTATTACAGTTTTGTTTTTTATTTGATCAGAGTCTGTGGTTAATGTCTCTTATGATCCCAATGTCAGTCTAATCCAGCTTTTGTGCTGTCATAAGTTACGCCTTAACGCAGTTGTTTTGTAATCTGCCTTTACCCATAGGCAATAATTGATTGGCAGAGAACTTCTTGTTTGATACAAATGCATCAAATGAATAACACTGTAATACTTCTTGAGGGCAAACCTTACACCAGTCTAATAAAAGAATCAATTAAAACTAAACTGTAATTACACTGACAAATCAATACAATTATTCAGTGAAATCAATTATTAAAAATCAATCATTTACACAAATTCAAATTAGTTTCTTGCATGATAACATCACAAGAAACACTGTGAGTATATTATATATAATATGAAATAATAATAAATGATGCATGCTGCAGTATATTAAAGTATAATTTAGTTATGCAGTAAAGTTTAATGGTGCTTTGGCTTACCCCTCTGCGTGAAGCTGCTGTAAGGTGGTCTGAAGACTGAGACTCCTTATGGATCAATCTTTACTGAATGAACGTAAGCGTGTGAGATTGTGGGTGAAGTCGTGTGTGTGTGTGTGTTTCTATGTTTGTGTGTGAATAAGCATGTTGAAGAGCAAGCATGGGAGGGGCAGAGGGCTTTCTATTAAATTTGATTAGAAACTCCTCCCATTCGATTAGGTCACAGCCCATCCAATCACATTTACAGTATAATAGCTCATATACTGATATATAGAAAATAGTTCTTTAGTCAAACTAAAGAATATGTATATAGTTTGACTTTGGACATCACTTTATTATCATGCAATATTTTAACAATTATGTCCCTTATGTTGAAAAACAGACATTAATTGACAATTAATTGATCATTTTAAAGAAATTTCAATCATATTGGCATGTTGCGTGAAAAACATTTCTTGAGTTCTCCATCTATCTGCTGCACATTAAGTAACTTTGAAAGCTTATTTGAAAATGAGTATTTTGTTTGTATGGTCAGATGGAAATGTTTATGCCTGGTCCTAATGGGGCACTTTACAGCAACCTGAGAATGAAAGAAAACGCTCGGTGGTGACTAGGATCACGAGGATCACCGACCACACGAGAGCCATATACTGACACTAACATTACAGTAACATTCTGCTAGAATACAAACCACTTACAGCACATACATACACTTTACTGTGTGAGCATACAGGAGGGATTAATCCATTAGGAAAAAAAGGTCATTATCATATTTCAACATGGAATCATCATTGACACATGAACATACAAAAACACCAATTCATCAATAGGATGACAATGATTTCAACCAGCTGATTTTTACCCTGCCGAAAATATGTTTCATTGCTTGGAGAGTTGGTATTTCTATCAGTTTTCTTAACTAGTATGGCTTTGGCTAAAAGCATCTGTGCAGTCATAAGAACAATATAACAAAAATATCTCTACCAGATGCAGCATGATGTCCAAAAAATAAGGCCACCAACCAATATAGCATTGTAATATTGAATATGTTTTTGGATTAATTCAAATTCTAAGTTTTAATTTGGGGGGCCACAAAGGGATGCACCCCACGCAAGGGGGGCTTTTAATGACCACTGGTTTAGTGCAGTCATGTTAAATGTCATATCATGTGATGGTATCTTTCTCCTTGGGTAGGAATGATAGGGTTCAATCTTACCCATGGCTGGGTAAACTACTCTCATTTGTTAAGTCGCTTTGGATGAAAGCATCTGCTGAATGAATAAATGTTGATGTGCAAACACATTACTGGACCACAGCAAGACATAAAATGATCACACACAAATCCCACAGAAAAAGCATAATGTTCATTCAGAACTCATCAATTATTCTTTGTGTTTAAGGTCAGATTCCTCTTGAGTTCTCTTACTGCGGCGTTCAGAAACAGCGGGCATCCCAGCCACCCAGACGCCTGGAGCATCAAACCAAAGCTGCTGTGGCCTGAGAAGGATGGATCACACCTCAAGACAATCAAAGTGAATTAGTTTGTTCTCCTCGTCACAGGGTGGCTGAATACGTATATTTTTAGCTGCTGGAAGTGTGATCCGACACTCTATTAGTCAGGAGGAGCCGGAAAGTAAGTGCTTCAGAATTGGTTTAGGATAGTGAAGGAAAGGAAAACGGGCGTATTAAAGCCTTTCTCACTACGCTGTAACATGGTTTGCAGTCCTTGTATTCATTGCCATGCGCACAGACCTTGCACCTATAAATACTCTTGCTTGTCAATGGGCTTTAATATCAAACACGTGATCCACGCCGTTGACGCAGGGTTTGCTGCATTGTGTCGCTCCTTGTATGTTAAAGGGAAATTATTGCATTACGATCCATTCACCTGTTTTATGAACCTGCATGTACTGTAAGGCCAATGTTTGCCTCTGGGTCAAAACGAAAAGTATTTCATCTTGTAATTTCGTGGTTACTTGAACAAGAAAAACTTTTATGAGAAATTTGATGATACATTTTTGGATGACAGATAGCTCCTGTAGCTCAATTGGTAGAGCCAATTCCTAGGGTACACCTGTACAGTACTGATAAATATGGGTAGCCTGAATGCACTGAAGCGTATTGGATCAAAATGTCTGTAACTGTTGTAGTCAAGACAATTAAATGAGATTTTAAATGAGACCAAGGACCCTATCGTACACCTACGCGGCGCAAGTGTTTTTGCTATGTTTAAGCCTGATGCAGTTCTCACCAATAAGAGATGACACTCTAATCTGTTTATTGCACATTACTCCCAAAAAACACCTATTACTCTAAAAGATAATCGGGACAACCCAGTTTACACCATGCGCCCGGGCTCACTGAGTGGTTTTAAACTAGCAAAAGTGGATTCGGACACGTCCTAAGCGCACTTGCGCATGCGCTTTAGATCATGCGATTATATTGCTAAAATAGGGCCCAAAGACAAGATCAAGAGCAGAGTGTTTTGAAACCAAGACCAAAGCAGGGTAGACAGAGTCAAGACATAGGGTCTCATTTATAAAATGCTGCATATAGAAACCTTCCCAAATGAGATTGTACGATCATTTCTCAAAGTGCGTACGTATTTCTTTTTCTAAAAAGTCTAAATCTAAATTAGTTAAAAGATTTCTTTAAACAATCCCTCGTTTAATGAATAAAAACATTAAATTAGTAAGAAAATTAAATTAAATTAGAAAATTAGTCTCAAAAAAGTCTGATTAGAGAAAAGCTCTGGCATTTTTTGTTTACATACCCAAATATTTTTGGGGGTCACTGCATTGAACACTGCACATAAAAGAAAGCCACCTGATAATGTAATTTTACCGCCTACATCAACATGCTTTTATTACAGTCTTTTCTCTCCACAGTACATGTTGACACTTATCTTCAGCATCTTTTACATGTCCTCTCATTAACACTCTTTGATCGTGTTCTGCTACATGAACCGCAGGAAAATTGCAGCTTTCACTTCTTTTATGGTGGATATAATGAGTCTGATCCTGGAAGAGAGGTGTTCCCTTAATTACATTAATACGTCATAAAACCACTAAAACACTAATAGCGTTCAATTCAATTCGAAGTGAAACTCAAGCCCAGCTTATCGCATTATAATCCACATTAAGATAAGGAGCCAATGCCAAGTGTGAACAGATATGAACAATTAACTTATTGATAATTCATCATTATCTTCCTTTTGTTTTGATATGTGGTGTGTTTAGAAGAGCTTTTACTCCATCATTTTGATTCCCATGTGAAACACTTACATGGTGAATGTTTGTCAATAGAAATTAAATGTAGCTCCTATAGGAATAAATGACGACCAGTATGAACTAGACAACTACAGAAGTTGTCCCGGTATGAAAATCCTAAGATCTCCTCTATATATCAAATGTGTTTCCAAATATGGCACAGAGGTTTTGTGTTTCAGTTTGTATGCAAAATATTCATTCATTCAGTTGGTGGTGCACCAAAGGCTTTTAAGGTGCCTTATTGCTACTGAAATAGTGAATGTTGAGAAGTGTAATATCTCTATAAGCAAAACAATTAGAACAAGTGCTCTGTGTACATACAGCTGACAAACAGCGCCACAGAGAGAAACACTTTCCATTTGATCCATCCACAGCTGTCAATCACACAGAAAATACTTTTCAATTCCATCACTGCAATGGAGGCCACTGTTGGAGACACAAATTGTTTTTCTCTCTTTTCCCTCAGGTTATTATGCAATGTTTGGGGTGTACAACATCATTAGCAGAGTGCATTTTGTCCATCTCCTTAACAATGAAGTGTGTCGAAATATGAGTCTGCTGGGACGCTGTTTGCTGCTAAAGGCATTTAGCTAAGTGCCAGACAATATTCCGTCATACCCAAGATATAATGAACACAGAACACATTCTGGCTTCTTTGAGGCTACGTTCATTCACCCCTCATTTTCAGAAAGCATGTCTATAAATGGGTGTCAGTTTTTGGGATGTCCTTTAGACAGACTCGCCAGAGGGCTTCCCATCCACTAATTGTGACTGCTGTGTCCATATTTTATGTGTAACATTAACTGTACAACAATGTAGGTCCACAATTGGTCACTTGTCCATTTTTCAGTCTGGGAGATAAATGGTCTTCCTCAAAGCCATCAAAGTCAAAAGCAGATTTCAATAAACCAGTTGCACAATCGAGCAGTTGTAAAAAGGTCTGGTCTGTGATTTACTAGAATCATCTGTCAGGCAGTCTGGCCACTCAACTTTGGAAAATGTTGCATGCAACTTCAAGCAGGGTTGAATAATAAACATATTCAGTTATTAATCCATCTAAAGCATTTTGAGCAGTCTGGTGAATGTTTAGGAGGTCTGGACAGTTTTGCTTCTAAATGGTTAAAATCATTCATTTCACCGATTCAGTTCAACAAATCTTTTTTTTGCAAAGTGAAGTTTCAACCCATCTTACAATTGTAATGTTTTCATGAAATGTTTAATCTGTTTTGACCACATTCCTTGATCAAAATGTCATAGTGCTCCATCATATGTGGCGCAGTCACACTTCCAGGCAACCAGACTTCACCCCTTATCTCTCTCCTACTTTATTTCCCATTTTCTTACCCACTGCAACGCACCAAAAATTTTACAAGTAATCAGAATACAATAATAATACAAATGGGTTTTTAAAGGAAATAAAGGTTTGGGTTATATGGATTATATTGTTGAATGCATTACTTAAAAAGTAAAACATTCCCCAATACTAGCAAGAATTAAACTAAAAACTCATGGGTTTTCTATCACATACTGTATATACATCTGTTCTAATAAAGTTAAAATGATTAAGCACACACATTATGTGTAAAGTGTGCAATGAGATATGTTTGTGGTGAAGTACATTAGCGCATAATGGCACAAGTATTATGATTTCTGCTCAACAGAACATTTCTCTGTACCCTTGTGTTATTAGACAGCTCAGACAATATATGCAACAGAAAATTAGGCAATTGAATTCAAACACTTTACTCACACAGTATATCACTGCTGTCCTTCTCAAACCACATATCTCCATATTTCATGATTTACATTTACAGTGTTTTTTTCTATTTCCTGAAAAACAGCGAATTTGGACATTTGGAAAATTAGTTTGCAAATCTCATTCAAATTTAAGCATTGTCAAACTTGCACAAAATAAGTGCACATGTCTCATACATTTATCAATTTAATGGACCAGTCAGTAAAATTTAGAGGCAACCAATGGCTTACTCCACCGCTCACCCCTCCCTTTCTAAGCACTACGGTGGCTGACACAGGACTAAGATGTTGACACGTTTCGCTTTTTTCCTAAAGGACATAACATCTTTACGAAACACGCTCTGTAGAGCAGTTTGTCCGTTTAGGGCTACTGTAGAAACAACATGGTGAATTCCATGTAAGGGGACCCGATGTATGTAGATAGAAATAACTCATTCTAAGGTAATAAAAACATAACAGTTCATTATGTAAGGTCTTCCAGTTTGGGTAAATGTTTTTTTTTCGGTTAACTGAATAAGATTTGGGATATATAAAAAATACAATTTTTTACAATACAAATTTACATTTCAATTTCAATTTCAATAGCATTCTGTTGCTCAAAGAATGCTATTATTTCACTGTACTATTATTAATATTACTATTATAATAAGTACATTTAAAGAGAATTCAGATTTTTTTGTTTTTAACTATAGGTTTCAGCTACATCTTTAAAAATACAAAAAACTGTTCTTATTAAATGTCCTCTGTTAAAGGAAAAGAGGACAGTGGAATATATCTTATACAAGAAATTCCTCTCTTTACACCTTACTTTACAGTTAATAGGCCTTAAGAACACATTTAGATTGCATCTATTGAACCATATCATTTTGAACATGAATCAGAATGATGTCAAAGACAAGAGACAGTTTTCCAATACCAACATCAACATGTTCCAACAGCATCAGTGCCATACAGCCTCTTAACTCCTCAGTCAACACCTCTCACTGTGTACGGAGATCAACACACACCTAAACAAACACATCCAGCAACACACATAATCAAAACAACCAGATGGCATATTGACTCTAGAGCAAAAGAATAATATAGTATCTGACTGCATCTTATTATTTTAATTACATCGCATTATGTTTTTATTTATTCCCAACAGGTACTGATCCTCTTTTAGGTGGTATATTTTTAGTATAAATCTAAAATGACAGTGCTGCTTGAAAGTTTGTGAACCCCTCGAGCTGTTCAGAGTTTTCTGTTGTTTTACCATTATTGTCATTGTTTGACTCTTTGGTTCCTCTCTCTTTTAATTCGTGTTGCTCAACCACTTTCCTAAGGATGACTAATTTGATTGGTCTGCTTAACTGATTAATTAAACATCCAAATGTGTTTCACCTGAATCTGTTACTCACTTGACTTTACCGATGCAGCTGGGCCTTCACTTACTTTTGCACATATAATAATTCAATATTTCATGTCGTTTTTTTTTTGCTACTCACAAAATTCCCTCTAAACAAACATATGTGTATGGTGGCCGCTAGGTGTCACTGCGCTGCAACGAAAGAAAACACATGCAAGTAAAAAAAACACCTGCAAATTCAGAAAGCATCTTCATTAGTTTGGCGACACGTGCCCTCTGCCCTGCAAATTCTTGCAACACAAACAAAGAAACGCGTTGCAAGTGACACAACAATGGAAGTGTTTCCGGGGGACTAAAAATCTGATGCACCATGGCTGGGACGCGTTCCATTTGGCTGTAAGTGGACTTCACAGGGTATTCTGCCATTTTAAATTAGATTCCAATCTGAAGTGAGCAAACATGTTCAGTTCGAAGGGCACTGCAAATGGCGAGTTTGCAAATGGCATATGCCATATAGTGAAAGTTTATTTTATTATTTTAAATGATCTTTAACACCATTATTTGTTTCACATAAATCTGTTATTTAACTTTTTGTAGCATTATTATATCACATTAGAGATAATGAATGAATATATCCACTGTTTATATTTGTATTTATATTTTATTATGCAATTAAAAGAGTTTACATATGTGTGTGAGTATTCATTTATTTAGCTTTTATCATACAAAGAAGCAGACATTCTTTTTTATTATTATATTATATATTATTATATTCAGAAATGTATTTTATGTATGTATCTTTCTTATCAAGAACATTTAAACAATTACACAAAGTAGCCTACACAAGAAAAACATATACCACAGACTGTAAATATACATTCTGTTGTGTGGCCTCGTTTCTTTGTATACATTCTGTTTTATGCATTTACTCTGCGTGGATTTTAACGCGGTTTTATGCATTTTTCTATTTTTTTCTGGATATAATATTAGTGCGTTATAAATATTTAATTAGCCTATAATTATAAGCTTGATGTGAAATCATGACTAAATAAAAACGTCTTTATTAACTTAATTTAAATAAACGAATATTCGTTTTATATGTGCTCCAATTTTTGAACATAATTTAAAATGCCCAACCCTAGTATAAATTATAATTATTTTTTATTTAAAAGTTAAATATATTACTATATTTATTTATGTTATATCATACTCTGCACAACCCTGCCATTGCCTTTTTAGTAATTTTAATTATCATATAATTATTATTATTTAATTTTTTTTTGAGGATTATTTTCGTCTTTTGAAGAAGTTTATTTACTTTTTTTTGCTTAACAATACTAAGATTGAAACTATAGAAGAAAGTTCATTTAAAATTAGAGCCCATACAAATATAATATATATAAAAAATAAAAGAAATATGAAATATTCAATCATGCACATAGAGCATATAAAAGCATACAACATTCGAGTACAACTGCAGATGGGGACTCTTAAGCATCCACATTACATTAATTGAACATTACGATACCAAAAGGAATGGTCAAACTTGCAAAACGTTTTGTGCTTGCTTGGGTTATAGTGTCAAATTTCTTTGCTTCCTAAGAGGTTTTCTTGCCTTTTTTCTTCTCAAATTCTCTTTTTTGTTGATCACGTTGAATGTAAGTTTTTGCTTTTTTAACATTCTTAACATACGTTTCCTTGGCCCTTTGGATATTATTAGCCGGACGATTTAAACAATTTAACAAAATAAACACATAGTATCAGCTGCCCGACATGCTTTTACAAGTGCCACTATAATGTGGAAGTATAAAGCAGGTGATGATAAAATAAGAAAATCATGGCAAAACTACAGAAAACTCTGAACAGCTCAAGGCTCACAAACTTTCAAGCAGCACTTTTGTCAGATATCTGAAATGTGACCTCTGCATTTAACCCATCCGTGAGTAGTGAACACACACACACTGCAAGTTGTGAACACATAGCCTACACCCGGAGCAGTGGGCAGCTATCACTGCAGCGCCCGGTGCCTTGCTCAAGGGCACCTCAGCCGTTACCCGCCGGTACTGAGATTCGAACCAGCAACCTTCTGGTCACGAGTCCAACTCTGTAACCACTACACTGTAAAACATTTTTTTTGGATTGTAGTCAGCTGAACTTAATTTAGTAAATTAATCCAATGGTTTTTCCAATCTAGTTGAGTTGACTCAATTATGTAAGTTATCTCAACTTTTGGAAGTCAGTACAACTCAAAAAATCCAATGCAAAAAAGAAAATTAAAAAGATGAGTTTAAAAATTGCAGATTTTTTACAGTGTAGGCACGACTGGGCCACGACTTATGATAGTGGTCAAGGGCAGAGCTGGGGTGGGCTAAGGGGGCTAAAGCCTCGAATGTTTTCAGTACAGCCCGAAGGTTTTTGTCCTGTATAAATCACACATTTTGCGTCTTTTGTGTACGCAAGTCCGTTATGTATGTAGGCCTGCATGTAGTGTGACAAGTGGTGCGGTTCAGTTTTAGATGAGTATTGGTATTCTGACACACATGTGGATGCCTCTGGGCTAAGCCCCGGATATCCACTCACCCTAGAAATGCCCCTGATAGTTGTCCTGACAGAAAATAAGTGTCTAAATGCCTAAATGTTTAAGACTTCATAACAAAGGAAAACTGTTAGAAATTGTAAAGCACATTGGAGCTGCTGCTATAATATTTAGTAATATTTATTCATTTTTATTAGCTTGCACAGTGTGCAGTTTCCATGTTTGCCAGATGTTGATTTTTCTGGCAGATGTTTTGCTTTATTTCAGCACCTTTAGACAGGATATTTCCATTGCATTTCATCTTTTGACGCATAATCTGCGTGCTGGTTTGGGAAACGGGCGTTGTTCCACTGTAAAATAATAAACTCGTAACTTAATCTGATTTTAAGAGCACGATTTGCAATGTTATCGGGAAACCCAGCCTCTGTCTGTTATATCCCTGAACTCAGTGCCCCAGAGAGAGAGAGAGAGAGAGAGAGAGAGAGAGAGAGAGAGAGAGAGAGAGAGAGAGAGAGGAAACTCCTGCAAGATGATCACGTTGATTTATTTATACAACATTGCCATCTGCTGGCCATAAGAAAAACTTATGCAATACTTATGCAAAACTTATACTTGATCGCAATGCAATCATTCAGTTATTATATGATCTCGTTTCCTTGTTTTATTAATAATTGTATTAATATTATTATTATTATTATTTAAAATATTAGTTAGTGTGTTTGTGTAGGCTACTTTAAGATATAAACATTATGACCACCTTCCTAATATTGTGTTGGTCCCGCTTTTGCAGCCCAATATGCAACAAACTGTGATGCACTGTGTATTCTGACACCTTTTTATCAGATCCAGCATTAACTGTATTTTGCAGTTTAGCCATCACAATTTGGCTCTTGTCAACCTTGCATTTACCAATTTTTCATGCTTCTAACACATCAACTTTCAAGACAAAATGTTAACTGCCTAATATATCCCACACACTAATAGGTGCCGTGATGAAAAGATAATCTGTGTTATTCACTTCACCTGTCAGTAGTCATAATGTTATGCCTGATCCATGTGATCACCTCTCCATGGTGGCTTGCAAGTCAATTAATTACTGATATCAAAAATAGCAATTGTTACTAGTGGAAATTCTATTCCTGATATCAAGAATTGTCATTTTACTAGTAAAAATTGAATTGTTGATATAAAAAAACAGATCATGAGAATGATTAAAAGCTAATTTGGCTTGCCATATAAGGGTGTGGTTGTTGCATGTACTGTATCGTCACAGTTAGACTGAAGTTTAACATAATGCACAACAAACATCATTCAAACATTGTAAGCGAAACACAATTTATTATGAATGTTGATACATACATTCCCATACATACAGCACTACTACTGTTTATTTGCACCAGAATCAAGTAAGTCTTTTCTAGTGAGGCACAAGAACTGCTGTCAAAGAGGTGTCTCACCACAGAAGATGTGCTGAGTCAAGTATAGTATTTTTAGAAAAAGTAAAAAGAAATTAGGCTAGGAATAGGCAATGATTTAGATTTGAGAACTAGTGAGGCAAGAAAAAGTGAAACATTGCACTGATAAAGGCATCTATTCATAAAGCCAACTATTTTTTTTAATAGATATACGTCTTACAAAACATATTTCATTTTTGAATATAGACACATTTTGTGCAGAACACAACAGTACATTTTGGGAAAAAACACTGCTTACAGCAGGGAACACAAGCTCACACAGCTCACACAATCTCAATAGGAGACAGGATTGCAGCAGACAGTGCTGTAAGCAGGTATGGTCCAGACTCAACACATGATGGTCAGTGGGGCAGTTCCTGCAGGAGCTCTGATGCCAGCTGACTGATGTGGCACCAGGCCTCCTGAACGTGCCGTGATTCAGTGGTTCGGGCACAGACAGCGAAGCGCAGCACAAACGTCCCCGCCAGCTGACATGGTACCAGATGAATCTTGCGTGTGCTGTTGATTCGCTTCAACAATGTTTCATTTAATTCATTGGAACCCTGTAGGGTTTAATACAGAGATTTGCATTATAGAGATGAATCTAAGAAAATCAGAGTTCAAAACGTAAATTATAAACTTATACTATAAATGTGTGACTTAATAATGAAAAAAGTATTGCATAAATAAATATAGTTTATAATAATATAATATGATTTAAATACAATGTGTTATAAAACACATGCAGTGTATTTTCAATTTGCTTGTGAAAATAGTAACAACATCATTTTGTGTAATTTGCGTTGCACAGTCTACAAAAATTAAAATGCATCACAGCAATTTTCCTACATTAACCACCTTCCATTCAATCTATTATAACTATACTGGATAAGAGGGTATTGTTTGTTTGGGAAAGTGTTTTACCCTGACCTTGAGTCTAAAGCAGACGAGACCCAGCACAACATCAGCACTGATCTCAAATCGCTGATCGGCTCTCACCAAACACTCGAACTCTTTGGCCAGCCCTACATGCTGAAACAACATAAACATGAGATACAAAGCTTCAACATTTGTAGAAATAATGGAGTGACATAATGACATAACATAATAACATTAAAGGCATGTTACTTTTGTGAATGTTAATAAATCTGAATGTTATTTTTCTGTACGGCATAATAGAAATATAATAATCATCAGCAGCAGCTTGTTTGTGGTATTGAAAAGAGCTTTTACATTTTGGGAAAATGTAACATAATCTATATAGGTTTGAAATGACAAAGGTAAAAATGTAAAGATTTTCAGTTTGGGATAAACTATTGCTTCATAAATATAATGAAATGTCAATATCACACCAGCAGGGGGCAATCTGTTGTTTAAAATGGGCAGTTTTTGTCCAGAATACCAAATCAGTGACGCATCCTGTTCTAAATTTGTAAACAGATTGTCCTAGATTATTACATTTATTACTGCAATCATGTGTTGAAATCACGTAATCATATAATCCCCATTTAAACACATTACAAGAATCAGATTGTCATTCCCAGATAGTTGTTTGCTACTGGTCGCATTAAAGCTGAATTGAATGAAGAAAGTATGCACAGAAAAGATATCATGTTCTTACTATTATCCTTATGATATAAAATACATTATACAATTACACATTGCCGCCTAACTTTGAGCAATCTAACAAAAGCTAAAGTAATGCTTTTCTACAGTTTTGTGGACTCATAACAAAATGGTACCAAAAATCGTATAAAACAAAAAGTCTAAAAACTACTTCAAGCAAAGCTATGTTGCACACATTATATTTCTAACTTAACAAATACAGAATGTTGATCAGATCACCTGTCGAGCAAACCAGAACAACATCTTAATGAAGATGACTTACAAAAGACAGCCTTGAATCATTGGTTTACGTCAAACCAAATGGACTGTGCATCCAAATCAGATGTGATTGACAGGGCTAACCTGATTGACAGCATGGATTGTAGGAAGTTACCTTGCGGATGTAAGCCTGCAGACCTTTGAGTCCGTACATGCGGAACACAAACCATATCTTCAGTGAGCGAAACCTCCGACCCAATGGGATCTGCCAGTGCTGAAGAAAGATGAGATGAGATATGACATGTCAACTTGCACAAGATAATACATGAAATTCAATGGACTTCTGATTATATCTGGTTTGTACAAGTTTGCAAATGGAAAATTTAGGAATATCACAACACACACTCACATACACATTAATGCTCATTTATGGGTAGTTTGGTTTGGTTAAATTCACTGTAAATGACATGTTGCTACAATAAACAATGCTAACAACAATATGTGACCCTGGACAACGAAACAGTTTTAAGGGTTAGAGAGGACAACATTTAGCTCAGATATCACTTAAATTCAGGTTTGTTTTAATGCTCTCCTTTGGCTACTGCTGTGGAGAGTAGATGAACCCGAAAGCTAAAATTCTAAGCTTTACATACCAAACTTGAGCGGATAATTCCCAAAGAGCAGCAGCAGGGAGTGAAGTTTGTAGAAGTGTTTCCGGCCATTTTTGTTAGCGATTTTGCTGCATCCACTCACAAAAATAAAGTTTGGATATGTTCACGGTAGGAATATTTTGGGCTATTACTACAAATGTTCTCGTGCTACTTAAGACTGGTTTTGTGATCCAGGGAAACATATGATAACAAACACTAACATAATAAACATGTACAATTATATGGTTATGTTTGGTATATGTTAAATAAAGTATACTTACTCTATAATCTGTGACAAGTCCTATAGATAAAAAAACATTTCAACTATTAGTGATATCAATCAAATATGATCTACAATTTATTGAATTCATATTGAGCAGAAACATCTGTGTTTATACTGTCATTGGCACATTTGTATAGAAAAGCACACAGGTGATTATTTAAAGATAAAGAATAAAATGTTCAAGATTAACATGGTTGCTTTTTCTGTGTCTGACCAAGCCTGTTAGTAATTTAATCAGGAAGTTGTTCATGATGGAAATGGCTTTAAGGTGCGTGCGTGCGTGCGTGTGCATGTGTTGGGTTGAGAGACAGGGCTCTTTTGTCTTTCTTTCAGCACAATTACAATCGTCTGCACAGCTGCACACTGCCCACAGATGAACTGCTTTTGTTTAAATGGCCGACATGCAACAGGCAGCTCAATTGACAGGTATGAGGAGATGAACAGAACTAGTGTAGGAGCAGAAAACTGATCAAGGGAGTACGATATAATTTATTACATACAAAACGTATTTGGACTACATCTACAAGCCAATAATGACACATACTATTACCAAACAGACTACACACACACACACACACACACACACACACACACACACACACACACAGAGCTCTTAAACCTGCTCTGGGTCAGTGTAGGGTGTCAGAAAGCTGTTTGTTTACTCGCACACACAGAGGCTTACAGCACATACAGCTGAGTATTAATCTGATGGAGCCCTCCGTGTGACGCAGAGTTTGTGTCAGCACCACACGTCATGTCTCATCAATGATGATGATGGTCATCCTATTCATTCAATCTTTCATTTATGTAATTGTTTAAAGAATGTGTTTACAATGAAGAAAATGGCTGAGGATTGAGCTCACCTGACTCTTGGTGATCATGCTTCAAGTAAAGTGGCTCCATCTTAAATGCTCCGATAATGTCCGATCTTTTTTTCACCCTGCACACAGACAGATTTACATGAATATTTTTCATTAAACATATCTGTGTCTGCTTTAGGTGTTGTTTCCCTCTCAGTATTGAGACTACTAGTGTCTCTTGTTGCCGTGATACTAAAACAACATCATTGTTTGTTTTGGAGTGGTTTACAAGAACTTGTATTGTTCATGCATTTGTCGCACATGAAGAATTCATCAGGAATGAAACATTGAACGAGAATCACATAATGTTTCACTGGGCACATCATGAGGAAGTGATGTAATATGAGGCTTAGATATAACCTCAGAATTGAGTCATTGCCGTATAAAAGTGGTAACCTAGTCTTGAGACACCTTAATATATAAGATGGGATATGAATTCGATTATTTAAGTGAACACATCCTGTTTTACGAAGTATATGGGCAAAAATATCTATATATAGCATATCCATTTGTGCATAACTTTCTATTTAAACATTTACACATGGATACCTCAAACTTTATCCTAAATTGCAATGTAAAATGATGTTGTCGCCTTTTTAAGTTAACAGATAAAATATTGTACACTTAATCCAGAATAGCTATTCATTTCATTAGTCACATTTCATTGGTAACCGAAATAGAATCGAGAAGAATTTTTTAAAATGGAATTTTAGTGTTTTATTTGACAGAATTTTTATGTATTCTTGAAATGCTGCAAAACAACTTATAGGTTGAATTACACAAAAAAACTATTTACAAATAGTTTTATTGTAAACATGTACAAGTTGGGTGTAAAATACCATGAAAAATATATGGTTTTACTTGACAAAAAAATTATTGCCCCAGCTGCTGGGAATGTTACAGTTTTTAATGGGAATTTATTTGTTCTAAATCCTTTTGTTTGCCAGCACAAAATAAAATTAGAGATCATTTAAAATGTGAACATTTTTAATGCAGATGCACTTGTTTTTTAGTGTCCAAAAACTTTTTAGGGGCCGCTGCATATGTACACGCTAACAAGCAAACAGGTGATAATGTCAACAAGTCTTTTATTATTTATTTATTTATAAAGAAAAGCATTTTCCTGATGTTGACAGAAATGACAGCTGGGTTTATTTTCTCTGTGGCCTCATGAATCTGAATCGTATTGTCTTTACACAGAGAGAGAGAATCTATGGGGTCCGAGGACAAGGTGACTGTAAACAACTTACCACAGTGCAGAGCAATCAAAGTTGACCAGGAGCCATTTATGAGGATTAAAGTTGAAAGAATCTGCAAACTAAAATCAAAGCAAGTTTTAAAGTGAATTTGCTATTTGTAAAGAGAGAATTATTTAGATTTACGTTTGCACTTATGTGTCTGGCAGACGATCCAAAGCTAATAATAACTATAACAATATGCTTAAAACTATAATTTGTATGTATTTTGACTGGAACACCTTTCATGAGTTATCCATAAACTACCTGTTATGGTTTTTAATATAAAGCCACATTATATTTCAAACACAAAATCAACTACATCATCTTTCCAATGAGCATGCTATCTCAAAGTCTAATCTTTTTCCTTGCTCTCCCCTTTTCAATATCCTTTCCATCTGCTGCAATAAAGCAGACAGAAACTGTCATGAGGTTCTGATTGTTTCCATGCTGGGTTTGCCTGTCTTTCACTTCCTGGCAACCAGCATCACACAGGAAACAGCCGCCCACCGCCAGTCAGGTCAATGATAAAGACCAACGTCTTTACAGGAAAGCACAGTCACGGTTATTGTTTGAATTCGTGCCACTAATAAACAGTGATATTTCTTTAGCGAGGGAAAAAGGAACTTATCTAAAGGTCTTCCTCTGCCTCAGGAAATTACTTTACCCTTATCATTGTGACACCCAGCCGGGCGCAACAACAACTCAAAGGACGATAGAGGGATCTCTCATTTCCCCATGATTTCAGGAGACATCGTTCATGCCGGCTCACATCATCTGTGACATTTAAATATTTTCATTTGCACGCACATGGCTTGGCACACGCTGGTTCCTGAGTAACGGGATCAATAGATGGAGCCGGCTCACGATTGCTCTTGTGTTATCATGCACGCCTCTCATGGCTTTAAAAGTGTTGCATGTGAAGCGTGTTTAGAAACTCACAGCGAGGAGTGTGATTTGAATATTATCTCACCTCGATGCCGTTCAAGAGAGGCCTGAACTCTGGACAGATAAATGCACTGCCTGCGTATGCAGCGTCAATGTGCATCCAGATGTTCTCTGCTCTACCTGAAATGAAAAACAATGACAGTGTGTTTAAAGATAAAAAAAAACATACTACAAAATTCACAAATAACAAACATAACATACACTGTTAAAAAATTCAGTATTACTGGCAACAGTTTGCCAGTAACTTACTGTAGATTTATATTTCTCTAATTTATTGCCAACAGTTTGTTCAAAGATAAATGAGCATTAACAAGTCTTACATATAGGGCCTAGCTCGGTAATGCAGTCAAACGCACAGGATGGAGTTGTTCCCAACGTTGCACAAAGCTGAGAGAAACATCCCGGAAATACAAAAAAAACAATGTTCTTACAATTGATGTTATTAATACAGATCTAGACAAATCTACACGTTACTTCATGCAAACCAGAAATTCATTTTGATTTGTATGTTTTGATCACCGGACGATTTGCTCCTGCTTGCTTTGTCATTACACAGTGATGTTTTTAACACAGGTCTGCTGGCTGAGCCCGGGGCTAACATTTAACTAATGTGATTCAGAAAACAGGCTCTCCAAACAGCATTAGCCATCATGCAGACAAATGGGGACAGGTTTAGAGAAAGCGCAGAGACAATGTTGTTCTTATTTCTCTCTTTCAAGCTCAATATAACAGTCTGGTTGCTATCGTCCTACAAAAGTGTTTTACTGATTCTATAATTTGTTTTGATTACAGTACATACAATATATTACAGTTACATTTACTTGGTCTATAAGCTCTTGCTGTTGCATTTTTTTATTTTCACAGATATAATTAGTTTTCCTTTAGCTCAGTGTTTCGCTCCTAGGGATTGCACACACTAGGAAACAAAATGTATGCTATAATGCAATGAAAGTCACTTTGGATAAAAGCGTCTGCCAAATGCGTAAATGTAAATTAAGTCTTAGAGATGTCCATCTAACATGTTAATTCAGTGCTAAATGTTCTGTTTGTAGTACTTGATTGTAATGTTTGTGTAGTGTTAAATAACTGAAACAGGAAGTACTTCTGGACCAGTGTTGTTTACATCTTGCAAAATGATTTATACAGTTGCTTTAAAAATTAAAGGGATAGTTCACCCAAAAATGAAAATTCTGTCATCATTTCTGTATATCACAAATCTGTATAAATTTTGTTGTAATGAACACAGAGAAAGATATTTGGACCAAACAAAGACATTTATACAGATTTGGAACAACTAGAGAGTAATTGATGACATTTTTTGGGTGAACTATCCCTTTAATAAAAAAGACTAATATTAACGATTAGAAATTTCTCAATCCGCAGGGATACGAAATATTGCTTTGTTTGTAATATTGTCTCCAAACAAAATAGTGATGTAACCTGAGTAGTCAGTCATCATGAGATATACGTACAAAGAATGGTATGAGTCCCGCTCTTCTGTCTTCTTGCAGAACCTTTTGCAGGGCGTCTCCTCGCACAGCAAACTTACTGTCGGTGGAAATTTTCTTCATTCTCACTCCAGCGATCAGCCCTGCCCTCTCCACTGATGAGTGAGCCTGAAATGCCAACAACACTACTGTCAAAAATATGACAATAATAATAACGTTACAAAAACCAGCTCAATCTTTATAAATACAGCAACAACTACAGACACTAATCCATAGTGTCTAAATATATATATATATTTATATAAACTAGAGGTGATTTGCCACAATTAAAAATGATAAGGGAATAAGGGTGGCAGACGAAAGGGGATTGGCTAATAAAAATAAGTGATAACAGGAAAATACCTCATTGGCGTAAATTAAGTAACACCTTTCGAAGTTTGGATATAACTATGTGATGCAAAGTGCTGTATTTTTCGATGGTTTTGTACATCTCAACTTTGTTGGCTCGAGCAAATAAAGTTGAACTCTTTGACACCTGCAACTTCTTTGTCTGTAAGATTTTTTTACACTTTAAAGACACTTTCTGCAGACAATACCTTACAAACATCCATACTCTCTCAATACTATTGTATAATCTTTCTACACAAAATGTTCTTCTACCCCAACCCACTGAAAATACTAACTAACCCTTACAAAGCAAAAAATATATGGGAATATGTAAATTATGAATAACCTTTTATATTTACCTTTATGCATTTGGCAGACGCTTTTATGCAAAGCGACTTCCGTTGCATGGTTCTATACATTTTTGTTTTCTAAATATGTGCAATCCCTGGAATCGAATCCATGAACTTGCCGTTGCTAGTGTCATGCTCGAACCACTGAGCCACAGGAAAGCATTTATTATATATATATAATAAAATGATATATTATATAATAATATAATAATCACAATATAATAATATTGAGTTATTCAATAATATTGTATTATATTAACAATGTATTATTCTATTTTAAAGTATAATTAAATATGTTTACAGTTAGTATAAAGGAAAAATATTTTCTTTGCATAAGATGCATGTTCATCTTTTTCTAAAAGATAAACATTCATTCTCCCATACAGACTCAGTATCAGTAAAAAAAGTCACCTCTTTTAAAATCTATCTGTTACTGCAGATATAATGTCAGTCCAGTATTTTCTCATCTGGCATAGTGTCTCACCTGGTCAGATGAGTAGGCGACCAGTTTGGATATGATGTCTGTCTCAGATCGGTCGGGCTGGTCAGCCTGGATGAGTTTGATAACTCTGGAGCGAGCCGCAAGAAGGGCTATGAGGGTGGCTTCACTGGCAGTGCCCTGTATGAACACAGCAAATATTTCTGTTTATTTACATTACATTAGGTTTCTATTTCTGTCCGCTGTACATTTACAATATATTGAATGGGTTGCACAGTTGGAAGATGATCATTATAAGGACTGAGATATCATTTCCCTCATCTTGTATATTTTGCAGTGAGCCAACCCTGAATGAATAAAGCGTGATGCTGCACAGACATTGTAAATGCAGTGA
The DNA here is from genome assembly GCA_026939265.1 of Oreonectes daqikongensis. Classification (NCBI taxonomy): domain Eukaryota; kingdom Metazoa; phylum Chordata; class Actinopteri; order Cypriniformes; family Nemacheilidae; genus Oreonectes; species Oreonectes daqikongensis. The sequence continues at coordinate 13,242,079 of JAOTQM010000311.1, forward strand.
TGAATTTTCATCGGCTCTCCGGCTTTGTTCTCAATGAGTGAATGAGAAGATTCCACTCAAAAGCCCTCAACACACATCATCTCATTGTGAAGCACGAGCTGTCTTTGATTTTCCCTCTGTCAGCCTGACAGCGCACACCCACGTCCTGCTTACTAATAATTCCCTTTACTTAAAGATTTAAACCTGACAAAACTACAGCAACGTGTGTGTGTGTGTGTGTGTGTGTGTGTCTGCTCAAGTTCTTTAGAAAGAAAGCGTTCAGATTTTTAAACGTTTAATATCATATTCGTTGTGATATGACTTACTAGTGAAAATGATGGTCAAAATAACACTCAATTTTCTTCTCAAAAGAATTTCCACCTGTTTTCTCCTCCTCTCTCTGCCCACCTTTACTGAAAGGCGTCACATACAAAACCCACAAACTCCCTCATTAGTGCATGTTACCAGTGCAAAATGATGCTGCCTGTTGCCATAGTGAGCTCTCTGTAAAGCCCTCAGACAAAACCATCCAGGAGGTGGACGCACGCGCTCCAAAGCGGCCCTAATGACAGGGCATCAAACCGCCTGTCACCAGTGGGCTTTCCGTGCATTGCTTCCTGTGTCTCTTTCCAAACGGCCACAGCTGCTCGACCGCTGCATCTATTGTGACGAAATGAGCGCAAACCGCTCTCGACTCACGCTTGGCCTGCCATCACCTCTCATCTGTTGATGACGTCTAAAAAGCCAATTTCCACAGGACACAACTTACAGAGGGAATGGGATAAATCAATGACAAACAAATTTGTTTGTGTTCGGATAAAATTGTCTGTAAACACTGTCTGAGCACACGCCTGGTTGCACAGGTGGCATTAAAGTGGTTTGAAACGTCTATATATTTGACACCTGGAACACAATCCTGTCTGGAGGGGCAATTTTTAAAGCGTTGTCCAAATTACAATGTGCATGGTCTTTTGGGAAAAATAAAAAAACCTGATCTCACTGGAAGTTGTAAGTATTTTACGAGGTGGCTAATTCGTATGAATTCATCATTGTGAGTCGATAACCGCACCCCTACACCTAACGTCACTATCGCGAAAGCAAACCGTACTAAAATGTCCAACTGTTATCGTACAAATTCATATGAATTAGCCACGTCATAAAATACTTACGATTTCGCCGTGAAATTGCTTTGAAAAAAAATATTTTGTGGGTCTGATAATGTTCTATAAAACTGAAATAACTACACATTGTATACTGGTTTTAAGTGAATTCAGACTAGAATATATATCACCTGGATGACTCCTCCTCCTCTGCCCTCTGTGCCAGCAAGGAAATCATCTGGTAGCTTCAACATCTTACCCAGCCAGTCCAACATCACTGTCTCTAACTCTGTACAGGCTGGACTCGCTGCCTACAGCACAAAACAAAACTAGCATCAGACCACAACTTATGAAACACAAAGAACGAGTACATACAAGAAGAAAAAAGAAAAGAAAGAAAAAAGATGAGGAGAAAGAGTAAGATGGAGAAAGGATGGATTGGTGGATGAATTACAGATGGATGAATGGAGGGATAATTGAGGGATGGATGGACAGATATATGGATGGATGGAAGGATGAATGACAGGTGGATGAATGGAGGGATAATTAAGAGAAAGATGGATGGACATATATATGGATGGATGGATGAATGGACAGATGGATGAATGGAGGGATAATTAAGGGATGGATGGATGGACAGATATATGGATGGATGGAAGGATGAATGACAGGTGGATGAATGGAGGGATAATTGAGGGATAGATGGATGGACAAATATATGGATGGATGGGAGGATGAATGATAGGTGGATGAACGGAGGGATAATTAAGGGATGGATGGATATGGATGGATGGATGGATAAATAGACAGATGGATGAATAATAGATTGATGGATGGATGACTGGACAGGTGGATGGATGGATGAATGGAGGGATAATTGAGAAATGGATGGATGGAGAATGGACAGATAAATGAATGGAGGAATAATTGAGGGATGGATGGATAAATGAATGGACAGATGAATGAATGGAGGGATAATTGAGGGATGGATGGATGGATGAATTGAGGGATGGATGGATAGATGGACATCAGACAACAATGTATGAAACACAAAGAACGAGTTACTACATAAATCAGTACATACAAGGAAAAAAGAAAAGAAAGAGAAGAGGAGAAAGAGTAAGATGAATAAAGGATGGATGGATTAATGGATGAATGACAGTTGGATGAATGGAGGGATAATTGAGGGACGGATGAATGGACAGATGGATGAAAAACAGATGGATGGATGGATGAACGGATGAATAATGGATGGATGAATAGACAGATAGATGGATGAATGGACAATTGAGGGAGGGATGGATGAATGGACAAACAGATTGAAAAAGGATGAATGGATAGGTGGATGGATGGATGAACGGATGAATAATGGATGAATAATAGTCGGATGGATGGATGGATGAATGGACAAACAGATTGAAAAAGGATGGATGGATAAGTGGATGGATGAATGGACAGATGGATGGATGAATGGACAATTGAGGGAGGAATGGATGGATGAATGGACAAACAGATTGAAAAAGGATGATGGATAAGTGGATGAATGAATGGACAGATGGATGGACGGGTGAATGTCAGATGAGTGAATGATGGAAAAACGTACCCAAGAGAATCCAATGCAGCCTATGGCTCCACACAGCATGTCTGCCAGCATTGCAGGAAAAGAGCTGGCAGTAGGGAAGTAGGCATAAAAGTATGGGCTGTGCCAGTGAGTCACCTGAAACACAGGCAAAAACATACATAGATAAACATTTCTTTCAAACTAATCTATATATTTTTTACAAAACCCATCTATTTTCTTTCGTACTACGACATGATGAGTTTTTAGTTGTAAATCTAATCTGTAAGTGCACAACAATACACATAAACACATTTATACAGCATTTATTAATCTCTCTTTATATTTTAATGTCAGTTAATACAAATACATTGTTAAAAGATACCTTCAACGTTTATTAGGAAATGTTGAAGCTAACTTGTACTAAGATTATGTGCAGTTTAAATGCTGTAGAAGTATGTTGTTATAACTAATGGTAAACGTCATTGTAAAGTGTAACACAGTAAGGGGTTACTGTGATCTTTCTGTTGAGTTCTGCTGTTGTTCACCTTTGCTCTTTTAAACAGGAATATAACTGCAGGAATAATGACATCAGGGATTTTTCTCCAAAAACATTAAAGGTTGGATGAAATTATGAAGACTAAATGAAATTATTCCATGAGTTCAGCTAGTGGAGGAAGGAGCTCGAGGCGTTGTGCTCCTGTCTCTCTCTTGCAGGATTTTCCTATTGTGAGTCATTCATTAGCTTGTACACACACTCCTAAAGCACTATTAAAACAACACTTCTGACAGGGAAAATTGGCCTGATTGGGCACAGAATGAAGGTTAACACCTTAAACTAAACGAAAGTGTTGTTTTTTTCCCTCTGAGCTGTGATTTAAAGGGTGGGGGAGGCGTTTCTCTGAACCCAGCTCAGAGTTTAATGATTAATATCTAACTTTAAGATGAACTTTGAGTCTTAACAAATGTGTCTGTAATAAAGTGTATTTTATCTGAATAACATGCATTAAATCACACATATTTAGATATTTTTGGTTGTCTTGATTATAATGGGGCAAGTTGCAATATGGTTCATTAGTCACTTTCTACTTTCTAGTCAGACATTTTTACAAGATATAACATACATAAATGCATACACTATATATACAGGTGTGCTGTAAAAGATTAACATAAAGTTGTCAAATTAGTGCAGTAAACAGTAAGTACACCTAAAGCAAAAGGCCAATGTGTGTTAAATGAGCTGTATCTTTCCCAACATTAAGGGTAATGTTCACTAACTATTTTGTAGTTGATAAGAGGAGTTAAACATTATTTTAAAGAAATATAATAAACATTATTTTACATTTCATAAAAATATGGGGATTTATGACCAAAAATAAAAAACACAAAATATGAAGATATGAGCAACAGCAGCGATATAAACAATACAATATAAAGTTCTTTTCTTTATTTTTTGTTTTGGTTTTAAAGTTTCCGAAATTAGACAACCATGGTAAATCTTCACATCACAATTACATTCATTAACTATCACAAATCAAACAAAATTAAAGAATCATCTCACAACTGGTCAGCACTGACTCACCCCTGGCATGATGACCCTTTCAATGTCTTTAAACACATCCTCATAGCTCTCTGGTTCCTCCGGGGCCTCCTCGGGAATCAACGATCTCAAATATCCAGGTTCCACATCAGGGTAAACCTGCCTCTTCTCAATGGTCTCTATATAATCGGCTATATAATCCACCATCTCTTTCCCTCGTCTTCGAAATTCTGCAGCGTCCATCTTCTCAGCTGTGGAGAGGTTTGGAAAGTCTATCAGAGTGGAGAGCAGCTGCATGGTCATTGTGAAAGTGCTAATATATTTAACCAGTTTAGTGATTATCTTCATTCAATGTAAATGATGTAAAACAGCATGAATGGTTCAATTAATTCGATCCCAAAGACAAAGTGCATCCCATGGTTTTGGTCTGTATGTGAAAAAATAACGGTATATTGATTTTTAAAAAATGAATATTTACTTTACATTTTCATTTAAGCAGCATTTCTAGGTGTGTTGTGGCCATTCCAGTCAAGTGTCTGTTGAATCATCCAACAGCAATGTGAAAGACTGAAAGCAGCGAGGTTACAACATAAAAAAAATAACGATTTTTTTGACTTTTTCTAAATACAATATTACTGTTGTATTGCTTAAAAGTGAATATGAACTTGTTTTCTTTGCAAAATTTGAGTATTTTTTCAGCAAGGTTGGTAAGAGTGTCATTATTCGTATACCTGTTACTTATAAAACTCTTAACCCTAATCCACAACCCTAGTCCAATTGGATTGAGGTACACACATGATTAATTCTTTTGCAAGGTGGCTGGTCTCTTACATGCTAGCAAATGCCTACAAAGTTGGTTGTAATACCACATGCAGGCACACAGACACACATTTACTGTCCACATGGAGACTATAAACTTGCACTGATAAAGCCTAAGCCCATATCATTAAACAATTTAAAGTTCTTCTCAGGAGGATTTGTGAAATGTGTCATGAATCAATATATTACAAAGAATGTACAACAATTCAGACTGACTTTGATTAAGCATCTAACACTGATTTATCACATGCAAAAGAACTCTACTGACATGTCAACCTCAATCGAACAAGTATTAACTCAACAAATGGAAGACAAATACAGCCAATTCACCTCAGCTGTTACTTTGTGCCCTCACCCAAACAGAATCCCTAAAAACATTATAATCCTGCATTTGCACCTTGTAGTCATACCTGAACTTTGTTCTAACAGCTCAACAAGTGCTGCTCACACTCATGTGTTTAGCTTTGCTCATACTCACAGTGCCAGCGTTGTCGTCCCTCTCAGCGGACAGTGATCACACGCTCTCTCGCTTTGTTTCAAACACACATAGATAAACACACAAACACACACAGAGCAAGGCAGAGTGATGTGGAGCAGCAGGGAAGCCTGGGGGTTTATCAACCCTGCTACCATTCAGACAGCCAATCAGAGCAGAGCTTTCATTGAGAGCGGCACACACACACACACACACACACACACACACACACACACACACACACACACACACAGGGCAGGAGCCGATTCATAAGGAGTTAATGAGAACCTGAGAACCACACACACACACACACACACACACACACACGACTGTATAATTGCATATACAATAATAAGGTTTTACCTGGTCAGCTGTCAATACGATTGAATGTATTTGTGCTGTTAATATTTAATATTTACAGCTTTTACCCATTAACATGGCTCAAAAATATACCAATAAAATCGTTTGATGGATGAACGTGTTTTTCTATTAGTTAGTCATTAGATCTGCATTAGATCACATATATTCCCAACACATCTCGAGTGAATTATCTTCTGAACCAAAGCTATGGAACAATAACAAACAATACATTATTTGTGACCCATGGTCTTAAGGGTCAATTTTTCGAAATCATCTGAAACTGATTAAATAAACTTTCCATTTGTTAGGATAGGACAATATTACAACTATTTGAAAAACTAGAATCTGAGGGTGCAAAAAAATCTAAATATTGAGAAAATTGCCTTTAAAGTTGTCTAAATGAAGTCCTTAGCATAGCATATTACTCAAAAATAAAGTTTTGATATATTTATGGTATGACAATTTACAAAATGTCTTCATAAAACATAGTTTTTACTTAATATCTTAATGATTTTTGGCATAAAAGAAAACTTGATATTTTTGACCCATACAGTGTGTTGCATACTGCTACAAATACACCCAAGCTTTTTGTGACTGGTTTTGTAGTCCAGAGTCATATATTATGCATACAGTAGTTGGACAAAAAATATACATAAACCTAATTTTGTTATAGGGCTTAATATTGTGTAGCAAATGTAAATAACAAAACAAATATTGCCATTATTGTTTGTTATTGTGTATTATCTGGGTTGCAAAAAAAGGGCTTTGAACAAGTTTTGCAATGACAGATTGTGTTCAAGCAGTGGTTGGTAAGAAACCGACCTGTCAGATTTTCAAGAGAGACACATCATGGAAGCCCTTTTAGAAGCATCTATAATCTTACAATCTATTGTAATAAAGCTATAATAAAGGCAAACAGTGGTCCAACACTATTAATAGATATACATTATAAATTATATGTGGTATGTGTGATATATTTGTTACATGACACCATATTTTACATATTGGCCACCTGCAGTGTGTTTCCCTGGATGGATCAAGGCTATGTATGTATGTATGTATGTATGTATGTATGTATGTACGTACGTCTTACACTTAAGCTATCTTTAGAGAATTTTAGTCAAATTACAATTTTGTACTAGTTTAAATAAACCACATTAAGTACCTAATTAATTTACATTGCAAACTTTATAACAGTGTAATAACAAGGGTGACAACTAGATGACTGTTTGTATATTAACTGCTAGATGCCAAACATGCAGGTAAGAAATCCTCCTTCAGCATGATTTCATAAAAATGTTTTACTTTTGACTGTCTGCCCTCTAGTGGAAGACTTCAGTGCTTGCACCAGACTGTAACAACTGGCTACAAATAAACAGCAATGTCTTATTACATAAAAAATGAAAATAATCTAGCATGCCCATTCCCATGACTGCTTTATAAAAATGAATCTGTTTATCTTTGTATCTCTGTTGAAGTGACAGAAATTCTGTATCGTGGTAATTCCAGTCCAGTGTTTGTCGAATTTAAGCAGAAACAAACCTCAGGAATGACACAAAGTCTCCCAACAGCAATGTGAAAGACTGAGAGAATGCAAAGACATATTAAAGTTTCAAACGTGAATAAAATCAGGCTTATATCATAATATTATTATAAAATTATTTTTTGAATTGATTCTAAAATACATTATAAGAACAGTAGTATGGCGCCATCAAACATGAAGCAGATATGAAGCAGAATTCCAGATCTGACTCATTTGTTATAATGATAAGCTTGTCTGGCTTAATTTTCTGCAAATACATTGGAATTTATGAGAAATGTTGTCATTGGTTCACAAAATGAAACAATAAAAAGCATAATTTTATTTATTATTTTTAACTTTATATATTATTGTGTATATAAGTAGTAAATTCAGAAAAACTGAAAATAATTTTGTAATGGTCTCCCATTTTTTCCTGTGGCTGTATATTAAATTGACTATACGGCATATACAGTATATTCATATTCAGTATAGTCCTGAGGCATCTAATAGTATAGTATAGTCCGATCATCGTCTGTTATGATTCACGTAATGCTACGTGCAGATCATTAACAAAACAGGTTATTTATATGGGCTAGTGTTGGCCACCTCAAAGAAACATTGTAAGTGCACGTTTGCTTCCTAAGATAATATCAACACAAGGTTAATGAATGAATGTTTTATTCTAAACAGAATATATCAGTCCCTTATTTGTACAAAAATACCTGAAAAGGTTACAATTAGGATTTGTAAGCCAATCAGCTATTTACAGAACCAGGCAGAAAACATTTTCAATACAGAATCTGAAAAGGAGAAATCGCATTCGTTTCATTTTTAATTCCCTGAAAGACATGAATTTGTATGTTTTTATAAGCGGTCACAACACTTTTTTTGCATCGAGAAAACATATGCAAAGCATATGAAATATTATTGATAGTTGGGAAAATACTGGGATAATATTCCCGTGGTGTGAAATATTAACAGAAGTTCTGCTTTACATTACAGTGCAGGTTTATATTTATTACATGTTGCTATGATTCATTACATGAGCAAGACAAACGTGTAATTATAAACAATGCTAAATATAATTACACATTAAGTGCATGTCCTACATTAAAATGACTCTGTACTCATGTAATTACAACATAGCACAAAAACTGCAATGTAAAGCATAACTTATTAATTAAAACCACTAATAGTGACAAATATCAAAATATCCCTATATTAGAGAGAGAGAGAGAGAGAGAGAGAGAGAGAGAGAGAGAGAGAGAGAGAGAGAGAGATAAGGGGTCTTGAGGCACCTGAAGCTTTATGAAACAGAGAAATGAATGCAGAGATAAAGGTTATTTGACAGATTACATCATACAGGCCAGAGATTTGCCAAAGGTAAAAAGAAAAGTACAGAGGCCTGATGTAACAAAAGGACTCAATGTTAGTTTAATAAAAAGAAAAATACAGGAGAAGAAGCAGGTCCACAGGACCAGTTTTAAACAGCCTCCGCTTCAACCCTGAGCAACCCAGTTACATTCATCTCTTTTAAATATAAAAATGACATTTCTTTCTTTCACTGATAAACTCTCAACGGTTCACACGTGTGGCGAACGGTCACGCCAGCTCCTTTCACCAACAATGGAGAAAACGCAAACACATCTACAAGGCATAAACTTGTTAGCATTTTCAGAATAAGTGTATTTGCGAACATAAGTGAATTTTTAAATGAGCGATTTAGCTTAATGATGACCTTCAGTGAGTACAAGTCCAGTTTTCCATCAGCTCATATAAACATAAACATCATCTTTAAGGTCAATTAGAGCGACAAAGCAACATAAAATAGATTCAATATATACACACGTAACCAAATAACAGAAATGCACTAAAACAAGTCAAGTTTCTTCATTTTATATGCCATTGTGGAAAAAATATCTGCATCCATAAATTCAGTGTGATATCTACAAAAATGAACAGCTTAAGGAGTGAACGGAGTGTTAGATGTGTCCTGCTAAGCTACATCTTACATGATGGATAAAAGACAAAACAATGTTTTGAACTAAATAAAAAATGACAGACAATGAATGTGACTGCACCGATAACTGTGTTTACCCAGAAATGAAATGCAGAAGGTTTGGATTGTTATAAACCTGTTATTACTGACTAAATGATGGACTGGTAGATTAAGCGCTGAAGCGGGTCAGTACATACAATACAATAAACATACAATAAACTAACCTTACATACAACATTCTCTCAGGTAAAACCAAACAAAATAAGCATGACCTTATGAAAGGGAGTTCACCCAAAAATGAATATCCTTTAATCATTTATTGACTTTTCTTCAGCAGGACACAAAAGAAGATATTTTAAAGAATGTTGGTAACCATACAATGTACCCATTCACTTCTATTGTACGGACACAAAACCAATGCAAGTCAATGCGTACCGCCGTTGTTCGGTTACAAACATTTTTGTTTGGAATATTATTTTGTGTTCTGCAGAAGAAGGAAAGTCATACAGGATTGAAATGACAAGAGGGTGAATAAATGATGACAGAATTTTCGCTATCCCTTGAAAAAAAGTGGGAAAATCTCAAATAAACTCTTCCACTAGAACTGAGGCATATTAAAACTGTTTGCTACTCAATAGCATAAAACTCAAATGTTTACTCCTTGGCTGGCTGATTGTATAGTTTTACATATAAAAAAATTCAGAATTTATTTACACTGAGCAAAATATGCAGAAACGTTCAAGTGAATTATCATAGTGCTGAAAAAAAGCCCTGCAGTCAAAATAATCCAATGTCATATTCCTATTCAAGCCTGTCTGACATTAACAGACACTAAAGAAAGTTTCATCTTTAATGAAAACTACATTAAAGACTACGAAAACATCTAAAAAATAGACATTTCCGTTTGTCACCACAATGTTAATTTGCGAATGAAAACTAATACAAGACACTTTTTGAGATCTAGAGCAGGATATTATAAAGGATTTCGTTTAGTTGGGTACCTATTTGTCTTGGTAAACTGAAGTCCAAATATTTGTGAATAAAGAATAGTACTGAACAGCGCTGAGAACAAAAAACTATACTTAATTTCAAGTAATCATTCGAATCCAGATAAATAAATAAATTTGTCAAAAACAATACTTAAAAATGATTGCGTCATTTGCATTTCTCTACGGGTGAACGTGTAGACACGGTGGCTATGCCCTTTCGATCTAGCTTAATACATTATGGGTACACACTAAAAACATGGCTCTTTCTTTACATTGCATCACAAATACCAAAAAATATCTCTACAAATCTGTTTGTGTCTACTGCTACCATGGACAAGGCAGAATGGAGATTGGAAGCCCACCGTACTGTGGGTGGTGTAGCCTGGACTTCACAGTGTGTCGTACTGAAGACGATCATTTGAAACATGGACTGACAGTCAACAGCAGATATTGAGATTCCAGTTGGCTGCTGTAATTCCTGATAGACTGTGACCCAGAGTGGAGCTCCATCAGAGGGTTTAGTGGTTACTTTTCACTGAACTCAACAGACTCCTCTTGGAAATAAAGGCACAGTTCCTAATGTGTGTGATGGTGATGTCGGTAGAGAATCCTTTTGTCATTTCAAATCTGTATATGACTCATTCTTCTGTGAAACACAAAAGAAGATATTTTGAGAAATGCCTCAGTGGTTTTGTGTCTTTACAATGGAAGTCAATAGGAGCCAATGTTGTTCAAAATATTTAAATATCGTTGTTTGTGTATAGCAGGAAAAAGAAAGTCATACAGGTTTGGAATGACATGAGGGTGAATACATTTTTGTGTGAGCTATCCTTTTAAGGAGCATATGGACATGTTACTTCTTGGTATGGCCAGCAGAGAGCGCTGCAGCTTATGGTTTGTGTTAGCCACGTCTGCAAAGGCGTATGCATTTATACATGAGAGTTTTATGCTCTAAACATGAGCAAATAGCCCCAAATTCGACAAAAACTTAAATAATAAAGAAGCGAATGCAAAGGAGACCTATCGGTTACGGCTAAGACGGAGAGAACGCGTGAATTTAATGGCAATGTCTTTTCACAGTACTCAAAACAACTACGGGCCGTCCACATCTTACAAGCCTTTCTAGAACAAAGAAACAATGAAACCTGCTTGATTTATAAAAGCAACAATTGTCATAGCTTGGCTGTTCCTGGTTCACGAGTGCAAAATAAAATCAAACAGGAGATTTGTGTTCTGCTGGTCTTCCCACAACGCATTTTCAGACCGCAGATCCTGAAAAGTCCCGCTGGAGGATTGTCCAGAGAACCTGATCTGGCCACGTTCGAGTGTGCAGGTGGCTGGAAGGTTCAGACGCACAAGTTTTTGTCCTCCAGAAGGTGTTTGCCGGTCCTGATCGTTCTTCTGATGTTCTCTCTCACGGACAAAAAGCGTTCCTTTTGCGGTGTGCTTTTCTCCAGCCCAGCGGCACAGCTTTAGACCACAGCACACACTACCGCAGTGTTTGTCTTCAGCCAGAATCAGGCATGTGGGGGTCATAAGGCCACAGTGGTGCAGGGGTGCTTAAGTTTACAAGGCAGAACTCCTCTGTTCAGCGTGTAAAACTCCACCAGCTGGATCAGGTCCGTGAATTTGGTGGCGCCGTCATCGAGGCTCAAGAACATCTGACCGTCTTCCTCACACTGGGACAATGAGAAAGAATCAGTCTATTATTTTAGTTAAGTCAGTTTACACAGCAAAAAATATATACAGAATAATATGAATATTGGACATTTATTAAAAGTATTACAATTATTACGTATTATTTTTGAGTATTATATATTAATGTCAACTGCGGGAAATGTTAAGAAATCCTTTAAAATTACGCATAATATAAAACATGTATAATATAAACACAATATCTGAATCTGATTATTTTAAATTTTGCTTAAATGTGCCAGAATAAATAAACCCCACCACACAGCAAGTTAAAGATAATGGCCAATAAATCAATCAAAATATTTGGAGAATATTTGGAGAAATATTTCTACTTACCGGTAAGATCTGGAAATGTTTGATTTTCTGGTGGTGACACATTGTGAGCACAAACGCCTTGGGGTTACTCTGACTGTCCCGTAACAAGAACATTCTGTTGCACAAAAGACAACCGAGCGTAAGTGTCGACTGTAACACGGTTAAAGTAGAGCATCATTCAGCATGTTTCTGATAGTAACTAATGATCCGTACCCATCCACGCGGCCTTGTTGATGGATCATCTTGTGGGACTCCTCCCGTGGTATACGACCGTGAAACCACAGCTGAGTTCTGTGGATAACTGAATCAGAAACAAACATTATGATGACAACACTGCACATTTGATGTTAAGATATACGTTCCTAAGCATGTAGCGTGTGCTACATGGCCTCATACTGTCAACAATGTCTTATTGCTACAATGCTTTATGCAGTTGGTTGTTGGGAACCAGACAGTAAAAACTGTATTCTATAATGAACTTTTGATCTATATCCTTATTTATTCTTTATTTGTAAAGGTGTACACGTATTAATATACTGTCATGTTTGTAACATAAGACATTATTCTTAAGCAGTACCTCCACTCAGCGATGAGGGGTGTAGAGGGCTGGGGCTGCCCAGGACGTTTATGCGCTGACTTCTTTTCTGATTTAAAACACAGTCACAAAACACAAACGCAATAAACTTTCAACTTCTGACTTCAGGACAAACTGAAACTGATTTGAAACAATGCAACATAAAGAGCGCTACTGTATACAGTATAAAAAATCCATCTATCAGGAAAATCTCTGCAGATTGATTTCCAAAGAATCAGTAGTGAAACATCATATTGAAAAAAGGAAATACATCTAAAGTAGATTTGTGATACTTACTCTCCATGCGTGTCCCTCCTCCATGGCGGCGCACTGAGCTTCCACAGGATTGTCAATCACCCTGCCGATACTTCCTGAGAAATCCATGGCCACCAGAGAGTTCTCTGAGACGCTCCTCTGAAGAAGAAACATAAATAAAATGGCTTTCACACTTGCTTTATTGTGACCTGTGCATAGATAGATCTGGATGTTTTCACAATGTTAGCCAAACTTATATTAATTAACTTGTTCTTGAACTCCCTCTTGCATGTTTCTAAAACAGTCCGCATTGCGTAATATCCATAGGACAAGCTGCACTAATCGGGTTTCTCTGCCAACACTTGAACAATCATTCCATAATGTGACATCATGGCCCACATACTGGCACATGTGTGATTAATGCTCCATCTGTGAGATACAGAGAGAGAGATGGAGGGATTGAGAGAGAAGGGTAAAAGAGTCTTACCACAGGCGCTGAGAAATGTGAGAGTAACGTTTTCCGCTGCTGGGGGATCTTGTAGTTTTGATAGAGTAGAATTCCATACTAGAAAAAAGAAAAAAGTGAGGTTTTTTTCTCAAATTATAATCTTATTTCAGAAATGGGTTCAGTGGCAATGTGACTTTGATTCATAAATGCATTGTCAAGAGAGAATTAAAGGGATAGTTCACCCAAAAATGAAAATTCTGTCATCATCTGTCATCAACACAAAAGAAGATATTTTGAAGAACGTTTGTAACCGAACAACAACGCTACGCATTGACTTGCATTGGTTTTGTGTCCATACAATAGAAGTGAATGGGTACCGCCATTGTTTGCTAACCAACATTCTTCAAAATATAAGAAAGTCAAACAGGTTTGAAATGACAAGAAGATGAGTAAATAATGCTTGAATTTTCATGTTTGGATGAACTATCCCATAAACATGGATGATTTTGTAATAGCTGCTGATTTGAACTCAGTTTCTCTTTTAGGTTCTAGATCAGTCACTGAATCACTGAGGGTCCTTGGTAAGGGTGCAGATTCAGAAATAGGTTCTAGGTTAGCATGAAAAGGCTAAATCGGGTTCTGTGGGTTCTAGACTGGCCAGGGGAAAGGTGCAAGTTCTAGATCACTCAATTGAAAGGTTCCTGATTCTAGAACAGCCAATAAAAGTGGGTTTCACTACCAACCTTAAAGAGTCTGAAGGCCGTCATCCAGCACGTTCTGCTCTGCTCATCATCCGCACACAACATCCTCAGTTCTTTCACTTCATTCATCACTTTGTTAGGCTGCAAACAATCACAATGTACAACATTAGCCTCTCTGCTAACCAAAAACGTCCACAGTTATAGTGCTTTCAATGTAAAGTTACAAAAATTTTCTATTTTTCTATTTTAAACAGTCCACGTGAACTTACTTTTATGCAGAACACATAATCCGTCGGTGCATTGTGTAGTTTTCTCTCTGAAATTACTGTAAAGACATTGCTGTCCTCCAGGTCTGCTAGTAGCTGTAAATGCCTGGGCTCCTGTGAACGATCAGCCAACAGCTCGTGTCATTTAATGGATAAGGGGGGAGAGGGCACTAACACAGCACACAAAGGGGAGGGGAAGGGGGTCTGGCCGGGGTCTGATGGCATTAACAGGCAGTTGTACGCAGTAGACTGGTAAAACCAAGCAAAATGTACAATTATGGTCGCCGTTGCAGCGTTAACCTACCTTCGACGTTCCCTTTGTCGATATGTACAAGCCTGACCGTCTTAACAACACGTACAGTTTCTTCCATGATTTCCTGCCCATCTCTTTCACATGCAAATATCCCTGGATCTCAGGACAACTGCTGGAGTTTAAGAAGTTCTGAAGACACAAAAGAAAACAATGTTTACATTATATAAGTAATTGTACAAGAGTGTATATGAGAGAAAGAGAGAGAGAGAGAGAGAGAGAGAGAGAGAGAGAGAGAGAGAGAGTTGTTCATTAACACAGCTGTCAGATGGATGACAGGGGACAGCTCTTATCTGGTAAAGAGTCAGAGATGTATGAGCTGACATGAGATCAGGGTGAGATGGCACGTACCTGCAGGAGCTGAGATGGGGGAATGGTCCCGTTGGTCTCCTGACACCACGCCACCATCTGCTCGGGAAAAAAGTTCTGGGAAAAAATGTGAAGAAACAGTTAGATAAGTAATTCCTATTAAAATCCCTATCGCTATCATAAAAACTCATTTTATTCTCCATAAAAGGCAGATAAGATCAACATAATGTTAAGCGTCATTTATCATTTGTACAATGCAAAGTTGATCCTTTTCAATAAAATATTAATAGTAATGTTATTAATAGATGCTGTACACAATCTAACTACAAATATGCTAATACAGATTAGAACTTGTAAAGTTGGTGAACATGAAAAAAATCAACAAAGGAGAATTCTTGAAAAAAGCTTATGTCTCCTGCGGTTAAGGTGGATGAAAGGAAAACAGGGTAATTATTCTAAATTGTTCGAAAAGCTCTTTGGTCCAAACAATAGAGTATTACATAAGCTTTTAAAACACAAGCCTGCCATCCATTGCCCCTTACACTAATGATTTTCCATCAGTACCGGGAATTCACAAGATAAGGTCCAAAGCTTTTTGTTACTTATCAGAAATAATGATTAGGATACAATTCCTAATACCAATGCCAGTGCTAATAACATTCGAGTTACATGAAAAACAAATGTAACGCATATGTGATGTGTACAGTAGATCCATAATATGGCTCATGAAATTGATGTGCTTTTAAATTCAATCCAATATAAAATTAACTGTTTCATTGGACTCCCGAAGTTAACTTCCGGTCTGTGTTTGGTTATAATATGACAATTTATAATATATTAATTTATATTAATATTGTATTGTATTAAATTAATTAACCAGAGACGATCATCAAAAATAATAACACTATAATGTTACATACTGAATAAAAACATAAGTAAATGCATAGACTGATCTGAATTTAAACATTTAAGAAGAAAAAAAGTCAACCTCTTTCAGACACTTAAATATGCCAAAAAGCCATTTAATAATGGTTATAATGTGTATATATGTATATATAATCTAATATAATATGTGTTTATATATATATATATATATATATATATAAAACCCTAACCCTATATTACCCTTATTATAATATTACTTAAATTAAAAACTTTGTTAATATCATTAATAAAAGTTATAAAGTTTTCCCAATGACTATATAGCGGAAACAAATATACTTTTTAAGGATAAGTTAGTGGGTTAAGTTAGAATCTCACAGATTTACATCATAGATTTCAATCTCTCTTTCCGGGCATCTGAATTAGCGTGACTGAATGTTTAAAAAAGTGTTTTATTAGCAGCCCAAACAGCATGAGGCACGGCTTTCTTTACGACTGACTGAGAGCAAATCACTGAACTGGAACCGTCCGTCATGTGATTTCTACGTCTAGTGAGCAAGAATGAAAACGTCCACTAATGCGAGTGGGAGTGAGAAAGTGAAACACAAATAACCTACATCTAATGTAATTTCTTACGCCCGTCTGAGACGAACTTACCAAAGGATTTTTGAAGAATTCATATTTGGCATAGTTCTTCCTGAAGAGAAATTTACTCTCGCTGCTCATGGACGCCTGCACTTGGACGACTAGTTCATGGTCTTCTAAACATCTTTCTGTGGAATGATGGAGAAAAAAGAATCAGGTAAAATGAGTCACACACAGCATTCATATTCCACGTATATAAAATGTCTTTGGACATGACAAAAAGTGCAGATCTGAAACCAAAGACTTGCATGTGGTGTAATATTTGCATCTTGAATGACATCATTGTCTGTTAGCATTCATCCAGGCAGACAAAAAATAAACAGGGTGAGCGATCCCTGCCTGATGAAAAGACAGTTTGTCTGGAGGAGAGAACACCCCCCCAACCTCTCACTCCCCCACCCCCCTTCAGCTTAACCAACAGAGGGACTTTCTGACTAACAAACACAACATCTGATCTGTGCATACATCCCTTTCCCTCTTGCTTTCTTCCTCACAATCTCTCTCTCTCTCTCTCTCTCAACGGTCTGATGGATGGCAGAGCTAATGCGACCCATGACCGCTGAGAAAACCCCTGAACGCACACATGAACCGCACACATGTTCTTGATCGGAGTGTGGAGCCGGGCAGAAAGCTTGCTTGGCAACAGGAAGGTATTGGGGGGTAGGGTCGACTCAGCCCTAAACACACAAAAACTCAACAATATACAGTGAGAGAGCAGGGAGTCACATTGCATGTAAAGTTTAAGGGTCAGATTCAGCAGAAACAGATCTGTGACCACGGCACACATACACTTTGTACATTGTAAAGTTGGGTAAAAACCAGCAGACACACACACTTTAATCCACTTTACAACGCAAATCTAGTTTATAACCATTTCCCCCACAACACATTCATCTTGGAGATACAGAAGTACTCCTGAGCGACATGCTGCTCCATCATCCTGCTGTTCAAATAAAAAGCAAAGTTGGGCGTTGTAGAGAGATGATGTCATACTCTGCCTAACCGCACTTCACACTTTTCCAGTGCAGTGGATCCATAACAAATGAGAAACGGACATGCTTAGGCGTTTAAGCGCTAAACCGGCCTGTGTGACGAATATATAATGCAGCGCTTGTCCAAACTGAAAGACATTCACATTTGTTTTTAAATGCAGTATTTATATCACAATAGTTCTGCAGAATGTAGAAACAATGAATCACAGTACTTAAATGTTATTAAAATGTCCAGTTTAGGATTTAATATAAATGTCTCCGGGATACCAAATACAGAGTTTGCGGAAAACAGACACAAGTATGTTCTTTTCGAATAAATGCTGAGACCGGGGCTTGCTTTCACACTTTTACACCGGTGAAGACTTTTGTATGCTTATTCATGAATGTAAATTTCTTACACAACACTCTGGTGATAAAAATACATTATAATTTCATTTTACTATTGACCGGGAATAAAGATTTAGTTTAATAGCAGAACACGTTCTTGCAGAACATGGGGCAAGTTGTCACAATAGGATCTGCTATCAAACGTTTTTTTAGCAAAAAGTCAAAATACAACTAAAACGTTTGTTAAAAACTATTATTTGAACAACAAAATATTGCAGTTAATGAATTGTTTACATTTATAATATTTTCACATAAGAACTTGTGCAACATGTGCCCCAACTAGACATTTCTAAAAACAAAAAAATGAAATGCCCTGTATTCTGAGAACACAGTTCTTATACGTCTTAAGGGCCAATTTTTCAAAATTGAGATTTTTACAAGATCTGAATAAATATGCTTTCTATTGATATATGGTTTGTTAGGATATATTTGCCCGAGATATCATGAAAGAAAACCATGTATTTTTGGATATTACTACAAATCTTCTCATGCTACTTAAGACACTTTTGTGATCCAGGGTCACATATGGTTTGGTAAAATTTTCTATACAGAGTTGGCCATTATCCGCAGTTAAACTAGTGTGCTTTTATTAAGTTAATCTGTTCACTAAACTACCACTAGAAGAAACATAAACCAACACAAGAGGTGCTTAAACAGAAAGAATTCGTTGCATCTCGCCATTCATTGGGAAACCGAAAGTAAAACACAAATATGCAAATAATAAGCAAGATTTTTGTTTGCCAAACAAAACAAATATTGGGACTGGGAAAAATCCTGTCCAGACCACGTACTCAGACGGCTGAACTTTCTGTATGGCTTCGACTCTGTCAGCGCTGTGGTACCGCTGGTGAGCCCAAAGCTCACGCTACAGGTTATTTAAGGTGACCAATTAACACACAGCACGATGGAGATTTACCCACAACATGCACACGCTGACAGCAACCCTTCACGTCAAAAAACCCACTGACCATATTTGAGTTTAAAGAGCTTACTCTACATCGATCAACGCTAAGCACAAATCATAAAATGCAACGTACAAAATAATCGTGCATAGTAAGCAGCGATCGGATCAAACTCGATGGTATTTTGGCACACGATTGCGTTTCATTTGATAAAAGGCAGCCAAATTAAATAGATGCCAGAAATTTCAGTGTTCTGAAAACTGTGCTGAAATTCTTGTAGCTCAACTCGTGGAGCAAACTTGGGATGAAAGAATCTTCCAAAAGCATAAATAAAATTCAGTTTTGTACGATAAAGAAATTTGGTTCTCGGTTATGCCGCAGATTGATGGCCAACTTGAAACCTTATACTATTTAATACAACTATAAGTGACAACATACAGGTAGAACGTGTGAGTCGAGAGTTGTGACATAACAGGTGAACCTAACTTCCTCCGTGTACAGGAATTTCCCTTCAGTAAGCGTTAAGCAATTGCCTTCCGCCTGAGGACATAAAAGCATGAATCAAGAAAGTCTGTCATCTTTCTTTACGTGATCATCATTGATTTCCACTCCAGCACAAAGACTCTGTAATTACAACATCCAAAGTACCTGACGCACACACAAACATTGCGAAACGCCTCTATAAATCCACACACACCCCCAGTAGCCTAGAAAACTAGCCAGCCAGTTACCGAGTCCCAGGGCCGAATGATGCTCCACAAGCGCCCAACTGTTATCGTCCACACAATGGTTTTTATAGACGAGGAGCTGGCACAGGTCTCGCGCCATCATGTCGGCTGGGATCTCCACCATCTTTCCGAACCCATCATCGCTGAAGATTTTGATGATCTGAAATACAAAAAATGGACATTGGTTAAATGACTTGAAACAAGCATGTAAAGCTCTTAAAACACTTATGCGCGTTCGAAAATGCGCGTTCGAAAAATGGCGTCACAGAACTATTCTACTTTCAGGGGCTGGCCGGGAATAAATAAACGTAAAAATAGCAATGCACATTTGATATGACTACGACATTTTTATACAAAAAAAACCGTTACCAAAACTTTGAGCTACAGAGTAAAATCATAAGCACGAAATCTGTGTTTATATTACATTCTGATTAATAAACGCAAGAAAAAGTTTCATTTTTTTAGTTTCATGCTCAACACTCACTCTTATCTTTGCGTCCCCTACACCAGCACCCCTCACACACTAGCTTTTCTCGAAAATTCTCCATTCTTTAAGACATAATCTCTCGTACGTTACGCATCCAGAACCCTTCAGCCTACAACACGCACATTCAAAATCCTTCCCACCTTTTACACCAGCCACATCTACCCTCTATCATTTACACTTAAACCGTCAATGCGACCTAACTGTGGCCGCCACAGGATTCCCTCTTGCATTCTACAGGTTTCTACGTTCGCCCCACTTCAAACGCAAAAACCAAGTCCTCGCGCTTCCAGTCGCCCAGGGGGATGAAGCCCATCTCGAGTAGACAGAAGCGCGTCAATCTTACCTCCCCAGGCCTGAGCAGGCAGCAGTCAGGAGAACAAGATGGCATTTCCCCCAGCAGCCCGTGAGCTCCTCCGCAAACTGAGAGAAGGATCCGCTCCCCCAATGTGTCCACAACTCCACAGGAAAAGAAAAAGGGCAAAAAAAGCAGGTCCGATGCCTCGCAGATGTTCCTTCCTGTCGGCGGCTCGGCGCGTCCTACCTGTCACACAATTCCTCTCTTTCTCCCTCTGCCTAGCTGTGGCTCAGGACAGAGCGTGCGGATGGCACTGTTTCCAGCTTGGCAGGCAACTTCCTTCTGTTCCTCTCACAAAGGGTTACAGCCACAAGCTTTTAGGTAGTGAATCAAACCACACTTCCCTAACCAATCATAGGGCTAGCTCAAGCTGATGTAATCATTCCCACACAGACACAGACGCGCACACACTCGCACGCCCCTCGCGCACGCACACACATAGACGGCCGCGCAGTCATACGCACGCACAGCCTCAACTTTCCTCTCCCTTCTCCTGCATAGCTTTGGTTTCTTTTTGCGCTCGTAGGGAGAGCGGCTCTGTTTCTCTTCTCAAGTGGAGATGGGAGTGATTGAAGCGGACAGAGCAAAGCTTCTCAGCTGTCTAAACCCTAACTTAATTTCCGAACGTCTCGAAGAAGTTTCAAGTGAGGACTTGTTGAAAGTTTCTCTTTTCAAAAGGCCGGCTTTGAAGTCGACGGTTTGAAGGCAGAAGTTGCTCTCATGACAGATGCAAACTTTCAGACAGCAAATTCAACAGAAGACTGACACAAAGAGACTACACGCCCCGTCTGTTCCTTCCGCACTTCTCTGGAAGTGAAGTACATCTTTGTAATAAACCGCAGAGATTCAGATGAAACTCCAGGTTGGACGCGCGCGCTCGTATCTGCTCGGCCACCCCTGCTAAATATAACTTTCTGTGACCACAGGAAACCGGACAGAAAGGATGACTCAATCCCTTTCAATCCTTTAGGAGACTATTTCAGTTATGGGGGTGGGGAGAGAATGAGAGGAAGTCGGGGATAGAGGGCTGGAGGGAGAACTGGAATCAATCCAGAAGAAAGAGTCTGTAGGGGTGGTAACATAAAAGGTATGCAAACTCTCCAGCTGGCTCCAGCGCTCCTCCTTTTCTCCTCCTCCTCTCTTTCAATCATCGCTCTAACATTTAGGCGGTCGGTGGGGAGACGACTGGGTCACATATGTGCTCACACCAGCTCATAGAGCCGTAAGCTGCAGCCATATCGCGCAGCGCGTCCGTCATTATCCGTCTGACCTATATTATCATCGCATGACGCCTGGTGCCGTTTCAGAGAGGTTAATTAAAAGGCAGGGATGTGTTCTTTTTTTGGCCCTTTTGACAGTTTTATTTATAGTACAAATGGAGAGAGAAGACTATTGTGAGACAGGAAGGGAATAGGATCTGAAGTGAGCTAGGTTTAAACTTGAGTTGTATGTATGAGTGTTGAACAGTAGCAGGGTTATCACAGGTCTGTTTAGAAAGCAATTGTGAATCATTTAACTGTGTATAGCTAATAATATATATTATTAATATATAGGCTATATTTAGGCCAAAAAGCCAATATGGACAGGTAGCATCACAATAATATAATTGTAAAGTTTTGTATATTTGTACAAACAAAGCTATTTGAATTCAAACTGCTTAACATAACAGTTTACCTAAAAATAAGTATAATATTAATAAGGCAAATCAATTTAAAAGAATATAATACATAAAATATAAACAATGTAATAACAATATAATATCGTTGCTGTCATTCTGAAACATCATATGTCCAGATTTCGTGATTTTTTTTTTTCCTCTTTCCTCTTTATGGTTGTCACTAGGTTTTGCAAATAACCAATAAAAGTATTAAAAAATGCAGTGTCTTTCCATTTATTGAAAAACTTTGAATTTGGACATCCAAGGTTTCAGAAGAACAATAAAAAATAAAATAAAAAAATAAAATTTATTTATTTTAAAATAAATAAAATAAAATAAAAATGGACTGTTTTTTCTTCGACTGTTTCTCACATTGTTATCGTACAACTTCAAAAAACTTTGAATACATATGCTGTTTGAAACCTATTGTGTTTAAAAGAAAGAAAGACTTGCTAGGCTATGGCTTGGACAAGTGAACTTTTTCCATTGCAAATCTGGAAATCATTGGAATATTTCTGACCATGAGCCTCCAAAACAAAGTAAGAAAAACAAAGCTTAGCTAGAACTCAGACTGCTATGAGCACAAATAATGACTGCAACAGTCCAACAGCCTTGAGCTCTTTCTGAACACCAGTTCCTCCCAAGATACACATATTGAGTTACATAAGACAATTATATTGTCACGCAGGAGCATTTTGCCCAACGGTGTTGAAACAGTGCGAGAATGAATGACTTTGGGTTTTTAATTCAGCAATAAGTCAAATGAGCGGTGAGACGATGCCCAGGCCAACACATATTACCACACCTAGTTTTCCAGTCATTAATTAAAGCCGTTATAAGAAAGGAATGGTGTTACATTACAGTTCCAGGCTAAAACCAACACGTACAATCCTTCCTCTTTTCTGTTTCTAGCATGCTCCGATTCATTCAGACCGAATAGATTTGTCTATACCACCTGATCTGTGATCAGATTTGTGTTTATTTTTTCTCATAACAGTTATTAGGAGAGGAAGGAGGGTGTCAGCACCTACAGGTGAACAACCATTGGACAGATCGGCCTACCATGACGCCATGGAGTTTTCCGTCATCAGTCCTTTAAAACTGGCTGCAATTATTTGCATTTATGGGTTAGGGAAACATAGATAATCTCTGGCCATTCTGTCATGGACACAGTTGCAAAGGGTGGAAAGATATTGTCTGGTTCTTGGTTATGTAATCCCACACAAGGAGAGTTTTAGACAGTGTACTGTACTGTAGTGCCAGTTCCACTGCCCACTGATGTCCTGCACAAATCTAAAGGAAACTACTTGTTCATTTACATGTGTAAAGTACATTCATTTATGTTCTTAATGGTCACTGTCTTACCAAAATGACAGTCAACAAATACCACTACATGAAAAGCTTTGCTGTTAACATGAATATATTTATGAACTAAACTGTTTAACAAATGCTAACATGTAATCCTTCAGTATAGTGTATAATATGTACGAATGGAATATGATGATCTATTACATTTGCCAACCTGTGCAATCTACAAAACTCTTATGCTGCATATACTGTGCCTTTAAAGTATGTACTGTTTTTGTTATGGAGAAGTATATACATGTTTGTGTGCAGCAAAACAGTATGCATACTAACGCGAAATGGAAGTGCCTGCTGTTGCCTAGACGACACTGTGATTGTTAACAGCATAGATATAAATAACTAAATAACTGCCACATTAGCATCTTTCTATGGGCCACGTAGGTCGTCCACCATATTGGAACGGTGCGAGCTGATCCGTTAACACTCATAAGTAGGCTGACTAGTTATGATTATGAAATCATATTTATTGTTGTGTAAACATTATATCTGCTACACTAACACATGACAACGAAAGGTTATCACAATTTAAATCCCTGTGGTCTTCACAGCCATGGCTGCGCAGTGTTTGGGCATCATTCTGACTTCACATTTCTACTATTTAGGACGGATAGTATGCGAATTGGGACGCAGCATATACGTCTATCAAAATCATCTCAGCCACATTTTTTAACATAGCAATAAGGTACAATTTTTATTTATTTTTTATTTTTATTTAACACAAACATTAAAGGTAAAAAATATGTATGAATGCAATTTTTATCGTTTCGTCTTCCCCTGCATCTGAAATTGCCTATACTTCCATACTATATAGTAGGCGAGAATAAGTATGTCATGAATAATATGTCAGAAACATCAGTGGGCAAGAAAAACCAGAAGGGTCTTATGCTTCCGCCGAGATTTGTGAGTGCGCATTGGATGGACACTACTCTATCCCATGATACCACAAGAGTGGAGCAACGGCCAAATTTCGAAGATTAAACGATTAAAAACAGCGGAAAACTTTAAAGAGGATGTCCATTTTCAAATGTAAGTATCGATAAAAGAATTTATCGTGATGTGGCGTTGTTATCAACACCAATGTACAGATTTTTGTTAATACGTCATAGGTCAAACAGCACACGGGTCACATGACAATAAAACATGGCGGATGCAGTTTGTCTGAAATGTATGCATACTACTCCCACTCATACTATATAGAACGTACCGTTTTAACGGTTGATATATAGGTACTTGTTCAAACTCAGTACGTACTGTCACAGTATGCAATTTCGGACGCAGCTAAAATCATTAGGTGAAGCGGTCATAGCTGTGGTTTACTGTGAATAAAACACAGAATCAGAATCAAAGAATGGAACTAACCATTTTATGAATAAATTAAAGCTGCAAAATGACACCTTGACACCTCTGAAATATGTGAAACACGTGACAGACAAAGTGAGGTCATGTAGCATGCCACTGTCAGAAATCCTTCTGGGGGATAAATGTACCCAAATCTACTATTTAAACGGCTGACTGAAAGTGTATAGTCATCTGACAAGTGATGAGAGCGGAAGTTCTTATTCTTTGAAGGGTAAACCTATATATATTCACCATCTAATTCACAGCAAGCCTGCCACACAAAGAATGTCAGCTAATGACGCATGAGAAAAAATCCCTTCTAACAGGCTGACCTCAAAATACTTCCGAAAAATGCACAGATCCTGCCACCTTATGATTTTCCCCTGACCTACAAATGTATTGCCTGTAAGTCATCCATTGATGAGCATGACACATCCCCCCGCTCCTCCCCTGAGCTAACAAGTGCCTTTCTAATGACCGGACCTGCTCCTCCCACCACGAGCTGTTGTTTGCCTAAAGCAGAGGCTGACTTCACCTCTAATGAGACAGTGAGACAAAACCAGCCGAGACAATCAGAGGCCACCAGAAAGCCATGGTTCCCTGTCTACACACTGCCGGGGCGACCATTGGACACTATAGGCTGCCCAAACTGTGCTGACTCGCGAGTCAAGCCTCAATTCCTTCTTAAATATCAATGTCTGAAAAAAGTGGTTTTGTGTCCATAATAGAAATCAATGGGGATCAATGTTATTCGGTTATCAACATTCTTCAAAATCTCTTCTTTTGTGATTTGCAGAAGAAAGAAAGCCACACAGGTTTGAAATGACATGAGGATTAGTAAATGATGACAGAATTTGTATTTTTGGGTGAACTATCTTGTCTTGAGTAATACGGACTTGCTGTAACGCCGTCTTTTGTCTATTGTGACAAAGTGAGCAAGTGACACTCCTATCAGATTACACAACTCCAAAAATGTATCTGCCAGCATATGATTTAGCTTGCGTTAAAATAACTCAGGGCTGTTTTTTAGATACTGTACAGTATATGGTTTGCCCAGAAAAGCTGAGCTTGCATGACATCTCTAACTGTCTTGACCACACCAAGGTTTCCATGAACCACAAAAGCAACTCATTATCATTATGACAACATCACCACACAAAAGAGAACAGACAGAAAGAAATACTATATATAAAACTTTATAACTGATGACATTAGTAAGTCATTTAGAAGCAATGACTCATTAAATTGACCCCAATGACCTATGAAAGATCATTGGTAATACCCCCTACAATTTATTAGTTAATTTAAATAGTTAATGTCATGAAACATTGATTTATT
Source organism: Oreonectes daqikongensis (assembly GCA_026939265.1). Lineage (NCBI taxonomy): Eukaryota > Metazoa > Chordata > Actinopteri > Cypriniformes > Nemacheilidae > Oreonectes > Oreonectes daqikongensis. The sequence goes on from JAOTQM010000311.1 coordinate 13,268,369, forward strand.
TAGATTTTTGTTCATGTATACTCACATTTGATCTGTTAAGCATGCACATTTTGTTGATTATTCTGTTGATTTTGTTGAATTTCATACATCTTTACTAAATTCAATATATAAAACCTATACATTGATGACCAATAAAAACCTTTTTACATAAATTTAACATATGGTTCCCTTAATTTCCCAGATACTATATGTTGTATGGCCCATCTGATATATTTTTGTGATAAAAATCCTTTCTTTTTCATCTGGGCCAGCAAGCGGAGGAACAGAGAGTCTATATATAGATCACACGGACACTATCAGTGTGCATGAATCCCTGCTGTCAGATCCTTTGGCCTCTCATCTCGTTCTAAGCCACACACGTAGACACTAACAATCCACTTCTGAATGCACTGCCTCTTTAGACCATGGCGTCCAACTGAGATCAAACCAAAGAAGAGCCAAATATTTCCCCAATAGAAGCAGAGTTTTTGTGTTGCGTACTTGGGCCGCAGGAACGCTCATTTAACCCAACAGCAAATCATTGTCTGTCTGGGGACGAAAAATCCGCACACAAAAAGGATGACATCATTACTTTTCCATTTAACAATAGTTGCAGGACAGGCAGAACTGTATTAATGCTTCCTGCTCATGCCACCCAGACAGTAACTCCTCCTCTCCGTAACCAGCTGCCAACTGAAGACCATTCACTCAGTCAATCACTGCACACAGCGAGACTTGGCAAAGCTGATTTCTTAGACAAAGTGAACTTGATCGAAAATAAAGTACACTTCAGTCGACAACATGTGTGGCATAATGTTCATTACAGTGGAAATAATTGAGCAAAAATCACACAGCAAATATGCTTACAACTGAATTTTAGGGTTTGGGGTCAGGCAAGGGGTGGCTAATAGCCAACTCGTAAAACAGGTATGACATTCATTATATCAGTTTATAAAATCAATTTGTTTTGTCATTGCTATCAATACTGCAACGATTATACCAAATGAATCGTGGAAAGCAGGAATCTGTCATGGCAATGCAGTTGAAAGACTGGTTAATACTTCACATAGACAGAGTTACTGGCCTGGCCCTGTGTACTTTCACTGCCAAACTGCAATCTTTGACTTAACTGAGGTCGAAATGATTGTTTGTGGTTTTCTACAATTGCCACATATTCGATATATCAAGTTTAACTTTTATTGAACCAAACTTTCAAAAGAGACCTAAATATGTCTTAATTCTGCAGCCATTTTAGTTTGACTTTACTTGGGTGGTTTTTGGCTTTTGTGTATTAAAAGGGGGCACACATGAACATACCACGCATGAAGATCATTTTATCAAAGGGATAGTTCATCCAAAAATTAAAATGTTGTCGTTTTTTACTCAGCCACACGACGTTCTACATGTTTTAAGACCTCGGAACACAAATAAGGATATTTTTGATCACATTTGAGAGGTTTCAAGGCCTCCTCATAGACATAATGGTAATTCTCTCTGTCAAGGTCCAGAAAAGTACTAAAGACATGGTTAAATTGATCTATCTGATCATAGTGGTTCAATTGAATTTTTATGAAGTGCGCAAAGAAACCAAAATAACGACTTTAATCAAGGAAAGCTCTCGCATGTCATCAAAATATCTTTATATACGCTGAGAGGTCTTAAAATGTGTAGAATGTCATGTGGGTGAGTAAAAAATGACAACATTTTGATTTTTGGATGAACTATCCCTTTAAAAATGTTAATAAATGCTCAAAGCCCAGTCTGCTGGCTGATTTCCAGATAAGTTTGATAGAACTGTTAGGATTTAACAACTAGATTCAAACTCTAATAATGATATAAAAATAGAAAGATATCCTACCGCAGGCAATGCGCCTTGCTAAACCACATTTATATCAATGTTTTTTATTGATAGTTGATCTTCTTTCAGCTATTACACATTAAAATCATTGTGGAAGTAAGACATCAATCTGTATATGTAACAAGTAAAAAAACAGCAAAGATGGAACATGCAAAAGACACAATTCCACAATGCTTTCATTTGTGAATATTTGACAGCCCTACTTTAGACAACACACATCTTTAGACAACACACTTCTTTGTCCCATTAAGCAAAGTATTAAGAAGGGTTCCGTGAGCTCACTTTTTCCATAAATGAGGTTTCTCCTGAGTCCTACTCTGGGGATTAAACAGTTCAACTCTGACCTGTGATACAGCTGAACCTTAGAGAACGGCCCAATTTAAAGCAGCAGTTCACTTCAAAATAAGCCCCAAAGTTGTTTTCTATCATATTTTTATTCCTACTATGGAAAGTCAAAGGGGGCTTATTTCGAAGTGAACTACTCCTTTTCCATCACTGAACCTGAATATTGCTGTTAAAGCTGGAAGTATCCGGAGCACTTGGACAGGGTAAGGAACTATGAGGAATGTGGCTCTCAAACTAAAGAATGAGGCCAAAGGTGAAAGAAACACGGGTTTCTGTACAGTACGGTCCACTCTGCCTCACTGGGTCTTCATAATGAGGCTGGTCTGGGCGGCCGCCAAGTCCCATGTACTTTTGGCTTTCTCGCTCCCCTTCCTTTCGCTAGTTCTTTCTGGACATAATTACTGCCATAAAATTAAGTTAGTTGTCAGTCTGCATTTCCTACTCCAAAACTTTGCATGCTGACAAAGAATTTTTGGCTTTCCTGTGTTGCTTTTTCTCTCTCTGTCCTAGTTTCTTGTTCTGACAGACATGTGTTCCTGCGCTCCAGATGAGATACTAAAGCCTGATGCTACGTGCCGTCTGTGTGACCTACATGAATCCAGCTGCTCTGAGCTCCTCAGCTATAAGTCTTCAGAATGCTGACAAAGCAGTTCAGGGCAGAATCACTGAACCATATGTGATAGGTTAAAAACGACAAGAAACATAGCTTGGAGCTAAGAGCCGTATATTATTTCTCTAGAGCTTCAATCAGGCTGAATTCATTTCATATGTACTAGTGTACACATTCTCAAGTAACTTAGTTTAACTGTGATTTGTTTTAGCACTTTTTAGACAAATCACCTTAGATTTAAATATTAATCACTCTCAAAACTAACATAATGACAAAAGCTGAGCTGCTATAAAAAACTATACAGTCCCAATCCGTTCCCTAGCAGCATTATGGGCTAGCTAGTTTATACATAACCTATAAGGCATAGATTTTCCCAAAATAAAAATTCTTTATACAGTTTACACAAAAGATGTTGACGATGGCCCCCATTGACTTTCAATGTATGGACACAAAACCATTCTCAAAATATCTTCTTTTGTGTTCCACAGATGACAGTCATACAGGTTTTGAACCACATGAGGGGGGATAATGATGACAGTATTTTTATTTTTGGTTAAGGTATCTCTTTAAGGCTATATACTATACATTTTGGGCTGGTTTCCCGTACAGGGTTTAAGACTTGTCCTAAACTAAAATAAATGTCTAAACTGAAAACAGATTACATCAAAGACTACATCAGTGCTATTGTTTTGTCTCAAAGTGTACACATCTATGTGATATGTTTGCAAAAACTACTTAAATGGCCTAATTTAACTAAGTCCTAGTCCTGGTTTAATCTAATCCCTGTACAGAAAACCGCCCATTTGAGTTTATTTGGGCTTTGTGGTGCAATGTGTACGATTAAGAACTATCTATTGACCGAAATACAATATAATACACATACTACTGTCTTTAGAGGTGTATAAAGACCTTACATAATGAAAGTTTTTTGGGTTTTTTATTTCCGTAGAAAGTTATTTCAATCTACATACACCGCGGGTCCCCTTACATGGAATTCTCCATGTTGTTTCTACAGTAGCCCTAAACGGACAAACTTTTGTAAGCATGTTTCGTAAATATGTTATCTCCTTCGGCAAGAAGCAAAAAACGTGACCACGTCTTTGTCCTGTTTCAGCCATTGTAGTGCTTTAAGGAATGAGGGGCGAGGGTGGAGTGAGCTGCTGGTTGCAATTTGCAACCTCACCGCTAGATGCCGCTAAATTTCATGCACTGGCCCATTAAGAGCTCTCAGAAGAGTAAAACATCTACTATACAATGATGAAATGTTTGCAATAAAAATGATGCATGGTATATATTTTATTTGCTTTCTGGATTTGAATAGCATCATTACATTACGGCATCCACCAACGGAAGCTTTCTGGACCATGCTAAACCTTGACCCCTTGGCTTGACCCAACATAGCAACTTCAAAATCAACCAATGAAATAAGCTTCAGGCGGGTGGGTCATTGAATCAGGCTGGGCTTATTTTAAAGTTCCAGGGGTCAGGAGACCTTTAGGACAGGGTTTATGGCAGTTCATCTCAGCAGGTATCAGAGCTGGCAGTATGTCCTCCACGACTTGTTTTAATTGGCGTCTCTTCCGATGGAGCTAGTTAAATCACAGCCCTCAGTCAGGGCTGTATTCAGCAGCCAGTAATCCAGGCAGGTTACGGCTTGTTCAGTAGGGTAAAGGATAAAATTGGCTCTGTGACTCAGGAGAGGCTATAGACTAAACCACAGCCTGGCACGTCTCCAAACCGGCATTTGTCAACTGTTCTATAGTGACTGGTATCAGCCCAGCTGAGAGAACCAAATCCACACCACAGATTTTATGCACAGTAGCTCACCTGGATGTGCGACCTGACACGTACACACACTGGCAGCATCATTCCACAGGGACAGTAAAGGCAATAGAGAACCCAACTTTCTGTACATGTTACAGTCATTTATCAGTCATGACATTTTAGTTATAAGTTACAAGTAGATATAGTACATTTAGTCTTCTGTAAAGCAACAACAAAATGATGTTGAAGCAAATTAAACTAAAGAACCAATATAATACTAAATGTGTATTCCACCTATAGGGGCTGCATTAAATGATCACCTACTCATGCACATGAACAAAATAAGGGTTTCAAAGCAGAGTTTCTGACCTAGGACCATCATCTATGACCCAAATGTCACCTCCTACTCTTCCTGACAGAATATACTGGTTTTAGACCACCGGCAACATGTGCACATGCCACACCTCAGTGAACCCAACACGGCGTAAGCGTCTCTCGGGCCTGTTTCAGGTTGCGCTGTCCTGCGTGGGCTTGAGTCCTGAAAGCCCTTCCCAGTGCTGGGTTATTTCCAGCATCTTACCTCACCCTGGAGTAAAAATGCATCAACACATTAAAGTGAGGTAAGATACTATTAAACATATTGCTCATCCCTTATTTGCGTTCCAGGCCTTCTCAGTGGGTGCCAAACACTGATGTCAGTGAGTGCTTTAAATGGATTAAAGCCTCTCTCTCTCTCTCTCTCTCTCTCTCTCTCTCTCTCTCTCTCTCTCTCTCTCTCTCTCTCTCTCTCTCTCTCTCTCTCTCTCTCTCTCTCTCTCTCTCTCTCTCTACACATCTTTCTGTAAGGTGGTTATATACATCTCATAAGAACGTGGTAAGAGGTTATAGAAAAGAGCAGACATGTTATGTATGTTACAATGTTTGAAGAAAGTATTGGTTACAATGACTTCTAGTTGAGCAAAGCTGTGGCGTGCCACTGAACGGCCTTCTGGCTTGCGGAAGCGTTCTGGTTCGCGTGCCTTCTGCATGGGATCTGGGGGAGCATGGGGGCCTGTCAGAAAACGCCCGCAGCTCGGAAAATTCTGTAAACACAAACCGTCTTGCTTCTTACCAGGCGAGCAGGCCGAAAGACATCTGTACTAGTACGAGTGAACGATTGAAAAAATCTATCCAGGGGGTGCAAACCAAAGGCAGCTGTTAGAGAATAACATGTAAAAGATTCCAGAAAACAGCTTCATATCACACATTCTCAAAACTGTCCACTTTTCAAACAACATTCTACAGACACATTCATTCAACAATCTACAGACAGACACATGCATACAGTGCTGGAAACCGCAGAGATTTACTGGGGGTACACTACAGACACATAGGCCTACATGCATACATTCCTCAGACAGACACATACAACAATCTACAGACTAGGGTAGTCTTGAAAAAATTACACAGATCTAACTAAAAGAAAACGAATTCAATGTCCAACATTTACTCTATTCATCAATGTTTGAAAAAACTAAATATTGGACTAGCTTTTTAAAGTGAAACCAAAACACATGCATACAACAATCTACATACACAAATACAATCTATAGACACACATGCAATCTACAGACACACACGCATATAACAACATACAGACACACATACAATCTACAGACACACATGCATATAACAACATACAGACACACATACAATCTACAGACACATGTATACAACATACAGACACACATACAATCTACAGACACACATGCACTCACTCACTCACTCATTCACTCACTCACTCACTCACTCACTCACTCACTCACTCACTCACTCACTCACTCACTCACTCACTCACTCACTCACTCACTCACTCACTCACTCACTCACTCACTCACTCACTCACTCACTGCCTGACACCAAATTCACACTTCAAGTGTCAAGCTGCATGTGACCTTATTATATTTATGAACTTAATCATTTTATTTAAGAAGGAAGGAGTCACTTAAAAAGAAAAAAGCTTTTTAATAATGGAAGATTTTGTTTGGATGTGTCATGACCTGCCTGCTCCACGTGATTCTAGTACCTGCCTGCACACCATACAACAACTGTATGCATGCAAACCCCCACGTCTCTGAAACACTGTATGTACACATTTCTCATATTGTAAAGGAATGTGTGCTATTCACATACAAACAAAAGGCAATGTGCTTTACGTCTCGATTATATTTATGGACATCATCAGTCACTGAAGATTTCTCAGCTGTTTTAAATGACTTCCAGGCGTTCCTCCAGGTTTTTTCTCTTATTGACAGACCAAAAGCCCTTTCTGGCACTTAGACCCCTGCTGAGTTCCATCCACAGCACAATAAAAGTGAAGAGAGAGGGATTAGGGTAATTGATTAATGTCTATGGCAATTTTTACGGTAACATAGGGGCCGTGTTACGGTAACAGATCCAGGCTCCATATGGAGGTGGTTAGACTGTAGGAATGATAACGCTTTCCAGGAATATATCAGGGGCCTCATTCAGATTACATGTGACAGCCAGGGGTCTAGAGATAACTTTATGTAAACACAAACCTAAACAAATGCTCTCACGCAGATACAAACATTGCTTGTACAATGTATACAAATACATACAGGTGCGGGCACATTATCACAGGCACACGCCCAGGAAAATACACACAAAACAACCCTGAAATTGATATAGGCAGAACCTAACATTGACATGACATGTGGCACGTGCTGTGAAAGGTTGCATGGTATAGGCGGTGCTTATGTGCAAACTGAGTTCAAATCTGGTTCCAATCATTTCCCCATCACAACACCCCCCTCTCCAATATTATTCAGACAGTTCTCACCATTAAAGATGAAACTTTTTTTGAGGGACATTCCCGTGTACATGACGTTTAAAGTCTTACTGTAAGTTCTCATGAGTCACACACTGTACAGGAAGTGACTTGTTTTCCAGGAAACTCCAATCTGGACATATGTCAATGTAATCCATAATGTGGATTTTCCTTTTAAACTGCATAGCAGACTGCATTCCTTGCTTGTTTTCCACAAAAAATGACAATTTTTGACATGTCAATAATGACAAACTTTCATTTCTGTGTGAACACAGCGAGAGAGGAATGAAAACAAAGGGTCTCTTACATATTTGCCTGTGGGCTGACACTGAGGTAAGGAGCCGGTGCTGAGCGTAGGGGAACTGGCAGGGCTGCAGAGCTCAGGAAAGGGGTTGGGGATGGCAGGTAGAGAGGACGTTCGGTACTGTTGCTCCTCTTCTTGAAGTCTTCTGTGGGAATATGGCAAAAATGTAGGGTTATATATCATAGACATAAACCTTCACTGAGGGTTTTACTGTCAGCCAAGAGTGTTGCGGCTTTGGGCAACATTTGCATTTTGGGCCATTTTTTGAGGCTGGCAGAGAGTTCTTTTGAAGAGAGGATTTCAGAGAAGAAGAGATATGAAGTCTGAAAGGTAACCTCTGAGTGAACTTTCGCTCGAGCGAACCGTCGTTCATGAGCTTGTTATGCTTGACTTCCTGCACTGGTCCGCAGCTGAGAGGGAAAAACACGCTCACCAAATGGAAAGCATTTATTCTCAGAGGTTTCGGTACAACACAGCGATGGAATAACAATAGTCTTGATGGAGACACAGAATTACTGCAAGCTGAAAAAGATCTTAGTGCGTGTTACATTTAAGCTATTGTTCTGGAAAGATCTTTGATCTCGAAATGTTTCATGTAATGTGCACTGCTGGTGATATTTATTTAATGGGTCCTGTGAGTACATACAGTGGGTCCAAATGCCAGAGGCCACTAGTGAAAAAGCTTAGAATGAGTACTCTTTTTTAAAATAAAAACTGAATTGAAAAGAAATGTTTTATTTAATTGTTTTCTTTATTTTTAATATATAACCCTTTTGCTTTAATGACGGCATGACTTAAGAGCACCGTTTGCATTAAGGTTGGTCAGTCACAAAAAGAATCTCAGACAGCACTTGTGTGTGTGTGTTTACCTGACAGCGAGGATGTGCATGGGCTGGGACCGCCGCAGTTTCTGGTGTGGGGAGGTGGGCTGAGCGTGTGTTTGATAGGTGGGTCTGTGTGGCTGGCCGTTGTGCAGCAGGGGAGCGGAATCAGCCGGCACGGTACAGGAAGAGTACAAACTCTCAAGGGAAGAGTTCATATCATTCACCAGTGCCTCCAAATCCACGTCATCCTCTAAAAGGGACCATAAGAAGGAGAAAGGAAATAATGTAAGAGGTGATGTGAATGCAGATTGTAAACAGACTAAAGTTACATGGTTACTGTTGATCAACTTGGAGAGCATTATGCAAAACTCAGAAGTATTGATCCTCAGGAAACACACATGCTGATAAATGTATAACTTCAATGCACTGTTAGTCAACATCTGTCAAATGTGTAAATGTAAATACATTATTAGGCACGACAAATTGTTCTAAATGAATTGACTATATTAAAATGTTGCATATGTAGTTTAAGTGCCTTTTTGTAAGAGCAAACAAATGATTACTTCATAAAAAAATATTATAAGCCTTTTTATACTATTACTATTAGGCATACTTTATATTATTATGCATATTACTATTATATTATTATAACATTGTTTTATTAGTAGTATTATAAGTGCCTTTTGTTAAAAAAATCATGACATGTAAACACGTTTATAGAAACTGTCCCATGTTTATAGAAACTGTCCCAGACTTATTATAGTTTTGATTTTAGTTACATTTTACAAACTTTGTTATATGCTTTTGTCATTTTATTATGTTGCTATATAAGGTTCATTCATTTTTATGGTTTATTATTATAATTTTAGTGTTTTAAACTTAAATGTAACAAATACGTTTCATCATCCCACCACTAGAGGGAGATGTAATGTATTCTTGTACTGTAGTAAAGCTGTTGGTACTCAATGCCCATCTCACAGTCCTGCTATCAAAGTCAAAGTCAAAGTCAGCTTTATTGTCAATTCTGCCACAAGTACAGTACATACAAATGGAGGATTGAAATTGCGTTACTCTCAGACCCCAGGTGCTTACAGATAACATAGAATAAACTGATATCAAAAAATATATCAAAAATACAGATGCTATGTAATCATGACAGAGCTACTTTTTTAGCTATTTTTAACTGCACTTTCTTTCCATGTATCATGGAAAATGTGTGAAAATCATGAGGTTATTTTCATGTTTAAATCTTTCATGTGAATATGATGGCATTTGAATATCTGGTTAACATGATTTTTACCAACAATTCATAACAAGTTGTATCCTGAAATTCGCTGGTTGGCAGACGAAAATATTTGGTTAACAGTATGTGCTCTCTGGGCCTCTCTTCTCACTCTTCTGACCCAAAGTCGAACTCTGCAAGACCTTTTTCTGCAAATCAGTTGATCTCTATGTATTAATAGAGACACAGGTAAGCACCTTCTCACTTAGAGATCCTAGAGAGCAAAGACGTGCACGCACACACGCACGCACGCACGCACGCACACACACACAGGCTCAGTGAGAGTGGTGTCACATGGGTAAAAGAGACAGAGAACCTACAGACCGCCTATGGATGAAAGTATTAAATACGGGATCTGAATGGCTGGATGAAGTGGCTTGAGGGAAGAGGTAAAGTTATTACTTTTTGAAAAATGATAATGCCAAACACTGGTCTTCTGTGTAAGTAAAATAAGTGTAAACTGTACCTAAACTGTCTGTTATAAAACCAGACAAACAGGTCTATTCCTTTCAATGAGATGTGATAGAGTTTTTCAATTGAACATGGTCTGTCAGTGTGAAAATGGTCACATTTTGGCATCGCTCATGATGTAGTAAAACAATTTATACATGTAAATGCATACGCAAAACGTAATTCTGACCTTAACTGCACTTATTATCTTATTAACTACACTATAAACTAAGCCTACACTAACTTAACATGCCTTCCGCAAAACATCTAGAAGAAATAAAGCACACTTCTAATTCTCCACCAGATGGTGCTAAAACAAACAAATGGACACGAAATCCACAGCCCATTCTCAGCCAGCATCCCTCAGGCATAACTACAAATCCAGACAACAGTTTGATTGAGCAGACACTTCGGAGACTAAACATGGGATGTGTTATAACATCCGAAAGCAAGCAAACCGTTCTTTCAGATATAAATGAACCTTTGTTAGAATTTCAAGCACACTGCCCAGAAGCCCATAACAACATCTTCACTTCATGAAATCTGAACTGCAGGCAGGTGAACAGGCGTCTGTTTTAAGTTCTGAGAAATGTATATTTGTCTTTTAGAGTTAGGAGGAAAGTAGACGTAAGACAGGTGATCTCATGATCTTTCTGAGAAGTCATAATGATTTCCTCAGGATGTCAGGCAGCCTGACTGTCAACACTTCTGAAGAGAAAACAGAGGGAGGATTGTAAAAGCTCGTTGTTTTTACAGTAAAATCAATAAAGAGTCATTTTAGCGTGTTGCTCAGGTAGAAGCGGATGTGGAGTGGCTGGAGCCGGACGTCTCTCAGACATGAGCAATTCTGTATGGTTCCCTCTTGCCTGCAGTCAGACAACAGAAAGCAATGTAACCTGACTCAGCAGCAACATGAACATCAATTCAGACGTTTTATTACCGCGTGTCACTTTAGCTGATGTCATCTATGTGCTGCTACTCTAGAAAATCAAAGATCAGTCAGGAGAAACGCTTACAATACTGAAATATTTTGGAATATCGGAAATACTATTATGGAAATATATTTGGAAATTAAGCTGCATATATAAGCATGTATGGTTTGTTAGGATAATATTTCAACTCTGGAATCTGAGGGTGCAAAAAAATCAAAATATTGAGAAAATCGCATTTAAAGTTGTTCATCAGAAGCAGCAGGCCGGTGCTAAGAAGAAACAGGTCTGTTTTAATGCTCTCTTTTGGCTTACTGCTGTAATGACGTTGTGGAGAATAAATGAACCCAAAAGCTGAAATTCTAAGCTTTACATAGATACCAAACTTGGGATAATTCCCAAAGAGCGGCAGCAGCGAGTGAAGTTTTTAGACGTGTTTATGGCCATTTTTGTTAGCGATTTTGCTGAATCCACTGACAAAAAGAGTTTTGATATATTTATGGTAGGTTCCAGGGTCACATATATAGAGAGAATTTATAGTTTTTTTTATGTCAGTTCCAGGGTAGATATAAATGTATATAGGTTTGCATTTGCAAATTAAATCTGAGATAAAGCAACTTAGTTAAGGCAGTTTCTGGAGGATAGTGTAAAATAAGACTCTGAACTAGGCTGTTATAAAAGGTTTAATGGAGAAAGAACTGACTATGTAAAACTGCAACTGGGAGTCAGAGCTGAGGGTGTAGAGAGAGGAAAAATCTCGAAAACAACTAAGATGTCTGTTGCAAGAAAACATCGATTTAATAAGTATTTGTTATTTTTAATTCCGTAATCTCACAAACCGCACCATACGTACAACTCTCACTTTTATTTTAGGAATGTAAAGCCCTGGATATTGCTGCCCAAGGTTCCATTAAAAGCATGCAGTGAGACAGAATAACTAAAATAACTCTACAGTGGTCTCATGCACAGAACTACTGAACATCTCAAGCAGAAATAACATAAGAATAAGTTTTTATCTGAATACACAAAGCTTAAAAATGTCACACAGGATTTGAATGCATCCACATAATATATTCCTAGTCTGAATCTGGGACCTGGTGTATACATCAAATGCTTCTCATCTATTCTTAGCTACTTCCAGCTTCCCAAAGACCTTTGTTTTCACAGTTTGTTGTTTTCAATGGAGTATGAAAACCAGTGAGGTCAAAGAACAGGCATGGGAACATTGCTTTTTTCCCCACACGTTCTAACAATAACATATAATCACATGACCATCATGTAATAGAGTGATGTTCGTACACGACGACATGAATAAAATCTCTAAATTGACCAGAGAAACAACTTGTTCTTATTGAGTAACTGCGTCTTACTGCCCAAGCGAAATATTGAGGGTCATGAAACATTACAAGCGAGTTTCGTGTAATCACAGCTGTGAGAATGCCGTGTACTTTGAGAAGTCCAGGGAATAAATGAACATTTCTGCTCCATTTACTTCAATGACAACATCAGACTCACGGAAAACATTCTGGCCTGTACCTCCCATGCTGAGGCGATATTGTACTTAAATCTCATGCTCCAAATATTGGGCCTCTGTATTTTGTATGGCACAATTAGATTGGAGGCTTAATGAGTGGCACCCTGTGTCTTTATAAATCAAGCCTTTGAACTGCTGAAGTGTTTACTGCGGAAGAGGACTGAATATAGATCCCGATTTAATGAGCGATTCTTCTTCAGCTATAAAAGGCCACTACAACAGACGGCCCCCACCCAGGTCCAAGTGTGTGAGATGGCCCCTGCCCATAATTCTGTACGCACACACACACACACACACACACACACACACACACACACACACACACACACACACACACACACACACACACACACACACACACACACACACACAATTATTGTACAATGTGGGTTTTAACAAATCTATTAAAGTTCTGTTTCGGATAGCAGATAAATCTAAAAAAACTTTAAATAAAAAAATGAAAGAAGTAAATGTAAGGTATTACTGACCTTGATGGCTGGTTAAGTTCTGATTGGTTGACTGCTGAAAACTTGGCCCAATCAGATCTGTTTGTCTGTGATTGGCAGTCCGGTCTACATTATCCTGCTGAGACAATAAAGAAATGTTAAAAAAAAAAGTATTTTACATTTGACGCACACGCATAAAAACACGTTTGTCAGGTTTGACACCCAGAGAACACACATATTGATTAAATGTATTTGGATAAAAGCTTTAACCAAATGAATAAAACGGTGCAAGTAATGTTGTATTAAAAATATCTGAATATAGATGTCTGGCAATTGTAACAGACTTTTACTGACACCTCCTTGATGCCTCCCTCTCCTCAGCTGTACCCGTCATATTTATTGTAGCTTTAGGCTATTTTAAACTATTTATAATTTTATATTATATTAATAATTATGTTTATTTTTTTTTTGGAATTTTGTTACGTGCTTTTGACATTTATTATTTTATTCTTTTACTTTTTAACAATGCTAGTTTTTTATTTTAGTCTATTTTTATCTATTATTATTGTTTAATTAAATTTTTGTTTATTGCTAAGGCAACATTTCTAATTTTCATTTAGTTTTATTTAGTCAAATAATACTGTATTTTATTTCATTTTCATTAACAGAAATCTTAGTTTTAGTGACACTTTACAAGCATGCATTAGATAACATGAACTAACAAGCAATATAGTTTTTAGCATTTATTAATATTTGCTAATATTATTTATTTTATGTTAGTTCACTGTGTATTAACTACTGTTACAACTAAAGTTAATTTGCAAAATTAACTAAAGTTTAACATTTTTATAAAAAAATTGTATTAGTAAATACCAAAATTAAGATAAACGTTTAATTTTATTGAATGCTATTAAAGTTGTTCATTGTTGGTTCATGCAATCATGTGCATTATCTAATGATAACAAATGCAATCTTATTGTGAAGTATTACTAGGCTGGCTTGACATATCCAAACATACATATTCTGTGATAAACATTGACTTCTATCTATTCATTATATAATAGATCATACAAACAAGTATTTATTGGGTATTTAATTAATTTTTATTATTTTAATTGTCAGCTGGATATTTTTTGGAGGGGCCCAAGAAAAATCTAGGGAGCAATACCCCCCAGTCCCCCCAAATCCGGCCCTGAGTGTTACCGTTTTAGTACCATTTTAGCTCCAAGAAAAACAGAGTCGTTCAGGCACAATCTCTTCATGTGATCAGCTGAAGCCGCCTCATTGTGTTCACATCTTGAGATCTAAAGCGTCCGGCAGCTGGGCGTCATGTTCCCAGTGGGTTCCTCTATACATGTTTAAACTACAGGTGGCAGCTAAATTCAATTACTCGTCCCTTTCCACAGCACAGCCTCTCGGCTCTCTCAGCAGAGGGGAACACTTTAAATTCTTAGATGATGTACCAAAACAAAAGCTGGGTTTGAGCGCGGCGGGATGGAGGATTGTGGGATATCTCTTTCAGCACTGATTGGAGCTTTCACAGCACGAGCTGGGAACAGAATGTCCTGTGGCACTCTCCTATTTGGAGATGATGTTGGGAGCGAGACCGCACGGCCCAGAATCTGGCTGTGATGTGGCTGCAGAATGTCAGTAGTTTTACGGCTTCTGAACGCTAGCGTGAATGTTCCAGAAGCGGAGCGAAGATGTTTTGTTCTCTGGTGTAAATGTGCAGCGGTTGCGGGTGCCGCACACATGCAGCTGTGCTTCCCATCACGATTATGGTGTTGAATGAAAGCAACAGTTGTGGCTGATGCCTTTTGTCGAGCAAAATCTTCATGATGATGGCGATAAAGATTCATCTAAAACTTAAAGTGCAAGTGTTTTTAAAAACATCATTACAAATACTAAACGTTTAGATTCTAGCATGTAGTAGGAATTTTAACAAAGTCCCATTTTAGGTCAGATTTAAAGTAAAATGTAATGTTGAGTGTGGACTAGAATTGTTTTTAATACTCTGTCAATAGTCATACATAGGCAGAATTAAAGTTAAAGAAACTGTTAAAGAAATGCATTTAAATTACAATAAATAATCAATGTATAGCACTGAACCTCTTTCGCACTTTTTGACTTAAAAATTCTGAAAATAATCTAGAAAATACATCAGCATATCTAAGTATTCACAAAATCCTACTTCCATTAGTAAAGTCAAGATTGACATTATGCTATAACATAAGTTGTTTAACAAACCCTTCTGTGCCTCATTAAACTGAGAGCAACTGTAAACAAAACCTATGATAATGTCATGTATACATCTTATATGTATGTACTGTATATAAATCATATCTTTTTAGGTGTGCTGATACATTTTAAATACATGACATATGGCTCCAGTCACATTTGTCTATGCACATTAAGCATAAAAAATCATTTAAGTCATATTTTGCATTAAAAAGTTCACAATTTCTATAAAAATCATTTAAGTAAATATAAATCATAATATAGTTGTGGATTCATTTAAAAAGTTCACAGCCGCAGTGGTTCTGTCTGACTGAACACAGCAGAAGTCCAGACAGACAGCCCTAAGACCCCTAAAATCACAGTTTAAATGAGCCTGGAACCAAAATCCACAGACAGGAGCCTAAATTCAACTTTACAACACCTGCCAAGGGCAAATGAGAAAAGGTACCCGGCCGCCATACGTATTTCTTACAGGTCATAAAACTGTATTGTGCATTTTTTAATAAAATATAGTTTTTGTTCTCATGCGGTTATTTGGGGTTTTTATTTACTTTTTACTTGCATACTTTCCGACTAACAGCAGAGGCCACTGTGATTTCAAAGCAACAACATAAACAAACGTTACTGCGCATGCACACTTTTGTGACCAAAACTTAACTTCCACCATCCGATTCCACAAAGAATAGAGTCCCTGCAGATTATTTCTGATAACAAGCAAAAGAAATAACAAGTAAATGACATTAGCTAACAAGTTAAAAGTCTAGTCAGTATTATTTTGGGTTACCAGTAGAAGAACCCTTACTTGGCTTAACTTAAATGCAACAAAGTAACACGACCCATTCAACAAATTTGTTAATAAAATTAATATACAATAAAATATGAATAAAAATGTATATAAATTAAATAGAGTATAATAGTTATATTATTATTCACTAGCCAGACCGCTCAACAAACACAGACCCGAAGTTACAGTAACTTTGAGCCAGGTGTGTGTGTCCGATGAACCCGTCTATATACAGCATCACAGACAAGCAACTTTCTAAAACGACACCTGACACAAAAACTTCATGACATATTTGTTATTTTGTTGGCATAATGTGAGAAATATACAATATTTGCAACCCCAGATAAACTTTTCAATTTTCAATTAAGGTTAAAAGATCATTACAGATGTTTTCTTGACGAATAATATGTAGACCTTCAGTTTAAACAGCTCATGTCACTAGCATTTATATATTTACATTTATATTGCATTTAAAAAATATATTTTTATTGAAACAAATAATGACAATTGAGTAATTAGCAGGCAGGACTGTATCATCATATAGATTCATAGGTCTCTAAAGAACAGATGGATGATATGTCCTCAGATATACAGTACATGTGTCAGTACAAGAGTCATACAAGAGTACAAGAGTCATAACCCTGTTGTTTGTAGATCTAGTTTCTACTAACAGGTGGATGCAATAAATAACCACAAAGCTGTTTATTAGGGTTCATGAATCTCCTGAAGCTGACTAGGCTTAACTTGTTCTCTTTACTGTAACACATAAGGTGCTTAACAAGCATTTTGTGTATGGATTTGGTTGCGTGTAAACTCTTCTTCTTGAGGTATGGAAAGGTGACGTCTGAGTCCTGCTAAGACAGTCAGAGTATTGTGAATTCCTCTGACAGGACAGATTACACTGTGAAAACAGACCCACATTCATTACTTAGCACAGCTCAAGGCAGCTCTAGGAAGTGTTAGATTGGTTAGGTTTGTGTAGAAGTTTGTATCGAAAAAGGTTGAGAAAACATAAAGGGATATTTTATATGGGCGAATTCATGCCTTTCCTGTAGCTCAGTGGTTAGAGCATAGCGCCAAGGTCATGGGTTTGATCCCAGGGATTGCACATACTCAAATACAACTGTATAATATAATGCAATGTAAGTCGCTTTGCATTAAAACAGTATCTACATTACAGAAGTATATTAGTATAAAGAAAAAAATATATATATTAAAGACACCTCTATACCTTCACTGCAATCCGACGAGACTCAAGAATAATGTTCATGGATGACCAACAGTTTTATTATAACCATTACGTTACAACCAGCCTGGTCTCATTGTTTATACGTAGGTATTAGTACGTAACATTTACAAGCACAAAACATACATTTTTGTACGTTTTTATTGATACTGAAACGTACCATTTGGACGAATTACAACGTATAAAACATACAAACTTAAAATATTTATGAACCTTTTATACCATATTTGCATCACAGTCCGTTTCTATAATTTTATTAATAAGCAATTTAAGACACGTTAACCTACCCCTAAACCTAATGTTACCCATTTTATAGCCAATATTAATGCAATATCGCTCGAGTGGGAGTGTGATGGTGCTCTATATCAGCATGACTACGAGAGCGATATTGCATTAATACAAAAGTTTGACGGCACAAGTGTGTATATAAATCAGAAACGACATGGGAGTGTCTTTATAACTGTCCCGCTCTGCGTTTATTTACTTTCAGTTTAGTGCTTAGTGGCGGAGTGGTATAAACACGGTGAAACGTGATGATACTGGTGGAATACTGCATGGCTCTCAACCAGAAAGAACTGTTGAATAAAATATAATACAATGTTAATGCCGCATTACGATATTCGTCATAAGGATTCGTTTACAAGTCTGTAAAGTTGTTCACATGTAAATAATTTATGTTTCAGGTGTCATCAATACGTCAGTATTGTACGTTTAGATGCTGTAAATACGTCAGTAATGTACGTTTGTGCAAACATAAGGAAATATCTAAATAATATATATATTGTGGCTTTAAATAAGAAATGGCTTAGATTTTAAAAAAATCATAGATACTAGAAAAAAAAGTGAGTGGTATGTGCAAAACTTACCAGTTATCAGTATTCTAGATTGCTCGATGATAGCAAGAGGTGTTCTGAATCGTTTAATACTGGTCCAAGTCAAAAGAACTCACAAAAGAGCCATGTCTTTGTCAGAAACTTAGTTTGCTTAAAAAAAGTATTTGCAAATGCAAAATCCTCAAGTTCCAGGAAATACATAAAACAAGAATTCTGATTTCCAAGAACAAGGAAACATATGTTGCCTAAAATCCCTCTCAATTCACTCTGAAAACAGCTATAAAACTGAAGGCGCAAAATTTACTGCGCTGAAAAAACGATGCGCTCGGAGAAAAGGCCCTTTAATGGCCAAAGCAGGATGAGGCAAAAGCCAATATGGCTGGAGACCTAATGACAAACCCACATTTCTGGAGTAGTTCATCTTTAGCTGACAAGAGTACAGCAATATACAAGCTAAACAACCTCTTAGGCTGAGCTGAGCAAACATTATTTCTAAACATACACCCAACTAGCATACTTGTACTGTTCACACATTGATTTATGAAGCTGTGGTATTCAGTCCTCAAGTATCGACGCTTGGGGAAAACGGGATAAATTAGCGGAGCGCTCACTTTAGCTCTACATTTTGATTCAGTTCAAGCCCAAGCATAATAGAGACGGTAAGAGCAGGGCTCACACATTCACAGCAATTCAAACATTAGCTCATCATCTTAATTGAGAGCACAAAGGCGAGAGGCACAGCTCAATAAAAGCCAGTTCAGCAGTTCTTTTAAAACAGTAGTTTGCGAGTTCTCCTCGAAGGACCGTGGCAGGTCTCCAGTCCCCCAGCCTTAGCCAAGCCTGGAGCCCGGCCCAGAATCCCACTTACTTACCAGACTTAAACAGACAGATGCTGCGGCCGACTGCGGGTTATTTACCCGTTTCCAAAATCCTCTACTCCCAGATACAAAAAAGTGGTAAATGGCAATGACTGCCAAATCATTCTAAGTAGTCCTATATATAGGATATGCTTCTTTTCTAGTGCTGTCAAAACGATTAATCGTGATTAATCAATTCCAAAATAAATCTTTGTGCTTATATAATATATATGTGTGTGTGGCGTATACATTGAAATGTATATAAATGTACATTTATAATGTACAATATACACACATATATTATATTATACAAACACAAACATTTATTTTGAATTCGATTAATCGTGATTAATTGATTCGACACCACACGTTTTTTCATAGCTTCTTTAAGCATGAGCACTTCTGGCACTGTGGAATTTTTCCTAATGCTTTTCTATACTAATTTATCTGGTCCACTAACATGATTGTATAAAATGCATCACCGATCATTCTGTAATAGTTGATCACAATTCTAAAATATAATCAGAAAGGACTGGACTATACTGTCCAATGGCTGGACAAACCAATCAATTCCCAAAAGCCCCACCCTACATATTTTTCATTCAAGAAGCCAATATACATCACAAACTTGCGTTTCATGCTAACAATAAATACAACAAGATAAATAAAAGCACCATTATAAGCCACTTTCCGACAGAATAATTTCAGGAACGAAGTTCCTAAGTTTCCCCATTTTCCCGGTCGCATTTGCACCAGCATTAAGATCTCTGAGGTGGCGTAAGCCGGCTGATAGTGCGGCATTTAAAAACATACAAAAACTGAAGGATGCAGCGATCTTAGTTGTGTTTTGTTGTCTATGGAGGGTTTTGTGATAACTGGCATGTAATGAAGACATATAATTCGCGATTGAAAGAGCAAAATGGTGGACTAAGAAACAAATTCTCCTACAACCAAATTAAAGTGCTACAGATGGAGAAACACACAGACACAGACAACAGGTAAATGTCGCTAACATTAGCTTTTTATTTCATGTAACAGTTGAAAAACCCTGTTCTGTGTCACGTGTTCAGTCAGTCAACACGCTTGCGGCGTTGGTAGTTCTTTTATTTCTAGGTTAGACCCTGCTCCAGAGAAGGAGCTTATTTTGGTCCTTTAAAAGGTGTTCCTGAACTAAAATTTGGGCCGGTTCCTAAAAAGCAGGAACTTTCCGCATATAGTTCCGGAACTACAAAACAGTTCCTCCGATGGGAAAGCCTCTTTAAAAACTGTCCTTGACAAACATCACTAAGCTGACCATTTAATTCAAGCCTGATCAAATCCTGTAAGAGCGACACCAGAAGACGTGTTGTACCCATGCCAGCTCTCCACAGGCTGATGGGTCTGATTGATATTTCCCAGTGAGTTTGAACTGCCGCACGTGGATGCAGACAATGCCAAAGAGAGCCCTTCACAAGCAGCCAGTTAATCCAGCGAGTGAGGCCAGAGTTTGGATGCTCTTATGTCAGGTTACACCATGTGAATCCAATGCGTTCAGCTGAAAGGAATGCACACTGATGCCATAGCCATTCACTGGCCCTCCATCTTCATTCATGATCAGACTCTAAATCTACTGCTCATGACAGGTACATTGAAAATACACAGAAGCCCTCCTTATTTCCTGCTCTCGCTCTCTTTCTCGAACGCTCTCTGTTGTTTTGCATTGAAATTAAATGCAATGAGCAAATGCAGACGGCTTCTCCCGCTTCTCTGATTTTTCTTCTGAGAAATATTGTAAGACATTCAGACTTGCTGGGCTCAGACTTGCTATCAAAGGTGAGGGATTTTGATATGAACTTTTATACTTTTCTGTTCAACTTTACGTTGCTATGCAAGCCTATGTCTTATAACTGTATGTAAATAATCTATGAATGGAAAGAGAAATATCTAAGACAAAAATGATGCACAAATTGAACAAAAATGACCGTAAATGTATCTGTTTTGTTTGGTACTGAATGAATAATGTGTAATAAACGATAAAATGACCATGAACGGTGAAACGAATGATGTAATGCTGACATGGTTTAAATAAAGCAGAACAAACACAAACATTGTTTACCTGGTAATTGGGATGGTGCAGAAAATAATCCGGACATCCGGCCAGAGCCATAATACTCGTTCTGAAATGTCACTCCGTCAGATATCACATTCACCTCAGACAGATGAGGGAATAGTCTGAAACGAAACAAAAAATAAAAGACCTCATTTACACCAAACGTTTCTTCAAGGTGAAAAAGCAATCTCTTGCTAAGTTGAGTCTAAGTGGCAACTACCAATATAGCACAGAGCACTTCTTAACCCAAATAGTTCCACAGGGTCAGTAAACAACATGAGATACGCAGAGGGAAATACAGAATCAATCACGCAGTCCCGCGGTTACATGAATCTCTAGATTGTTCTCTTAAAAAAATACAAGATATCAGAAGGGCAGACGAAGAGAACGTGCAGAATAAAAAGCATATCATATATATGTAGATCCGAACATTTCCACTGTGCCCAAAATTACATATTTTCACTTATATAATGGGAACTTCGGATGGTAAAATTATGTAGTGTAGCTAACTCTAACGTATGGTTTCTTTTTGTTGATTCATCATTTTGAAACTTCTTAGCCTGGATTTTAACACTTTTACAAAACTAATATGTCGCAAGTATTTCTGAAAAGGTTGGTCAAACTAGCGTTGCTAGGTGGTTACTTGGGTGTTCAAGGTGGTCAAAAAAGCCCTCCATCATGTTTTCCATGGTATTCAAATATTACTAAGGTATACATGGGATTCATTTTGGAAATGTTATAAACATGATCACATAAACATAATAGCACATCTCTCCTCAACAATTCACAAGATTTGATTTGAACAACACATACGCATGCTGAGGTTGAATTTTTTGGGTTAACATAATTCCCAAGTAAAAACCACTATAACATTGATGTCGGCCTTTTCCTCCTTGTTTTATGGTGTATCTTGTAGTTTGAAAACCCTTAATAATGTTTCATAAATAAATTTGAGAGGATTTTAATGAGAAGTTCAAGAGGAGGTGCAGGATTTTTCCACGTTCCCTAAAGCCCTATTCACCCTTGGCATTACATAATGAAGTCAGGTCTGCACGTTTCGCAGTGTCCAATCCTGCAACAAAAGAGTCAGCGGACCCTGGGGGATGATGTCATCGCTGTTAATCATGTGATTCACCTCGCGGTTCTTTTGGTATCTGCTTTCATTCAGTGCGCCTGACTCAGATTCAGCATTCAAGGCTTCCTGAACTACACTTGCCAACCAACATCCCAGGTCTCTGAGGGAGAACAGAAAGACCCTTTTATTATTGTAAAGTTCAAAAAGACATGAAATAAGATGAGAGTTGAGGAAAGAATGTACATTTTTTTATGCAAATACGAGAGAAATACACAATGAGGGAATTTCACTGGCAGAGAGTATCACATTTGACAAAGACCTACAAGCATCACATGTTTGTCAGCATCAAAGTTAATTTCTGAACAGTTCTTATTTCTATATTCAATAAATGTTAGCTTTTAAAATTTTTTGGGGGGG
The DNA here is from genome assembly GCA_026939265.1 of Oreonectes daqikongensis. NCBI lineage: Eukaryota > Metazoa > Chordata > Actinopteri > Cypriniformes > Nemacheilidae > Oreonectes > Oreonectes daqikongensis. The sequence goes on from JAOTQM010000311.1 coordinate 13,291,063, forward strand.
TGACATCTTCCCATTTAAATCCCATTTAAAATCCTATTCAAAAGGTCAAAACTCTTATAGTTATACTTAAATTGGTTTTAATTTGCCAATTTAAACATAAACATTTTCTACAATATGTGCATGCAGCCACAGTTCTGCTGTATTTACTATTTACAGTATTTGATTTGAGACTTTTCCATTACAGAGAGAGATGGATGTGTTATTTGTTAGAGAAAGCTTTAATGTCTAGAAGTGATAAGCCCTGCAGCTAAGGCAAAGGCCAAGCCCAAGAACACCACCAGCCACCGGCTATTTAAAGTAAATCCTTGTTGAAACTGTACCAACAGTTCTCTGAGGAGATCTCTTCTTTAGCAAGTCTTCAGTTGAAGACCAAAGATGGATGTTAAAGGGATAGTTCACCCAAAAATGAAGATTCTGTCATCATTTACTCACCCTCTTGTCATTTCAAACCTGTATACATTTCTTTGTTCTGCAAAACACAAAGGAAGATATTTGGAAGAATGTCAGTAACCAAACTGATCTCAACCCCCATTTACTGCCATAGTAGGGAAATTAAATACTATGAGAGTCAATGGGGTTTGAAATGACAAGAGGGTGAGTAAATGATGACAGAATTTTCAGTTTTGAGTTTACTATCCCTTTAAGCAGCCGTGACTGGTGTCTGTATATATAGTTGTCTGTCAGGCCTTAACTAACCTTCAACTTTCAAACGTTTAAACTGTGATGTTCATGTGTTGAATACTAGGCAATGTTTGTTAATCATATTTTATTTTGTCAATCTTGATGCCTTGTCAAAACTGCGGCTTACCTCACAACTATAAGGGGCAAAATGCGTTTTCCCACATTTATGCTGTAGACTGTGTTTCTGAGGCACTTTTTTGAAGCCTTAAGTGGGCGGAAACGACCTTTGCCATCTAAGCAGATGTCGCATCTTTCACTCCCAGATAATCGAAAATGGACAAAGAGGCATGACGTGGTTGGAGCTGAGGTGCCTGGTTGCTGAAACCACCTGTCACTCGAGTGGCCACGCCTTTAATTGGGCAGAATTTTAAAGCTTAATATCATTTAAATGGATGAGTTATAAAAAAATGCACCCACCTCTCAGTTTTCAAGAAGGGCAAAATTAGCTATATATTGACCAAAATTATTTTTGTACCAGGCTGTAAACATGTTTTTTTTCTACTGCAAAGTTGGGCATTTGAGATTCTGCTCCCTTTGGAGCCAGCCTTTAGCGGCCAGTCGATGAATTACAGTTTAAGTCACTTCCGTGTTGGTTTCACAAGAGAGATCGGAAAGTTGCCGCTTGATTTATGCCCGTATTTTTGCAGCATCTCTTTTTAACTTTTACGCACAGCACAGCTCAACAATGTCAGTGCCATGGGGGCAAGCGTTGGGAGCTCTTGTTTATAGCAGCAAGTTGGCACACCAATTTCTGTTATCAAAAACATTTTTTTAAACATTTTTAGATGCAAAAAGGTTATCTTTTGTTATACCACTACCGCTTAAATTGCACCTTTATTCCTCATCATATATTACATCATTAAGAAGTCCAGGAGGGTCTATATAACTTCATTATACTCTAAGATTATATGTATTACAGAAACACAGAATCTCCAATAGAAATATCAATGAATAACCATTGGCTCCAAATAATGCTCAAAGAATTTATCCTAACTTCAAACTGGTGACACAAATCCACCAGCTCTGTCCTCAGTACCAGTTCCATATAACCACTGCGTAATGTGAGGCTGTCAGTGGGTGGGGAGGGAGGACGGCAGCCCGCCGTATTACACAATCTAAAGCTACAGAGACCCAGCGATCCTGGCTGCACTCAGCTCGACTCTTCCCAAACGCATCTGCACATTCACCGGGTGTCTTACAGTTTTGGCATTATGAAATAAATCTTGCAGCTTGTAATCATCCGTGACATGGAGAAGGAATGGAACAGTAAATCCTTTAATGCAGAAAACATTGCAGCTATGCCCTAAAGTATGTACAGAGATTCATCACACTGACTAGAAAACTCACATCGAGCAGGAATGTGGCACTCAAACGCCACAAGAATGGTTTTAAAAATAAGAAGACCGACGTGAAGAGAATATTTCATAAATGACAGAATGTAGTTAAAAATGCTTGGAATGAACGACATCTGAAATACAGACACAGAGAATGGCAGTAACATAACTTGCAATGGGACATGTGTCGACTATTTGGTGCATTTGCTCCCCTCCCAGATTTCCTGCATTCTACAGGCTAAAAATTGCCGTTCTTTCTAAATGAAGCACATATGTAAACATTTGGGTTATTTATAAAGCTGACCGTCCTGTATCAAAACAGCTAGCCATGAGCAACACAACTTTCTCCATTCAAACTCTTAAATAACCCCAGAGGGACTTCCCTAATTTACAAAACCGAAAACAAAGAAAACAAGATAAGATCCACATAACAAAAATAATGAAAGAAATATACTGTACAGATATGTTAGATGATATATATGTATACATAAGCATGCATGTTGAAAAAGTCGATTGACCCTACAAGATGTGATCATTTTAAATACATTTACATCACTCAGAAAGAATTTCAGTTCTGGCCCACTCCAACATTCCCATGCAACATCCTAGGAATACTCTAGAGACCATTGGTCCAAATGCACCATCTTCTCTGGAATGCTGGAGCGCATTCTTTCCACATAGGGTACAGGGAGGAGAGCCGCAAAATGGCATGCATTGATTTGTAGGGCAAAGTGTAGCGATGAGACAAGCTGAAAATAGGACAGCAATAAAGAGAGAGAGAGAGAGAGAGAGAGAGAGAGAGAGAGAGAGAGAGAGAGAGAGAGAGAGAGAGAGAAGAGAGAGAGAGAGAGAGAGAGAGAGAGAGAGAGAGAGAGAGAGAGAGAGAGAGAGTATGTGTGTCTGGAAGGGAGGGACGCTGCAGAGCTGTTCTGTCCAGCTGTGCTGTCAAGATGCAAAGTGGCCTTCCCAAATGCAGTAGGTCATGAATATTAATGAGATATTTGTCACACCCCTATTCTCTGACTCCTCCCATGTTACATTAAAACGAGATTTTCTTGAGCTACACGAGGGTCTACCTAGAGGTTTCTAACAGGTCTACAGCCAAACCTAACCCATCACATCAAAACTCAGAGCATCCCCACAGCAAAGCATGTTTTGTCATTTTTTGGGATGCTTTTAGAGATTTTCTTTGTTTCAGAGCCTGGAAAATCCATAACAAGAAATAACGGATGTTATACAGCACATTCCCAGAAGAAAACACGCTGTATTCTGCCGAGGCATCAGGACCGATTCATCGTCAGACAGTCACTGGAATACTGAATAGTAAAACGTGTTGGGCAATATATGTTACGTGTTTAAGTGGTGCCAGAAACAATCCTTCATCATTATTCTCTGGCCATTTATACATGCATGCATGCGTTCTTGAGTTATTATAGCCCATGACCTTTACACAATGGAAGAAGAGAGCTTCATTCTACTTCTTCAGTTCAAAAGTGAAGAATTCTCTTTAGATAGAGTTTAATGCCTACAAGTACCGGCAGAAAATATACAATAAAATAATTAGTAAACATGTTTTCATGATATAGTAGTGTTTGCTACAACGTACACACTTGCCGCTTGCTCAAAAGTATATACTTTTTAAGGTTCGGTACTAGAGGGAGCATTAAAATGACTTGTGTAATATCTGTGCCATTAAACCACGTTTCAAAGCAACAACATAAACAAACTTTACAGCACATGTTGCCCAAATGCCACTTTTGTGGCCCAAACTTAACTTCCGGTACACATGCACTAAGAATACAGTCTCTGCAGATTATTTCTGATAATTACGTTGTAAATTACTAGGGATGCACCGATACTAAGCTTATACTAAGTACTTGTAAAAGATAGCGCGTTCAAAGTACGTCTAGTCGGTATTATTTTGGGTTACCAGTAGAAAAACTGTTACTTGGCTAAACCAAATTTTTTTTTTCATACAATTAATATTTAATAAAATTCAACCAATTATAAATTAATATTATTAAAAATAAAATAAAATATAAATAGTTATATTATAGCCACTAGTCAGATCATCACAAACAAACACAGAACGGAAGTTAACTTCGTCTATAGGTACAGTAGTTAGCTATAAACATTTTGACTGTAACAAATGTTAACTTGCTCAGCAAGACTTTCTAAACTGTTGCTCTGTAAAATATGGTTTACACATTGCAACAATGCCGAGAATGCACATAATAACGTCAAGACACACTTCAGAATGCATTGATGTACAGTACAAAATCAAGTAGCTAGTAGCCTTTGTAAGCACATACTTGTACATTATGTTTTGCATATAAAGCTTTTAAAATATCCCACATTAATATTTACAAACAAAATGCAAACCGAGGCTAATAAATCACCATAGAGCATATATGATCGAATATGAAGACTGTAATGGGCAAATTGCTTTAATACTCCTTAGAAATTGCTTTAAAACTTTACTTTTTTTTTACTTGCCTGTCATGTATTACATTTCATAGCATTCCTGGACACTTTCAAGTGTTTCTTTGGGCAGTCGTGGCCCAGTGGTTAGAGAGTCATGATCAGAAGGTTGCTGGTTCGATTCTCAGGGCTGGCGGGTAACGGCTGAGATGCCCTTGAGCAAGACACCTAACCCCCACTTGCTTACTATACAAAATGTACAAATGTATAGTACAATGTAATGTAAGTCGCTTTGGATAAAAGCGTCTGCCAAATGCGTAAATGTAAATGTTCTTGAAGGAGAAGTTAAGAGGACAAGGCAGGCCTAGATGTCAGATGACTACATTTTTTGTGCAAACGTTTTATTTCGCAACACCCAGCTCTGTGTTAAGATACTTGTACATACATGTAAACTTTGGAAGATGCTAAGAGAGAGTACATTTTCCCAAAACAAACACTTGGCTTTGCTGCATCAGGGGAGTGATGTGTGGATTTATTTCAATTAGATTAACATTCTTATTTACATATACATGAAGTCAGTAATGGACAACTTGAATGTACCGATAAATGTGTTTTTATTCTAGTGTATGCATACAGTGTAATATCTGAAAAACGCTCATGACGTACAGCGGTCAAACCTCAGTTGCTCATCCTAATGCCATTCCTTTAGAGCCAGAATGCAAAGGACGCTATAAGAAAGCATGATGTCGTCAGGATGGCTGAATGGGCAACCAAGGAGAAAAGCTTTTGGAAACATAGACAATCGCTAATTGGATGAGAAATTCATTGGGAAATGAGGAACAGACTCTTATGCAATCTGAATGATGAATGGAAGTTCTTACATTTGTGCATGTTTGCTGTATGGGTGGTCGTAATTGGTTCCTTCTTTAACAGCGGCGTTGAGCACATCCAAACCATATGTCGCTATAAGTTCTACTTGAATTTATAGTTCGATTTATATAATTAAGAAGTTTGTGATGCCGTAAGAAACATGCTGACTGGACAAAAATGACTTTTCAGTGGGGGATTTTCTTCTCGGGTTTTCCGAGAAGGTACCGGATGTTATTAGAGGTTGGTGCAATAAAGGTTATACATTAAAAAAGCATATAAAGAAAAATATATCACAGTAACATTTCTGTAGTGTTGGAAATTACAATACATTCTAAACTTCCAGGATTTAATAAAAACAAGAAAGGGATCATCTTAGTGCTGAAGCAACTATGCGTCTCGGACATTTCTCCTATGAAGAACCAGAAATCTCACAAATGTCTAGAGTTTCAGAAAAGATGTTAACAATGTCATCACCAATCTGCATTTTAAAATCAATATTATTGAAGATTTCAATGTGATTTCTTATCAAATGTATCCAAATCCAGATTATTCTGCATATAAATTCTACATTCATTGTATTTTAACAAATGTCTCAGGTGTTTCTTCTAAAATTGCTTAGAAAAAATGAGAAACAAAAAAGACTCCATCAAATCTAAGAGCAACAAAACTGTCTCTGGACACATTTTCATTGGTATTCATCATTCAAGTAGTGATCAAACTCACATGCCTATATGTGTTTCTTTACACGTTCCAACACAAGCTTGGAACAAGGACCACACCAATGAGTTCAATTTGCATCCGAACAGTCAGTGGGCTCTGGGACAGATGGCTCTGACCACAACACACAACAGAACATCATCTCTCCTCATGTACATGAGAAACGAATGAATGAACAGAAGGGATTTCCACAGTCATGTCCAGACTGGTGTCTATAGCGTCCCGTCATTTGCCGGTGCGGTGGGGTATTAACACTGTATAGGACACTTTGAATGACAGCAAACTGACGCAAGGTAGAATGGAATGCGTCAATGGAGTCTAGCTGCCATTGAAAGTGAACGAAGTTTGGGATCGATTCCCTCTGCATCATGTATCTCGTGAGCCGGGCCTCTTTGTCCATGTGATGGCATCTGTTAAAACTTAAACAAATGATCCTAGAACAGTAAAATTACACTGAGATCTCTAAGGCACCTGAACTATGGCTTCAGACACAAGTTTATACATGACCACATTGGTTGGTACGTATAGACTACAAGCCAGACTGTACAGTGTACACTATAGGCTACTGACATGAATGTCAGACTCGATAACAAAACCATGTAAGAATGAAGCAACTATAAAATAAATAAATGATAAAAATAAATAAATGTTCAGTTCACCTAATAAATGGTTTTTAATGTTTAAGTATAAGACTATTTTAAAAAACAAGCAGCTTTATATTGTGTTTACTGTTTTCCTCATTGCAGTAATGAGGACGGATGATGTGTAGGCTATATCTAGGAATGGTTTCTATAAACTACAAAATTGCTTTCATTTATCAAAAAGTTTGCAGTAATTTGACAGAAATTCACCCATACAACTGCAATACAGATCTATAATGGGAATCGCCTTGATACCACTAAACAACAACTGATCATTTTATACATTATTCTCAAAAGCATTACATTAGTATAGTCTGGGCAATTAATAATTGGTATAATAAGTCAAATGAACTTTTAATTGTTTAATACTTATTTAATGTCCATACCTGACACAGAAACCCACAATTCCCCCTTCCACACTTCTTCCTCTGGACCTTCGCCATGCACGAATCCCAAACCCCTTTAACTTTGCCATGCTCTTTAACCGCAGCTTTATATGACCGTGAGCGCATTTAAAAGCGCCCATGATCCCAGACTCACCGCTGTCTCGTGCGCGTCTGCCCGGTCACGTCCAGCTCAATATAGAGAGAGTATTACGAGAACCGCTCCTGTTCCTGGATATCCAATATGCCCATGCACGCGTCCACGATCTGTCTATCTCTCAGCTGACTCTCTCCAACACACACTAAACACAACTCCTCCTTTCCCACAGCCCCACCCCGAAACATTCATCATTGTCCAAATGAACCGTGTCTTCAGTCCCATCGCATCAATATAAGGCAAAAACTACAGTGTTTCCAACGTTTCCAACAGTACATTTTACAGTGTTTTTATAGTGACAGGATGAGAAAATTCGTTGACTGTGATTTTACTTTAATTTAATTGTTGGATGTTACTATAAAAACTATACAACAAAGAATTTAAACGTTTCTGAATAAGATCATTAAATGCATTTTGAATAAATAAATAATGGTTTAATTGTATTTTATAAAAACAAATTGTATAATTTTTATCACTTTCATATGTTGCATAATGCACATATAAGATTTGTTAAAACAAGTTCCTATTTTCTGTATTTTTTGTTATATTCTCCCTACAGTATTCCCATTTGAACTATTTGTAGTATAACCATAGTAACCACAGATTTACTATGTTTTCCCACAATAATGTCTACAGGTCATCAATCTGCCAAAAAAATGCTCACTACACATCGACTATAACAAAACCTTGTGTTTTCTGCAGCTTATAGGCATATAAACGTGATTATGTTGTTTATTCTTGCTCTACAATGTGTGTTTCCTCTTCCGCAACACTGATAAAGTTTCCAGTGTGTTCTGTTCTGCTCACCAGGATTCTTGGATAGTCACAAGCCACACCTCTCATGTATCACTCACCAGCACTGTTTACTCACGCGCTTTTAGGACCACCTAAACACATTTATACCCCCAATTTCAACACTCTTAAACTTTTGAAATGAACGCTTGATTTAAAATAGCCTAATATAATAGAATAACACAAAACGCATCGCTTACCTTTCACATCCGCAGATCCGCGTCTTATTCACTGTATAAAAGTGTGTGCGCGCGCTGGACGCTGTCACTATTCAGAAAGACCCCGCCCTCATGGGCAAGACTCCGCCCATTGAAGGGCAACGCCACCCCGTCATCAGCCACTAGCGTCTCGAGCTCTGGCCAGACCCCCGCGCGACCCAATGCGCGCGTGAAGAAGCCGAGCGCGTGACAGACGCACTGACAACAACAGTACACAAACACACGTTTCACACACTATTCACCCGTTAGTTCAACAATTAAGTTCTGGGTTTAAAAATAAACCCGCGTGGTGTTTGTTTGTAAATATGGTGAAGTTTTAGAACGTGCAATATTTGGAGCGTGCACAAAAAGAAGCACCCATTTCATTCATTTAGTGTTTTTCTGAATGTTTTTTTCCTTACGAAATGTAAACGTTTTACTATTTACAATAGTGCTTCTAATGTCTCACTATAGTTTAACAATCACATTTGTAGTAAAATTGTGGTAAACAATTCCCAAATGAGTTTAAATAGTGACAGTGAGCAGGAGCCTGCATAACAACCAGTCAACAACCTCCAATTTACATTATATCAACATTGGTCCTGTGTTCCTAACCGGTATTGCAAGACATTCTGTTAAGAGCAAAATTTCACTTTTGAGTTTTATTAAATTATCATGCAAATGTATTGTTAGATCATGATGCAACAGCCCCAACTTTGGTTGGTTTACTCTTAGAAACTGCAAATGCATTTGCTTAGACAAAGAGAATACAGTCTTTTTATAGAAGAAAGAAGCAGATGTACATTGCCTCTTGCATCAACCATTCAAGCACATGAAGGTCTGTTGCCCTGCAGCTTGTGTCTGTAACTCTATCTCCTACACGAGCAGCGCTTATCAAATCAAACAGCTAATAGCTCGAGCTACGTGATGCCTCACAGCAGTAATGAACACAACACAGATCTTTCTGGAACACTGAGGGCAATTCACTCTTGTAACAAGAGTTAGAAATCTAACAAAGGTTTTCAGAACAAACCCCATTTTATTAAGTTCTGTTGTGTCTTTTGAGTTATAATGAGATTTTTTCAAGTAGCCTATGTTTTCTGAGCTTTCCACATAATGAAACATTAGAGCATTAAGTCACAGGATTCATATCTGAAACAAACGTATGTGCTATTTTTTCATCAGAAGATTAAGTGTTCAGGTGTTTTGCTTTATTCCTGTAACAATGTCTTGCATTTAGGCACAAATGGAAGTCTGTATCATTTACATTTAGTCATTTAACATTTTAGTCATTATGTGGTTACATTATTTAGGTTTGTGAGATTAGCTATTAAACCAAATCTAAACAATAAACATTGAAACGTTAATGGGTCAAGCAAAAACCACACCTGTAAACCTTCACCCTCCCAGTAGCTATTCAAGATCTGTAAGGTTCTTGCATACACACATCTTTCGCTCAAAAGAGCAAATGCAAAGACAAGGTATATGTTTGCATTAAACAATGACTTAAACATATATTAAAATTAGGGTTGGGAATCAACTGAATCTGATCAATTTTGATTTCGATTTCAAAGTTGAAGCAAAACATTTAGATATCTGCCTGTATAGTCATTTAGCCTGCTTATTGACTATATATATATATATATATATATATATATATATATGGTACATTTGCATGCTTTAAACTATGGATCATTTTCAAAAGGGCTGTTATTGAGATATCAGCAGCTCACAAGTTAACACAGGCACATGCACACATGAATTTATAAGAGGAATTGAAATTTTAATTTCAAGTATCCGATTCCTATCCTTTCGATTCCAATTCCAGAATTGAAACTGATTTTCGATTCCCAACTAAAATCATTTGGAGCAGAGCAAATCTGATATGATGAACTTAATGAAACGTCGATTTTCAGCCATTATTATTCCATCCAGCTTTGTCTCTTAAATCACGCATAAAATGTTGTTAAACATGCAACTTCCATTATTCAGGCCTTTGTATATGAGATTGTGACCTTTGATCTAATTTCTCCCAAATTTGTTTTGCTTCACTAATGGCTGCCCTGATTCGGAAGCAAACAGTCATTTTGCAGTTTCATAACACATATCAGAATGGCCACAACCGAGCCGGAATTCTGACCAACAGAGGGATTGTGGGAGGGGAAGAATTTACTGCCACCCGCCGGAGGGGGATTACCCCATCAGAACGAAGAGAGGCCTGCCCAGAGACAGACAGTACGCTACCATCCTCCCCACAAGCCTCAGAGCACATGAGCTCTGCCAAAATATATAATAACACATTAACACAAGAAAAACATGATGTTTTATGGGACAGAATGTGGCAGAGCAGTACATAGAAACAGGGTCAACTTGAATATAAACAAATATTTTCAAAAGACACTTTTTGTGCTTGCTAAACTTTAAATTGTGGACATATTGTACAGAAATGCAAAATGCATTTATAACACTTGAGTAAAGAGTGTGATGAGTGATGAAAAAGCCAAAGACGAAGGTTAAGATTGTTATTTGTATTAATAGCTCGTTGGTCTATAATCTTAATAAACAAAGTAATAACAGAATTTCTTAAAACCATAACGCCAGTTACAGGAAACAGAGAGACTGGGATGTTTATGTGTGAGTCATTGAGATCAGAGAGTTCACTGATTTGGTCATTCATCTGAAACTAATCTGCTCATTGCCAGTAATAAAGTCACTACCTTTGCGATGACCTCATAACCCCTGGTTTTGAGAGATTTGCACATATGCATTACATGATTTTTGACATCTGTTGACTAAACCTGAATGGTATTGTCTAATAATATTGTCTAAAGTACATAAATCAACCACTAAACCATGGCAACATCCATGTAAAAAATGATGCGAAGTCATGTTGAAATGTTCCATTATTTTAACTCATCAAAATAATGATGAGTTTTGCAAAATGCAAGATTATTAAAGCCTGTTTAATCTAATTTTAACTAAAGAATTTAAGTTGAAATGAGTGCAGCACTGTAAAAAAGTTCAAATAAGGTAAAATTGTAGAAGCTGGGGCACCAGAAATAAACCGTAAAATATTTTTTTATGAAGTAAAATTATACATTTTCCAGTTTTTACACTTGTAAATGTACAGTCTATTTCTGTAATTTAACACTTTATCGCATTTCAAAATGCGAAGTGAAAATGTTTTACATTGTAGAGTTTAGTTGTAGGATCTCACGCGCCAAACAACTTTCTGTAAAGCAAAATTATAACAGGGTAACCCGCAAGGCATAAAACACACAATGAAGAATCATAACATTGCATCATAACAAGGAATTCCCACACCTTTTGACCAATAAACTTCCATAACTTTTCCAGTCAAATTGCTATTTGCTTTTAAGTTCATCACAACTAAAGTTAGATTGACTACTGAAATAATAATACATAACACTGTATGAAATTCAGGATTGGAAACCTAAAAATGACATATTTGCTAGATTCCTGAAAACTTTGCTGATGTAACAGTTCCTTGTCAAATCTTTTGGCAGCCAAAACTTATTTTAATGAAAGCCAAATGATTTTCCTCACCCATGTCAATTTGTCATTTTATGCTATCAGGCCCCATCCTTTTTGGCAGTTTAGTTCATCATGTGGAAAACTCAACGGCCAAACATTTGCCAAATCCAGCAGCGACAGCTGGAGAACAAGAACAACGAGTCGAGCCATAAACTCAAGGACGTGATGCAAGTGCAGTATAATCTTGCATGATTAGCCACTTTTCCTGACTGGAGATTAACCTTTAAAATCATATTAGTTCTTTAAAGTACTGTTTGTAATGAAAACCTCTAAGTAACAGGACATAATGTTATTGGGTACACAAAGCGTTTACAGCACTAACAAGTTAAAACAAGACGACAAATTGAAAGAAGCTTCACATTATACTGAAACGTTTAGTTCAGCAGATCAATCCGACATTTTCAAATAGAAGCAATTGCTATGCAGTCTAGACAAAATGATAACAAAGAGGGCATAGTTTCTAGACATAATATAAAACCTGTTTATGAAATGATATATAGTCCTGCATGAAAGAGTTTCTTTTATAGTGTACCCACTTCTCCTTCCTTAGAATAACTGGTAAAAGTGTTTAAAACTAAAAATAGTTTATTCATTTACAATTTTTAAATCAATTAGAGCTGAAATCAAAAAAGCAAACACAAATATACATTTTAACATTACAAAGGCATTTAAAAAAAATCTCTCTTTACATTAATGCTATAGTGTCACATTTTAAACATTATATTAGATTAAAGTATATTTTTACAAAATATACAACTTTTAGCTTTTGTATACACAAACCATTGATTCGAGATAACAACCATACCACCTAAACTACTAAATAACATCAACAAAAACTTGGGTGTAAATATATTAAACAATTAACTCGAAGTGTAATAGTATGATTCCCCGATGGCATGAAGTAAAGCTGAAGCACCATGAAAGCTTTAGATCACAGTTCAGCAGCATTGAAAAGGCATCGATTACATTTTAATGTCTAGTGTCATACAGTACCTATAAGTGTTCATTTAAAGTGTTCAAATATATGGCAAATGTATCTACAAAGCCAAATAAAATACACATTGTCAAAATCTGTTTGTAGCCTACAGACTATTTACTGTAATGTTTCTAATCGAATAATCTAATGATCATTCTGAAAATAAGAAATAACTTAAAAATTTAATCTGCTGATACAAGCATATTACCAAAGATCATTGTGACTGGCAAGTGGTATAAATTGCAGCTCACCACCTTATACTGTGATAAAGCAGAAAATACCAGCATAATATATTCAGGTATAATACTGATAAAGAAAAAGAAGGCAGCCAGACCTGTATGCAAAACTTATTTCAAATGCCGCTCAGCATTAGCAAAGATATTCAATATTTTACTCCAAACATCAGTAGAAGAACATAAAGTGCCTGAAACTAAGCATATAATAATAATAATAATAATAATAATAATTGGCACACGTGAAGCAGCATATCACTATAAATAAAGTAGGCTATGTTAGCATTATCTGCAACAGCATTAGCATTAATGCTACAACACCAGATTTGGCTCTGGGTTCCTGGAAACCCAAACGGTGATCCAGTAAAAGTTTCTAGTGTCCGTGAGAAAGTGCCGATGTTGCCTGAATGGTGCCAAGCCTTCCATTCACTTGCCTCCTCGTCTGTGTTACAGGGACCTGTGAAATGACAAGTCCACATTTGTAATGTTCTTATGTAACTCAATCACTTTTGCATTTAAGATCTATGCATTTAAGATTATGATCAACCTCGTACCTTCCTCAGACGTTGGGCTCCTGAGCCAGAGCGGATGGCCTCCAGAAGAGCCTCTCGAGCCCCCTCTGGGTTCCCACCGGCGGGCAACACCAGAGGTGGCTTGTTTGGAGCAGGAGGTGGGGGGGGACAAAAGGGTGGAGGTGGGGGTGCCACAAAAGCGGGAGGAGGTGAGATATTTTCTCTCTGGAAATGTTGGACTTCTTCGTTCTTCCTGAGCTGCTTCAGCTCATTAGCTGCTCCTGATTTGGTCTAAAAGTAGCAACAGTGAGGTGGTATTTATTATAACTGACAAACAAGCACATCACAACGCCATGAAGCTGAATCAGAGCAATAAACAAAATAGAATTGTATGATCTCTACAACTACATGATGTCGATGACTCATGTTGCACTGCACAGATTTGTGTCCAATCGAATGGTCACAAGAATAAGAATATAATTTCCTCTTGAATCAACTAGCAAGTAGAAAATGTTAGTTCATTGCTTTGTTCCCTGTTTAAATTAAGCCCTACAATATGTCCAAGCCAAACTTCCTGTTTCAACAGAAAATACGTCAACACAGGGCAGAAAACTGCGCTTGTCAGGAGATTTCATGGAATCCTTCAAGGTCTTCTAAGACTGAAACCCAAGCAAATGTGCATAATTCATCTGAGTCCTTTAGAAGGCGGCACTAAACCTGAGCCTAAACGAAGAATGTAGGAAAGGAAAACAGTTCTGGGGCACTTTCGACTACCATTGTTATTTTTCATACTATGGTAGTCAATGGATTGGTTACAAGCATTCGTCCAAATACCTTTCTCTGTGTTCAACCAAACAAAAACATTTATACAGATTTGGAAAAACTAAAAGATGAGTAAATAATAATAATAACATTTTAATTCTAAAGTGAACTATTCCTTTAACTTCCGGTACACATCAACAAAGACTAGAGACCCTGCAGATTATTTCTGATAACAAGCAAAAGAAATAACAAGTAAATGACATTATCTAGCAAGTTAAAAGTCTAGTCAGTATTATTTTGGGTTACCAGTAGAAGAACCGTTACTTGGCTAAACTTAAATGCGACAAAGCTACACGACCTATTCAACAAATTCTTTATTTGATAAAAATTGTATACAATGAAAGATTGATGTAAATTAAATATGAATAGTTATATTATTAGCCACTAGCCAGACCGATCAACAAACATCGGCCAGGCGTGTGTATCCGGTGAAACCATCTATACCCAACTACATATTTTAGTCTAATTTTTTTGCCTATTTTCAGGTATTTTACTGGAAGTTGTATACTTAAATAACTGTGTGTGTAACCAAGTAAAATCTTCAAATTAAAGAAATGATGAATCTTGTCATTCAGTGTACCTTCTTCAGTCTGGAGGAGTTCGTTGAAGCTCTGATTGCAGACAGAAGTGCTGAATGCTCATTCTCTCCATCAATATATGACGGCTTCGTAACAGTGCTGTTACTAGAGTCTGATACCTGGACACAAGCAAAAAAAATCATCTCATTCCACAATCATTTCAAATTTACTACAAGTTTACACACAAAAAAAAGATATGCTGCGATTCACAATTTACCTTTTTAAGGCGTTCAATCCCTTCTCCAGACTGAATGGCCTCCATTAGTGAGCTATGGAGAGACATATCCTTCTGGACAGGCTTAAAAACAACAGGCTTGAACTTCTTCACTTGTCCGAATATTTTAGTCTGGTTTGGTTCTGACTGAAGCTCAGGTTTTTGCAGTTCTGGCTTATTTCTAAGAGGTGGATGTGAGGAGTCTGTTGGCATCTGTCGAGGAGAGGTGGTGTCTGGGGTTGATGTGGATTCGATGGGTTTAACATGAGCAGACGTTTGTTTGATGAGCTGGACTTTGTTAACAGAATCCAAAGATTTGGGTTTGTCTGCCCCAATTAGAGTTGTTTCTTCAACACTTCTGAAATTTTCAGAATTGGACACCTTTTCCACATTACTCGGATATGACTGTGAGCGTTTGGGTCCTGCAAAAGGTTGGACTGTGGGTTTTAAAGTGGTAGAAGGTTTGTACGAACCCACTGAAGGTGCACTTGTGGGTTTACTCTCATTATTGAACCGCTGACTGAAAGGTTTTTGAACTCTGACAACAGACTCGGATGGCTCCTGAATGGTGGTTATTTTAGAAGTGTAAAAGCTGCTGTTTTTAGCAATGGCAGAAGCTACATATTGGCTTGATGTTCTTTTGGAGGGTTTCAGAAAGGAGAGATCTCGTCCTTCACCTGTGAAAGAGGAATTAACCACAGGCTCGGGGAATGAAGGCTTGCTTGCCATTACAGATACGGGGTTCCTTTCCAAAATAATCACCTCTTTGGGTGTTTCCTCTGAAATCGATTTTTCTGCAAGTTTATAGACTCCAGATACATCTCCATTCTTCACCGCGGTGCTTTGGTTGGCCATCGTTGTTTGTTCTTGTTTCTCTGCCGAGCTCCAGAAGGCTTTCGTTTGTCCTAGTGAGGATTCTCCCACACTCGTGACTTCTTCATTTGTGCCATTTTTTTCTGTGACAGTGTTAATCTGTCTGCGTTTAACCATGTTGCCCTGTTCATCAATCTTAATGGCACCCAAGACTAGAGAGCCTGCAGGCTTTTGAGTCTGGGACACAGTCGGTTTGGGAGGAATGACGACGAAGGTTTTCATCCCAAATCTGGAGACGGAACTCTGGGTGATCTTACCTTGAATTGCTGGGGCTTTGATAACAGGTGTCCTTTCTTCCTTAACAGTCTCTGTGTTGAGCCTCTGGACAGCAGGTACAAACTTTAACCTGTCATCAGGAACCTTCTGAACATTTTGAACAGCAGTACGCACCACCTGACTTTTAGACTTTTGTGATTCAGTGTTATTCTGTCCATTTAGTCTCTCAGTTTCAGCTTTACCCTTAGTGTCAAATTTCTGTTCTTTATTGTCTCGGAGTGACTGCTTCTGGTCATCTAAAGATGGACTCGTGTTTTGCTTAGTGTCTGTGAGTTTACGCTCTTGCAGCTGCTTCTGATCGTCTGTGGATGGACTCACGTTTTTCTTTATGTCTGTAAGCTTAGGCTCTTGAATTTGCTTCTGAATTCCTGAAGGTGGTCTCACGTTCTTTACTGTCAGGCAGGCATTGTTGTTTTTGTTTTGGATAGCCTCATATAGTGTACGGGATTGTTTGGTGATGTTCGAAGAGCTGCGTAATGTTGGAGCCTCACGCTCCTTGATGTTGGATCTGTCGTCAACAGGAACTTCATCAATAGTTGTAACTGGAATGTCCACGTCAACAATAGACACAGGGATTTCATCACCCACAAACACAGATGCTCCATCTGACTGATTCATGTCTAATATACAAATAGACAAATCATACAGAAGTTATTTTCAGGGTTTCAAATAGTGTCTATGTAGCTAGGTTTAATTTAGCTTGATTTTTGGAAATGGAAGACTCATCCCATTGGAAAATTCAAGACACCATTTTGATCATTTAAAAAGGAATTACAGCTGAAATTGTTTCTGTTGTCTATTATTGACTTTATCCATAAGTAACCTACCTGCTAAATTTGCATCTAAATCGGCCAGGGTCAGATGTATCTCAGCTGGGATCTCTGGGTCCTCTTCATAACTGTTCTGTCGCTTGATTGGCTGATGTTCTCGCTGAATATTCCCACTACTTGCATCAGAAATAAACAAAAACATCTTAGCTAGCAGTGCATTTATAAAAAGCAAGAAACCAAAAGAATTGGCCATCCTTCGTCATGTAAGGGATAATGTACAGGCAAGCCGGTTGTTATCGCAGAAATAAGCCCTGACAGTGTGATCAGGACCCGACGTGAAGCGGAAATGTGAATCTTTTTATTTTCATTTTTACTGAATGCAGTCTGTACAACACTGATTTTAAAGATAGAAAGAGGAGATGTGAAAAGTAATGTGGAGCCCTATAGCAGAAACTCGGCTGGAACGAGGAACTGGATGAGTGTCTGCAGGCTTTGCTAGAGGCTTCGCTCAAATCTAGACAACAGAACACTTTTAGCTCCATAAATCAAAGTTTTTAAATTCTTTTCAGTCAGCACCGGCAGGATAAAAATGCATAAATGTGAGACTGATATAACTGTGGGAATTATTGGATAGAGGTAAACAGACAAAAAGAAAGAGATAAATCATCTGTTTTGTCTCCACTTCACCTGGGTAATCTTTCGATTCCTGTCCAGCAGACAAATAAATGTGCAATAAAGGGATAAATTCGTATTTAAAGAGCTCAAAAAATGGTGCAGTCAATATACAAATGATGAATGTTGTTGAAATATAATACACTGAATCTAGATTTCACTATGTTTTTATGGTCTTTTGCGGTATACCAGCCTGGATCAACAAAAAACATCCTAGCATGTACCAATAATTATCAAAAACATATTTGCCGTGTCAGTTTTTTTGTTGTTGTGTGAAGGTCTGTTGCAGTGAAAGTGAGCGTGTACATGTGTTTGCGTACCTGTGTCTGGAGCCCCAGGTAGCACAACCCTCATCGCTGTCACTGGAAGAGTCTTTGGACTGCTTCACTGGCACAGCTGAGCCACCATTCAGAGACATGATGTCCACGGGTGATGCGGACTGGATCATCTCAAAGGAAGAAACTGGACCCGGCTCCTCTGCCATGCCTTCTGATGCCGCGTAACCCTGGTCTGCAAAGCTCTCACTGCTGCCCACAGACACCGTTTCCACCTCCTGCTCTGCTGTCCTCTCTGACACAGACTTATGAGCTGAACTCAGCCAGACTGGAAAAGAAAGTGCAATGATATTGTTATTGATGCTATGATGGTACTTTAGACAAATTGTCGCATGCTTCATCCAGAGCAACAAAAACAGAGAATTAGTCCAAAGCACGCTAATACACACTTTCTGTTAATGCATGCATGCTAAAAACAAAATTATGGATGGGGACAATGAATGGAAATCTAAGATATGTGTACATAAAATCAGGTGGAATGTGGGTCATGGATAAAAGCCAAACAGACTAAACATAGCTCACTTTGCTCTTAAGAAACCATTAGTGGAAAGCAAAATCCTATATTACGTACCGCTGTACTGCGTGTTCTTTCTCTTTTCTGCTGTTGCATCATGATTTATACTTTTTTTAATAAACTGATTTTCTAACCCTTAAAACTACTTACATACCACAATACAATAATTACAGAGCTTGCATCTAAAATGAATAAATTGCTATTAAAACCTATTTATCAGCTAACTTAAAAACGACAGAGGGGTTTTAATGAAGGAACCTTTGGATGAACTCGGTATGTAAGTAAACGTGTGTGTATTCAGGTTTGGGTTTAGCAGTTAAGCTGAGGAGAGGCCTGTTCCTGGATTCATTGACTCACAAACTGTTTCCCAACCCTTTCCCAGCAGAGCTCATATATACGCCAGCTGCAACCACAGCGAGAGTTGATGTGCTTGTGCAAGCACACACACAAACAGACAGACACAGGCGCACTATCGATTAGTGGCACATGACATTTTACAAGATAAGTAAACAGTGTCACATACCAAAACATCAGAAATATTCATGAAACCAGAGCTGTCATCCATTAGCCTCATCAAAAGCTTCACTCTCATAAAGCTACTTGACTAAACTGAGCATAACACATATCCATCTAGCCATGCGTCCTGCACTGTGAAAACTGTGAATGACTAGGTAACAGTGCATGAACTGCAAAAATAACTTTTTAAAAAAATCTGCCAATGGGGTAAGAAAAATAATCTTTTTTCTCTTAGCCCATTGGCAAAATTCACTTAAATATAATATGTTTTGTCTAAAAACATTTTCTCTTATTTTCTCAGGTCATTTTGCTTATTAAGAAAATGGATCTTAATTTAAGAATTTTTAGACATTTATGCTGGAAATCAAGATAAAAATATTAAGTAAGAACGTCATTTTTTTTGCTGTGTGTATGCTACCATGGCCCTACTACCGGGGTTAAGCTAAGGATACAAATGTAAAAACTGGCAAATTAATTCCCAAGAACAGTGCTTTAAAGCCTGGACTTCCATAAATAACAGCTCAAGACATCCTTCTGTTTAAGAATACTGTAGACTATGCTATAAAAAATGGCCTTGAGATGACTGTACTTAAATCATTAGGCGCTTGAAAATAAAACTCAGTCCCACCTCATGTAGGACATACTGTATATGAATCCAAATTCATAATTCATTTAGAGACCTTTCAAAATTTTATTGTGGGCATTCCAGTCCAGTGTCTGTCACTCCTGAGGTTTGATTTTGTTGAAATTCAACAAAGTCATCCAACAGCAATGTGAAACACTGACAGACACATGGGAACTGTGATCAAAATGATGATGTTATCACATCTTCATCATATATATCACATACAATTATTTTGGAACCTAAATACATGAACAAATATTATTGTTGTCTTGCTTAAAAATGAACATGAACTTGCAGTATTTGAGGTCTGTAAAAATACAGAGCATCTTTTTTTAGCAAATTGAATGCAAATAGAAACCATATTTTTGTTTGAAATTTGGGAGAAATATTGTTAATAGTTCACAGAATAAAACAAAAACAATCATTTTACATAAACACATTCCTCACAAAACATGACTACATGCTCCCACCGGTCCCAAGTTTATACATGCAAACACACAGCAGAACAGCCAGACTCAAGCTAAAAAAAATCAGATTTCTTTTCTTTTAAAGTTTTTAATCACTGAAATACTGCAGGGGTGTCACTGTCTTGATTTTATACCAACCCATGCAAAGCTGTCACCGACACACCAGCATGCAAAATGAATAAAGCACCTTACTTTGTCATAAAACACATGAGATGATCTTCCTACTGTAGGTGACCCATCTTTGCACAGCAGTTGTGTTCCTTTCTACTAAATATTTGGTTCATTTCCAAAGTGATTTAGCATTCAATGCACACATAACTAACAGGAACTATAAGTAGCATTTGATTAAAAATTCCTAAGAAATTAATTGCACATAGTGGTAGTTATTATAGACTGTAGTCCTGCAGCGTGGAAAGCCTCAGAATGTTCCGTATGTGAATTTACTTCACGTAACATTTACAGGACATATAAGCTAACAGTCAGTTACCCATAAGCTAAACAGTTATCCTCATGTATGCTTATAATATATGCTTATATTATCCTGATACAATTTTCAATTTTAATTTAGGTGTGCTTTATTTAGGCATTTCATAAAGACCAATCACACAGACCCTTATAAAGCTATTGTCTAAACAAAGTGCACAAAAGTTCTGAAAGTCCATCAAAAGTGTGTCAAACTGTCGAACGCTCTTGTGGGTCGATCCAAACAGAGTTTAACAATTCATTCATGCCATTCAAAACATATTGTACAAGTAAACAAAAACAAAATCATTCTTAATCCATAAATTCAACTCAATACCATACATTTAAGCAAACCAGCATTTAACAGGTATTAAAACAAAACTTGTTTTTTTATAACCTGTGTGCACTGATTTAAAAACGGGTCTTTGACCTGTGAACATTACATCACATGCTTTAATATCCCTCCAACCATTTCCCAAGATCCATCTGAGCCTCCATGTCTGATACCTCTGATCATGCTGTACGTTCCCTTCACACACCTGGTTTCTCAAGCTAATCAGTTGCAATACAAAAATGAGTTTATTTACAGACAAAATAAAAAAGGTCTCAAGTGTCATGTGTTGGCTTGAATCAAGCTTGGGAGAATAATATACTTATATAGGGTGAAAAGCAAGAAACAGGGTTGAAGTAGATGGGTAGAAAGCCATCAGGCAGAGAAAGATGAAAGGGGGATGAGAAAGAAGTTCATCGGCGTCCAGAGCGCAGAGACATGGGTGCACAGCAGTAGACTGCAAAGGACAAAAAGAGAGGAATAAAGCAAATATTGCCTACCCCTGCATTAGTCCCTCAAAGAGGAAATGATGACATGCTTTCTTCTGAACCTGTCACAGCAAGGACAGCCTGAACCATGAACTAATGGGAAATGAGTCACAGCTCAGACTTCGCAGAAGTACTACGTGCAAACACAAGCAAAATACAGGAAAACACACGGCTCACATGTATATGCAACCGTAAACAAAGATTTAGTGACTGAAAGGAAATCCATGGAGTAGAACGGTGGTAGACTGATGTTAGAAGCAGTAGCAGAAAGCTATGGGGGAATTTTGTGGATAATTTTGAAAAGGAATGTGCTATTTGCAATTATGCGAACGTATGCCAAATTTCAAAAGGAAAAGTAAAGTCTATTTGCAATTGAGTTACCTCTGCCTTACGAGTCACGACCCTGCCATATTTAAATCGCAATAGCAATTTACGTTCTATATCAGCAGCAGAAAAGACAGATGATGACAAATTATGGTGCACTTTGAAGAAAGATCTGCTTAATGATTGGCTTAAACATTTAAAACCTGCATTTAAATGTCCTTGTTTGTTTATTTACATTTCAATATTTGTCATCCCATATACCATATCACAAATAGATACAAAGCAAGCACAATTTAATAATTGAAAACTGTTCCCCATATTCATGCACTTTAGAATCATATATGTTTAGAAACTGGTGTCTTCAGCTAATAAGATACTTCATGTACAGTAATCATTCAAATGAATTGTGAAGCAGAAATAACACGAGTAGATGAACATTTGTGCCGGTGTGGTGTCTGAATGTTTACTCATTATGTCCCTCACCTCCTGTGGAGGTTATCTTGAAGTTAGCAGGGGTTTAAAGAGGACTAATGTATGTGTTTTGAAACTATGTGGAGCAGCTTTTAGCCTGGTGAGCAAGATCAGCAGCTAACAGATAGAAAACTCAATTTGATTACTGCATGCGTGTGTCTAATCGCACCGCTAGGATGGATAGTGAGTCTAACACAAAGCCTCAGGAGGGTAAATATCAAATTATATATATACACATGTATGAGACTACAGTTAAAAGAGAATAATGTAATACATTTCCCCCGCTGACAGCCAATTGCATTGTTTTCAAACACCGTTTCTAACCTGTAAATGACTGTAAAAAGTGAAACGCTCATTAGACATGGTGATGTAAATCATTGTGCACCAACGTCAAAGTCAGGAGGTTCTGATCTTTCAATTACAGTGTCATCTTCGTAAAAGGATAGTTCACCCAAAAATACAAATTCTGTCATCACTTATTCACCCTCATGTCATTTAAAACATGTATATGACTTTTTCTTATGTGGAAAGTACATATTCAGTAGAAATGTGGTCGCAATGTTGTTTAGTTTAGTTGTTTAGTAACATTCTTCAAAATATCTTCCTTTGTGTTCTGCAGAAAAAGTCATTCATATAGATTAAAATATTTGTGTACAGGAAGAATTTCAATTTACACTCTTTTACTAAAGGATCTGGCTGTTGCCCAATGAAGTTTTTTAACAAGATGAAGAAATAGGGCCAAAACGCAGCAGGCATGTAATGAAACATTTGTAAATCTAATTTCTTAAAATGCTTTCGAGCGAACCGACTCCTTAATCCTGTGCTAAATCTTTTAGCCAACATATTAAATTGTGATTTTCTGTCTGCAGTGTTCTACAGCCTCTACCTGCATTAAAATGTCTATATGGAAAAGTCAGGGACTGGGCTTAAAGAGAGCACATCAGCTGAAACTGTCTGAAGAAACACTGCAGATTGTGGCAAGATCAATAAACCCTCAAAATTTCTTCTTAAATTTCATACTCAAATTTTCAAGATGTGACCACCACAGACTTCTGTCAATACTGTCACAGTTCTTTAATGTTAAATATTAATCTTGTTCTGCCTTTATTTTCCCAGAAAAGCACTGTGAACACACTTGTTCACCGACAACAACTACAAATTGAAAAAAAGGTTGAGTTGCAGACGTGTGATTTAATATGCACAATGCAAACTTGTCTCTCATCATGGCACATGAAAGGAAGTTCCTCAGCTGTTGTCATATTTAATCAAATGTGTCATATATGATCCTGTCCAAATTTAGAGTTCAGACTAGTATGATGCAACTTTGGCAGTCTACAAGAGTGAATTTGTTTTCAACAATAACAACATTTCTTGCATGTCAAACGAGTCTCTGCTGAAAACATCAGATCTGACAATCTGCACAGTCATTAACATATTTCAGCAGTATCATATCCAAATTCCATACTGCGAATCTGATAATCCAGTTAGCTTTTGGGAAATTTGATCATATTTGCAAGTTGGGAACCGTTGTTTGTATTACCGGGAATACGTTGGCCAGGAGCTGGCATGCTGTGCTCTCAGTGATGTGTTATAAAGCTAGCCTGGAGCTGAAAATGGAAACCAGATATACTGGTTGTCTTATCCTGTCGTCCTCCATTCAACATTCACACTCAACACAGATTCAATATTAACTTTTTTTAATTTAGCCTCGAACTAAAAAGAGTGTAAGACTTGAAAGTCAGACTTAATATAAACTCCAGTATGTTTGACAAGCACTTTTATACACAGGCTTTCCAGTAAATGTAATGCTATAATTCTTTATTTTTAAGTCAAATGAATAAGATCAAGTAAAATTGCTGATTTTTTAAATGTAAGCATTGATGCTACTACTGTAAACTAAGCCATGAGAATACCATGTACAATATTTTTAAGTCTCCTTTGAGGATTGGACTACAAAGTAATTTTAGATCAATTTTGTCGTTTCTAGAATAAAATTACTGCAGGGTATTTTAACACTGATGAAAATGCATGTTTCACTCTATATGTCAACTTTGACATTTCAAGGCAATTTTAATAAAAAATACATTGTTACATTACCTATTCCACTATTGCGGTTATTCTCCATCTCCTCCATTTTTAGCTCCACCACTGAATCTGTGTCTTCCAATGTGGGACTGGGACCTGGTTCCTCCTCTGTCGTGATGTGGGGGGCTGGTTCTTCCTTGTATTCAGTTACGAGTCCTGCCTTGTATTCAGGTACACGTTCTTTCTTGTATTCAGGTACCGGTTCTGCCTTGTACTCAGGTAGAGGGTCTTCCTTGTATTTAGGTACAGGGTCTTCCTTGTTTTCAAGTACAGGTTCTGCCTGTGGTTTATATATGGTGTACTCAGCTATCACCTGAGCCCGATGAGCCATAGGTTCCTCAGCCAGACTGCTGCTGCTGGAACCTGCGGCAGCATCATCACCGCTGGAACTACAGCAGATGGACCCGGCCAGCTCTGAATCCTCAATACTGTGACTCAGATCAGAATCGTCGTCATGAGCTGTGGTGCTGGTGGTCACCAGGGTCCTTTCTGTTGGCACTGGGACGCTGGGGGCCCGCACAGGTGCAGTAACCAAAACAGTTGGGCTAAAGGGCTCAGGTGTACTGGGGGTCGGGGTTGGCGGAGGTGCTGGAGCCTTGCGCTTCTTTAAAAGAAACAAAGATTAGAGAAAGTGCTGAGTATTAAAAAGCATGTAAATTCAATTTGGACATTTTCTGAAAAAACTAAAACAATAATAGTATTCCATATACACTATTTATTTATTGTAATAAACGTAATTAATATAATGAATGTGAACTTCAAATGAACAATCAAATAAACTACGGACAAACTTCCAAATGATGGAGATGGTCAGTTAATTTACTGTGTTTGGTATAAGTCACATCAGAGAAAACTGAAGAAAAAAAACTAGAGTAAATGTGATATCTCCACTACATCTCATCAGCACAAGCTGTTTTTTTACAGCAGGTAACTGATGTAAATTTACATGGTGAGAAATGAATCACAGCCCTGCTGCACTCACATGTCATTAAATTGCCTAAAATTACCATCATATCTCAAAATGTGCCAAAGGCGACAGACGCTCTAGTGCTGCAGATTCCAGAGGTCTGACAAGATGTGTAGTCAGACAGAAAAATATATTATACTGTACGCAGAAGTTCAAAGGCTGGAGGAACTCCATGTCCTGCCTCATCTGCTGATACACCAGTTTGCATTTAACTGATTGTAAAATCAATACAATTTGTACAGCTTGACAGGCTGGTCAAATGCAAACAAAGAGAGTCATTAATGAATCAGAAAAGCTGCATACAGTACAGTTTATCTGTAACGCTACCAGAAAATCTCCTGTACTGTACATGAATCAGCTGCATGCTTTGGCACGTCAAGACCTCAGCAACCAGCCTGACAGGCCCGAATCCAGTTTAATTCCATGCATGAAGTGTGAAATCTAAAACAAGCCATGTTGGACATAAACAAGCGTAGAAATAAATGCTCCTGAATACATGGATGCTCAAATGTAGGTCAGAGAAACAGTTATATGTAAGTCATATTCGCACGAAATATGAGGACAAAAGAAGTGGGTCAACTTCGTCTGTTTCTATGTTTGACATGTGCCTCCCCCTTTGTTAATGTTTGGCTCTTTGAAATCAATTGTTGCAGTTTAAACTGCTGTGTGAAAACAACCGTGGTGACCATGTGCTTGACAACTGGTCGATGGGTCACTGCCGCCCACTTTTACGCTACACTCATGACCTGACGTGAACCCAAGTAGCCTTCTGTACAGTACATGAAACAACAGCCAAGGAGAAACTTTTGGTTGCTTGAATCAATGTGGAGCATCTTAAAATGTTCTCATGAGAAGACACATTTTATGCAATACATGTGCACATATTCTATGTATACCTAGACATATCCTAACTATGTTATCCTAACAGCACTTCTGGGTCCAAACGCTCATAAAAACACTAAAGCCCTTTTCACACAGAATTCCCGGAAAATACACAGACAACTGTTCCGGGATCGTTCAAGTTTTGTTCATTCACACTGCTAGTCATTTTCCGGAATCTGTGTGTGTTCACACTCATCCCGTAAACATCCCGTGAAGACACATGACATGTTCATGGTGACATATAATATGTGCGTCAGAAAATAAACGGTAGTGACGTGCATTTTCTTTCTAATTTGTTTGTAAACTAGCGTGTTGCCTACTGTTCCACTGAGCTGGCGAATGATCTCGGCTTTGACACAAATAGAAAGGAGACTCCCTGGTCTTCGTTTCACCCCAATTTGACATTTTTCGTCTGAACGAAATGCTTTCAGTCTGGTTTCGAAATACCCCGCTGGCCTGCTCAAGCAGTCGCCTGACAAATACGTCATTGTGACGACACGAACTTTACGGCATTGTTTCTGCCTTTTGTTCACAGAGGGCGCTTTCCGGGACTGATCCCGTTAATGTTAGCAGGTCCCCTTTCCGGAATCACTTTTGGATCAATCCGGGATGCGTTTGCGTTCACACAGAAGGCACTCTGGCAATTTTACGTCAATTTTCTGGGATCAACGGTCTGTGTAAATAGGGCTTAATATACACTTATGGCATGCTGTAAAACTACAAAACAATCCAGATCCTAAACTGTATCTACATAACCACATCCCAGATGGCACGACAGCGATTCAATTTTTATGAATTATTAAAATATTGATGTCCAAAATTCTGTGAGCCTGGACACTGTAGTGTACAAAGTCTGTTCTCTTTTATTTCTCAAAACCTTAAAATACATTTAATGAACACTTGCAAAGTAATGTGCTCCTAATCTGCGAGTACCATACACTTTGACCTTTAATCCACAACAGTGCAGTGCAATGTACGAGTTCACTTCTCTGGCATGTTAAAGATTTAATGCAGAGAGGAGGACAGAGAGTTTATTAACAGACTGTGAGGGCCACAGTCACACACGCTGGGTTACCTGCCATCATACCACATGCCAGTTCATTCCACACGTGCTGCTTTTATACTCAAAGATGGAAATGCACAGAAACAGTGAGGTCATCACATTCACCACTGCACATTCAGGCAACACCAAGAGGAGGTCAGGTCAGGCCTGCATTAAAAAATTGGAGGCGGCCGTCTCCATCAGATTTCGTGCCGCCTCAGAAAATTATGTTGAGTGTCTTCACAAAAAACACTGTGTGTATTCAACAGACTGTCATTTGTAACTGCAGTAAAAAGACTCATTGAATTAGCGTTATACTATACACAGCATGTTCGCCAGTATGAACACACATTGCCATCACAATGACTTGCAAACAAATAACTCCTTTGAACCGATTCGTTTAAACTGTTGAAACTTTTCAGTCACCAGCTAATATAAAAGATCAATGTATCATTCAAAGCTCAGTGAACCACAAAAGAACGCAGGATGTGAATGAGCTTTGCTCATTTAGTAATTTAGTTGGCCATTGTGGGCTGAAAAGTTAGTTGATAAGGATAAAAACTTTATTTGATTTAAAAACATTTCTGTTTGGTTAAATTATCTAACTTAATAATTGTCATTTTCATCTAATTTTAGAAACTTTAAATCTAATATGTAAAGTGTTTGGTTAAGCCACTTTAAGGCACGGTAGGCATACCGCATGTAAAGAAGGAATGCAATAAAGCATCTTACCACTTAAACAATAAAAAGTTCCTTTCACCTTTTTTCCTGCGCACTCTCTTCCTCCATCTGCTATGTTACTGCCCATATAACAAAAATGGCATGATCCCCATTGCACCTCTGCAAAGATTCGACTGTGAGATTGGTAGTCGAATCAGGCTCTTGCTATCGAAGCATCGAATCTTCGACAATTCGTGGTCACCCCTAATGAGGATATATTAAAGTCCGGTGTCTCACCTTTCCCCTCTATTCTTAATTCTAAAGAATGCTTGGCCTGTGGAGAATACTAAGAGGTCCCCCTAAAAGTCTGAACTATTTAATTACTCTGTCCTGTCCCGCTGGTCATGAGCTGGAACATTCAATTTAGCCCATCTTTTAGTGGGACCACACACACACACACACAGTTTTGACACACAAACACCACAGCCCCTCCTTACATAAACAGATTCACATACAAACCATAAACATGAAACTTAACGTCAAGTTCAGGCACAAGCGGTGGCTTGCCATTTGTCAAATTTGCCAAAATAAATAAATACTGGGTCTGAGGCAAAACAGTTAGTTTTGGAAGAGAGCATGATAAATATGTTTTAATTTAGATTCAATTTAAACTTTATGGACCTGTTTGTTTGACCAAATTATAGTATTTGTAACAGAAACCTGCCACAAAAACTATTCAATTAATTCTAAAACATAACCTTGATCTACACTCATTGTGTTAATATTTTCTCATTTATTTTCACCCCTAAGCTTAAGGTATAAGTGATGCTTGCCTTTGTAAAGTAAGAATACTCAATGATGTGTCACCACAACACACTGTGTAACTGTTTGCAAATGTGTTATAAAAACATAAAATGAAATACTAAGCAAATTATAAAAAGACGCAGTGAAAACACACCAAAAGAACGTTGCAGTGACACAAAGCACAATGTGTACCTCCAAACCTATGTCATAGAAAGGGAGAGGTGCTGTAAACAGTCTGGTCTTGCGTCAGTACTGCTTCCTTGTTTTGCCCATTTTATTTTTATCACACCATTCCAGGTCACATTAGACCTCCACAGCGTTGCCTAATCAGACTCTCAGCCACCACTGAGAGAAGCACAAACACATCTAAAGAGGCCACCATGTTAGTGATTGCAGCAGGACCACTGAATCACATCTGTTGCGGTTTTCTAGAACTTTCGTACACAAGAGGCCAAAGGCCAATTGTTACTGTAAGTCTGAGCCTCATCACAAACATTTCAGTGTCCAGTTATCCTGAAAAATACAATAGTATAAAACTATGTAGTTTATATTGTTTGTAATGCTGGAATTGTTTATTCCATGAAGACATTACTAAGTTCAAAATGATGCAAAACTGTAATACTAATTTATAGTTTAAAAACAATATATTTAAAAATTGCACTCCAGAACTTTGCCCCCTTAACTGGCATTTGTTGTTGAACTTTAATGTGCTTATAAAACAGCATGTTTAAAGCTATTTATGTGAGATCCATTGTATTTAGATAATAACTCACTGGAATTTTTTTTATATTACATTAAAGGTTATAACTCTGGCGAGAGTTTATTAAGTCAAGTCACTGTGTCGTGTAGAGTTTAATGCGCTGATCTCACATTGATGATGTCAAGAGAGGATCAGTGTGAGGTGAGTCAATAACCTTCTCGAGCCTCTTAAAGCAAAGCATTTCATAATCCTCATCTGAGGCATACTGAGGTGCACAAACTTTCTTTGTCATCAGGAACTTCCAGGCTCTCTGATGCTGTACAAAACATGTATTTATTGAATTGAAGGTTTTGTGCTAATGCTAATCAAATAAGCTGCTTGGGTACAGACTCTCTAGCTGCTCTGAGGAATTTTTAATCGAACAGTGTGGGATTTAGCCAACGCTGGTTAATGTGTTTGTGTGTCATTGTTCAAACCTGTGATGTTGTGGTCTGCGTGGGTGCTGGCGGGGGAGCTGGAGCCCTGCGTTTCTTTAATTCCACCTTTGGAGACATCCTGGAGATGTTCATTACGGACTGAGACTGACCCAAAGTGCTGGGACGGGTCTCTACGCACAGGCCACTTGACACCACTGACACTCCCTGAGTACAACAAGAAAAAAACAGGGTTTGAGAAAAACACATACACACAAGCAACAAAAAATCTTTAGAATAAAATGAAAATTTAGTATGAAGTATAAAGTTTATAATTTGTATAAAAATCAAATTATGTCGGCGCCAAAATATAGCGCCAGTCCGTTCACAGCGTTCCATTCCCGTCTCATCGTCCTTTGCCGGTGTCACTCCCCTATCTCTGCCCAAAGCTTTCGTGTCTGCTCTCCACTTCCATGTCCCAATAAAGTCAAAAGCCCCTACAACGCTTATTTATCACATGCAGTTCATGAGTTCAACGCTATATAATCTCTCTAATATCCTGTGCGTGTGAGTGCGTCTAACAATAGTCCTGCGGTGGATCCAGAGTTTAGCCCCTCGGGGGAGGCAGGTAAGGCATATGGCCACTGTTAGTTCAGAGCCGCACAGCTCCGAGACTCTGAATTCCATTTAAAGGGCAGCAGGTTTAACAGAGGACAGCAAATCAATAACATTTGGGCTGGAAATGTCACGACCTGCTCCTGGAGAGAGACAGTTCTGAAGGCATTACCCTGACCATGACCCCGCAGTTACATACCATAAAGCAGATGTTTAGAACGAAGAGGGACTTGTCACATAAAGTACACCACAACAGTGTGAGGAGATCACAGCAGTTTTTGCAGACTGAGATTCTTCACAAATCCCCCTTTTGTGTTGTTTTGCAAAAATATCAGGGAAATTGGTTGGGTGACAATGATACCTCCACATTCCAGAGATCCCCTAATGCCTAGTGCACAATGAACGAAAGACATTCATCTGCTTTGATGTTTTCAGTTCGACTAGTTGGCGACAGGAAGATGCAGATCACTTCTAGTCCATGAGCACAACACTTTGCAAAGATATGAAAACACAACTTTTAAACAAACTGTCTTTTCTAGGAATGTTTCTCAGATCTCTCTGACGACTGGATGTCAGCCAGAGTGTTTGAGTAAAAGTTCAGCTGTCAGCTGGAATGAGACAGAGAGTGAAAAATAGAGAATATGCAGCCTATAGCTTAACTGAAGAAACTGACAATCACAGACATACGATTCAAACCAGATACCATGAAAACTTCCACACGCACCTACACAAACAAACACTGACACCTAAAAGTGCAGCAAGACAAAATAATCACAGCTCTCCATCACAGCCGCTGTCATTAGACTACACAAGCTCGCTGTTAAAAGTTCAACGCCCCTCTTTATTCTTCACGTCCCTAAGAACGGAATGTTCAAAGCAGGAATGGCTATTAGTAGGTTATATAATGGGAAATCAGTTACTGCGGCGTGTTGGAAATGCCTCTTGGCGCTGACTGTGATGATGTTCCATACAGCGAGCACCTGAACGTGTGTAATTACAAGAACATGGATGTGCCTTCTAAACATTTGGCACTGGGTCGTTTGGCAGGGTGAATATGAGACGGTGAAAACAGGCGACACATTAAAGATAAATTATGGACGTCTGTGCTGTTGGACGCACGTTCGAAAGTCTGTTCAAGAACACAATGTGTTCCTTGGAGAAGAGAATAAAGATGGTCAGAGCAATCTGGGAGTGAAGATAAAATCTCTGGCAGGTTGAGTTTGTGTGTTCTTGTTGTAAGAGATTATCATAAATGTGTCACATGAGGAGCATGTAATAATAAAACAGACAACTGTAATGACCTTAATGAAACACACTGTGCAAGTTTTTAAAACACAGGAGCTTGTGACAAGTGATCCAAAGTGTAAACATCCACATTATTCACTCAAACATGAAAGTCAATACTAGTGTTGTGATTAGCAGGAAAAATGTGAATAACCTTTAAATTATAATAAAAATAGCTGCAAGTCAAACTGTAACATCTAGGTCAAGCATGCTGTGTTCTCACAGCTGTGCCCTAGTGATTACTGACACCTAGTGGTGTTATCATACTTCATGAAATACAAGTATTTTAGCACAGCTCAGCATTAATTAACCTTACAGAACTTACAAATGTTCTGATAAAACACTGCAGAGAAATTAAACTGCAGATTATTTTGTGGAAAAAAAAGATTTGAAAACTGTAGGACAGAAGCAGAGATAAGACGCAAAGATGTATTAGTAGAGGACGGTTAGTACTTACATTCTTGTTAGTATCAGCATTGTCAAAAACACTATCACCATCAAGACTGTCCATGTCCTCAGAGGTCTGAAATGGGATTGTAAAACTAGCACTGCAATCACACTCACAAAACTATGAGGTTCACTGCATATACTGCTACTGGTGTAAATAACAGTGATTTATTTTTCACATGCTTGGTTTTTCTAATACGCCTGTTCCCTCCCCATTCTTTGGGTTCAAATGTTTCCTAACCACCCAGACAATATTACAGGTTGTGAGTTTATATACATGCAATTTTCAAATATACAGCACAGCATGTGTAAAGACACAAAAACATGAATAATTGTGAGTGTGTGTGTGCGCGAGCAAGCAGGCGTGAACATCTGTTCTACCTTTGATTTCCTGCGATTAAAATTTAGGAATCCCAGCAGCCCCTTCTTCTCTGAGACACTCAGACTCTGACTGGAGTGAAGAGATTCTGCTGGAGGACAAGCACATTTATTTAGCATCTTACACAAAAACACAACAGCAACTATTACAATCTAGGACTGAGTCAAGCAATATTATGCTCCGTTTGTTATTTCGGAGGAGTAAATTTTGAGATGGATAATAAGAGCATGAGTAATGGTAGTTAACTAGATTTGCATTTACAGAAGCATTTAGCTAGCTGTAATTAAAGTTTTTTTTTTTATAAAGATGTGCACAAAAATAACAGCATTGATATGCAAACATTACAATGATGTCAGCTCATCTGACATTTTAAAACTGTTAGCTTAACTCTTTGCAAAAATGCCAAATATTACACTCTTTAATCTTAATTTTCTTAAAAAGAATCAAAAACAAACACAGATTGCATGTACTATGGCAAAGTTTATTTCAACACAAGATGGCGCTACCCTTCTGTGATGCTGCAAAGCCTCTATATCAACATACACTATTCGGTTGTTTAGTCTGACGTCACGCACCACCATATATGGAAGGTCACGTACCATCCCGGGTCTAAACGCTCTATCAGATGCCATAGGCAAACAGTAAAAAATGCTAATAAACGCTCGTGGGGAGATGGAAAACCGTGATTCTAACCTATCTCCATAACAAAATCCCAAATGGCCAGACAGCAATTAATTGTTCAAAGTTTATTAAAATATTAATGTTGGGGATTCCATGAGCCTGGATACGGTAGTGTATATATGGTGAGTTTATTAATGTTTTGCTTAAATAGGCGATATTAATAAACAGTGCTTATAAACCGCTGTTTATGCTGTAGCCTTGCTTAAAACGAGTGTGGGCTTGGACCCGGAAATGGTATTCCTGATGTCATCACTAAACAACCGGATATTGCCAAAAGTATTAGCTCATCTGCCTTTAGACGCATATGAATTTAAGTGACATCCCATTCTTAATCCAAAGGGTTTAATATGACATCAGCCCACCCTTTGCAGCTATAACAGCTTCAACTCTTCTGGGAAGGCTTTCCACAAGGTTTAGGAGTGCGTTAATGGGAATTTTTGCACTTGCACTTGGTGATGTATGGCTTGGATGCAGCTGTTTGGCCATGGAAACCATTCCATTAAGCTCTCTACGCACTGTTCTTAAGCTAATCTGAAGGCCACATGAACTTTGGAGGTCTGTAGCGATTGACTCTGCAGAAAGTAGGCGACCTCTCTTGCACATAACAGCATCCGCTGACCCCACTCTGTCATTTTACGTGGCCTACCACTTCGTGGCTGAGTTGCTGTCATTCCCAATTGCTTCCACTTTGTTATAATACCACTGACAGTTGACTGTGGAATATTTAGTAGCGAGGAAATTTCACGACTGGACCTGTTGCACAGGTGGCATTCTATCACAGAACCACGCTGGAATTCACTGAGCTCCTGAGAGAGGCCCATTCTTTCACAAATGTTTGTAGAAGCAGTCTGCATGCCTATGTGCTTCATTTTATACACCTGTGACCATGGAAGTGATTGGAACATCTGCATTCAATTATTTGAATGGGTGAGCAAATACTTTTGGCAATATATTGTATGTAAACTGCAAGAACACTATTTCAGATGAACTAGCAAAACAATAAACAGGTTATTCTAAATGCAACACATTCAATCTAAGCATCACACAAAAAGCACAAAAGATGAAAAGGTAAGACAAGCACTGCATGCCTTACATTTCATTTAACAGGTTGTTTCCGTTACAAAAAGCTCAAGCATGTTCTACAACAAAGAAACAAATCAAGCCGAGCATATTCAAGACTACACATAAAGCCCTGATGAAAATCTTCTACACAGCATTAGTACCTGAGTAGCTCAGGGCAGGTGTCAAAGTCATTTTAGGCTGGAGAACTGAAAACAAATCAAGTTATGACCAAATCTCAAATATAATCTTAACCAACTGGTTTTACTTTATTTACTATTTGCTTTGCCATTTAATTTAATACTATTTAAAAACACAAGAAAACAGACCTACTCAGTCATCAAAGAGTCTAGTAAACAAATACACCATTTGTTTATGCTGTACCTAGCGTCTGGTCCAGGACATACAGTTCCTTGATTTCCAGATCACTCAAGGATTTGTCCACATCCAGCTTGTGGTTGCTGATGTTGTCTGTGAGCAGCAGAACATGGGCTGGATCAAACTCACACTTCTGACAGATAACAGGCACTAGGGAACGCAGGGGGACCAATGGATTTACTCGCACCACCGCCTTCTGATTACGGTGATAGTTCACCACCAAACGCACTGTTTTCTACGAGATATGAATAAAAAAGAAAAAAAAACAAACAGCCAAAGAATGAGGCTTAATTAGATACACTAATATATAAAAGTATCAAATAAACATTGAACTTGCATGGTGCAATGTTAAATGTTAACAAGTCTTCATAACAAACAACTTGTAGAGCACAATGGCTAATCTATTCCAATTACTATGCAAATACTCATTGCTCACATAAAACCTTTGTCTGGTCAAATAGACACAACAGACATTTTATATACATATGCATGCAGACAGACAGCAACACAAATGAGAGATGTTGTGGCAGTTTTTTGTCAAACGTTTGTCTTTAGCTAAAGTGTGGTCAGTTGGTCACATGCTTGCTAAAACACGTCCTCACACTTGCATGGATGTGAGAAAATGTGCAGGATATGCATACACTGTACAATCTAAGTGTTGTCTATTTGTGTTGTCTTAAACCATATTTGTGATGGATAGAGAATATATAAAGATATCGACACTAGACACAGCCTAGTGCCATTCTGCAGTCAAACATACTTGTCTGAATGCTGTCTGCATTTACTATTGACAACCACTTCCTACATAGCTGAGCTGCTGCTCTTGTATTATTCATTGTATCATTCAATGATCTTTTTGATCTCAACTTAACCACAAACCAATATTTCCATCGATTGTGCAACATGTAATTGGTGACATATACAGTCAGACATCATAAAATAAACATTGCTTGTTTCTGGGTAAAACCAGACTTTATTCACCTGGTCATGGTTTATTGTGCAATAATGACTGGTGCATTATCATTTTAAAAATATTTTCCTTGCACAACACCTGACCTTACACACAACAAATAAATTCCTGAGCTGACATGTGGTTGTGTGTCAATACACAAAAAGCCTTCCATTTCTGTGCTTATGCATAGGGCTGGGTTTTGATTTATATGGTTTTGATTCAATTCAATATCAATTAGTTATCAGTATTTCATTTAAAATCATTCTAGTTTTGCAGACATGAAATTTAAATATATATGCTGGTAACTGCTATTAATAAAATACACATTCACATTAATAGTAGAGCACACACAATTATTGAATTTAAATTTGAATTCACAAATTGAATTACTTGTCATGAACAAATTAAACTGTTTAAGAAATAAAACAGATTTCAAAATTCAGCTCGAATAATGGCGCCACCTTGTGGACGGAATACGAAATACAGATAATATTCTCTGAGACATGTGCATTAAGAATGACAGGCATTAAGAATCGATTCAGGGATTTCCTGAATCTATATTGTTTCTTTGAATTGAAGATCGATTAAAATCGAGAAATTGATATTTTTACCCTGCCCTACTTATGCACTCCTGTGTTGTGTTACTGCTGTAGCCCAGTGACAGGCTGTATGTTTGCTGTTGTAACAGCAGAATCAGAGTTCAGACTATTGTAAAGAGCCTCTAACTCTGCTCAGGGGTCAGACACGAGAGAGAGAGAGAGAGAGAGAGAGAGAGAGAGAGAGAGAGAGAGAGAGAGAGAGAGAGAGAGAGAGAGAGAGAGAGAGAGAGAGAGAGAGAGAGAGAGAGAGAGAGAGAGAGAGAGAGAGAGAGAGAGAGAGAGAGAGAGAGAGAGAGAGAGAGAGGCCAACCAACTCAGCTGAAGAAGAAATAATGCATGGTAACTAAAGGTAAGACTCTCATCAAATATTCACACATGGGGGGGGAGAAAAGGGCACTCGAGAAAGAGAGTGAACACGTTAAAGACACACTGTACCTTTACTCGAACCCTTTTATTGATCACTCCCCCATCCTGATGCATACATGAGAAAAAATTACTGTGCCATTAAAAGCTTTATGAGTTACGCAAGAGCAACAACACACTTTCACAGCTTTAAAAAAAAAAAAGGTAAAGAAAACATTAGCATTTGATATGGCTGATGCTCTGGAATGACAAGTAGAAGGTAATGTGACATATGCCGACTGCTGATCTGCAAACCACATTATTGACCATATACAGGTGTGTCTACATCTGTGATCTCTTGTCAGCAGTAGTTTCTGAGTCCCATCACTGCCCCATTTATATTTATTTATTTAGCAGATGATCAGCCCTAGACATGCTGCCCAACAGGATTATAACACACACCGTTTCAGACAGTCAACAGGCACCTACCTCTGGCACTTTGGGTGGAGGTTTCCGTATAACTTTGTCCTCAAAGACTCGTTCTTTGATCAGGGCGCAGGAAACGTCCAGTGCGCCCAGCAGGGCGTTGGGCTTGAAGGCGACGGGCTGAGCATCAGGTGACAGCAGCTCCAGGGTGTGATATGCTGGATTGAGATGATACTGACTGCACAGATCCACCAACAGATCCATCAGAGCTTTTCTAATGAGGCGAGGGGAGAAACAATGACAGAGAAAGATAGAGTTACTTGACAATTAAGACTTAAGATAGAAAGAGAGAGAGAGAGAGAGAGAGAAAGAGGATTTGGTTACAGGTGTTACGTAAAGCAGCAAATTGTTACATGAACGCTGGTCATAAAGGTTTGGCCTCACTAACCAGTTGTCAGTAAGTGAACTGTCACCTATCAAAAACTGCTAATCCTAAATAATGGGGTATATGCCGAACGTCATGTGCAGAAACCTGAAAACAAGTCTCATCGCATACGGTTGAAGTCTTTTGTATGCACTTCATTACAAAAAGAGCTGTTTTATTTCAAATGCCTTTAAATTTGCAACCAAAGATGATCAAAATCATCACAAAAACAGATTCATATGTAAACGTTTTTTTATTTTTCTCCTTAAATGTATGTGTATGGGATTTATTTTTTATCACATTCATTAAAAATATATATAATATTTTATACATGACATGTAACAGAGTGTCTTATGGGATGTTTAGTAGCAGAAACTCTGTTTGGCATTAACAGGCCACACAAGGCTGTAAACACTAAGCTCTTCTTCTGTAAACACCCTGATACGGAACTTTTTGCTCTCGCTTTAATAAATGCATTAAAAAAGCCATATTTAGCTAAACCCGCTAATGGTAAAATGCTGCTAACAAAGACGTGACTAACAGGTCTGCACTTCAACCACAGATAACTGTGTAACAAGACAGACTGTTCACAATTATAAAAATGTTGTAAAACATTAATTTGTGTAATACAACAGTGAGAACATTTAAAATTTTGCCATGTAACATTAAGTTATGGAAAAAACCTTGCTCTAATCATATTCTATTTATACCCTTGACAAAAACACAAACATTTTTTTCCACGACTTGTAACGAAACAATTTCCTCCACAGAACATTCACTACATTCATTTATCTGTTACATATTAGTTCACTGCATGACCATATTTGAGATTTAGTAACTACAGAAAAACGTATACTTGGATGTCTTCTCGAATGAGCATATTCACCTGCCGTCCACATTGATGGTGGTCTGATACCCTGTAGGCAGAGTGATGTGAAGATCAACACTGGACTGGAGTATGTTTTCCTTGCTTTCTCCAACAGAAGAACCTCCCCCATCAGGCACAGCATTACGGAAGATCCTGCGGGGGGCAGGCTGAGGGGGTCGAGGTGGAGGGGGGGCTCTGCCCTTCATTCTGCTCCTGCAGAATAAAAGCAGTGGAAGTGTAAATAATCAAAGTAGATGTATAAAAGCACTAAATGACATATTCTATTACCAAGGTAAATTGAAAAATCTGTGAATGCCAAATTATTATGTAAACTGCATTTTGTGCAAAACACACATCAGATGGCCTACTAACAATCCTTAGTCTTAAACGACAACAAACGTCATAACTGTGAGTTTTGCAACAGTGCCAAGACATAATTGTCTTCTAAAATAAAACAAGTGCTTGTTTTCTTTTTGGGCAAGTCCCAAAGAGTCTGAGCTCTTTAATACATTATAGTACTTTCTGCACGTTGGGTGTGTCTGATGGAATAGTGGGATCTCATGTCCTGAAATGTCATCAGATGTGAAATACTTTGTTTAACCATAAAATTTGTATTGACAGAGCTAGATATGATCCTATTGTTCAACCACAATCTTTAATCATTGTCAGGAAAAATGACACACTAAATATTTCCAACTGCGCAGTAAAACGCAATCATGTCATGAGATATTGCTTTGTACATTACCCAGAAGACAATGCTGCACCATTTCGTGTTATTACTGACATAGCCAACAACTCCTTGCTTTAAATGAGAAACTTTTGATAAGATATTCCTCTGCATTAACCCACTTATTATATGCAAAAAAAGAAGCACCACATTGAAAAATATCATGAAATATTATCAATATCACAATGCCAATGGGTTCCTCTGTCATCTGCAAAAAGACATGCACGGCTGCTGCCAGACGATTTGTATGGACAAGAACGCGTATGCCGCAAACTTTGCTATGAATTTGACTACAATGGAGCACATCTATTATGTAAGTCTATTGCTTAAAAAGATCGAACATCAATGCGATAATACGTCATTTTAAATTGCAGTAATAAAATGAAGGTCTGATCAACCCACAATCCCTCAGCTGATTAGATCACTTTTTCAGTCCATAAAAAAGCACAACTTTGTCAGGATTGTTAAAGGACATAACAGCTAGTGATAGGTGATAGCTATATAAATACCACAACCAAATATTTTCCTACACACCTATAACGCTGAATTATTTGGGGGATAAATGTATAAAACGAGTGAAACAGTCAAACTGTAAGCTATAAAACAGGTGTCAAAACTCTAAAAATCCACAGAAAAAAACATAAGAATCAAATATAATATTAAAGCAAACTAAAACAATGCTTTGCTCCAAGACACTGCTTGGCAACTGACACAAAACACTTTGACTTCCACACAATGCAGTAATAATACAACAACAAAATAAGGACTGAAAGTAACATACAGCTGGATCACATTACAAGAATCTCAGTCATAGTTTTAAAGTGAGAAACATTAAAACATTTTCAAGTTAAAAGATTTTCTATTAATATTGTCTCCTTTGTAAACAAAGTCACAAACAAAATCTCCCAAAGCCTCTCACTTTCACTGTCCCCTTGACACCAAAACAAAGTGTTTTTTAATTTTAAAGTTCTTATCAGCCAAGCTAATTTCCTTTCCATTGTGCAAATATTAGCAGAAGATAAAACCATCCTACTACTGTTAAAGCAGCCGTGAGAGCCTACAATCCGTATCCAGGAATCACACAGAGAACCCAAGCTACTGGAACATGGCACGATCCTGGAAGATGCTTCTGGGCAGCTGAGAGGTGCAAAGCACGTGAGAATGCTTGAACTCTGAGCACATCAAGTAAATGATTGATCCAAACCTGTACCAATATGCCTGCTATCAACATGTTGTGTCATTCAGAGATTATGCAACCAGGGTTACTCTCCGCCCCGGAGCTATGTACATGGTCACCTACTCCAAACAGACCAAATAAACGCTAAAACACAATGATTTGAATAACACACAACACTTGACGTGACCGATTTCAAAAAGATTTGAATGTCTCTGTTCTGCAATGCTTTATTTAATGAATAATACTGGCATTCTAGAGGCATTAGATGTATGTATGCAAAATGCATTAAACAATTATTATGTCATTTTATATGTCGTCGTCATAAATAATTGTAACATCACAATGCACATTAAAAATTTGACCTTTAAAGAACACAAGACATTACAACACAATAGGTTGTTTGCACGTGACGTCACGTCACTGCGCAAAGTGCAGCTGAAGTGCAAAAGGTGATGTTTTGAGTTGTTTAAATCGATCAAACCATGAAACCACAATACGTTTTCATTGTGTAGCAAAAGTCGTTGTTAATGAAGGGGGAAATGCGAAACAAAGGAAAAAGTCACTTGTAAACCTGGATCTGTGGAAAACAAAATTTCTATTTAACCTTCATTGTAATAAACACTAGCTACTGTTAAAAGAACAAGTACTATTTTTGGGATGAACAACCTCGCATTATGCTCGTTTTCCTCTCCATAGAGGTTCATTACAAAAAAACATAACGTGGCTCGCAAGGCAGCGACAAATTGAAAACATAAAACTTTTCTGTTAACATGTTTAATGTTTAATATCAGTGATAAACAAATGTATTTATTTGGTTTTCCGTGCTTGTTGTTTCGTACGTTAAGTTGTTTCCTTAATGGACTTTGGGGATAAACAGCTGCTTAGAAGATCTCAGCTGCACTTTGCGTGTCATCAAAAACACGTGATTGCAAACAAGCTATAGTTTTGCACTGTGCAACATTTAAACCTGTAACAATAACCAGGTAAGCCAAGTATTTCAATTATACCTGGTTAGTATTATAATTTATTGCAACTTCGCCTTTATGGAACACAATGCATAAAAACACAAAATAAGGCATTTAAAACACATTTATTTACCATTTTAAGTCATTTTAAGTGTTTGTCCAAAGCAGACAATCATAGAACAACCTCAGCACCTGAAGTGATGATCACACACCTGTGGGTGTGTGTTACATTAATTGTGAAAAAACACACCTCCGGTGCTGATGGGGACAGGAGGTTTAGAAAGTGTGTTTTTGTGTCGCGCTCAGTAGCTGCTCAGAACGCACACCTTGTCTAACAAAGAGGCCTTCAAGCATGAGCCAGATTAGCTCAGAGAGCAGGAAACTAGGCTTCTCAGCTGGCAGCTCTTTTCATTCTGACTGGGTTACTAATGCACTCCACTTTGTCCTTTAGAGAGGACTACGCTTTCATTGCCTGATTGGTCAGTTTTCACATTAGTTCTCACAGAGCATTGGTGTTCAGCTATATTTTAGAAAGCTACTCTACACTTACTATTTCTGTAGTATATCATTTGTATATTGTGTGCAGCATGCAAATTTCCTGTCTACTATGATGACCTACTACTAGATGACCTTTGCCAAACCTTTGTGCAGTACCAGGGTTCAACACTAAAGATTTCTTTTACTGGGCCGTTTTTTTTCACAGACTCCACCACAAAAAAAGTATGAAATATACATGTTTAGTGTCTTGTGAATGGTTAAAGGAATAGTCTTTCACCAACCTGTCCGATTCGATACACTGCCGGGCACTAGTCTGCTTAAAAGATTAGTCAGAGAGAGCAGAGCGTCTGCGTGACCCAAATCAGGACCCCACCAATCACCTACACGCCCCTCCTGTCCATCACACTCTCTGCTCCAGTTAACAAAACCAGCAGAAACAACATACTACTGTACATTCATTCTACTTGCATAATAAACCCACATACATTGTTTCATTGTATATAGGCCAAAACAAAGTGATATAACCGCCGTCAAAGGAAGTGGCTGGCTAAACAGAAGTAATAAACCTATCGACTGTTACTCAGAAAGAAGGAAACCGTATGATGCCATTTTTGATGCTATATGTGCTGCCATCACAGGTACACAGGAAAACCTCAAAATACTATTTGAAGTAATTTCTTCAAAAGTAAATCTGATATAGGGCCTTCTAAACTACGGTAGGGGGAGTCGTGTAATGCAGACTGTCTACCGCTGAGGGTTTCATAAGCAGCAGCACAGAACAACAGAGGATTCTTTTATTAGCAGTTGCCACTGTGTCTGT
This sequence comes from Oreonectes daqikongensis, assembly GCA_026939265.1. Classification (NCBI taxonomy): domain Eukaryota; kingdom Metazoa; phylum Chordata; class Actinopteri; order Cypriniformes; family Nemacheilidae; genus Oreonectes; species Oreonectes daqikongensis. The sequence continues at coordinate 13,333,464 of JAOTQM010000311.1, forward strand.
GCGTCAGCGATAGACCATAAAAAAATCGCCCACGCTGATAAATCGGGTGATATTTAGCCATTTTGACATCAGCATCACTGGCCGATAACCATGACCACTTTGTAGATTAACAGACGTTTCAGCATGAAAATCCAAATATATCTGTTCCTTAATGACTACAAATCTACAAGTCGACTATGCAGCATTGCTGAGTTATTGGTCCAGCAGGACTCTCAAAATCCATCAAATAATTCTTATCATGCTAATATTTTTTTGACCTATTTACAGGGGAGATATCCTGAAAATAAATCTAAGAAAGTTCACCATTTTGAGCAAAAATCGATCAATGCCAGTTTGTCATGACAACACAACGTAATAAAAAGGACGTCAGTCAGAGATTAAGTGCATTTAAAAATCTTGTACCTGTAACACACGAAACTCTGAACACAAAATCCCAAATGGTCTTCGAAAGAATAGTCAGGAAATTACCCTGTTATTCATTCAGCACACAAAGCTGCCCTTTTTATGAAAGGACACCAACAAAGACACAAATCTCTCCTGAGTGCTACTCCATTATGTTGCCTGCACTTAAGTTTCCTCAAGTTATAATCTTGTAGTTTTACACTACAAGCTTACACTAATGCTTCATACCAATATAAACAATAACAGAAAATGTGTTTATGCACAACACATTTTTACAGAATAAAAAGCTGAATAAAAAAAAGCTGAGTGATATGGATTACATTGCCATAGAACGAAAGCTCACTTTCAGTGGGTTCTTATCTACCTAATGCTTAAGTGTTAGGTAAACAAAGAAATCTATGCGCTCCGTGTGTAAGTGGCACATGAGATCTGACCTGAGCAAATGCTCTAGTGAACTAGACAGTGCTGTAAACAATAGCACCTTTATTAGCCCACATTAACCCTGCTGTTGTTTGGACTTCTGTTTTAGCCCAGAACAAATGGTGGGATTCAACCTGAAGGGTCCAGAGCATTTGTTTGTCTCTTTTAGAGTTGGCCTTTGGAAATGAGGCTTTGTAAGCTATTATTTCCAGGGACAAATGACAAAACATGTTGACTGTAGCCTTTGAAAAGGCAACCAAATGCCAGACCATTCGCTTTGTGTCCATGATGTTACATAACAAAAATGGCAGTTTATCACATCATGATAAATGTATTTGTAATAAAAATATAAAGACTTACAGCATAATAGCACAATATGTATTGTGCGATTACTCTACAAATTTCACTATACTGCAGAAATTAAAGGAAATAAAATCACATTATCTCAACATGATCTACAAACACACTATTATAAACACACTCAAAGGTTTTGCCAGATTTAACTTCATTGCCCATTTCTTCAAATGTTGCCACCTGCCCCTTGAGTATGGTGTAGATTAAGCTCCATTGAGGAAGTGAGTGCCCTTCACCCTCAGTGGCTTGTCAGGGCGTATCAACAGGCACATGCCTCTTGGGAGTCATGGTGTTCACATAGCAACCTATTTTTATATCCAAAGAGAGGGAGAGAGAGGCAGAGAGACCTAAACGGCTGCAAATGTATGATTTCGCCCTCACGCAAAGAGTGAATGACCCAGACTGGATTGGCAAATCCGGAGAGACATTTAACTCTTTACCAGCATTTGTTTGCCGTTGCTACGCACATAACCCGCTGGCACTGCATCTGCCCTTGATCTCTGGTTACAGGGCCATTTTGCTTGCTGAAAGCCCCACCCTTTTACTGCTGGGGTATAAAGCTTCCCTGTCCTTTGAGGAGCTATAAACAGCTCACAGCAATGCTACCATACGGACGATTTGTAGCAAAAGTGATTTAAAGGTGACAGAATGGCACTGACTACACAGAAACATCAAAAATCAATGCTATGTCAGGAACTCAATATTGAAAAGTTTTAGGCTCAACCAGTGCAGATCTGTTTACATAAAAAATTAAGTAAAGCTTTATATTCAAACATATAAACATTTTTAAAACGTGAGCAATAACGGGTAACAATGCCAAATTATTCTGGTAAGAAAACTGCTGAAGTAACAACACGTCCCATCACAGGACACTCCTCACTCCCTCTGCATTTCCCGCAATGCCATTCTCTCTCTCACGCCAAGCACCCACACATGGAAAGAGGAATCAGGCAGGCGGTCTTTAAGTTTCATGGCTGATGGAAAAAACAGTCTATTCTCCAGGGAGACCGAAAACTCAGTCCCTCTGGTACAAACACTCACTGGGATTGTGGGCCCAATTACTCACTCACCAGAGAGTTGATGGAAAAAATAAGAGTGTGAGAGAAATGGTGTCTGCTGTGGCTTCAAAATAAAATGAAATACAACAGGATCTAGATGAGCTAAATTTAATGTTTAAATAATATGACCACAGGCAGTTAAACAGCCAGTGGTGTGAGAATATCTTCCATCCTTTGGTTACTCAGTCACATCAACTGTCTGGTTCGACAACTTAAGTTACTACCCACATAAATAAAAGTAGCACACAGGTGGTCTCAGGACCAATAAATGTGCACTAATAATAACACTAAAATACCTTTGTTATTGTCACAAACATATAAAAAAAACACTACATGAGCTAAACAATAAAATAAAAAGAACGGATATGTAGTAAATTATATAACTGACTGCAACAAATGAACTAATTTGCTAAAGTAAATCTGACTTCCCAATTATTCAAGGACAGCATATGAGAGTTACCTTGCTCCACAATGCCTCTGATCACTCAGTGTACTTGTGTGTTCACTCAGTTGATGTCTACACACAGCAGCTTGTTTGTGACACTGAAATGACAGCCTTTAAAATGTGACAAAAACCAATGTAGCGTTGTTACATCACACTGCTTCTGTTATTGGAACTATTCTGAAAACAAGTTACGGTCACACTAATGAATCATGTACTAACTACTGTGCGAAAGACACTTTGTCACTGTGTCGTCAGTTTCTTTTAGGCTGTTAGGAGTCGTTCCTCTTTCTGGTTGTCCTGTTAACAGTTACGAAAATCCCGGATGTTGTTTTATTTCATGTTGACCTTAAATAAATAAATGTAAACAAATTAAGCCCCATTCAGACCGCCAGCGACTAGCAATGGCAGAGCTACGCAATCTCATTCATTTCAATGGAGAGCTGGCGACTTCCGGCGACACGAGCGACAATGACCGTTGGCAACAGGAGTCAAGCAACAAAAGTTGAGAATTGCTCAACTTTATGCAAATAAGCAGCGAATTTCGCGAGCGACAACCAATAGGTGTAAAGAAGCGGAGCTCATGTCGTCCGTCTCTCGTCAGTTACTGGAGGTTTTGTTCAAACTGTTGTTAAGACAACCAAATCTAGGAACACCTTTAACGACCTCCTAGCAAGAGACCAGCGATACACAGCGCCAAAGTCGAGCTTACACTGGAGCAGACTGAATTATATCAAAGACAGACTATCAGGAAGAGATCACTTTGCAGTGTGAAAAGGGCTTTAGGCACATAAGTGAAAAAGACATAAGATGCTTTACAAAAAAACTGAAGGCATTCAAAGCTCTTTGGAATTTTTGAAAAAACCTGGCATAATTGAGGAAGATCTTCTAAGCAGCTGGTTTTATGTAACATTAACAGGTTGATTCCTGATCTGTCTATTCTTCATCCTAAACTACTAATTTCTTGCCTGCAGGGATTCAGCCAATGCTTCCTTCAAGCCCCTACTGACTGATGTGCGTCCTATCCACCTGCGCATTGTCAAGAGCCTGTGAATTAGAGGAAGCATGTGTAGACGGCACATAATATATGCAGCATCACTACAAGAATAACATACCGTTTGAGGTTCAACAGACATGTAACTACCTGCGAGTAGTAATAGGGAGGCTTAGAGATGACGCGTTTTTGTAGGCCAACCCGGAAGTTAGCAGTGCACATGTTCCCTCGACCGAAAGTCAAATTGACTTTTGGAAAATCGCAAAAAATAAGCTCTGTGTTTAACAAAGGGTTATGACACTTACACATTTTGTCTAACAAGATAATCTTTACCACTTAACACAACAATTATACATTTTGAAACCTAAAAAAGTTGTCAGATATAAAAAGCTAACACGATGCTTTAAACAGACTACACTATGGTCGCTCGATATCATTGCCACCACCACCAAGCCTCCGACAACTTTCTCAAACTTTATTAAAAACGTGTTCCCTGGTAATTTCTCTGTGAATTAATTCCCAAAACTTATTTAGCAATTTGTGCCCATGTTGCATTATTTGTGAGATTTATATGCACGATCACGTCTAACGTCCCCGCCAAAGGAAGTAGTCGCTTTTAGCAACTTGTTAGCAACCGCCGTTTTAAAGACACAATAACAGTTTAAAATATCACAAACAAGTTATAACTGGTGTGTTTTATGTCATGGATAAAAACATGAAAATATTTAGCAGTTTTGTTAGCCACAGACCTTATTTCAGGCAATTTACCAAAAACCCATTCAAAAAACCTATAGACTTTGAGGCAATGGAACCGGAAGTCTTAAAATGCTAACTCGCTTCAGGGTTTTACCTCAAAAATGCATCATCTCTAAGTCTTTCTATTGGATGTGGTTTACTTTGCTTGCATTAAGCACTTTTATCTATTTAATCATTATTTACACTGCATTTAGAGGTAATGGGCATGAGCCCAAGTGGTTCCGTAGCAGGCTGCTTGGCATCATGTTCACAGCACGTTGTGATCATTTAGTGCCAGGGTTTATTTTCCCAGTATAACTATACCTGTTTGGCTGTTGTCTACTTGATCGCTCTATGAGTTAGGCTACTGGTCAATTGAAAAGGCCCAGACAAAATCTGCACACTTTCTGGGCAGATTTTGGTGCAAAACCAAAATAAATTGAACCATGGCCAAATATATGTATAAAGTGTGTTGTGTTCTAATGATGCAGGCTCATGATAATGTATGCATAGTTGCTGCATTAGTGCCTTATTTAACATGTAACAAAACAGAATTTGTACACAACTGGTCTGCAACTCAACAATTGACAGAGATGATATTATGCAGTAGTGCTTACAGTAGGACAGATCCATAAGGAGCAACAGCTTGCTTATCAAGGTACTGTTTGTAAAGGGATACCTGACCCAAAAAAATTTTTTTTACCCCCATGTTGTTCTACAGACTATTTCTCCTGTGCACCACAAAATATATTTTGAGAAATGTCTCAGTGTTGTGTCCATTTATAAAACGGTCAGTTCTGGTCCTTGATTCTGATTGGCTGAGCATATGAAATAACCGTTTTATAAAAGCAAAAGGCCCTTATTGCTTTTATAAAACGGTTATTTCATATGCTTAGCAAGGTTTTATAAAATAAAACGCAGCAAATAAGTGATACATGGGCTATATTGGCAGTTTTAAATAGGTGGTATTTTACGGCTAAGAACTTGGCTCAGCCAGTAATCAATCATGAAAAGGAGATTCAGACAGAAACTACTGAAGCAGAGGACAGAGGACTGGAGAGGGCAACAGGTGTCTGGGGAAACTGCTGCAAGAATGCAATTGCTTAAGCGAGAGAAGAAAGTCCTATGGGATGAGTGGATGGGTGGAGAGGAGGAAATACTAATTAGTCGGTTCCAAACACCCAGAGCCACTGAGTGAATTAGGAATACGACTCAGATCTTAAGCAAAAAATTAATTACTGCTGCTTAACCTAGCCTCACAAGACTCACACCCAGGCGCTAAGACTGCTCCTCCTAACATACAGTACTATTAACACCTTCTGCACCAATAAATATACTTCATTTCTAATATGTGGCCCTTGACAACAAAACCAGTCCTAAGGGCTTTTCACACTGGACGCAATAGAGCGATGCGATTTTGAGATGCGATGACGTGCTGGAATAAAAACAATAGATCCCCACGAAGCCGTTCACAGTGCTCATGATAAATCGCACGACAAGAAAGCGATGCATTTTTAGTTCAACCAGTGTGTCGATTTTCCCCTTCCGCTCTCTGCGATGAATAATAAAGATATTATTTGTATGACAAAAATAATAATTGTCAATTATTCACCTCGATATTGTAATTGTGATTATTACTGTTGATTAATAAATTTTACTTTAAAGATTTTAAATGTTTGATAACTTTCTGTGATGCAGCTGCATGCCATATTCTTTCTATAAACACTCGTAATTGTAATCCTGATTAGTTTTTCGATTAATTGTGCAGCCCTAACTCGTACATTAGACCCATAAGAAGCAACCTTGTCTCACCTTTTTGAAAAAGTGATGCTGAGTTGTTTTATTCATCCAACAAGCTAAAATTCCTCTTTTAATAAGATTACTTTGACTGATCTGGTCTTACAAACTCTTTGACGGGCCTCCATGGCCTCAATTTTCTATGCTGTTCTAAGTGAGTGGCAGTAAGTTCTTAGGCACTCCAAAAATAGCCACCACGTAACAAGCTGTGACACACAGTACAAAAAAGGTACAGACAATGTTATCCGGATCTCTACTATCAGAGTAAAAGGTGTTAACTTAGCTCAGTCAGTAAGAAGCAATTGCAGTAACCTATACTGTATGCATCTGTCCAATGAAAACCTGGTAAAAGACCTGAACTTCTACTAAGATCTACTGCAGGATTAGTTATTTGTCACAGCAATTCATTTGGTGCCACGTTAACAGACATGCTGTGCTATATTGGTTAAGTCAATATTAAAAGGAGTGAGACCAATGTGCTGGTGCCAAAATATTCTAAGCTTGTCTCTCATATTTCAGCGTATTAGATTTGCTAATTTGTGAAGTATTTGAGGCACATTTAATTTAATAAAATAAATGTGCTCAAAAAAAATTAAACTCTGATTTTCTGAAATTAAAATGAACAGTTTCATTTCACAACATTAGAAATATTCATGTCATGTTTAATATGCAGGGTGTGTCTCAGCTCCAGTGTGGGTTGTGGTGGGTGTGGGTAAGGAGGAGGCTGTAGTGATCCACTGGTTAGTAAGACAGAATTATCTGTTGTCTATTTTAAGCCTCAGTGACAGAGAGGCCAACATAGGGAAGCAGAAATATGAGCTGCAGCACACGAAGGCAAACAGACAGTGTCAATGGAAGATCTTTGGCAATCTAGTTTTGGAAGGCAAAATCTTTTACTATTGGCATCAAGTCTGGTGCACCTTTTTAGGACAAGAACCACCCACTTGGCCAGGATGAGATCTGACCAAAATGCAAATCAAGAAACCACAGCTGTCCCATTTTAACATGCAATTTAGAGGTGGCTTTATCACAATAACACTGCAAAGCATTAAAGATTAATAAATATTTACAACAATTTACTAAATGTTTAAGATTATTGACACACGCATGCACGTGTGTATATATATTAGGGGTGTAACGGTTCTCGGTAAAAAATTTAACCGCGCGGTTCTCCTCCCACGGTTCGGCACGCACTTCATCTTAAATATGAAGACGCATCTATAATATGGTCGGTTAAAAATAATAATGCGTTAAACAGACAGACAAAGATCTGCTAATGTATGTTGGTCGGTGGATACTCCCAAAACAACAACAAATCAAATAACGCAGACAACTTTCAGAAGATTGCTATATTAATATGACAAGTCACATGACATGTTGCTGTTTAAACTAAATTCACTGAAGCCTTGCCAATTTAGGATAAATATTTAAGCGCATGATGCAAACAAATACTCGTGCGTTGTGAGGAGATAATATCCGTAGCGCGCAAAATGAAAGCTGAGTCTCAGACGGCGCAAATATTGAGTTGTCTTTGAAGCTTTGCGCTTAAACGGACAAATTCATGCAAAAAGGAAATCACTCACTGCTCGTAACTCAATAGCTTCTGTAACTTCAATAATGATTCATCTCTATTTAATTTGCACATATGCAATGTTATTTTACATTTAATCCATTTCTATATAAAAGCAGTTTTATTTTCTGCTTTGCTCTGTTGTTTTTTTGGTTGTTGTTACTGATTATTAGTCATTTCTCCCTGAACATTGCACATACCGAACCGAACCGAAACCGTGACCCTACAAACGTGACACAAACCGAACCGTAAGTTATTTAAACCGTTACACCCCTAATATATATATAGATTAGATTAGATTCAACTTTATTGTCATTACACATGTACAAGTACAAGGCAACGAAATGTAGTACATTATACAAAGGGTATCGCGAGATGTCAGACTCACAACCCAAATGCCAGTATGTATGGCAAGAAATAATGTCTGAATTTCTATACATTTTACTCAGTATGCATTCAACTTTGTCCACAATTTACATGGTGGAGTTGAGTATACTTTTCATGTGTTCAAAGACTATACATGCCGCATGTAATGCACAATACAAAACATGTACTTTTTTTTGTCCCAGCCAAGAGTTAAAGTCGAGCCCTAATTGTTAATGTAGTGTCACCAATTTTCTGTATGATATTGTAAATATATTTTTTAGCAGATACAGCGAAAAAAATGAACCATGTGCATTAATAATTATAATTAAGCTCTATTTCTACAGAGATTGTTCACTATAACTTCTATAATCCACACATACAGTACATTATAGAATAAGATTTGTAGAATAAGTTTGTTCTAACATTACATTGTGCCGACAGAAGCATGCAACTGAATCTTAAACTATTTATTGTTATGAAAGATACTGCTTATCATACTTTGTGTGCAATCGAGAACTCTTCTGTACCTTGTTTTTCAAATTGTTTTTCAACTGTTTTGCCTTAATGTATTTTGTTGTATTGTGTTTATTAGTGGAAAACACTTAACTGTACTGTGCGCTCCAGCAGGAGTTTAGGGTAAAAAACAATTAGCTGCTAATTACAGTAGGAGTGAAACACCCATATGTGAAAGTCAAATGTAAGCCTGGGATTTGGTATGAGAAGGTTTAGAGCTCCACCTACAAAAGCACCTCTCACCTATTAAGTGAAAAAAATTCAAGCATATTATGACACTAACTCTTAGAAGTAAAGCAGATAAAACTTTGTTGTTTGGTCTCCAAAGTGTCCGGTTCTCATAAATTAGGTTCTTGTGGTACAGCAGTCACTTCGAAACCTGCAATATATACTGATAAAAACAATCCACTACTGAAGCTTTGAAATGTCAATTGTACTGTAAAAAAATACTAACCCTCTCCCTCCTTCTCTCAATAGGAATAGTGTTCTGGCTTTTTGTGGAAACTAGTAACTTGTTGTTAGCACTTATTGTATTATTGAACCTGTATAACATATCACTTTATTGCTTCCTAAACTCTCTGTAAGTTACTTTGGATAAAAGCGACTGCTAAGTGACTAAATGTAAATGTACTGCGTGACAGGTGACTTGTTAACTAGAGTCTAGTCAATGTGAAAGCCTTACAGATTTGTGGAATAACATATCTTAAAGAGCCGTCGATACGTTTGACCTTTAGTCATACAAGTAAAGTATATGACTAAGAAAACTGCTGTATATGAGACACCGCTGGTGTTTTGTAACCAGATACTCATAGATTTAAGCCATTAAAATCTGAGCAAAACAGTGAGCTTCACAAGACACAGATTGAGCTTTTCATTCAAAATCAAAGTTATCCTGCGTAATATCATATTCATAACATCAAAAGTGTAAATATATTATGCTGAATATTTTTTACATGAACATTACTATAACAGAATTGAGTGATAGTGGTGGGAATGTTCAACAACTGTTCAGCCTTAAATAACCACAATCATCTGCTTTTGCTATGTAATGGGGTCTGATTACATAAAGGGAAAGGGGGGCGGGGGGCAAAATCCACAAAGCAGACTGTTGTGCTATCAGACAGTGGCCACCGAGCAACATTTAAATGACAAGATACGTTCCCATCAACAGTTTCTGGGTAAAAAGGCAGAAAAGTGTTCAAGTCTAACACACAAAGCTTCACCTCAATAATGACAAGTTCACAGAGTCAAATTGTTTTGATGTGGCTCAATAAAATGGAATAATGAGCAATTGAATCAAAAGCGCAGAGGACAAAAGGTGTTTTTGAGGTACAACACAAAAGCATCACTGGTAAATGAAAGAGCTGTTTGGTTTTTTATTTCCTGGTTACTCTCACATAGCTGCTAGAATAAAGCTTTTATCCCAACAGGTCCATCTTTTGTTTAGATGTTTAGACCTGAAATGCCAATTCCAGTAATAATAAAAAGGCAAATCTGAATCTGGAATGCAAATTTTACAATTTGTGCAAAAGCTTTACCTGCATCACAAATACGGGATTCGCGCTTCAAATTTCCAAGTTATCCTTTTTTCCAGTACTGAATCACTGAATAACAAGAAGTCCACATGTGTACGTGTAATGTCACGTTATTTACTTGCATGCAGAGATTTCAGTAACGTTAGAGGTGTGTGTAAGTTAAACTCACCCTCCAGTTCTGACTGAAGCGTCTCCCAAACTCATGTCAGCAACTAAAGTCGCTTTACTTCAACGCTGCATTCGTCCGTCCAGCCGGGGACATTGGGATATAAACTCAAAGACCATCTACATATACGTCACCTTTAAAAATATAATATCAAATCAAATAAGGAGACAAGAACTTCTTAGTTTTCAATGTCAAACACAGTTAACCTGCACCACCAAGTTGCCACGGTCATGTATTCAGAAAAACATTCACCTCAATGTTTAATGTAACTTACGTGCTGTTCTCGAAAAAATACAAGTAAACAACATTTAAACACTTACACGTTTGTCAAGCAAAAGGCAACTAACACGAACATAGTAACGCAAAACAGTTCTGTTGTCTAATAAAAAAGTTGCCACGTTCAATGTAAAATAAATATCATCGCAGTAATATTACCACATTATGAAATAATGAAACCTTACCGATTCAGCTGCGCGTGTCCATCAGTTTTATGCGGTATTTGTAAATGTGTTTTGCATGTAAATTCTGTGCTAATCCGTCGAGCACCTTCCCCGCGTCTGCTCGAGCCCGCGCTTAACCGAGCCGGGAATTCTGTGCGCGAGAGCGCGCCTGGCCTGAAAGGGCTAACAGCGGGAAGTACGTGCCGGTTAAAGTAAACAGCACTTTCAATAAATGATGTTGTTCATAATAGTACGTTTTATTCTTTAAAAGGACATTGCGCTAATTTGACTTATTTAATAGCAGGATTCGTGTAATATCTCTTTGATATTATATGCTGTTTTAATATGTAACATAAAATGAATTTCCTTAATATTCAAACTGTTTTTCTCCCAGCGTCCATAGCGTTTTTTACTGTCTTTTATTCTGATTGGCTTCTCGATCTGTATCTGCCCTACCCGTTGTGACTTAAAAAAAAACTCTTGTCAAACTGTTATATGTATATGTTTATATTTTGATTTTATATATTTTTTGAGGAACAAATTTGCTCATTTAGTACATTTACTGTTAATTTAGTCTTGCCAGTTTAACCAAAGTTTTAAAAATGCAGTACACGAGCCAAGTAAATCAAAGCTATACAAAAACTAACTGTTGTATGACCCTGCAGCTGATTGTGACATTTATTATTAAAGTGTGTTCATATTTACGTGAAAGGGATTATACAGATACATTTATATTTAATAGAAAAATACATTTATTATGATTTAATATTAGTTCATTATCAAAAAATGTATTTTAAGAAAAAAAAAGAAAAATACAACTATTGTTATCAAATGGCAGAGTTTCTTTATAGGCCACTAATCCTTTGCTTTTTTAGGTGCTTTGCTTTTATATTTGCACTGACTTTAATGAAACAGAAAAGTGTAAAACAAACTGAATGCTAACCATAGCTTTATACATAGGAGCATTTCTTAATTATTGTAAATATTTGGTCATTGACATTTTAATGTTGTAAAAGTAAACACATGTATTTTGACTATACGTTTATTTGATCAATTTACAATTCTATTTTTAGGACAAATATATATTTACAAAAAATGTTAGGAGGGCATTGAATAATTTTGCCTTCGGCCCCTGTGGGTTCCTCTGGTTGTATGTGCAGTTCACTAAATAGACAGCAAACCTTGTCATAACAAATGGCATATAATACAAAATAATCAATCATATTTCCCACTGTCAAGCGCGGGGCTTGTCTTTATTCACCCACTTTTCAAGAATTAATGAAAGCTAAGAATGAAATAAAAGATTCCTCTGCAGGAATAAACCTTTAGAGGGCGCTATACCTCGGGTGCACCTGCTGGTAGTCATACAACTTGAAGGTTGACAGAGACATTGAAAAAGAGTAAAGTGTTTCATTTTGCACAATATTTTAAACAGATTCAAATGGCAATGTGTTAAAAATAACAATGTTCACAAAGTTCATGTTTTAATCAATTCCTATAATGCCATTGTAAAATGATATGTGTTTTGTTTTTGATTGGAAAATTCCTCTGCCTCACATGTCCTGTGTACCAGAAGCACATTCCATAAGACTGGAATTTTTATATAATGGTAAAAACAGCAATGGGAACCCTTTATTCAGTCTATTTATATTTGAGCTACGTTCTAGGTTAAATAAATTGTTTAGGTTTACTAAATTAGTTTAATTTAATTGCTTGTTTGTTTGCCAGAAAAAAACAGTATGGATGGCGCTTGGATATTCAAAGCATGGTCTTGTCTATTTGCTAGTGTATTTAGGATATTTAACAAGTATTATTAGCAGTAAATTGTGCTTTTAGTAAGATAAAGTCCCGCCTGTGGGAGGTTCAGGAAATAGCACCTCCTGTTTTCTGCATAGCCTTTTCACACAGAGACTCATACAAATTTCACAGAAGCAGATGTCATAACCAAGAGACATGTCAGACGGTAAGGGACACTCATTTTTGGTTTGATGCAGTTACATTGCTTGTAAATGTCTTCCTAAAGGCTGGAATACACTACAAGACTTTTGCACCGATTTTATTTCAGTCTGGAAGTGTTGCATAAAGTGTGCACCAGTCTGCAGATTTGGTCATGTATTGTTTTCTCTGCAAACGTTCAAAACGTCTGCAAGTGTGTGATGTCTATTTTTTAAAAATCTGTTTAGATTTTAAAAGTCTTGTAGTGTATTCCAGCCTTAATTCAGATCATTAAATGTTTCTTTTAAAATTAGCATAAAATGTATATTTGTCACAACATTTATAATGTTTCAAATTAATCATTTGTTAAAACGTTACAAAATGAAAAACAAAACTGTAAAATCATCATTGTTAAGAGATCAATTTCAACATTAAAATTAGCCTCAATAGCATACATTTAAACGTTGAATTTAAAACTGTGACCACTAGATGTCATCAAAACACAGACTAAGATTTTAAGTCCTCTACAGGTTCTTCTAGTGGTGTGGCTTCTTAAATTCTTTGATATTTCTGAATGCCTTACAAACAGCTGTACTGTATAATGTTCTACTTTTGTGTTCTTTTCCAAACTATTCAGAGTATAGTGATTACTACGACCTGGCAAATAATGATATAGGAAAACCATGCAACAATGGCCACACAAAGGCCTTTGGTGAAGTCTTTCTTCCAACCCTGTACAGCATCGTCTTCATCATCGGCTTCATCGGAAATGGTCTGGTAGTGTGGGTGCTCTTCATATACCGTAAAAGATCCAACATGACAGACGTGTGCCTTTTTAACCTTGCCTTGTCTGACCTGCTCTTTATTGTGTCACTCCCCTTTTGGGCACATGCTGCCATGGCTGAGTGGATCTTTGGTAAATTCATGTGTCATACCGTGACGGGCCTTTACATGCTGGGTCTGTATGGCAGTATCTTTTTCATGGTCCTTATGACACTGGATCGCTATGTTATCATTGTCCACCCCCACTGCATCTTTTCCAGAAACCGGTCTGTCAAAATGGGTTTGGTTCTGGCCTCGTGCGTGTGGATGCTCAGCCTGTTTGCAGCTCTGCCTAATATTATAATTGCCCGTGTGTATAATGAGACAAATAATTCGCAAGTTTGCAGTTCACAAGGTGCAGATGTAAGCTGGAAATCATTCATTTACCTTAAACTTAACATTTTGAGCCTGATTATCCCTCTTATTATTATGGGCTATTGTTACGCACGGGTCATTCCCATTCTGATAAGCATCAAATCACAAAAACGACACAAAATCATTCGACTCATTCTGGCTGTAGTGGCTGTGTATTTCCTCTTCTGGACACCATACAACATTGCCATATTCCTCAGTTTCCTGCACCAGAATGGCTACTTGCATGAGTGTGAGTGGAATAATGGTTTAAGCCTGGCCATGCAATGGGTGGAGACAATTGCCTTCAGCCACTGTTGCCTCAATCCCATCATCTACGGCTTTGTTGGAGAGAAGTTCAGAAGAACAGTCATAAAGGTGATAAAGGAGCAGTTTCCCATCTGCTTCAGGCAATGCACAACTTTCTCTCAACAGCTTTCTGAACGTAGAGCCTCAGTCTTCTCAAGATCCACTGAATATTCCAGCACGCATATCTAGTGCACTGCTGATGCATCTCAAAATGAAACACGTTATTCCTCCTGTGGAAACGCAAAATGTTGTTTTCATTTTGAGCACGTCTCGTTTCTTTGAACCAAAAGTTCCTCTTTTTTACTGAATGTATCATACTGTAAGTTTATCTAAGATAAGATTTTGGGGGGTTAATACAGAAGTTGAGCTAGTGCCGGTGCTTAAAATATGTGCAAAATTGTTTTTGCTCAGAATGCTTTTTTGTGTGTTTTTTTTTTCACAAGATCTGCAAATGCAAATAACAGCTTTTAAGATGAATGTGCAACTGTATATTATCTAGTGAATGTATTAAGTAAATGCATTTTTGTAAGAGGTTTTAAAATATTTTTTTCTTAAGCCATTTTAAGTTTTGCTTGTAGCTTTTTAGTGTAGTACTGCTTGTTAAAATGATTATTAATTATATGATATTATGAGATAACGGGCATAAAAAGGTTGATGTCACCTATTTGTTTCAATATGATTTTAATCTTTGACATGGCATTACTCAGTCAATATTAAAGGTGTCAATGTTTACCTTTACAGAATGTTCTTTACATTAGCAGAATCATGTAGAATAATGTTTTGTTAACAGTAAATCACAAAAAAAGGGTCACATATTATATTATTACATTTTTACTTCGATTGCACTGTAAGCCACTTTGCATTAAATTACCTGTTAAATGTAATAAATGTCATGTTTACATTCCAGCATTCAATAAATATATCAATATAGTATTCCTGGAAATATTAAAGGAAGTCTAATGTAGCAGACTGTGTCTATGTGGCTTCATGTGGTTGGGGTATTTGTTTGTGTGTGTGTGGGGGGGGTGTCTTTCCTCCTACAGAGAGGAAATAATCTGAAGTGTAGCATGTAAACCACATTAGGTGCAAATGTGCGTAAGTCGTGGTGTTAACCCGTGAAACCTCTCAGGAATGTTACAGTACGTTTATGCCAGTTTAGTATTTTAATGCTTGATGGCACTGGTGTATAATACAGGTGTAGCAACCATATTTGAAGATAGGCCTATATAATAAATGCAATTTGACCACCTGAAAGAGCTCTCTTAGCATTGTGGTTGGGTGGTGCTGTTGTTTCCAAAACGGGTTACTTACAGTATTGTTTTCTTGTTTTTCAGTAAACATCCTTTAAATTTAACAGATTACTTAAGAAGCAGAACACTGAGACTTCATTAAGTATAAATGTTGAATTAACTGCTTTTACAATTGACTTATTTTGCCTGATGTGAAAGGTGGACTATGCATAAATAAAAATAAAAAATGTTTCTGGAAAGGCAGAGTTTAGAAAGTTTAAGCCCCAGCCAAAAACAAGAACACACATTTAAAGACGGGACTTTATATAAAGGCGACCAGGCGTAAAGCAGGTGTTCTGAAATATTTTGTGTCTGACCCTGCATCCCAATTTGCATACTATCTGTCTTAAATAGTACACAGCAAAATCCCCAGAGGTAAACCAACTCTGCTCAGAGTTCATATGGTCCCAATCTACAGAGAGTTAAAGTAACACTGAAGCAGAGTTAAAGTTAACGGGACGATGAATGTGATTGAGTCATTAATGATGAAAACCTGCTGTTAACAAACACAATCATTGAAGAAACATCAACAACAAGAAGTCACCCTAAACAGTGATCAGTGTTTCCTTTAGTGGGGCTATTATCTTTCATTTCTTCTTTTAAATGTATTTGGTCAGTAACAGTGTGTTTCTGAAGCACATTGATAACAGCCAAACAAAAGCTGAATTATCTTCCTCTGATGGTGATGCTTGAACAATTTTGTGCTGAATTTAGGTGTTTTTGGCTTTGTTTTGCATTCTTAATTTAATCTTGTGCCAAATCTGGGAAAAGATTTCCCATTTGAATCTTTCACACATCAAGAATTAGCTTAACAATGGTGACAAAAGTATAGTTCAGTAGTATCTTTTACTCATGCTATACAATGCAATGCATGCTGTTACCCAGCATGCATTGCAGCACAAAGCTTTCTTATGTTGATTGTCACCACTGTTTAGATTCATACGCTGATTTCTGATGCCGTTTTATAATTATTAAAAATATTTTTCCATCATAACTCTCTACACAATAAAATGATAGAGTCAGGCGTGCAATATAAAGTATAGTAAAAAAATAGTATAAAAACGACTTGAGTGCAGTTATACATGACACTACTGTACCATTTACCATCAGAAAGCAGCAAAGGGAATTTAGCTTTTGTTTAGCAGTTATAATTGTGCTTCACTATTTCAGCATGCGCAAAAACACTTAAAAGAAAAAATCAAGAGTAAGATCACTGTTATAGTGATTTCTTATTGTTGATGTTTTCTACAGTGATTGTGTTTGTTAACAGCAGGTTTTCATCATTAATGACTCAATCAGCACATAATGAATCACCTTCATTGTCTCATTAACTTTAACTCTGCTTCAGTGGGATTCCCACTGGGAATTCTTCTTCTGATATGCCAAATGTCCGGCCGGTGACATTTAAAGGAGCCGTATGTAACACATCTAGCGGTTGAGCTTGGTATAGCAGTCTAAATTCAAAATATTGGCGAGGGTTTTTCCCTGGCAACCAAGCAGCTGAAAAACACTATTGAATAAATCGGCAGTGGGCGGGGTCACCGGACCAAAACAAAAAACAGGCATTCCGGCACGGTAGCATTGCATTCCAAAGAA
Organism: Oreonectes daqikongensis; assembly: GCA_026939265.1. Classification (NCBI taxonomy): domain Eukaryota; kingdom Metazoa; phylum Chordata; class Actinopteri; order Cypriniformes; family Nemacheilidae; genus Oreonectes; species Oreonectes daqikongensis. The sequence continues at coordinate 13,350,558 of JAOTQM010000311.1, forward strand.
ATACGTATGTGAACGTAGCATGTTTCCTAAATATCTACGAACATATTATAGTATTTTATTGATTTAGTACAGTAAAGATTTCACATACAGCTCCTTTAAGTAACTTCATTAAATCTATTTAAGGGGGGGATGCAACAGTGTTTCGTGCATTCTGACTTATTTACAATGTTAAACATGTTGTCTTCTCATGCTTAACATGATCAAAAAACAAGTTGGACGTATGACGTAGTATTTCTGTGCTCGATACACTCCCCCAGCATTCGTATAGGTTCTACCTGATAATTCTACCTGAGAAGCACGCCCACGCGCCAACACGCCAGAGCAAGAAGAAAGAATACGCCCAAACGTCAACCAGCTGGAGCAACAGAGAAAGAGCACGGAGTTCGCGAAGTTCATCTGTGTTTGTTCGTTCACTGCATTTCGGTGAGGAATGTTATATATACGGTGGATATGGAGATAATTTAAAAAACTGATAGATGGTCCCAGCCCTAAAAGATGCCGACCGGACATGAACCACACGCAGTAGGTGTAGTCTGTGTTTTGTTGGCAATCAGCACGTATGTGCATAATACTAACAACACAAATTTATAGTGATTCAACAGTTATGCAGGGATAATGCTGTATAATGATAATGATGTATTGTGTGCTCGCGTGCTTCAGTTCTGCACGCCTGCAGGAGCTCGACTGTTGTCAGAAATAATCGTACAGCTGTATCTGTCTTTTATAAATGTGATCAAACTAAAGATTTTACAGATATTTGAAGGGTGCGACACTAAGTACTCAAGATTAAAATGAGATATGCAGAAACTCTATGAGTTATGACCACTTTAAAGAATCGCTATATTCTTCAGCAATGAGGGGGTACATTGCGGTTTTTGACCTGGACTCTCTCAACTTCACTAGACGACATGCACAGTGCAGTTGATTCACACATCGCTCTCTGAAAACAAATGCTATCATTCATTTAAATAAATGCAGTCCGATCACTGTTTTAACTTGTTTTGTGTTTGGATTTATGTTAATATGTTTCCATTGTTTCTGTATTCCCCAGTTCCCCGGACTGCCATTATTCACTACATTTTCATAACCCCTTGCCGGTCTCATCAAGACTGATCAATTTCACCTGAGTCTTGTTATGTTGTTGCCTGTTGTGCTGTATAGTGCTTGTTGCTAATGTTACTTTTGTTCTTGTTTATTTGTTTCTTTCATTAAAACTGCCTGTGCGTAGATCGTCTCTCCTGTCTTCTCTGGGTTCTTAACAGGCAAGCACTAAAGGAGAGGATGTGTCTGATGAGTGATGCGGACTGGCATGTGTTCCTTATAGACTGTGTTGTTTGACCTACAATGTATGTACTATCAAGTACACATTAAATATATCAGAGTTCTGTTTTTTTCAAGTTTCTTTTTATGGTGGTTGGGAAACCAGCTTAGTTTGCTTACCTTGTTTCTGTATTTTTCTAAGTTTCTGTTCCTTATGTTGCATGATCTGAGTTTGACCTTAAATAGTTCCTTGCAGGGCTTTTATCCAAAGCGACTTACTATACCAGGGGTAGACAATGTGTACAATAAGGTGACAGGGGAGTTTTTTGTACTATACATTTGTTTCTAAGTAAGCAAGTGGGGGTAAAGTGGCTTGCTCAAGGGCACCTCAGCCGTTACCCGCCCAGCCCTGAGAATCTAACTGGCAACCTTCTGGTCATGAGTACAACTCTCTAACAACTGGGCCACGACTGCCACTTATAAGGTTGTGCCACTTATTCAGTCACAATAGTTTAATAAGAGAAAGCGAAAATATCACAGGCACGGTCAACATTGAAGATCTATTTCTCAAAAATGTTCCCCCTAAGACACAAATTCTGTTCAGTCATTTCTGTGCGGCACGGTTTTCATAAGAATAGATCACAATTTCTTGGAGGAGTAGGGAAAAAACTATATCTATAATTAGATAACTATAATTTAAAAAACTATAAACTATCATTTTCAAGATTGCTGTAACGGACGGAATCTTAACGTAAGACATGGAATGCTATGAGCGTGATGAGTAGAACCACATGTACTAAGTACAATTTCTGTAGATCAAGCGTTCAAGAGTACTAAATTATAAAAAGCGTTATATCTTATGAACACTAGGTGGCGCTGTCTCGAAACCACAAGGGTACGTTCTGGATAGTAATTCAACGACACGTACCGAATGTGGTGCCGATATATCATACGATTTAAAAGATATTACAATTTACAAATTTTAAAATGGGGACAGGCCGATCATCCAATTGTGACACTTTTCAAGATGGCCGCTACTGTAAGGAGGGAGTCTTAATTTAAGTCACGGAATGCGATGAACGTGAAGAGTGTATGACATGTGCCAAGTAGAATTTCTGTGGATCGATGGGTTCAAAAGTTATAGATGTTTGAAAAGTGCATTTTTGGACTGCTGGTGGCACTCACTCTAGAGTGAGTTAGAAACACCATAATTGGTCACATGACTTTTGAGGACCACCGCTACGAATGTGCCAAATTGCATAATTTTCCTATGGTTCATAGGGCTGCCATAGACTCCCATTGGGAAAGAAGAAGAAGAATAATACTGACAGAAACAATAGAAGCCATAGCCCCTTCTAATTACTACTACAATGACAAAATCTATTTACCCACTTTTAAAAGCGGTGTAACCGATCTCTGAAAACTGCTGTTGTTATTAGAAATCAACAACAAAACGCACTACTACGCAACAAGAACAAGCTCTTCCTGCTGCGCTCTTAAACGTGCCAGCATTCCCTCGCTTCAACTCCGTCAATGAGTGGACAGTAAGTTTTAATCATATTTTAGTCATCCTCATCATACGACAAAATATAAAAAAATATTTTAGCTGACTAAATCTACATCATGTTTAGATCATCATCCACTAAAATCTAACTGCTTTAACTAATTAACTTGGTTCCATACAAAGATTTCCTTTTCCCCAATCGCATTCGCATCGGCAAAAGGAACTATTTATGCTAATGAATAATAGAATATGCTACATATGTCTGTTTGCTTGCTTCCCCTTCGCCCCACTGAACCGCACTGAGTATCAAGCTAACCAATCACCGCTCTGACGCTAGCAGCTTGTTTGTATCCTATAGAGTTTGGAAACGTGACATCATTGCGCAGTAAAGGCCGCCATCTTGTATGCTACCCACAAAAGGTAACGCTTCCATAGTGCGCAGCAACAGAGACTCAGAGGCAAATTTCTTATAGGGAAAAACTTAATGAAGCAAAGGTACTTTAAATACAAACATTAGCAATGACTCCTATACTAAGCAGAGATCATGGCAACCCAGTGGGAGTTCCCTTTGAAAGGGAACTTTTGTGTTACATCTGTAACCCCAGTTTCCAGAGAAGAAACACTGTTTAGTTTATTTACCATTGGGTAGTAATTTAACCCATAATGTTTCATCCCAAATTGTTTGATTGTTTTAACCCATTGTTGAGTCAAATTTAAGCCATTTTCTGCATTATTTTAACCCATTGGCTAGGTTTGTACCTTTTTTGACCCAAGGCTGGGTCTGAAAATAACTCAGAATTTGTTAGGGCTGAAACGAAACTACTCCCTTATCTCAACCGCTTTTCTGTCACCTCTCTACTGTCATAATCATAATAAAGACAAAAAAGGCCAGAAATATGATTATAAAAGAGCATAGGACTCAGGATTCTGACAACATGACAAACAATGCTAACCAAGAAGTGGGGAAATCCAGACTCCAAACAGCAAGACAAAGGTCAAGAGCATGAGTCCAGATCCTGACAAAATCCAATACAAGGATCCAGACATCACATTCGCACACAAAACACTCAGCTGTCTCGATCCTTAAACCATACAAAACTAGACCCTAAACTATCTACAGGGATGACAAGATTGTGGGTACGATTTCCAAAAAGCACTTACTTTAAATGCCTGTTCCAAAGGCAAATTAGCTTTTTAGAGGTTATTTAGACTGGGTTTTTCACAAGAAAATCTTTTTATATTCAAGTATTTCCTCCAAAAAAAAGTTCATAACAAGTACACCAGAGTTGGTGTTCCTTAATATGGGGGTGGGGAGGTTTGGCTTGTGCTGGTTGTGACATAATAAAAGGGCAAATGCTCATCTCTGGAATATTTTTTTATAATTTCATGTTATCATTTACTGTTCTGATTTACTGTCTCTTTCCATAAATGATAACTATGACCACTCAGAAGAACAGTACAAATAACAAATCCCAGGCCACAACCCCCATTCAACCACAACGCTGCTAACTTTCAAAGTACGTCTACAGTTTGGCTTTTGGCCTTAAAACCTACAAAGAACGATTCAGACAGGATATGAAGATCAGGCAACCAACCTAATTCTTGTAAAAAACCCAACATTTCTTTACTTATAATTGACTAATTGTACACTAATTCCAGAAAATTGACTCAATGTAGAAGGTGAAAAGAGCACATTATCATTCATCTTGTAACAGACATATCGCTCATTTGTTTGGTAGTCTACAATATTAAACTCTCTGTGCTGTGGGTGGGGGAGATATTAGAGTTTATTCAGTAGCTGCTTCAGCATTAGTTGACTCAGTCATATTGTTTAATCACGTCCAAGGGATTTTTTTCAGTGCTTCCAGACCTGCTTACAGCAGAATGGTGACAGGAAGTGTGTTCACACCTCACCTTCCCGTGCATGATACAGTAATGAACAAAAGCACACACACATGCACATGCTTCATTTTACAGGAAATTTGCTGAAGGCAAATGTACAGAAAGAAGGTGAAATGTTCTAGTCTCTCTTGCATGACCATATGAACCAAGTCTCGACAACAAAAGTAAGTCCCAATATCTCACAACAATTATTCATCATGGATGAAGGCCATACTGAAAGGTAAACTAAAATTTCGATTATTGTATTTAAAATGTACTGAATTACTGATATTGTGTTTGGGTATACCTTTAAAACATGACATAGCCTATATTTCGATTGATTTGACAGAGAACAGTCCCGAAACCTCAAAATGCCCTGAACCAGATAAAAAAAAAAATGTATATTGAATGAAAGCAATGAAAACAATGAACTACACTGTATAGGAAGCTATTGTAAATTTCTTCTAGGACCAGATAAATATAGTAGATCGCAGATATTGATGTATGTTGACAGCAGTGGGATTGTGGTGGGATGTTTCAGAGGCCTGTGGTCTAAAAGCGTTTTGCGACCTCCTTCTCTTTGTATATACAGATATTTGAAAACATTGCGGTCTATTCTTTGAGGTTTGGATATAGTGGCACTTTCAAACCATGTTCACAATCAAAATTTGCATTTAATAAAACAGAATAAGTGTTAATTAAATGCGGTGCCTTCTAGCTAAACATTTATTATGAAATGTATAATTGTTACATGCCTTTATACTCTACATCTACACGAGAATCTATCTGTCGCACATCCTACACTGACCATACAGCTTTGGAATTGTTCAGAATATAAAAATGTACAAAAAAAGACGAACATTTTTTCATTACATTTTTCATTAATGTTCATTAAGTTTCATTCATCGTTTGTGTTCGCTTTTTATTGTGTTTCCTTTTTACCTGATTGAGAGTAATTTAATAGATTGTTTAAAACAAACATACAGCACCATGGGTACATTTGTGTAATAGGACTCTTAAAGTGATCGTTCACCCAAAAATGAAAATTATGTCTTCATTTACTCCCCCTCTTGTCATTTCAAACCTGTATGACTTTCTTTCTTTCTTTCTCTTGCAGAACACAAAATATATTTTGTTTTTTAAATGTTGGTAAGCAAACGACGGCAGTACCCATTTACTTCAAAGCAATGCAAGTCAATGGGTACCGGCGTTGTTTGGTTACCAACATTCTTCAAAATATTTTCTTTTGTGTTCTGCAGATGAAAGAAAGTCACATAAGTTTGAAATGACACAAAACCTTACAGTGACAAATTGCTATGCATGATGTTAAAAGGTGCACAGAAAATCTTCTTTGTCTCTGTGATTAAGACAAGATAATAAGTGCATCATAACCAGCCCCAAAAACACTTCTGTAGTTTCCTTTAGTGGTTTCAATAAACATTGTCAAAAATCACTGCATAATACAAGTGCTCTCTTAAAAAAAACTATTTCCTACAAAGCAAAATATATGGCAGTATACTGGAAAATATAATGCTATATAATAAATATGTGTTTATGTATTATTCAATATATTGTAATTCTGTAATATATTAGAATGTATTCTATATATGTTCAATAATATATATTAAATGATTCAATATATTGACCATTAGTATATAGGGGAAAAAAATTCTTTGCCCATGTATATCTAAATAAAATATACTTTATATTACAGAATGGATACAACATATAACTACTACAACTACCCAACCCAAGAGCCATGCATTACTGGAGATTTAACTCTAAATTCTCACGTCAAGGCTGCCATTTTCTCCGTGGTCTTTGCACTTGGCCTTGTTGGAAACATCACCATCTTATGGGTTCTCCTGAAAGTCATGCATCTGAAAACTATGACAAACGTCTGCTTACTGAATCTGGCTCTGTCAGACCTGCTGATGGTCCTGTCGCTGCCCTTCTGGGCTCTGTATGTTCAAGGTCATCACATGACAGCCAATGCCATGTGTAAAGCTATGACAGGCATATATCAAGTGGGATTTTACAGCGGGATCCTGTTTGTGACCCTGATGAGCGTTGATCGCTATCTGGTTATCGTACACGCCGTGGCAGTGCTGGGTGCCAAGATGCTGCGTTACGGAGTTGTTGTCAGTATTGTTATATGGCTGGTTTCGATCTGTGCCGCTGTCCCAGAGGTCATCTTTGCATCAATGGTGACAGAGGACAACCTCACCAGATGCCAGGGAAACTATCCTTTAGGCTCGGCACATAAGTGGAAGCTTTTCCGCAACTTTAGCGAAAACACCGTAGCACTTTTCATCTCTTTGCCCATTATCGCCTTCTGCTACATCCGAGTGCTGATGGTGGTGCAGAAGACAAAAAACTCAAAAAAGGATCGAGCCATTAAGCTCATACTCTCCATTGTTGCAGTGTTTGTGGTCTTCTGGGTGCCCTACAATGTGGTTGTGTTTCTGAAGACCTTGCAACAGTTTGACATTCTCAATAGCTGTGAGGCATCTCGTCACATCAACATGGCCATGGACTTGACAGAGACAATCGCACTGACACACTGCTGTGTCAATCCAGTCATTTATGCTTTTGTTGGAGAAAAGTTTCGGAAAAGCCTAACCAGCGTGTTTTCGAAATATATTGTGTGTTTGAAGACTTACCAGTCAACGCCGATTCATTCAAAATTTTCTGAAAATGACACCTCCAACACGGCGTTGTAAAGAACAGATGGTTTTTCTTCTCTTTATTTTTCCACCCACCTAAACGGGACACAATTCAACCCCCCCCCAAAAAAAATCCCCTATGATTTTATGATGAATGTAAAATGAGGGAAAATCTGTACAATGCTTTTAAGAAAATAAGTTTCTAGCTTTTTCTTTATGTTTGCTCTATAATGGCTTTGAGATTTACATTTTAATGAAATATTTTTTTAGTTTAGACAATATCATATCTACCTCAATAAACTGAAAAAATGCTATTACAAATATAATTTAACTAGGGCTATAGAAAAAACCCAGGTGTCTCAGTAAGTAAGGCAAGAATTGCTTTCAGTGTGCTTGAGTCATTCACAGGGGCTGTAAAACAAACTAATGCATTAAATGACTTGAATCATATTTTAATCATAATCGTATTTGTTAATGAGTATGGCACATTTAAACCAAATCTGCTCCTGTGATCTCTCACCACATATCATGCAAAAGCATTTAGCACGTGCTCTGTACGGCACGGTCAATAACCACAGGACTTCCTAAACCATATGCATCACAGGCAAAAACAAAAACAAATCATCCAAGAATGTACTGAAATGGCCTAAAGGAGATGTCTGAATGTTGGGTTGATATGAACTTTACATACTGCTGACTTTCTGTATTATATTCATTATCTGCATGACATTTTATGCTCAAGTTTCTCATTTTAAACACAGATATGTTCATATTCATCCAAATTAATAAACAAATAAATCACAAAAGTGTGTTTCAAATGTATGTTATAATCACCAACCTGTATGAACCAAGATGGACCCATCCAGGTAAAAAGCCATTGTAGCCATGGCACATAATAAAGCTTTATTTTGCACATATAATGCCAAAGTATCATGTTCAAGGATAGAGGTCAGATAGTACTACTGTGTGCACCAGTGAGTTTATGTATATACAAAGAGACAAAGAGACAAAGTGAAGTACTAATAAACAATATATTACTGCTGGTTCACTTACCGAACATGTTGGATTCTAAAGTTGGGGTTGTTGTTTTGTGACCTCAAGTTTCTGAGTTGGGATTCTGGTTTTAGGGTCTGTTCCACATAAAGGGTAGGGGTGTAACCCTGGTGCCCTGGCTAGATTCCCTCCACCAGCCCTTGTCAATCAGTCTTGAACACTGAATACATTTTTGCTGGAAAACTATATTGCTCATTGTTAGTTCATGCTAGCTACTGCATTTACTAATGTTATAACGTTACAAATACAACCTTATTGTAAAGTCTTACCATTTCATTTAACCTTTGTATAACCAAAATGTCCCTTAAAGCTATGTCTCTTTATCAAGGGAGACCTGGCCAAGAAACCACGCCAACACAACAGCAATTCACAATTCACATCAACCATGACTGTTAATACATACAAAATCCTGCCAAAAGTGCACGCTGCACGCGATAGAGCAATGCTCTGGGATAGAAACAATAGACCCCATGAAGCCTTTCACAGTGCGCGCGATCAATCGCGCCACGTAAAAAAACCTAGTGTGTTGAATTTTTTCCTCGTCGTCCTGCGATGAAACGCGCTGTCCAATTAGATTTGAGATTTATATCACATGCCCGGAGCCGCTGTTGTTAAGAATAGCCAACGCAATCTCACGGTGAAATCGTAAGTATTTTACAAGGTGGCTAATTTTGGCTAATTCGTATGAATTCGTATGATCTCAGTCGTACATTTTTGTAAGATTTGCTTTCGCGCCAGTGATGGTAGGTGTAGGGGCGGGGTTAGGGGCGGGCCTTCAGTATTGTTTAATCGTACGTTTTTGTACAACTCACAACGTATGAATTCATACGTATTAGCCACCTCGTATAATACTTACGATTTCCCTTGAGATCAGGTTGGAATAGCATTTACACTCTTCCGCCACAATTTTTTTTTGCAGTGTTTTGAACTCTTCCATAGTAACAACATGTTTAAGATGTAGTGTATTCTAGACATTATTTTTTTAAGACAGAGGTGCAGCGCAAGCAAAGGGCCCTTCAGAGCAAAACCTACGTACACAGAAGAATCTGAACCACATCAGATGACGTAAATAACACTGGTTCAGCGCTGGTCCAGAAGAACTTCCTGTTTCGTTTTTTTTAACACGTTTGAACAAAATACAACCAAACTAAAGCATATATATATATTTTACATCTAGAAGAGTGAAAATCATAGAAATTATATGAAGCAAAATTCCGCAGAATGACTTTGTAAATAAAAATATTAAACAAAGTTGTCTTCTCTAATTTAATGAAGGCCAAGAGACTTTATCATATAGTAGGCAAAGATGTGTATTTTCAAAATAGAACATTAGCCTACCTAAAACCCAGATCCGAACATCTCTTTTAAAATGTATTCGTAAAATGTAGTATTTTAGTGAAATTGTACTTGTACAAACGTAGCAGGTGTCAAATGTTTCAAATGTATTCATACTATGTAAGTAGGTACTTAATAAATGCAGTACCACAGTAAGCAGTTTTAAATACTAACATAGAAATGAATGAGCAGTGCAGTCAACTTCCTGTCACAAAATTAAACATAATACATCTGTGGTTGAGTTCCAAATCGCTCCCATGCACTCATTCGCTATTTTCTTCTACTGAGGCAAAGGTTTTCATTCAACTTGACCCTCGCAATGGATGGGTATAGCGGCTAGCTGGTGAGGGTACATCGGTTGTACGTATAGTGCATCATGGGAGTGCACTTGATAATGTCAATAAAGGTTTTGATAAGCATGTCCTGCATCAAAAAACCATAAAACTGCCATCATCAGAGCGGGATCGCCATCATCATCATCATCATCGCCATATCAAACACTCAATATTTCATTATAAAAGAATTGCCAATTTTAATGACATATTGACTTCAAAATGTCTGCAGCATATTCAACAGTGACATGAACTTTAAATAAACACTGTTTATTTGAATCTTTCCATGCAGCACAGACTTCTTTCATTTGATCCACTTTAATTGTGGATTTCATTATTGTTGTCCGTAAAACTGCATTAAGTTTATCTTTGAGGTGCGTAACTTCTGCGTAACCTTTGAATTTCTTTTCAAAGGTACAGCAAAAGCCACAGGTTTCTGAACGACTGAAGCGAAATGTTCTGCAAAGAGACGGATATCCTGTGTGCTAACACTCTACATCAAGACTGCTGACATGACTGCATGTTTAACAAAATAGTTAAAACTTTTTAAATGTGTTAAACAAAAAAATCACCTCCATAATATCCATCCACGACTCCTGTATAGCACTGTAAAACATCGTCGATAAAAAAACGTTTCAGCATGTCTGTTGAAAACTACACGCGTCATTATTATATTAAAATATTTCACAAGCATAATATCGATTTGGTTTAAACAAGTATCTAAAGCAACCTTAATGTGAGACATGCACGAGTTCATTGAGATATTTTTTAGACTGGACTTTTGTGATCACACACACAACCACTTCCCTATATGAGCTACAGTTGATTTTATCTGCATGCAAATATACAGTATGGTTAGGATGGCATACTGTGAGGATCAAAATAAACACTCATTTTCTACCAAAGCTGCATCCTACTACATGGCTAAAAGTGAGTAAATCTGGAGTTCATATAGGCCATAAAATAATGACCAACAAAACTCTACCACTGACATTTAAAATAAAACTGAAAAAAGACACACTAAAAAAGCATACTTTAAACATAGTAAACATGTCATTGGCTTATGTTGCTTATCTATTGCTTATCTATTTCCAAAATATCATAGACACTTTGGCAGCAGCTTCTTAAGAAATATATTCTTAAACTTTTTGCAAACTTCCGGACTGACAACAGGGCATTCTGCCTCCTAATAACTGCAAATGCAAGGCGAGCACGAAACCAGACAAGAACAAAGGAAAATCATCAACTTTATCTCATTCATATTGAAATGGGTGTCTAATTTAACATAATCTTGTGACATGTCATGTTTGTCTGTTATTTTATATTATATGATGTAATGATACAGCCTTTAAGAGCAACATGCACTCATAAGACTGTAGAGTATGTCCATCCTTTCAAGAAGTCACTTGTGCACTTAAGTGGTTAGGTGTGTGTAAACCACAACCTAACGCTATTGCTCAGCTGTTCTGACGAAGCTGCAGGTGTTTTTCAATTGTTTACTAAAAAAAGAAATGTGCAAACCTTAAATATTATATTGCAGTACTTCACCATTAGTATTTGTTTTTTTATGCTGTCTACAAAGGCTGAGCAAACATGTGTATAGTAAGGTAATTTCCTCTACACTACACTCCAAACATGGTGGGAACCAATCATGTCATTGCTATTGACTACATGCAATAGTTCTGAAACTAGTCCTGCACTGCAAAGCCCCTACCCCAATATAACCAGAGGAAGTTGAAAAACCAATGCCCTGACAGAAAAAAAAGAGAATCTATATTAGATCTCATTTATCGCAACCGATCTCATATCATACAATTTCATCTCATCTGTTCTTCTAGTCTTGGGAGATCAGAGGGCAATTCCCAAATTGATTTCCAAATTTGTGTGAGTATTGTTCACCTGCACATTATACAGTTTATATACTTTATATAGTTATACTTTGTTTGAATAAGATGCACAAACATGCAATGTATTCATATTTAGTGGAATAAATGTATCGGAGTGAAAGTGCAGTATGTCAGAGTCTGTTCTGCATCTTCATTGTAAAAACCTGAGGTGTCTTTTTGATAGTATGGTTTCACACTTTTGTTGAAAACATTACATGGTTACATTTGCTTGTTGAAATTGGTAAAACATCTGTAGGACACATTCACCAGATAGACCTACATAAATGTCACAGGTGGTTTGTGCCACAAAAAGATAGTTGTAGTGCTCAGAGGTATGTGAGATCTTCTGTGTCATATAATGAATTAATTAATGTAAGACTTTACATATTAATAACAGATTCTTACTGTAGATGTTTTTACTGAACAGTGATTCAAGCAGTTAGACTTTTACTGTATATGTTTGTTTGATGCAAGGTGTGTGTTTTCTATGTTGGGTTAAAAATGTATAAAGATGCACAGATCACACACCAGTTGTCTATTATTTAATTTATTATTTAATTTGATAAACAACAAAATGATCTACTAAAATTGCTAATAATTTCATTATAGAACTATTAGAAGAATGCACTAAAAACAAATGTTACCTGTATTACTATTAATGGTAGCTGCATTATTATAAACTCTTTTTCTGTTCATTTAACACAGTTATAGGTCCTCTGATTCCTCTGAAAATGCATTCTACTATTTCCCAGCTGGGGTAAGACCACACATCTCATACCTTATTGCAATAGTGGAACAGCAGAACATTAAAGCCACAACTGAAAAATCTTGCTTTAATGCAAATCAAACTTTATTGGCCGAATATGCACACGCAAAAAGGAACTTTGATGACAGACTTTTTCCATACTTGCAGAGCAACAACAGCTTGATACAGAAAAATAAATTAACACATATACAGAAGAACTGCTACCGTATGTACATGTACAGTATGTGTAAATAGAAGTGGGTGTACAATAATAATAAAAGATTGATTGCTGCACAAAATTGTATTAACATAGCAATGATATGCAATATGCTTTATGACAATAAGCAAAATAAAATTGTCATAAAAATGTCACAAAATGCCATTGGAAGTGATTTTTATTTTGGTGGTATAGCACTAAATAATCTGCCGCAAATGGAGGACAAATGGAAAAGAGGAACAATAAGGAACAATACGTTTGGATTTTGAATGTAATAATAATTCAGACAGTTAACAAAATTATTTAGCAGATGTTGTAATCTAGAGACAGACAGACAGTCTAATAAAAAAGGAGTTTCAATAGACGTTAGATTGTAGAAAATGCTATTTTAAATGGAATGCTGGACCACAAATGTCCGAAAATTGTTGTGTAAACAGATTTTGTGTGTCAGCAATATAAGCATTTGATGAACAATAATGTCGGAGGATGTAGAAAAAATGTAGGTCATTAGTCTAACAGTGGTTATTGAGACCATGGTGACAAATAACGTAACCAGCCTGGCCAGCCACGAATGGATAGTATGTATTTGTTGAAAAGTAGTGGTCTAGGAACAGAACCCTGAGGTACACCTTGAATAAGAGGAGAGATCAAAGAGTTAATGTTGTGCATCAAAATTAAAAATGGTCTATTAGTGAGATATGAGGTAAACCACAAAAGAACATTGTTGGAAATGCCACTAGATAATAAATGAGCGATATGAACATATGTACAGCATATACAGCAACGTACATGTATACAGGAAAGGTGTGTATATGTACAGATATAAAATGTATACATACAATATAAATAAATAGCCAATACTAATATATTTATCAAATATCTAGGATGCTGACACTCCTGGTATCCACCCCAGGACTATATCCAGATGAGCCTCTTTTTGGTCATGATGTGTCTTTGTATTTTGAAACTGTAGCTTCTACTTGTGCTATTAAAAATGAATTAAGATCATTAAAGTTCCATATTTACATTTACATTTTTACCCAAAGTGACAGTGTATTCAGGAGCATAACAATTTTTTTTACCAATAAGCATGTTCCCTCGGATCAAATCCATTACCTTTGCATTGCTAGCGCAATGCTTTAATTGTGCTACAAAAACATACGCAAAATAATTTGTTCTTGTCTCTTTGTTATAAAGGACTACTGCACAGATGTCTTGGGCAAGCATGGTATCCAACAGTACACCACATGTGTTTAATCAAGCATTTGCCAGGTGAGGCTATATTACATGTTCTTATCATTAAAATGAACACAACAGTAATGATAACTATGTTTGTTTTCCTGCTTAAGTTCAAATGGACTGGATTATGATACAAATGAGACAAACACATTTTACTCATACAGCTATGATGACTACTATGGAAATCTTGATCAATCGGAGTTTTCCCCCTGTGATTATGGAAGTCATGCGTCCAGCATCCTACCTGTGTTATACTCCCTGTTCTTCGTGGTGGGCATGCTGGGTAACTTGCTGGTGGTCTGGGTTATCATAAAGAGTGTGAAGCTGAAAAGCATGACTGACATCTGTCTTCTGAACCTGGCTTTAGCTGACCTGCTGCTGGTCTCCTCTCTCCCTTTCCTAGCACACTATGCCAGAGATCAGTGGATCTTTGGAGGTCCCATGTGCACCATTGTGCTAAGTGTCTACCACATTGGATTCTACAGTGGGATATTCTTCATTGTACTGATGGGTGTCGATCGATATTTAGCTGTTGTTCATGCTGTGTTCGCTTTGAGAGTCAGAACAAGGACTTATGGGATTTTAGCCAGTGTGGTCATCTGGATCATTGCAATTGCAGCTTCATTTCCTGAGCTGATCTACCTTAATGTCATGAAATACAAAAATCAAACCCTCTGTCAATCACATCCAACAAGTGATGGAAATACTCATAATTTGTCAAAGACCATTGGTATTATTAAAATGAATGTTCTGGGATTAATAATTCCACTCGTTGTCATTGGATTTTGTTACTTAATGATACTGAAAAGACTCTTGAGAGCTCGCACCTCCAGAAAACAGGCCATGCGGCTTGTCATTGTGGTGATGGTGGTCTTCTTCTGCTGTTGGACTCCATACAATGTTGCAGCTTTTGTGAAAGCCTTAGAGCTGAATCACCTCATACATTTGACCTGTGAAAAAAGCAAGACAATCACTCTAAGTCTCCAGATCACAGAAGCTGTGTCTTACTCACACAGCTGCCTGAATCCCATTCTTTATGTGTTTGTAGGAGAAAAATTTAGGAGGCACCTTTTCCGACTCTTGAATAAAACTCCCTTCAGCAGATTACAGTTCATGAAGAGTTACCTTACACATGCCACAGGATCGGTTTATTCACAGACCACTAGTGTGGATGACAGGTCTACAGCAGTGTGAATGGATGGAATTAACTATGGTAGGAAATATGGACAAGGAACCATCAAAAAAGACTTTTACATTGTAGGGCTGTGTATTGGCAAGTGCTTCACGATACGATATATATCACGGTGTTAAATGTCATTGTTTCTTTTTGGAAAAAACTGTTTGTCTAATGCACCTCAATAACCAAGTGACTTGGTGGGTCATGCCTTGCGAAGCTTACAAACAGCATTTGTTTTATATAACTCATTACTCCCGGACTTATTTTTAAAACCAAAGCACACCCACACGTAAGCTCTGAGAGCTCGAATCGCTTCCACTTACTTTTGGCCGTATGTAAGTAAAGTGTAACCGACATGATTTAAAAAATGGATCGATAGTAGAGGTATCACTATCGATACACTATAGAAAAAAATATTGCAATAGTTACATGTATCAATATTTTTGCACAGGCCTAGTATATTGACTATTTACAGCTACAGTATTATTTTTGACTGCTTGGATTGAATTCGTAACATATGTAAATGTTCGTGTTTAATTTTAATTTGATAATTTATGTGTGCTTTAATTTGTATTTGTTTGCCAGAAATGCATCTGTCTTTATAGTTTTCAAACGTTTGTGATGGTATTAGGTTTGTACAATATAACAATCTTCTAGAAATGTATTAACTTGTTACAATAATGTGAACTTAATTTGGTACAACAATGTATTTACTAACTAGATAATCAGTTTTAATAAATAAAACAAACACTTTCAGTAAATATAAAGTGTCTCACATAAATGTATGAGTGATGATTGTAAAAAAAAATTTATTTGATATTCTACTGGTCGAAGGTTTTAGAAGACAAGACTCAAATGTTTATCATTACATTAAAAAGTGATTGATCTGGAGGTATATGCTTATATGTCTGAAATATAATTTTGCAAATATAAATGTTTTTTGCCTGAAAACTATTTAAAATAAAACTGTCTTTATAATAGTGTTTAAAAAGCATCTCAAGGTGAAACCCCATTATAAAATGACAAGAAATAATTTCTGTAAATTCTAGGCATCATTACTGTCACAGGATGCCTCTGACCACAAAGAAAAGATATCCAATAATAATGCTTTTATTAATTATTGCAAGAACTGACAGATAATCCAACAAAATGTATAGAATGCAGAGAATAACTCAGCTAAGATAACAGAGACAAGACACTGAACAACGGAACAGGCTGAGTATATATATAGAGTCCGGATGATGATGGTGATCGATGGCAGGTGTGGCTAATGACAGACGAGGTACAGGTGAGGGAGCGTGGAGGATCATAAGAGATGTAGTCCTTGGGTAACGGAGGGAGAGAAACCTTCAGTGTAGTCCGACAGGATTTTCATAGTTTCCTTTGTTATCCAGTGTAATTACACGGCTCGTTGGAATGCTTGATTCTGATTGGCCAGACGTGACATTTGCAGGTTGGTTATTCCCAGATAACAACCGCTCAAAACTAATAACACATGGTAACCCAGATGCTGCAAATCATTTTAACAGGCACATTTAATAACTCAATATAAATCTGTCTTTTAATAACATATATGACATTATATTCACAAATTATTAAACCAAATTCCCTGTTCATGACATTTGAGCATCATTTCTTACCTTAAAACAGAAAAGTAAACGGCTTTTCCTTGCGGAAGGTCTGCATTCGGTAAAAATAAGCTAATAAAATATTTCTAATTTACATTTCGAGTCCAGTTTTTTCTCATGTGGCAAGTAGCCGTGTAATAAGCGGAATAATGTACAAGCAGCTAGATGTAATAACAAAATAATCACACTGTTGTGGCTTATTTCTGCGATAACAACCGTATGCCTGTACATTATCCCTTACTTATTCCATATTTTGCTGAGCTTAAAAAATGTTCTTACAAAAATTAAAAAATATATATAAATAAGTAAGCAAGTAACTTTTCACTGATAGTGTGTATGTTTCTTTTCATATAAGACAAATGGACAACAAAAGGTTGGGTCAAATATGGATAAACCAATCATTCGTTAAAACTAACCTAGAAAATTCTTGTTTAGTTTAATCCAATGGTTGGGTTTGTCATGGGTCCAACATTTTCAGAGAACATTGTATGTATGTATGTATGTATGAATGTACGTATGTGAATGTAACTAGGTGAATGTAATCTATATTTTACCACAAAAAACAGCCCCTCACTCATGCAGCACTTAAAAACTGGGTCACAAGTTTAACCACAGTTCCCAGCCGTTACTGCTACACAAACATCTGATTCAAACTGTGCTCAGCTTTTATTCTCCCACGGTAAGCAAGCAGTCAAAGCCAGATTATTGTCATAGCACACACCTTCAGTGTAATATCTCTAGCATGACCACTATAATGCAGTCTCATTTCTGACATTATGGGTTGGTCACCACTGGCTAGCTAAGATTAAACAGCACATGTGGCAGACATCACTCATGTATTAGATCACAAGAAACAAGCTCTGGTGGGACTATCCCCACCACTCAGATGAAACTACTGCTTACATTGTTTTTGTTCTCTGCAAATTTGCTCACAGTACAGAGAACAAGAGGGCGGAGACTATAAGCAAAAAAGAAAACATGCAGTATAATATTCACACACAAATTTCTAACGGATGTATGTCTGACAAAACTAAAGACAGGTTTTTTTTAACATCCATGCTATATCCTGATATTAAATGAATAACCACTTGTTTGGCATTATTCCAGTGTTGATAATGATATTAGAAGCAATGATTATTGATATTGTGTTAACATGATAATGTTGTAATTCATTCAGTGCCATTATCTGGTTGATACTTCAGCAAGGTAGGTGGTTTTGCACCTGTTTAACATTTTGCATGAAGAGCCACAGCGGTTACAAAATCTCATTTCTGTTTCCATACACCAGTATTTTGATTATGAGTCATTGGCCAAAAAGGTAAAAACACAAAATAAGCAAAATGAAAGATGAATTGTATTGATTGATTTTATTGATTTCATTTTATATCATGATAATAATATAATTTTCATGATTATTTATTTAATTATGAAAATATACTCACTCCAACACACACACACACACACACACACCCCATATATGCGCACGCGCACAGTGAACTTTGTCTTATCTGTACATTCCATAGGTATAATGATTTTTATACCAATCTCTATCAGAACTTCTATCCCATAAATCTTCACATTGAACACAGACAATTGGTACAATTTAGTATGTTTTCTAGCATTCAGGACACAGGAAGTTGTGCAAACTGTGTTTTAAGCCCTATAGTAAAAGTTAAGTAAGCATGTTTTTTGATATATTGATTATCATTTGTATAATCATGGCTATAATTTTGAGAAAACTCAACTGCACCCATGTGCAAGGAGCAAAAATGTTTTTGCGTGTCAGTCAGCATGACTTTCAATCTAAAGTATTTTAGTCTGTGATATCTTTCATATGTATAAATGCCAACGCAATCTGATGGGAATTCATACCTATTTTACAAGGTGGGTCATTCGTGTGAATTCCTATTTCCTATGATCTCATTTTTATGTTTTGTTATGATACATTTACATTTACATTTATGCATTTGGCAGACGCTTTTATCCAAAGCGACTTACATTACATTGTACTATACATTTGTACATTTTGTATAGTAAGCAAGTGGGGGTTAGGTGTCTTGCTCAAGGGCACCACAGCCGTTACCCACCAGCCATGAGAATCGAACCAGCAACCTTCTCTCTAGTCCAACTCTCTAACCACTGGGCCACGACTGCCCCACACATGATTTGACCTTTCCCATGTGACGTTAGGTTTAGCGGGGTTAGGGTAGCCATTTATCGTTTCTTTGTCCCCTCGTGAAACTCGCATTTTTAGCAAAATTAGCCTTTGCGGTTGTGATTTTATGGTTTGGTTTGGAGTGAGGTCAGGCACCTGCACCCTGTAGCTTAGGTTCTGGGTCTGCTGAGGCACTGCACCAGTCAAGTTTGTGCAAGGAAGCTTGAGATCTCCTGCCCTTTTCACTATCATCTCCTCACTCTATACTTGGCTTGTGATTATACACATTTAATCACAAATTATTCTTCAATTGTAACAATTATTCTTCAGATGTAATTCCTTTATAGAGGGGAGAGAGGTCCTGATGTCCTGATGAATTTCTCTGCTGCCTTCACCATCATTTCTGGAGGGACTTCTGGACCACAACCCTACAGATGCTGTACCAAGAGACTGCTGGTCAAAATGCTCTCTATTTTGCCTCTATATAAGGTTGAAAGGACACGAGGGGAAAGGTTTGCTCTATTCATCCGTCTTAGGAAATGAAGACGTTGCTGAGCTCTCTTGACCAAGGTGGTGGTATTTGTGGTCCATGACAAGTCTGCAGTGACATGCACTCACAGGAACTTGGTGGTCCTCACTGACTCCATAGTGCTACCATCGATTGTGAGTGGTTTATGAACCATCCCTTGAAGCTGATAGTGATCTCTGTAGTCGTGTTAACATTCAGTGACAGGTTGTTGTTGTCACACCAGGAGACGAGCTGGTTAACCTCTTCTCTGGAAGCTGCTTTACCCTTGTTGTGAATGATACCTACCACTGTTGCGTAATCTACAAGCTTAATAACATGGTTCGAGATGTATATGGCACAACGGTCATGGGTAATCAAGGTAAACAAAAGCGGGCTCAAGACATAGCCCTGGGGGACCCCAGTGTTCAAGATGATAGTAACAGAGAATTTGTTCCCAACTCGTACTGTCTGGGGTCTATCAGTGAGCAAGTCTACTAGCCAGATCAATAACCAAACACAGACGGAAGTTAACTTTCGGCCAGGCAGGGTGACCAATTAAATAGTCTATAGACCCACGCCCTTTCCAGGTTAAATCATACAACACAACCTCACTATTTTATAAGGTGGTTTATTTGCTTAAGATTCGTATGATCTCATTCTTACATTTTAGTTTAGCTTTCGCAACAGTAAAGGTTAGGTTTAGGGGTGGAGCTTTAATATTGCTGTTTCATACAGATTCACGTCATACAAATTAGAATACATTCGAATTAGCCCCCTCGTAAAATGATTAAAAATTCCCACGAAATTGTGTTGAAGCATAACATTTTCAGTTGAAGTAGAAATTCTTATTTATTGTCCTGATGGTAAAAGCGGGCATGTTCAAACATTCTGCTTTTTTAGCCACTTCCCATTTTGTAAAGCTCAACAAAATATACTGTACATCCCAGCTATTCTTTGTCTTGCATATTATAATGAATGACATTTGTAACCTATTTGTTGTGTAATATTTATATCTCTATCCAAAAGGATGTCATTATATAACAATGTCCTCTTCCCAGATACTGTCTTCTATGAATTTATAGGAGTGGCCAAAGAATTTTGCCATACATGCAGTTGTTTTTATACCCATAGGAGTACATATTATTGTTAATATTTAGAACAAGAGATCAAAAGGTGTAATCAATAAAGACATTTATATTACATTTACCAGGAGTGCAAATATTAGTGATGTGCACTGTAACCATATAACACATTAATACAATTTATTGAAAATGTTCATGTTGTACATTGAACCACTTGACCACATGGATTTATTTTGTTTTTATAACACTGATCAACAGTAAATCTTTCTAATCGAAAGAAAATTAAAATTAGTGCAAAATGGTCAAAATATACTGTTAACACAAATATATATTTACTTTCTGAGCCCAGTTATATGAGAGGAACTTTCCCTGCAGAATAAAGTAAGACCAAATGACAGACTAAACTGTAACTGTGTCGCCTCCTTCAGGTCATGTGTTTCAAGAAGTTTCATATAATGATTTGAGGATTCGAATAGCTGGAAAGTGTGATGGCAAATTATTTCAAAAATTGTTTAATACATTGAATACAATGATTTGTTTTGCAATAAAAATATTACATGCATTACTTAATATAAAAAAATGTTTATAATGTTTATGAACAAGTTAATCAAATGAATAATCATAGTTGATCTATTTTTGTTCTCTGTTTACCACACAAAACAACAAAACAAGTCTTAAGGGTCCATTTTTCGAAATTGAGAACAAAAAGAGGATTTTGTTGCGTCCACTCACAATAATAAAGTTTTGATATATTTACGGTAGGAAATTTACAAAATATCTTCATAGAACATGATCTTTACTTAATATCCTAATGATTTTAGGCATAAAAGAAAAATGGCAAATTTTTACCCATTCAATGTATTTTTGGCTATTACTACAAATGTTCTCGTGCTACTTAAGACTAAGGTTTTGTCATCCAGGGTCACATATTAGATAACAAACATATACAAAATAATGTATTCATTCATCATATTATTTCTGTACTTATTTTATTTGATCATATTATTTACTTGACACTATTTTTTAAGATATAAGATAAACATATTAATAAAATATTTAAAATATTGCTAACATGTTTTCATTACATAAAATACAACAAACAGTCAATTTAAAATTAAACAAAATGAGTAAAAAAGAACAAGAAAATGTTATTTGTAATTTAAGTAGGAAATTGCTGTGCAATTCTATGAAAATGCCTTTGCAAATTCACTCTTGTGTCTCTTGAGGAACAAGATTTTTGATTATTTCTGTGCAAAACAAAAAGGGAGCTTTGCTTCAGTGATTTGTTATCTTATTATCACACCACTGAAAGATTTTACTGAATTACATTCTTAGTTTACAAACCAAAGGAAGCTACACAAAACATAGTTTTGTTATATTTTTTGCATATTTTATTACATGTATTATATATTTTATTTTGCATATACATAGATTTCTTCAGAATTAAGTAGCTCCTCTTACCTTTTTAAATAAAGTGAATATTTATTTAAAATGCTCCTGTTCTACACAGCCTAAACTAACCCCAGGTTTACTTTATACGCTTCATTCTTTCTTCAGAGTAGCTGCAGAGAAAAATGACAATTTTGTTAAAAAACTTATGAGTGGTCCAGGAAGAGATCTGAACAAATCATTACAATAGCTGCAAACCACAAACATATCACAATTTGTAAACACACACACAAGTTTAAACTGATCAACAGCCCTTTAGATCTGTTGATAGTGTAAGTGTGCCTCCTGGTGGTACTGAAACTTCAAGGGGTTTGTGAATGCATTATGCACTGAAACATCCCCTTCAGCATTGCCATGTCAAAACAACTCATTTTAAATCTGAATGACAACAAACAAAAGACAAAAATGAGTCAGGGCAATAGTGATGCCCACTTCTTCTTAGAAAGCCGTTTCACTGGGGAAATGTTGATTCATGGAAGTCTGAATTGATTGTAAAAGCAAACGATCTTTATCATCTTTTGGATACAGTACTCAGAGCACAAGCATGGCAGATACCATCAAATGTCATCACTGTTGCATAATTCAGGATTACTGTAAACAGTTGTGTATTAAGGATTAACCAGTTTAAACGTATTGTGTGGGTGTATACTGCAAATGCGCTGCTCACACCTCATCAAAAACAAAGCACTTATATTCACACAATCAGCTTTAACAACCACAGAAGCTTCAAGTGTCAAAACAGCTCAGAAATAAAGTCACGAACCTTTTGCCATAAAAGGCAACGTTCTTCTTTTTTTCATGCAGGTATGCGCTCGTGCATCTCACCAGTACATAAATGCACTTACAGGGGAACAGTTACGAGATGACATGCAAAGGCGTTATGACTTGAAATACACAGGTTTAGGTATTTAGGTGAATTCTATGCTGCTTCGTTTAAATGATTTGCAAACAAACAAACTGGTTTTTGCAAACAATTCATAAAGAAATCAGCAAACTTCTCTCTTTAACACGTTGCGTTGCATCTGCACACACAGTGACTTGTTCTGTAAAATCAGGAAAGTTTGAATTCATCCTTATCTTTTCTCTGGATCTTAAACAGATACGCTGTTCACACCTGCCTGCACTCTCAGCCGCTCCGGATGGCCTGCCGGAGGCCTCCAGAGAGCTAGACAGGAAATGTGTGTGAATAAAATTAATTTACAAATCGAATGTGTAAACAGTTTTAGGGTATGTACAATATTACAGCACAATGCTGTTTAAAACACGCACGAGCCAAACCACAATTACACGTAATAAAAAACACTGGAGGCAAGTAGTACCAATAAAATGTTTCCGATGTTTAATCTCAAAAATAACTGAGGTTAAAGTAACGTATGTACAGCACAGAATGTGCAAACAGGTATGGTTTCTGTACAAAGAAATATACATGCAAAAACAATAGTCCAAAACATTCAAAATGACATTTGTAGACTTATGTAAAAAACAGGATGTAGCTACGTTCAGGTTCATGGTGTCTGTACATCTATACATTATAAGCTAACTTAAAACAAGTGAAAAGAAAACACATACTGACCCACCTTGTTATTTACCTCAATTTAATATTCAGTAATAGCAATTTAGTGACAGGTTGCTATTTTGGTTATTGTACCACTGCAACTTGAGGTGACCAAGATGCTTTCTTGTACAACACATATTTAACCCAGAGTGAACCGAAACAAATGAAGTCGGAATGGAATAATAATTGTCATTTAGTCATGCAAACTTACATTAATAGGCTACTGCTGCCATGAGCAGAAATGGAAATAAAAACTCCCAACAATCCGACAAGCACTACTTACTTAAATTCGATGAACAAAAACCGAACAAGACACAATAAATAAATCAACAATCAATACGGGTCAACTCCAGCTCCAGGAGTCATAACTGCATTCATAACTTAACGTTACAAATTCTAAACCACCAAACAGGGAGAAGAATCGTTTAGGTACGTAAAGATAAACTTTGGTATAACAATACAACTCAATAACAACATTCATAACGGAAGTGTGACGTAGACGCAAACGATTTTTTACCAATGAGGCTTTAAGCTTTTACAAAATAATACTGAACACAGAGAACTCAGCAAAAGAGCCACGGACACATCATAACATCTCAACTCGCAGTGGCCGACACGTGTACAGTACTTAACAACTGAACACGAATGATTATAAATAGGCTAGCTGCAAAATGTCAAAGCCCCAACATTGCACATAGAAATCTCAACAAATTACAAAGAGTGCACGTTTGCCGTGGTTACCAAAAACTTCTGCTTTCGGCGGCCTTCCACCTCGAACTCGTATCGGTCAAAGGTGATGTCAGCCAGAGAGAAAGCATTCGAAACGCTGCAAATGAACATGAATGAAGCTCCAGTATATTTACAACATAAGGCTGAATTGACAAATGTGAGTTGAAACGAAGCGTTTGTCTTTTTCTCCTTTTCTCTTGCTGGAAGAGTTGCAGCTGGTAAAAGTTGTTTCATTCATGTTTAGATTTTCAATATGACTGTATGCTTACCAAACCTGAAACTGTGCGCACAGCTAAATGATGTTGAGATGAATGTCAAAACCTTCCAAAACGTTCAGAATAAAGATATTATCATCTTGTCTGTGCTTCTATACAGGGTTTGTACAAAATGCAATCTTTCCTGAATGTGACTATTCAAAGTACAGTACTTCACTGAAACAACCTGATTGAAATACTGTCTGAACACAAAGCTAAACCGTACTGGCTCAGAAAACATAACCTTCAAAATGAAACATCAACAACAAAAATCCCTCCCTTCTTAATTCACATTTTTTGAGTGTCCATAACAAAGAAAGAGCAGAAATGGGGCAGAAATGTCTTTTTGAAGGGTAGGAAAGGGAACTTCAGAGTTTGTCAGCAGCAGTAAAACAGGAACCATTTCAACACACATTGGGCTCTAAAACCAGGATGAGATTTCAGAATATTTCTTTATATTCTTTTCTGTATTTTCACCAGATTTCCTCCATCGTTTGCTCAGAACTGCAGGAGAAAGTGAAACTGACATTACGCCACAGATTTTAAAGCTAAGATATTATGGTTTGGTTTTTGTGGATTATGCTCAGACTGAGCAAAGAAAACAGGACTGCTGTAGGTTGCCTCTGCAGTTTTTCTTCCGTTTATGCTGCATTCCAGACAAGCTTGTAATTTGGAAAGTTTCCCACTTCCTACTTGAAAATGACCACTGGAAAAGATTTGTCCGATTGTATACACACTATGCTCAAAAGGTATAAAAAGCTTGAGTCTTGAAGTCATGATCTTTAAAGTCTTTAAATGTGAAGGTGTATGTTTAAATGCTTGAAATTACCTTTGTAGACAAAAATATAATTGTCAACATACACTGTAAAAAAGACATTTTGTAATTTAGTAATATGGCTGCCTTATAAATTTTGAATTAATTTAACTTAAAAATATTAGTTAACATACGTTTGAAGTTAAATTTAAGTCAGCCGGGTTACTTATTTTTTTTAAGGTAACCCTAAAAAATATTTTTTACAGTGTAGATTTTTTTTATTAGAAAACAAACATTTTATTAAAAAAAAATATTTTTGAAAAGGATGACTTAAATAATTAAGAAGCTGGTTGATAAAATGTCAAGAATCTAATTTGGTAAAGTGTGGCTACACGTTAAAGATGCTAAAAAATAAAATAGTTTGAATTACTTCTGGATGCTTTTAGTCACAAAATAATTCCTATAGTTTCTGTTATTCCATAGTTTTGATGAGTTTACTATTAAAATATCAGGAATGTGTTTCAAAATGTTTGAAATTGTATATAATCCTATTGTTTAATTACTGTATTTTATAGTTATTTTTTTATAGTTAGCCTGTTGTTGTCAGACTTCTTGGTTACATTTTGTGGCGTGGTGAGCATAAAAAAGATCTTGTTTTGTTTACGTTCGACCGTGACATACGAATAACTGGTACACATCGAAGTAGGAAGTGGGAAATTTCAATTTTCCTGTCTGGAACGTTGCATCTCAGGTCTGGCTCAGGAGACGGCCACGCAGAAAGGCTTTAAGGGTGGCTATGGGCCGCAGATCATTCTGGTGTTTCCGGCGCTCTATGAAGGAGATGAGTCTGGAAGTGTCGAGGCGAGCTGAGCCGGACGCCGCGTTCGGCTGCAGCCAGGGTTCCTCCCAAAGGCATACCTGCGCTGTGGGCCGTCTGCAAGGTTCGCCCTGCAGCAAGGCGCGGATGAAGTCCCGCGCCGCCTGGCTCACGCCGTAGAAATAGTCCTCTGGGAAGCTGTAGTCGAGGCGGCAGATGTTCAGACAGGTCTCCTCGACGCTTTCATCCAGAAATGGCGACGCTCCGCTGAGCATCACGTACGCCAGCACACCCAGACTCCACAGGTCAGACGCTAGAGCTGCTGGCTCACCTAAGACCAGCTCAGGGGCGGAGAACTCAGGGCTGCCCAGCAGAGGGTGGATGTAGGGGGCGTTGGAGAGATGCGCCGCATCACCGAAGTCCGTCAGTTTGACGAGAGGCTGGGTCGAAGTATGCTCCATCACAACGTTTTCAGGCTGGGAAAGATAAGGATAGGTAAAAGGGATAATGATCATTATCAAAATACTATTATTATGCATGAATAAAAAGACTAGGGATCTATGTACTAAATCTTTCTTACACAAACTATCTTAAAATAAGACTGTAACAAAACAAAGCAAACTATAAAAGAAAATATATGATCTCATAAATGAGACAATGAAAATGTACTATAATAAAAATAGAGAAAAACATAAATAAAATACAATAAAAAATGTGAATGGGCGAATTCATTTATGAATTATTTAAGAAGAATAAAGGCTAGGTCTCACCTTCAAGTCAAGATGAGCTATCCTGCATGCATGAAGGTAATGTAAAGCTTCTAAAATATCCCGCAGGTAAAGAGTCACTTTCTCTTCAGTCAGGTTGCCCCAGCTAACTATATAATCCAGAAGACGACCTTGATCGGCACTAAAAAAAGAAATTGTGTTAAAACAATACTGCCAAGTTCCACTTTTTTTCCCATCATAGATGCATTAGCATTGGTTTTGATGGCATAGTTGCACATCAGCCTATAAACTGTCACCTCTTCACATGTTAAAATCGTGTTTCTCAAGAATGATCACAGATGAAATGGTACTAGGAGAAGTCAGCTGAGGTTCACATACATCTCCAGAATGAGAACGTAACTGGCTGGGGTCTCGTAGGTGTCCAGCAGGGCCACCAGGTGAGGATGCTGAAGACACTGTAGGACGGCCAGCTCCTGTACCACCTGCTCTCGACGCATTAGCTTCTTATTTACAAGCTTAGCGGCCACAGACCGTCTGCTCCCCCTCTGCTCACACCACTTAGTGACAGCAAACCTGCCTCTATAGCCAGAGACAAAACAAACATTAGCCAGTTTCAAATATTAGCGCTTGAATACAGACACATTAGCATGTTTTATACTGTTAGTAAAAGGGTGTCATGATACATCATTGCTCAGAATTGTACAACTGTGGTGATCGTTTTGACATCTGTTCAATTCTGTAAGTTGGCCCCATGTCAACATACTGTGTATAATGTTTTAATGTTTTGAGCCTTTACTTCTCTACAACAATGTCTCTTAGGGTTGGCATTTTTATTTTACTGATTTATAATTTTTATCAATTTAAATACCAAAGTTTCAGGTAAACCTTGTATGTTGTCATGTCATAACAAGTTGTATATTTTAAATATATATATATATTTATATTTGAATGTTTAAGAAATGTAGCTGTTTTTACATTTCAATTTTTATTTTGTTTAAAATATTGTATGAACCCATTATCATATGTCGCATCAAATGGTTAATGTAGCATTACACCACTACTGCTATTATTGTTTAGCTTTATTGAGCTGAATCAGAATGTGAGTATAAACAATATCATATGCATGTACACTACTGTACCTCCCCAGTTCCATGACCTCAGTGTAGAGGGACTCAAAGTTATCCTTCCAGAGGATGCCGTCACAATTACCTGAGATAAAACATTATAAGTAATATATTATAAAGTATCAACTAGTATTAAACTTCACTTTTTAAAAAGACACAGATGAAAGACTAAATGTAGGTCTGCACATCAAATTAGGAATTTGAACAGGAATATAAATAATATTTAAATACAGGCATTTTAGAAATATTTCCTCTACAAAATAAATGTTATAAAAATCAAAATCAACTGACCGAGCACTCTGAAGTAAGCTGATGATGTCACTGAGCCTACGTCATTGGATGCTATGCAGGTGTAGGTACCGCTGTCGTCCAGTGTGACAGGTGAGATACGCAGGGTCACTTCACCTGTCTCACTGAATATAAAGCAAGCACATAGAAGACAAATCAATTCAGGAGCTCCATGCAGTCTCTTTAAATCCTTTAAGTCTCTCTCAGCACTAATAAAATCTTTTATTTTAATAATAAAGATTAATAAATATTTTATAGCCATTAATTTGTCAGGTAAGCAGGTAATAAGCGATATCATATAAAAATGTATAAACAACAACAACAACAGGGTGATACAAGACCACTTTTGTGTGAGATTTGTAAAAATGCCAAATTGACTGTAATATTTAACCCATCTTCAAAAAGGCCTTTTATTTCTATTTTTAGCCAAAAGATTTAATAATTAATATTTGAAGCTTTAGTAGCTTTATTTTTAGAAGCAGCTCAAATGTATAGCAACAGTATTATTTATAATCTGTGTGTGCTAAAAAAGAAAATCAAATGTTAAGTAATCCAAGTAGAAAGATGAGATTTAGTGATATATGTGATATAAAGTGCGGTTTGCAATAAAGTAAATAAATAACAGGTGGGAAAATACTTCACATAATAAGCAATATCTGACTAACATTAAAACAGAAATCTGTAACATGTTTCGCTCAGTAAACACATAAAAGTGCAAAATGACTGTGTTCTTCCGCACTCAACCTAAATGAAAAATAAAACACAAGCGCCACCTGTCTGCCAGATGCCTGCACTACATGTATTGCTGTGTGTGTGTGTTTACCTGTGTGTGAGAGAGTATCTGCCGCCATTACTCAGAGTGCTCTGGTCAGGTCCTCTCCAGGAGACCGAGGCTTTGGGCTGCCCACAGATCTTA
The DNA here is from genome assembly GCA_026939265.1 of Oreonectes daqikongensis. Classification (NCBI taxonomy): domain Eukaryota; kingdom Metazoa; phylum Chordata; class Actinopteri; order Cypriniformes; family Nemacheilidae; genus Oreonectes; species Oreonectes daqikongensis. The sequence goes on from JAOTQM010000311.1 coordinate 13,379,840, forward strand.
CAGCGGAGAGTCATGCTGTCGCCCCTCTCACATGCCACCTCGCTCAGAGGGACCACAAACTCTGGGGGAACTGCTACGGGCCGTTTAGAAACGTACAGTCATTCTCATGTTTCACATTATGACTCAGTGTTTCAATTTAAGAGAGATTTCCAAGAACAACATATTCAAACTTACCATCATATATGTAGTTGGGATTCAAAAGCTATAAAAAGATAAGATGAGCAATTGTAATGTCTCTTATATAAAAACTGGCCAAACCATGAAAGAATATACATTACGGTGTGGAGCTTTACCTTTACAGAAACTTTATTAGCTTGTCCATCTCGAGACTTGCGATAGCCGTTTTCCGGTTTGCTCTCCTTCCTGGCCTCTTTGTCTCTCTTCTCGGACTTTCGTCTGATGCGGAGAGCTGTGTGCCATGATGAAGACTTCCTAAATAAACAGCGGGGATAAATAAAGTAGATTTTAAGTTTAGATACAGAACACATAAAAGAACAAAAAACCTAGCAAGAGCCAACACCTATTTATAAAACTGAGGTCACCCTGCAAGTCAGGGAGGATATTTCACACATTAGAGATCAGCTTTCTAACAGCTTGTTTTCCTGTTTAGAAAGTGTGTGAGAAACACTGTCGAAATAGTATCAGTTGGCACTGATGGACTGTATTAATGCAAAGGATAACATAAATGTTTCAAGCCTGTAAAAGGTTATTATGGAAATAGATTTAACTAAGAGTCATGTTTGCATTGGTTAACATGTATTAGATTATGTAACTGCAGTTATTTTAAAGGGATAGTTCACTCAAAAACTAAACTTATGTAATCATTTATTCACCCTTCTGTGAAACACAAAAGAAGATATTCTGAGAAATGTCAGTTGTTTTGTGTCCATACAATGCAAATCAATGATGGTCACTGGTGTTTTTTTTCAACATTCTTCAAAATACCTTCTTTTGTGTTCTGCAAAATAAAGAAAGTCACACAGGTTTGACATGACATGAGAGTGAATAAATGATTTTTTCATTTTCAAGTGAACTATCACTTTAACCAGTGCATGTTTTACTAACTAAAATGCGAAATGATGTTCAGTGAAGGGACACTCCAGGATTGTGAAACGCAGACATCACCAATTTATCCATAAAACAATCAATCCTCACTTGAGGGTTCCGTCGGGGTAGTCGGGGATGATGGTGGATGTGTGACCCAGAACGTAGCCGGGGATCCAGCCCTCGGCCGCTGGGCCTTGTTCTGTGGCTGCACGGAAAACCAGAAACATGTTCTGCTGATTGGAGGCCAATATCTGCACAACTTCTCCTTGATAAACACTGATCTCATCCTCCTTTAGAGCCACATAGTCCTGCGTCACCAACATGGTCGACACACTGCTGCTGCTGTTTTCACTCTGAGAGCAGAAACAAAAACATGACACCCATTACATCAGCACAACACAAACACTGTACATTATCATTACTCAAATCTGCACATTCAGCTATATGAGAAAGTGCATACAGTACAATATATTGAGTCAGTATGACGAAAACATACAAGCAACAATCAAAGCAAGAGAAAGCATTTCTAGGATAAGCAGTTTTATATGACAAGTCGTTTGAGTTTAGAAGATCCTCCTATGAGATACAGGATCAATCCCACTGACACCAACCACAGCCAATTCACATGTTGTTTACATGAACATATAGAAAGTGCATTTGTGCAAAGCAACTTATGGATAAGATGTATACTGTATGTTTAATAGTTTTTTACTGACCCAATGAAATCAAAACCTTTATGATACTATAGTGTACTACTAACACTTTACTTTAAAAAACTTGACACCTGTCACTTTAAAAACACTTCACTTTATTATATCTTGTTTCTTGGATGTTTCTTAGCCTTCCATATTTCCACTAACTGCCTTTTGCGCTACTTGGTCCAATGCGAAAAAGCTATCTGAAATGTTTGTTATTTATTATAAGTGGAGAAACGTCTATATAAAGTGAGGGGAACATTTTTCGCTTTAAACAAGAAAAAATCTCTGACAATGAATGAACTTGAATTAAGTGTGACCTTTTTTCAAGTACTGTACTCGCCACTGGCAGATATTTTTCTTGTTTAAAGTGATAGTTTACCGAAAAAGAAAATTTCTGTCATTTCAAACCTGTATGCCTTTCATTTTTTCCCTGCAGAACACAAAAGAAGAGATTTTAAAGAATGTTAGAAACTAAATGGCGGTACCCATTTAATTCTATTGTATGGACACAAAGCCAATGCAAGTCAATGCGTACCGTTGTTGTTCGGTTACAAACATTCTTCAAAATCTCTTCTTTTGTGTTCTGCAGAAGAAAGAAAGTCATACAGGTTTGAAATGACAAGAGGGTGAGTAAATGATGACAGAATCAACTATCACTTTAAGCATTCATTTTTCCTGACTTACCTATATTTTGGTTTTAAGCATAAACACACAAGTTATCATTCAGAAAAAAAGACTTCATCTTACAGTAGGTCACTTGCTTCCCAAGTAAAGAAATGTTTTTTTAAGCTGCCTATGCAGTTATTTCTTTAGAGAACAGACAGAAGTCTGATGACCCATGGCATTCAGATTTTTGCCCTAAAACACTCTCTAAAACAAGAACATGCCTCTAAGGTTATAAGTCATTTTAACTGTTTAAAGGGAACAAGACCTTCTATATTTTCGGACCAAACTTCCTGTTTAGTAACATAACAGGAAAGAAAAATGTACTTGTCAATATTTGTAAATCCCCCCAAAAAAGCCATAAGCGAGTTAAATAAAGTGTTAGTAAATGTTAGTTGGCTGGTTCACATGCTCCCAATGCTTGTGTATTAGACCCTCATAGACAGAGAGAAAAGAAAGAAAGAAAGTCCTGCAGGTTGACAGCAGAGATGTTTTCTCCGAGAGTTATCCCGATGTTAGTGGCTCAGCACAATCAAACCACACCGGTTAATTTCCACATCAGCCTTTAAGAAAATCCTCTTCTAGCTCCAGACCCACGCACCCCAGCGGGTTAGTATGAAGCCAGACGTGGAGGTGAAGCAGGATTATGCCTCGCTGGAGTTAGAGTTTGGCTCTTACCCCATTGCTGTGAGTGGAGTGCAGAGACTGCTCGCTGGTGGACGAGCAGGTACTGATGCGGTCCAGCTCCTTACTGTGAGCCGAGTGCCTGCGGGTCTGACTCTGGTAGCGACTCTGCGTCTCGCTCTGCTCTGTGTACGAGCCGGGCCTGCCAGTGGGCGAGACTGGCATGGAGGCCCAAAACGGAGAGCCTTTCTGAGCCGGGACGCTTGTTGTATAGGATATGAAGTTCTGAGGGTTCAAGGGGGAGAGAATGGGCGAGGGTACCCCGAGACGGGGCTTTGTAAGTGTGAGAGACAGAGGAGCGACCGTGGCTCTCGGGATTGGCGTTCCTGACTGAGTCTCCTCGCGTAGCTCCTTCAGGGGACTATCGAGGACCCGCATCCTGGGGACCTCACCGTTAACGTCTTGGTTGGGGAGAGGGCACGTACCTGAGGTGCGGTCGTCTGGGGCGGGGGCGTGGTGGTGCTGCACAGACTGGGGGAGACGTGAGGACGGTTGAGGGATTCTGGAGGTCCGGGATCGGGAACCGCAGCCGGGGCCCATGGCTGAGCTGCTGCTGCCTCCTGGGAGTCCGCTGCTGCTGGGGCCGCCCAGCCCGCTCGCCCCGACATGGTTCCGTTGGTATTCAATGGGTGAAGTCAGTGCTGAGAAAAACGAGAATGAAAATGAACAGAAATGTACATTTCGTAGTGTAAAGTCAATTACGAATGGATGGATTTCAGATAAAACAGGAACGTATCTCACAACAGGCCACTATTTTACTTTGATGTTGTTGAAAGTTGTGAATTTCTTTTAAAAGAGTTGCTTGGATGGTGCTATGTGTATTTTATGGAGATCAAGTATTTATTTACCATTGAGGAAGTTTCTCTGGTTCTCCAGGATGCTGCTGATCTGCTGGATCCATGCCTGGCAAACCAGCCGGTTGGAGGAGTGGAGGACGTAGTGTTCTGCACTGCCAGATGATGATCTCGACGTCAAAATAAACTTACAAGGGTCATTGTCAGGACTCTCTTCTAGACCCAACCAACTGACCTGCAGGACAGATTGACATTTTAAACAAGTCCAATACTGGATACACACTCTTAAAAATAAAGTCTACACACCTTTATGCTGTTCTTAAACAGATAGCCTGGCATGGAGTAGCCCTTCTTCTTATCCAGAGGCTCACTGAAGATAACTATCTGCTCAAAGAGGAAGACGCGTCTCTCTTTCATGCGGGAAAGAAGACTGCCGTCCTGGTCCGAGACCATGAACGTGTCCTGGAGAAGCAGTCGACCCTGGGCTACGATCTTACCCTGAACACACACATAATGAAATAAACAATGGATTAATGACACCTTTGCACACACAAAGGAATGAGAAAGTACAAACAGAAATAAAAATACTAAAATGGCACAGTTAAACTGTTAAGCAACCAGATTTTTTCACAGCGTAATGGTAACTAAGATAAAATAATGGCCTTTCCACCGAATGGGTGCCTTTTGCTTGTTTAATACTCTTCCAAATTAAACATCTTTTTTTTAACACTGAATCTGATAACACACATATTTGCAAATATATACATGAAACAAATACATGAAATATAGCCACATGGCGAACATGCTAATAACATGAGGACATTGAGCAAATTGTAGTGATTTGCCACAAAAATGTCACCGATTTGGTGGAATGGCCCATATAGCATCTCTAACTTGTTTGTTGATCGGTCTGGCTAGTGGCTAATAATAAAACTATTTATATTTCATTTGATTTATAAAAAGATTAAGTCTTACATCAAAGCCCTGGAGGCGTCCGACATTCATCATGTCATTGCAGCGTTTAGGAACAACACACATGACTTCTACTGCTTTCTGTGAGCAAACACAAACAACAACATGTAGTTAATATGCACTAATAATGTAATACTTTGGTTTAGACATGTCGACAAATATCCTTACCTCTAATTCTATAGTGTCCAAACCAGCCTTTCTGGAAAACTTGAGGAAATCCTAAAATAAATCAACAAGAATAAACATTCATTTATGATGAAAGAAAACAAGATGTTCTTTGAAAGATCTTCTTCATGGGAGCTCTGACCTTGAGCAAAAGCTGGTACTTCATGATCCTCTGCACGGGTTTTATCAGCAGATCTGTGATCTGTAGCCGGTGACCCAACCTCTGCTTCAGATCCTGAGGGAGAGGAGTAAAGACGAGACAGTCCGGTTATCGCAGTCGGTCTTACTGATCATGAGTCATATTTAAATGTCAGACAGAAACTCTTACATCAAAATACGTGTCGATGTACTCAGAAACAATGTGCTCTGATTTGGGCTTGTTTTGGCAGTAGACGATGTACATGTGCAACCTTCTTTCCTGTGAAAAATAAACAGATAAGTTCAGAAACAGATTTAGTCGGAAATATATTTCGTAATTACTTTGTGTTTCATTTATGTTCACAACATTTTGTTTTAGTCTAAACTGACTAAATAGGAATTATGAGTCGGCATGAAACGAAAGTAACGATAGTCTCCTTTTCCATATCGTGACATATTTCCGAATAAAACGGCTTTTGAAATAATAAACAAATTTAGGGACGGGACTTGATGGATCGGTGGAAGTTGGGCATTGCTAACAAAATGGAGGCAGATTTGAATGGCAGTTTGCAGTAAGTCAGTCATTGGAGCCTGACACTGATGTGATTATATACTATCTTTTTTTTTATTACTAAAATTGAATCCACACATAAAATGATTTCATACTTGTCTGATAAATAGCGGCGCAAGTCTATCAGGATCCTCCAAGCACTTCTCCAGTTCACCAAGAAAGAAGCTGGAAAATTCAGATTCACAACATTATTGAGAGAATGTGACAGTATTGACAGGAAGCTGCGTCTTTTATTTCTACGTACTCTTTGTGCCAGTCGTAGATCTGATGAATATTCCCAAAGACGATCTTGTCTTTGCCCTTCATGTCGTCGGGAACGCCCTCCTCCTTCATCCTGCTTATGTACCCCTGCAGGTGCCGGAAGACATGGACACGGTTACCACGGAGACAGTGAAACATAAAACGTGATCTCACAGAGCCCCTGTTCTAAGGAAGCGGCAAATCCGAGCCCCTCTCATTTCCTGTGCCGTGCTGTGCCGGTACAGCTGACACAAGCCATTAAAAGAAACTCTTCAAAAGATCAATTCAACACAAACTCCGAAAACAGCTGCTTACTGAACGAACACTGACGGCAGCCACCAATTATGACGGTCTGTCTGAATGAATGCTTACAAGCCCATCATTACTGTCACCATAGTGATCTTACAGTAGTTTCTCTTTTTGTTGAATAAGAACAGAAGCCCACCTCCACAACGGCACCAAGGTCTCTCACATAATCTCTCTCCGTCTCCACCAGCTCCAGCAGAACATAGCTGAACAAAACAGAGAGAAACACACATCACTTCACACAATTCAAAGAACACTTTTGAGTCAACAGCTCTGTTCCAAAACCTACTGTGGTCTCATGGGTCTCACTTTTAGAGCAATTTTTTCTAGCTGATGAATAAAACATTGACAGCCGATCAAAATCCATTCAAATCTTAAGGGCTAACGCATGTAAAATGTGAAACTGCAACATGAAACAAACATAACATTATAGATTTTTAATCTAGAATTATTTTTTCTTTATTATAAATTAGCATTTATTAAAAATATTTGTATTTGTATTATCAACACAATAAAAGAATATAGGGGCCTTGAAGGTATGTTGTTGTACAATTTTTTTCTTGTGGACATGCACATACAGTAATTCACACAAAACCCCATATATATATATATATATTAGGGCTGTCAAATGATTAATCGCATCCAGAATAAAAGTTTGTGTTTACATAATATATGTCTGTGTACTGTGCACATTAATTTTGTATTTATATAAACAAACCCATACATGTACATATTTAAGAAAAATATACAAATTAATAAACATTTAAATATAATTTCAATTATTGGTATATACATCTAAATATATATAGGCCTACATGTATGTGTTTGTTTATATAAATACAAAATGAATATGCACAGTAAACAGACATCTATTATGTAAACACAAACTTTTATTCTGAATGCGAATAATCGCGATTAATCTGCTGGAGTAGATTGTGTTGCTGGAGCGGACACACGACTAGGAGAGCGTTTCCAAAGACGGGATATTTAATAGACACTTAAACACAGAGTACTACCATACGCACATAATTACACTTAAAACTCGACAGGGAATAAAGGAACAGGCATGATATATATATATACAGTCTTGGTGATGAGGGTGATGGCAGACAGGTGCGGGCATTGCAAACGAGGGACAGGTCCGAGCGTGGAGGATGCTGGGAAGTGAAGTCCATGGGGAAAACGTGGGAGAAACGGGCAAAGGAAGAAACATGACTGTGACAGTACTCCCCCCTCCCGGAAGACGCGTCCTCACGCCTAGGGAACATCCGGGGGGGGTAGGGGTCGTAGCTACCGACACTCGGGGACAGGGAGTCCATTGAGGTGCCAGTAGATCGGGCGACCACGGAGGATCCGGGGGTTCCGGTGGCCGAGGGAGTCCTGGTCGCTCCATGGTCCATGGGTCCTCCGAACCCCGAGGGAACCATCGGACCACCACAGCCATGACATAGGTGGCGAGGAGACAGGGACTGGCGGCCACCAGGAGGCAGCCTATCAGGATCACGGCCATGGCAATGTCCCACCCCTGTCCCCCCAAAACTTCTATGGGGAAATTTCTGGGGAGCAGGGAGTTGAAGCAGAGGAACGGAGTCCGGGGTGGCTCTGGGGGAGGCTTGGAGGCCGGCGGAGACTTGGGCCGGAGATCGAACTCCATCAACATCTGATCCACAAAGGGGAGCTCGGGGAACACTGGAGTGGAGTTCTGGGCCACCTGGAGACTGGGCCGGAGATCGAACTCCATCAACATCTGATCCACAAGGGGAGCTCGGGGAACACTGGAGTGGGGTTATGGCCCTTCCGGCCTCCATATTCTCCGGCTCGGGCGCCGACCCGGACGGGGCTGTGTGGAGGACTTCGCCGTGGTGGTGAGGGGAGCTGGGGGTGCTCAACGAGTGTTTGGACGGGATCGGATGATGATCGATCTTATCCGGAGTGGCCTCGCTCACGCAGATCAATAAACTCGACCATGTGTCTGTCCCGGAACTCAGGAGACAGACACCGATGGGAGTCATCATCCAATCCCATCACAAAGCACACATTACGTGAGCGGTCATCCCAACTCACCCCAACTCACCCAATGGCAGACATCTAAAAACTCTGGAGAGGTAAAGCCAAAGTAATCCATTTTGGCGGTCGAGTCTTCTGTAACAGTATGTTGCTGGAGCGGACACACGACTAGAAGAGCGTTTCCAAAAATGGGATATTTAATAGACACTTAAACACAGAGTACTACCATACGCACATAATTACACTTAGACTCGACAGGGAATAAAAGAACAGGTATGATATATATATTTACAGTCTTGGTGATGAGGGTGATGGCAGACAGGTGCGGGCATTGCAAACGAGGGACAGGTGCGGGAGCATGGAGGATGCTGGGAAGTGAAGTCCATGGGGAAAACGTGGGAAAAACGGGCAAGGGGACAAACAGAACCATGACACCTAATAAATATATATATATATATATATATATATGCACTTTTTATTATATATCATTTTAATTCATCATACAATTATAATTAATCTTTTATTATAATAATTTATTATTTGTTTATTTATTATTGTATGCTTTATGCTTTATGATTTATCATATATCAATATAATTAATACATTTTTTATATAAATTATATTCTATTTTTTATTATAAAGACAAAAAAGATTATGGGGTCCTAAAGCTTTTGGTATGTTTTTTGTGGGGGTCTAAAGTTTAGAAAGTTGTTATAGAGTAAACACACCTATATTCTTTCAATAATAAAACTATTTAGATGCTTTCGTCTGGTTAAATCTTTTTAAAATGAAGTATTGTCAGGGCAGCACAGGAACAGGTTTTTGGAACAGAGCTAATGCTGTATATGAATGGACTATCAGGTAGGGACGCACTGTCGTCTCTTGAGAAAGCCAGTCTTGCGTTCGTCCAGCTCATCGATGGGAGATGATGAGGACAGAAGGGAGTTATCTGAGGGAATACACGAGTGGCTGCTGCTGTCGCCCTGTTCGACAGGAAGAGAACTGGGCCTGTCCTCTAGATTCTAAGACAGAGGAAGAGAATTTAGAGACCACAAGATGACAAGCTAAAAACAGTTTTCTGAACTTTTTCCATACCATTTTGCTCTTCACGAGTTCTTCAATGGCGTTGACCAGCTCAGCTGCACTCGGTGTCTCTGAACTGCTGGGACGTCCAGCCAGACGAGCCTACACAACATCAGAAAAGACCAACATTGATGGGAAGCATACAAAAACCACATACACCTGCAAAGACTAGCTCAATCTTTCTTTATCAGGAGAGAATCTATTGTTTATGAGACTACTGACTCATACTGTAAATCAAATGTTTATTTGTGGTAAGGACCATTTTAATAACCACGTAAAAAATTCCCTGTGAAGTGCGCTGAAAACTAGGTCATTATGAGACCGGACATCACCTTTGAGGTTACGCTTACATAGCTGAATGACTCATTCCATTTTATCAGCTATTATCACTGGGTCCAAAGTTGAAACACCAACCACAAAGTCACTATAGATGATCTAAAACTGCACTCATGCTCACCATTGTAGTGCCAGGTGGAAACATTCCAGTCCAAATATGGTAATGGGTGTGGTTTCTGCATTAGTCAGCCAATCAGGGGCGATTTCTAATTGGTAGGGAGTAATACGTGGCGGAATGGAAGTGGGTTTGGAAGATTTGGGTTTATTTAAGAGTAAGTGCGGCACACATGATGCCCATCGTATGTGATCGCACGCACCCCTGAATACTCCATTGGAGGGCACACGACGGGTCACGGACAGAAGGGCTTTTCTCAAGCTATAACAGTCAGAGGTTTACTTTTTTAGAAATGCTTACGAATAGAATGAGGTCTTTGCCCTAAAACAATGAGTGTGGCAGTATGTGGAGTATTCAAATGATGGTTTACGAAGAAGGAAAAGATGTCAAGATTTAGAAAAGATATCAGGAAAAGAAGTAAACACTACATGGAGAGATAGGGAAACTGAGACAAAACAGAGGCAGAACAGAAATCAACATAATGCTGGAGAACATTCAAAACAAAGAGAAAACAGAAAGCAGTTAGAAACGTCTAAATACTTTTTTTTAAAGTAATATAACACCAAAACAATATAATAATTTGCACAGAACTCATAAGGTATTGATCAAAGTTTCACTTGCGCAACTGATGAATATGTAAAAACATCTGATGGTGTCAGACGCTCTATCCCAGCAGCCCTGTGCTTGATATTTACCTTGTCCTCCTGTGAGTCCTGGTGCAGTAAGCTGTGCTGCTGGATGGCCATAGGGGGTGGCAGGGGAACAGAGTCCGGCCCTTCCTCGCCCTCCTCCTCACCACAGCTCTGCATCCCCGAGGAGGATGACTTTGACAGAGTCCCGCTGCTCAATCCCTCACTTCTCATCCTCTGTGAGAACAGGAGAGCGAGAGACAAGAGACACAAAATGAGATAGATAGTGTTATGTTATGTTATGAAGTAGCTTAGCAGCTGTGGCATTTTTCTACCTACAAAGGTTCCAGCGGAAACGCAGCACTGTATTTATAACTGCTCTGTACTGGAAACCACAAGGTATAAATAACACGCAGTTAGAAATCATACTGTGTGCAGCACTGAAAACAGACAGAACGCTACATTTCTCTCTGTCGACATTAACATAACAAATGATGCAGTTAGTAGGATATGAGTAGCATGTAATATAAGCTATATATTTAGGCATTTTGGACCAAGGTTATTTTTGTTTACTAAAATTGAAACTTTAAAACATTTCTGTTTATTGAAAATAAATAAAATATTGGCCTAAAATGATTGGAAAACCTTTTTATTTTACCTCAGAAATGAACTGAAAAACGTTTAAGGCACTAACATTATAATAATAAACAAAAAAAACTCAAATAAGGCTTAATTCATTTTAAACAGAAACATACAAAATTTATAATAAAATGACAACAAAAACAAAATTCTTTAATGACAAAATTGCTCAAAATGTAACTAAAATTAACCTAAAACTAAAAAATGAAAACTATTTTAAAATAATAGTAAACTAACTTAAAACAAAACCTCTTTAATCATCATATTTAAATTTATCGGCATAGCATTTATCTGTAGAAAGACAATAAATTATGTGAAGAAGCAAAAATTATAATTATTACAATGAAGAACTAATTTTAATGACAAAATGTCAAAATGTAATATGCAATCATATCCCACAAGTATCAAAGTTGTTATTTAAGTTATATATTAAGTTGAGGAAAATTATTGCATCATATTGATTTATTCATTTTTAATGATAATTTATTACTTCATGGATTTACTTTACTATTTATGTTAGTTTACTATTTACAATTACTTAAATATTTTTTTATTATGCTAATATATATTATCAATATATTTCAATATATATCAGAAATTTTATTAGAAAAAGCAATACAATATTTTCATTTATTTTACTATTTAAAATTTGGATATTTTTTTTCTGGATGTGTTTGTACATTGACTTTTGTTCACCGACCTCCTCAAAGGTCTCATCCTGCGGAGTGGCGGCGTTGTCGTCAGAGTCTTTTTGCGAGCCAGCGTCTGCGTTCTTACGGACGTCTCGGCTCTTCTTGTGCTTGTGTGCGAGTTTCTTGACGTGGCCGTCTGCTTTGCCGCTGCTGAGGCGTCTGACGGGGCTGGTCAGCCACTTGCGCAGGGTGTTTCCGGGCCGCTTGGGTCCAGGAGAGCTGTGCAGGTGACCCGGCTGCAGTGTGGCACTGCCTGACAAAACTCCTTCATTACTGGATACTGACAAGGTGTCTGCAGAGAGCGAGAGAGAGAGAGGGTAAAGAGAGGGAAGAATTTAATTTCTTTTTATTTCAAATTTCAAAATGAAAGTATTTTGAGATTTTTTTCCCATTTGTATTGTATTGTGCTTCTACACAATAGAAAGTCTAACCGCTCTTTAAAGACTCCAGTCTTATATAAATCTTGCATAAGATATTCTGTTCAGTCTATTGACGTGCATAAGACCTCTGGTGTGTGATCTTTAGGAGGGTGGAGTGCAAGACTCACAAGTAGCTTGTTATTGATTGTCTATTTATAAATGCATATTCTTATACTAGAACCAGCGGCAATGTGACAAACATTTTATATGAAAACAAACCTGTAGCCTAATGATATTTTTAATCTTCATTCATTATGTTCTCATGATGTTCATGTTCAGATTAAATGTCAAAGACGATCAATATATTTCTATTCTAACAGATTCTCTCATGACGCAAGCACACATACTCCTCATGTTCAGAGCCCAGGAGCCACAAATATTCACAGAAGGCCCTTGACAGCTGTCATATCTGTATCCCATGAGTCACGCTGCCCCCTACAGTCTGGAGAGGATTACATAGTGACTACATGATTCGGAATAATGCGAAAGCCAATCTTAATAATTGAAGCGGAGAACTTGATTTATTGATTTATGTTATGTTTTTGTTATACCAAGGTCTGTTTGGAGACTCTATTCTGATTGGCTAGAAGGTGTGCATTAAAACCGTTTAATGCACGGGTAGTTCATGTCAGTTTGATCATCATTTGAAATTAGCTGATAAAAATAACTTTCATTTTCACCTGTCTGATCAAATATTACACCGCAAACATCAATAACAGCTTTAACTTGGCAAATGACCATAGTATAAGCTGGATAAAATTATTTTAATGCACTTTGCGGAGGCTTTGGGCGGTTCTTGGCGTCTACGTTGTGCGTAAAATCCAATAATGCACGGCTAGCCATGGATTATCCCTTATTTATATACTTTTTAATATTTAACATTAATTAATACTATAGATTTGTGTGTGCTTCCTACAGTATCATCAGCAGTGAATGTGGTGTGTGTGATACAAATGCAGTGCTATAAGAAATTCATTCATTCTGTCCCATTCTCAATCATTAAATTGACATCTGAACAAACTGAGTCTTCAGTGTCACAGAATTGAACCCTGTGTCGTCTTGGTGTACACTGTGTACTTGTCCTACTGTCTCCTCGTGTGAACTGTACAAAACTTTCTAAACTACACATGTGCTTTCAGTCACTGTATCAGTGACTGAAAGCACATGTGTAGTTTAGAAAGTCTTGAAGGACTCTTGAAAAATAGACAAAACATTTATTCAAGAACTCTGAATATAAATCTTAAATTTAGACTTCAACACAACACACCACTAAAATAAAAAAGTGTCCAATCACCCAAACATAATCTGTGATAAAACTTCACCAAAGTGACATAAAACGTGAAAAACAGTAGACATCTGAATATCCATAAAACTAATAGACCTCCGCAACAATATAAACAAATAACAGAATACAGGAACAACCAACGGGTTCAGCTAAATCCAAGAACAACCTTCAACATTATCAGGATGTAATTTATTGCTAAGAATTCATGCAAATGCATGATGTTATTCAATCAATTTAATAGAAGTTAAGAAATCTGTATAACTTCCTGAACATTTATGACCCTTAAAATTCACATCAAACCACAGATATAATTTACAAACTGCATATGACCATATCTAATGCTTTTTTTTTAAATAAACCTATAATAAATAACCACATTCCTCATCTCATACAGTAAACAGTATGCATGTGCCGTATTATCCATCAATGCTGTTGCCCACATACCCAAATCCAGCAGCCAATACTTGCAGTTGTCTGAGCGTCCCGAAGCTGAACCCATGTGACAGAGCCGACTGACAGATACAAATGAGTGAATCCCATGTGCCATGTCAAAAAAAAGAAATCTCAGGAGCAAAGCAAACTTACTCCTCTACACTCAAAGCATTTCACCACATAACACTGAGAGAGTCATGGACCATGAGAAAGAGAGAGAGAGAGAGAGAGAGAGAGAGAGAGAGAGAGAGAGAGAGAGAGAGAGAGAGAGGAAAATAGGGAGGTTTGGTGTTCCATGCACAGCTGTGACCGACTTCTGCTGGAAATAAGAGAGAGAGAGGAAGGGACGACCGGATGAGAGGAAAAAAAAGGAGACCGGCTGAGGTGTGACCAACATGCTTTAATATGAATGATGGCATCCAAGTAGAGTTAGAAAACATAGAATTAAAATATTACTAGAAATGTTATTTTACTCCAAAAAGATTTCTTTGCTATGTTTCTATAGTTTTTATGTTATTTTCACGAGAATTGGAAACATTTATTACTCCGTTTCTCATCACCTCAATGCATCTGAATGTTCTGCTTTTGCTATTCTTTCCCATTATTCTCAACAGTGCTCCACAATAGACTTTCATTACTGTGAAACACTTTTCACTGTATTATAATCCTTTTATTCAACATACAGTAAACATCATGGTACTAAAAGAAAAGCTACAACTATGATGTACAAATACACTACATATTGTTTTTCATATTATAGTAATGAGAATTATTTTTTATTTGCATAAAGGTGCATGAGTGTGGTTGTGATAATACTGCTGAAAAAGCCAGATGAATGAAAGCATTCAGCAAAACAACATCCGTCAAGCTCTGACCTGTTGGAGCATTTCTGAGATGCTTCATTGGGAATACGGTAATGACACATCCCGTGTGGTAAATGACAGTTTTCAAGCGTGCAGTGGGACTGACAGGTATGGCCAATATCAGGTCACAGCATGAATATCACACACACAAACAACTCCCTTTGTATCACCTACACAAGTGACTGCCTCTCTAACACACCACAAAGATCTCCCTGTTCAAGTGTGTTTGGCTGCTCACAGTAGCTGGGCTGTGGCCAATCCGACTGCTTCCTCTGCCTGCCTGCACACACACACACACACACACACACACACACACACACACACACACACACACACACACACACATATATATGTGTGGGTCTGTAACCGTTCATTCCAGGACTGATCAACATTCTGCTGAGGATCAACTCTGGTCTCATGGTAAAAATGTAATTTTTAACTTCCTCTGGACACGCCTGCCTTAAAAATATACCTTGAGTTAACAAAACGGGCTGCAGAGCAATTTCAAGAGGTCGAATACACTGGTCATCGTGAGTTATGATGGCTCCTCTTTCACATTCTATAAATACTGATTGTCCTTTCTGTAAGAGAACCGACTGTTTGACATTTCCCATGACCTCTGCCAAAGCAAAGGTGCGTGTCCACTTTTAATGTCACAAAAAGGGACATACGTGTAAATGCCACAGGTATGGAAACTATCCATTTATAGGCTAGTAAATGTCCGTTTAGGGCTACTGTAGAAACAACTTGGTGTAAGGGGACCCGCGGTGTATGTAGATAGAAATAACTTATTCTAAGTTAATAAACACACAACGCTTCATTATGTAAGCTCTTTATACACCTCTGAAGACCTCTGATGTTTTTTCTATAGACCCTTTCTTAATGTTACACACTAATCCTTTAAGTGATTCAAAGATTGAATAAACAGATTTTGTTGCAGCAAAAGAAAGACTGTATGTGGCCATTTCAAATTTCTAGGACATCTAGGCTATCCTTTTTAACAAAGTCAAGTGCTAAAAATAAGCACGTTTCAGTAACTCCTCAGAATTCCCCACACTGAACACATGCCCTGTACACACTCATCATCTTCCTTCAGATGTTGTCCAGTCATCCCTGTGTGGGTGACCTCAAAAATCTGAGCGTGGTGATCTTAGTCTTAGTTCAACCGCATGCTTTTCTTCTGTCACAAAACATGGTCCATTCAGGGATTTGAACAGAACTGACTAACCGTGACACAAACCCGTTACGCATTTCTGATCATGAATCACTAAAGAATTGACATCAGTTACGGTTCTCATTATAAAAGTTGCTAATACTATTGCTACACCTTTTTAAAAAATAGGAAAAAATATGATTTCTGTAATTCTTTTCAACTTATTTCTGTATTATATATTCCTCGTCTCTACTGTCTTTTGAGTATTTTCTAAAGCAGGTCTGCAACAATGAAAAATGCTGAAATGCACTTTATTTGTAACGGAACACATCAGGGATCAAGCACGAAAGTAGGATTCAACTTCAAAAAACTCTTTAATATAAAAACTGGGAGAACTTACACAACGGAAGATACACATTACATTATATTTAAGCTTTGACAAAGGAACAGGCATGATATATATAGTGATGAGGCTGACGACTGTCAGGTGTGGGTGATGAGAGATGAGGGACAGGTGATAAAACCGAGTCGGGCTTTAGAAAACCGAGTCGGGCTGAGTACCAAAACAAACTTGTAGAATAAATAATATTACTGTCGGATAATAAAAATACTCTAGTTCACTCTATGTATTTGCTCATGTTTTCTTAAGGGATAAGTCTGAAGCACACCATATAATAATGATATCAATTCATACAGGGTATCGGGAAGGGGAAAAGGGTATCGGAATATCTATTAGCGTCATCTGGAATCAGTGTGCTGCTTGTATATACTCGTGTCGTCTTTGCTTATTTTATTCATTTGCATTATCATTTGCTTGGTTTAAGCTATGATAAAGCTAAGCATTTCATGCCTGAGCAGTGCAGTAAGGGACATATTCCTTTTGCGTAGTAGTGGGTTGGTTTTGTTGTCGATTTCAAATAACAACAACAGTTTTCAGAAATGGCTTACAGCACCTTTAAACATCAACACTGTCCCAAAATAAAATTATATTTATTTATTTAGAAGCAAAACATTGTTTTTAGAGAAACAGTAAATGATTTGTGTGCAATACAACATTAAAAACAGACCCCTGCTCTTAATGTGCACGTTCATGTTATTCTAAAGAAATTCATAATCAATATTCCCTTTTTACTGTATTCACTTTCTTTACTTTTGAAATGACTTTTGCTTTTTGCTGACATACAGTACATGCATGGCCATGTGTCCCGTAAAACAACCCTTTACAAATAAAACACCTCCTGCTGGATAATCGGTTTCACCCAAGAATTGTTTTATATAATTAATATAATTGTTAATTTAGTCTTTGAACAGATGAAATGAGGAGACATGTGTTATCACACAGCAACAGCACAGATGTATTTTTATGTGTTATTGTTAAAGTCAGAATTTTTAAATGCATGACATGACTCTCTGTGTTTATTACAGAAGACCGAAGCCAGTATAGATCATTAACTGTCCTGTGTTCAGTCTGCATTGATACGGTCCTCTCAGGGAAATCCCTGCAGCCTGGCAACCCTGCTCATCACCCGACTCAGCCCGTCACCATAGTAACCGCATGATCACCGCACTTCAGGCCTGATAAAAATGAGCAATGCTGGACTGCAATTAAAATTGATTCGGGTTCAGGGTGAGTCAAGTGCAAATGCTGACACCTGCATATAGCTTTGGTCCAGTTTTCAAGACGTGCATGTTATGACAATAGGGTTTTGTTTTGAGATTTGAGGTTTCAGCAGTTTGGAAACTGTACTTAAACCTGTACTATCATGTCACTTTTTCTGTTCTGTGTGATCATCTAGTTTGTCATTTTCTATTCTATTCTATTCTATTCTATTCTATTCTATTCTATTCTATTGAATCTGTCTTTGCAGATATGCAGACAAAAAAAGCTGACACGCTAAAGTGACAGTTCACCCAAAAATGAAAATTCTGTCATGAATTATTAACTCTCTAGTTGTTCCAAATCTGTATACATTTCTTTGTTTGGTTAAACACAGAGAAAGATATTTGGACAAATGCTTGTAACCAAACAGTTCTTGGACCCCATTGACTACCATAGTAGTACAAATGACAATGGTAGTCAAATGTGACCCAGAAATGTTTGCTGTTTTGCCTACATTCTTCAAAATATCTCATTTTGTGTTCAACAGAACAACAAAATTATAAAGTAATTTTTCCTACTGGTAGTCAATGGGGTCCAAGAACTGTTTGGTTACAAGCATTCTTCCAAATATCTTTCTCAGTGTTCATCAGAACAATGAAATTTATAGAGACAGCTGCAAAACCCAGACAAATGTGCTGACGTGTCTTGAGTAAATCGTTCAAGCATTTACAGGTACATAGAGACTTTTCCCATGACTGCACAGAAACATCAAACGCTGCAAATCTCACGAAGTCAAAACCCAGCCTCTGTGAAGTGTAAATCTGAATGGACAACCTAAATCTGACCCCTACATCCATCTCACATTCCTTTTAGATGTACAACTGTGTAGAAAGATCCAAAGAAATAGCAAATCCCAAAATGTCTTTTTGCTTTGAAGCATCTATATCCTCAATGTGTTATCCTTCAAAAGGATGTGCGGTCTCTTAAACCAAAAATACTGATGACTAATCTTGCACCACATGATAAGTGTATCAAATCGATACACAATACCGATACACAAATCCTTCAATACATCCTTCCTCACCTGTTTGTGTCAACAGGAAATACAGAAAACTATCACATCAAGCTTTTTTCTCATATCTTCAATGTAAACTTAGCCCAAATGAACTCTCAGGAAACAGTAAAAATCCCTTAATCTTACCTTTATGGTTAAAAATGCCCTCCATCTCCATGCTGCTGCGGGAGTGAGCGATGCAGAGCACTGAGCTGGGCACCAGGCCCTCCTGGGCGGGAGAGCGGTCTGTGGTGCGGACCAGACACCAGTCGGGCTTGTCATGAGGTCTTTCCACCAGCTCCACCGTCTGACCTCTGCGTACAGTCAGCTCCGAACCATTGCCGGCCATAAAGTCATGGATGACCACAGTCAGCTCTGAACCGCCGGACAACTGCAGAGGAAACACAGTTAAAACTCAAAATATATCCAACAAAAACACAGCAAACTAGGACAACAATGAGGTAAGACCCACCCACTGGTAATGTGGCATCGCCAGTGAGCTCAAGAGGTGAGCCACTGACCCTGAACCCTTACACGCCATATTTCTACCATCCAGTATGTCCTCATGTAGACGTCACAAAATAAACAAAAGGTCTGGATCATAAGCAAACAACTCCAATATCGTGTCGTTCTGCGTGGAAGATGAAGCTTCTTTCTATGAATCTCTTCTCAGTATAAACCTCATCAATAAGCTCATAGAAAGCATTCGCGACTCCAGTGAGGAAAAGTGGCAGCAGCTGAAGGTTTCTGACACATCATCGCATTGCCACGGAGATGAAATCCGTCTGAAGGAGTGACGCCTGGCAGGAGGAAGGGAGAGGAGGCAGAGACGGACACAATGTGCCAAGATTTAAAGGAGCAGGAGGCAAATTAATGCTCATTAGAAGAGACGTGCAGGAGCTCGACTTCTGCAGTCTCACCTATTCACCTCGCCGTGACCTGAGAGGGCTCCGAGTGTTCGGACGCTTCAAATGCTGGGCCGCTGTGAAAGGCGACGTGGGGATTTGAGAATGAATTTAGTGACGGTGGGAGATTCTTTATGTAAATGTCACATAAAGTGGGACAAGAAAGAAAAATAAAGAAACAAGATGGTGTCCAAGCGTTTTTAAATCGGAAGCCTGCAATGCATAACGATGACATAAACACGCACATGTGTGCGGGCGTGCGAGAGGAGAGTGAGAGCACGAACGTCTGTGCTGCTAAATCCAAAACAACCAAAGCAAGTTTTCTCATGAGAAATCTTCAATACATCCGCTGGTATTCCGATTACTGGAATATGAGGAATACTCAGGGTGACATGTGCAACTTAAATAGGATATATATAAATAGCCTATATTTTTTTATTTTGGACTTGTGTCTGTCATTTCAGCAATAATCTAAATCAGGAAATTGGTAAAGAAAAATGGATCTTTGCACTTTTTTTAAAATAAAAACTTACATTTGTAACTTACTGACACTAAGAACTGCTGTTCACAGTACTGCTTTTATTACACCAGGCAGTTTACACATAAAAAAAAACTTTAAAGGACAATCAATGCCATGATCTTTATTTCGGGACATGTAAAAAGACAAAAGCATTTTTGTCTTGTTTTCTAGTACAAATCTTTATCAATTCTTAAATCAAGATGTTTTTCTTGTGTTATTGTCCTATATACAGTATAAAACAAGACAAATATCTTAAGTCACTTTAATTGTCAAGTGAAATAATTTTTAGATAGATTTTGGATTAGATTTGAAATAAATAGTCGGTGCAGAGATAGTCAGAGAGCCTTGAGAGAGATGAATGAAGCACATGCTTTCTAAAGGGAAGCGGGTACATTTCTCCAGTTACATTTTATGTCTGAAGAACACCATGAATGTATCATTTAGCTTTGTGTCTAAATAAAACACAAAAATGACCCGGACCTATTTTAAAACGTCAATGACAAAAAAGGGGCCAAACACACAGAGGACATAAATTACACCTGTTTGGTCACAGCGCCCCTGGTGGTCATTATATAAAAGCAGTTTAAAAGACAATAACGTGACACTGTGACCAAATGAATGTGGTTTTGTCACATTACTGTTGCAATGATGCAAAATTTGATAGTAGAATTACATCCTTCATGTTCACAAAAATCATTTGTATTGTTTTGTGGGACTTGAGCATGTTTACACATGGCACAGATCTGTTTTAAATGGAACAGGGACCCTGTGTCCATACAAGGCTTCTTCTCTTTCTCAACAGTTTCTCAACTTTCTAAACCAGTTTAACCAAAAAGACCAATCTGCTTTTTGGGTCTACTAACCATACCAGAGTCAACCAGCATAACGTTCCATGGAAATTCATTGTGGTCGTCACAGCAGGGCAAACGAATATACACACTTCATTACAATGAACGATTTTCAGCAAGATGTGACAACAGTGCCTTAACATTTTATTTCCCCAAACTATATAAAACTAGCCACATTTCTAAAATTGGCCCAAAAAGCTCACTTTTAGGGTGAGGTTAAAACTTTAATACACAAGAATGAAAATAATCTTCTCCGTCTGAAAATTCAGGTCTTAACCTGCCATCAAAACACAAGAGCTCTGGTTCTGTTGAATGCCAGCTGCACTTTTGCTTTAAAGTGGACACATCTTCACACTCACCTTGTCACTATCCAGCGTGTTCTGAGAGGTGCGGGAGGCGATGGAGATGGTGTCTGGCTGACTGCTTGCGTCACCCTGGCTGTCTAGGTCCTCTCCATCACTGCGATTTGATCATAAAGTATCGGTCATAAAGTGCGATAACCAGCTAGATATTACAGTACACTACATAAGTTCATTTGGATCTATCGGGCTCAAAATTTACAAAGAAAATTTACAAAGTTCAATACATTTCAGCTTATCAGATTTATGATTTACATGACTGGTTAACATACCGTTTGCCCTTGTGTTTGGCTGCAGTAGCTTTGGGAATGTGTATTGGCTCTTTAAGCGCCCCCCGTAAATGGATGGTACGTTCCTGAATGACTTCACGAACGTGTTTGATCCAGTCTTGTTTGTTTTCAATACAGGAAGCCTGCATTGAACACACACACACACACACACACACACACAAAGTCAATTAACAAAAATATCAAATGCATTTTAACGAAATGTAAGTCTAACTAAACAACGAAGTCAAAATGTTACCTTTAAAACGATTTTGTTGTCTGAGGTAGGTGTCCGTCCAACCCAGAGTGCAAATTTACAGGGATCTCCTTCCACGTGTTCAGTCACTCCCAATTCTGAGGTCTAAACACCACCATCAAATCAACATTCTTACATCTATTTTTTAAATCATTTCTTAAACATAACCAGAGAGACAAACTTGTTTCGTAAACAACTGTACCATGAGCTTGCTCTTGTAGAGGTACTTGCTCCTGCCGTTGGAGTCTTTGACATCCTTGCTAAAGATCAGGGACATCTCAAAGAGGAAGAGATGCCGCTCTCTGCCCTTACGGATCAGAGTCTTTGGATCCCAAACCTGGAACGACTCCTGGAGGATCAACTCACCCTGAGACTCAATGTTCTCATCGAAACCTTAGTAGAAATCAGAGTATGAGATATAAGCATATCTCTTAGTTTTACATAAAGATTTGGCTTTGCTATATGTATGCTCCTCACCCTCCAGCATGCTGAGATGCATGGCATCATTGGCTCTCTTAGGCACACTAAGCATAACCTCCAGACCGTCTTTTATCTCCCCTTTACCCTCCTCACAACACGTCAATAGTTCCTACAAACAAACAAGACAAATCAATCTTAATAAATACATGTAAATGTGCTGAATACATCATTCTTTTAAGATGGATGATTTTTGGTTTGGTTAAGGCTTGTTCTGAGTTTAATGTATGGCAGAACCTTCAACAGTAGCTGGTATTTGGTGATCCTCTGAACTGGTTTAATGAGGTATGATGAGATGGAGTTGGCCAGTCTGTGCCTTTGTTGGATTTCCTGGAAACATACAAACACACGATTTTTAAAATGTGACAATTATGGAATACTGCATATTTTTCAATATTCATGTGTCCTCATAAAATTATATCAAAAATATCTCTTCTCTACATGACATATGTCTCGGTGAGAGGGCGGGGCTACTGTATATTAACAGTCCAATGACCAGGCTCCCAACGATTCAATCAATTCCCAAAAGATGAAATTAAGTCCCGTCCTACTTATTTCTCATTCCAGACAATGTTTTACTTAAAATCGTAAATAAAATCCCATTGCAACTTTCGTTTCATGACAACTTTAAATGCAGGCAAGACAAATTACAGTCTGAGGTACATTGTTGTTCAATATTTAATATACATTTCTTTTTGTCAGTCCTTTTAGAAAAGCAGAGGTGAGAACTGAAGAAAGATCTGCTCTGATCGCCTGGTAGCAGTTTAACCCCACCCACCCTCTGACACACAGGAAGTGCCCTCTTCACCTACAGTCCAGTACCAGTGGACCACACTACGCACGCACGCATACATTCCAATACACAATGACACATACAAATGCATCCACCCACCCACAATCCTTATATAATCACTGTCTATACAAGTCAGTGAACTCTCTGGAGAGCATGAGTGGGATTTTTTTTTAAGAATCGTGTCTTTAATTGTGAACTTGCATGTAAAGTATGTTAGGATTCGTTTGCTTAATACTCACATCAAAATAGTTGCCGGCGTGTTCCAGGATGAGCTGAGTGGAGTCGGGCTTGTTCTTACAGTAATTCACATACATCTGGAACTTATCCGCCTGCAGAACAACATACAGTATTGTATTGTATTTGAATATGTATGAAACACTGTAAATGAAGATCAGTTTTTAATTGTAACCTAGAGCAGGAGTTTCCAAACTTCAGGACCCATTTAGGCATAAATAATTTTTTTTAGCAGTACTCTTTGGTTAACACTTTCTATAAAGCCTGTACAAGGTGCTTCACAACGCAATAGAATAACCATTTATTTCTAGATGGTTCCATAAAGAACCTTTAACATTCTTCAGATTATAAAAGGTAAGAATGAGATGGTTCTTTGTGGAACCAAAAATGGTTCTTTTATGGCACTACTTTGAAGAACTTTTTAAGCACCTTTATTTTTAAGAATGTATTTATAACGCATTATAAGAGCATTTGTAATGCATTATAGACGGTTCCAGTGGCACCAACAAAAACAAACGTTATGTGGCCCGAACTTTACTTCTGGTAGATTTCCGCAAATAATCAAGAACTGTTGAGTAGTTTTAATTTAATTTAATTTAATATACAATAAAATATGAATATAAATTCATATAAGATAGTCACTATAGTATTAGCGAAGTGAAACTCACCCATGTGACGAAACAGTGACCCACATCCTCTGGGAGTTGTTCATATTTCTCCAACTCTTTGAGGAAAATGCTGAAGAATGTAAAGAAAGGCGACAAGAAGGTAATATGAGAAAAGAATTGAGTAGTATTTTTCACAGCTCAGGAATACATAGTTAGGGCTCACTGACTTGTGGTGGAACTCGCATAGGTCTTCCATGTTGCCAAAGATGATGTGCTCTTTGTTGACGATCCCTGAAGGAATCTCCTCCACACCACTGGTCATCTCCCACAAGTATGTCTGAAATGCACACACAAGCTTTGAAGTCTTGCCAACAAACAGACTACTGCTAAAGTATTAACACCACTTTTAACAAAAGCAACTAAGTGCAATACAGCACACATTTTATTATATAGCATCATGCTCCACCAAACCAAGCTCCAAAACATAAACTCATATACAAATCTGTAAAGCATTCATGGAACCAATTATACATAATGACATGCTTATTCCAGATTGTATGAATATTCCAATAGCCGTGGGGCATTTTTCAAATAAAGGCTTTTCCAAAATTCGGTCCTTAATTAAAAATGGTGGTCAGTGTTTTAATAACCATCAATCTTTTCATAAGATCAAACAGCAGCTATTCCCGGATAAACTGGATTGTTTGTGGATTCCAGTGAATTAATTTATAGCCCAGGGCTTTTGTCATCCATCCAAAGTGGACACTAGCAACAGCACTTACGTCCATACACTCGCGCAGGTCTCTCACATATGCCTTCTCAGTCTGAATGAGCTCTGCCATTATAAACCTGTCATTAGAAATACACCAGAGGCATACTGTCAACATTAGTCTGAAAGCTTTGGGAGTGGCTTCATTCTGCTATAATACTCTCACAAATGATGTTATTGTAACATGCACGTTGCAAAAAATCGGTGTTTTTGTCTTTTCCATATAACTTAGCTGAAGATGTCGCGTATGCAAACAGAACAAAGACTGTATCTTGATACATGAAGATTTTTTGCATTGTATATTGTAAATATATGTATAATCCGGTATGAATACGTACTCTTTCCTGCGGGCTGATTTGCGCTTCTCCTCATTGAGCTCATGGTTGACATCTCTAAGTTTGACCTCTGCACCAGGAGCGCTGGCTGGAATGATGTCCAACTGAAGATCTTTACTCTGAAACCCCAAAGAGAAATGTTTCAATCATCTGCAAACATCTTTTTCTTTGATCCATTGACATATTTTCCTTAAATCGTCATCATTCTTAAATCACTGCAGACCACATGAACCTTGCATGACACCCTTCACACACACAGTCTCACCGCTTTGTTGGAGTCTGTGACCAGGCCGAGCGCTTTCTCCAGGCAGGAGCGGTACTTGTCCATGCGAATGGAAAAATCGCGGTATCGCTTGTCCACCGAGGCGACCCATTTCTGAATCTCGCCCGCATGGGAGTGGCCCTTTTCACAAAAACCATCGGCGAGCTGGATCAACAACTTCACTCGCTCTTTGGTTTGCTGGGGAGAGAGAGAAAGAGAGACCTGGGTTGATTTCACAGAGACACAGATCAAAATGTAAACATCGTGTGGGAGAATCACAGAGGATTGATAAAACGACCTGGATCTCGAAATCTGGAAAGCAACTGGACACACACCGTACCTTAGCTGTGATCTGGAATTCCTCATGTTCCTTTAGCAGTTCCTGTGTGTGGTGTATTGTGGATCCTGTGGAAGTGTGTGTGGACAGGTAAAATTCTCCTGTATCGTGGATCCACTCCAAAGCCTGTAAGAAACATTCATAAAGGGACTTATCATATATTATTATTATATTAATGTTAATACACTTGCATGCTCCACTCTCATGTGTCCACTAGAGGGAGTAAGATCTCTAAAAGAGCATTTTCTGCAGATAAAAGTCAGTCATACAGGAGTAAATGATGACAGAATTCTCATTTTTGGGTGAACTACTCCTATAATTTGAGGATTTTGGCCCAATGAATTTCACTGTGGGTGGGGCTACCTGGCAAGACAGCTGAAACAGAAACCAAGTGACCACCAATGTGTAATACTGCTTGCAGCAGCTGAAAAGTATTTAACGCTGTGTTCTTCATGAATATATCTGTCATACTGTGCTCTTTTTAAAGATCAGAGAAATGTCTTTTATGAGCATGTGATACATCACAGTTAAACTTCCACTGAGTCTTTATAGCAGTCGCACAAACCGCCGAGTGCTTGACCTGACGTGATTCTGTCATTTTAACTCCAGAAATAGTTGTTGTGGTCTGAGGCTCTGAAGAACATCTCAGATTGGTCCGTTACCCACATTTCCATTTATTTTATAGAGAAAATTGTTATTGTTACATTCTTCCAGTTTCATATGCACTCATCTCAAGTGGATCTTGCAGAATAGTTTAAATGAACCAAAATTTACTCAAAATTTTCTCAAAAGCCCTGCTCTGTGAATCTGTATGTTCAGTTTGCCTGGACTAGTTCTTTGACACTAACCTGTTTAGCGCTTCTTTCAAACACCACATACTGCTGACACTGGTCAAGCCTCCTCTTTCTCATGGTCCAGAAGTGCAGAACCCGGTTCTCTCTCTGCAGCAACTCATTCAAGATATCTGCAGTGAGACAGGAATTTGTCACCTTGAAACTTGATTTGCACTGTTCCCTAAGTTACATTTTACTCAACCAGAAGCTAAAACAATGCAAACAGCATAACACAAATAACTCCTACATTATTTATGAAGTAACAAGCTTTTGATAAAATGAGAACGTGGTCATACTTTTGACTTGTTGTTCGGGGGCTTTGATGTGCGCGAGCATCCCGGGCATATTCACGCTGTTTCTGTGGAGGTACTTCAAGAAGACGTCAGCGTTGCGTCTGGCCAGTGTGCACGCCTTCAGAGAAACACATTCAGTTATGAGTGAATCCACATGAACGTAGTCCATCATGTATCGTGTTTGTGCATTCAGTACCTTGAGGAAAGCCTCTTTCTGTTCCAAGTGTTTGCTTATCATGGGTATCACATGGTCAGACTCTGAGTTTGGTCCCAGTTTATCGGTCCCTCCGCACCAGTCCTCCTCTCGCTTGTACTCCTGCTCTAAACTCTCTAACACACTACACACCTGCAGAACACAACAAAAAATTACAAATATAGTCACCATTCAGACAGAAAAGATTGTTTCTGAAATTTTATTTCTTTTTGTATTTAATTTTTTGGTTTAATCCCCCAAAATTAAAGGGATAGTTCAATTCAATTAAATTTTTTCACAATGAGCATTGTTGCAAAGCAGCTTTACAGGAGAAAGAAACGGTGAAACATAAAAAAGGTAAAATTACCAAACCTTTAAGTTAATTAAAAAAAAAAAAATAACTATAAAATAAATACATTTGAATAAATAAGTCTCCCGGTGAGCAAGCCGACACGGCCCTGTGGCGAGGAACCCAAACTCCAAATGATAAATATATGGAGAAAAAAAAATTCTGGGACGGTTCACCCAAAAAATGAAAATTCTGTCATCATTTACTCACCCTCAAGTTTATCCATACCTGTATACATGTTTTTGTTCTCTTGAACAGGAAGATATTTGGAAGAATTCCTTTGTGTTCAGCAGAACAAAGACATTTATACAGATTTGGAAAAACTTGAGGGTGAGTAAATGATGACAGAATTTTCATTTTTGGGTGAACCGTCCCTTTAATTCTTTTTATTTCAAACCACATTAAAGTCATTAATTGTATCAAGTTAATCAAAAATTTTTTTTTGCTACAGTCTCAAA
Source organism: Oreonectes daqikongensis (assembly GCA_026939265.1). Classification (NCBI taxonomy): domain Eukaryota; kingdom Metazoa; phylum Chordata; class Actinopteri; order Cypriniformes; family Nemacheilidae; genus Oreonectes; species Oreonectes daqikongensis. The sequence continues at coordinate 13,407,520 of JAOTQM010000311.1, forward strand.
TACAAAAAAATGATGTCATAACAGGTCACTTTGAAGATAGGAGAGCTCTGACCTGCTCTGAGGTCTTGTAGAAGGCTACTGAAGCATTGACCAGTTTCAGCCGGTCCTCCATCTTCAGCATGAGCTGCTGCCAGTGAGACGCCACCTTCTCTGCGCAGTCGCGGATCATGTCCATGTCATAGTGATTGGCCTGCAGCAGAGCCTCGGCCTTCTGCTGCACCTGCAGGGCACTCTGATGGGTCTTCTGCACAGAGACACCAGCACAACAGACACCATGAAGAGAAACTAGAAAAAAAAAACCTCCTACAGCCTTTGTTCTTGATTTTTCATTGATACATTTATTTGTGGTATGACTGTTTGGCACCTCAATGGCGTGTTGAAACTGCTCATGTTCCCTCTGTAACTGTTCTGCCTCCTGCAGTGAGCTGGCTGTGATGAGTCCTGCATTCAGCATCGACTCTCCATTACGAATCCAACCCAGCACCTGAAACACAAACATTCAAGTGTAAAAAACTAGTTCCTATTCAAACAGGAAGTCAATGCGGTCCAAGAACTGTTTGTTTACAAGCATCTTTGTATTCATCAGAACAAAGACATTTTTGGAACAGATTTGGAACAACTCAAAGGTGAGTAAATAATGATAAAATTTGTATTATGGGGTGAACTGTCCCTTTAATATACGGCTTGTGATTTTACAATGTTTTACAGGTTGCTTTTATCTGTACTGAAAGTGAACAGTATCTTCTCTTACATTCACTCACTTTACACACCTGCACCAGTGCTGATGTATCACACATAAATAAACACCGACAATTGTGACACAGAGACACACGTAAGCAGGAGAGTCAAAACCTGACCACACGTCCACTTAACACCACACACACCCACTCAAAAACACTGTGGCCATATCAGGTCTTAAACCCACATGGAGCGCCCTGCATTCTGGATGTCTCTAATTGTTGTATTTTCTCTGGAGCGGTCCAGAAAATAAAATAAATAAAGAAATAAATGACAAGATGAAATGAGATTACCAGCTGCTGCTCCTGGCCTAGTTTTTCTTTTCATTTCAAGCGTGCCCATCGCAGTACAAGAATTGTTTCCTTTAAGCCTCTGTGTGTTTTCTGTACCGTCAATCAAAACTGATGCACACGCTATTAAAACAATGGTGACACTTTTATTAAAAAACTTTTTTATAATGCTTAAGAGATCAGTGATATGAAGAGCCAAATTTAATAAATAAATAAATGTTTACATAGTTAATTAGATATATAGTTTAATAATTAAATGCATATAAATAAATGTAATAATATGAAAATAAATAAAGGAATAAATACATTTGCATGAAATTTAGTCTTTCGTTTATTTATGTATTACCTTTTTCTTTGAATGATTCTTTTTCATATTTTTACCTTTATGGTTTTATCTTTTCACTTGTTTAAATTTGTCATTTATTTAGGCATTCCTAAGTATTTGAATGGTACTGTAGCTTTTATATGGATGTTATAAAAGCAGGTTGTGTTTATTTTGCTACTGTAACCTCAGAAGAACATTCAGTTCAGTCACTTTGAAACATTTCATTGTTTCTGAAAAACATGTCTGTTGATGTTGAGAGTAGACAATGTAGTGAGGTGTCAAAGGCTTTACTGTACAACACAATGTCTGACTGTCAGCTTCAGTTTAGCCCACATTCACTACCCATGAGTCATTGCTCAGGTACAGACAGAGGAAACTCCCAGCTCTAAAATAAAGTCTATATTGCATAATGACCCGTGACACGTATCTAACACGGCAGTGAGTGAGAAAGTAAAGATCAGTCACTGGAGTAAGAGGTGCATTATGGTTGGAAAGGGTGGGCGTTCCGGAGCTGTGTGGTAATTGTACTGCAGGGCCGCAGCGAGGAATGGAAGACATTAGCAACGTCACAGTATTGGAGTTTAATGACTGCCACACTCTGCTGGTCGGCTGGTTAAATGTATTTTGTGAAGTTTGGAAGTGAAGCAGGAATTGCAAGTAAAGGTGTGAGATGGATAGACAGACGACGGGCTGGTGTGCGTGTTACCTGTTTGACCTCGGCCTGCAGGTGACGGAGCTGAACGCACTGCTCCAGGTGACGTCTGTGCTGCTCTGCGGCTGCGTCCAGCTCCTGCTGTTTCTCATGCAGGAAATCCAACAGGTCCTGCACCCGTGTGGCCATGTCAACATCACGATCGCACAGCAACTCCACACCTTCACATCCAGACAGAGAGAAAGAGAGAGACATGTCAACAATCTCTACATTTAGAAGCGCCCTACTCAAAGGAAATCCCTTTAAAAATGTCAACAATTTGACAATAACTGTTAGATATAATATGTGACCCTGGTTCACAAAACCAGTCTTAAGTAGCACGAGAACATTTGTAGTAATAGCCCAAAATACATTGTATGGGTCAAAATTAGCCATTTTTCTTTTATATGAAGTAAAGATTATGTTCAATGAAGATATTTTGTAAATTTCCTACCGTAAATATATCAAAACTTTATTTTTGTGAGTAATATGCTATGCTAAGGACTTCATTTGGATAACTTTAAAGGCCATTTTCTCAATATTTGGATTTTTTTGCACCCTGAATTTTAAATAGTTGTATCTCGGCCAAATATTGTCATATCCTAACAAACCATACATCAATAGAAAGCTTATTCATTCAGCTTTTAGATGATGTAAAAATCTCAATTTCAAAAAATTTATCCATAAGACCATGGTTTTGTGATCCAGGGTCACATATACAGCGATATTCTTAAGAGTGGGAGCTTTCACATCTAGTTTTGTGCTCCACAACTTTTTTAGGATTTAATGGATTTAATGATGCAACATTGGCCCCACCCGTGGGTTTGAGGGGTGGCAGATTTTTTAGGCTAATATTTTAAAATGATTGTTTCTGGACAAAAATGCTACACAAACAGTGGCAGATTTATTGCTGAGATCCAATTTTTGGATTGATTTGGATATTCACATTACTTTTTGTGTGAACTGGTCATGGTCCTCAACTTGAATCGCAAAAGAACAAAAACACTGCGTTAGGTAAAACACTTTGTTAGACAAAACAAAGACCTGATTAAAGAACACAGGCATCTAAATACCCCAAATAAACAGCAAACATAGGAGAAAAATGGATTTCATTTAATTATAATTGGAAACTAATTTAATTATGACAATAATTGAACAGTGAGAAGTTGATGATTTATTACTGATTTATTAGAAAACTAAACAACACTCTTACTGACACTAGACATGGACAAATGCTCATCAATGCCATTTTTCAACAACACAGAATCAGGATTTAACTGGATAGTGAATTGTTGTAAAAAATATTATTGATTAATATTATTTGGCCCCTCCCACAAAGCCTTGGTTACACTAACAAAAAGTGTAAAAAAAAAAGTTACATCAATGATAAAAAAAAGTCAATATTTGAATGAAACAAACTAAAAGAATCTTCAGATTAATGAGAACTAATGGATCATTTGCACAATAAAGCTGCGACATTTATTACAGATGTAAACAAGACCACGTTTGATTTTATGTTTTAAGGTGCAAATCAGTTGCTGGAACTTAAGATAAAAAAACCACGAAGCTAAATTACAAGTGCAAAAGCAAACTGGTCAACAGAATAACACATCCAGCACAGAAGTGCAACTACCCTGGTCTTAGCATTCTTATAACACACGCAAACATACTTACATTTGACACCTGCAGCCCAGAGCTGCATTGTGCTAAAGCTCTGTGTGTTCTCCAGCTTTGCGTTTGCATGCGTGTGGACTCCACAGATGCCGAGAGAAAAATGAGGATTGGTTTTGCTCTCCGCAGGCTGCGTGTGTGCCGTCAGATGTCAAATCTCATGCGTGTGTGTCCAGTGATTTCGCTAGGCGAGTATATAGGATTACAGGACCGGGGCAGAGGAAGGGAGGGGTGCTGGATGTCTGGTTGGACCTGCTGTGTTTGGCTCTGGAGTTTAGCGTTTAGCAGCGGCCACTCCTCCCCCCTTAAGCCTGCTCTGGTCTAACCCTCTAGCCCACACACACACTCATCCCTGATGCTTTACGACAGTGATCTAGTGACCGCGAACGTTCGGCTTACAGAAAAAGCACAAGCGCAGCTCCTGCATGTTCTGAAATGCACATCGGTGCACATACTGTACACTATACACACACGCAAAGATGGTGCAAACACATCAGACTAGGCATCAGGTCCTTTCACTCTTAAGACCACTTTTGTGCTTGCACCCTTACAAAAAGCACTGTGGTATATCATGGTACAGGAATGGAACCAGATGATAATACAAGGGTATTACATGTTTACTTAAAGCAGCTCTCAATACCATGGTACTGTACATGTCCAAAAATAGTATAGAATTTACCTAAATTATTATCAAAAATGGATCAAACTTGACCTTGTGCAGGTGTACTCACCTGAGGCCTGAACCTCCGTGACGTACTGCAGCAGCTCTTGTCCCTGGTGGATGACGTGGAAGGTGAGGTTGTTCATGGTGAGAGCTTTATCAGCGTGATGCTGCAGTCTCTGTTCGGCTAGCGTCAGATCTTCAGTGTCAAAGTCATTCATCTGTTGAGACAGCTCTTCATTCCACGACTCCAGGTCTGAGATCACCTACACAACGCATCCACACACACGTCATCATAATCTGTGGCTATATCGCTTTTGGCCCACATTTTTCATTGCTCCGATTAGGCCAGCAATTCATGCAAAAAATGAGCAGGACACATTAAACAACACTTGATTCTGATTGGTCATCTTTTTAAAGACGTTTTTAACTGCAACAACAAACATAAACATTACATGAAGGTCCGGTAGACTTTAGCAAATAATAAATAACAGCAGAACCCCTGTGGTGTAGATTATTTCTGATACCAGGCAAAACAAAAAAACTAATTACATTACATTGTGAATTACACAAGTTAAAACTGCCAGTATTATTTGGGGTTACCAATAGAAGAAAAGAACCATTACTTCGCTAAAAATGCAACATCCTGGCAACTTCACCTTAACTTTAACTGCTTTTGTAGGGGGCACAATATTACTAAACACTAGCCAGACCGATAAACAAACACAGACCGGACGTTTACCTAGGGCCAGGCATGTTACCTCCGCAATGCGTGTGCGTCCGATAAAACCGTCTATACTGTATCACGGCTGTTATACTGCCCCTGCAAACCAATATCCTACAAAACTGTATTTAGTCAGTAAAAGAGCATATTAAGCATATTTTTATTATAGTTCCCATTATAAATACCCTATTTAACTAGGGTATTTGCAGTATAGTACAGTAACAACAAATTAAAAAATAGTTTCTTAATAACTATAGTTCAACTATGATATTTGTAGTTAAACTATGGTAATACAAATCTGACAAAACATGGTTGCCACACTTACCATGTTTACATATATAATGCAGTTCACAGTTCACATTCCAAGTATAGGTTACCATACAGTGGCAAATATGAAATCTTTCGCTTTATTGTCAAAATGCCGCTCAGAAATACATATTATTTGCAAACCAGCCAATAAGCAGGTTAAATGACCATACAGGTTGATATCTAAATGTTTTACTTCATTTTTTAAACTTTGGAATCAAAACTGTGAATTAATAAGAATCGGAATCGATAAGCAGAATCGGAATCAGAACTGATAAAATTATATTTTATTATATTATAAAACTATATCCAACCATATTGACCACCAGCACTGAAAATAAAAATAAAAACAAACAAAACATGTATAAACAAATAAATGAATGAGTTGCCTTGACAACAGATGGCTAAAAACCTAATTCAAAGAACATGGCTTATCATATTACTCTTCAAAACCAACACGAGCTGAAAAAGTTAAACAAATAATGTTCGAACCAAGATTGTAACAGTTACTCCTCACAATCCTACAAAAAGGCAAAGTCTTTCAAAGAGCACTCACTCTGCACTGACGTTTGGTTCTGAATTCTTCCTTCTCTCATAAACACAAGCATCTTTTCCCGGTTGTCTTTAGTGAAGAAGATAACTAGAGCCGGAACACAAGCGCTCTCTCCAGAGAAGGAGGCTGGAATCATGTTTGGGAAATCACACGCCCACTGTTGTGCCCTCTGGCGTCCGGCAGCTTTGAGTAAAAGTGCCGACCCGCCCTGCTCTGAGTAATAATGTTATATCTGATGTACAAACACATCTGTGTTCACCTACCAGACATAGTATACTGGAAATTACGAATGAAATCCACCTACACTGTCTGTGTATGGTTTTCTTGGGATGTGGTAAGATCCATCAATATTTACATACTCCTTATATAAACGATGTCCTATAAACTTCCCCTTATCTATCAGCACAGTACCAACGCAATGCGAGCGCCCCTTCAAAACCGCCCGTGAAACGTTACGCCCCACGATCTGTATTGGGTTATGTTACAGAGAGCGGTATCACTTTTACTACAAGAGAGGCGATCTGTTTTGTGTACTGTGATCACTTCATATAAGGTTTCCAATGAACAAAACATTCGGTTGGGATCAATGCCATCAGAGGTCAATCGCAAACCAGGTTAATATAATAACGGCAGATGCCCTGAAGAAGTTCAGCTTGAAACAAAAAGTCAAAATTCACCCTCCTCTCAATCATCAAACGTTCTGTTTTTATGAAACATGGATGGATTTTATTCTTAAAAAAGTAATGATATGATCTACATTGTAATGACTTTACATAGGGCTTGTGCCGGGGAAGGTCCAATTCATGCCCAAAAATTGGCCACTAATATATAGAATAAAATACTGTAATGAAATACTTATTTCTGAATGACCATAAAAAAGGAAAAGTTGGTTATTGAATTGTGTAGTTATGGCCACAACCAGCGGTTCCAAACGAATTAACATTGGACCTCATTGACCTCCATTGTATGGACACAAAACCATTTCACAAAAAATCTTCTTTTGTGTTACCTTAAGTCACCAACAACATGATGGTGAATAAATGATAACAGAATTTTTTTTGGGGGGGACTATCCCTTTAAATGGCTTGATTGATGTTGAGATTATAAGCATTAATATGGTTGTCCTACATAAAACCTGTGAAAAGATATTGACTATGTAAAGCTGTCGATTTGTCAAACACCCTTTAAACAAAATCGTGACTCATTTTCACACATTCAGACTCACAGCCCTCCGTGACTCACATCGCATGATGGAGAATCTCTGTTCAGAGCTTCTGATCACAATCTCTAAGATGAAATCGATGGCCTTCAGCTTTTAGCTCTGTTTCCTTGATCAAGAACAGAAGTAATACCTTCAGCCTAACTGATGCACAACCAATGCACTTCAAAGTCAGCAAAGACGGAAGTATTGGCAGTGAAAGCAAGGCCAGACTCAAAACCTTGAGCCATCGTACATGTAAATAGATTGAAAGTTGATCAAATCTTGTCAATTACAATGCAGATTTAGGTAAGATTTCACAACAAATCGATATTTAGGTTTTGAAGGTATTATGTAGGTTTGAGGTCATGCCATGCAACCTTCGTGAATTTGTCCTAATTTTGTGTAGCTTTCACCAAATGACATATCTGCTCCAAAAACTCTACGCTTAAAGGGACTCGCAGGTTTTAAAACTTTTGTTTGTTGTGCTCCCGTAACTATAAATAAATGCATTTATTATTTGCATGTTTTATTAGAACACAGCCATCAGTTTGGATTCATGGATCCTTGGTTCACATAGACTCAGTGGTTCTTATTAAAGAGTGAACTATCAGACGTGGTGTAATGCGTTCACTCACATCAATGGCATCTCGCTCAAAGATCCTGAGCTGGAGGAAAAGCTCCAGTTTAATCTTGCGTTCCTGAAACAGTTCCTCCATCTGTGCCTGAGCTTCATCCAGCTGCTGCAGGACGCTCTCAATGTGAGCCATAGAGCTGTTGTGAGGAGTCTTATTGCTGGAGATCGCCGAGTCTCTGGGATTAAAAACACCAAATTTATGAGACGTAGCATTTGTGTCAGAATAATCTATGGGGCGTATTGTTATTTCTGCAAGAATTTGAAATATTATTGCATTATATTTATTTATTTTGGTTGCTCATAGGCGTGTGTTTTATCAGTTTGTGTGTTTCTCTGGCTGAACAAACAAAGAAGATATTTTGAAAAATGTTGGTAACCAAACAACATTGGACCCCATTGACTTCGCTTGTATGGACACAAAACATTTCTCAAAATATCTTCTTTTGTCTTCTACAGAAAGAATCATATACAAGTAACAGATTTGTTATTTTTTGTCAACTATTCTTCTAAATAATGCTGTATGTTTGGGGGCGGGGCTTTCTGTTTACTGCCCAACAGCAAATGTATGATGTTTTCGATGAAACCCGTTTAAAACCATAATTTTTGCGTTACGTGCAGAAACGTAATAATCCCACAGATTACAAAATATGTTTATGGGGTTAGGGTGTAGTATAAAACAGACGTCAATAGGATGTTCCACATAAGAAATGAGGGTTACATAAAACATGACTTTTTAGTGTATGTTTGTGTGAAAGCTGTCATGACAACCGCTGATGTGTTCTCATTGGTCAGTACCTGAGCTGCTGGATGAGATCCTCGCCCTCTTTGATGACGTTGACGGTGACCTGCAGGGTGGTCTGCTGTTGCTGACCGAAGCGTTTGATGAGCTCCTGCACCGCCTCCACTGATTCAGCATAAACATCATCCAATAACTCCTTCTGAAGCTCCTCCAACCACGTCCACAGCTGCAGAGCAATGATGTCATTACCAGCCAATCAGGTGAGAGATTAAACATTACAAACCGGTCAGTTAACTACTGTACTAGATCTGTTGCATTGCATTAGATAACAAAGTTGCAATTTCAATAAAATGTTATCGGAACAAGTGCGCATTATACATTTGTATGCTTTGCATAGTTCATTTCAATTCAATGTCAATTATATAGCACTTTTCACAATGTGCACTGTTGCAGCTATACCGAAAACATTTTAGCACAAAAACTTGAAATATATATAAAATGAATATCACAACAATCATAAAAAAAGACTTAGACTGCCACCGCTCTGCTGATGCTGTTATTGCCTTTGAACTCTGTTCAAGTTGGGTGAGCTCACAGGATTAGCCATCTGCCTGTGTTGGCATGTCAAAACTCTATCTCCTGCCACAGCAGGTCATGCCTCCTTCATCCACACCTCGCCATTGTCTTTTTCCAACTCCACCTTTCTCTTTTTCCAAAACTCAAGCCTTTAACCCTTATCATAACGCAACTCACTCTTAGAAACAGAGATGTCTGTTACCAAGCTTGCCCCAGATAGCAGATGGCTAACATTATGCCATATGGAGACACTGAAGTGAGGGTTGTTTTGTTGTAATAAGTATAGCATGAATCGCGTGTACTGGATCTACTCATTATTATTGACTGTTTATGGAACATAGATGAACTAGGTCAGAATTTATAAACACACCCATATGAAATAAAATATATATACTTGAAAATATAATGCAATATAGTGGAATCAATTCTTTTATATTATTGAGTATATTGTAAAACATTATTGTATTATTTTATAAAGTTTCTATAAATGATTTAATATATTGCTAGAAATAAAGACATAACGTGGGCACAGATTCAAACCCAAATCTTCCACATGAGCACTATGGCTTCATCTGTCCCATATTATCAAATAACTTGTGACCCTGCCTGTGAAACTGCCTTTTTTGTGATTTACTGCTTTTTAAGAAGAATCATCCTCTATAACGTAAAGAACATTCTGTGAAAATATAATCTTGATATGTTTGCAAAGTAAGACCAAGTCAAAGATTGAAAATGGTTGAAAGCATATAAATAAGGGACTGTTGCAAAAAGTGGTCTTCGACGTGCTATATAAAGATTTATTTAGGCACAACCTAAAGAATAATAGCAGCATTTCTAACCTCTTTGCTGTGAGTATGGAAGGCCACGGACATGTCAAGCAGGACTTTACGTTGTTCTACGCGCCTTACGAAGTCCTGGATGCGGTCCTCCAGCTGATGGGCTGCCTGATAGATCTCCTCAGGATCACACTCGCCTGTCTGAGCCAGCTGCTCTGCTGCCTCCAGGAGTTTATCAGCATTGGTGTACGTGTTCTGAGAGATGTGCACAGAAAGTGTGGTCAGATGATCAGGCAGTGCAGTCAGAGCAAAAATCTGCTTCCTCAGACAGATGCTCCTTACCTGAGCCACTTCTTCAAAGTCCTCGTGACGTTTCTGCAGCGCCCGAGCCCTGTGGAGAGACTTCCCCACTCCTGTATGCTTACTGAGAAACGCCTCACCATGATTTTCAATCCAATCTAGAACCTGGAGTCGGACGACATTTAGAGAAGAACGTAAATTATATGTTCATTTATGCAGGTTGACAAGGTAGAAATGTAAAAAAACAGAATTTTAAAAAAATAAAGCTGTAGCTATTGCTTTGAAACCTCGCATCTCCATTTGGCATTCTTATGTTTGGCCATAAATCATTATTATTAGTCACCCTTTATGTTTGTTACTGGGTTTCGCAAATATCTAACCAATAAAAAGAAGTGCTTGTCTACTTTGACAACATAGTATATAATCATTTAAAATGTTACATTTACTGAAAAACAGCGAATTTGGACATCCAAGGTTTGGGAAAGACAGCTATGATATGTCATCTCCATTCAGGGTTCCCAAACCTTATGACCAATGAATTTCCATCTGCTTTACCTTCACTATAATAAACTCATCTAGTTAAAGTAAAGCATGTTGTTTTCCAGTTGCTTGTGACCATTTGGTAAAGATTTGAAAATTATTAAAGATAAACACATTTTTTGCCAATGATCTATTTTTAAACAAAGCATAACCATCATTTAAATTCACTATAAAACTTATTAAAGCTTAAAAAACCTTTGAGAGTAGCAAAACAAATCCTAGAAAGGCTTTTAAACAAAGCATAACCATAATTCATATTCTCTATAACTAAGTATGCATCTGGCCTAAAGTTAACTTCTGGCCTGTGTTTGTTGATCGACCTGGCTAATGGCTAACAATATAACTATTTATATTTTATATAATTTATATTGATATTATATTCAAATTGTATTGTATATTCATTTTATTAAATAAAGAATTTGTTGAATGTGTCGTGTAACTTTGTCGCATTTAAGTTTAGTAACGGTTCTTCTACTGGTAACCCAAAATAATACTGACTAGACATACTTTTATCTGGCTAGGTATTTTACTTGTTATTTATTTCGCTTGTTATCAAAAATAATCTGCGGTGCCACTTTTTTTCTCTGCGGATAGAAGTTAAGTTTGGGCCACAAAAGTGAGCATGTGCTTTGAAACCGTCTATAAAACTTTCCAGGAGTTTTAAGGTATCATGAGTTCCCATATACACGCATGGAAAACATACCAATGGATTTTATTTCTAGTGCTATGGCTTTAAGCCTCTACTAAATGCACATGAAATGTAAAGTGGGTTAGCGCAAGTGCATTCTCAGTGCAACACCAGCAGGTGTCACCTCAGAGCAGCAGTATTCAATGCGACAGCTTCACATCCCCACAAACATCAGCGCCATAAACGCAGTGAGGTCATCCTGCAGATTAACAGAGCAAGACTCTCTCATCTCTGCTCTGCTGCTGTTCCTCAACATCCTCACATCATGTTTATTATGAATATTTGACTATAGGGGATTGCATCTTTGCAGACTTGCATAAGCATCTAAATGCATATGATAACTGTAACTAATAAAATACGTTTGTTTTAAGTTATGATGCAAGCATGTTACAATAAAACCCATTTAAGAGAATATTAAATGTTTGTTGGTGCTTTCATTACTATTTAAAACCGTGTAAAGTCAGGCGGCTCATATCCGTGCATATGAAAACCTTCCTACCTTCCTTTATAAGACGCCGCAGCACAGCGCAATAAACACATTGAGATCTCTCCTCATGCATATTTCATTATGACACCTTTGATCTGGCTGAACGTGCCACACGCAGGAACATTCAGGACCGTGTGCGGTGGCATCTGTCATCGCATGTGCACGTGTGCGTGATTTAAAGGAAATCATTTGTCGTGCAGATGTTGAGTCTCCGGCTCACGTGCCTCTAGTGTCTGATGTCTGGGAGCTTTGGAGGTCCCCTATGCCTGCATCCTTTTATGGGGCAAACCCTCAACATAATGAGGCTGCCGAACACGGTTGCCATGACAACTGATTCCGAACGCGTCTGAGGGAGAGGAGTTAAAAAATCATGGCAACAGTGTGGGACAGAGTGTGAAAGAGACGGGGGATTTTTCTGTCCAAATGGAGAACATTTCTCATTTAAAGAAGTCTCTGAAGTGGCAAAATATAAAGATTTAATGCAGCGCTGCCTAGAATCTCACTTTTGAATTTATATTCTGTTCTCAACTGAGCAGCCAAATCATATTTTAAACAGATAAGGACTCAATTTATATTCAACATAACGACGCCTCACAGGCATTCTGACTGCGCCATATTTCACTAAAGATATTCGTAAAATGAGAAAGAGAGATTTTTAACCAGATGCACCTCAAACTTTTTGATCAGATGAAGCAATAAGTCACTTGAGGCCATGCTTTACAGCCATTATAGAGATTTTACAACAGATAAAGGATGTTCTGATAAAGGCATGATGTGAAGGAGAAAGCTTTAAAACCCTCTAAATGTGGTGCTGTGTGTAATATTAAGGAAGATCAACTGACAAAAATCCAATATAATATACATAACTATATCTTGTATGTTTTTATTATCTTACCACGGGTCTTTCTCCGTCACATAGAATTCACTATGTTGTTTCTACAGTAGCCCTAAATGGACAAACTGCTCTACAGAGCGCGTTTCATAAATATGTTATCTCCTTCAGCAAAGAAGCGAAAACGTGACGTCATTTTTGCCACCGTAGTGCTTTGAAAGGCATACGTGAGCGGTGCATTGAGCCGTTTTTTGCAATTCGCAACCTCACCACTAGATGCCGTTAAAATCTCCACATTGCTGCTTTAAACACACGACCCTGAGAGACTTTCAGCTTTTACAAAAATCAACAGAATATTAATAAAACAGGTTTACAGCAACAGAATTATAACAGTGTTGAATAGTTCAAGTCAACCGTGAATCACTGTTCACATACCACTGCACTTTCTTAAACATGTTTCAGAGTAAACAGGATATACAATGAGAGAAAAAGTAGGACGGGCCTTGATTATATCCTTTGGGAATTGGATTGTGAAGTGGGTGTATAAAACAGAAAGGTAAAAAGGCTAAATGGTAGACTTTTTTTATTATATTATAATACAAATAATGTCCATCTACTGTATGGATCATGCATGGGACCGAAAACATGCATTAGGCACTAATGTTGAATGTCATGCTGATTCATAATATATTAATAATCATATCTTCCGCCAACTAATATAGCGTGTATGTAGGATTTATCTTTGCAACATCAGTATTTAACTATGATATGTGTAAACAGCAGATGTTAAACTGCTCTATCCCTTCATGGTACAAATTCAGGATGAAACTTATCTGCTTCATTGAGCTCTCTACATCAATTCCCTGACAGCTTATAAAAACAAAAATCTCTCACTGCAACAAAAACACAGTAATGAGTTTTCGGTGAAGACCTACAGAAGAACACCAGCAGGTGTATGAAGTACTGTGAATAACTTGTGTCTGACCTGCTGGACGTCCTGCTGGAAGACACAGAGCTGTAGGCGCTGGTGGAGGCGGAGTTTGCGGTGTTGCCAGATGTTCTCCAGCTGCCTCTGGTGGTGCAGAACTTCATGGATGATGTCCAGGACGTGGTGCACCGCCTTGGAGTAGTTAGCCGAGGCCGTCAGCGAATCAGAGCTGCCTGGGGTCAAAGGGCGCTGCAGCTTATCTAGCAGCGCTTTGCCATCCTGACTCACCTGCGGAAATATAGGTGACCCACGTCAAGGCATGAAGAATATACAGCTTAATGCAAAAAAGTCAATGTCCTGATGAGATTACCGAAATGTTGATGATCACATGTGTGGTTGTCTCTGTAGTGGGTACATGAGGGACATACCTCAGAATAGGCAGCATTGATGTGTTCATAGAGACCCTGGTGGTGATGGATGGTGTCCTCAAGGTCCTGCAGCTCAGATGGAAGGTCTCCCTCTCCACAAGCCTTACACCACGAGTCCATGTTGCTCATGTACTAGTAAATAACACAATCCATAAATAAACTAGAATGACACAACAATCAAAAAGTAATCCAGGACCTCTTAGAAATATACAGTATTTATTTGCAGACACAAGTATTATAAGGTTTAATAATTAAAAGTATAATATTTTTAGTATTGCAATACTTGTGTTTGTATATTTGTTACCCTCTCAGACTAAATGTAAAAAGCGTCTATTAGTAAAGAACTAATATTATTTTTTTTTTTATAAATTTGAAGAGAAAATATTGGCATGTAAGGTAATTAAACCTGATCATTGCTATATTAGTATGAATTTCCTCATTACTAAACTCATCTTTGGGAAGTACACAGTCAAAATAGTAATTTCTGACTCAACATAAAATGTATCATATTTGAAACAATCAGCTCAATGTATAAAACATAATGAAATTTAAGACAACTGTGAAGCTAACCTAACTTTATCAGCTTTTAAGTTTTTTCTTATTATCAATCTTGACATATGTTTTGTGAATCTGGATCTAAGAGATTCAATTGACATTATCTAACTATAGCATTAAGACGTATACAAATTGTTAAATACCACATATGGAAAGCATAGGCAGGACCCAACACAGCAATTTAAATATGATTGCAAACCTATAGTATATCGCTCTACTGTACTCTGCTGGGCCGCCCGCCATTGAGTGTATGACAACAGAGAATAAATACATTTCAATTTGTCTGAGGGGACCACAAATACAGATGCTCTATTTTTACTACTGTCTTACTGGAGGAGAAATACAGAAAGCATAGAGTAACAGCCTATTAATGATGCTGACAAAGCATAACAACAAAGACAAAGTTGAATAATTTCATTATTTTTCCAGAAAACATTTGCATGTACTGTGGATATTCTCTGTACATCCACCAATGTTGTTCTCTGTAAAATGAAAGCAATATCTACAGTCATATAAATATAGAATCACATATATATACAAATTACAACATTTTTTTAGTTACTTAAAAAAATGGAATATGATACTGCTATCCACACACACTTAATTCATTTTTTATGGGCGGCTTCATTGGACGCACGCACCTGGTACAAAGTTAACTTTCGGTCTGTGTTTGTTGATCGATCTGGCTAGTGGCTAATAATATAACCATTTATATTTATATAATTTATATGAATATTCATATTTTATTGTATATTAATTCTATTAAATATAAAATTTGTTGAATGGGTCGTGTAACTTTGTCGCATTTTAGTTTAGCCAAGTACCGGTTATTCTACTGAAACCCAAAATAATACTGACTAGACTTTTAACTTGCTAGATAATGTGATTTACTTGTTATTTCTTTCCTTGTTATCAGAAATAATCTGCAGGGACTTTATTCTTTGCGGATGTGTACTGGAAGTTAAGTTCGGGCATGCATGCGCAGTAACGTTTGTTTATGTTGTTGCTTTAAAACCGTCCATAAATACTAATTTCTTTAAATATTGTGTATCTGAATAGTATGACTTCTGGCTTAACCTATAGCATGACATCGGGGTGGGACTGTTTGTTGGTCAATGGCGGACTGGAGGGATGAGACTAAAGGGGTGTTAGGAGTGTTTTGGAAACATGTTTAGAAACATTCAGTTTAGTTTTGTATAACAGCACAAAAATGTCAAAGCAGAATGATTTTTGAGAGGAGTTTACCAGTATGCGTGTGTATGACTGTATCTGTCAGTGTTTTAAGTCTCACCTGGTCAGTTTTCTGATGGAAGTTAGCGGACATCTCCAGCAGCGCGCTCCTCTCGTCCAGAGCAGCGGCGAACGCTTTCCACTCCTGCTCCAGCTGACCTGAGATCTGCTGGATCTGCTGCGTTGCATAATGACCCGCTTCCAGAAGCCTGTTCCCCACCGACATGATCCGACTGATGTTCACGTACACGTTCTGCAAGAGACCACGACATATTTATGGGTATATGCAGTATTGGTACAATTCTGCATTGTTTAAAATTCTGCTATAATACTAATGTTCAAATGTAGTTCATATTCTCTATTAAAGGAGGCGTATGTGACATTGACACCTAGCGGTTGAGCTTGTTACCGCAGTTCAAATTCAAAAGATTGTCTTTTGTTCAAAAGACACGCATAACAACAAACCTTGTTAAAACTTAAAAACGTATGTATGACTATTCAATACTGTAAATTAATATGGGGGCTAGTTATGATGTCTGCTCTTTAATAAAGAAATAAACACTTCTTATCCGATTCTCGATAGAAAAATGAGTAGAATACTAAAATAATCGATAGCTACAGCCATACTCAAAACTATGCGATGATGTCAGTAATATGTTAATTTGCATGTGACATCATCCAGCACCACAGTTCCACAAAATCCTAGTGGAAACACTGTGTCGACGAACATATTAAGGTATTGTTTTGATTTAATACAGTATTTTTATGTGTAGCTCTGATGGATCAGAGCAGAAACAGTATAAACAGCAGTTCAATCTCAGCAGGGAGGAGCAGATCTCTTCTGACCACAGACACACACATCGTGTCTGTATGTACGTGTGTGTGTGTGTGTGTGTGTGTGTGAGAGAGAGAGAGAGAGAGAGAGAGAGAGAGAGAGAGAGAGAGAGAGAGAGAGAGAGAGAGAGAGAGAGAGAGAGAGAGAGAGAGAGAGAGAGAGAGAGAGAGAGAGAGAGAGAGAGAGAGAGGACATCAAAGCCAAGAGAAAGAATCCCAGTGATGGTTTAAGAATACCCATGTCAGACAAACAGTTATATGTGTGACTGAAAATACACATTACACAACCGTAACTTCACCTTCTGACCAAGATTATAGTTTGTAGCAACAACTTTTGGTGTTATTTCTAAAGTTAAGCCACAGGACATATAACTACATATTATACAGTGCACGGCTCAGCAGCAAATGTTATTTTAAAATGAAATGGTTTTAATATTTCTTAACATTTTTAACCACCATTGAAATGACTTTCTGCTGAAAAACGACATATCGATAACATCATAACCTAACTTTTCACTTTACAATCACATCCTGACCGATAAAATCCAAACCTACATTATTTTCAACTTCTGAAATCATTTCAGTAGAATTGAAATGTCTTGAGGCTCACGTTTCATGTTGTCTTTAGTGAAAGTGTTCTGTTCACCTTTCTGCTCCTCCTGTGACCGTGATCAGACCCTCCACACTGACAGACTTCATGAATAGAGTCTGTGCTCACTGATGTAATGGGAGTGGCTGAATGATGTGTGTTCTTTAGGGAGAAGTCAAGTCTAGTGCAGGAGAGCTCTGGTTACCGCGCCGTTTCCTCACATGGGGGTAATTACACAGCCCAGAGGCATTTAAAAGGCTTCAGGATCAATACACAGAGAGCTGTCAGATGAAAACCTGATGGGGGTTTATCGGCCTGCGTGCAACAATGCACCGCTTCAGTCGTGCCCGTGCACGTGAAAACCTGCGGCACAATCACACTGTCGCATATTCAAATAGACACAAACTATTAAACTCGAGTAAATCCAGTAATATACTATGCAGAGCTTGACATTCTCTTATTTCTTCACCATCATAACATCCCAGATGTATGATTTCCTTTTAACTGAACACAAGTTTACTAACAAACCACTAACATTTAGCAGTATCAAAAATGTCTCTATCGATACACCCATATGTTAAACATTAACAGAGTCACATAAACATGCACAATAATAATTTAAAGATGAAAATTTGTAGCTAATCCTTCCTGCACAGATAAGTCACTGCATCCATGCACACATATATAAGTTTTTCTCCCAAATGTGTTTAGGATGGAAGACAGGATTACTAACTCTGTTTATCATTCACCTCAAGCTTGCTTTCAGAACTGCTCGGAGGAGATAGACATGCACCAGTAGACTCAACCCCCTCTGTTATATATCAAAGGCTTTGTGGATCACATCATGGAAACAATTAAGAGCTTCTGGTGTCTCATTTTCATGTAAATCTAAAGCAGCTTAAAAGTAACTGCTGGCTAAACATTGCTAAATATAATGCCTACTATTGTCATGACAGTAGCCTGCATGTGCTTTATTTGCACAGTGTTACTTTGCTACTTTAACATAGAGGTCATATAAAATCAATTGGTGTAAGTTACAAGTTGGTTTTTGATCATTGTTAAAAAATATTTTTGCTTTTATTACTACTGGCACAGAAATGATTGATTTTAATTCCCATCTCACCACAGGCTGCATGTTAAATTTATATTTATCTTTTTTGGAAGTAACAGTGCATGTAACAACATTTTGTGTTTTGTTTTTCATTGGTTATTTAAAGGACCAGTCAGTGAAATTTAGCAACATCTAGTGGTGAGGTTGCGAACTGCAACCACAGCTCACCTCGTCCCTTTCGAAGCACTATGGTGGCTGTCACAGATCAAATATGTCATGTTTTCGCTTCTTTGCTGAATGAGATAACATATTTACAAAACACGCTCTATAGAGCAGTTTGTCCGTTTAGGGCTACTGTAGAAACAACATGAGGAATTCTATATAAGGGGACCCGTGGTGTATGTAGATAGAAAAAGCTCATTCTAAGGTACTAAAAAAAGTTCATTAGGTCTTTATACACCTCTGAAGACATAGTTATGTATGTTATATTGCATTTCTGTCAATAGATCCTCCTTAATATTACACACTGGTCCTTTAACAGAGCACATATATGAACTGTATGTTCAATAAGTATGGTTGTGACATGCAAATAACCCTAAAAGCCTTACCTAGCCCCTAAAATAAAAATAAAAATAAAGAAAAAATGCAGAAAGACAGAAAAGGAGCTAAACACACCTATTCAAGGATCACATTACACAACGTGAGCACAGCCAAGATACATACCCCAGAACAAAAGCCTTAAACACATGAGAATATCAATGACACAACCCTACCGGACCCCTAAACACAGACAGTCATGCAAGGACAGTGAACATTTTACTTACAAATCTTCTTACAAAACAATGCCATGAATAAGCCAAAACTTAAACGAATAGTTGTGCTGTGCTTGTTATTCTTTGACATGAGAGTCAATCCTGTTTGGGTGAATATTATATAAGCTCAATATTTTTGCCATGAAAAAGTATTACATTCATGTTATCATTCAAGGGCCAGAGCTGATATCTCCAGTAACTTACTACAAACACTGTATAATGAGACCAGTAGTGCTGGGAACATTATATCGCCCTCTGGATTTCTCCAGACTGATCAATACACCACCATGATGAGAGTTTATCCAGCCATGTGTACAGTAGCATGAGGAGGTTACTCACATGTTGTGTTATTTCTAAGAGACTGGATGCTGAGTTCATTTCCTGACAAGAGTAACGTTCCGCTCAAGTGAACTTACCCTTGAAAACCAATGACACAGCTGCTTGAGTATGTCTATTGCCCTCGGCTCGCCACACGATAAGCATTGACATCTCCATAAAACCCCAACTGTCAATACATCAGCCCAATGCCACACCAACAACAGGCCATTAAATCCTCTAGGGAGCATTTAATCAACAAAGCATTAATGATTATTACAAAAGAAAAAGTTGTAGGTGATCATAATATCAGAGCTACAAAATTATTGCATTACAGCCACGTAAAGCGCTGCAGTTTATCGTGGTATTCTTGGAAGTTCACCAAGCAACTCTGCGTCTCTGACATGCACTAAGTTAAACCACAGTGACACCCATTTATGTCCCAGGTCAGACAGGAAGTAAGGCTCCTAATACTTCCTGAGGAGGTGGATGTAGAGCCACACTAACCTAAAGCAAACAGTTGACAAAGCATTCATCCGTTAAGTTGTGAACAGATATAGCGGCGTGACATGAAGTGGGCCGTTCTCACAGCTCAAACAGGACATGTGATTTTAACACACACAGCCAAACATAACAGACCGGCAAAAGAGCAACAAAGAGGCCTGATAACAACTTTTAAAAATGTTCCAACAGGCCATGAAAATTATTACCAAAAGTTTCTCTCTTTTGAATCCATTTTTTATTTTAAAGCATAATTTTCCATAGTCAGGTAAGTGCCGCTTTCAGAATTGTCACATTCATAATGGAACTGTCACATCAAAAAAATTGTCACATGCATAACAGTACATATTCCTCATATGGGCACATGAAAATGAAAATATAGTAACTGTTTTATGTTCTATAAAGG
Organism: Oreonectes daqikongensis; assembly: GCA_026939265.1. Taxonomy (NCBI): domain Eukaryota; kingdom Metazoa; phylum Chordata; class Actinopteri; order Cypriniformes; family Nemacheilidae; genus Oreonectes; species Oreonectes daqikongensis. The sequence continues at coordinate 13,427,901 of JAOTQM010000311.1, forward strand.
ACCATCCTCCTCCATTTATTGCCTCTGGTTCGTGCACATCGGTAACTCATGTTTATTTCCCTCATCTTAAATAGAAAACATGCAAGGACTATCATCAGGGGTTTAGTAAAATATAAACAGATGATTCAATATATTGGTAAGAAATACATTTTTATACAGTATATTTTAAACATAAAGATTAAGTTTTGATTGCAAATATCTCATCCATAATAAAGGAATTTCCCAACAACATTACTAAACCCCTTGCTGAAAAAAATATCTAACTATGCATGAGTTTTCTATTTAAACAAGGAAATAAATGTGCGTTATGCATGTGATAAAAAGAGAGAAGACACTTTGTAGGATTTCTGTAAATTAAAATGCACAAACCAGAAATAGTTACTTTATTTTCATTTCCATTAGGAATACGGATGGTTATGGATGTGATAATCCTGAAAATGGAACTAGAAATAAAAAAATGCTTCAAAAACTTTAAGCGAGACCTCACATGAGTATGACATCTAGCACAGATGTCCAAATGTTGGGATCTGTGCTATTAATATAGTAAAAACCGTATTTTTTCATTGTAAGGTTGACATTTGCATGGAATTGCCCAGTTGTGCCATTACTGCCGTACATCATCTTGCTGTGACTACCTGTTATTCCTAATGAGTCTGTGATTCCAGATGTTTCCTAACTCGGAACGCATGTGAAACTAGATCTGCGTGAAAAACCACTGCAAGACTATTTCTATTACAAGATTAACATGTGAATATGAAAGGGCAGATGGCCAATGAGACCGTCATAAAACATGATTTAATGCAGAGCTGTTTCCTTGTGAAACTTTCCCTTTGAAAGCATACCGGGGGGTGGGCGTCACACACACACACACACACACACACACGGACAATGTATGTGTTCCATTTGGTTTCGATGTGACTCTGTGACCACTGTGGCATTACAGACCTTCAGGCGTATATTGACAGGACTATTATATGACATCAGATAAAGCATTTCCGCATGAGAGTCGGGTCACGTGTGCAAACACACATCACTGGAATGATGTAACACACTGTCATTTTGCCTCAGGTGGTGATGCACATTAGTGCTGGACCAGCGGATAAAGTCTTACCATGCAGTTCATGGCGAAGTGGTTGTGCTGGGTCTGCAGCTCCAGCACGTGCTGATGGTTGCTTCCGATCTCTGTGTACGTGTTCAGGAACAGCCCCTTATTGTGGACGATCCAATCAAACATCTGTAGAGAACAGAATGACGAAGCATGAAATGAAAAGACATTTACAACACAATTATTGTCTTTGTTGTGGTCCAATCGAAGTAAATCACCGAACCTTTTCTGCGTCCTGCTGGAAGAGTCGGAGCTGGAAGCACTGATCCAGTTTGACCTTGCGGATGTGCCAGGACTGATGCAGATTTTGTCGTGTGACGTGGAGTTTATCCAGCAGTGCCTGGACTTTAGGAGCTAAACCCTGAATATCTCCTCTACCCTTATCCCCACTCTGGATCCGCTGGAGGAGACGCTGGCCCTCCGTGTCCAGCTCCTCCACAGGAGCTTTAGTAACCTTCTTCTTCAGCGAGGCGTGCTCCTCAATGGCCCGCCGAGAGCCGTCCAGGTCTGACGGCAGGTCTCTTTGGGACACCATGTCCTGGAGTTCCTCCAAACGGGCCAGGACACGAGCTGCATTGCCCGTAAACTCCTCAAATGCTACTCGAACCTCGATCCACTCCTCGTGGTCGTAGTCTAGACTTCCCTCGAAGTCTGGAGTCAGCTGGGAGGGATCAACCACTTTGGTCAAACCCTCAAGGGACACCATGATGGTCTGAAAGGATAGAAATGGGAAACAGGGGTAAACTTACTGTAAGAGTAAAAATCTTCCTCATAAGCTGTTCCCTGCATAAAAACCGTGCAGAACTGAACGGAAATAAATCGTTTTCGGATAAAAGTGTCTACTAAATTTAATCACATATGTTACTGATATATAGCCAGCACACAACACATAAACATGACACAATTCATTTTTTAACTTTTGATGTTAGCATGTTGCTAAACTAACAGTGCTAAACTGCACACAGATACATTTAATATTTCAAATGTATTGTTTTACATGTGGGCATACTTTATTGTTGTTTCATTTAGTGCGGCAGCTTTACAACAATAAAGAAGATTACTGCGACTTGTGATAATATTTTGACAGCTCTTGGTTCTGAATAGATCGCTTCTGTCAGCAACTCAGTGGGAGGTTTCCAAGGAGCTGAAATGGGTTTTTAAAACAACAATGCAATTAAATCGCGTCTGTCTGATGAATAAAGCCTATCAGATCAGTTACATTGAACTCTGAACCAAAAAAACATTCCAGGGGTTGCAGCTCAGGACGTATTATTAGAAACAACAGTATACATGAGGGGACAGTTTTTTAAAGTAACACCTCAACAACATGCACAGTGTTTCAAAGAATAATTCATCCTAAACTAATATTCTTGTATTATTTATTCATCTTCATGACATTGAAAAACTGTATATGACTCTTTCTTGGGTGGAACACAAAAAGAAGATATTTTGAGAAATGCCTCTGTGTTGTTTGGTTACAAAATTCTTCAAAATATCTTCTTTTGTGTTTTGCAAAAGAGGGAAAATCATACAGGTTTGAACTGACATGAGGGTGAATAAATGATCAAAGAAATTTCATTTTCAGATGAACTATCCCATTCTTATCCCATCTCTGTTTAAATGTCTAAGTATTAGCAGTTGAGGAGTTCAATGCTTACAAAAGTATTTAATTAATAACATTAATAACAAGCATTTTTACATAATTTTCATTATTCTGTCCTTGATAAGTTTTTATTACAGTGTAATAACACGTTTACCTCTCAGCTGTGCTGGATGAGTTAATTTGAGAAACCTCCGTTGGGAGATTAAGGCTACAGATTAAATACAACCCTACTGTGGGTGTCTTTCTCTCAGATCTTTGATGAAATAGGTCAGAACTAATTTTGTCAGCTCCACTTTCACAGCAGCAACGTGGAATGATCCAGTAAAACATATGTCAACCAGGTTATTGCCTCTTTCTAAGGAAACTCATATAAAAGCATTGTCCCTCCATAACATCAAACGATGCATTTCACATACACATCAAGTACTTTTGTACTGTAGATATTTGGACTTGACTTACTAAATGTACCCAAAACATGTAATACAAATCCATCTTCTTGTTAATTCACATAAGCCGCCTTACTTCAAAATCAAACTTGGAACTGCCAAAGTTGGTCCTCTGCTTCTGCCAGAAGTTGTCGGGTTTGATGATGAGAGCGACGTGGATGCAGGACGGAAAGGATTCCTGAAGGATCTTCAGCAGGGGTTTAATGGAGTCCCATTTGGATCCTCGCATATCCACGATGACCGTGAAGCCATGTCTGCTCACCTCCTCGCTGCGAAAACACGTACAAAACACAGCATCAGCTCCACTGTTCACTGCTGATGCTCACAGCATCCGGGAGAAGAACGTGAGCATCGTCGCTTATAGAGAAATGTACAAACTGATTAAAATGCATCTCGGATCATCAGAAGTACAGTAAAGGCACATTGCATGAAAAACAACACTTACCCAAATATATTTAATGTGAAAAGAAAAAACGTTGCTGCTAAATTGAAAGAAAACTGCAGGACAAAAATAAATAAATGAAAATAAAAACAAATGAAGAGCTCTAACTCGAGAAACTAACTATTAACTCAAGTGTTCATATCCGCAGCCGCACTTCTTCACTGGTCTGTAAACAGAAGTGAGCGCTGAACAACTCTAAATCATTCTGACCTCACTTTCACAGAGACAGAAAGAGAGAGAGAGAGAGAGAGAGAGAGAGAGAGAGAGAGAGAGAGAGAGAGATGAGGAGGGGGCCGAGTGAGGGATGAGTGAAACAGAGAAAACAAGACAAGAGACTAATATAAGTTTGTACATGTCAGAAACAGTACAAGCTAACTACAAGAATAACACAGAATTTAAAGGAAATGAAGAATTATAAAGTTTGTAAATAAGACATTTTTAACAAGCAGTTGAAGTCTATGCGGCAGGCCATTTTCAAAAGCAGGAACACAAAGCTCGTACATTATTGTAGAAGCATTTACATAAAATCTTCTGTCTAAAACCCAGAAACCCAATAGAAACTATCAAAGAAATTCTAATGGTTTCATTTAAAAAAACATAGTCTTTAAAAAAAACATTAGTCTTTTCCATTAAAAGCACTACAAATGTCCTTTTTGTAGTGTGCTTTGGGCATTATCCCAATAGGATTTATCACAGCCCTGCTGAAAAATAGAAACCCAAAAGGAACATCACAGAAATTCTAATGGTTTCCAATAAAATACCATTATGAACCGTTAGCTTTTTCCACTAAAAACATTACAAAATTTCATTTTGTTGTGTGTTTTGGGCATTACTCCAATAGAATTTAACATCCGCCAATAGAATCCATCACATACCAGTAGACACCATTATAGTTTCCATAAAACCATTCAAATCATTACAACCTCTTTAATGGTTTCTATTGTTTTTTCAGCAGGGTTAAAATTTCTATTGTTCTCTTTAGAAGGAAAAATATATTTAATATATGTCTATCAGAAATTCCATATTTTATTAGATTTGTCTAGATTTGTAAACTTTTTATTTTGACTTTTATCTGGGTGCAATGGCTCCACTGTACGTGCATTTTGCTTGTTTCATAATATCAATAAATCTTTTGTATCGAGACCTTCCTGGAACATTCTTTTTAAAATGTGTAAAGGAAGCAAAGTAAAAGTAGATAAAACAATCTCATGAGTAAAAAAAAGTTCCAGGCCAAAGAACATATCTAAAGCCCTAACTATCTGACACACACCAGACACCAAACACCAGCAGCTGTAAGCGTCTATACACTGTCTGTCTCCCTAAAGTTATTGTTTTCCTAAGCAGGGGCCACGTCTGGGTATCCAGCAGAACTCTGGAAACCTGCCACTCCTGATAAGCAAGTCATAAGGGCGTCATGTCTTCTCCAACCTTTTGCACATTTTGTGACAATAAAATCTGAGGTTTAATATCTTTATTTTTAAGTGGAGTTCAAGCCAGAAGTTTACAGACAACACAACATGAGTAAAGTTTGAGCAAACCCCGAGGCAGATGCTAACCTACATAAAGTTTTGAACCGTGCAGTTCTGGAAGCCTCTGGCTGAAAGCAGAGATTCACATGGAGCTTCGAATGAAGTCAAATCGATGCAAACTGGGTGATTGGTAGCACATTGTTACATTATGAGGTTGCTAAACCGCAATCCTTCCTCGAGCAGCTCAGACTTAAAGGGATATTTTGAGAAATGTCTCAGTTCTTTTGTGTCTATGCAATGAAAGTCAATGAGGGTCAATGTTGTTACTATTGTAACTGCACTGTAGTGTTTCCATCCCAGCTGCTGGCTGCCGTCCACACCTGTACTGTCATGAGATCAATATCTCACCTGCTCAACTGACTGCATCTGATCTATTATGACCCCCACTATGAATATTTCTCGCATAATAACACACAGACAGACGCAGACACACGCACAAGTTGTACCTGGGGATGCCTGCGAGGTACGCAATAAGCCGCCTGAGGTCCTCCTGTCGTATTCTGTCATGGTTACTCCTGGCAGGAAATGTGAGGACTGGCCCTCCCCGGCGATCTCGTCCACCTGTAAGAGGTCAAGCTATATATATAATACTGGAAGATCTCCAGCCAAACAGTCTGAGAACACGCCAGTCATTTCCAAACATCTGTCACTCAAGCATTAGGAAAATAGGACAACGGCTTACTGTATCTTTAACAATGTTCACCTAATCTACAGCATGTTTTGGATCACTATGGTCTACACACAACCATCCACACATAACAAAAAGACAATTCTGACTAAAATGAAACTTTGTCTAAAACAGAAAATAATCCATTTTATTTTTCCTGCTAGAATTGCAATCCTTCATACAGCGTGTATTTTTATAACTTAGAATGCGACTCAGCCAATCTGAATCAATAACCAGAACTGACTATTTTATAAATAACATTTATTTTTGTCAAATACACCTTTAACGCCATTGCACATAGAGTCCGAAATGTTCATATACGTTATTTTGTATTCGTCATCCTAAAAATTCGTTGCGTCTGAATAGCCAAAACACCTTTGAAAATACTTCCTACGGATGCGAAAAACGCAGCAAATCGAACCCGATCCATTTTTTTTTATGATGGAAATTTTGTAGACAGTGTGTAAATGTTATTGAAACAACGGGAGGTCGTATTTATTTTTTAACGTGCAAATATTTCGGACTCTATGTGCAATGGCCTTTTTTCTTCCGATTATACTTAATAATCTAATAACAAGTAAGGTCATGTAAATGCATAAAACATTTTTCTTTTATCGCAGCGTAAGCAAAAACCGCTTGGCATAGGTAGTTTTATTTCCCATTACTTATTTACCCATTTTGCGTTGCACGTAAACGCCTTTACCGGTTTTCCCTCAGTTTTGTGTATGTGCGCATGACTGACAGCGCAATAGTAAAAGTCCCAAATGGAAGTAACAGTAAAATAACGTGCGATCTCGAGTCATGCAGTTAATATAAAAATGGCGAAATGAAAAACTACTGTTGCATATGTTGCACTGCGGACATGAGAAGAGAATACAGCTTCTGATCGATTTTCCGCTTTATTTTTCATCATTACTAAATGGACCATCAATGGTTTAAACCTGCATGTCTTAAATTTCCATGTAAACACGTTTTTCTGTTTAGCTGGTTTATTGATATGCATGTAAACACGAGAAAACAGGTTTCTTTTATAAGATGATTTTTGATAGATATCCATTTATTTTGTGCATGTAAACGCACTCATTGTGGTTCTTAATTTTTTTTTTAATTGGGTGTTGAATTGTTTACTATATGCGATAATCATGTTTTTTAATATCACGCTTATTGACAATATTGTGACACCTCTAATGTATTGTTACTTGCTGAGCTGAGGATGAGAAGTTGGCCCGCCAGAGATTAAGATACTGGTAGGTTATCTGGGTCACCAGCCAGCTAAACATGCACTGCATTTCCCCTGTCTCTCAGCTCACACACGAGAGAGTGTTTCTTCTTGAAACCCAAGCCTTTAGATAAGAAGCTATGCAAGTCTTTAACAGTATATGACTGGGTTACAATTTCCTGAATTAATCAATTGCAACAAAACAAGTCCAAAACCAAGTGAAAATGTTTGAAGATTGCACATTCAAGGATAAAATCTTTCCTTTCCAGAATCAAAGTGGTCTTACCTGATAAGAATGCCACCTTCTCCTTAAGTATGGGCAGAACTTCAACGGCCTTCATGTCTTCATTCCTGTGGAACCCTGGAAGAGTTAAAAAGCTGATCAGTCCTCGGCTCACATGACAAACACTCGTATACACTTGAAAATGCAGTATCATTCATTTACAAGTTCAATTCATGAATCAGCACAGACTGGATACTAAATGAAAGTTCTGTTATCCAACAGAACACAATTAAGATTTCATGATTTGCTTAAATGTGTTTAAAACCCCTTTGATTGGATGATGTGCTGTTAATAACATATTTACAACTCTGTGGCACAGGCTGCGCAGTCAGAGATGTGTGCCCGCTCCACGGTCTCCTGCCCAATCCTGATCCTCATTCTCTCTCTCTCCCCCACCTACTCACCAGATGGCAAGATCTTAATTCATCCACAGCCTGGCCAATGCATGCGCACACGTAAAAAGCAAATGTACACTCAATGACACCAACATCGTCTCTCGTACAAAAAAGATTGAATATGATGGAATGATTGATTCCTATCTTCAAACTTTTGCAAAAGCACCCTGTTTAAAATATGTTAGTCATACATAAGGCCTTAAAGAGGTTTATCATTTATTTACCCTCATATATGTGGAACACAAAAGAAGATTTTTTGAGAAATGTTTCAGTGGCTTTGTGTCTATACAATGGAAGTCAATGGGGGTCAATGTTGTTCTGTTACCAATGTTCTTTAAAATATCATCTTTTGTGTTTTGCAGAAGAAAGAAAGTTACACAGGTTTGGGTAAATGATGACAGAATTTTCATTTTTGGCTGAACTACACAATAGCATCTGAAGACTGAAGTCTTCCTATTTTTTTGTCCTAAAACACGCAGAATGAAATTTGTAAAAAAACATCTTTGTGTTACGGCTGACAAAACATTTATAATGACTGTTGTTTTGCTGAAGTAAACAAAGCTAAAGCTTGGTAAATATATTCATGGTTTCTGGGTCAACATATTTGTTATTAAGCTTTAAAGGCCAAGCGTATGCATTAAAATTAAAAATCTGTAAACAATTATTCGACCTTATGTTGTCTGGCTCTTTTGGTTAGTTAGCACTTTTATTTCTAGTTCTTTATACAGATGATAAAATGCACATCAGCTGTGTAGAAATATTACTGTACATTACAGATCCTGCTGAACGGCATACAGAGAATGTGCACATTTCCACATTACTATTGATTTCATTAGCTTTATGAGCGAGTCAGCAGTAGTCAAGCCTGATTGCCCATCATAACACATTATGTCATTGGGCTAAATTGCCCACTGTTTCCTGGCGTAAGGTTAAGGATGTCTGCAGAGAGATATGAGGGCTGGGGCATGTGCCATTATAGTATCAGGGGATTTTATGGGCCGTGTTGTATATGTGTGTAATTCCCATTACTTCAATGATCTCATCACAATCCAATATTCATATAAACGTTACACCGTGTTATATGCATATGGGCTTGTGTGTTTGCCCGTCATGCTAGGCAGAACATTACCGTCTGACAGCAACAGTCCCCATTCAAATTCAATTTTCATATGTGGATGAACTATCCCTTTAAGAAAACCAACACATTTCACTATTTAGTTTGCACTCAAACAACAGCTCAAAATAACATCATTTGGGTGCCCCAAATTTGAGGCTCGGGTTTGTTTGACACATTATAATTGAAAGGGTGCATCTCATCCCCTTTGTGACATTCAGCTTGGATCAGTATTTGTTCTCAATGCAAATAAGAACTCTGAATCGTGCCTCGCACAAAAACAAAGTGCTTGCAGACGGTACCAGCAGTTTTTGGTACCAGCGTTTAGATCTTTACCATTTGTGAAAAAACCCAAACACCCCCAGTTATGCACACAAGCATGTGCATTTAAATCAATATGTTGCTTACATTCATAATGTAGCTCACAATTTACACCATATTTTAAAACAAACCAGTTACCAGGTTATCATAAGGTTATTACCAGGTTATTACCATGTTCTTGGTTTATACTATTTATACAGATAATACAACAATTCTGTTATCATTTTCTCACCCTCAGATTGTTTCAAACCGGTATCAATTTCTTTGTTCTGATAAATACAAAGGAAGATATTTGTAAGAATGTCAGTATCCAAACAGATCTAATTCCCCATTGACTGCCATATAGGGAAAATACATACTGTAAAAGTCAATGGGGGATGAAATTTGTTTGGTTACTGACATTCTTACAAATATCTTTCTTTGTGTTAAGCAGAACAAAGAAATGAATACAGATTTGAAACAACCTGAGAGTAAATAAATGATGACAGAATTTTCATTTTTGGGTGAACTGTCCCTTTCAGGTCCGGGTATTGTCCTTCTGTCCACGTGCCGTCCGCATGATGTCATTTTTGTCATCAGGAGGGTCCGCATAAAACAGCGCATGCACGAGAAGTGTTGAATCGGCCGAGTCCACATGCTGCGCATGCGTTGAGCTCGTTCATCCGCATGTATCCGTGGTTGAGTATGCTTTGGAAGCAATGCGGACACGGAAAGTTAACTATACCCAACTAGTATGATCCAACATATCTGACACCCCTTTTAATCTATTTCAGTACTTCCAATCGAAACAAATATTAATGCTATACCATACAATATCATATTAAAGAATTTTGTTTCCATCTTTGTTGCAACAGTTTTGGAAAAGCCTTTTTCTCATACCAAGGGTGTTCAGCTGGGTTCAGGTCTAGGACCAGTTAAGTTCTTCCACACTAGACTTAATCAATCATAGTGTAGTTTGTTTAGGGCAAATGAAGTTAAATCCTCCCCACTCTCCAAATATCACAAACAACAGAACTACAGGATTAACATCACATCACACGGCAGGCGAGCTGCTTTAGACACTCTGTTCCCAAAACACAAGACTGTCCCCTGACAACCTGAGGCGGTGTTTATATATAACTTCAGAGCAAAAAGAATAATATCAGCAATGCTCCTGAAATTAACAGGTTCACCAAGCATGAAATATCAGCTGTCAATCAGGTGTTCAGTAATGCATTAATAATGAAAAGACATTTCCTTAAAAGTTCAATCCAATGAAAATGTGGGTTTGGTTTTTTTATTACATTTTGATATGCTTATTAACTTTGAAGCCATCTACTGTATGCTATACTGTGGTCCTTTGTTAAACTTTGTTCAAATTTGCTGCATGTATTCACAAGAAATATTATTAACTATTACCTTACAGATTAAAAATAAATGATAAATGATCAAATGTGCATACTGTAGGTAATCCCACAAGATACCCAGCTGAAACTAAACCGCAGACAGCAAATCATGATAAAACCTATTCATAAATAAATCAAATATATGCCATTTTAATAATGAGACATGATATTACAGGGTTTTTTAAATGCTACAAAATAAAAATCAACTGAAATACTACATTGAAATAATCACAACCCATCAGATGAGGTAATACTGGATGTACGGCACATTAGTGTGCAAGGACTGAAGCATCACATCGAGAAGAACAATGACTTCTCTCTTTCACGGGGTAGCCAAAGGTGGTTTATGGTGCACAGACAGAACCGGTCATTAAACTTTTCTTCCCAAAAGTGCCACATTTCCACAATCTCATTCACTCACACTGCCAGTAAGAGCGAGATGAGAGAGGCTGTTCATATGCAGTTCACAGGATAAGTGCCTGACTGTGGACTGATGTTACCCGAACGATGTGAACTAGAAAAGCATTCATGGACACAAATACAAACAGTACACAGTGAATAAAAGAAGTATAGCCTAATGGTCAATGATCTAGGCTGGTAACATGGAAAGGTTGTTTTGTTTCGAACCTTACAAGAGGCTCTAAGGGCTGTCACTGATCTTTAAAGGGACAGTTCACCCCAAAATAAAATTTACATTTACATTTACATATTTGGCAGACGCTTTTATCCAAAGCGACTTACATTACATTGTACTATACATTTGTACATTTTGTATAGTAAGCAAGTGGGGGTTAGGTGCCTTGCTCAAGGGCACCTCAGCCGTTACCCGCCAGCCCTGAGAATCGAACCAGCAACCTTCTGGTCATGAGTCCAACTCTCTAACCACTAGGCCACGACTGCCCATTATTCTGTTATTCTTTACTCACCCTCGAGTTGTTCCAAATCTGTATAAATTTCTTTGTTCCGATGAACTCAGAGAAAGATATTTGGATGAATGCTTGTAATCAAACAGTTCTTCACCATTGACTACCATAGTAGGAAAATTTGCTTTATACATTTCTTTGATCTGTTGAATACAAAATTAGATATTTTTCCTACTATGGTAGTCAATGGTGGCCAAGAACTGTTTGGTTACAAGCATTCTTCCAATTATCTTTCTCTGTGTTTATTTTGGGGTGAACTGTCCCTATAAGGCATTTTACAAGTACTTACATTAATATTCTGCAATTAAACTACATGGAATACCCAATGCAACATGTACAGCTCAAAGTTCAGACTATTGAATTATTTTGACCCTGTTTGCTTCTGACCACAGCTAAAAGAATACAAGACAATTAACAAGATATGTTAGACTAACTGATCATGTCTGTACCTAGAGGCATCCTGTACAAAATATTGAAGCCACATCATCATTCATAAAATGTTTCATCCTTAAATGTGTAAATACAACAGTTCATTTATAAAATTGTAAAACCTCATATGATTTGGCCATTTCAAGCTACAATCAAAACACAATTAAGTGAAAATGACCAGCCCGGATGAAAAACCTTTGTGAGGTTTTGGCGAAACACACAGGCAATACTGGCCTCCACTCCAAGGCTGCTTGTACGTCTGGTGTAAGTATGTTGGCTGGTGCCGGGCAACATTTTCCTTTTTTTGGCTCCTGTCTAAATGTAGGCCAGCCTCAGAGGTAAAGATGTGCCACTTTCTCAGCTGTGAGAATTGTGATAAAGCAGGCCAGTCCTCGGCCAAGCCTCTGTGCACTGAGCCTGGATCACATCTCATTCTGTCAATCCTCATCCATCTCCTAAAACCAGAGTTACACCTGATGGAATGAGGTGAAACTTATTAGCAGGTTGCAGGTGAAAAGTTATACACCAGGAGTGTTAGTCTCAAGCAACTCTCATTGAGATAAACTCATATCTGCTACTAATCCATAGCCGTGGTCTGGCTCCATGACAATAAAAATACAATAAAATTCCCTCTATGCTTATACTGTATAAATAACTTGTGGATCAATTGTGTTGTGCCAACACAATATCATTGCAAACATGTTAACTATTTTATGATGACTAGCTAATTTTGGCTAACTTGTACAATCTTATTCCTACATTTTAGTAGACGTTAAGGTTAGGGCTTCAGTATGGTTTTGACCTAAAATATTTACTTGTACCGTCTGAGATTCAAAAAATATATATATTAAGAACACCTTTGCATGTTTATCTGATTTACAGTTTTTATTTTACAGTTGTAATTTACATAACTATTGTTATTTTTTAACCTGTAACATTTCTTTGCAATTTACCTTTTTTTTCAAAGTAATGGAAACAACACTGGTAGAAATACAGTTTACTTTATCAACTCATGAAGCTCCTGCAATTCCTTCACAAACCACAAGGGATTTGAGAACCCCAGTTTTAAACCCTATTTAATATATATTTGAAGATATATAGAATAATACATTATATATATTAACTAAATACAGAATTGCCACTTTCAATATATTAAAAATAAAAGCACTTAGTTCTAATATATAGAGGTTGTTACCTTTAATATTATTTAATATATTGCAATAGTTTTTACTGTATATTTTTGTTTCGTAAGGGGTTCTCATGAGAAAATGTAAGTACTGTACTTTCTGAAGTGGCGATTTCGTATGAATTTATACAATGTGACTCATACATAAATGTATGATTATGACCTTGTAAAATAGTTACGAATTTTTCATCACTATACCTGTGATTATGACACTATACACTGAGTTTAAGCAGCCGTAAGGCGAGCCAACAGAGTTGCAGTGCCAACGATTTCTAATACTTCTACATTTGTATTTTGGATTATTTCTGTGGCTGTGAGAGATGGCCGAGAGCGAGTCTGAGCTATCGCCAGCTCATTTCTCTCACACATCAGCGCTTCTCAATACAGTCCCCACCTCACATGAGTTATGGATCCCCCGGCTCCTTCTCCCATTTACAGCCTGCATTTCTCCCCCTCTCTTTGCCTCTCTACTGGCAACCTTTGCCGACCCATCGCCATATCTCGCTTTTATGGGCCGTGTTCGCAAGTCTTGATTGCTTGTTGTTTTACAACCGGTGGGACTACGAAAGCCCATTGAGACTCACCAGGGGTAAGCCAAGCAGGTCGGGACAGAGTCGCACGATCGCATAGCCCTCGGAAATGACACAAGCGCTAAGCTAAAATCCCCGAGATATGAATTCATTTCACACTGCCATCTTTGTGACGAATGGCCTTCATTTTTCAGAGCTGGACAGGCACAGTTTGAGGCTGTTGTAAAGTGATGTTAAATCGTGTAAAGCCGGCCACAAATGATATCTTTCTAACTGATTTAAATGGAAATCAAATGGAGATTTATTTCTCAGTAATAACCTCACATGGTTTGTATTATTTTAGAGAAGATCACCTAATTCAGATGTCCTAAACCGTGCCTGGATTTGCCAAGATGTCAAAGTCTGTAATCATAAATATTTCTTGTCAAATTTAAGAACAAATTATCTGAGTTATCCACAAACATTTTATAGATCAAGGCTATTATGTCACTAATTCTTTTCTTTTAGTAAAACACAACAGGTTGGATTGCATCATCACTCCATTGACTAAAGTCAAACTATAACATGCTGCCCCTCTACAATATAATGTTCCCATTCGCCTCAGTGACCCTAAAAACAAACAACTGTCATATTTTAACGTCTGCACTAACAAATGACATCCACCAAAGCCCTTGAACTAAGACAAGCTTTAAAGAGTAAGAAATGGGAATACCTGAGAGCGGGATCAGTCTTAATCCTGCCTGAGCGTACTGCCAACAGTGGCTGTGTACAAGTGTTCCCATTATACATGTGCATTAAGAGCTCTCGAAACTACAGAAATCTGCTCCCTGAGTTTCTGGGAAAGAAGAGTGAACTGTAGCAGCTCTGAGGGGAGGTGAAACGGGAACTTTAACACTAATGGCTTGAAATAAGAGGGTGGCGCCAATGTAATTCAGTTCATTTAGCAATGAAGCTATTCACTTCATGCCCTCCACAGAAGACAAGATTTACTTGTGTGCCTGTGTGTGTTAAGAGGATCTTAGGCTCTGAAAGCTGGAAAGAACTTAAGATTGTGCCGGTTTTGTTGATGGTTTCTGATTCAACAGGGATAGTTCAGCCAACAATGCAAATTCTTATATCATTTTTTTGACCGTCATGTCATTTCAAACCTGCATGAATTTCCTTCTGCAGAGCAAACAAGATATTTTTAAGGAATGTTGGGAACCAAACAACATTAATCCCCATTAACTTCCATTGTATGGACACAAAACCACTGAGACATCTCTCAAAATCTCATCATTTATGTTCCACAAAAGAAAAGTCAAACATAGGTTTTGAGCACCATGGGGTACATAAATGATGACAGAATGTTTATTTTTAGGCGCACTTGCCAAACATCTTCAAGCATCAATGCCTATGTGCAAGTTTGCTTATTCATGTTTGAGGTCTTTTAATACAACCTTAACTAGTAAAGTACTTGAAACAGAACAAAGATGTACACACAATTGAGAATTTAATCCAATTTAAAGGTTTAAGGTGTCAAAATCACTCATGCTTTATCAAAGAGCAAGAACTCAAAGATCCTGAGCATCTAAACCAATCTGCCCTCATTTACAACAAATAATACCTATGTACAACCTAGAAAATACTACATAAAACACAATGTGCACTCCAATGTTTGTGTTTATGATAGAAACAGAAAATCAGATAAGACATTAAACGTCAGTAGCAGCAGTCCATAACATTTGCCTCTCTACTGCCACCTCTGTTTACAACATAAAATTAGAGCTGTCAAACGATTATTCGCGACTAATCATATGCAAAATAAAAGTTATATAATATGTAATTCCTAAATATATACATGTATGTGTGTCTATTTATACATAATTATTGTACACAGTACACACAGATAAAATTATGTAAACAAAAACTTTATTTTGCATCCGATTAGTCGCGAATAATCTTTTGATAGCTCTACATATAATTGAACATTACTTTATTGACTTAACTTATCTTTATGTGATTTGAAGTACGTCAAACACAAACAGCTTAACGTTGTGTATAAATGGATTGCAGCTTTAAAATACCATATTAGCAAATGAATTCATCTGTGCAATGTATTGATCTATAGTACCAGAATCTCCCCAAAACCATTCTATCAGATTTTGAGTCAAAAGCACATTTTTCACTTTAGGATCCTAACAGCCTTCTCAAGATGCACATATATAAAAGATAATTTCTTGCTACAATGACATATTTATGTAACATACCTTTATCAGGGGTTAAAAACCAATCGGTAAGGCGCCCTTGTCTGTTTCGTACAAAGCCCACATATAGAAAGCGATATAGCATCGTGATGCTTGCCATAACTGCAACAAGCAATCAAAAATCCACATAAATCACACTATTGATACAACATTTCTGTTTTGATTCCTCAAGACGCACGCGCAAAGTTTGCAAATAACCCTCTCATGGTTGTCTTCATTGAAGTCCTGTGCAGTTTGAGGTCACGGTATGCTAAAAGTCCCCAGTCCAAAATAACCAGAGAAGGTTGCCGGTCACAGGCAGAGTCAGCTGTCCATCACAGGTTACAATTTGATTGCAACATGACAGAAGCACAGCTATACTGTTCCATAATGGGAGCCTTTGGTTCTAATCCCCAAAAAGCCCCCTGGCCCACTTTAGTATCACTTCAAAATGACACTTCTGCCCCTCTGATCAGGTGTAAACCCCACTGTTGTTTATTTATAACCTCTACTGTGTCACGGTGGCATTTTGTTTGTCTTTCTGCACCCAAGCACCCTCACCGCGTGATGATACAGTCCCCCCCCTTCCCATAATGGCTGTCGGCTATTGAAAATCTCACAGTCAGAAAACACTGACCGAGTCTTTCTGTAAAAAGAGGCTTATTTGTTTCGGTTGACTTTTTAGCCTAAGGCAAAACATGGAAATTGACTTGAGAGGTTCTGTGTTTAGAGCCTCTGTAAAACCTCCAACTGTCAAACAAACAACAGTATCAAGTCTCCAAACTGCGCTGGATAAACAACTTAAGCACAGAGTCACAAAAGCTCATTCTGAGAGGAAGAACATCAGCACAGCATATATTTTGCAGAACACCAGGCCATTGACACCACAGAACAACATTGGTTCTAACAAACCGCCAGCTGCGTGCAAAGCGATGCATTCAAACAACAAACACATGCGGCTTTCTATTTGCTTGTCTTTGCTTTTTACTTTACAAACTTCTTCCTGAGGATGTAAATAATTGTGTATGAGGGGATTGTATGGCGGCGTGAATGGCCGACAGCTAAATATCTTTTTATTAATAAAGTGGCTGATAAATATTCTGCAGTATTGACCTCTCACACCCGCAACTTGGACCAAATTGCCTGAAACGATTTAGGAGAAAATGCTTCAAAGATCATCCAAATTATTGGAATGACATTCTTAAATTACTTCTCATTTAACAAATTTTTATTGTATTCTAGATGTAATTTAAAGAAACAGTAGGCTACACTATAATAGACTTCTAAAAAAATTATGACAGAGACACAAATTTCATAATAAAAGCCTCAAATAAACACATTACCAGTGGTTGTAAAAAAGAACCACAGGAGAGATTTCTACAATTTCTCAAATGTTTCTCTTAGAACGAAATGACATAAAACAGCGAGCAAGTATAGTAGTATGAATGCAACATTAGGATCAGCACTGTTTGATTTGTACTAAGAAGTTTGTTTTGTTTTTCTGTAGGGGATGGATTAGTCACCCGTTCAGACTAACACCCAATGATGAAGTGCATCTTAACACATAGGATTTTAAGGAGATTATCACAGTGGGAGGATCCAACATCACACAGAAAAAGCCCCTATTCAGTTATTTCTCCCCTTATGGTATATCTATCCTTTAAAAGCAAATTGTGTGAATCAAGTTCACACAAAACTACAACTTTCCTTTGTAGTTTGTTACTGTCTCAGTGCAGCTGTGCACTTTGATCTCTCTCACTTTTTTATTTGTCCATCCATCACATGACACCATTCAACCATTTACACTCCAGTACATTACAAGCTGATGTCTTTCAGCATATACACAGCTGTATATGCCAGCACAGAAGCCCATTACACATTTTCCTTTATATCTCTCACTTGTCAGCCGTGTGTGTAATGTAACACAGCCCTGAGGTCACGTCAGCCAATAAGATCAGTGATGGTGTTGGGAGAACTCAGAGAGGGCAGAGGTCACAGAGCACGTGAGCACTGAGGTCAAGAGGACAAACGGAACAGAACGAAACCCGAGTACAATGAGAGAGCACGATACTGCACGCTGCACAATGTAGAACACATATGGCTGGAGACATTTTAGAACAACGACCGATCACCAGATGTAATGCAATGCTAACGGATCATAGTCCCAATTTACAGGGCCAATCGCCTTTTAAATAAAGACTTTGCAGCACTCAAAATGGTGGAAGGAAGAAGTAAAAGTCCCGCCTAGAAATCGGAAAACCCAATCAAGCATAAAATCAAATCAAATAAAACTGGGCAAATTCTCATCTTACATACTATATACAGCATTGCTGGTACACAAATTATAAAAAAGCAGGCTTTTCAAAAAGTGGAAAGCAAATGTTGTTTTATTTAACACTGCTGTCTGTGAATATAAAATAGTGTTAAATATGTCGAGCGCCTCCTACGTCAGATTCATGATGATTCATATCTAGCAAATACAAGATTTGTTTTGTAAGGATGACTCTGGAGTGCTGGATTTGTGGAGAACTGTGAGTCTTTGCACATCAATTTCACATCTCAGTCTGTAAGGGCAAACATTAATGCAATGTATCTTGCCCTTCATAGCTGAACATACACCTCATAAATAGAGAGGAGGCTTTTCACAACCCTAAAGGACTCGTCTTGGGGGGTTTAAATCAATAGCGAAGCATCCCATAAATAAGGGCTGACTTGAGGAGGCATCAAAACTTAAAACAGTCAAAGCATATATCACCTCAACAGCATATGCTATGGGGCGAGATGCATTTTTAAGTATAATGTTCCTCAAAACCTCAAATCTTGTATAAACAATAACAGGGGATCGGTATATTTTTAAATGGCTCATTTCATTATCTAACACTTACTAAGGTGGCTCGCTAAATAAAAGATAATGGCCACAAAAATGGAAAGTTGAGTTTTACACTTTGAATACTATCCATATTTATTTTCCATTGTCAAGATGGTCGGTAGATTTTGGCACTGGCACACTGGAAATGACCTCTGCTTTATCACTTCTGTTATGAGGAAGTCTGGCAGACTTCACTGAGACTGGACAGCTTCATTTCACCTTGCTGATCTAAGCCCCTGCAATGGCACTTTAATATGACCAAAGTGTGATTGACTACCCTGCACATCTGAATATAATGCACTTCTACATCTATTGATGCATTCACTCTGTCACAATCAACAGCATGCAAAAATCTTTATTTTAAAGGGATAGTACAATATAATGCAAAGTCAATTGGTACTGCCGTTGTTTGGTTGCCAAAATTTTTCAAATATCTTCTTTTGTGGTCTGAGAGTAAAGTCATACAGGTTAAAATGACGAGAGGTTGAGTAAATAATGACAGAAGTTTCATTTTTTTGGTGAACTATCACAAACTAACAAAGTAACAATAACAGCGCAAATACATCCGAATCCATGATGGGGGTTTTTCCCCCCAAAAAATCTGGTTGCTGCCATATAAGCAAGGGTCTGCGTAAAAATGTCCAAAAACATAATTTAGTGCGTGTAGTCACAGTATGCAATTTCTAAAAGATTTTGGCGAAATATGGAAAAAGAAGCAAGATTTTTTTGTAAGTCAGTTGTGTCCTTGGGATAGCTGAGGGAGAAAACCACAGGGAAACAGACAAGGGGCAGACAGGAATCTGACTCTGTAGGGTGCTCAACAAATCTATCCAGCTGACTAAAGCCTTTAATCCTGAAATCTATATATGATTTAAAAGCAACAACATAAACAGTTTAAAAGGAACAACATAAACAAACGTTACTGTGCATACGCATTTTTGTGGCTCAACTTAACTTCCGCTACACATCCACAAAGAATAGAATCCCTGCAGATTATTTTTGATAACAAGGAAAGAAATAACAAGTAAATGACATTAGCTAGCAAGTTAAAAGTCTAGTCAGTATTATTTTGGGTTACCAGTAGAACCCTTACTTGACTAAACTTAAATGTGACAAAGTTACACAACCCGTTCAACAAATTGTTTATTTAATGAATTAATATACATACAAATTTAACCAATTGTTAATTTAATAAAATTATTATACAATAGAATATTAATATAAATTAAGTAAGTAAAAAAAGTTATATTATTCGCCAGACTGATCAACACAGACCGGAAGTTAACTTCGGGCAGGCGCGTATATCCGATAAACCAGCGACCAGAAAAATATGAAATTGCAGGGAGCAGTAATTTATTCATGAAGCTGTGAGTCCTCTGTGCGCGGAGATGTCCTATCAAATCTCACTGTGAATAGATTCACACTTACACATGTCTCTCGAACCCCTCTCTACCACAAAACACACACACAATTTACACCTTACCCAAACTCACATGTATACACTCAATTTTTCAGCAGACAGAACACAAGTGTTTCTGGACATCTGTTTGAATCTCTGCACAACTTCTTCACAACCCTCATATGATATTGATATTATCCACACTCATAGGTCGAACAAGTGCTCCTCTAGAGCGCAGAGGCCACATTAAAATTCTCCGTTGGTTTCAAAAGCATGCCAAAGCGAGACCTTTAGACAAGACACAAATCCTGGAGAATATTCCATTACCAGGAATCTACAGACTCTAAATCATTCATGAGCCTCGCAATCCTTTAAATCTCAATCACAGCGTCACCAAAGAGCAAACATTTCCTCATGTTATCCAGAAATAGGACGAGAGAGGGGACGAGAGACTACTGTGAGAGAGGACTGTGGCTACTGCGACTAAAATTGGACACACTGCTCTTATTTTTCTAATTGCAGGTCTTTCAAACTGGGTTTTCATGCAAACATACAGGGCACAACCACAACTGCCCAAGCTTCATCCCAAATCCTCCAAAATACAGACTACAATATGGGACACTCCTTTAAAACATACACCAATGTAGACACCACAATAGCGTTTGAACATTGCTCGCATTTTTCATTTATTTTTAAGTTCTATTTGAATTCTATTTCCCCTTTATTGCACACGAGAGTTGCACAGCATGAACCAGAGTGAAATGTTCTCTTCTGATGTTGAGAGATTTTGAGAGTTTCCCATTTTTTAGCACAGACAGGTGCGCCTCCCAGCAGGTGTCAGCGTGCACTGCATACTGATCCATATTTCGGACTACACAATCCACAAATCTCTTCTGTTTCACAACGAAAGCCATGGAATATGCAGCAAATTCTTATGAGTGATAGAAGTCAATGGGGACCAATGATTTTTGGGAGGCCTGGTCTGAGGTCACTCTTACTCTTATCAACAGACACAGATGAATTCCCTGTGTTTGTGCAGTAGAACACAGCAAACTTTATGATCTCACAGAAGCAGCTGTTACTTCCATTTTCTCTGAAAGATGGATGATTATTGACATTTTCGTAAAATATTTAAAGCTTGTGAGGTTGTAGTTTCCTGAGGTGAGAATTCATAATTAATCCACAGCTTCCCAAAACATTTGCCCCATTCACTCGGAGAATCGCTGAATCTAGGCACAAAAACTAAGTTCGCTGTTAAATGCGTAATGCATTTTGTTTACTATGCGTGATGCTCGTGGAGTCAATGCTGTATATGAGGATGCGAACACATGAACAACATCACCAGACCTACTCTGAGAATTGACCTCATGAGCAGTTCACCGTTTCATTTGAGAAAAGCTTTAGTTTAACACACACAGAAAATATCTTTGCGACAACCTGTCATAATAAAAGTCTGGTTTTTATTATTTACTTTTTGTAGTAAATGTGCTAGTAAAATTAAACACCTAAAAAACTACAAAAATTGTTTGAAGACTGATAAAAAAACAAAAGAAAAGAAACTGAAAAGTAGTTATTTTTCCCGGGTTCAAAGACACGGTATAGTTTCTAGGAGTTTTACTTCAGTTTAGAAGTAAATAATGTAGCATACTAAAGTATTTTTTATGTGGGCAAATATATTACTATTGTATAGTAAAACGAAAAATAAAACAGATTCCGGAAAAATTAAACAGAAAATAACGGAATTTGGAAGAATGACACTCGTTTCATAGGGCCCTAGTAATGTTTCTTTAGCTTCGTTGGTAGAGCAATGTTTTAGAAGTTTTTAATACAGGAAACAAATTCCAGTAATTCCAGTATTAAGGAAATGTGAATGCATTGCAAGTTGCTTTAGATAAAAGCATAAATGTAAACAAATGTGAATGATCATCATCAAGAAAGGAATTGTTACTTCATCGTGGTAAAAGTGCTGGAGTTAAAAATATCATCTGATGATGTGTGGCAAATATTTTAATGATGACTTTAATAATCTGCCTTCTGTCTGAAAGGTGTTCCATTTAGTCCTGACCAGCGTCCTAACATCTTCACATGTATAACACGTGAAAGTGTGTGCAGATGGATGAGCCATGTTTTCGACCGATCTGCTCTCTGGGGCATCTTAAGCTTTGCCAAGACACCGCTGCTGTCTGTGGGGAGTTGGAGCGTCTCCAAAGAAGCACCTTGAAGAACAGGTGTGAAGATAAGATCTGATTCTCAAGAAAACTGAGCATTCACACCATTGTCTAAACCACAATAAAGGAAATTCTTTGGTTTTTTTTATTTTTATGTCGACAACGGTGAGATTTTGTATATCATTTGAATTCTTAGCACTACGCACACTTTTTAAAGATGCATTTTAGGTCACATAACTGTAAACGAAAGACTAGTTTTTTAGAATGAGACAAGCCCCGCCCCCACTTCCTGTTTTCAACAGAATGTTAACAGGGAAGGATATACAGTAGTGTCTGTCTATTTTATGTGCTCTACATTGAATTCATTTAATAAAGAAACAACACTTGGAGACTTTTGCTAGATTCAAAGCATGTGGCTCTGAAAAAGAGGAAATCATCTAGGCAAATGATTCTAACGGTCTCAAACCACACCACAGTCTATCAAACAGGCGTCTAAGACCTAAGCCAATGAAAACACAGAATCCAGCGAGGACACTTATAGCTAAGGGAACCAGTTACTCACGCTGGTGTCTGATGTAATATCGCTGTTTATCACCATAAAGACTTGTGACAAAACACTGTTTAAAGGGCCAGTTTACTTAACAATGACACTTATAAAGCATTATTTACTCATCCTCATGTCATTCCAAACCTGTATGACTTTCTTTCTTCTGCAGAACACTGAAGAAGATATTTTGAAGAATGTTGGTAACCGAATAACACTTGCCCCCATTGACTTCCATTGTAAGGACACAAAACGACTAAGACATTTCTCAAAATATCTTCTTTTGTGTTCCACTAAAAAAAGTCGATGAATAAATTATTTTTGGGGCTAAATAGTCTAATGTAAGAATCTTTAAAAAGCACACAATCACTAAACAACAACACACACAAAAGAAATTCTACACACAAGGTACACCAAATAGTAGACTGTAAACAGATGTTACATCTATTTTAATACAAGGAAATCAACAGTGAGCACTATTTAAACCGTGATGCTATATGACACAACAGCACAAGACACAACAAACTGCACAGTCACACCAAGTATCATATCACACAAACATCACTTACAAATCCCAGCAGAGAGGATCTGCAAGGCCATTATTCCTTATCTGAAAAGATCTTCATCCACGCACACATCCAGCTGCTGCAGGAAGGCCAGGCGTGATGTGAGCAGCTCGTACTGTGCTATAATTCCTCTCTTCCCTTTCCTCTCCCTGCCATCTTCTCTCTCATTTCCTACAGTCAATACATAGGCCCCTGCACGCAGCTCTGTGACAGAAGCCATTATGATCTCAAGGCTCCCCATTGGTCGGGAGCTATTCTCAGCGGGACGGGATTGGTTAGCGGGGTGGTTGGGGGCAGGGCCGATGAGAATCAGAGGCATGGACCCAGCTTGGATGCAATGGATGTTGCTTGTTTTTTGGTAACATCAAGTATTTTGACATTCTTATCTCCTTCAGTTTGGTATTTAAAACTCAAAGACCACAGATGGTCTAATTAAACTTGCATTGAGCAACTGGAAACTAATCACATTTTAATCGTATATCACATTAGCCACGTCACACAGAAGAAAAGAACCACCATAAAGCTTCACAAGACTGCCAATAAAATGTGTCGATAGCCTCAAGTCCTAAAGAGAACGAGATGCGGTCGTGATATTCCACCGTAAGCACAATTCCAAGCAAATTCCTCGGAGGACAATTATATCGCCTGTTTACGTCGAGTAAACACGCTGGAATTAGCCCACACTGCGCTAACTACAGGCTGCTATGTAAACAGCAGGGAGGGCCATTTACATAATGTAATTTCATGCATAAACTGTCCAGTAGGGCTCTTATCTGTAAATATTTCAGTCTGCCTCGAGGATGAATCCGGGAAACAGAAGCTGTAGAGTATATACATAGGTGTGTGATTGAAATGTAATATGATTTCATTCATGACTGGTGAAGCATTCAGTGTGGTGTTGGTACTGGCAATCGAACACCCTTAAATGAAGAGCCTGTGAGCGTGATTTGAGCGAATAATCATCTGGAAATGATGTCTGGATTGAATTAGGAATTGTTAATGAGCGCTTTTGAAACATCATTGGTGCATTATCTGCGTTTGTTTCATTTCGGTCATAAAAGCATTCAAAACATAAACATCATTATGATGATTATTATACACACAACGCTACCGGACAAACGATTTAGTGAATTTAGATTTGACTGACACCGATGTCAAGAACAAATAGATCCAAAATTTCTAACTAATTGTTTAATACTAATATTATACAATAAAATATTAATATAAATTAATGTTAATATAAATTAAATATTTATATTATTAGCTATTAGCCAGACCGATAAAACTTTGGGCCAGGCGTGTACTTCCGATGAAATCATCTATTCTGCAGGCGATCATTTACAGTATTTGATGAAATAATCACAATAATGTGTGACAAATATTAAAAGAATTTAAATTTTACAATCATGACAGCCCTGTAAACAAAACTCCCTCTATTTGTTAAGGTTCTAAAGGGTCTCCAGAATATTTAAAAGACACCAAAGATCATTGCTGTGTTTACATTACAGGTTCATTAAATTAGGTGTTTATCTCTCCTTTCTTGCAACATATTGTACATACTTGCTACATAAAACACTTTTGTGATGCTAACTCAATGCTTCACACATCGAGCAATAGAAACACATCTAGGAACGCACACATTTTCACGATCTTCTCTATACAAATAAATCTATACAACTACGGTCACAGACGCCACCTATTTCAGAGGTGTTCTAGAAAAATGTCTACTGATATTAGGTCAGCTATTTATAAATGCTGTTGGAGAGGAAATGTCTCTAGCTGGTGCAGTCCAGTGTTATATTCATTTATACTTACAGTATAGTATAGGTAGGTAGAGTATATGTTAAAAAAAATGAAAAATCTTTTTTTACAGCATGTCCAACACATTTTAATAGAAATGTTTTCCATGTTATTTTGAATTTCTCTGTCCACATGCACCACAATGGCATTAATGAATAAATCTACAGTGAATTATATTAGATTTTGTAATCCCTGATACATTTGTAATCCCTCAATTTCACTTTCTTCATCAGAATGCTAATGAAATGGGAGGATTCAATACAGTGACTTTAATGCTGTAATTTTTTAAACAGCATTAAATATAAAAATATTATTATACAGCAAATTTTGTGATAACACCTCATCATTTTGTGACGCATTGGGGCAACTTTTAAAAACACAGCAAAATTTACAGCGCAAAAGCTAATGTACCTTAAACAAGTCAAGTGACACTGTGATGTATCAAAGCAACCATCACGATTTATCGATAACAAAATTTCCTCAATTGCACATCTAACTGACACTTCCAGCTGGTGCCACTAGGGGCACATAAACGACACACTTTATATTTTACCAAACAGTGTGACCTTGCCCAAACAGATAGAAAATTTGTTTCGAAATCATGATTTCTCAGAACACTTGCACATTCAGAAACGTTTCAACCTCAGATGACCTCAAACGTATTTAGCGTTAGGCTCCTTTCAACCCTTCAGAACACACTGCTTTTTAATGGCGCACCAAGAGAACTACAAAGGTCTTTTAGAACATCAACACATCTTTGTATAGGGGTTCACCTGCTTGAAAGCTGCTTTGGACAGAAGCCTACCAGAGTGTTTGGATGTGTATATCTGTTTAAAACGTTTTGTAGAGAGTCTTTGAAGCTTGTTCTGGTACAGGCCGCGGCTGTGGTGGGACTGGTTGGCGGTGACGGGCATGTCGAGTACTTTGGCAGACAGCACAAAGACCACCTCTGGAGATATTCATTGTGCTAGTGTCTCCCTCCGGACCTGAGAATGGACCAGATTCCGGCACATCTCTGCATGGGTTTAATACACTTCAGTCTCCAATTAGACAAAAAGTAATCCACTGCTGGGAACAGGGCAGAGCTCGCTTCCCTAACAACCAGCAACCGAAAACCGTATAAACATCTACATTTTCCATGTAGAAACATTTTGGTTGTCGCTTTTAGGGATGTGCATGTGTAAACATCTGGCTCATGACACTAGATAAAATCTTGTTTTATTAATAAATATTGTTCATTTTTAAGAAAAGCATGGTTGCTTTATTGTTGGTTTTGTAACAATTGTGAATTAAACACAAATTTATGATTAAGTGGAGGCGGGGACTAATTTCATAATCATGAGTCTGTGTTTACTAAACGAGTTACATTCAAGTTTTAAAGGTGCTGTGTGTGATATTAAGGAGGATTTGTTGACAGAAATGCAATATAATATACATAACTATGTCTTCAGAGGTGTATAAAGACCTAACATAAAGAACAAAACAAGTTGATTTGAATGTACCCAGGACATTGTTGTCAGTAGTTATCAGGTTCAGCAGTCACTAGGAAGGCGATCATGAAAAGCACAGCTTGACATGAATAACAAGCTCAGGTTCTGTATGAAATGTGCTGTGGGAGATGAATGTGAGAAACAACCACACCGTTGACCGTCGTACAACTCCAGTTATTTTTAGATGTGCTTCTTCAAATGATTTAGATCATTGCTGCTCACAAACACAGCATCACTGACACGACCAAGATTTAGAGCTGGCCGGCAACAAACATCAAAAACAAAACTGGGTGTTATTAGACAAATTAAAAATAATGTAACAAATACAAGTAAAGTAGCAAGTATGACACAATCTTAATGTGTGAAAGCTTTCCAAATTATCAAATAAAGATACGCAGCTATATGATACTGGAGATTAATGCGATGAAAAAATGATGTTTAAAGTAACAGAACACAGAACTGCCGGCTGGCTGAAGAAGATGCTGTCTTGGGACGAGCAAATGTTCAACTAATATTAGACTTAATTGGGTCAAGTATAGTTACTTCACAAACATAGACCTCTCGGCTACAAAAAATAATGTCAATGTCTTCCTAATAGAAAGATGTGATTTCCTGGAGAGTGATTATTCTTTAGCAGAGTAAAGTGAGTTTTAAATAATCTAGATGTACAAGATCATATACAGTTCATATATCACAGCTGCTCTTCAGTAACATTCAGTAGGAAAAATGCAAACTAAGAGTAAGAACAAATTTCCCTCTACTGTTACCCAGTGCACTTAATGAAAGACAACATTTTGACAGATTGAACAAGTCATAAACCAGTAATATTTACCCTGTTGAGGTGGGCGACTATAAAGATTATTGTATTAGGTGAACCTGAATTCCAAGATAAACTGCAACCTCCAAAAACACAACTAACGCCCATGATAAAATAAATAAATTGCAGACTTACGCTTTGAAATCGTGCAAAAACATTAGAGACACCAAACTTGAGTGAAAAATTCAACATTACTGAAGCAAGACCGAAACCAAGTGAGCAACAGCATAGGAAATCTAAACTATTATGGCACAATAACTGTAAAAAGTTAAAAGATTAACATTAGACACAAATGTACTTCATAGCTCAACCAAACAATAACAGACCTACCTGGGTGACTGGGTAATTCAAGCTTGGGTTCACATTTTGGAAGAGAGCATTCTGTAAAATAAGAGAAAGAAAAGAGATAGGAGTTGGATATCCCTTCCTAAAGATGAAGGACTTTCATTACACACCTTGAAGTATATGGACAAAGTTGACACAAGTGGCAAGCCTGTGTCTATTTGAGTATATTTAATCTGACAAAACATCGGCTCAATTGGAAATTCAATTCCCAAAAAAATATATCAAATGAATTTCAGCAGATCAGATGCAAAATATATATTTTTTAAGTTAGTGTTACAGCTTTGTTATGCAATTATAGCTTGGCATTGTATAATAACAATAGACATCTATAGTATGTCCTCATTTAGACAGCTAAGTAAACGTCTGCGTAAGTGTGTGTGTGTGTGCGTGCACGTGTTGTTTGGTCTCTTTCCTATTGAGTATCCCGCTGAGGCCGTGTGATACGATCAGGTTTTAAAGAGTTGACCTCCAATCCAGCTAAGCTCAAATCCTCCCTTATTACACGCCGAGGACTGACGCTCACTGATAAGACCTCATTCCCCCGCTGCCCTCCTCACGACACTGGATCAGAACTCTTGGCCTTTACCCTTACCTCAATATTACATGGCAAATGTCAGCACTGATCTAGGAGCCTCTGCAGGGAAAAGCATGTGTCTGATAACAACTCATGATCAGATATATAAAAGATATAAGGCAGTGGCAGGACTCGAATAGTGGTCTCAAAAAAACCCCACCCCAGACAAGGGTAGGAATGAAAGATTTACCCCAATGAGTTTTTAGCTGAATTAATGCTGTAGTAGCTTATGCTGTGTACAGTGGCAAGAAAAAGTATGTGAACCTTTTGAAATTTCATGGTTTTCTGAATAAATTTGTCATAAAATGGGATCTGTTCTTCATCTAAGTCAAGGGTATTGACAAACATAATGTGTTTAAAAATAATAACACAAAAAAATTCTGATCTGTCATGTCTTTATTTAGAACAACCAAAAAAACCTCATAGTGCTTGTGGAAAAAGTATGTGAACCCTTGAGTTAATGAAGGGAAAAAAGCTAATAGGAGTCAGGTTTTAGCACACCTGGAGTCTCGGTAAGATAATAAGTTTGGAGGTGTGGACTACAGCTACTTTGACTGATAAAAACACCTCAAACATTTGGAGTTTGCGCTGAACAAGAAGAACACACTTATGTAAGCCATGCCTCGCAAAAAAGAGCTTTCAGTCAACCAGTTATTAATTCTAAGGGTTCACTTACTTTTTCCACTGCCATTTTGAATGTTGCTTTTGTGTGTTCAATAAAGACATGTGAAAGATCAGAATTTTTTGTGTTATTATTTTTAGACACATTATGTTTGTCAATACCCTTGACTTAAATGAAGATCAGATCACATTTTATGACAAAAAACCATGAGATTCCAAAACGTTCACATACTTTTTCTTGCCACTATATGTAGTATGAACTTTATTTTTCAACTTTTGAGTAAACTGTTCAGCATCACATTTTTCTCCTGGAGAGAACACTGGCTTCATCTGAATGAATAAACACATCCATAGTATCCTCCCCTCAAACATCTGTTCCTCATTGCAACAACAATGTACTCTAAACCCCTTAAAGAGATGGAGAACGATAACTCAAAGAAAATATATTTTTTATTAAAAAGAGCATGACATACTATGATCTATTCATAGTCCACAAAGGCATGCAGTGTTCTACTGCAGCCAGATGAAATACTTCTAAATGAATGAATAAAAAAGATTCAATCCAGTTGAACACCCCCCCCCCAAAAAAATCTGTTTTTCTTTAAAGCAGTTAAGTGCTTGGACTATTACACAAACACTATGGTACACAAATACGGTAATAATTGAGTACCGCGGCAAATATCACAGTATCACAATATAACATATACTGTATCCTCAACATGGAATGATACAACCACAGTACATTCTGTATGTTTACATAAATGCCACTCGAGTCTCTATCCAAAACTTTCCGCTTCAATTCCATGTCTTATTTGTAGGGTTAGACTGATATATTGCCGTGGCATATACAAATGGACGATATTTTTTTCCTGTTTGGCCACCATACATTAGCATTTTATTCATTAAAATGGCACTAAAATGTAAAGCAGGCATTTTTTTTATAGAAATGTAATATGTGACCACAGTAAAATGGGTCATGTAGGGTGGTTAAGATACAAAAATTGTATTGCAAATATCAATATGCTTAAATTGCTATATCTTATTCATATAAAGCCATGTTTAGCTGCCCACTATTGATATAACGTCATATGTGGACCTCTTCATGCATTCAAGTCTGTTACTTACTAGCCATGAATACACAATAATTGTTCATTTAGTTTTACCAAATTTCATTGCATTTGTGTTATTTCGCCATCTTATCAACCAATCGGCCACAGGTCTTTCTTAATATTGGTATCGTCCATCAAAAAACCCATATCGGTGGACCACCACTTATTTGTCTTTCCCATGCCTATCAATTCTAGATCCGCAGACATTCCAGTGAGAACGTGGAGGAGGGTCAGATAATGTTTGCTCATCGGGGCTTCATTATATTACATAATGCAAGGCTTTCTGCTTCACAAGCCATCATGAATATGCTCAACATCATGAGCTACCGTATGCTAGTATACATATCAGATTGGATAAACTGGATGCTGGGCATCGTGCCTGATCTATTCTAGTCTTAAGACCAGGATGTTTTTCTTTTAATAATTTTGGAACAACGCTCAGATTCCTGCTTTTTGACTGTGGTCATGTGTTTCAGTTATCCTAATGGAACTCAGAAATCGAACAATTCAGTTTGTCGACACTAGCGCCACAAAAACGAGACACTTCAACTTTAAATTACATCACAAGTTTCTGTACACTGCGAATGGATTTAAACCGGCGCGATTTCTTAACACATGCAGTTGTGACACACCACGTGCGCACAGCCCACAATCCAACAGAAAGGGAAAATTTGATCTTATTTTTATCACGTGATTGTCAAATATGTAATTGTCTCAAATGACACGTTCCTCGCCGCTGTAATTATGTTTTATAGTTTATCAAAGTGAGGCAATGTTAGGAAATATCCCAAGCCGCAATCCTCCCTTCACATTTAGCTAACCTCTAATTAGACGTAAGCGGAGAACGATTTTAGCGATGACAGATGTCTTCAGGTCAAACATCAGCGACGCATTACAGGAAATGAGCGCTTTCATTAGTCTGTGTTTGGTCAAATGAGAGAATGATGAGAAAACTATAACTCATCATTTTCTCAGAGTCAAAAAGTCACTTCAATGTCTGGGGTAGTGAAACGGCACCTTACGGCTTAACAACTCGCTTCTCTTTCTGTAATGACCCCGCGATGACTATTCCCACTTCATTAGAAACTTTCATATCAAAACCAGACTGTTCCTATTTGGTCGTGTGACTACAAAATAAGAAAGATGGGTGGAACAACCCTTGAGATGTTCTGCATCATATCTGCAGTCCCACCACAGTTGTGATGTCCATTCGACATCGTAATACACTTCAAAATATGTTTGGGTGCAGCAACACTGTATGTGCTCAAACTGGAACATTCTCTGTGAAAGTGGTTTGCTGTTGATGGACTTCAACTGTTTGGCCAGTGTAGTGCTGGCTGAGAACATCACGACAAACTCGATCGTCCTTCAAGTGTGTTTGAACAAGCTGGGCTGTCTACAAGATGGACGAGGAGGCACCTTTCTATTTATGTATGCATCGATGCGGCACGTAGTTTCCGAAAACATAAAGAAGACTGTAAATAAAGAGATATTGTTAAGTATGGTTTGTCTGAATCATGACACATCAATGGCTCAATGTGTCATTTTCAAAAGCTTTAATATTGGTCGGACAAATGCTGAGGCATCTAATAGAAAAGCATGATTCAATTTTTATGCACAAACGTCTACAAAAACATCTTCCAAATCTCATTCCACATATTGAATGTAAATATTTTGAGTTTAAATATCTATAGACCATTTTGCAATGCAAGCACTGATCAAGATGCACTTTCTGTTTCAGTTTTTTTTCACATGCATTACACATTAAAGATATTCTTTCGCCATTTCGATTTAGTTGTTCTAAATGTTCGGCTGGATTTATTTTGTTATGTGGGTGTTGTGGTCAAAACTGAAACAAAATGTGCTTCAAGACCAATTTTGTTTACATCTTGGCCTGTAAGGAAACATATCGCTGTTTACCTTGTATCTTTATATTTCATGATTTTTGTTTTGTTTTGTCATGAATCAAAAAGTATTATTTATTCATTCTATTTCCTGAAAAAACAGTGAATTTGGCCATCAAATTTTACAGGAAATCGTGATTTTTGATTTTGTTATGTGAGCCGCGCATGCTCATTCAAAACTCTCCACCATAATGTGAGGATGGTAAAGTTGGTTGACATGATGTTACTATGTGGTTGCTGAGATTTTCTCAGGTTCTTTACAGAACTGCACTTAAATCCTTAGATATTGCTAAAACACCATTATATTCTTTCTGATAAATCAATACTTAGTATAGATGTCTTAGCAACGTATGTGTGCCATTTGAGGTGGTAATAGGTATCACCCCTAGGTAACCATGCTGGATTGGTTACTCATAAGAATTATCCAGCAAGTTATTGCAAACACAAACTGGTAGTAAAGCGCATTAACCAAGGTGCCACAAGAGACATGCAGCTTAAAAAGTTGCTTTTGAAAAGAGATGTCTGGGCAAAATATAAACTAATTTTTAACACACAATCAAGTTTGTTATGTTTAAAGGGTGCAAGTTTTAATAGTCCAATAATTAGAGACAAATAATCTGGATGGTTGATTCTCATTGTGGCACTTGTTCAGCGAAGATCTTGTTTTTCTCTCTGAAACATGTCACTCACACACTCAAAATCTCCTCACTGACCGTCTGAACAGACCTTTCTGAATTACCATTCTGTGCAGGTTCTGGTCAATGCCGAGCCATCTTCTAAGCTCAACATTAAATGATAGTTTCGAATGAGGATCTGCTACAGTCCTTAGAACTGAACAGAAGCTCTATAGGTGGGCGTCTAACCCCTCAGAGGCTGCGCTCAAAGCTCGGTGGCTAAGTAGGGCACTGATGAGGCATTCCAATGCTCTGAAACACAAAATGTGTTTAACGCAAACACAACCAGAGGGAAGAGACTGCCAAACTTTTGAAAAGGTCTGGGGCAAGCAACACATCCACCGAGGGTGTCGGACAGAGAGGATACTGAGATGCTACATGAAACAGGGACTTAGATACGACACTTCTTCTTCAAAACTGCATTGGTTCTTGACGTTTCAGATCACAAAAAGTGACTATCTGACAGTTTAATGCATATGTTTATTTGCAAGACATAACCATCCAGGAATATAACCAATGATTGTATTGTACGTGTTTGAATCCTATGGGTCAATTCTGTGCTAAATCTGTACAAAACAGCACACGGCAAAGCATTTGTTTACATTTAGCAGAAGCTTTTATCCAATGTTACTTGAAGTAAAGGGTGTCACCAGATTTTCACAATTATCGATGATATTATCGCAATATCTACTGATTTTGTACACTAAGCATATTAATCAAATTCATCTTTAATTTTGTGCGTTCTCTTTTTTGGCCAATCATGAATACTCAAAATACAAGTGTAGTCAATGGCGTCCAAGTTTGGTTACAAGCATTCTTCCAAATATATTTCATAGTGTTCATGAGAACAAAGAAATTTTGAATTTTTATTTTGGGGTGAATTGTCCCTTTAACAATATTATTATGTGTAGAAATGTGACTACATTTCATTGCCTTGTACTTGTACATGTGTAATGACAATAAAGTTGAATCTAATCTATTAAGAAAAAACACAATATCAATAATCACGGTTATTAAAAATAATATGATAATTTTCTATATCTGTATTATATATCTGTAGCCTATTATCTGTGACAAGTGAAAGTAAACTTAACAAAAGATGTTTTGTCCAGATAATTTTTTGTAGCCTACTTGAATGTACTTGGGCGAAACCGACGGGCCGCTTGGCAAAGAAGTCCAGGGCCGCTTTTTTGCTCCTAGTTCAGTCCGGACTTTGACCAAATGTCAATTAAAACAATCCATTATTATTCTGATCCAAACTTGTAATTTAAAATCCCTTTTCTTTATTTGAATATCTGCCTTATGTAAAGCTATTACTATGAAATATTTTACACATCCATACATTACAGCATAACCAGATCTACTGAAAGAAACTCTTTACATTTCATAATAAAATACAAAAGAATAAATAAAATGTACAAATACAGCAAATGATATTCATCATTTGTTCTTAAACCTGACCCATTGGAAAGCATGCAGTAAACTTTGTAGCACATTGTTTGCCATCATTGTGTGCAGTAATATGCACAATAAAACACAACATACGCATCACCAGCAATACAGAGAGGAAAGAGGTTATGAGACTTCTGCTGTCACTCAATGCGTCCGTGGCCCATTACAGTGTCCCCTCCTTAAGCACCTGGTACTGCAGAGACAGCTGACACAAATCACAGCAACAGCTGACTGCAACAACAAGCCAGTGAGTATAGAAGACCAATGAGCTAGAAATGAACATACTGAAACATGCAGCTGCAATGTAGCTTAACGGTGCGTTACCCTAAACATGCAACTGAATATGTCTTAATTCACGAAGCTGGTGATGACAGGCAGCTATGACATCATTGGAATCCAAGCGCATAAACATCCAACCGTCATGACGTCACCCACTGTGAAATAAGATCAAACGTCACATAAATCGTGATGTATTGAGAGGGAAAAGTGCTGCCCCTCTTACAAGTGCACAGAGTACAAGCTGCACGATGCATTAAATGCCTCAGTGTCGGTGATAACTGATTTTTTTCACGTTGACGCACAAGACCACGGCATGCACGCGCGTATCTTGGTGTAGCGTCATACGCCACACAAATGATGTCATATAAAAGCATGCAACGCGTCTGACCTATATATCTGTTATCTGTCAACTTTATCTGGCCATAAAATCACGCCTGGTGATTCAAAGCATAGGGACCATCATCGCCTTCTCAATAACACCCCACGGTCTTTTCGGTCACGCTTCATTGGCGTGAACCGTGTTTTGAGCTCATCACAAAAACACGCCCGTTCTTCTCCACTTACCAGATTTAAAAAACGCCGCTATGTCGGCCGCCTCCTTAGATGTGTCCTCTCCCTCCCCTGAGCTCATCCTCGGATCAATTATTCTCCCCAAGAAAAACTCCCCAAACGAACGGAACGGCGTCGGGTTTCCGAGATGTACACACTGATCGAGAATAAATCCTCTTCATTGAAAAACAAACAGCGGCGTGCGCGGATTCGTTCCTGTGCTCGCGAAGCGCGGACCCTCCATCTTGGCTCTCGAGGAGAGGTGTCGGTACCGATCGGCGGCGCTCCTGAGTTTCAGCGGGGAGAGGGAGGAGGAGGAGGAGGAGGAGAGGGGTGGGATGAGGGAGGGAGAGGGGAGGTCTTCTTCAAGGGGGTCTCCAGGAATCCCCTACCCCACACGCCTTCCCAAAGGCCAAATCTGCCTCATTACAAGCAGTAAGCGTGCATATACGAAGAACACCTCTTTAAAAAGCCATATAGAAAAGCCGTTTACGAAACGATGGCAGAATGAACGAAAGATAGCCTTCAAATGTCAGATCGCATAACTGTAGTCAGTATATTGACAAAGCTTCAAATGAAGCTCAACCCTATTACAAACTTCCTCAAAATCCTCAAAAGAGTAGACTAACATTACTTTAAGCCGTTTTTAATGCTTATAGCCTACATTTGGTCAGGTTTTGATCCATTCAACCAGTCATGATGCACCTGTAAGGTTATAAAAACGTAATAGGCCTAACATAGCAGCATTATATAGCTGTATCAAAAAAGCAGTTTATACTTAATAAAACAAAACAAAACAAAACACAAACATATTAATTTTATCCCAGCTGTTTGCTTGCATACCGTTTAACGTAAACAGCCTGAAATGATGCATACGAGTTAAAACAATTGCGCCCTCTAGTGACAGTGATGAGAGTTACGCAGACACAAAGCACAACAACTCAGACAAACCCTTGCCAAACACTGCAGCTTTCAGCTCATAGCTCATGTCTTACATTACTGTACTTAAAACTGTATTTAAAATCCAAATATGTCGGCCTGCGTTTGTCTTATTTAAAATCAATTTAGCCTATAGAAAAATATAGGCCTACATGTAGGCTGTTCAACAAGTAAAAAATATGATATTAAAGTAAAGGATAATATTCTACATGACCGCAAAATGTCTTCCCGTTTTATTATATAGCGTAGCTTATTAATAATAGTTTCTGGACCAGTGTTCTTTAGGCTACATCTTGCAAAACAGTCTATATCCACCCTGTTTTCGTAAGCTATTAATAAAAACGTTTTAAAAGAATCTGCGCAATAAACGCATCCAGTTTATGTTTGTGTGCTTTGGATTCTCTTTGGCGCAAGTAGGAAGTAGGATCTGTGTGATAGCACGTGAAGGCAGGATTACCCCTGACGTCGACATCTCCATGGCAGCGGCCAACAACAGTCTGGAGAAAGTGGATCTCATGATGGACTAACAGATCGCACAATGGAGAATACCAAGGAGATGCAGGTCTGCTTCATTTCACTACTAATAAATACAACACTAACAAATCACTAATAATGTTGAGTTTGCATGTTTTATAAGGACTTTACATAGACTTGTTATTTTCACACCGCGTCTCCACAGCCGTCACAAGACGCGCGAGATTAAAAAAATCCCCCGTTAAAACTGCGGCTGGTTACGGTATTAAACCAAATGTTCTATCCCCTTACCTTCCCCCAAAACTAACCATCTTTCTACTCTTGTGAGAGACACATTTGTATCTGTTTAATATTTCTTTAGTGTACAAGTTGGGTAATAATTGTAGCCTTCAAAAAGTTGTTTAATATTCAACGTGTGTTCAGGACGTAATAATATTCTTCTCAGGCGTTTTGCTTCTCATGTTACTGTAGCTATTATACTGCACTATAAACTATTCCTTAAAATAATGAACTAATAGGAAAAAGCAAACTAATTGTATCAAAGTCTCTAGTAGTTTTTGCTATTTGAAATGTTTGTTTACAGTTGCGAACCATTAGATGGCAGCAAAGGTATAATAGTGCCAGAAACATGTTTAGCTTATTCTTGTAATTCAGACATGGTTCCTTCGACAAATGTTATAGTCCATTTTAAATATTCCAAATATTAACATAAGTACCCCCCATTTTTAATGCTTTTCTGGCAGAGGTTGCTCCATATCTCTGGTTTATTTTACTGTATTTCAATATGTACAGTAAATATGTTTGTTGATTGCAGATCAAATTATCTGAAAAGTAAATGAAACATATAAAGTGAGAATACTATTTTTATCAAGAGAAAGATTGGAGAATCAGACTTATGCAAGAGAGTCCATTTGCTTTCTATGGAATTTCACTATACTGTCTTGAAGATATGATTTGTGATAAATGCATTATGGGATTTATGTGGAGGTTTTGTAAGCAGACAGTGAGACAAATCACCTGTGATTCATTACACCTGTGCATTTAACAGTATCTAATTGTTGATGTAAAAATACCCACTGGTTTGTGCTGATAAAGCTTGGTTCTGGCACAAAAGGTTTTGTTAAAAAAAAGTTTTATAGTGGTTGTTAAAACGGTCACTATTTCTGGTTTTTATGCATACTAGTGTGTGTGTGTAATAGGTATTCAGCAACATACACTATGTGCATGCTGTTGAAGTTCCTCTGCATAATTTAGTAAGAGACTCTTGTTACACAGGCCGATCCTACTAGGAAGATCCCTTTAAAAAATCTGTCACAGATGCTGTAAAATATTAATGACCTGCTCTCAAATGCAAACCTTCACAGTCATTTTCCTGCTATCAAACTCTCAGACTGCATCCTACAGGGATGGTATCATGTGAGATTGGCGTTTTTGATTGGTCCTTGTATGAGAAGCATGGGTCCTGGATTCAAAGAGCAATGACTAATATAAGCGACTTGCCAAGGCTGGAAATCTTTTAGGCCTCTTGAGAGGGTTTCTTGATCCTGGTCTATAAAGTGATGTCTAATGCAAGATAAGTCATGCTTAAAGTGATAGTTCACCCAAAAATGAAAGTTCTGTCATGATCTATACTCAACCCTCTTGTCATTTCAAAACCGTATGACATTCTTTTTTTCAGAAAACCACAAGAAGATATTTTGAAGAATGTTGGTAATCGAACAACAGCGGCACCCATTCACGTCTATTATATGGACATCCAATGCAAGTGAATGGGTACCGTCGTCGTTTGGTTACCAACATTCTTTAAAACATCTTCTTTTGTGTCCTGCTGAAGAAAGAACGTAATACATGTTTCAAATGACAAGAGGGTGAGTAAATGATGACAGAATTTTCATTTTTGGGTGAACTGTTCCTTTAAAATGACACATAACAGCAATTACATTACATTCATTTACATGTGTTTTGTAAAATTTTTGTCATGTACAGTATTGTATATGGTATTAACCATAAGTTGACTTTATTTGCACAACTTTTAATAGATTATGTAATTTTCCCTTCTTTTAGACTTTACTTCCCCTATATTTTAAACAACCAGTCCCTAACCCAGTTTTTGATGGGAATACAGTTTATTCATATTCATGAGTCTGTGCTGCAGCTCACTTCAACAAGCTGTGAATGGTCATATGTTCTTGGGGCATTCAATTGTGTGGATGTCCCTTTTCAATACAAATGAGTATCTGACTAGTGTTGTGAGGGGCTCAATAATGCATACAGTGTAGTGTTGGATTGTGTCGGGGTGTATAGCTTCTCACCCTGCAGAAAGAGCTTCATTCTGTAACCCTTATAAACAACAATGGGCCATTTAGCTCCATAGGTGACATCTGAGAAGGGTGAAGACCTCCAGTGAGGACAGGTGGTCACCCAACACCATAGAGCAGGAACATTAGAAACAGTGACCTATATTAAGGAAGATTTAAGTCATTTACCCATGGGAATACACAGTTCTGATGTTTGATGTAGTGTTTGGGTAAACTGGAAATGATTTAGGTGCGTGGTTGTGATCAGGGCAGAGATGTTACCCCGAATGCCTGACTTTCAAAGCAAGGTAAGACGAACCCTTGCTTCTCATGTTTACACCGCTTATTCAATGTCTCGATAGGAAGAGCTGGTGTGCGACGTGAAATGTGCTTCATGAATTGTAATAAATGTAACTGTACGTTTTTTTATTCTTTTCACAATTTTCTCTTTTCAGTTTATCTAAATTAAACATGAGCCATAAACTGTTAAAAAGCGGAAAATTACCTTGTTAACAAGGCAAAACGTATTTATTCATCAAATTGGTTTTACTCCAATTCTTGACTTTTAATATCTTGTTTATGTCTCATTTGTTTATAATTGCTTTTCTGAAGTGTGTCAAAACATATGTTTGTAGTTGGTATTTTGCTGTTATTTAGCTATTATAAATATATTTTAGACAAAAGCATGACAGTTACATCCATGTATATG
The DNA here is from genome assembly GCA_026939265.1 of Oreonectes daqikongensis. Classification (NCBI taxonomy): domain Eukaryota; kingdom Metazoa; phylum Chordata; class Actinopteri; order Cypriniformes; family Nemacheilidae; genus Oreonectes; species Oreonectes daqikongensis. The sequence goes on from JAOTQM010000311.1 coordinate 13,467,282, forward strand.
CTGGCTGTGCTCCATACCTGCAAGCACCACAAAACACAGTTTATTAAAGAGATAGTTCACCCAAAAATACAAGTTCTGTCATCACCCTCATGTCATTTAAAACCTGTATATGACTCTGTCTTGGAGAGATATTTTGAGAAATGTGGTTTTGTGTCCATAGAATGGAAGTCAATGGGGTCCAGTATTGTTTGGTTATCAACACAACATTCTTCAAAATATCTCTTTTTGTGTTCTGCAGAAGAAAATGTTTTGAATACAGGTTAGAAGTGACATAAGGGCGAGACATTTTGAAGTTCTCCTAAAATGTCTCCTAATTGCAGTGTTTGACTTCTTTGTTAAAATAAGAATTTGGCTGACTTGTCAATCATTGTCAATCCAAAGCCCATCACATCCATAATTCACAAAATTCAGAAAGATTATGACTGTCATATTTGCTCTGAAATCACTTGAACACGAGCAGCGCTACTCTCTGTTGTTATGGGCTGTCACGTCCGTTTGCAGATTGATGCATGAGATGCTTGCTCATCTAGAAAATATTTTTTGCACTAAGGTTACTTTTTTATTTGTCTGGTGTGTTGTGTTGCTAGGTGATCGATGGCGTTCAGGCGTTATCATTTATTTCCAGTTGTTTTGGCAGTCATGCTTGATGGAGCACTAGCCTGTCATTTCCACATTAACCCAACACTCCCATTAGCTGCAGAGGTCAATTGTTGTGTATGCCTCTGCCTGCCCAGGCTTGTTAGCCTCTGTTTGTGTGGTGTGTGACCCTAAGGTGGGCTGTAAATCTTGATTCTTTGCTAAAGTCCCCCTGTGGGGAAAATCAAGTTTTTAATGTTTTGCTTTAAGACAAACCATGTGCAAATGTATAATTCAATGCCATTGATGAGTATGCTAACACGGAGCTTGTGTGCATTGTGAAACCGGCTTTAGCAGCTATGTGTCTGGAGCTGCCGAATGCAGCATCTACACTAGCCGTCAAATGTTCTGGGTCACTTGAGCGAAATTTTTCTCATTATTTAAAAAAAACCTTTTGATCTGAGGTGTTTGCTTATCTGAAATTAGTTTAGTAGACAAAAATATAATCTTCCAAACATACATGTTTTTTCATGACAAAACGAATATTTTATTTAATAAAAAATGTTTTTAAAATGGATAACTTTGACTGAATAATTAAGAAAGAACAGCCAATAAGAGCACAGAATAGATAATATAGCATCTCAGGGTCAGACCTCAAGAAAGGTGACTACACTGAAGACGATCAAATATAATTAATTTTTTTTTTTATTTGTCATTTTTTAATTACAACATAATTCCCATAGTTCCTTTTGTTTTATTTCATAATTTTGATGAGTTTATTATTATTCTAAATTGTGGAAAAAATATGAACACATAAGTGAGTAAGTGTCCCAAAATGTTTGACCGCTATGCACATATATATCTATGGTCCAAGCTGGTGCGATTGAGTGATAATTTGCATATTCATGGTATACTAAATGAGGCATCCACTAGTAGAAAAAAATATCTTTTTTGTTTTGTTGAACAAGAATTTAGGAAAACAAACAGTTCTGGGCCACCTTTGGCTACCATTTAATTTTTACTTCCGTTGTGTTTTCTTCCCTGGCTGCATGCAAAATGGACATAAAATGCCAAATTTGGCATTTGGCGATTGGTGTGATATAATCAATCAATCAATCAAACTATTAGGTGAATCTGACTGAACCAAACACTGGAGTTGTGGTAGGAGTCACACACTGACACGTAACACAGCAACAGTTTCTGTGCAACATCTTTGTTTTATAACTCTAGGTGTGTCTGATAAGGAAAGGCATCTGAACTGCACGATTGTGCAAAGGGCACGGCTAGACCGCAACAAAAAGTGCAACCTTATATCTGTCTTACAGGCTACTATCTGGCACCGTTAAGGTTTGGTTTAGTTTGCGTGTATATCTACGTTTCCTGTTTTGTGTGATTTATAATTAGTTCATCTTCCATGTCCATACAGTGGAAATCAATGGGGGCCAATGCTATCAACTTTCTTCAAAATATCTTCTTTTGTGTTCTGCACAAGAAAGAAAGTCTTACGTGTTTATAATGACATGTGGGTGAATAAATGATGCTTAAAAAGAATGTATATTTTTGAGTGAACTATCAATCTAACTGTTGAATCTGTATTTGTCTTGAAGTTCCTTGAACAGTTTATAGGAGAAAAAATAGGTTGGCTTATAGTCTCACAGCATTTATTTGGTGTGAAGGCAATATTTGGTTACACGTATTGTCAGGAAACTTAATTTGAAATGTTTGTTGTGTTAGATTGTTCTAGAAAGTGTCTCTTGGACTTAGTAAAGTTCTCTTAAAACACAGTAACTAAAATACAAACACGTTCCTTGAGCATCTGTATCCAGCCCACAAAATGTAGCTCAGTTTATTGGCTCATTTTTGTTTTTTACAGTGTTACCTAGCACCCCAGCTAAGCAACTTTTACTGTCTCGATCTGCTTTGAGGGGCCCAGACTGCTCTGCCCATTAAGGGCTTTGTTCAGCCGTGTTTCTTTTATTCCGTATGGGGGCCCTAAACGTCTCAGCTTTTACTGTCATGAGAAAACTAGAGACACGACAGAGACGCCTTGAAGGTCAGGTGTGCGAATGATTCAGACAGGCCAGTCTGGACGACATTAAGACAATCCAATGAAAACCTCGTTTTCGTATTTTTTCTGCGTTTGGCCGTTTCGTGTAACTGTCAGGTTGGAATTATTAGTCCTCTGTTTCTCACTTGGACGAAGATAAAACAACACAATAGACAAACTATTTGCTCGGGTGGTCCATAAACGTAACATCTTATGGATGGTATGGGGGAGCAGAAATCGAGGAGATCTAAAGCAGAACTGCATTCGTCTATCATCTCCAACAGTCAAATTATTGCTTTAAAAGTATGTATGACTTTGTATTTCATACTTTTTTCTGAGTTATGCTGTTTGGCATTTTTTCTGCTGTGGAACACAAAAGAAGATATTTTAAGAAATGTCTTATAAGTTTTGTGTCCATACAATTGATGCCAATTGGGTTCAATGTTGTTTGGTTACTAACATTCTTCAAAATATTTTATTTTGTGTTCTGCAGAAGAAAGAAAGTCATACATGTTTGAAATGAGATGAGGGTGAATAAATGTTGAAAGAATTTTCATTTTGCGGTAAACCATCCCTTAAAGGCTCTATGATTATATAAGTCAACAACTGTCCTGTTTGGGTCTCTCTGTATGGTTTTCATTTAGGAACTCAATAAGACTGAGAAGTTCATTACGTTTCCTAAACTTTGACAGAGCAAAACTCTTGATGGATGCATGGGTTTATGTATTTCTGCATGCAGAATAGCATCTTTGCTAGTGAATGTAAATGCGACCTAATGTCATTCAATTACTATTATGATCAGATTCTTAGAGTAGACTCTTTAAATGTCATTACCAAAATGGTTAGTACAGTAATTGACATTGAGGTGAACAGAAATAATAATTTTGGCACCCAACTACATCTATCCCTTTAAAGTTATTATCATAAATGTGTTTAAATAAAACAACCTTTGAGTACTTTCTGATTTTCCATGCGTTTGTATGCTAAAGTTAACACATCTACTGTATCACACAGCAAAAGCTAAAGGAAGAACGGGAGGCTAAGAGAGCACAGCTGGACGGCAGACATGACTACATCCTCAGTATTGTGTCCTCTTGTGTTGGGCTGGATAAGAGTGAAGTGGAGGATGCGATCCTTGAGGGCAAACAGGTTAACAGGATTCCACGTACACACTTGGAGCATCTTAAAAGATGGTCATGAATTACTAACATTCCTCTGTGTGATTTTTAGATCGAGCGGATGGAGCAGTTCTTTTCTGTCGATGGACTTCCTCACCTCATGTTGTACTATCAGGACACAGAGCCTGTGGAAGCCGGTTAGTGAAGTCCATGAGCAGATCTCATGCATCTCATCTCAACATTTATAGATTAACGTGAAAATGGTGAAATGCACTTGGATCTTTCACTTGAATTATTATTCTCATACTCAGATGCATTTTGTATTTACAAAACATTTTTACACTAAATAAAATGAGCATAAATTAAAAGCTACAGTATACAAGAAATATAAATTATAAACATAAAATTTTACATTAAAATAATAAGATTTTTTATTTTGGTAATGTGACTTAATTGTCATAAAAACAATCTAAAAACATAATTAAATGAAGTCTTAATTGTCTTTATGAAAAAAGAGCAAAATATTGAAGAAAAACTTGATGTGTGATAACATGCTAAATATGGTGATGTATAGAAAATGCTACACGATAATACTTTAAGTTTGAATTATGAATAAATATTTGGTTAAAATAGATTTAAAACCTGAAAATTATTGAAATGTCATACATTTCACATTTGTTCTGATCATTTTCTACATGCCAGGGCACATGGATACACTAGTGCACATACAGGCACAAACATTTGTGTCCAGTCTCTGCATCGAAATAAAATTTAGATTTTTAAATTTTGAATTATTACACTATTGCAAAAAATCCGACATGCATACTGCAATAAGCATATTTACAATATTTTAATAGTTCTGATATATTATACAGCCTTGTAATTATTTAAACTGTATTAACATTTATTGTTTGTAATTTGTGAATTGTTATTTGTCTTTTTTTGGTAGCCGCGGCCTCGTCAGTGAATCGCAGTAAGAAAGCCAAAGTGTTTGTGACGGAGGGCACAGATGTGCCACTGACTGGCATTTGTGTGTTTTTCATCCGGGCAAACACCTCCAAGCCAGTCACATCAGAGAACATCCACAGGGTAATCTGACACAGGAGAAAAAATTATGCCCCATTCTAGAAAAATCTCACCATCCGTTCTTCATGTCAATTGGTTCATATCTATTCTTTCTGTGCATATTTTGTGCTTCAACATCAATGTGTATAAAGTGGGTGTTTATTTTCATTACATTTACATTTATTCATTCAGAATACACTTTTGAAAATGAGAGGGCATTTAACATTTTGTCTTGTAAACCAACATTAGTGAGGAAAATAGTAACTTTAGTTAAATTCACTGTGGACTTAAAAACTGTCGTAACTCGTTGGTTAATTCTTATCTCCTTTTTCCCCTTTTTTTTAATGGGTTTTCCTCTCCGATTGCTCTAATAGGATGTGAACTTTAATATGCTGGACACTACGGGTGTGGGTCTGCTGAAGAGCGTGGAGCAGCTGCTGTCAGATATCTTCATCCCCGCTCTGAGGAATATGAACGACGGCTGGGGAGAGCTGGGAGACCCGCAGGCTCAGGCTGTCAAACAGGACTTCATTAGCTCTCTGGACAGCTTTGTGTCTGTGTTAGCCGGAGCACAGGAGTGCCTGCAGGAAAAGGTCTCAGACATACTAAAAGGACAAAGAGAGGCACACTTTTACATTGTCACATAAACACACACACAAACAACACACTCACACATCCTTCTCTAGTGTTAAATCGATCCGGGCTTTCTCCAGAATGAATTGGATTGTGGACATGGTCAGGCAGATGAAATATTAGAAATGTAAAGCCATTTTTCTTGCCTGTTTTGAGTGTACAGCCAAGATTCCTTTTTTCTTTTTTAGGATATGTACGATCATTTATTGGGAGTGGGGAAGGTTGGACATTTTAAAGGAATATTTTAGACTAGTGTGACTGTATCTTGTCCATTCCATGACTTGTCCATTCCACAATTTTTGTCATTAACAGGCTAACCTATTGTTATTGTCAATATGTGGATTTTATTAAGTTTTTAAGAGTTAAATTATTTTCAGTAAATTGGTGTTCCACTTAAAACTCCGATCAAAATGGTATTTTCAACAAGTATTTATAACAAAAACTTCAGCTTTACAAACTCTCAGTGCCCCATGTTGTGTTTTCTGTGGAATTGTTGCCATTGTTGGACTATAACTAGTATCTTTATCTTCTAAAAAAAAGCTCTAGTTTAACATCTTTAAAACACCTATCTTGATATCTTAGGTGAACCTCAAAGAGTGTGACACTTTTGACTTGAAGACTTTGAAAAGCCCTTCAGATTACATAGCTGCGGCCAATAGCACAGAGGCTCTGGAGAAGATTGAAGCCTGCATGAAAACCTGGATCAAACAGATCGAACAGGTCTTAAATCTCTAACTTTCAAAATGTTTCTTTCATATGTTGTATGGAAATGTAATTTGACTATTGACAAAAATGCATTATAATATACATAACTATGTCTTCAGAGGTGTATAAAGACCATACATAATGAACTGTTATGTTTTTATTAATTTAGAATGATCTATTTCTATCTACTGAGCATGTTTTGTAAATATGTTATCTCCTACGGCAAAAAAATTTGAATGTGACGATATCTTTGTTATTACTAAAAATTTAATGGACATATTCATGATCTTCTGTATGATGTCTTCACTAACTGTGCTGGAAGGTCCTGGCAGAGAGCGATCAGCTGAGAAAAGAGGCGGATGACCTGGGTCCCCGCGCAGAGTTGGACCACTGGAAGAAACGCATGTCACGGTTTCACTACCTGCTCGACCAGCTGAAGAGTTCAGATGTCAAAGCTGTGTTAGGAGTTCTTATATTAGCCAAATCTAAACTCATTAAGGTGGGCTTATATTCATGTATTTTGTTTACAGCTTTAATTTACCTTTAATAACATTTATTGGGATTTTTACTTATTTTCTTATTACAATATCCTAATTCGCCCCTGCAGGATTGGCGAGAACTAGACATCAGGATCACTGATGCTGCAAATGAGGCCAAAGACAATGTGAAGTACCTGTACACACTGGAGAAATTCTGTGACCCGCTGTACAACAGCAACCCTGTAAGATTTAGTCTGTTGTGCTTCCCAAACCATATGGTTATTTCAGATTAATGATAGTTCCAAAATCACAACATCGTCTGCTGTCATCATGCTTATTTGTAGATATTACACATAATAAAACCTACATACAGATTAATGTTATGTTACAAAACGGCATAGCCTATTACATTGTTATAACTAGTTTTTAAAGTGTTTATTATACTATTTGACTATTTTTCGTGTTGTTATATAGGTGTCTATGGTGGAAGCCATTCCCGGTCTCATAAACGCCATTCGGATGATCCACAGCGTCTCCCGTTATTACAACACCTCCGAGAAAATCACCTCCCTTTTTGTCAAGGTAAGAGCGAGCTGACGGCCTAAATAACAGCATTTCTTTCACCGCCTTAATACTTGAGACTGGAAATATCATTTTTTCCTTAGGTTACAAATCAAATGATCACCGCCTGCAAGGCCTACATCACAAATAATGGCTCGGCAACCATATGGGATCAGCCGCAGGACGTGGTATCTGAGAAACTTAAAGCTGCCATTCGCTTGAATCAGGTACTGTATGACATTTAACTGGAAGATGTGCTTATATACTGATGAAGGACAATATCTACCTCCACTAACATTTTTAACAGGAGGGCTGTGTGACATTTTCCTTGGTCTGTTGTTGAAGAATAAAAAAAGACTTTAAAAGCTCTATAAATTGGTTACTGAAAGGTTCGAGCCCTGATTCCTAAGTTATCACCAAGTTGCTCCAGGAGGATCGTCCAAAAATAGTACAAAGGATGTTCTGTGAGTTTCTTCAGATAAAAGTCTCTAGCCTTTGAATAAATGTAAACACAAGTCTTTGTTCTTAATGTGTCAGGAATATCAGAAATATTTCCAGAAAACGAAGAAGAAACTGGAGGAGAATCCAGATGAGCGTCAGTTTGACTTCAGTGAGATGTACATCTTTGGCAAGTTTGACACGTTTCAGCGACGGCTGAACAAAATCCTGGACATGTTCAGTACTGTCACAACCTACAATGTCCTGCAGGACTCCAACATAGAAGGTCTGGAAACCATGGCAACCAGATTTCAGGTATCATGACCTAGTGTAATCACAGTGGTTTATTTATAGATTTGTATAGAAGACAATAGAAAACACATAGATGATAATAATCAACATATATACATTTGTTTAATATGGAAAAAGACATTTTCAATATTTTAATATATTGATAATTTAGTCAGATTTAAGGTACTGCTATGTGTACAGTTTATATGTTTTTGTAATAATATTAACACAAACATTTAAAAAGTAAAGTTGGTTATACTTTATTTAAAGGTGTCCGTGTTACAGTGAACTTATACATTTAAGTACTGAGTAATAATAATTAACCACATGTACTTACTATAGGGTTAGGATGAGGGTGTGGTTTTAGGTTAGTTGCATGTAATAATGCATATTTTATAATAAATACTACAGTAAGTACATGTAACGTGTAGCAAGGGCACCGTAAAATAAAGTGTTACTGTAAAGTTACATTAAATATACATGCATTTTGGCTACGATAAGCACTGTTTACCTGGACTGTGGTGTTTGTTTTCTCTGCTGCCCCCTGTGGACAGACTGCAGACATGCAGGCAAAATGGGAGGTAAGGGGTGTGAAGAAATAACAAATGCATGTCGCATCCCAAAGTGTTAACCAGCATGGTTTTGTCTCATTATAACAAAGGCCTTGATTCAGGTTGGCAAACTCCCAGCTACTACTTTTGTTAGCTTTTTTTATAGTAATATAAGCTAAAAAGAACGTTTCTATAATGTTATTATTAGGTTTCCGCAACCACAGAAGAATCAAAAACTAACATTAAGGGAACGTTCTTTGTACTCGTCTGGTCCTGAATTTGCATTCATCACATAACATTATTGTAGTCACAAGTTTATTTATTCACTTTCAATTTTGTGTCCATGGAAACAAAGTTCAACTCAGAGAACGGCATGCTCCAGGAGTACTGAATAATTGAACAAAAGCTGATAAAGATCTATCACTAACTCCTGTTCTTTGTGAAAGTTGACGGTCTGTGGAAGTTGATGAATATTTTACTGCAAACTGCTCCCCTGTGCATTCACCGTGTTCTGGTGTTGTGGCAAACACATGCATGTTTGTCTTTTGAGCTGAGAATGGAACCAGTGCAATTCAACAAGACCCTCATGGTTGTTTTATTAGGAGACGCTCACCAAAACATGACACTTCTCTCAGCATGTTCTCACTATCATATCATTTTAAACCCATATGACTTTCTTTCTTCTGTCGGTTTACTTGACTGAACATTGCGAACATACTTCTGTGCTTCTTTTGTGTTAAGTAGAAGACAGAAAGTCATACAGGTTTTGAATGTTTTTTTAATGTAATGTGGTTGTTATACAGTAAAATAATTCTGTCATTCTGTATTTCCAGGCCATTGTGGTAACAATGAAGAGAAGGCAGTACAGCTTCCTGGACCAAAGAAAGACAGACTTTGATCAAGACTATGAAGAGTTTTGTAAACAAACTAGTGAACTACATGTAAATATGTGTTTTACTGTAATTTTGGGATTGTTTTATTAAAAACCATTGCTTACACTTACGCTTAATTTTTTCTAGAACCAACTAAAAACGTTCATGGACAATACTTTTGACAAAATCCAAAATACTGAGAGAGCCTTAAATGTGCTCAAAAAATTTGAAAGGTAGCCAAGTATGTCTTTTCATTTATTCATTTTGGAATCCAAACTAACATGGACGAAATTATAAAACAAAGTTGTTGTTTTTCTTCACATTGTCCAGACTCGGCATCCGTGACTTGGGCATCAGTGAGAAGTACCAGCAGATTCTGCTGAACTACGGTAAAGACATCGAGATGGTCTCTCGCATGTACAACAAAGAGAAGGCAGACCCCCCTATCGGTCGAGACCTGCCTCCGATCGCTGGCAGGATCCTGTGGGCTCGCCAGCTGTACCGCCGCATAGAGGAACCCATGGATCTCTTCAAACAGCAGCCGGGGCTGCTCAGCATCCCGGAGGCCAAACGCATCATTCGAGATTACAATCGCTTGGCTAAAGTGCTGCTGGAGTTTCAGGTGCTCTACCACCAGAGCTGGATGTCACAGGTCTGTTACTCAAAGCAGTCATTATATAGGATATAGTGATACAGTACAGTAGATGCAGAATTTGTTTCTGTCTTCGCTCATGGGCCACTTTTAAAATAAAATGCATGATTTATTTCTTGATCTATTATTTGATTTAATTCTCTTCAATTTTCTGCAGAAACTCATGAAACATAAATGAAAGTAAAATGGTTTTATTTTGTGTTTACCATGAAATCATGTGTCTATAGATTGAGGTGGTTAAAGTGGGCCTGCGGGCTTCTCTGCTGGTCAGGAGTCCAGAAACAGGGGAGCTGTATGTCAACTTTGACCCCAAGATCCGGACCCAGATCCGCGAGACAGACTGTATGATCAGGATAGGACTGGAGATCACACCCTTCGCATCCATCCTGCAGCTGAAAAAAGATGTTTTCAAGAAGAACTATGATAAACTTCAGGTATTTCTTTTCTTGTGTCCTACTGCATTCTTTTAATCTTTTATTTTATGAGCTTGTGAAGGAAACAAATCATTTCAGATACTATGATCTTACAGTGCACATATCATAAATGGTATATTATTTTATTTCTTTACCCTGAGTTTCACTCATAATGTAAGGTTCTGTTCCCACCAAAATCACCAGAAGACTATTCTACCTTCCCTTGAGTAGTTTTTTGCTACTGTTCCTTTAAGACTATGTGTGCAGTCAGGAATAACATAAATAATATAATATAATAATAATAATGATAAAAAATAATTTGTAATCATACAGTAACGTGTAAATGTGAGGGGCCACACTGTACGTTTATTACTGTAAATGATAGATCACGTGATCCTTTTTGATACAGTATTCAAATTTTATTAACATTTCGGTTTATTATTTTGCAGAAAAAAGTTGGCTTGCTAAACATTGATATCAATCTTTAACATTGTTTTTTATATTAAAGATATGAAGGTTATATTTTCACAGAATGTTCTTCACAACATATATAATGTTTTTTATGTAGAAAACCGTAAATTATACAAAATTACTTAAGATGGGTTCTCACAGACTAGATCACATATCTTAAAGTAATGCAGCTTTGGTTTAGTAAATGCTCTTTTTACATTTGGCAGACCTTTTCTCCAAAGCATTCAAAATACAGTTTACTTTCATCAGTTTGTATCTTCCCCAAAAATGGAACCCATGGTCCTAACATTCCAGTTTATTTATGTTTCTGTGTTTGTTACACAGTTGATGGTGACAGAGAACTCCAGGGTGAGGTCTAAGATCCAGCCGGCCTTTGAGCAACTTCTCATCCCACATGTGGCTAAAGTGGAAAAGGCCATCCTGCCCGGTCTGACCACCCTCAACTGGACCTCCCTGAACATTGAGAAATACCTCGAGCGAATCTCTGCTGCACTCGGTGAGACCATCAGTCTTTCATCATGACCGCATGAGAAAGCATACAAAAGCAATATTTGTAGGGCATGGTGAGATGAAATTCAAGTGTCCTTTAAAAATATTTCTTCATCATCTCTAATGCTATGCTTCTTGTTTTCTTGTTTTTTTATAGAGGACCTTGACCTTCTGCTGCACAGAGTGAATGACATGGTGGAGTTTAGGATTGATGCTGTACTGCACGAGATGAGCACGACCACCCTGTGTGTGATACCTGAAGATGAGCCGTGCACCTGCGAGGAGTTTGTCAACACCACAAAGGTTTGTACACACCTTATTTACAGGTGAGGAGACTTTACCACAGAATAATGTTTCTGGTTGTTTCATTCACGCATTTTAAAAGGCTTGTTTCTTCTGCCATTTACACGTTTTGTTAAAGGGATAGTTAACCCAAAAATAAAAATTCTGTTGTCATTTACTAACCCTTGAGTTGTTCCAAATCTGTATACATTTCTTTGTTCTGATAATCACAGAGAGAGATATTTGTAAGAATGATTGTAACCAAACAGTTTTGGGACCCCATTGACTACCATAGTAGGAAAAATTGCTTTATAATTTTTCTTGTTCTGTTGAACACAAAATGATATATTTTGAAGAATGTAGGACAGTAAACAGTTCTGACAACAACTAGAGAATGAGTCATTTATGACAACTATCCCTTTAAGCCCATGTTACTTTCACCAGGAATCAGTGACTAGACCACCAACATGTTCACAGTTAAGGAGTAATCATTCTGATCACGCTCATCCAATTTATTTCTCATTTTAGGAGCTTTGCATCAAGGGAGCCCAAATGCTGCATACCAAAAGCTCATTGGTGGAGGAGGCAGCCAATGAGCTGATTAATATGTTACTAGAGTTTGAACAGAAGGAAGATGAGGAGAATAACCATGTGGAGAGCAGGACAGAGAGCAAAGTGGAACAGATGGACAGTGATGGTGAGATGTGCTGTTACTCATCTAGACCCCAATTCACACACTGTCTGTCCTAATAATCTGAAATTAGAATCAGTGTCCCAAATCATAAGATCACCCCAAAAAAGATATTTTGAAGAACGTTGGTAACCAAACAACACATTGATTTTCACTGTATGGACACAAAACCTTTTCAAAATATCTTCTTTTGTATTGAACATAAGAAATACACATACAGGTTTTGAACGACATAAGGGTGAATAAATGATGTATTTTATTTTAAAATACTTTTGACTCATATCCCTACATATTATGACATGTCCGTTTTATGTATCTAAAGGAGAGGAGGAGAGTAAATCCGAGGGCCATCTCCTGTCTCGTAGCACCACAGCCCCGAGTCTCGGTCCCTCGTCTCCACTGATGAGAAAGAAGAAGAAGAGAGATCTGATGGAGGTGATGGAGGAGGAGGCACAGGAGCTGCTGTCACATTTTAACCATCGAAATGTGGACGCATTTCTGCGCCTCACCCGCAACACGCTGGAGAGTCTCCGCAAGCGCATCCACGCCTCATCACTGATGCACTACATGGGTTTGTGATGTCACTTCCTCTTACAGTTTTTTATAAAACTTCATAAACAATGCATCTTTTTAATAATTAAATATTTTTTCCTAGCTTTGAAAAATGTCTTACAAAACAAGGTACTATGTTATTCATTCCAGCAAACACAGAACATTTCCCTAACGTTTGTTTTTGGTTCCTTTTTAGTTATTTTTTGAAAGTAACCTAAAATAACGTATAGGTATTTTAAGGTTATTTTTTGCAAGCGTGTTTTTGTGAAATAGTCAATACTACATGTTTTCATATATCTGAAAATAATAATCTAGTTCTATGTTTTGTGCGTGTCAGTATAGGGATATATATCAATGTACTATGCATACCGTAAATGAACCGCGGTAACATTGCAGTAGTTTTTGGGTTGTTTTCTATTGGTCAGCTCATTCACCATTACCTTATTTCTGTTTATATGCAGCAGAAGCAGAGTCCCCCATCCGGCCGAAGGGTAGTACACCGCAGCCCATCTTTAGGGTGGGGGTGTGTCTTGCCATTCCCAACATCATCTTGGTTCCAGGTCTAGATGAGGTTCAGCAGGCATTGAACAGAGCTGTGGACTGTGTGGTCAACGTCAGTAAAGGAGTCGGCCAGTGGAGCAAAGAGAGAATTTCCAAGGTTTAGCATACAGAGATGATTTGTGACTAAAGCACATGGCCGTTAGACGTTATTATTAGATCACATGATGAAAAAATGTTTGTTGACAAGTTGCCTCCTGTTTTATTCACCTTTCATTGTTGTAGCTTAAATGACTTTGCCTTCAACTGATGAGAACTTAAAGGTTGTCATATGTTGTAATTTGAAACTGGGTTATTTTGCTGTCACAGAGGAAAATGAGTGAACGGCGCATGGCCGCCCTGAAACAGAACAGCCACGAGTGCGAATCAGAAGATGGCGAATCGACCTATCGCAGCTTCGCCGGTACGAATCTTCCTCACTCTCTCCAATTACACAGTTCATCAGAGCACATCAAAACCCAACAGGTCCAGGCTCAGTTAAAAACACACTTTAATAATGGTTGAAAACGAAAGCTTTTGGATGGATGAGCTGATCTCCAATCATTTGATAAATAAAATTGGGGAACAAAGAATGTGGTTTTGTAAAGTGGTGACATATTCTTATTGTCACAGTAACAGAATCTTATCCACATCATTCATTCTCACTCTCTCTATGTGGCTTTCTTTCAGGATAGAGAAATAATACAAGAAGTAAAATTTGCAGTGCTGCCGTGCCACAACAGATGGTTTTTCCTAAAAATTGAGTCAAAACAATAACAGTACTGATAATCTCATCATTGTGAATTCTTACCCTTGTTCTTCCAGAGGGCAGTACTTCAGATATCTCAGCATCCGCACACCTGGCCATTCCCTTCCAAGTCAAGAATTACTACAAGAGCATCTCTGAGAACAAAGAAATTGTCAAGCTGGTGTCTGTACTCAGTACATCTATCAACTTCACCAAGAAGGTCTGAAGACTTGCCTTATAAAATTCCTAAAAGAGATTGTTTTGAATATGTAAACATAGTCTAACATATCATTTAAGAGCAATGCTGTCAGCTTTAATTGTTTGTATTACTAATTTGACAGTATAAGAGTAGTAACATATGAAACATGTTTCACAGGAAGTAATGAACGCTTTGGATCGCTTCAGCTTCTATCACCACATTTGGAAGAAAGATCGAGAAGAGACCATCCTGAAGTTCATCCAGGAAAACCCTCTGCTCTCTGAGTTTGAGTCGCAGATCCTGTACTACAGAGATCTGGAGCTGGAAATTAACACCGAGCCGGAGTTTATCACAGTGGGAGCTTTGGCTCTATATACAGGTAGACACAGATACTGAGTCAGCAGGACTAGTGATGCCAATAGTGACAAGTGTAAATGAAAGAAAGTATTGATTGTTGATCCCATCCACAGCCGATCTGAAGATGGCACTTACCACTGAGACCAAGAGTTGGATAGTGGACCTCGGTCACCATTGCAACAGGAAGTATCGTATGGAGATGGAACAGATCTTTGCTTTTGTGGATGAGGCGAGCAAGAAACTCAACAGACAGATTAAGGATCTGGATGATATCCGCATCGCCATGGCAACGCTCAAAGAAATCAGAGAGAACCAGATCTCCATAGACTTTCAAGTTGGTCCAATTGAGGTAAAAACAATTCTTTATGAAACAGTGATGCAGCAGAAAGACAAAACACATTATACTTACAGTATACAAACATCGTAATTGATGAATTGAAAAATTCTGCAGGAATCGTACAGTATGTTACACAAGTATGGGTTGTTGGTGGCCAAAGAGGAAGCTGAGAAAGTGGACACCCTTCGCTACACCTGGAAGAAACTTCTGGCTCGTAGCACAGAGGTGCAGAATGAACTGGTGGCCCTGCAACCGAATTTCAGAGGAGAACTCATCAGGAATGTTCAGACCTTCGTGGAGGACTGCCAGCACTTTTACCATGACTATGAGGGGGTAAGTCATGAGGACCGGGTAAACTCTATCAACTCGCTTCTCTTGTTTTGTAATGGTCCCTCAAGCAATTATAGTTTAAGACAATACATTGTTGTTTCTCTCCGTTTCGATTCCTGTGGGTTTTCTGTACCATAATATGCCCAAAATCAAAGTGCTTCTTTGAGACTGATATTACCCGGCTGTACAAAGTGTTTGTATTTCGTAAATGAAAATGTTGTGCATCTGTTTCTTTGATTCGGTGCATATCAAATCTTCAGAATGGTCCCATGGTGGTAGGATTAGCTCCCCAGGATGCCAGCGACAGGCTTATTATGTTCCAGGTACAGTTTCCTGTTATTTATCATGTCTGGTACACTTTAGTAACACAGCCTTGCTTAAATAAACGTAACTACATACAACAAACCTTCATCGGAAGCACTAAAAAGAGCTAAAACATCATTTTATTTATTGTGAACATTACACATCAGTACAGTAAAAAACACAAATTATGATGTGCATCAGTGAGCACGCTCAGTAAATTAAGAACAACCGCATGGGAATATGCTATAGATCGATGCATGCTAATGATATACTAACATTTCAACAATCTGGCATTTCTTAGAATCGCTTTGACAACATCTTCCGCAAGTACATCACATACACGGGAGGGGAGGAACTCTTTGGTCTGCCCGTTACCCAACATCCTCAGCTGCTGGAGATCAGAAAACAGTTGACTCTCCTCCAAAAACTTTACGGTCTCTACACTGGCGTCATTGACACAGTCAACGGCTACTACGACATCTCATGGGCCGACATCCACATTGAAAGAATCAATAATGAACTCCTAGAGTTTCAGACGAGGTGAGAAAGTTCCAGAAGTTAAAAATCCTGTCCTTTTAGAATTGGTTGAAGACCGTCCCTTTGACGTTTATGTAATAAGTTATATTGAAAAGCATGAATGCATCAGGGGATTTCAATTTTGTTGGTCTGGTATGGGTATTTATTCACAGGTTATTACAGAATTTAAATGTCTTTCAAAGATTGAATAGAAAGTTTGCCATTTTGGAGCAGATACAGGTGTAACACAAAAATTTTCTCCCGGAGCACGATCATTCATTTGCAGTCAAATTTATACGCAGTTACAGAAAATTAGTTATGTTATTAGCTTTCATTACAATATAAATAGATAAAAAGCACTGTTAAGCGGATGCCTTACACCACTGATGTTAAATACTAAATCGCAGGTGTCGTAAGCTGCCACGAGGCCTTAAAGAATGGCAGGCATTTATGGACCTGAAGAAAACCATTGATGAATTCAGTGAGTGCTGCCCCCTGCTGGAGCTGATGACTAACAAAGCCATGATGACGCGACACTGGAAGAGGATCACTGAGGTTACAGGTCACACCTTTGAGGTTGAAACAGATAACTTCAAGCTCCGCAATATCATGGAAGCACCACTTCTGAAGTACAAAGAAGAAATCGAGGTTAGAATATGTTTTTCATTGTAACCTTCTTTTGTGAATGAATAGATGGAGTTCATCATTTTATATACATATTTGAGCAGGACATCTGTATCAGCGCTGTGAAGGAACGGGACATTGAGCAGAAACTCAAGCAGGTGATTGCAGAGTGGGACAATAAGACCTTTACGTTCGCCAACTTCAAAACCAGAGGGGAGCTTCTTCTGAGGGGTGACAGCACGTCGGAGATCATTGCTAACATGGAGGACAGCCTGATGATGCTGGGTTCCCTCATGAGCAACAGGTGAGACTTTAAAACAAGTGCAACATTTACTTTCTCACAACTGAATTCAATCATTGAGTCTGTTGAGTCATGTTATGAGCCGAAAGCATTTTTCAATGGTAATGACATTTCTCTCCCATCCACTGTTAATACAGTGTGGACACTGACAATAATAAAACATAACACTGTTTTTTAATAAAGCATATCAAATCGAATGAATTATGGTTATTATTTTCCATACGCTGTGATATGGGTGTCTTGAGCTGTGCCTTTCTACAGGTACAACACCCCGTTCAAAGCTCAGATCCAGAAGTGGGTTCAGAATCTCTCCAACACCACAGACATCATTGAGAACTGGATGACTGTACAAAACCTCTGGATTTATCTCGAGGCCGTGTTTGTGGGAGGAGACATAGCCAAACAGCTGCCCAAGGTAAACTACAGCATCCATGCATTAAAGTTCAGTCATCTGTTTATTTCACTTTTATTTCTATAGCACTTTTGACAGTGTGTGATGCAGCAAAGCAGCTTTAAATAGAAATATAAATATTTTAGCACAAAAAAGTATATTTTAGAACCATTTTTCACAAAAAAAATCCTATTGAGCTAACTATAGGTGACTAGGGCTAAACACAAAATTTTGGTTGCACTTTATTTTAAAGTATGTGCTCTTTCAGTGTACTTATAGTGTACAGTACTTACCCAACAAAATACTGGTAGCTATAAGTACTTAATAGGGGTTAGGTTTAGTTGTAGGTTCAGGGGTAGTACCTAGTAGTTACACAGTTAGCGCAGTCTATTTTCAGTATTTTCAAAACACACCTCGATCTTAGACCAGCACGCCCATGGGCGCACAAATGGGCGCAAATGCATTTGCTATTTAAACAACGCGGCGCAGGACGGAAAAATGAGAACTGCGTCGTGCTGAAACTAGCAAAAATACTTGCACCGGGTATACGATAGGGCCCAAAGTTTCCAAAGTCAGAAACCACTTTTGACCATGACTGTATATGCCTTCAAAGATTTAAGATGATGCAAAACTGCTTCTGTTGCATGAAAAAGTAACAACTCAGTGTATGTCAAATCCTACAAACCAGTAAAAACAGCCCGATTTTCATGTTTTTAGGAGGCTAAACGCTTCTCCAACATCGATAAGTCCTGGGTGAAAATCATGACTCGCGCTCATGAGATGCCCAATGTGGTCCAGTCGTGTGTGGGGGACGAGACTATGGGTCAGCTTCTGCCTCACCTGCTGGAACAGCTTGAGATGTGCCAGAAATCCCTCACAGGGTATGTTTAACATCTGTTTCACTGTCAAGCTCTCATGTCTGACAAACACAGAATTAATGTAGCAAGTTTTTCAACCTGGTCCAACTGGAATTATATGTGTCTAGTGCAGCTTGGCTACATTTTTGGTTTGGGGGTTGGTTTCTGACATGCTTGTATTATATCTGCATGTCGAGTTAAAGTTCTTACCAAACATTAAGCATGTTTTCTATCCTTTAAAGGTACCTGGAAAAGAAGCGCTTGTTGTTTCCACGTTTCTTCTTCGTATCAGATCCGGCTTTGCTGGAGATTTTGGGCCAGGCGTCTGACTCGCACACCATCCAAGCTCATCTGCTCAACATCTTTGACAACATCAAATCTGTCCGCTTTCACGATAAGGTGAATTGTATTTATAATATGTAAAACAACACTTTTTCCGAAACCTTTTATGAGTAACATGTCAAGTTTCAATAGATGAAGATTTTATAGTATTCTGGTGCTTGACATTGTGCTGATTTAACACATGTTTGAAACTGTTGTGAAAGTACACCATATTATGTTTATATTTCAGATCTATGATAAGATTCTGGCAATATCTTCACGTGAGGGTGAGACAATGGAGCTGGACAGACCCATCATAGCGGAGGGTAACGTGGAAGTCTGGCTTAATGCACTCCTCAAAGAATCCCAGAGATCTTTGCATCTCATCATCCGTCAAGCCGCTCTTGCCATTCAAGACTCCGCTTTTGAATTGATCGAATTCTTGGACTCCTTCCCTGCACAGGTGTTTAACAAAGTGACAGTATCAGTATGTTTTTGTCAAGTAAATTATAATTTTACATTTACATTTACATTTATGCATTTGGCAGACGCTTTTATCCAAAGCAACTTACATTACATTGTACTATACATTTGAACATTTTGTATAGTAAGCAATTGGGGGTTAGGTGCCTTGCTCAAGGGCACCTCAGCCATTACCCGCCAGCCCTGAGAATCGAACCAACAACCTTCTGATCATGAGTCCAACACTCTAACCACTGGGCCACGACTGCCCATGGTAATAATAACTGGACTGTTGACTTTCTTTGGTTTAGGTCAGTTTACTGGGAGTTCAGATGATCTGGACCAGGGATTCTGAAGACGCTTTGACCAATGCCAGATACGACCGCAAGATCATGGCCAAAACCAACCAGTTTTTCCTTGAGCTCCTCAACACTTTGATAGACATGACCACAAAAGACCTCGGGACTGTTGAACGGACAAAGTATGAAACGCTGATCACCATTCATGTGCATCAGAGAGACATCTTTGATGATTTGGTGAGTACCAGAATTTTGAAATTAAACAACACTCTCTTTGTTGGTTTTATTCCAGTTTTTTAACATGTTTTGAGACATCTGTGAGAAGATAAGCCGCCAGCAGAGACTAATCCCTGTCGAATCTCTTTTCTTGACCCACAGTGTCGTTTACACATCAAAAGCCCCACAGACTTCGAGTGGCTGAAGCAGTGTCGCTTTTACTTCAATGAGGACTCGGATAAGATGATGATCAACATCACAGACGTGGGCTTTATCTATCAGAATGAGTTTCTGGGCTGCACTGACAGGCTGGTCATCACTCCTCTCACTGACAGGTGCTGCTGCTGATTTACATGTATTTATATTACAAATGTTTATTTTCCTTACTAGTTCTACCTAAAATAATTTCTGCTTGTTCAATATATTTTACAGATGCTACATTACTTTAGCTCAGGCTCTGGGTATGAGCATGGGCGGAGCTCCAGCCGGGCCCGCTGGAACAGGAAAGACAGAGACCACTAAAGATATGGGCCGCTGCCTGGGCAAATACGTGGTGGTCTTTAACTGCTCTGACCAAATGGACTTCAGAGGCCTGGGCAGAATATTTAAAGGTGTCACACATCAATGTCCTTAAAAATGTATAGATATTGTTGTTAGTTCATACTGGCTTGGGGACTGATTCTATTTTTTATGTCTAGGTCTTGCCCAGTCTGGATCATGGGGTTGCTTTGATGAGTTTAACCGTATAGACCTGCCCGTCCTCTCGGTCGCAGCCCAACAAATAGCCACTGTGCTCACCTGCAAGAAGGAACGAAGGAAGACCTTCATTTTCACCGATGGAGATAATGTGGCAATGAATCCAGAGTTTGGCATCTTCCTCACCATGGTGAGCTGAAGTATTGTCTTAACATTTACATTTAGTCATTTAGCAGGCGCTTTTATCCAAAGCGACTTACAGAAAGTTTAGGAAGCTATAAAGCGATATGTCATACAGGGGCAGTAATACAACACCAAGTTACTAGTTTCCACAAAAGCCAGAACACTACCTATTGAGAAAAGTATTCAAAGTATTTATTTAAGTATTCACAGAAGAGACGTGTTTTAAGATGTTGTTTGAATGTTGTGAGAGATGTGGTTGACCAGACAGAGTTTGGAAGACTGTTCCACCAGCAAGGAGTTGTGAAGGAGAATGAGCGGGAAAGTGATCTACTGCCCTAGGAATTCCATCTCTCAGGCATTTTGTATTAGTTCATTTTTTTTTTAAACATGAGTGCACATTAACAGAATTGTTTATTAATTAATTTATTTATAAATAATAGTTATGGATTGTTAGACAGGTGGCACATTGCTTTATTTTATATTCGTTTTAAAATTCTAATTTAAAAATGTCAATACGGTTACTCTGTAAGTCTAAAATACATGGCATCTGCTGGAAATCTTACAAATTGAAATGAAAAGTTACCCACACAACTACATAATGTGGTATTATTTCCCTGTTTCCCCCATTCGTACAGAACCCTGGATATGCGGGGAGGCAGGAACTTCCAGAGAATCTGAAAATTAACTTCCGCTCAGTGGCAATGATGGTTCCTGACAGACAGATCATTATCAGAGTGAAACTGGCAAGCTGTGGTTTCATTGACAACATCGAACTAGCCAGAAAATTCTTCACTCTGTACAAACTATGTGAGGAGCAGCTCTCTAAACAGGTAATTATCATTTGTACTAATTCACTATATAACTAATATTCTTGATTTCTTTTCAGTACAAACAACACCCTTTGCAATGTCACAATTTTGGGGGGTTTTCTGGTGGTTTTCTGTTCTCTGTCAGGTTCACTACGACTTTGGTCTCCGTAATATCCTGTCTGTCCTGCGCACACTTGGCGCTGCAAAACGGGCCAATCCGAATGACACAGAATCCACCATTGTCATGAGAGTTCTGCGGGACATGAACCTGTCCAAACTGGTGAGAATGCTGAAGCACATAAAGATCATTTTCTATATAATCGACCCACATGATCAGTCTATATTACTATTGATTTAAAGGCGGAGTAACTGATATATGTGTATATAAGAATTGTATTTAAGATTTGATTCATCTCCATCTTTTTAGATTGATGAGGATGAACCATTGTTTCTGAGTTTGATTGAGGATCTTTTCCCTGGAATTCAGCTGGATAAAGCCGGATACCCTGACCTGGAAGCAGCCATAGACAAACAGGTTAGGAAAGCAACTCAAGCTTGAATATTTGGTGTACCAGTTTCAACTAAATATGTGTTTTTTTTGTTTGTGTATCTTGTCTGTTGGGCATGGACCAGGTAACTGAGGCTGGACTGATTAACCACCCGCCATGGAGGTTAAAGATCATTCAGCTGTATGAGACTCAGAGAGTTCGTCATGGAATGATGGCACTTGGACCCAGTGGAGCAGGAAAAACAACCTGCATCCATACTTTAATGAAGGCGATGACTGGTGAGAATCAAACATTGGACATAACAAAACAAAGAAGCAGTGCACCTACAATTTATATATACTTAATTCAATTGCAGAATTCTATATTCTATTCTATTCTATTCTATTCTATTCTAGTATTCATCACAATGTCAAGTTTTATTTTTCAATACTGGCTTGATATGACTTTACATTAACATACAATATCTGGGACATTGTAGAAAAGTAGTAAAAAGTGTAAAATAAAAAGAGTTAAGATTATCGTAATGATGTGTGCTAAAGTCAGATTTTTTGGTGTATAGACTGTGGTCAGCCTCACAGAGAGATGCGTATGAACCCTAAAGCCATCACTGCACCTCAAATGTTCGGCCGACTCGACGTGGCAACCAATGACTGGACTGATGGAATCTTCTCCACTCTGTGGAGAAAAACCCTCAGAGCCAAGAAAGGTACAAATCACAGTCTGGGCCAAAACAGTAAAAATCAACAGTATGACAGGTATAAGATTTTTTTTACACAAATCAATATAAAATGTATTAAAATGATTAAACAAACTTGATGTCTGAAATACATAAACACTCCTGTTATTTGGGGAAATATTTTTATATTTCAGCAGAGCTGTTTAGTCTGGTCTGTCAGCTTTATGTGAAAGCTAATGGATGTTGAAGGGGTTGAATACCCTCTCGAACTGTAAAAGGGTATAGTGAAATCTATAACAGAAACGGAATAGCTCATTGGGATGGTATAAACACGCAGGAACCCATCAACTGGGCTTCTTAAATCAATGAACAAGCGCAGACATCAAATAGGGCTTTAGAAACGGACGGGCAAAGCCATCAGCTGTAAGATGCCAATCATCTATCACAATGATTGATGGAAAGGATAATAATTATGCTTCTGAGTATCCAAATTGCCTCTATTTCTTATTTGTAAGACATATTTTGTGTATAGGGGAACATATATGGATTGTTCTCGATGGCCCGGTTGATGCCATATGGATTGAGAATCTCAACTCAGTCCTGGATGATAATCGCACGCTGACATTGGCCAATGGTGACCGTATCCCCATGGCGCCCACGTGCAAGATCGTGTTTGAGCCACACAACATCGATAACGCCTCCCCGGCCACCGTGTCCCGTAACGGAATGGTTTTTATGAGCTCATCTGTCCTGAACTGGAGCCCGATTTTGGAGGTGGGTAATGAGGATGTAATAAATGATCCCAATACATTTAAAATGATAGATTTTTATTTAAGTAACAAAAAAAGATATAATCATCCAACAATCATCCAAACTATCATATGCACTCTTAAAAAGCTGTTTTGGGCTAAATTGTAAGAATGAAGATGTGAGAGTCAGAATTTTCAAACTCTCCATTCATTTGTATCCAGCTGTATAAAGCAGTGCTTCTGTTAATCCTATTGCTCCACTCCATACTAATGAAGTGTAGAATTCCCAGGGCATTTCTCTCTGTCTTTCTAACAGACTTCAAAGTGATAAAGAGTAAATGAGGGAGAAGACGAAGAAGAGAAGAAATTCAAATGATTTTTACCAATACGTGTCACAATCTGAGAACAAAAGGATACTTCATTTAATTTGAGATAACCATTGTGTATGTGTGCGTGTGTGTGTGGATTTCTATCTCTCGCCCTGCTTGTGTTCTTACTAACTGTTTTTTTCATGCGTGTGTGTGTGTGTGTGTGTGTGTGTGTTTTGTCAGGGTTGGCTGAAGAATCGTTCCCCTCAGGAAGGGCTGGTCCTGAGGGATCTCTTCTCGTCCTCCTTTCCTGAGCTCTACCGCTTCAGCGTTCAGTCTCTGCAGTATAAAATGGAGATGCTGGAGGCCTTCGTCATCATGCAATGCATAAACATGCTGCAGGGACTCATTCAGCCCAAGGTTGTGTATTTTCTGTTGCTGTTAATTGCTACATTACCTTAATGCATCTGAAACAAAATAAAGATCTGCATCTGATTTACTCCGACATAATCTTATACTTCATTTGATTTTTTTCTGATGTATGTATGGGCAACTTTAACTTAAACAAGTTTTTGTCATTGTTATATTTTGTATGTGATGGGTATCATTTGAAGGAAAATATTTTACAAAAGTTTCAGTTCTACTACTATAGACGGTTTCAAAGCAACAACATAAACAAACGTTACTGCGCATGCACACTTTTGTGTCTAGTCAGTTTTATTTTGGGTTACCAGTAGAAGAACCGTTACTTGGCTAAACTTAAATGTGACAAAATTACACGATCCATTCAACAAATGGTTTATTTCATAAAATTATTTACAATAAAATTCAACAAATTGTTTATTTCATACAATTATTGTAGAATAAAATATTAATATAAATGAATTAATATAGGTTAAATAAAGTATAAATAGTTATATTATTAGCCACTAGGCAGATCAACAAACACAGACCAGAAGACTTTTTTTTAAGTAACTACTGTAATTCAAGTTTATTTTTCTTACCATTGGCAGATTTTTGCTTGTTTTAAACATAAAACATAATACCTAATGATGATATTTTCTTTTATAAAACAAGACTAGTGTACCTTGATTTGTTCATCATATTTGTACTATAAAACAAGACAAAAATGCTTAAAAAGAAAAGTATTTTTTGCAGTAAAAGACATCATCTTGACATCCGCTCTTGTTTTTTCACCTCTATAAACGTCATGAATATGATTATTGTGAATTGTCCCCAGTAATTGTCACACATTATCCTCCTTCATTTTCATTCATATATCCACTGGCTCTGAATACAAGGGACTGTAACCTTCAAAAGCACTTTAGTCTTGGTATAATTCATTTATTTACAGTGTGTATGAAGCAACAACAATGCCACCTGCTAGCGATAATGTGATTGGAGCAATTCTGTGACGGACCGTAATGTGGAAAGTGTCAAAACATTATTATGAATAGGACATTGTGGAACATTAACACCTCAGGCTACAGCCACAAGAGAAACACTTCTGTCTAATTGACTGCCCAGGAAATGTTTGCGTTGATGTTTGCCTCATTTGCGCTGCATTTTCACCTTTTCTAAATCTGTTTTTGCTCATTTACCTTGAATACTTCTATTTGCTGATGATTTCAGTTATGACTGGCTTCACATGTTTCCTTCTGTTTCTAAATCGAGATAAGATGAACAGTCATACATTAATACCCATAGAATGCTCATAGCATTGATGTTATGCATGAATCAAACTCTTTTTAAACCACACTTTTCAAAATGGAAGGAGAAATGTGATCAGTTTTGATGATGTCTTGGATGATGTTATTCATCAGGAGCAGGGAGGGGAGCTGTCCCGTGAGCACATGGAGCGTCTGTACGTCTTCGCTCTGATGTGGAGTGTTGGAGCCCTCTTGGAACTAGATGATCGAATAAAGTTGGAGAACTGGCTCCGTTGCCATGACAACATCCGCCTGGACCTTCCAGACATCCCATCACACAGCGATGACACCATGTTCGACTTTTACGTCCCTAATGATGGTATCAAACTTTCACTCCTACTTTTAATATAACAGTTTTATTTCTCTCAATAAAACTCCTTTGCTCTTTGTTTAAAACTAAAAACTCATGCATTTTCAATAAACTCCAAATGACAAAATAGATCGAAAAGTGTTGAGAATTCCAAACTGACTACTTTTTCACACTTGAATGGTTTTTACACATGCCCATATTCATCTTATTAAGGCTTGTTTTTAAAAATAGTACAGGTACATCTCATTTGGGAGCTTTGTCACATATTTCTGTGCACTTTGCAATTCAAATGGATGCTTTTAATTGGCAGCATTCATGTCTAAGCGAGATACAAATTTCCAGGTTTGCATTTTCCGGCTGCTTCCGGATATTCCACCTGTCAGTCACAGCTGGAGTTAATAACCCTGTTGTATTACAGAATACACTTTTGAGTGTTATGGAATTTTAATGAAGGTTATTTACATGTTGCCCCGTTCAGATTTCTGACTGTAGAAATTAAGCTATTGTGTGTTTTTTAGGTCAGTGGGTTCACTGGAATAGTAGAGTGGAAGAGTACATCTACCCACATGACTTCACACCAGAGTACAGCTCCATACTAGTGCCCAACGTAGACAACGTCCGCACCGATTTCCTCATCCAGACTATTGCCAAGCAGGGAAAGGTGAGACTCTGCCGAGAATATTTAGATGCGTATAATATTATTTTAAGCTGCAACCTTTTTGTTAAGATTTTCTTCAGACTGGTCAGGTATGTTTTCAGTGACACCATGCATTATTGCTTTCTGAGCGAGGCTTGTTTTAAATGGACAGCTACTTTGCTTGCCAGCGCTGTAGAGAAAAACAGATGGTCTGTCCCTCTCTCTGGAGTCTCCTCATGTCTTCTTCATGTGTTTCAGGCTGTGCTTTTGATAGGAGAACAGGGAACTGCCAAAACTGTCATCATTAAAGGCTACATGTCAAAATATGACCCAGAATCCCACACTGCCAAGAGCTTGAATTTCTCCTCAGCCACAACACCCCTCATGTTTCAGGTATCAGCTGTGTGCTTGTTCTCCGTTTCACTTAAAACATGGTATCTATATGTTTGTCTGTCTGTCTAGTAAAGTGCACAGTGTTTTATCCATCTCTCTGTCCAATATCAAACCAATATCAAAAACTAGTTAGTTATTTTTGCAATTCTGTTTGGTGATACAAAGGCACAACATTTACATATTTGACCTGTAAAGAGTTTAAGACATTCAAACCCAATTAACTAAAGCGACTCTGTCTGTTATTACTAGAATAAACATAAATATCTTTATAATGCACAAACACTTTTATAAAGTATTACGTGTAGTGTTTATATATACACAGGCTTTCTGTAGTGTTACTGAATAAAAGTGGCTCAGGTATCATGTGTTATTTAGTCTGGCTAATGTTTCCATCACCATCTCTGCTTCATTATTGACTATTTCATTATCGATCCAAATCGCATCCGTGTTCGTTGTTCATGCACCTCTGTTGGATGTGTTTGTGAGTAATCTGTGAATCCCCAGCGCTCCGTGGAGAGTTACGTAGATAAACGAATGGGAAGTACTTACGGCCCTCCGGCAGGGAAGAAAATGTCCGTCTTTATCGATGACATCAACATGCCTGTGATCAATGAGTGGGGTGACCAGGTAACAAATTGCATGCATTAATGTTAAACATAAACAGATGCTGCTATGAGCTGCGCATTCCAATCTAAAAAAAACGTCTCTGTATCTATTTCCTCTCGTATAAGGTCACCAATGAGATCGTTCGGCAGCTAATGGAACAGAATGGCTTCTATAATCTGGAGAAACCAGGAGAGTTCACCAGCATTGTGGATATTCAGTTTTTGGCAGCTATGATACATCCTGGAGGGGGACGGAATGACATCCCTCAAAGACTGAAGAGGCAGTTTTCCATTTTTAACTGTACTCTTCCATCCAATGCATCCATAGACAAAATCTTTGGTCAGTATTTTCATCTACAATTTACACAGTAAAATTCCATCACTTTAAAACGTATCGCTTCAGAGAGGAAAAGATCTAAAGATGTATTACTAAGGTCTATTTGAGACACAATTGTTCATTCTATGTTCACAATTTCCTCAAAATTACCCTAAAATGCATGAAATGGACCTATTTCAAGTCCTCTTATTCATACAAGAACTCCCGGAAATGAGATCTCACATGTGAATAACAACCATATTGAAAGAAAATTCTAAAACTTTTGAAAGGATCCCCTCAATGTTATCTCATGTATGCATTGTAATATGAAATGACAAGCGAAATTAGAAAGAAAAAACAAAATATATGCATTATGCTTCTTTGTATGGCTCAAAGAAATGAGATGATTTATTTAATCTAATTTCAGTTGGTCAAGGTTGTCAAGAGCATTGCTTAAGCAGAACCGATCCTGTAATTGCGTATTGATTTTGACTATGAGCTGTTGTTAGCGTTCCTCCTTGCCTGGATCTTTTTATTGGCATTTTTTCATTGATATGACATTTTACGCTCACACACAGGTTAACCTACACACCTCTCATTCTGTGTCATATAGCCATTCAACTCTACACAAAGACCACATTTGGTCATACTGTCCTTAACCTCTGTGCTTTTCCTGTCAGCAGTAGCTCTATTCCCATTCCCGTTCGTCTTTCTCGCCCGCAGGCGTGATCGGTACGGGTCATTACTGTTCCCGTCGGGGGTTTTCGGAGGATGTGCGCAATATGGTGGTCAGGCTGGTTCCGTTGACCCGAAGACTGTGGCAAATGACGAAGGTCAAAATGCTGCCCACTCCTGCCAACTTCCACTACATATTTAACCTGCGGGACCTCTCGCGCACTTGGCAGGGGATGCTCACAGTGACCGCAGAAGTCGTCAACCTGCCCGATGTGAGTTTTACCATGATTCTGCTCTTTCTTAGATGCTCATGCGCACAATCTGAATGAAATTTCTATTCATTTCTAAATTAAATTAGCAGACACGCTGGAGAGCTATTGATGGGTCACCCATGCTTGTTATCATATTACCCTGCTAGTTAATATGCATTATACAATTAGTAAACACAAACCAACATTTCTGGTTATAGATTTTAATTTGAGTAATAACTGAAAATGATGGAATTATTTACTCCAAACAACACAATAATGTGCTTCTGGACCTGTGTTTACATGTTGCAAAGTTGTCTAGAGGAGTATGGCAGTAACAATGCCAAGGTCATGGGTTTGATGAGAAAACGCACTAACACTAATAATATGTATAGCTTGAATTCATTGGTTTGGATAAAAGCGTCTGATGCGTAAGTGTTAAAATGATGTATGAAATGCACAGGTCTTACTGAGGTTGTGGAAACATGAGTGCAAGCGTGTGATCGCTGACCGGTTCACCGCCCCAGAAGACGTGGCCTGGTTTGACTGCACTCTGGCCAAGTTGGTAGAGGACGAGCTCGGGGAAGAGGAGCGCATGATAGCCGATGTTGGGGTAGACATGTACTTTGTGGACTTTCTCAGAGATGCACCTGAAGCAACAGGTAATGATCCAACTCAAAACCATATCCAAGGTTATATTGTAAAGTCACAATTTTTCTCTGGTGTTTCACATGTGAACAGGTGAGGAACCAGAGGGAACAGATTTCGACATGCCGAAAGTGTACGAGCCCATAAAATCTTTCGACAGTCTGATGGAGAGGCTGAACCTGTTTTTGAATCACTACAACGAGAGCATCAGAGGTGCAGGAATGGATATGGTCTTCTTTAGGGATGCCATGATTCACCTGGTTAAGGTACAGAGGTTCTGGTTTGTGTTTAATTCAATTGATTCTCTTGGTATACTGACTAAATACATTATAGTGTTGGTTTATTACTGTCATATATTAGTGTAATGAGATTTACATTTGTATATAACGCCTATGTCTGAAAGTTGCTCTCTGTGGACAGAATAACCTTGCTGTAAACTATAAACAACCTTCCAGCATGAAAGTGCATGGAGAACACAGTGCTCACGATCAATTTTGAGTTATTCCAATTCACCTTCCATGCCTGTTACTGGAAGTAGAAATGTCCTGCTTTAGAGTTTCTTTGTGTGAAGTGTGCGTGTAAACGTTTCACATGCTAATGAGGTAGCATCTGTCTCTGTTTCTACCGTGTTCTCTTTCTCTCTCTGGCCAGATTTCTCGGATCATCAGGACCCCTCGGGGAAATGCCCTCCTGGTTGGTGTGGGTGGCTCTGGAAAACAGAGTTTGACGAGACTAGCGTCTTTCATTGCTGGCTACAAGACTTTCCAGATTACACTCACTCGGTGAGCCACCTTAACCTCCACATACTCAATAATTCATAGCTGCTTTATTCAAATGCGCTTTTTCCCTCCGGGATAAAATAAGATTTCATCTCCTGTGTTTGGGTGCTGTTAAATCTTATTTTATCCAATGGAGCACATGCAGTATCTTTACAATGTTTGACTTCACAGTTGTTCATAGTTGACACTCTGACCCTGCCTCCCCATAACTTTTTGTTTTCATTATGAAATGAATATGAATGCAGAACTGTTGAGTGAGAAAGACTTTCTCTAGTGTAATGCAGTTTAGAAGTGCTCCAGTAGATGGTATCTGTGTATTACACTGTTCTGCCCTCCACTTTCCAATTCAGCCCTCCGTTTCAGCTTGTAAAGAGGAAACAACCTGCAACCAGTCAACCGTGCAGTCTTTTCTAGACAACGAGACTGGACATTTTCAATTCAGACTCCTGTCTTCCAAAGCAATTAATAATCTTCTGCTAAAATTGAATGTGGGAATATGTCCTGACCATTAAGTCTGAAAGACAAGGAATCATCTATCAAGAGGATGTTTTTTTTGTTTGTCTTGTTTCTTACTCTAGGGGGTCCTACTTTCAGAGATGGGAATGAAATGGCTCTTTCCCTTGTTTGCTGTGAGGATGGCAGCACGCTTTTGGCACTACACATATTTAGAGATTGTTTTTCATTGGTGCTCATGTTTGATATTGATATGAATGAATCTGGTGTTCTGTCACAAGATCCTGTTTATATGAGAGTGTTAAAGTCTTAAGAAAAAATAGGTTGTTGAATTCAAAACACAGGCTGCTCGCAATCTTGTGCATTCAGCTTTCACATCCAATTCCTGCCATCTAGTTTGTAATAAATAATCTATATGTTGCAATCGGACGCACGCGCCTGGCCCGAAGTTAACTTCTGTGTTTGGTTATTGGTTTGGCTAGTAATATAACAATTTATTTTATATTTAATTTATATTAATATTTTATTGTATATTAATTGTAGTAAATAATTCGTTTTTCTGAGTTTGCCATATTGCAATAATGTACTTCCTCAATTTTTTATTGATATTAGCTTGAATTATACAGCAATTATACAGTTAATTAATTTAATAATTATAGTAAATATTACTTTTTTCATGTAATTCATGTTTCGTGTGTTTATAAAAAACATAATAACTAAAATAACAATAGAAAAGTTCATTTAAGATATCACCTTGACTCATGAGCAAAATAATAAAGGCAAAATCATGTTTACATATTTGAGTTTGCATGATATCAAATTTTATAAACATATAATTTCATATTTATTATTATTATTTTTACTTTTTGTTTGTAATATTCAATCATTAGAACATGAACCCCCCCCCTCTCTCTCTCTCTCTCTCTCTCTCTGTAGTTCCTATAACACACCCAACCTGATGGAGGACCTGAAGGGCTTATACAGGACAGCCGGACAGCAGGGCAAAGGCATCAGCTTTATCTTCACTGACAACGAGATCAAGGATGAGTCCTTCCTGGAGTACATGAACAACGTCCTTTCATCTGGCGAGGTTAGAGGACTCACAAAAACACAGGCCTTCCATTTTGAGCCTTTCAGTGATGTTTTTAGAGCACATGTTAAAATAAGCCTGGCTCAAGGTCATGCATGTTGCCATATAGCTGAGCGATTTAGATCTCCAAAAAGCAATGTATTACCTTCTCCTGATAAATTACACAGCTCCTTCTGTGTGATAAAGACAGGAATAAATGAGATCTGTGAGGCACGAGATGCATCGCTTTATATTAGGGAGACAGATGGGTGTGTCAAGGAGAAAAGCAGCATATATATG
Organism: Oreonectes daqikongensis; assembly: GCA_026939265.1. Taxonomy (NCBI): domain Eukaryota; kingdom Metazoa; phylum Chordata; class Actinopteri; order Cypriniformes; family Nemacheilidae; genus Oreonectes; species Oreonectes daqikongensis. The sequence goes on from JAOTQM010000311.1 coordinate 13,499,038, forward strand.
TGTCCAGGAAGGTGACACCTGCCAAAGAGCATTGGCTGAGTTCACTTGTGGCATCCATTCGTCACAGAGAAACCTATAAAGAGCTGAGGTGGTGTTAACATGACTGAAGCTCAGGGGAGGACAGATATGAAGGTGGAGAGATGGATAAGTTTGAATCACAAACTGTTTTTTTAGAAAGGCATTTATTGACAGAAGCAGGCTTCAGGTAGTATACAGTATGCAAAAAAGCGTTTGCTACATTGCAAAGTCAACTCTTCCGGCTTCTGTTCATGACTAAACTTCTGCTTAGATCAAAATAGACCATTTACAATATCCCATAGACCATTTACAATATCATTCACAATACAGTTGTTAACACTTTCACAAGTTTACATGTTTCTTAATAAAGAATAGATGCTGATGGATTGCTAAAGGTTGAATAGGCATTCACAGTACAATCATGGTTTTATTGTACATTCCATGGTTTTATTGTAGGCTACATGTGTAATCTTCTATGAATTATAGACATTTATTTTATAGAAATTAATTGCTACTTTACACGCAGCTTCCAGCTCATTCCACATAGATGCCGGTCACATTTGGGTTACAACAGCTAATATAAATTTACATGGCAGATCAAGCTTTATTATTTTATCCAATTGAGCAATGAAATGCTGTTTGAATCAGGACCTCAGTATGTCTAGTGTCTCTGGGTCTTCACCTCATACAGTCTTGGGCAGGTCTTTGGTCTACAGGTTTAGGTCAAGGCTGTTATTTCATTAATCTCATGTAATGGTTAATTACATAAAGAGAAGCGATTGCTCAGCAGAAGAGCACTCGAGTACTCAGGGAGAGAGATGTCTGCTCAGGAATATTAATGAAAACACTGGCCCTCAGTTGTACAGAGGATGTCAAGGTTTAGCTGGGAAACTGATGAGGTCAGACTGGGATGACAGTAAGAACGACAGAACAAATGCAATAGAGTGAAATTTATTACTCAAGACTTTGAAATGAGACAAGAGAAGTGAGATACTGTTCTTTAAAGGATATGACCAGAAAGTCTCTTCAGCTCTTTTATCTCATGCTAATCGCTATATGACATTTCTACAACTGTCTGCAGATAACTATAAATAAATGATAACTATACAATATATGTAGTTATAATGCTATTCACTTATGTTTCTGCTTAGTCTTTTAGGTGTAGTACCCTTGATTTAAATTAAACCGATAGGTAGAGTCTTTCTGGACAAATTTCTGAGACGCAGGAAACTTCTGTCATCATTTACTCACCCTCTTGTCATTTCAAACCTGTATGACTTTCTTTCTTTTGTAGAAAAGAAGATATTTGAAAGAATGTTGGTAACCAAACAATGGTGTTACCCATTCACTTCTATTGTACAGATACAAAACCAATGGGTACCACTGTGGTTCGGTTATCAACATTCTTCAAAATATCTTCTTTTGTGTTCTGAAGAAGTAAGAATGTCCTACAGGTTTGAAGGTGAGAGAATGATGACACAATTTTCATTTTTGGGCAAACTTTCACTTTAAGCAAGTTTGCATTTGCTTCCATTTGATGTCTAGGAAAAATAATTTGGATATCAAAGAGATCTCATCTGTATTTATTTATGGCTTAAACATTTTTCTCTTCCCATGAAGAAGTCATTTTTGTCCCCTCAGGTGCATCATTAAATCTAGATCTAGATACATTTGTCAGAAATTCCCAGTGAAATCTCTAGATCCAGGTTTAATCTAATGAGGTGTAAAATATTCTGCGTGTCACAGGTGTCCAATCTGTTTCCTCGAGATGAGATGGACGAGATTCTCAGTGACCTCATTCCAGTTATGAAGCGAGAGTTTCCACGCCGGCCACCCACAACTGAAAACCTGCATGAATATTTCATGAGCAGAGTGAGGCAGAACCTTCACGTGGTCCTGTGCTTCTCTCCGGTTGGGGAGAAGTTTCGTAATCGAGCATTGAAGTTTCCTGCTCTCATTTCTGGATGCACCATGGACTGGTTTAGCCGCTGGCCTAAAGACGCCCTTATCGCAGGTCAGTTAAATGTGTTGAAGGTCTAATATATACCTGGTAAATGGATTTGATAAATTGTGCATTCATAAAAAGCCACTCTGCTATATTGCTTACATTTGTTCTTGTACAGTTCAATGTTGACAGATAGATAAACAAGTAATTTAATAGAGGCACAAACTGTTCCACAAACACGTCTAAGAGAACTGCTGTGTTAGCGAGCAAAAATTTAAACAAGCAAATTGAAAGACAATTATGAAAATCATCACATGACAGGATTCTTATTACTGTCATTTCTGGATAAACAGACATACTCTTTGTTTGTTTCTCCTCAGTGTCAGAACACTTCCTGTCCATGTATGACATAGACTGCACGCCCGAGGTCAAGAGCGAGGTGGTTCAGTGCATGGGCTCATTTCAGGATGGGGTGGCCGAAAAGTGTGCCGATTATTTCCAGAGGTATCGACGTTCCACTCACGTCACGCCCAAATCTTACCTATCCTTCATCCACGACTACAAGGCCATCTACAAGGAGAAACACTCGGAGGTTCAGACGCTCGCGGACAGGTTAAGACAGATGTTGTTTAATGCTATTTATGGATTCTGCACTGTGTCATAGAGGTTTATTTTGCGACTGTGTTGTTTTGTTTAGGATGAACACTGGCCTCCAGAAACTGAAGGAAGCTTCAGAGTCTGTTGCTGCCCTCAGCAAAGAGCTGGAGGTCAAAGAGAAAGAGCTTCAGATCGCCAACCAGAAGGCTGATATGGTAACTTAATGTGTTTAAAATCTGCACATGTGTGTGTACAGCTATTTAGGTTTCGTTTTTTGGGGGGCCAACACGTCCATCCCATAAGTAGGCCATCTATAGTAATTTGTCTGTTAAGTACTCCATTTGATCCAGATGCCCATCTCTACTGTAGTTATGACTTTCTAAGTAACTGCACTTAACACAGTTGTAGTTATTTATGACAACTTCCTGCACAGATCTGTTGCATAAATATTTAGTGGTGCATGTTGACAACCTTCTGCTCCAGGCTATAAAACAGGATGATTTTACACAGTCTTATAGCTTTTAGATTTAAGCAGAGCATCAGAGCATTTCTTAAGGCAGTTCTAGAGAGTTTATTGGATTTCATAGCTTGGTACGTTAACTTGTCGACACACATAAAATCATGGATGTCTCACCTTGTGGAAAACCACAGTGAAATTTATCGGTGTTAATAATTTTTCATCTCCTCTTTCGTCTGTCTGTAAGCGGTCTCTTATTAGACAGGATCAGGAGTTAGTATTTGACCTAACCCACACTGTCCACAGTAGTTTTATTGATTACATTGTGGTACAGTAGATGAAGAATTTATCTCTACCTGTGGCCATTAAGATCTTCAAATTCTTACCACAACATTTAAAGGTGCAATGTGAAAGATAAAAGAGGATCTATTGACAGAAATGCAATATCATATACATAACTATGTCCTGTGTCAGCCACCGTAGGGATTTAAAAGTGAGAGGTGAGCGGTGGAGTGAGCCGTTAGTTGTGATTCACAACCTCACCGCTAGATGCCGCTAAAATCTCCACATTGCTACTTTAATGACTGGTTGTACAGTCTGTTCTGTTGAAGGGGTAAATGTATTCACAATGTAATGGATTGTATTGTGTGTACTACAGTGCCATTGACAAGTTTAGGCGCACCTGTAATTCTTATTGTTTTGTTTTTTGTTGTTGTATTTTTTCACTAATTTATTTAACCTTGTAGGGAAGAAAAGTATACGGTCCAAATGTTATCTTTGATATATGTGTGTATCACTAGGTGCTATAAACATTCTGTTCCAAATTCAATCCGTCATGCTTCATAAGTCCTGACAGTATTAATTTGATGAAAGACTGCAGTTGCTGCCCATCCACAAGCTAACTAAATATCAACACTAGACATCCAACATTAAGATGATAAATGAATAACTTCTGACTCTGAATTTTAATGTAAAATGTTGCATATATAATAGGATTGGTGTTTTCATTTCTCATGTTATTTTTTGTTCATCAGGTGTTAAAGGAGGTGACCGTAAAGGCTCAGGCAGCTGAAAAGGTCAAGGTTGAGGTTCAGAAGGTCAAAGATAAAGCCCAGGCCATTGTTGACAGTATATCTGCAGACAAGGCCATGGCTAAGGAGAAGCTGGAAGCTGCCAAACCTGCTCTGGAGGAGGCGGAGGCAGCGCTGCAGGTGTGGAGCAAATTCAGAAGGGCAATGGAGATGAGACAATAAGCAGAGATGAGAATGAATAGAGGGGAGGGGGAGAATAGGAGAACGATAAGGTAGTGGAAGGAATAGGAGGAAAAGATATGAGTTGAGGGAATGATAGGAGCCTATTGGAGAGAACGAGAGGGGAGAGTAGAAGCAAATGAAAGAAAAGGAGATAATGGGACGAGCGCATAATAGAATGATAGCGGTGTGGAGAGAAAGAGAAGAACGGAGGGGAGTGAACGGGTGGCATCAGTTACTGCTGTGTGATGTTGGTGGGACATTATGGTGCCTGCAGCTTTGGTGTAATTACATGCTGCCTGGGAGGGTTTAAAAATAGAGCATGTGATGACAGGGCTGCGGTAGGGGGTCTGGTACCGAGCAGGGGTCTTGACAGCAGCCCTCTCTAACCAAACCCACACACAAACATAACACCACCCACTCAATCATACACCCACCCAAACATACACTCCAACCACCTGCTCACTGTCCCATGAGTCCACGTGCATGGATCCCATTATTCCCGCCACTCATTCTTCTTTCTCCATTTATTTATTCACAGTGTGTATGTTGAGATCTCTGTTCCTCATGCACTGCTCCCTTAAGTTTATTAAATACCAAGCCCCATCATATTTCAAACCATCTTTAAGCACTCCATTACAGGAAAAAAATATATAGTAAATAATGACAGCAAAATATGTATTTTTATCCAAGTGCCAATACACAAGTAGTCCATCCTTATAACAGGTCTAAATAATTTCTCACCCTCTCTCAACCACACCTTTTTGTATTTTGCTCTTCATTAAATTATTTCTCAATATTTTTGATGCATGTGTCTAATTCAATTGAACTCTGTCTTTCTCTCTGTGTTTGTCTCTAAACAGACCATAAAGCCAGCAGACATTGCCACAGTAAGAACACTGGGCAGACCCCCTCACCTTATCATGCGTATCATGGACTGCGTGCTGCTGCTCTTCCAGAGAAAAGTAAACACGGTAAAGACCGACCCCGAGAAAAACTGCATCATGCCGTCTTGGCAGGAGTCACTCAAACTCATGACTGCTGGAAACTTCCTGGGCAGTTTACAGGTACACTGGCTTTATTTAGCTTCCTATAAATTGCATTGCTGTATGAGATACAGTCATCCTGAAGGTGTAATACCAACCTGTTTAATAATGCATTTATTATGGTGTAACAGTGAAAGTTGTAATGATCATTGTAATGTAATGAATGACCATTTTGTCTCTGTTCTTACTGTATGTAAACATTAATATGCATTAATAACAGCTTTTTTGCAGAAAAAAAACAGTTTTTGACATTGCATATATTTTCAGCAGCTAACAGATGTGACAATAAAACTGTTACTTGGTTATTATGGTAGAATAAGCGCTTGCAGTAAACTATGAAATTTGACATGAACAAGATCTTATGTACACACATAGTACAGATATACTGTATACTTTTACAGACAATATTGTAAGGCTGCTGGTTTCCCTTGAAGATAATATATACTGTAGGCTCCAATATTTTATCCCCTGATATGACTTTCTTTCATTTTACTCTAGTGTGCTTGTGTTTGCAGCAATTTCCCAAAGACACCATCAATGAGGAGGTGGTGGAGCTTCTGTCTCCATATTTTGAAATAGCCGACTATAACATTGAAACAGCCAAGAGGGTGTGTGGCAATGTTGCAGGGCTCTGCTCCTGGACCAAAGCAATGGCTGCTTTCTTCTCTATCAATAAAGAAGTGCTTCCTTTGAAGGTGATACCATGTGAACATATTTTGCCCACTGGCTGTTCTTTTAAGATATCACTTCACAGAGTTTCACAGGGAACAGACCTTGATTTAATGTACTGCTTTGTAATTTACATTTATGCTTTTAGTAGACACTTTATCTTTTCAACTGTGTCCATCAAACCATTTGAAATGTTTAATTGTTGTGATATCATTAGGTCCTTCTTCACTTTTATAGATGTACTTTTCTTCGGATGAGAATAGCTACTCTTTTAACTCTTTATTTCTTCGTCGTCACCCTCAGGCTAACCTGGCAGTGCAGGAGAACAAGCTGACCATAGCTAATGTAGACCTCCAGAAAGCTCAAGCTGAATTGGATGCCAAACAGGCCGAACTTGATGTAGTTCTAGCTGAGTATGAGAAGGCCATGATGGAAAAACAGGTACTGTAAGCACAATTTCAAATTTACATTTATGTTTAAATAGGGTTCAAATATTGTACTAGATGAATGAAACCAAGAGTTGAGAGTTTAGGGATAAGCAAAACATTGTATGCGTTTTGGCCGTTCGTTTACATGGAAATGCTGTTTTGGGAGACTAAAACAATGCAAACTTTTTAAACAGATCTCAATGTGCAAGTTTTTGAAAACGCTGCCATTTTTGTCTTTGAAAATGATGACATCACGTGCATGCGTGTTAAGCGCTCAGTCACGCAAGTATACCCAAAACAATATGGCTGCCTCCAGTACTGTGAGTTCTCGCTGCTCGACTATATGTTAACGTTTCCCCAGCAAAATGTGGATTTACTGCACCAGTAAGACCAGCGGAGACACATTATTTAGATAACGCAGTAATTATTTTTTTATTAGCTCATTATTAGCTCAGTATTTTTTGAATCCCCCTAAATTCCACTGTGACCCAAAGAAAACGAACCGCAATCTGTTTATCCCTCTAATTTTGCTGAGAAAATGATGAATCAGCTGGTATTAGTGCACAGAGTAAATGCCAAATCTCTCATTTGCATTTTTGCATCAAATAGAATTTAATCAGCATTTTTTATAAATAAGGCTAAAACCATCGTGCAGATGAATCATTCAGTCTGTACTCGATGTGCAAAATTGACACATGGCTTTATAAATGGGTCACTGTAAACACCAATGTTCCATTTCACAATGTATAATGAGCCTTCCTAACATTTCCTGAATGAGTTGATAATTGTGTGATTAACAGCCGCTGAGCTTCATGATGATGTACGTCAGCCCTGATCATACCTTAGAGAACAGATGCTGACTTACCAATGATTAAATAAACTATTGGATGATTGAATAAACTATTAGTCATCGCTACATCCAAAACTGATTCAGTTTTTATATGAGACGATTTACGTTTCCACAAAAGCAAAAAGGATTAGGTCACCCTAAACGTTCTTGCCATTCCTCCGACCGAGCTTCAAAACAAAGAGAATATTATCCTTAAAAAAGTTGGTACATGTTTCATGAAAGAAAGTCTTTCTGGTAAATAAATAATGACAGAATCATAAAAGAAACAACTTTTAAAAGAATAATGTTTGATGAACTATTTAATGAAATAAGTACACAACAGCACAGAGACAGCAGTATTACTTTATAAATGATCATCTCTGTTGTTCCTCTCATAGACATTGCTGGAGGATGCAGAGCGCTGTCGACACAAGATGCAGACCGCCTCCAGTCTGATCAGTGGACTGGCAGGAGAGAAGGAGCGATGGACTGAACTCAGCAAAGAGTTCGCTGCTCAGACCAAACGTCTAGTTGGTGTGTTTTACATAAAACCTTCAGGCGCTTTTCCCCGAATTTGATTCAGTTGAATAACATGACTTGGCTGACTTCATTGTCAGTGATCAGCTTTCAGCCCCAGAAAAGTGTATTTGCTAAAAAGTAGGTCACCAAAAAGACAGCAGACAGCATTTCAAAAATGATTTCCCAAAAGTAGAAGTCAAAAGAATCCGAAATGAAGCTGTGGTATTGAAACCACATTGTTTGTTCTACATGCTTGAATGATATCTTATATGTGACCCTGGATCAAATAAACAAATGAAAATTATATAGTATTGAAAAATGTGACTCTTATGGGTCAATTTATTGAAATTGAGATTTTTACATCATATAAAAGCTGAATAAATAAGCTTTCTATTGATGTATGTTTTATTAGTATAGGACAATATTTGGGATATAATATATATATATATATATATATATATTGGAGATATAACTATTTAAAACTCTGGAATCTGAGGGTGCAAAAAAATCCAAATATTGAGAAAATCGCCTTTAAAGTTATCCAAATGAAGTCCTTAGCATAGCATATTACTCACAAAAATAAAGTTTTGATATATTTACGGTAGGAAATTTACAAAATATCTTCATTGAACATGATCTTTACTTCATATCCTTATGATTTTTGGCATAAAAGAAAAATGGCTAATTTTGACCCATTCAATGTATTTTTGGCTATTACTATACAGTAAATGTTCTTGTGCTACTTAAGACTTATCCAGAGTCACAAATAAACTATTTATTCAGCTTTAAGATGATGTAAAAAGCTTTTTTTATGCTTGCCGTTTTCTCAATGTTTATTTTTATGTTTCTAATAACCAGGAGATGTGCTGCTGGCCACTGCCTTCCTATCCTACTCTGGGCCCTTTAACCAAGAGTTTCGCAACCTCCTCTTCAATGACTGGCAGAGAGAGATGAAGTCCCGCCAGATTCCTTTCAGGACCAATCTGAATCTCACTGAGATGTTGATTGACGCTCCTACAGTAACTGAATGGAACTTACAGGGCCTGCCCAATGATGACCTGTCAATCCAAAACGGGATTATTGTCACGAAGGCAGCCAGATTTCCCCTGCTGGTTGATCCTCAGACACAAGGAAAGATGTGGATCAAGAACAGAGAGTGCAGGAATGAGCTTCAGGTGAGCACTTTTTAAGAATGATGTTTATAGTGATGTCATTGCAGTCCATATACAAATTGCGGGTTGTTATTGGTAAATACAACTAAAACATTAAAAGCATTTCTGTTAATTGAAATCCAATAAAATATAGGCCTATAGAATTGTAGCCTTGGCAATAAATTGAAAAAGTTAATTGAAATTGAGGCACTAAGATAATAAATTAAACTAAAGCTTTTATCAACTAAATTGCATTATTAAAGGGATAGTTCAGTCCCAAAAGAAAATTACACAATGTTTTACTCACCCTCAAGTCATTATAACTGAATATGGTTTTCTTTTTGAAGCATAATTCATTCTTCTGAACCAGCGTTCATTATGACTATAAGACTGTGCACTTGATACAGTCTGAGAATAAAAGCAAAAGCGTAGTGTATTGTAGAACTTCATCACTGTAGCCCATCATTGAAAAAGCTGTTCTATCAATGCAAAATATGGCTCATGCCAAGTTTTTCCCAGCACTGTTCAGGCGGCCTCTACAGATTTGAAACTTTTTGTTGCACACACAAATCCGATTTATATTCTTTGGAATGGAGTCAATAAGATATGCAAAGCTTGCATTCATGCATGGTTTCGCTTCAAGAGGTCAGGCGCCTCTTCAGAGGCTCCTGAGATAACAGATTTCTCCAGCAGCAGAACTTGAGCTGGGTCAGTAATGAGGCTTTGATGTTTTCACAGATCACATCACTAAACCACAAGTACTTCAGAAACCATCTAGAGGACAGTTTATCTCTAGGCCGCCCGCTACTGATTGAGGATGTTGGGGAAGAATTGGATCCTGCCCTGGACAATGTGCTGGAGAAGAACTTCATCAAGACTGGCTCCACACATAAGGTATTCTGAGATGTGACATTATTGTGGTAAATGTGGTAAATGCATCAATGGGATATAGGGGGCTTAAAACCTTCTGAGCTAATAAAATATTTCTAATTCACATTTCATGTCCAGATTTCTTCTCATGTGGCAAGTAATAAGCGGGACAAACAGCTTATCGTAAAATAAGCCTCCGCTTCGAGTCGGGTCCTTATCATACTGTCAGGGCTTATTTCTGCCATAACAGCCAGAATTATGACTATAGTGATTAAGTAACAATTAAAATGAGCAAAAAACATTTGTCATCATATGCTTTTGCTGAAATGATCTATTTTTAAACACCATACTTATTTAAATGCTATTTATGAACACAAATAGTATTTATTTGACAACTGTAAGTAGGCTATTTCTGCCTATTTCCAGTCTAAGAACTTTTGTACCATTTTGAATTTTGGTGGCTTTTTAACCCACATACTTCAAAAATGAGACAAAAATGCACAGGTTTTATTTCAAAAATGTAAATAGCTATTTATATACCGAAACACACATTAAATTAGCAAGAGATAAAGTGCTACCCGCTAACATGTGACTCTGACAAAAGAAGCTGATAAAAATGCACTACATATTGAAAAATAACAGACTGAGTCTGTTGTCGAGCTGAAAGTTTTGTCACTTCCTAGTGCAGGACTGGATTTTAGGTGACAGTCGTGATCTCTCGGGTGTCTTTCATCTCATTATCAAATATCCAGCTGCTGTGAAAAGATGACACTGCTGCATCGTCACCGACAGCGACTGCTTCACGCGTTCAAGAAAGATGTGGTCGGCCTCTGACAGGTTTAACTAGTCGGATCTATCAATACAAACGTGCGAACACCTGATCACACGTTTTTTTTAGAGCCGTGATGTTGACGTCGCTTCATGTGTCAAACCGCTGCATAATCACAGCACAGACCTGTGGGGTCTGTTTCCTCTAATTGGCACAGAAATAACATTACAGACTCTGAGATCATAATAAACATGTTCATAAACACCTTTAATTCAAGAAACGTCTCTAACACTTCTCTCCAAAGGTCTGTCATTCTTAAAAACATAGCTTGATTTATAGAGCATTTAGCAGCCCCCGTTGTGTCTTTACTGTATTTTTGGATGATTGGTATTCTGATTCATATGTCATCAGGTTAAAGTGGGAGATAAGGAAGTGGATGTAATGAAGGGCTTTCGTCTCTATGTGACCACCAAGCTGCCCAACCCAGCGTACACCCCCGAGATCAGTGCACGGACGTCCATCATCGATTTCACAGTTACCATGAGAGGCTTGGAGGATCAGCTGCTCGGTAGAGTCATCCTCACTGAAAAACAGGTACTGTAGGACCCCCTTAGTTAGCCGAGAGTAACATTTGTCTTAGTTCGCCCCCAAATGAAAATTCTGTCATTATTTAAGAGGATATTTTGAGAAATTTTACTGTAACTCAATTGACAGCATTGACTTACTACAGTATATCATACATTGTAAAGCTGGTAATAACTGTACTCATGTTTTATGGTTTAGTAGTCTGAATGACACACTCCAGTGGGATATTTAGTGACATGCTTTATTCACTTGCATGCCTTACCTTAATCTAGCCATCTCTTCTTCACAGGGAACTGCATTTTAGACTATTCATATCAAAAGGGTACTTTTAGAGAACAGGTGGTAAAGCTGATAGTAATGCAAGAATTGAATTGACCACTCAATATACACTATATTGCCAAAAGTATTGGGTCACCCTATCTAATAAAGGTGTTCAGCTGGGTTCAGGACTTGGTTTTATGCAGACCAGTCAAGTTCTTCCACACTGACTGAATCAATGATTTCTTTCTGAACCTTGTCTCATACACAGGGACATTGTCATGATGGGATAGAAAAGGGCCCTTCCCAAACTGTTGCTATTAAATTAGAAGCACACAGTTCCATAGAATATCATTATATGCTGCAGCATTAAGATTTGTACTCATGGAAATTACTAGTCATCAAACCTGTTTATTAGATAGGGTGACCCAATACTTTTGGCAATATAGTGTATATACTTCATCAAAAATGTTGCCTAATAACTGTAATATTAGTCATTGTGCTGCTTCATGAATAGTTGATCGTATATAATGAACTAGTCTGTTTAAATGTCATCGACAGGTGCTGTATAGTTATGTATTTAAGAACATTTATGTTCAAGTACATTTGCCAGAGAATTCAATGTGTAAAATCGTTTTATTATAGAAACTAAGGAAATGGGAAGTACTTGATGTACAGTGATGTAAAAGTGAAAAAATGCAAGCAACGAAATCTGACTGTACATAGGAGTTAATTGAGCCAGTGCCACACGTGTATGTATTAAAGATCCACATTTTTTGTATACCAATTTATATCATACCGGTAAAAATATTATATATAACCTTATACCTCTGGATGTTGGCAGGACGTTCCATTACTTTTTATGATTATGCATTGGGGTTTCCAGTGTAATTTATCCAGACAATCAACATTTCGGTCAGTTATCCCAGTAATGTTTTTTGTGTGGTCGTAAATGACAGTTTGCTCTGGTTAAATCGTCAGGAACTGGAAAAGGAACGCACTGACCTGCTAGAGGACGTGACGGCCAATAAACGGAAGATGAAGGAGCTGGAGGATAATCTGCTCTTCAGGCTCACCAGCACGCAGGGATCGCTGGTGGATGACGAGAGTCTCATCACCGTGCTGGGAAACACCAAACAGACTGCCGAAGAGGTCACGCAGAAACTCCAGATCGCTGCAGAGACAGAGATCCAGATCAATGCGGCCCGGGAGGAATACAGACCTGGTGAGAGCTTAGATCTTTACATCTTTAAACCTTTCGTGGTTATTTTGCAATTGATTGTCAAATGTGACTTCTTCTTCAGTTGCGACTAGAGGCAGCATCTTGTACTTCCTGATAACAGAGATGAGCATGGTGAATGTGATGTATCAGACGTCTCTCCGTCAGTTCCTGCGCTTGTTCGACCTGTCCTTGGCCAAGTATGACTCTATTCACATTTCATAGCTCATCAAAGTTAAAATACTTCATGAGAAAGTGTATCAGTTGATTTCAAAGGCATGCTTTGTGATCATTTAAGTGAGTTCTGTATGCCTCTGCATGAGGTCATTATATCGGTAAATCCCATGTTACCTAACGTCTTTTTCCTGGGCAAAAGGTCCATAAAAAGTCCAATTACAAGCAAGCGGATCGCCAACATCATCGAGTACATGACCTTCGAGGTGCACAAGTACGCTGCCAGAGGGCTGTACGAGGAACACAAGTTCCTGTTCACCCTGCTGCTCACGCTTAAGATCGACATGCAGAGCAACAGAGTCAAACACGAGGAGTTCCTGACCCTCATTAAAGGTCAGAAACCAGCCGGCCTTCCTCGTGTCAGTCTGCATCATACTCTCTCTCTTTCTCTGGCCCGGTCCGAGTTTTTCTCCTCCTCTGAGAGAAATTTGTCTGCCAACTCTACAGTATTTATTTATGAGTCTGCATGATTTTTTTTCATTTATTTACCCTCATGCCATGCAGAACCTTGTGGTACACAAAAGAAGATATTTTGAGAAATGGCACAGTGGTTTTGTGTCTATACAATGGGGCTTAATGTTGTTTGGTTACCAACATTCTTCAAAATATCTTCTTTTGTGTTTGAAATGACATGAGTATGAATAAATGATGAAAGAATGTACACGTGATACTAACCCAAAAGACCCAATTCAGACATTTGTACACGTATCTGGCCTCCATGTAATTGTCTTTGTCATATTTTACACCAAAACATTTACCCACTGTATTAAATTAAATGAGTTTATGTTGTAATAATGGTGTACAGATTGAGGTTTAACAGCAGTCTGTTGTAGCAGCAGGTTGAGGCAGGGCTGAACAGCAGGCACACATCAGGGCCAGGTGTCTACAGCTATTAATGCATTCATAAATGAAGCACAGAGGTGTTCTAACATCACGTGACTTCAGCTGCCAGTATGGCTTAGATTTTATAAGACTAATGCAGTGAAGTAACGTGCATATATGAGAGACTGTAGAGTTCATGTTCAGGGCCTTTTTCTTAATAACTCATCCAGTCTTTGGGAGCATTTTATTGCTCAGAACTCACTTTTTCATAGCAGTATACTTATAGTTCAGGATACTTAATTATAGTTCCCAATTACGTCTTGTTTTAGAGATGCACTGACACTATAACCCCACAGATATAATATAACCACCGATTCTGTTACCATTAACTAAATTCTGAAGATTAATTTAATGTTTCTTAAGTTTCTGAATGACTATTAATCAACGGAACATCAAACAGATTATATTTCTTTTCCTTTCCCTTTTTTGATTGACAGGATATATTGGCTGTTTATATCAGTGCATCTCTCATTTTAATACATGCTTTTGCTAGAACTAAGCAAAAGCACTCTGATAAGCACTTTGCACTACCTCACATCTGCACTGTTGTTTATTTCACTGGTTTGCACTCTATCTGCCATTTATATCATATATATATATATATATATATATATATATATGTATATGTATTTATCTGTATTTTTATATATTTTTATTCTGTGTTAGTGTTATCTTTATGCAATGCACCTAGGGTCTGAGAGTAATGCAATTTCAATTCTCTATATGCATGTACTGTACATGTGGCAGAATTGACAATGAAGCTGAGTTTGACTTTTGTAAAACTGTCAAGTAAAATTTGATTGACTTTCGAATGTATATTTTGATATCTTGGCAAATCTAAGTACAGTTTGAATCATTGATTGAATCTTTTGGAGACTCTAGAGAAGACACTTACAGAAGTGACTTACAGATGAGGCGAACACAAGCACACCAGCAAGGGGCAAAATGTGCAAGTACAATGAAAACTAGACACAATGAATTTTTCTGAGGATCATAAATCAGAATACTAGGAAACTTAAAGGAGTCATATTTTGCCTATTTATATTATGTTTTTTTATGTGCTTAACAATAGGTGTTCATGTTTTGATTAAAAAAATGAAGTTCCTTCTTCCTCGAAACGCTCTGGTCAAGCTGACCCAGATTTGTATTTTTTGCTAGGATACAAGTTGAGTGACAAAATTTCAGAGTGACCTACAGTAATGTATAAATATGAGTTCAGTTCCAATGAGATTTCAACTCAAATGTATAATAAAAAAACAGGGAAAGAACAGACTGTAAAGTTGCTATTGGATTTTTTTTCACACAAACCTGTTTTTCTAGGTAGCATAGCCTACCTTCAAAAATCATATTTAATGGCTCTTTGCAATTTCTGATCTGTACGTGCTGTTCATGGGGTGTCCTTTATGAGACCGCGGAACGATGAACTGCTATGTGTTTATAACGTTGTTTCATGTGCTTCCACTTCGTAAAAGCATCAGACCCGAAATTTAATCACAGAAGGATCAGGTAGCCCTGCGGTCAGACAAGTGGCCCATTACCCAGAAGGTCGATTTGATTCTCAGTGCTGTCACCACACGTCAGTTAAAACCATTCTGCTCTCTAATGCACTCTTGTGAGAGGCACTTTCTTCCTCTGCTGTCCTGTAGTCTGATTCATTCTGTTCCAGTAAGAAATACTTTCTAAAGATCACAATGGGATATTTCATTTGTAAAATAAGAGAGGTTATAGTGCACCCTTGCTACACCTTGAGTAATATACCTAGTACATATGTTTGTACGGACCCTGGAGTATAGATGCAAATTTGAAGTGATAGCTCACCCAAAGATTCTGCCATCATTTACTCACCCTCTTGTCATTACAAACCTGTATGGCTTTCTTTCTTCTGCAGAACACAAAAGGAGAGATTTTGAAGAATGTTGTTAACTGGCACCCATTCATTTGCATCGGTTTTGTGTCCATACAATAGAAGTTGGTTATTTCTTCAAAATATCTTAAGCAAAAAAATGAACAACATTTGGTTTGTCAAATATCAGATACCTCTACATATTTCAAATGTTTCAAATCAGACACCTCTACATATTTCATATTTCAAGCCATAATTCATCATTTGGCTTTCATAATAAAAACAAGACAGGAACTGTTGTATTTGATCAGTCGTGTTGATGTCGTTCAGGTGGAGCCTCTCTGGACCTGAAGGCCTGCCCACCAAAACCTGCCAAGTGGATCCTGGATATAACGTGGCTAAACCTGGTGGAGCTAAGCAAGCTGTGGCAGTTCTCAGATATTCTGGATCAGGTATGTGCTAGAACACACATGATGTCTGACAGGGGCTTATGGGTCAGATATAGTAAAACGCACATGGTTTCCCTTTGAGCTCTCTTTCCTCATTAAATCCCTCTCAATGATCCCGCTCTGCAGTAAACATGTCAATAGTTGATTCATCCGTTCGGCACACAGGCACAAATTCATTCATGGCCACTCCTGCTGACGGCTGATTGGCAGGCGCCGGCTGCCCGAGGGAACTTCATGCTCAACACAGTGTGAAATGAGCTCACTTTGGCAAACTTTAAATCAATTATTTCTCACTGAAAGAAACTGGATTAAATGCCTTTGTTTAATTAACTGTTTCTGGAGCACTGCAACGTCAATTCATCATACACAGAACAACATATTTTACTCTAACTGGTCACCATTTCTTTAGTGTTTAGACACTTTATGTTCGTCATCACATTTTGACACAAATGCAATTTTACAACACAGGTACAGTAGAAACATTCTACATATATGATGAATATATCATAATATGAGGTCATGAAAACTGCTGGAATTAAAAGTAATGTCATGATACATTGTATTATGTCAAATACCCAAACAATTATAAGATTTACTCACATTTGTGTGTTAACAGATTGGGCGTCATGAGAAACAGTGGAAGAGCTGGTTTGATCGAGAGGCACCAGAGGAAGAGTCCATCCCAAACACATATGATCAAGCTCTGGACTGCTTCAGACGTCTGCTTCTCATTCGATCCTGGTGTCCAGATAGAACCATCGCTCAGGTACGGCCCTTATGAGTGAGCAAATGATGTAACAAATGTATTTGTTTAAAAAAAATCTTAATGTATTTTTATTTAAAGGGATAGTTCACCCAAAAACGAAAATTCTGTCATAATTTACTCATCCTCTTGTCATTTCAAACCTGTATGACTTTTTTTCTTCTGCAAGGAACACAAAGCAAATATTTCGAAGAATGTCACAGAAAACGGAGGTACCCATGTTCTTGCATTGCTTTTGTGTTCATACAATAGAAGTAACTGGGTAGTGTCTTCTTTTGTGTTCAAAAAAAGAAAGTCATACAGGTTTGAAATGACAAGGATGTGTGAATGATGATAGAATTTATATATTATATATGTGTACATTTATATGTGTTTATTTTGTTTCTTGTCTTTTGCCCATGACTCTGACACTTTTGTATGAGTGAAGATGTCTTGACCATCTGGGTTTGAATTGCTTTTTATTTCATCAGACTAATTTTATGGGTTTTTTGTCATTCAAGGCACGAAAGTATATTATGGACTCAATGGGGGAGAGGTATGCAGAGGGGGTCATACTGGATCTGGAGAAGACCTGGGAGGAATCGGACCCCCGCATCCCTCTCATCTGCTTCCTGTCCATGGGTTCTGACCCAACTGACTCAATAATCGCTCTGGGCAAGCGACAGAAAATAGAGACCCGTTACGTGTCCATGGGACAGGGACAGGAAGTTCATGCACGCAAGCTTCTGCAAAACACCATGGCTAATGTATGTTCATTCACACAAATACACAGGTCTCAATGAACTAATACAGCTTTTTTGTTTGATCTAGCACCGCATTTTTCAGAATAAAAGTGTTTTATTTCCATTTACTACAATTCTTGTTGCTTTTACTGCAATGCAACTCTACATTGTTGTGTTAAACACAATTTGGATCAGACTTTCCTTATCTCTGTGTATTTGTGCTCAATAAAGCCTTAAGAAATTTCCTTCAAATCAAATCTTTTTTTCTTTTGTGTTCTCTAAGGGCGGCTGGGCTTTACTTCAGAACTGTCATTTGGGTCTGGATTTCATGGACGAGCTCATGGACACCATCACAGAGACAGACAACATTCACAACAGCTTCAGATTGTGGATGACCACTGAGGTCCACAGACACTTTCCTATCACACTGCTGCAGATGTCCATCAAATTCACCAATGAGCCTCCGCAGGGACTGAAAGCCGGACTTAAAAGGACTTACGGAGGTGAGCTAAGTCTCTCCTGATATTTAGTCTTTGTTCGGCTGTCTGTTTTCAATATAGACCTGCCTGATTTCGAGCTCGGGCTGTCTTTGTGGATTCTTCCTATTTCAGATGAAAAATTGTGCGATTACTGATGGATTCGAGACAATAATGGAACGATTAAAGATTATTTTTAGATGATCAAGAAGCGGATAATGTTTGATCATATCTTTTAGGTATCAGTCAGGATCTTTTGGATGTGAGTAACATGGTCCAGTGGAGGCCAATGCTGTACGGCGTGGCTTTCCTTCATTCTACTGTTCAGGAGAGAAGAAAGTATGGACCTTTGGGCTGGAATATCCCATATGAGTTTAACCAGGCAGATTTCAATGCAACCATACAGTTTGTCCAGAATCACCTGGATGACATGGATATCAAGAAGGTGAGAGATTCTGGTATCACAGTAGTAAGCAGCTACAGTATACTGTATAAGACAACTTATTTTCTTATTTTCATATGTCTTTCCAGGGCTGTTTTTAAGCCTGACAAGCAGATGTGTGATTTGTAACTGTCAACTCTATGCAAAAAGTTTCCAAATAGACTTGACACCTGGCATTTTCATTTGAATGAGCATCTTTTACAGGGTGTGTCCTGGAACACAGTGCGGTACATGATCGGAGAGATCCAGTATGGAGGTCGAGTGACCGATGACTACGACAAATGCCTCTTGAACACGTTTGCGAAGGTGTGGTTCAATGAGAACATGTTCAGCCCTGATTTCCATTTCTACAAGGGCTACAGCGTTCCCAGATGCACAAGCTTGGAGCAGTACCTCCAGTACATTCAGGTGAGATGTGAAAAACATTTTAGTTGCTCAGTCAGGTGGGTCTCTTCCCTATGATGGAGGTGAGAAATTGACATGGGATACGGTGTTGGCAGAGAGATGGCCAAAAAGTTGATTTTGCCAAAAACGTACCAGATACTGAGAATAAAACACTCAGTTGCTGCATTGTAAACTAGACCAAATCCTAAAACAATGTCACTGCGTGCGTAATAACAACACCTAGTCCTATTAAGCGAATATCAAAAACATAATTTAAGCAACAGGGATTTGCATAATGCATTGGGTCTATTCAAGTAGCCAGACTCTACAGGCTGAAAAATGCTGTAAATGTAAATAGAGAGAGCTTAATTTGAGCTTTTATTCAAGTCCATTTCTTCTCCTTTAAAATCTGAGCTGTGCAAATCAATGACATGGACAAAAAGACAAGATGGTTATCACTCAAAGTTGGCAACACAATGGCCATCATTATGACTGAATGACTAAATTTAATCCCGTTTCTCACAAATGCTTGAGAGAGAATCATATTTGAAAGATATAGCTATTGCTTTAACTGGGAGTTTAATACATGTCAGGTGGCAACGCTTCTTTGCTCATGTTTACTTGGCACAGGCATTTTCAAGGGGTCCCCAGAAATTCTCAGGAAAAAGGAACATATCAAATGTTTATCTCTTTTTTGCTACATGCATAGTGTCAGGAAACCGTAGGCAGAACCCAGATGCAGACGGCAGTTTTTAACAGGCTTTATTACAGAAAACACAGGGAAAACAAAACCCACCAGGGGTGAAACAACTGAGACAGACACTAGATACAATAAACACACTAGACGAAAACAATAAACTTGACTAGGTTTGGGCGACCTTGATTTACACAACTTCAAGCAACACTTGGTACTTCCAAGAGTGCAGAGGTAACGCAAAACAAACCGGCATCGGAACACACAAAGGCATTAAATAGGGGAAGGAAATGAGGGATAATGACAACGGACAGGTGCAGGGAATGAAACACTAATGGGAAGATAGACAGGGAAACGAGGGGGTGGGATAGGAAAGTATATATTCAACAAGGAGTATATTCAACAAGTGTAACCAACTACTCACCCTCAAGTTGTTCCAAATCTGTAAAAATCTTTGTTCTGATGATCACAGAGAAAAATATTTGAAAGAATGCTTGTAACCAAACAGTTCTTGGACCCGCATTGACTACCATAGTAGGAAAATTGCTTTCTAAATGTCTTGGTTCTGTTGAACACAAAATGAGATATTTTGAAGAATGTAGGACAGTAAACCATTCTGGGGCAATTTTGACTACCATTGTCATTTTTCCTACTATGGTGTCAAAGGGGGTTCAAGAACTGTTTGGTTACAAGCATTCTTCCAAATATCTTTCTCTGTGTTCATCAGAACAAAGAAATGTATACAGGTTTGGAACAAATTGAGGGTGAGTAAACTTGTAGCTGAGAACTCATTCATTGCTCTTGTGTTTTCATTTTTATTCAGCTTTTTTATTTTTCAATGAAGCTCATTTATCTTCCAAAATAGTAGTTGACAGTAGTACAGAACCATAAGCAGCCTCTCGCTGGACGACTTCTTCTTCATATTCAGCAGCCGTGTCCTCGTGAGAGATGTAATACAGCTGGAGGCACGTCGAGGCTGATCTTTATTCTGGATGAGCTGATTGAGATGGATGTTTTTAGTCCAACTCACTGCAGGAGAATTCTCTCCGACTCAATGCCAAACGTGCTTTCAGGGGCTCGCCGGCACAGCCGCGGCAAGCACGCGACAGCATTGTTACGTTTCTTACACACAATGAGCTTATCGCCATTAGCGAATGAACTCACGCAGAATGGCACAAAAGCATCCTGGAGACACATTTTAATCTGAAAAGATCAAATGGATGGCCCACTAGCATTCATTCAGCAGTTTAGTGTACATCTTTTAAGCGCTTGTTGTTTACAAGCAATGTTTTGTGTTGAATGGAAATGATGTTGAATGCCAGATGACTGGTGTAGCTGGTACACAATGCTTTATTTGTGTGTTAATCAACTAATAAACATCTAGAATGATGATTGCTCTTTAAAATGCAAGAGAGATGCTGGAGGAGAGCGTTTACAATTTATCAGAACAGCTGCAAGATGCTTTCCAGGCTAATGAGAGTAATACTTGTTGATATCGCGGATGAAATGTGATTTTGATACAGTTTTGAAGCTGTTTACTAAATTATTTTTAGAATGTGTGTGTTTACATTCGTGCATATGGCAGACACTTTCATCTTTGGTGCATTCGATCAGTATGTGTGTTCCTTTGGGATCCATGACCTTTGAACTGAGCTACAGGAACACCTGAACAACATGAATTCAATCCTATCTGTAAGCAGTTCAATACATTTAGCAACGATTGAACGATTTAAATTCTTTAAAAAGAAGTACAAGTTAAGCTCTATTGACAAAATTGACAGGGGCGTAAAATTGATTTACAAAAATATTTGGCACTTGCAAAGTGAATTGGACACTGCACTTAAAGAGCCAGATTTACTAAACAAGGCAGTTAGCATAAGAGCACAATTTTAAAAAATTTGCAGATGAGAGTGAAAGTTGCACATTAAACAACAATGGTTGTTGTGAAAAGACGCACATTACAAAACACAAGCAAAATATTTCATTTCCATAATGACCATCACAATCTTCCAAGAACAGCTTTCCTGTGGTTCAGTGGTTAGAGCAACGCCAAGGTCATGGGTTCGATCCCAAGGATTGCACATACTTAGAAACTTAAAAATACATATCGCTGTTGTCCTTCTGAAACTTTGTATCTCCATATTTCATGATTTTTGCCACTCTTTGTTTGTCACTGGGGTTTGCAAATATCTAACCAAAAAAAGTATTAAAACATAAATACTGAAAACACAGTATTTATTAAGCCGCAAAACAACTGTCCATGACTTTTAAGCACAAATGTTTAATTTTGTGTCTTTTAGAGGTACATTTATCAAGTGTTTTTACTTAGGGAAAATTTTACTTCACTACATTATGAAGCACACACATATAAAAATGTAAAAATGTACTTTTTAAATGTAAAAATTGTAAAAATTGCCATGTATTTTTCAAATGTAGTAAAAAGTATGATATGGTTTATAATGTATGGAAGTAAAATATTTCCAAAGTAAAAACACTAGTAAAAAAATAAAGATACTTGATCTAGTTCTTTACCTTTGGTGTTTTTAGTAAATCCTAACAGTAGGTTTTTTAAATGCATTTGTACTGGCGCAAGCTGTTAGTAAATGTGATGCTTATATTTGTATTAAAGTTCTTACATGAATTCTTCAAAAAGGTCAATTATTTGAGCTGTAAAGATTTTTGAAACGTAGGAAGTTGAAGCACTCTTGGGGATAAACGTATACTTACTGTAGGGTGTTTAAGGCTTTTTTGCATTCTAGCACACATTGTCTGATTGTTACAGTCTTTGCAGAGTTGTTAGAGGAGCTATATTTAAAGCTTTAGTACTTTCGTAACAATGCATTTCACTTACCATATACATTCATTTTAAAGCAATAGTTTTGACACTTCTGAGATATGTTAAATAATATTATGGCTCTTCCTAGCTTTGTAATGCCACTAAATGGTGCTTGAGATTGAAGCATTACCCTTAGCTGTTATAAAATGCACTGTAACCCACTGCTTCATTGGGGCTTATTGCTTTAATAGAACCTACACTCATTTATTTAACTCTTTAGACAATATGTTCCAGATATAACTCCTTCTGTCATCTGATCTCCTGCAGGGTCTCCCCACATACGACACCCCCGAGGTGTTCGGTCTCCACCCCAACGCAGACATCACCTACCAGAGCAAACTTGCTAAAGATGTCCTGGACACCATCCTGAGCATCCAACCGAAGGACAGCTCCAGCGGGGGTGGAGAGACCAGAGAAGCCATCGTGGGTCGACTGGCAAATGACATGCTGGAGAAACTGCCTCCAGATTTTGTACCATTCGAGGTAAAACTCTTCATCGTACAGCGGTGACGCCGCCACAATGGTTTGTGAAGCGGTCAAAGCCAATGGGAACAAATGACCTTTGATGTCTGCGGCCCTGAGGGGAGAGTCTAAGAGCTGACGGATAGTGGTGAGGTCATGGACCCCCGGCAGTAATGCATTTCTCTCAGAAATATACCTAAACACCTAATTGCAGGTGCTTATTAAACACATAGACAGTAATTGGCTGCTACTTCCTTCTGATTTTCCACCAATTAATGAGGCAGATGGGAAAATGTCACCCTGGGGCTCACGCCACCTTTCTGTGTTCATTATCAACCCAGCGGAGAGTGCGGAGTAGCACATTTTCTCAATCATGTGCTTTTCTAAAATATTCAAAACTTTTAGAGAAAAAAATGCCCTCATTTCTAACAATACTAAAACTCCATTACTGCTAACAATGAAGCACAGACTTGAAAGGATGTGAATACAAAAAGGTTTTCTCACAGCAATGACTTCTGCATTTTTAAACTATAGAAATGTGTTTACCAGATCAGTATGTGTCCTGGATACTGTGATATTTTAGTCAGACTGGACCGTCCAAGTCCTATTGGAGAAGACTGATCTCTAAAATCACTGACTGAGGTCACATAACATAATATTTTCCTCCAACACCTCAAATTGACTTGCTAAATAAACCTAAAAAAGTAATCAATTTAAGCTTAATAAACATGTTGTAAAACAAAAAGCCAATAAAATAGATAGTAATAAATAAATATTTTATCGTCTTTGGTGTGTTTCCATGTGTTTCCAAATGTTTTCATGTAATTTTAAAATTTTTAAAGTTTTGATATATTCTGTGCTCTTATTGGCTGTTCTTTCTTAATTACTCAGTTATCCATTTAAAAAATATTTTTTATGAAATAAAATGTTAGTTTTGACATGAAAAACATGTATGTTTGGAAGATTATATTTTTGTCTACTAAACTAATTTCAGATATTTAAGCAAACACATCAGATCACATCAGAAGTTTTTTTTAAATAATGAGAAAAATTTCGCTCAAGTGTCCAAAAACTTTTGACCGATAGTGTAGATAAAAATAGATAGTAATAAATAATAATAATAATAATAAAATAGACAGTCATTTATAATAATTATAATAACAATATATAATAATAATGATGATGATGATGATGATGATGATGATGATGATGATGATGATGATGATGATGATGATAATAATAATAATACATTGTAATAAAATAAATAGAATATATAAAAAATAATTGAATACAATATAAATTGAATATAAATAGACAATAAATAAAAATAATTGATTATTATATTATAAATAGTAACGATAAATATTGAAATAGCACAAAAAGTACTTTTCTGGTCACAAGTTTTTGAACACTCAATTCGTATTTTTGGAATAACACGAAGAGAAAAAATATATCAATAATAAAAAAACATCTTCAACGTAGTCATCTTTTGCCTAGAATTTGTGTTTTCTTATCATTTTAAGCAGCAGTTTTACACTGAGATTTTTTCTTTTACTGTATGTGTGGGCGTGCGCGCGTGTATCTACTATATTATATATTATAATACCTATTTTCTTATGTACTCTACTCTAAGTGACTCAATGTACTAAACAGGAAATGTATTACAAAATAAGTTACCACAAGGCAGATACTTGCACCCGCACTACATGTTAGTGTTGTTACGTGATTTGCCTTTAGTGAATGGTGTGGTAAAACAACACAGCCGGAATGTGCATATAAACCATGCTATTACACAGCCTGCATTACTCATTGTACTTGCATCATTTCTCCAGGTCAGAGAGAGACTGATGAGCATGGGTCCTCTTCAGCCAATGAACATCTTCCTGAGGCAAGAGATCGATCGCATGCAGAGAGTGATCGAGCTGGTCAGAAACACACTGAGCGACCTGAAGCTGGCCATCGATGGAACCATCATCATGAGCGAGAACCTGCGAGATGCGCTGGACTGTATGTACGACGCCCGCATCCCTGAACGCTGGAAGAAGGTTAGAGGTCATGGGCAGTCTTTCGACTGTCACCTAATGCCTGACAAACACAGATAAGCAAACACCACTTCGATAATCAAAATAAAGAATTCTTCAAATTCATTGGACCAACTGTACTTTAGGATACTTATGGTTACCAAGCACTCTAACAAAGATGCTTCTACTTGCCACTGTATCGATGTGTATTCATAGTCATTGATTTAAAAGACTATTAGAGCTGAAATGTATTCAAAAATCTATTGTAATCTATAGAGATTTCTATGATCAGAACGCTCTTAGCACTTTCGGTAATGAAATTTAGTGTCATGATTATCCTGAAAGCTGTGTTATGAGAAAAGATTAGATGATAATTGGATTAAATGACCAGCGCTTCGTCTCAGATGTGACACGGTGAACCTAGAGACGGGCTGAGAAAGATAAACCTCAAGTTACACAAACAGATTTACATAACACCTTATCTACAGCCAGACAGCTTTCTTTCAACTCTGCTTTTCATGTGCTACTCAAGTTTAGCTAATGAAAAACGTCTACATGAAAATATATTACATTTACATTTACCCATTGTATGGAATTCTCAAAATATCTACTTTTGGTTTTGCATGACATGAGAAGGAATTCATTATGAACAGAATTCTTATTTTGGGGTGTTTTAAGTTTTTGTTGAGGATTTCTTATTCTTGGCCGTAGTTTGTGTCATGTCTGTATCTGTCTTCATGTGAATGTGTTAACTGTGGTTGTGCTTATCTGATTTGCTCTGTGTGTGTTTGTGTGTGTGTGTGTGTGTACGCAGGCCTCCTGGGCCTCCACCACGCTGGGGTTCTGGTTCACAGAACTGCTGGAGCGGAACCGGCAGTTCCAGTCTTGGATCTTTGAGGGACGACCCAACTGCTTCTGGATGACAGGCTTCTTCAACCCACAGGGCTTCCTGACAGCTATGAGACAGGTGCGGAACCGCTTCAAACACACGCTTCTACTAGACTTAAGCGTGTACTCATAATCCCCTCCTGATCTGTCGAGATCACATCAGATATGCTTCACTTTACCACAACACTCATGACGCACTTTTTTCCATCACTTAATATAGCACATTTATGTTTACTACCTATAGACGGTTAACATCTGGGCCAAACCATTCCCCAAACATACTGTGTGATTGGCAGATTAGTCTTTTAATGCATGTTTTCTTTAAAGGAACGAGTATTAGTGTGTTTAGAGGTGTTTGGAGCTGTGTGATGTAACTGCTCAGCGGGGTTCGCTCTGGCTCATGTCTGGGGGGTAAACAGCTTGTGAGAAACAGGATTCTTCTCATTTAAATTGGCCGCCCGTCCTGTTTCTGTGCCAGCACCTGCAGCTCTGAGAATAAACACAGACGTTTCATATCAGTCCCAGCTAAAAGAGATTTTTAGTTATATATTTATTCATTCACATTTATTTTTTAGAATGGATCTGTTTCTTCATAATCTGATTTGAGCGGAATAACTTCATAGTTTGTGTACATTTTATGTTGTAATATTAATAATCTTGTAAATATAACAGTCCCATTACTTATTTTTACAGTATCGCTGTTTGTTCTAAAATGTATTTTCTGTTAAGCTGCTTTGCAACAATGCAAAAATAAATTCGAATCGAATCTATATATATTACATTACAGTTGACATTATGAATGAATTCCAATGTCTGTCTCTCTTGACAGGAGATCACTCGTGCGAATAAAGGGTGGGCACTGGACCGTATGGTTCTGTGTAATGAAGTCACTAAGTGGATGAAGGATGACATCACCCAGCCCCCTGCCGAAGGCGTGTACGTGTACGGACTGTACCTGGAAGGAGCCGGCTGGGATCGTAGAAACTGCAAGCTTATCGATTCCAAACCCAAAGTTCTGTTTGAGATGATGCCCGTGATCAGGATGTATGCCGAAAACAATGGTGAGGGGCCTTTGTAAAAATCCATTTAAAATAAAGACACAAGACCTGATAAAAAGTTTAGCCTAACGTGGAATTCACGTGTGATTGTTTTAATATTTCTCAGGTGTCAAAGACGCTCGCTTGTACTCGTGTCCGATATACAAGAAACCTGTTCGAACAGACCCGAACTACATCGCAGCTGTCGATCTGAGGACGAGTTCCCCTCCAGAGTACTGGATCCTAAGAGGAGTCGCCCTTCTGTGTGACGTCAAATAATCTTAAATTAAACTATTATATATAATAGATGATAAACTATTTGTATCTGTATTTTCAGAATCTTTTTGGTACTGTTGACTGCAACCAAATAAAACTCTCACTGACATGTTAAAAACCACAGAAACAGCCTTGACACGTAAACCTGTGACTCCAGCGTAAATAACTTCTGGGTTTTCCATCCATCACGGTTTGAGTGGCTCTCTCGACCATCTGTTGTGGCTTTACTAAAATGCATGAAGCGGCAGCAGAAAGGCCAAACGTAAGCCTGCTGATTAACAGCCCACCTGAAACTCACTCCGGCCCATCTGACAGTAAACACTCTCAGGTGTATGAATCGAGGTTTAGCACTCTGAACTGTGGAAGACATGCAAACACGTTCCGAGTCAAAATATATCATTGAGATTATACTTTTTTTCTGAGTTTTTGGCCCTAAAGAGTCATGGTCTGCATATAATCCTATATAACAAAGTTTTGTCATACGCTCGCATGACCTTCCGTTAGGAAAATCCTCAATGATTCAGGACCTCGGTAATAAAGTAATAAAATAATAAAATAAAGATGTCCCCAAAAAGACAAATTACATAAAAAGTTTAATGACGTTTATACAAAAAGAAAAACAATGGCATTGAAACATCAAAACACTTTTTAGTTATATTTGATTTTCTTACAAAATAATTGCTACCATACTTACATACAGTACCCTGTGCACAAACCCTACCCCTACGGTAGAAACGGTATCGCTTTCCATACACCCAACGTCGCGTGCATCTAAAGACTAAGCGCATTATATACAAATGTCTCTCTTTATGGTCGTCTTCAGCTCGATCCGCATCTGTCGTCGTGATTCATGGCATTACATTCCCCTGCGATAAAGAGCGGCTCATCTCAGTGTGGATGAAGTATGTTTTCAGCTCTCCCTTCCCCTTCACATTTATAATTCCTCTGCATGTGCACATGTAGCCTAACGTCTGCAAGATGCGACTCGTCTCCTCTGTCACCTGCGCAAAGAGGAATCAAAGGGATAAATGAGTCATTGCGTTGCACATTGTTCAACGTGTGACTGTGCCGTCTAGCGGTTACCCAATCAGAAACGGCCCGATTTATCATTTCAGGTCATTAAAAGCTGGAAAGAGGTTTTTTAGACATCTGATCAAAAAGCATCTTGCCTGTATTTTTCCCAGCACCCCCGTGCTGTCCATTCTGCTGGCTACGTTCACCGTGTTACCCCAGATGTCATACTGGGGCTTCTGAGCACCGATAACCCCGGCGATCACCGGCCCGTGATTAATACCTGCACAGAGACCCCGCCGTCAAAAAACAAACCTTGATATTACGCAACATCCTAAATGCCTTGCTTATATAATATCATCATACAGTAGTTAAGCACGTTTTGTTTTGGACCCGGTCGGACTGCTCTGCTTTTCTCACTGAAGTCCACTAATGGTGTCTTTATTTACTCTTGTCTTACCTCCTAATGTATCTTTGATCATTGACATGAAAATCACACCCTCAAACTCAAGGGACGAACAGCTATTTTCCAGCCAGATGAGGCTTTGAGATACATTAGTGCTTTCTGAATGACATAATGTGACAAGCCCTTTGTTCGTTTCAAAGAAGCAAACTGAAAAAGTAATTTCGTGTTCTGTTTCTATCCTTTTTCCTGCATAATGTGCAATTTGATCTCATTTACAAGTTTTTTCATGCATTTCATCCAGAATATACAGTAACCTATTAACTCGGCTGAAACAAACGACAAATGATTTACATTTACACATTTATCCAAAGCGACTTACATTGCGTTACACTTCACATTTGTTTCTGAATACGTGCAATCCCTGGGGATCGAACCCATGACCTTGACGTTGCTAGCGTCATGATCTAACCACTGAGCTAAAACCAAACTTATTAGACACTTGAACATACATCAATGTGATAAGAATGACCTAAAATGATAGAAACCATCTATTAGATGGTTTAGAAGTGTAAGTGGAATTTTTAGTTTGCCGTATGTCCCGTTCATTTACATTGAGAGGGCGGGGTTTATGACCTATACTGCAGCCAGCCACCAGGGGGCGACCGAACTGCTCTGGCTTAACTGTATGGCACGCTTAGGTTCCAATAATCCAAGAATTTTATTGTGAGCAAGAGGTGTAAAAATATTATCAAGTAATAATACATCGAACACCTCCCTCATATACAAATTGTATAGGCTTATTGATCATAAAGTATTTTAATAATAGAAATGCCCATGAATCCTATTGTAAGAACAGAAATGTCACATTGTGTGGTAGAGTCATGGGTCTGGCCACGTAATGCCACAGACAGCTAAGCTCCATTGGTCAGAACAGACAGATCAAGCATCACTGCTCTGACACACAGCATGAAACAAAGAGATCTGTAGAGACTGAGTCTGGTATTCCTGTGTCTAGCCTATGGCTGGTCTCCATGCAGTCTACACCTTCTACCATGAACACATTTCGAGATGTGTTTGATCCTTTGCTGTTTAATGTCTTTGTTCTGACTCACCCACTCTGAGTTTGAAGTCGTTGAAGGAATGTTTATTAATGACATCCAGCTTCCCCACCAGAGCAAAGGCAAACTCCACCATAGTGCCGATGTGCATGTACTGCCTGTCATGCTCCTGAAATGCAAAGTACAGATATTAGTTCATGTTAACTAGTAGAATGAACTAATGTAATGTTAACAAATGAAGCCTTATTGTAAAGTGTTAGGGTTAGTGTTCTTTTTTATTTTGATTGATTAATAAAAGTCTGTATTACTTAACAGTGAGATGGAAACTGAATATGCCATTATTTATTTTAGGGTTATATAGACCCACCCAGTGTATCTAAAATGTGCCTCAACTATTATCTTAAAATTTCTTTGTTGTTAATTACATCAAACAGACAGATCTATATACATTAATGCACATATACAGTATATATATTGCTCATACCTGTGTATACTCCCCCGGTGTGGCACTGAGTCCAGTGGCTGCCATATATGTGCTTCCAATGGTCTTTATTTTCTCCACTCCGCTGAACTTTGGCTTCGAGAGCAACTACAACAGAAAGAGAGGAGAATACCATAACCATAGCAGAGTACACATCAAACAAACCCTCAAAAATGCATCACCGTAATAACAATGTGTTTGGACGAAATGGGTTTAATTTCACGGGCAAAAAAGTAGGAACATTGCCGCAGCCAGAAAGCTGGACAAGTTCACCAAGTAAAGTTCGATGGTCGTGAAAGTTGGTGAGTAAAACAGGAAACGCATCATTATAAGTGTAAACGAAGCAACGCATTACCTCATCAAAGTCTGCAATGATCTCATTGAGGAGTCGGAGGCACTCCAGACCCTCCTTGTTGACGTCTGATTCTGTGTAAAACTCTTTGAAGTCCGGGATGGAAGCGAACATCACACACACCAGGTCATATGACTGATGATACAGATCCTGTCAATCACAGAGGAGAAAGAAGATCTGCCATAAATATCTTCATATAAAAACAGCATTATATAAAACTGCGTGACCTCAACAGGATTTCCTTCAAAATATGAAATGTTCTTTCAATAGCATTAATATTTCTACATGCATAAGAGAACTCTTGGAAAATAAAAGGGTTATGTAACATTATTCATTCTTAAAGAGTAAAATGTATATACAGCCGTGGAAAAAAAAATTTCAAAGACCATTTTAAGAGTTTCTGATTTTATGTCAAATGATTCTTTTTGTTTCAGTCTGTAAACAACTAACAATAGTTCTACCACATTTCAAACAAAAATATTGTCTCTATTTGCATTTATTTTTAGAAAATAAAAACTGGAAAACAGGTCAAAATAATAGAAAAGGTGCTCTGTACTAGTGCAACAAGTT
This sequence comes from Oreonectes daqikongensis, assembly GCA_026939265.1. Classification (NCBI taxonomy): domain Eukaryota; kingdom Metazoa; phylum Chordata; class Actinopteri; order Cypriniformes; family Nemacheilidae; genus Oreonectes; species Oreonectes daqikongensis. Next base: position 13,529,935 of record JAOTQM010000311.1, read on the forward strand.
TATATGAACTTTTAAGCAATACAACAGTAATATCTGTAAATATATATAAAGTTCATGAATATTTTTTTTATGTGATAACCTGCATTTTTATCACAGTGTCTTGTCATGCTGTTAGATGACTTTATGTCACTCCTGAGGTTTGATTTTGTTGAAATTCAACAGACACTGGACTGGAATGACCACAATACATCTAGAAATGCTGCTGAATGGTCTCTTAATTCTTTTTCTGCAGCCGTACTTTCTTTAGCAGAACACAGAAGATATTTTAAAGAAACAACATTGGACCCCATTGACTTCCTACATATAACCACTGAGACATTTCTCAAAATATCTTCTTTTGTGTTCCACAGAAGAAAGAGTCATAAACAGGTTTTGAACGACATGAGGGTAAATAAATGATGACAGAATACAATACAATTCATCTAATACATCAACAAACTCACCTCATTCTTCCAGTTTCTAGCCAGGAAGTGCTCTGCGACATGAGCTGGCAGAACGTTCTCCAGCAGGACACGATTGAGGTTCTCCATGGTCTCGATCTCCTCGCACTCCTTCTTGAACTTGTTCTTCCACAGGAAATCCAACCTACAGTAATATTCATTCTGTTACAAGAGGACACAGAGGTGAAGAGACTGGAGGTCACCGCGCTTTTCTTCAGTGACAAACACCACACACATCAAGTCCATGTAATGAGAGCCAACAGCACAAACCTATGACATCATCAACCTCATCACATATAATATTACATTACAACATCAACAGGGCAGGTGATTTTAAACGCCTCAGATATTGTCTCCGTATTACACCAACTTAAAGCCGTTTTTTACAGGGCTTTTTACTATAATGTAAAATAAACAGGTGGATATGAAGGACACACATAAGTGTGCCAAAAAACCCAGATCAATAGAAAAATAAACCACGTATTACACTTCCATTTATTTGTCCAGTTTGAGAAGCATGACATCTCAGCTCCAAGGGCTCTTGAAATTTATGGCAAGTAGGTATAGAAAGCTTCACCCTGATTCCTTTAATAAACAGAAACATGTATCTGTGATGCGTGTAACACGGTCCGTACGAAGGATATCAGCAGACTAATGGAGAAATGAATTAAATCAACACGTCTGTGTGATATGATGTGACCGAGTGTTGCTGTACGGAGACCCCGAGGAGAGATGAGAGTGACCCTGAATATCAATCTGCCGTTTCTGCCATCACATCACTACACTTTAACACAAGACCTTTACATTCAATCACAGCGCTTGAAGTTAAATACTGTGATTTAACATGCACTACATTTGAAATCTGATCAATATCCCATTTATAATCCTAGTAAACGCCCATGATGCACAGTGGAACATCTTGAAGAAATGATTTTAAGATGGCATATTTCATCTTACTACCCGGTCTCCAAAACCCCGTTCAATAAATCACTCTCAACGTGGGGAGAGAAAGCTGGGGCAGGGGGACTATTCCTGAGAAAAGCACTTCTTGTAGAATCATGCGAATGTGGAGCAAGCCACCTTTACTGGACCTTTGAGACTGTTTCTCAAAACAGCAAAGATGGATGATGATGCTGTATATAGAAACATGTGCAGAAGGGCTTTTCACACCTTCTCTGTGAAAACGTTCAGGGAAAATATTTGCTCGGGGAATAAAGTTTACACGGCACTGTAGGTTCTTACCACCTTATTAGTCCACATTCAGAGAGAACAGAGCTGAAGTGAGAATGGCTTTAAAATTCACTTCTATTTCAATTGGAATTTGAGAAATTCAGAGTGAACAACAAAATTGTGATTCTGATTTGAATTGAGAGTAAGGACTAAAATGTAAAGAATTTAGGCCTGGTTTTAAGCTTAAGCCAGGACTATGCCTTAGTTAAATTAGGATATTTAGGTCGGTTTTATAAAAAACAATGGCACAGACATATTTTAAGATATGTCAGGGCAAGTTATTTTCAGTTAAGACAGCTCAAACATTCATTTTAGTCTGGGACTAGACTTAATATGAGGTATATCTAGAAACAAGACATTGATCAATGTTTGCAATATACATCAAATACATTTTTTATTGCATTTCTACTTTAGTTTCTAAAATGAACCCTAATTTTATGGACCAAATATGTTATAAATTTCTTATAATATATACCATTTCCCTGAATGCAAGCAACGCTGGTCCAGAAGCACTTCCTGTTTCACTTTTTAGTATGTTTTTTTCATCTCACACATATGGATAAATATTAAAGATGTTCATTTAACATTGTGATTCGGTTATAAATGTTGTTGGTTGTATTTTGTTCCAACACTTGTTTAGTTTAATAAACTAAAACAAGAAGAGCTTCTGGACTGAGTGTCTTATCAAAAAATAAGTATTTCATAAATTAAATATTAAAATTATGGGTAACACTTTACTTAGGGCCTTTATAAAGGGTTATTAAAGAGTATAATGCATTATAAAGGGTTATTAAAGGGTATAATGCATTATAAAGGGTTATTAAAGGGTATAATGCATTATAAAGGGTTATTAAAGGGTATAATGCATTATAAAGGGTTATTAAAGGGTATAATGCATTATAATTGTTCATAATGTGCGTTGTGATACATTAAAGAATTATACCCAAATTTAAAATGCATAGTGTTACAATAAATTGCTTTATACAATAAATAAGTGTTATAATGTATTAACTGTGGTTACAATTATTCATAACACATTACAATGCATTATAAGGTACATTACAAGGCATAATTAATACATTAAAACTACATTCATAATGAATTATACATAAATGCTTTAAGTAATCATATGTAATTATTTGTTTTATGGCAAAATGTTGGAACAACAAATTCTGCTGCTTTGTGACAAAAATTCCCAATCCTAATGGGATGTGGCCTATTCAATTAAATGAATTTATCCATCCTTTAAAAGTACACATATGCATAATGAATACATTTCAAATCTGAATACATACTCAATATTTCAGCCCATGCTATCTATAATCTATAAATTGCAAAGTATATGAATTAAACGTATAATAATGTGGGTCATAATAATGAAAACTCACCTGTCTAGCTAGAACAAACAGAGTGACAAAGAATATGAAGAGAGAGATAGAGCCCATCGTTTTCAAGTCTTTCAGAACTCCTGGCCTTGTTTGATGACAGCAAGAGCGAGAGAAAAAGAGAGACAGAGTCAGCGTCATTGGCTTTTGGTGGCAGATCATGTCATGTGCAGCTCTGGAGGGGTCAGCAGACCACATGCACCCCAGCTGTCAATGACCAGTAGTGTCTGTGCTGGTTCACAGCACTTTACTTTTAACATCCATCTGTGATTTCTGGACAGAAAATCCTAATTTTGAGCATTCTGTTGATGTTCTTGTGTCTTATGGAAAGGTTTCAGCATGAATCAGTATGCAGACCTATTCTATACATTGCACCGAATGCTTTTTAATGGAAGTAGTTAAAGACACTTGATATAAGACACAAAAGTGTGTTGCCCAAAAATAGCTGCTGTCAATGATCCATTTCACAGTTCTGAGAGAGTCATTCTTTTCAAGTTGACTTCTATACAACTCACCTTGTATGACCGCTGACAAGCAGCGTTAACTATGAGTGTTTTTCTCTTCTTTCAGAATAGCAGATCTCAAGAAAAAGAATGTCTTAACACTCTCGCTCACCTCTCCATGACTTCTGTTTTGTAAAGGAATTTGCTGTACTCGTCCAACAGGGATGCGTGTGTTTGGAGTATGATGACGTTGTAGAGCACCACTGCTGTTAACATGATGAGCATCTTCAGCTCATAGTTGATCCTCAGAAACACAGAGCAGGAGATCAGACCCAGGATACAGCTGTAGATGAAATACTGACGGCAGAGAAACACAACAGTCCACATACTGATCTCTCAAACATACAATCATTTTTACTGAGCCTGTGCTAATATAATGTGCATTACCTTAAATTAGCTTTAAATTACTTTGGTTAGTCAGTGGACAAACCCATCTAGCCAGCTGTGTGCAATGTCGCGTAAACAATCAGTTAAGTAAATTGACAGAGTCTGAGGATAAACAGAGCTGTTCTTAAGCTTAGATGTCTCTGTGTTTTATTTGATGGATGGCCTGAGAGTGTAATTTCAGGTTAATTAAAATATCAAATATAATTTAAGCATGCCCTAAAATAGATGTACAAAGAGCGTCTGTTTATACTGAAGTACATCAGTAAAAATATATTGCAATATATTGCAAAATATAGTGCTATGGATTAAATAATACGTTTTTATATGGAACCAAGTGCGATATTCTTCAATACACTGTATAAAAAGTGTATTGAAAATGTTAAAAATTATTCATATTTTTTTCTCTCTATATGCACCAGACACTTTTTTTTACCAACACTCCATGTTACAAGGACCTAATAAGGACTGAACAAATGTTTACTTGTCAATGCACCACTTATCAATTGCACATTTTACTTCTCAACCTTAAATACCTCTTTTGCACAGTACCATGCACAGTCTTATGTTATGTGTATATATAGTAAATTACTTATAGTATTTGTATAGTTAGATTACCGCTTACAGTAAGTTAGCAGCTATGTATAGGTTAAAAAAATTGTTCCCAAGACTAGTGTTGTATGTTTATATTATGTTTATTTATGTAGCGCTGTGGTCCTGCGAGACACGACATTTCGTTCCACTGTATGTCCGCACATGTAGCGGAATGACAATAAAGCTCAACTAACTAACTAAACTAACTAAACTAAAAAGCAATTTTATGTACATTCCTTTTGTATTCCTAGCTCACATCACATGAGGTGGCTAATTCGTATGAATTCATACATTGCGAGTTGCACAAAAACATATGATTAAGCAATACTGAAGGCCCACCCCTAACCACGCCCCTACACCTAACGTCACTGACGCAAAAGCAAATCGTACAAAAACGTACGACTGAAATTGTACGACTTCATACGAATTAGCCAAAATTAGCCACCTCGTAACTTACGATTTCGCCGTGAGATTGCGTTCGCTGATCCACAACTACCTATAGAAATGACGCTATCACGGCTCCCGTTTAAAATTCATTCAGCTAATAGCAGCTTATCGTGTAGCTCACAAGCAAACTACCCTCCTCCATCCCCAACTCCACCTCAAATTTACAATCAGGAGTCGACTTTGCGATATTACTCTTCATATGTCTCAATTACATTTTAATTGTATGTTACACTTAAATGTCAGTAAGAACTAATGACATCTGTTTGTTCTGTTCTGTTTATCTCTGCTCCTATTCATGCTGGGCAGGGAATTTTGCCAAGAACAAAACCATACCGTCAATCTAAACTGTATGCATTTTTGACGATACTGATCCTGATGGAAATATGTCATTAAGTTTTATTATGGTATTACGTTTTTTTTTTGTTGGAAGTTATGGTATTAACGCATACACAAGTATACTGTGCTGAAAAATTGTATCTAGTTAAACAGTCACATTTTGAGTGCTGTTGCCTTAGGGCTGTTCTTAAAGCTTAACTGCATTTGCCCAAAGCTACATGTCTGAGAGATTCCTGCCTCTGCAAGATCAAGATCAAGTCTTATAAAAGAACTTCTCTACTCTGAAAATCTGCACATAAAATGGCTTTTGAGAATCGCAGTTATGCCATACTAAATATTCAACTAACTATTAAAGTATATGCACACAGTATACTTTATTTTCCATTTCGAAAATGAAAAGAAAGAATTGTGGTAAAAGTGTAGTAACCATGTTTTCTGGTGCATTGATTACTATTGGCAAACCATGGTTTTACTACAGTAACCTTGGTTTAACTATGGTTTTTGAGAGCCATGTTTTTTAAATAAACATTATAACCATTATTAAGCAAAATAACCATTATTATTTTTTGTATGGGTTAACAGTGAAACAGTAAGAACAGTTTCCAGCACATTTTGTCAAAGCATATGTGACATAATGGACCATCAAAGCAAAAGCTCTCTGAAAGGGAAAGTATGGCGATTCTACCAAAATAAACCCCTAAAACTGATATACTGAATTTATATATATTGAATTTATGCACATATGTTATTTGACATTTTAAAGTTTGTATCAATCTTGCGGCTGAAAATCATGACACACAAAGCTAGTGAACTCACAGGAAGGTAGAAGGTGTTCTTGTCTGGGTTAGATATGGGATGTCCATCAGGGTGTAGAAATGTCTCGTTTGATTTATTATAAACTGCATCTGTGGGTGGAAGGTTCTCTTCTACAAAGAACTGTAAGAGAAAGATTTTTTTCTGAATGACAAATGCACACACCGCAGTCTCTGTAACAAAACATGAATACTGTATATAAATGATTACATAAAAAATTGAATGAAATTATTATCTGGTTACTAAATCAAAAACCATTGGAAGTGATATCAGAATGTCTCTGTCCTTGAGGTTTTATTTAGACATCATGCAGTTTATCGCAAAAATAAAGTGCTTTTCTTTAGCCCGTCACTGACCGAAAGATTGAAACTGACAAATGCGTCTCGTGTTTGTTTACAAACAGGGACATATGCCACAAGTGGAATGGGCCACCAGTGTGCAGATGGACACACATCTCTGCCAAGAATGCGAGTCAGGCCACTGTAATGAAAACCTCTAATGCAAATGTGTGTGATCCAATCAGGCAACGGCTCAGAGTCTCATTTGTATGACCATATGCATTAAAATATTCCTATGAAATTTCCTGGCTCATTGCGGTTGACATACCATATTGAAGACAGCCATGACCAGGATGAGGGCCGTGGTTGCCATGGTGAGGGTGATGCGTGGCCAGGGCTTGTTGGCGATGATTCCTGACGATCGGAGGATCCACAGCCAAGATGCGGAGGCTGTCTTATTGCAGTGCTAGAGAGGGGAGGTGTTTGTTGGTCAACACAGGGTGAAATAATGCTGTCAGAACTATTTGCACATATTCAGTGGAGGGCAAACATGTTTTATTCATAAGATTTCAAATATACAGAATCTAATGCACAGCATTCAGTCAGAATCAAAACTCTTTTTTGTTATTATTAGTCTGTTATGATTTGAAATACACATCATACAGATTATATACGGTCCAGTATTACTGTACATGATGTGATTAGGTAGGATTAATTGCATTTTGTACACCATGGGAAACAACACATCCTACACGATGCATTTCATCATCTTATATCCTTTAAGGAAATACAAAAGCAAGATACCTGTTCAGACTCGATGAACACAACTATCACAATATTAAACAAATATGTCCTTTAAAACTCAATTCAAGCATCCAGTTGGATTTTATAAAAGAAACGTTTAATGAAAGATAAGCCCGATGACGCCTGATCTCTACAAACAGCATTACATGTAATGTAAATGTCTCATCGTCTTTGGGTAAAACTATGGGTCTGATTTTCTCCCGCTAAAACACTGTCAATTATATTTTGCATATAAAGATTATGAACAATTGACTTTATTGACACTTACCAGGAAATGACCAAGGAAGCAAATGAGCAGAATCAGAGACAACATTAGAAAGGACATTCCGAATGATATTCCCAAAACTGCAGTTCTGTAAGAGACAGAGACGCTCTACATGCTGATATGATTCAAGCACAGAGAGGAAGAACAGGTTTACTCGCACCAGAATCTTCATTCACGAGCGCTCATATGAAACATTTTTATCATATTGTATGTATTGTTAGTGCAGGTATCCAAACCTGCCACCGTGTCTTTGAGAAATGCAAGTAAAATGAGCAATAGTGCTGAAGACTTAACACTCACGTTTAACAAATGCTTTTTTGGGACTGTTTTGAGCTCTGAAAGTTGTTTCCACAGTACTTCAATCTGATTTATTTGATATCTCATAATATGACCAACCAAACATGACACTTCATGAAGGTGATAAATGAACATACTTGGGCAGGACTAGGATCTGCACGATGAAGATGCAGAAGAATATGAGGCAGGCACAGGTGATGTAATATTTGAAGGCTGGCAGGGTCGTGGCTCTGTACTGCAGGGGAAAGAACACACTGTTGTCAATCAGCATTTCACATGTTTTACTTGACTCGATCTTTTTCTGAAGAATCATAGGTGACAGCAAACAGGTTTGTGATTCAATTATTGATACTGTATGTTAATGTATAATAGATAAACTGTGGACTGCTAAAGCTCGAGTAAATAATGGCTGTTGCCGTGTAGACGCTCACCTCTTTTTCCAGTGCTTTATTGTGGAAAAACAATGATATTCTTTGAATGTCCTCTGATTTGAGCCACTGTCTATGGAAATAAAAAACAAAATAAATTAAATCAGGCAACAACTACAATATTGAGTGCTATGCGTGAATATGAGATGAGTGTTGGCCTACTTTTGAGAATTGATGCCATCAAAAGTTCGGATCATCCTCTCATTGAGTTCCTCCTCGAAACGTTTCTTCTGAGATTTGGTTCTGAAAAAACACGCAGACATAAATTTGTCAATGTCTTAGGAATTCTTTCTCATACGCAACTAATATTGTTACTATTTACTTCAATTATACACATGAGTCTGTACAAATACTTTATAATGGTTCCAAAATCTAGAGTTGCCCACACATGCAGCATTGTAACACATCCTAGGTGCATTTCTTTTAGAAAACCTGACATGACGTCATGGTAAATCCTCTTTTCACAGCCTGTTTTCCTTGTGTATTGTGACATGTGGCGGTGAAATGCGACATTCAATAAAGAAAAGGCAGGTTTGAGTCTTATTCATGGCAAATTGCCTGACCATAATGTATTTACTATTGAGTAACATTATCTAAATTGACATCAGTGGAAAGCTAAACAGATTAATAGATTATATATTTATATAAAAGATTATGAAAGATAAAGAATGAGATTAATGACGAATCGTTCACAATACCACCAGGAACACGTATCACTTTAAACAGATGCCATGGGCTGAAAAGTACTGTATAATGTTGATGGACAAGGCAAAAGAAAATATGATTTCTTCATACTGAAATGTACTTAAAAAGTAATTGTTTTATCAAAAATAAATCATTTTACCGCAAATTTTGAGAATTGTTCCATTAAAAAACTTAATCCTAATGCTCCTAGTAACATGGCTACTGTTTAGCATGTTGACAAAATGTTTTATGCTTTCCTACCTGTACTTGGCTTTGGATAAAAGCGTCTGCCAAATGAATATGTGTAAATGTAAATGTAATGCTGTGCTCAAGACAACTTGGCTTTAGGATATTTCCCACCTCAAACTCTGAAATAACATTTGAATTGACACTTAAATTCGGACATTTAACCTGTAATCGATCGACCCGACCTCAGGGTGATGTGTCATTGGACATTACAGCCAAAATGCTACTAGTGAGATTAGCGCAGTGACAACGTAAAATCAAACTTTTAATTATTTTCACAGCACAAAATAATATGATACAAAGTCTCATCTGTTAGTTTAATTCATTAATTCCAATAATACCATTTTAATATGTTGTGACACGTAATGCATGGAAAGCATTGAGGTCGGACATTTAAACAGGGATGTTCCCACCTCCGGATTCATCTCGAACGTGGTATTATTCTCTCTTGCAGAGTGCTATTTGTGTGCTGCTCTGATTCGCTGTCTGAATCTGTCACTACAGTCGGTGTTGGAACAGAGCTAATATGTCACCTGCTGTAGCCTAACTGCTTGTTAGTATGCACAAATGTGACTGCTGGAAAAAGATGAAGGGTTTGAATCACCTCTCTGAACGTCTCTGAAAGTGGTACTGGCCCATCGGGACATCCTGTTAAAGAAAAAGTAGGTGAGTAGTTATAGAGGTAAGAGCAATTCCCAGTGCTTTTACAAAAACATCACGTGTTATACTTCACATTGTATGAACTACTGTAAAAACGGGATCATTTACATTTCTTTCTGTAGTGTTTTGGGTTAATGTCTCATAGGTGACTCACAGCAGTGTTGATCTTGCCGTTCTCATTGGTCATGCTGTCTCGATGATGAAGGTTGGCAAAAGGTTTGGCGGCACCCCAGGACTCCAGGTATCTAGTCATCCTCACTGATGCTCTCATCTTAGCTCCATCTATGGTGTGTCTTGTTCTGTAGTAATGTTGAGGACTCTTCCTTTCAGCCTAAGAAGACAATCCACCGTAAACCTTCTCAAATGCCTTCAGGAAGTTAAAAACAGCTTATATTCACTACCCTCTAAATGCTTTTTAATGGATACCCTGAGCTGGAAACTAGATTTGGGTTTAGACTTTAAGGAAAGACAAAGCATTGTTTTTATTTGTTTGAGTTTCTCCACCTTTGGATTGATCACCAAGTAGGTTATAACTCCATGCTCCTTCAGATAAGGATCCCGCTCCTGGCCATTTCCATCTTCAACTTTATACGCCCCATTCAGATGCTCAAGGGTTTCTGAGGTGATGTGGACTCGTCTATTTATTTAACAAATGTATAATTACTATTGAATACTCAAAATATGTTCATTTCAAAATGACTGAATGCAACTTTAAGCATATAATAAAAAACAACATAAATCATTTTATTGTTAACATTATTTTAAATGAACACAATGGCTTACCCGGGTACACCTCCAGCCTCCATGTGATTGGCTAAAGTCACATCATGTGACCAGACATCATACTGCCATTTCTGGAGGCCAATCACACCGCAGAGAACGTTCCCGGAGTGAACACCCACTCGCATGTTTATATCCACACCTGTGGCGTCCCGTACTTTCCTATATAGAAAAGAGATTACAGTATAAACATGATATCAGAGGTACAGTACACACAAATATCAGAGTATTGATTGAACCTTTCGCTGTTTACAAATACATTTGGACGAGAGATATGGCTCTGACCTTTTCACATGTGTGACCTTTTGAATGTTGTTTGAATGAACAAAAGTCTACAAACGGGGTCCGTTTTCAGTACATACTACTGCTGAAAAAATATACCAGCCATTAAACTGTAAAAATGAGAGCTCACAGTACTAAAGGCCGCCATATTGTTTTGGGTATACTCAAATTATGCATGCGCGTGACGTCATCATTTTCAAATAGTTCCATCTTGCAGTTTACAAGGAAACAAAAAGGGCGGCGTTTTCAAAAACGTGCATTTCCGGTTCCCCAAAACGCTGTTTCCATGTAAACGAATGGCCGAAACGCATACAAACATTTTTTAACAGCCTCTTAGTATAGTATATACTATATAAAATAAATGGTGTTGTATTGTGTATAATGTAACACAACACACATATATGAGGGAATCTGCGCTAGTGCATCGCAGTTGTGATTTAGGTCATACATTCCAAACATACAGTAATATTGTCAAGTATACAGTTCCCATACATTTTCATAACATTTCTTGAACACTGTTTGCACACTCACTTAGTCGCTTCTTACCGCAATGTGTTTTTTCTTTAGACAGAAATTCACTGCATGTTTTCCACCACCACAATTTAGCAGCAACTACTAATTTAAAGATAGTATTCTTCCAGGCTTCTGCAGAGTAGGCAGAGATAAGAAAAGACAGCTCTTTCTCATCTAGACTGAGCAGCATTCATTTCCTACAGTCTGACCTCTGAGACCTCAGACTCATTATCAGGACAGACGGGTATCATGTCTTTCACAGCGGCGGTGGGCCAGCACCAGTCAGTTCTCTTGATACATATGAGTAAAATCTCTATGGCCAATTCCATCATATTCCAGTTTACTGTATAAAACATATTTAATTTTATGCTACAGGTATTTCAATTTACTTGTATAAGGCTTTCCTGTAGCTCAGTGGCTAGAGAATGGCGCTAGCAATGCTAAGGTCATGGGTTTGATCCCAGGGATTGCACATACTCAGAAACAAATGTATAGTATAATGCAATGTAAGTCGGTTAGATAAAAGCATCTGCCAAATGCATAAATGTAAATATTAACTTTTATATGTACTTATAGAAACTGAATAACTACACTTATTTTGGAATCTCAGTCAGAATGTGCAGTATTGACGGACAGGTGCGTTTAAAACACACACACAAATACATTCGTTTCTAAAATAAAGTCAATTAAATAGCAAAATAAAGTCAGGCCGTCTATCACCTGAAGTCATGCCACAACGTAGATCCTGCCCCTCAGTGATTTACTGAACACTGAGAATTATACAACTATAATAACAAAACAAAATAAAGCTGCAAGCAGCGACTATGGGGCCCTACAAGCCCCACAAGGGCACAAATGGAAATCTATGTGGACTTTTCTGATGATGAGTTTTTGAAAAGCAGATTTTAAAACAAAAGTATTTAGAACACAATATAAGTGCTTATACTTTTTGTGAGGGGAACAAGATGTGCCAGTGATGATACATACCAAGTTTCATGACAATACATTAAAGTTTTGCAGAGATACATACACAGGATCCTTTGGTATGCTCATCTTCAAATTTGCTGACACGGCATATGGGAACAGTTTCATAATTCAGTGTCTCTAGATGCTATATACCAAATTTCATGCAAATCAGACAAATTTTGAAGGAAGAGTTTGGATTTTTGTTTTTATTCAATATGGCAGACAGGAAGTATAGTGGAAAATGACAAATTCGAGTCAACAAATCTAGCAATGTAAATCTCGTGACATTATGTCGATTTTTTCACATGTAATAATACAAAAATGTACGTGAAAACTTGGACTATTGGTGGTGCTAGAGGGAATGAGTTAGAGACTCCAAATTAGCTGTGGGTAATGTTGGGACTGTCCTCTATCTGTGTGCAAAATTTCACAACTTTTTACCATACGCTTCTATGGGCGGTCACAATGGCGAAGAAGAAAAAGAAGAAGAAGAAGAAAAGGTGCTTGACCTCTAATAAGCAAACACTCATAATATGAGTCACCTAATATAGACACCTAGCGAAAAAGTGACACAATCTCATTCATTTCAATGGAGAGCCAGCAACTTCCGGCGGCACGAGCGACAGTGACCGTTGGCCACTGGAAGTGGGCGTGTCTAGCGACGCGACAAAGTTGAAAGTTGCTCAACTTTATGCAAATGATGAGCAATTTTCGGGAGCGACAACCAATAGGAGTAAAGCAGCGGAGCTCAAGTCATCCGTCACCCGTCAGTTACTGCAGGGTTTGTTTATACCCGTTACTAGAGCAACTAAAACAGGGAACGCCTTCTAGCGACCTCGTAGCAAGAGACTAGCGACAGAGTCGCTTGCGGTGTGTACACACAGTAAGCCCAGTTTGGTAAATAATTGTGAAAATAATACAGATGTTTTCAAGCCATTCAGCTACTAAAAATCTTTCAGCTAGAAACTCGGTAGATGAACAAGCCCTAGGGAAATATAGAGGTTAATGAAGAGTGTGTGTGTGTGTGTGTGTGTGTGTGTGTGTGTGTGTGTGTGTGTAACTCACTTAATAGCTTCACACATGTCTAGGCCCATCTTCACACAGTTTTTGGCATGGTTTGGCAAGGACTCTGGGAGGCCAGATACACAGTAATAACAGTCCCCAAGAATTTTAATTCTCATACATTCATTTTCCTGAAACACACAGAGAAATGTCTTCAACAGACAGAAATCAACAGTGGACCAAAAAAATCACCCTAATGTTGTTCCAAACCTGTAAGACTTTCTTTTTTCAATGGAATACAAAAGGAGAATGTTGACTCTTTCATTTTTTCATATATTGAAAATGATGCTGTTAGTCCAAAACATTCTTTTGTGTTCCACATTCAGTGAACATATAAAAAATCTATTTCTTTGAAAAGTAATATATTGTCAAGCAAACATAAAAGGAGGGAGCACTACACATCTATGTAAATAAAGCAGAATTGCATTGTCGTTTTGTATTGTCAAGCAGAATTGATGCATTGTCATCTTACCTTGGCAATCTGATCAAATTTGCCAAATAGTTCATTCAACATATGGACGAGCTCTCCAGGTGAGCAATCACTGGCCAATCGGGTGAATCCAACAATATCAGCATACAAAATGCTGTAAGAGATCACACTTATATCAAACATGAAGAAACATGACTGTACTGTAGTTTAGTTAATACTGTGTAATAATTATATGTAGCTGAAGCTGCAGCACTTGTGGCACTTCAGAATGAGTAAAAGAGTTTTGTAAGACATTAGAATGGCCGAGACATAAATGCACATTTCTCTAACAACTGTAAAGAAACAGAACCAATTTCAAGTGTAGAACAATACATTTCTGTAGTCATTTGTGTAGTTCAGTAAAGATCACTGCTCATCTCTGTAAAAAACTTAATTGAACTTAAACTGCCAAAAATAATTTAGAGGTATTAAAAAGATTTTTTGGTCAGAATTTTTTAGGCTGTCTACAGTTTATTTAAGGGGCTGATTAAAACTTAACACGAATGAAAGATTACTACAGTGTGTACCATACAGTGAGTTTAGAATGCGAACGATTTTCCACATATTACAATGATTGTACAACTATAGAAAAAGCCATGTAAATATGGAAATTACAGTATGTTGAACATTTTTATCTTCCTCTATTTGATCTTAATGACAGTCATTTGGTGATGTGTGATAATCTTAATAGAACGTGATGTGAAACGCACCTTACGTTGGTGTGACGTTGCACATATAAATTATGGAAGTTGTTGGTGTTTTCCACCTGTCCAAACTTTGGCCCCTGAAGCCTCTGTATGATTTCGGCTTTCATGACTCGAGCGATGTGAGCGGGAAGCAGAGAGAGTAGCAGACGTTCCTGGAGCACAACACACATCACAGCGGGATGTTACCTGACATGATATGATCTTCAATATGTGCAGCAGTCTCTTCTGAGTCCATATTACATAAAACACAGCACAGTTTCTGAATCAATAAAACTGAAAGCAACACATTTTAAAGACGTCCAGAGATGTATGATTTATGCTTGGCTCCCGAACCCAGTGGTCTGAATTTTAAAGGATCAGTTCTGTCATAAATGAAAACCTGTCATCATTATTACACCCCCATGCTGTTTCAAACCTACATGTTTTTTTTCTGTCTGTGGTACACAGAATAGTAGGCCAAAAAGAATCAAAATTCTATCTACTAAAAGGACAAAGGTACAGCATTACATTATCTAGAACTCAAATTGTACAGAGAAGAAAGGACAGATAATGATATTGGGTAAGAGAGAATAAAGGAAAAGACCAAGAGTCTGGATTCATTTCACCCAAAGTGCTATTATGCAACTTGTCGCCATGCAACCCACTTGGCTATCGGTGCAGATGCAAAAAGTAATTCAATACAGTCCAAATTTTGTAAAGAAATATAATGTATTGCATCAATAGAATGAAAACATTATACCAAAAGTGTAACATGTATACTTAAAGAAATGAAATCCCAGAATGCATCATAATAATAACAAATCCAAGATTGTGGAAGGGATGAGGGAAATATTGAAATGATTAAAACATTATTAAAACTAGGGATGCACCGATACCAGTATTGGTATCGAGCCCGATACTAAGCTTATGTAGTCGTGTAAGTATAGCGAAACCAAAGACCAATACCTTGTGACATAACTGACTGAAATTTGTGCTTTGAAAGTTTGTGACAAGCACAAAAAATTATTTATTTTTTCAAAATGTGTTTGAGGTGGAGTTGTAATTATGAAGTTATTCTATTTATATTAGTTTAAAAAAAATACAGATAAAGGGATATCGGCGAGTACCAGAAAAAAAAGCATTGGTCAACACAAATATTTATGAGTAACTTAAAAGACAACAATTATTTATGTTATACTTTTCTACTTATAGAGTATTGTGATATTAGCTCATACTAAAACTCATATTGTGATTTCCGCTCCTCAGAATCTCTGCTTTTGAATGTCTCTGCAATGTATGGGGGACAGTCTTTTCTGCTCCAAAATTATAAAACTATTGAGATAAGAAATGCAGAATCACCTAGTTTTGTTTAATTTCTTATTAGTTTTGTTTTAGGTAGAGTTTATGTGATTGTTTTGTAATTGAGCAAATATGTTTGCAAATATGTTTTTATAGTTTGATTTCATTTGTTGTATAGATTTTCTCTAGAAAATAGACTTTAACATCAAACATAAAACGGTCTAATTTAATCACAGATTTATTTGTATGTGCTGGGCAGAGTTGCTGTCTATGGAGAGAATTGCAAATCAGTCACTAGCAGTTCCTTACATTTTGGAACAGAGCTTTAGTGTTCCCTGCACACAACAGTCTCCATAACAGATGAGAAACCCACAGTGTATCTTTCACAATACGCCATTAAAAATGAATATTAAACCTCGACCAAATCGGCAGGTGGTTAATCCGCATTTAAGCAGCTAAGAAAACTCCCGCCGTACATTAGCTCGCCCATATTAGAGTTGCCTCGCTGTGAAGCCTTTAAAGCAAATTATACCTTAGCTCAGATTTTTCACACCTGGGCTCTGGAAGGAGATGTGAAAACCCATGAGTCAAAGGCAGTCAACAATGTGATATTTCTCCTGCATCTGGGAGTGCTGTAATGACGTTACGGTGGGCGTTCTTGAAAAGGTACAACTACGATTACCATATTAAATTTTCAGATTTCACATGTTTCCCCAGCAGCCATGAAGTGTGAATGAGTGTAATGAGATTTAACAGGGATGGTCTGGAGGGTCATTATGAAGGCTCGTGAGAGCTTGACTCTTTCTATGCGGAGGAGAAGCTTAATTGCCCACTACAGTAGGTCTGCTACATTTCCTCAACCGTAATGAACTCATAAAAATCATTTAATGTCCTGATCATTTTATTAACATCGCCATTAAAACCATATGCATTCATTTATGCCGTGACGAACTATCTTTTTTATCTACTAATTAATGCAGCGCACAATAAATCTGGGATCTCCCGCTAAACAGCAGCGCTGAAGTGCACATCGCCGCACTCGTGGCCAAGACCGCTGAGCTGTGGAGAGCACAATTCATCACCCGCAGCCTGAGACGACGTTCTGAAGAGGTTAATCCAGAGGAAAGCGGAGAGGTGCCGTTTGACCTCTCGCAGAGCATGCGGACTGATGGAAGGCAGCCAGCGCGCCTGCGGCGACCCTCAGACCTCACAGAAACACGGGGTGAGCTTCAGTCACACCATCTGCCTCTGTGGCTCTGCCTAAACTAGAAACTGAGCGTCGACAACACAGAAGCATCCTGGTTTCCACTCGATATCAAAAAGGAAAAGAGGTGACTCTGGAGGTTTGAACTAACTCAAAGTGTGACTCTTGAAGGTCAAATGTGGACGATACATGAAAACCTGAAATGATGCTTTGAAGTGGTCTCTTAATTTTTGCCGCGGCTGTATATTCCAGAATGGGAACTTCGCAATAGAGGAGTCACACCCGTCTGCTGATCTGATATGTTTGTTATTTATAATGAAGATGAATGTAACTCACTCACTATTTAATAAGCAGGGAAATTTCCCAGATACGGTTTTATCAGTAAAATCTGATAACTTCCTATTCATTTAATATAATGTTTGGGCACACCAACATGGTGACACGGTGGCTTCAATGTTATGACGTCTAAAGCAATCCAATTCTTTATTACAGATCAGTCGTAAAAGCGTATTATTCAAGTCATTATTTTTGCATTTGCATAGCGCTATGCTAGTGGCACAAAAATATGAACTTTTTCATGAATGATTGCATGGTTAGATACAGCCTATTTTATGTGAAGCAAAGTAATACAAGTATTGCATAAGGGAAACTTTCATCATCATATTTCTGATTCATTTTACAAAAAGGATACAGTGAACTGAAGTTACCAAGAGAAAAGTAGGACAAAAATGAACCAAATTCTGCAGACACATTATTTAATTCAATAAAAATTATGTCCTTTGACGTGTTTTCTGTACGTATGTATGTGTGTGTGACATGAGAGAGAGAGAGAGAGAGAGAGAGAGAGAGAGATTTATTATTTTACATTATCTAATTCTGTCATTCTATCATCAAACTGGCTTTCCAGTACTCCTTTACTGGGCTCATTTCACTCCTACATTCCCCAGTGTGAAGTCACATCAGCATTCAATAGAAAACACAGATCTCACAGTTTTAAGTCATTCTAGCATAGCTCCAGCTCTCTGTATGTCAACACCAGAGCAGCTGATAAATCATAACGTCAGAAGTGAGAGGAGGTAAAAAGAGACTGATACCCAACCTGCTGCCGCTTCTCAAACTCCAGCTTGATGGGCGATTTGATACAGTTGCAGGTGTCCTGATACGTCTGTTTCAGCGCCAGCTCCATCAGATGTTTGTGATATGCTCCTGCCAGGTTCCCACATATGAAAATGATGATGTTTGCCAGTATCTGGAGACATAAAATACATAACTTTAGATAAAATACCTGTGTTTTGACATTTCTCCCTGCTGAATACCCTGCTGGTTTTAGAATTTTAAACAATGTGAAATTGTGACCCTGAACTACAAAACCAGTTTTTCGAAAGCTGAAAACATAAGCTTTTCATTGATGTATGGTTTGTTAGGATAGGAAAATCTGGAATCTGAGGGTGCCAAAAAATAACATAGCTATTGCTACAAATATACCCGTGCTACTTGTGACCGGTTTTGTGGTCCAGGGTCACAATTTATAACATACTGCTTCTCTATTGATGGTATAATATGCAAACTATTTTCACCAGTGGTCTCAGACTCCGCTGCATAAGAACATTAAAAAACATTTTCTCCCAAGTCTAAATGAACAAAAGCAATGTTATTTAAAAAAAAAAACTGTCAGACTGGATTGCACCGGATTCAATTTCCCAGCCCAACGTCATTGACACCAGCTTACGTACAGAGCACTCAGACACCAGTAAAGCCCCTTCAATTTTCCATGGCAGCCTCAAAGAGCTTTTGGAGAATGATTTCAGACAAGAGCTCCGCTAACCCAATCAAATGAGCAGCAGGGAGAGACTCTGGGTATTGTAGTCAGTATTAACAGCAAAGATAAGTACTTAAGTCTCCAACTTTCCGTGCGCACATCTTTTCTTGCTCTCGTCTTCAATTACCGCCCATGTTGAAGGGCCGTGGTTAGGATTACTCCCTGTTTTCCAGCTGAGCTCTACTGTCCTCCATTTCTTTAATGCTCACTATTCAACATGAGGTCTGATGAGAACTGTGCATCAAAGGCTCAGATCTATGAGATATTTTTTAATTCCTCTTAGACAAAATCATCTCGGCTGTCATATTTTGAGCTATGAAAACTTGAAAAGGTGTTGACAATTGTTGAAATGAAAGTGAAGAGTCATTCATAGTGACCAAAAACATTTCCTACCAGATCCAAAAGAATAGTTTTGGGCTTCCCCCCAAAAAAGATGATGATGAATGACTTCTGAATAAAATTGCCTGGTCTTGTATTTGATAACCTGCTGCAGTTTCAAGGTTGAAGGTAAAAATGTACTGTGTTAAACACAACTTTTCATTGAGGTCTCAGCACCAAGCCTCAAATGCAATGTTAAAGGAGTCAAGCATCAAAAGAATGTTTAATTTTAGAGAAACAGTCTGTAGAGTAATTACACAAACACGTTGCTTTAATATTGTCTTGCCCTGGATGTCAATATCTGCAAGGTTCTCAACAACAACAAAAAACACATTTTCCAGTTAACGTGTTATATTTCTTTCTTCTCTATGGCAGTGGTTCTCAAATGGGTACGCCCCCAGGGGTACTGCAGGGGGTACGTGAGAGAAAGTAGAAAATAATAAATAATAATAAATAATAAAAATCAATAAATCATGATAAAAGTGTTTTTATATTAATTTAAAAAGATGCATTCAAAATAAATGATCACAATGAACTTTTATTGAACTTAAAAACACTGATTTACCTTTAACTGTTATGCCTAATACTTAAGAGATTTACATAGTTGCATAAAGAAATGTTTATAAGCAATAAACCTGCTCGAGGGCATCAGATATAATAAATGTCTCACTCTCATTTCACTGTATTTTAAAGCAAAAAAAATTACCACCTACTTTTCCGTTTGACCCACTCATATATTATATATATATATATTATAGTATGCATATCGGGACATTACATTTGACAGTAGGTACAAAACTATAGACTTTCTTCTTTATTGTATTCTTGTTTGTATTGTCATGTTTTCTGTATGTTTGTTGACTTATCATATATTAACAACAACCACAAAAATATTTACTGTTGTTATACTATAATAGTTTCATCTACATAACATCACTTAGCCCAGTTTTCCTCTCCATTTATGATTCATATATATACATAATTATTTATCCAACAAGGTTTTTGCATGCTGTATAATATGCAAGTAAGCATATTCAAATACAGAGATCATTTAGGAGCAAACTCAGCTCATTTCTATTTCCAGTAACAGATTATGCCTTATTCCTCAAATTCCCAAATGTGTAAATGTAGGATGTAAATGCATAAATCAGCTCCGTGCTGATGTCCTCGCATTCAGCAGGCCAAAGACCTGCTGTTTACTACAAACAGTGTAATAAATGAGCTGTAAAAGATTTACAGCAGTCGTCAGCTGTCTAGAATAAAATCACAGATGATTCATTTCTGTCAGAGAGGCGGCGAAGCTTATTATTCAGATTTATGACATGAGTGGGATTTTCCACAGAGGAGATTCTGCATCCTGACCGATGGGTGGAGAATCTGTTTGTGTTATTACATGACAGTGTGATTCCACCTGGGTTTTCAACTGTTTAAAAACAAGTGAATGTCTTTCTACTGTAAGCTGATGTCACAAAAGCAACTTTCAAATGAGAGAGCATTAACATTTTGTCAGTGTTAATAAATTTGTATTTTGTCAGTGTAACATAAATCATAAATGCCCCAACAAAGAAGAGGACAAAGCTAAGGGACAAAATATTAACAAGTATTGTTCAAATGCAACACAATAATGTGTTGATGATGAAGAGAAATGGCTTATATTAAGAAAATCTAAATGTCCTGAAGGAAATGATTTGGCCCTTATATGTGTTTGGAATCAGAAATGAAACCACATCTCTGTGAAGAATCATATCGATAAACAACCAGATTATCTGTAGTTAAGCCGTAAAGCCACCTCAAGAGAAATATCCAGGGAAAACTCACAGTGAGCTGATCTGAATCATCAGTTTTAATGAGGCATTAGTATGTTAAGATACTCCCAAATCTACATTTAAGCCTAATTGAATTAGTTTCTATAAATGTGACAGATGAAAAGTAGTTACAAGTTAATAATCCTGTTTATTTGCAATGCTACTAACACATGGAAAGGGAACTATATAGAAAATCCATCATGTAAATTAATAGGTGAAAGTGGAAACATTTTGTCACCCAATACTGGTTATTGTGCACTTCAACATTCACTAATATTCATGTATATTGGTAACATAATGCACATAGGCTCTACAGTGTCCTCTCTCTGACCTCTGTGTGTCTGGGCAGCTTGTTGAATGTCGTGTTATTTTCACACTAAAGGAAGTTGTCACATCTGCTGAACTTCTGTCTGTGAAACTGAAATGAAAGTGGCTGTCTCTTCCAATACACGCACTTCAAACTCCCCGGAGTTGATTTTTATTTACCCTAACAGATATTTTTGTTACTGGAAAGTTGTGTCAATGTCTTGACAACAATTTACCATAATAAAGTCGTGCCGGCCACCTTGCAGTCTTAAGTAGCATAACAACATTTGTCAAAAATACATTGTATGGGTAAAAATTATCGATTTTTCTTTTATGACAAAAATCATTAGGATATTAAGTAAAGATCATGTTCCATGAAGATATTTCGTAAGTTTCCTACCATAAATATATAAAAACTTTATTTTTGTGAGTGGATGCAGCAAAATCGCGAACGAAAATGGCCGGAAACACGTCTAGAAACTTCACTTGCTGCTGCCGCTCTTTGGGAATTACCCACTCAAGTTTGGTATCGATGTAAAGCTTTCGGGTTCATCTATTCTCCACAACATCATTACAGCGGTAAGCCAATAGAGAGCGTCAAAACAAACCTGCTTCTTCTTAGCAGCGGCCTGCTACAGCACCTCGGATTTTCTCATTGTTTTGATATTTTTGCACCCTTAGATTCCAGAGTTTAAATAGTTATATCTCGACCAAATATTAATAATATATATGTCCTATTCTAACAAACCATATATCAATAGAAAGCTTATTTATTCAGCTTTCAGATGATGTAAAAATTTATTTTGTGAAAAGAAAATGTTTGCATTGTGATTTCCTGCAGCTCAGTGGCTAGTGAATGGCGCTAGCAATGCCAAGGTCATGGGTTTGATCCCAGGGATTGCACATACTTAGAAACAAGTGTATAGTAAAATGCAATGTAAGTTGCTTTGGATAAAATAAATGTAAATGGATTGTTTGTGTCGAGTCTAACTCAGCAGTAATGATCTAAGACAATATCTCTATCTGTCTGTGGGTGAGATGCTATTATCAGATTATCTCGGTCAGCGTGTGGGATTTATACTGAGAGTGGATTCTGAAACTCATTACAATTACAAATTCAGAAACAGCTGCTACTAAAGGTCACAACTGTTGAATTGTCAGACCTCACAGTATAAATGTGCTGTTGTAAAATGCAATGTCAACAGTTTAAGCACTATAGATGGACAAAGATTTATCACCACTCGCTTTACATGGTTTTACAAGATACCTCCTGTGGTGAAAATCAGTTTTTTAAATGTTCTTTATATGTCTGTGTGGTGTTTTAAGTAAGACAAGTGCAAATTCAGTCTAACACGTCGTATTATTTCCTCTATAAAACTGCAGTTTTTTGATCGATTGTCTCAAAATGCAGTTCGTACCCACTCATACCACACAGTTGACCGATCGGATCAGGAAGTCCGAGCTGGTGTGATTGAGTGGAGGCGGAGACTCATTTCCATATTCATGGTTCAACATATGCTAACACTGAGTCCAGTTACAAGCTTTCTTTAGAGCATGAAGAAATTTGGTAATTTTCATGTTACAAATATGAGATTAAGAGAGAAACTTATTGACAACAGGGGGACTTTCTGGTAACTCCTAATGTGACCCATCAAACACACTGTTACATCCTAAAGCTTCCTAATACCTTCCTAAAAATCAATCAACAGCTCTGAGGTCACAGCTCAATTTTCACAGCACACTAAAAGCTTTTTCTTACAATCTTTTCTCTTTTGAAATCGAAGCACACATGACCAGATTGTGGTTAATCCTGAAAGCGCATGGATTTCTGCCCGAGCACCTGTTCTCTCCTTCTCAGCCTCTCCACAGACGTGCACAATTTCAAGCAATGTAAAAATCTAGAAGACAAACGTGCTGTAAACAAAGGGAACAAGAGTTCAAAAGCTGACAGAAATGCCACCAAAATGAAAGCAATGTCACAGCAAATATGTATAGGAAGGTAAGCTTAGCTCTCAGGGGCTTGTGTTAAATATCAAGTGGAACACGTAGAAAGAAAAGTTTAATGGCTTGTACCAGCGGGTCAGAGTATGTTTGCACGTCATTCTGAAGAGAGCATTAGTGTAAAATCACCCATTTACATACCCTCCACTGGATGTGTTTCTTTACCAGATGGCTGGACTGAAGTGAATGTGCTGTATACGAATACACAGACTGACAGACACAGAGGTAGCAGATCTAATTCAAAAATAAAATCTATAGTACAAGTTTAATCATACTTGTCTAATCCTTTTTGTCTTGGGCGGTGAACAGCTGTCAATGACTACTACAGTACGTAAGCGGATTACCAGCATTGAAGGGCTTCCGTGGCCAAGGAACTCATTACTGCTGCCAGCATTACATTTGCATAATATAATGACTTTTACATATGATATTGTTACAGCTGGTAGGTGAAGGAGTCACTCTGTACTGCCTGGTGTGATATTTATAGCACAACACAACGCTGTTGCCAGTGTCATGCTATGGCAGGATGTTTGAATATGCCCTTAATATGACCTCAGATTCCCAGGTAAACAGGGTGGATGTTTTTCCTGTCCTGAACACACAGACTGTATCTCCTAGTCTCGGAATTGGAGGTTTAGGTGGTTCAAGAGGACCGCCCTATATGCACTTCTATTTTTACAATTTATTCTATTTAGAAAAAGAAATTAGAGCTACTGTCAATTTTCGTAAAGTTTCTTCCTGTCAAAATAAATGAACATGTGACTGAACTTATAAACTCTTTACACTATCAATAATGCTTGTGTAAGGAGTTAAGCTCTCACAATTAATTTGTAGTAGATTATTACCCAAGTTATTGTTTAAACAGAAAATATAAATGTAAAGGAAGATGTAAAACAAAATATTTTCTTGGAGATTTTCAGAAATCGTCTTGACAGTGTGTTTTGTTTTTGTTTAGGGAGATACTGCATCTGTCCACTGTAGTGACTTCTGCGAGTGAAAGTTTGTGTAAGCACTAAACTGAATAAGCTGACTGAACATCAATAAAGGCATTGACGCAGCTTCTAATGTAACAAGTTATCAAAAAAAATACGAAATTTCTAAAGATTGCACTTATGAGACCGGTGACACAAATTAAACAATCATCTAAGAATTGTTTTGCACATAAAAACACAGTAAAGTGTGCAAAGTGTGATGCAACTAAGCATTCTTTATTTAAGATTGTGAATGATTTACAGATCGGAATGAATGATTACAATTTAATTTATAATTCAAAAATAAAAATCACTTATTAACCCCTACTTTTGTTAAAGAATTGTATATGACTTTAATATAATTTTATGAGAAATGTCTCAGTGGTTTTGTGTCCAAACAATGGAAGTAAATTTGGTCAGTTCAATGTTCTACAAAATATTTTCTGTTGTGTTCTACAGAAGAAAGAAAGTCATACAGGTTTGGAATGACATGAGGATAAGTAAACAAAGAAATGATTTTCATTTTGGGGTGTACTGTACCTTTAAAAGCAATGTGTGTAGTTTCTCTTCCACTAGTGGCATCAGATACTAACTGCTGTCAAACACGCTTTCCAAACAGAAAGACAAACTGACAGTCCCGCCACAAATGTATGTCATTGGTTCAGTCATCGTGTCAAGGTGACAGAACTGCTCAAACAAACATTGATGCTGTCCCAAAGCCACACAGTAGTCTCTTCATATTTAACAAACAATAGAGAAAATATGTTAATACTAAATAATGTACTTCCCCTATAAGATGCTTGGTGAACAAAACGTGTTGTTAACACCGTCTGTTCCAAGGCTTGACCACAGAAATAACACTGTTTGTTGTTGCTGTGCGTGTGTGAGTTTATTTATGTGTGTAAGTGAAAGAGCCAAAGATGAAGCACAAGCAAGCTCGAAAAAAACTGTAGCAGGTCAAGAGATTATGTGTAATTAAATCAAATCAGTGTGATGTAGTGTCCGTTCAGTTACCATTACATCAGCCCATTCATCTTTGGGATTGTATTGCTGTCCTCTCATCCAGCACCCGTTTAAACCTGTGCCTTTACTGCCCTCATTACACACTAAAGTACATAAGTTGCTATTGGTGAGAGCCCCATGGGAAAATACTGAGCCATAATGAAATTTAACCCTGCTTTTCTGCCAATGACACTGAGATTAGATTCAATCATCTTAACCTGAGCATCACTGAGGCAAAACACTATAACACAATTCACACAAAATCATCGGTTCTGTTCAAAGCAAAAACATAAACGTTACTTCCACAAAGAATAGAGTATTTCTGATAACAAGCCAAATAAATAAGAATAAATGACATTAGCTAGCAAGTTAAAAGTATGTCTAGTTACCAGCGGAAGAACCGTTACTTGGCTAAACTTAAATGTGACAAAGTTACACGACCCATTCAACAAACTGTTTATTTAATAAAATGAATATACAATAAAATTCAATAAATTGTTTATTTAATACAATTATAATACAGTGAAATATTATTATTATAAATTTAATTAAATATTTATATTATTAGCCACTAGCTAGACTGATCAACAAACAAGGATGTTAATTTCAGGCCAGGCCCCTGCATCTGATGAAACTGTCTACAGTAAGTTCCCCGTTTGCCAAGAGATTGATTGACAGGTGATCCAACCAGTTATACCGACACTATTATGTGTGTATTATTTTGATTTTGATTTTCTCCAACATTTGAGCAACATTTGGACACCCATATCCACACATCCAATACTGTACTTACAGTAGTATTATTTGTGTATGTTTATGAGATGATAAGGATTTCTTATAAGCATTACATTTTGTAACCCCCCCATCCATCCAGTACAAACTACAGTAATGAGATACTTGCTCTTGCAATTATGGACTTTACTTAAAAACGTCATCGGGTGCAGTGGATGAGATACACAAAGACCACACAAGCTGCTGAGACTCTGGCACAGTCCTGCCTGAGAGCAGTCCCATCCTGGCACCCGAAAGGGCACAAATCTGTTCCCTCACAGTTGCTATGATAACACCTCACAGAGCAGGACAAAGTCACGCATGTTCATTCCCATCGCAGAAAACGGCAAACCTGACCACGACTGCAGCATCTATTTATTATTGATATTGACTGGGCTTAAAATGCTTTAAACACACGTAACAGTGTGCTTTTCATGCTCATTTCTATACAGTGCATCATATGCGCTAATGCCGCAAGGAAAGCATATTAATGTTTCTGTTTCTCATTTCTTACATTTTGTTTTTTTCTACTGTAACTGCAGGGCCAGGGTGCCTCTTAGTTCTATGTCTGGAGCCTTTTAGATGTTAGAGACACAGCATGAAAGAGTGAGAAAGAAATGGAGAAAACGTGTAAAAAGATTAAATAAGCAGTAGATGCTGCATTCAGCAGTCACACGTCACAAAATAGAAACAGGAAATGGAAAAACGTCTCTTTCTATAATTACATTCTGTGTAAGTGTTCATACAAAGTTTGACCTTTAACACACAATTTGAAATACATGGAATTATCGTACGTCCTTCACAGAAATTGGCTTTTACTGAAAGGTCATTTGTGCTTGTTTGCTATGCAGAACGTTTGGATGGGAGCTAGTAAGCATCTTGGGTTTTCTAAATAAGCAATCCGATGGAAAATGAAATGGGATATCACGGATAATGCGGTTTAAGACAAGGGAAATAAGGAGAGATTGAAACGAAATGGATAAAGGCAACACCTCTGACCTGTTCTTACTGCATTCAGCAAATTTGTATATCTGAAATATCAACATTAACTCTTGGGGAAACTTGGATTTATGGAATATCGAAATGGCTACATGAGGACCATTGTGGCGAGAGAGCATTTGACTATTTACAATCATCACATGTTTGTTGGATCAGTCTGAAACCCCTGTTGGCGTTTGCTGGATCAATGTCAATGAGAATTTAAAATGTTGGCGTTTGTTGGTGTTTTTTTGGCATTTGTTGGATCAGTTTGAATTAGCCTTTTGATGTTAAATAACTCGCATTCAAAGCCATCAAACGTCATTTATCAACTCAATAAGTCAAAATAAACTGATTGCTTTTATTATTAAACACACGCAGACGCATGCACACATACAATGACAAAGCTACTGGCATTGGTCCTACTCAGCAGTGAAGGCACACGTCAACATTTGGTGCACAGGGTGAATCTCACAGCTCTTGGCAAGACGCAAAGCAAGACAGCCGGAGAAAAACTGACCTGCCATACCAAGGGCTCCACATGGTCGGTCGCAGAGGAGAGACAGACACTGAGGACGACGGTATGAGAAGTCGCGGTGAGTACGCTGGCTATGATGGCGTCCCTCATGGAGAAGGGAAGCATGGTGTAAACCACAAATATGATGAATAAGAAGAAAGACACCTGGAAACAGAGTAAACAGAGTAAAGGTTATAAAAGAAGAACCAATACTGGAAACCTGCAGTAAAATGTTGCATTTGTTAAAATGAGATTGGAAGACTGGGGCTAGTTGTCACAGGGAAAAACGGTCACCAGGGCTATATCTTTGTAGCCACATTTTTGTCATTTTATGTTAAATATGTTTTTCTGAACATCACAGTTTTGTCATATCTTTGGATTCCATGGAATAACAGATGTACAGATACAGACTTGAAACAAAATAAGAATGCTGTAAGTATGTGAAGGCTGAGTGTCCATTAAAGGTATCCAAAGATTCTGTCATCATTCACTTACTTTCTTGTCATTTCAAATCTATATGACTTGTTTTCTGGAATCTGGTTTAATTTCGTATTCAGTTTATTGCTGGTTTGTCTATAGAAAACATTGACATTGAGTTGTTTTTTTACATCCAAGCAATTTAATAAAAACACTGTAGCCTATAAGAAAAAACAACAATGGATTAAATTGGATTGCGTCTTACATAGAGCTGTTTGCATCATGACAAATGAATATTATCCACATACACAAGCATATTTCCATAGTGATTTTCTAGCTCACCTTCAGCCAAACTAAATAAAGTAAGTGGGACACCTTAAAGCATATGAAATTATGTTACATCCCCACAGTTTCACACATTGCTCTGTATTTCATCATTTCTCATGTATTTTAATGTCTTTTCTAAAATTGCAATGTAATAAATGTAATAACTCTGAATTTTTGGTTCCTCTAGAAGCTAGAAGTCTTGTACAAGAGAGGTTCTTTAGGAACCACTTACATGTTTACAGATCTTACAATAACCATTTTTTAGAATTTGAGACTTCTGCAATAACCCGCAAAGCACTTTGAGGTTCCAGTGTAGTGAAAAGGTGACTCCAGAACCTCAGAACTGAATATGGGGTTATTCAAGAATCTTGTAAGTTCCTGGAAGAACCACCAAGACTATAGATGGTTCCACCAATAACCCTAATATGAGAAAAAGAGCTTTGAAGCACTTAAAATACCATTCAAGGTTCTTTGAGTACATAAGAGAATATTTGAGGCACCTTTTATTTTTACAGTGTGGTTTAGTAGTAAGTCCCCAAAACAACAATTTGTTATACAGTCCGAAAATAGAGAGAAAAAGCCTTAAAATACAAAAAAATATTTAATAATAATTAAAATATAGATTTTGTGCATCAACTCAATATTGGAACAGCTAAGTGCTGTATGCAATACACTATTTCCATCTTACATCTATTTTCCCCAGCACTTATAACACAAGTATTTCATCCAAAACATCTAAACAAATTCGCAATAAAATGCAGGGATTTACAAAACCATTTTTGCTTTTTACAGTAAACTGGAATATATTGATGGATTGTATCTTTGGCAGGCCTGAGTGTGGATTACTTTTCCTGACCAACAATTTCAAATTGGACAGAAAAAAGAGATCACAGATTCTACTGAGCTGTTTGTATTAAATAACATGGATCTCTCCGTGTTGAGTCACACAGGTTTAGTGATTTGACTGAAATCATGGGTGGTGTGTTTTCCTAGTGAGAAAAAAGTTCCATATTCAAAACAGATTTAAAGGGACGTAAGCCATTGCTGAATGCACACCTGTAAGAGCTGTCAGCAATTTACACACCTGATGCTCGTTCCCCCCACTGATCATCATCACACATTCAGGTAAGAAAAAATAAAATCGAACAATATTCAACTAATATTACATTTTTAGTTGGTATCCATCAAATAGAAATGAATGAAACTAAAGTTTAGATCAAATGCAGAGTGTCTGTGCACGTCAGACTCATTTAAACAAGGATTTGTATATCTGATTATGATCATTAAAATATTTACATTATACCCTTACTGTATATGGCACTGTAATGTTTTCTTTTTCATTCAGCCTTGGAGATTTAAATGCTAAACATGCCAATAGAGGACGTACAGTTAATTCCGAGCTCTTCAAACGGCACCAAGAGTTATTTCACGATTTGCATCAATCATCCTCCAACTCTTCTGATATGGCCCGCTTTCACTATCTTATGTTTCGCGCTGGGTTTCCCAGCCAGTATCCTAGTACTGCGGGAACTCTTTCAAAGACGTCGCCCAAACACGTCTAATGAATTTTTTGTGTTAAATCTGACCGTCATCGATCTTGGTTTCCTGACTGTTCTTCCAATGAACATTATAAACTACCTAGTTTGGTACAATAATGAATTTGAATGTTTTTGTAATTTCATGTATACACTAACCATATCTGGCAGACCTCTCTTTATGGCTTGTGTCTGTGGAGAGTATTATTTCGCTGTTGTTCATCCTATCACGTATAGGACCAGCAAGAGAACAGCATTGATTAGGAAAACGACTGCCGTGATCATCTGGTTGTTAATAACCGTCTATGGAATTGTTCTAGTCATATATCAATGGACTTTGACAACTACCATTGCAGCGACACCGCTGCTTATAGGTCTGCCCATCATTTGTTTTTGTGATGTATCTGTTTATCGTGCCTTGAGAAAAAAAGATCCCTCAGGAAAAAGTGAAGTACATCCCCAGAAGAAGAGAGCGCTACGGACCATCATTAGCAGCTTTGTTATGACTTTCACCGCATACCTGCCACCAGCAGTTATCTTCTCAATGGGACACAACATACCAATGCATTTTGATGAGTACTACTGTACTTTTATCTTTCTTGCCATTTCATTCATTGTTTGGGGATCTGTCATTATGCCATTTCTATATCTGGAGAGTGTAGGTCTTCTCGACGTACGAAAAATACTGCAAAAAATGAACATTTTGTGAAGCTTCTGTTGTTTTTAATACAGAATTACTGTAGTTATACATTAGAACTGTAAGTGAAAATTATTATTTTGTGAGTTGTGACTGTTTATGTAAATTAATTGAAGTGTTTATAAACTCAACTCAATACACTTTTGTTCTCTCTCTCTCTCTATCTCTCTCTCTCTCTCAGAAATGGAAATGAGCTGCATAAGCAGAACATATTTTTTCAGGGTTTAAAGTGCAAAACTGGCACATATCACTAACTAAACTTAAACGTAACACTATATGTGGAACAAAATGTTAATAATAAATAATAAAATAGTAAATAATTGTTCAACTGATTGTTCAATTGGTTGCAAGAACTACACACATCAGTGAATTTGCATGGATTTTTTTGCATGAAGTCAAATAAAGCACCAATATTTTGTTTCTAGTGAAACAAAGCATGTTTCGTGGATGTGCATGTATATTGATTTCGACATTAAAATGAGCCCAAACTCACGCCATGTAATCCTTTATGCGATGTTTACATAAAGCTGTCATAAGCTTTTAGTAAGAGCTCAAAATTAAAAACATCTGGGTAAAATAATGTGTTGCTGTACAAATATTGCAGCCAATATTAAAGTCGCCATCAGTCAAGCTTTATTGCTACTCACTTCAGATGCAAAAGTTCAAAAAGGTCATGGAGCACAATAAATGACTTCTGGTCTATCAAACATCATTCTTGTATACAAATATATTATGGATCACATTACAACTAATTTAGGCTTTTCTATTTTTTCTTTTTAATTATGACTCAAATTTATTAAACTTTTAGTCTGCCTAATTATATGCAGAATGTCCAATGGGAATGGATTGGCAACCTTATATTTTGCTTGTCTAGCAAACATCTCTTCATGGCTTGGTCACTGATATTTTGCATGAGCAAAAAAAACAGCCACGGCCAAGAAGTCAATCCCTTTGACAGTCTGGTTACTTTTTGTTTTAGATGTGTGATTGTCTTTTTCTCCCCAAATATTGAATAGCCACTTCCCATATTATAGCTCTCCCTATCATTGCTACATGCATTACCTTTACATTATTACCTACATTAGTTAACATAAACTGACAATAAACAATACAGCATTTATTAATCTGAATGAATATCAATATTGAAAAATACATTTTTTTAATTAAATGTTGCATCTGTTAACATTAGTTAAAGGACAACAAATTATCATAAATAAACAATAAAAATGTATAGTACTATTCTACTTTACATTAACAAAGACTTATAAATGGATTACAAATGTGTTGCTTACAGTAGAGAAAAGTGAGGTGCATCCACAGAAGTAAGTGCTCTCCATCAACAGTTTTTTTGTGACCTTTATACAGTATCTGAATTGTCACCAGCAATGTTATTCTCACTGTCTTCATTGTTATTTCAGACACATGACAGAGACATTATTTTATGTAGTTTGCTACTTTTGACAGTGCTGTTATCCTGATCCTGTCATTGGATGTTGTAGGCCAGCGACATACCAATATAGTAAATTTGACCAAAACTAGCCTAAGCTGTAAGTGCTTTTCAACTCGAGAGTCCTTTGTCGAACCCACCACCTCATCTCTGCCCAGTGCTTTCCTGTCAGCTGGTATTAGATAATTTAGGTGGTATCCCAGGCAGGCCAAACTGGTGCTCAGCTGGTGTATCTGGGACGATGTCTTTAAAATCATTCTGTTTGGTTAGGCTGGTCTGTTGGCCAGGTCTGTTTTTAAAGAGGGTTTATGCACTAGGCGCCCAATGAAAGCAGCATTAAAACCTGAGGCTTTTCAATTACAGGATGCCTGCTCAGTGACCCACACCACAAGTGTTATTTTTATCATCGCTGTGTAAATACTGCAAATACAGAGCACATTTTAAAATCCATCATGGATGATGTAATAGCTTCATATTCAAAACTTTGACATAGGGTTGTACACACCTCTGGCACAATTCAAAACCTCTCATATGTTCCTCTTAAATTGAACACAACTGGTAAGACAATAATAATCTGTATTATGTATATAAATGTACAGTATATGAGCAGACGAAAGAAAAATCAAATGAATTTTAATTGTATAGATTAAATATTTACAATGTAAGACATAACATTTCCCTTGAATGTTTTTCCTCAGGAACTTTATATCATGACAACACCGGCAGAGACACAGAAATCTTCAGATTTCTCAAACGATACCCAGGAGAACCCAAACTATTTTTTGATCTGTATTAACCAGCCGATACGCATTAATGTATGGATGAGTTATTCTGCTTTTTGTTTTCTGCTTGGTTTTCCAGCTACCATAACAGTACTAAAAAAACTTTGTGAAAGATGTCAGCAAAACGTCTCTAATGAGTTTTTCATGTTTAATCTGACCATCATTGATCTTGTTTTCCTATGTTTCCTTCCTTTAAATGTTTCTAATTACAAAGTTTGGCACAATGAGACATTGGAATATGTTTGTAGCTACATATATTTATCAGTTCTATCCGGCAGACCTCTCTTCATGGCTTGTGTCTGCGGAGAGTATTATTTTGCTGTACTTCATCCCATTACGTACAGAACCAACAAGAGAACTGCCATTATGAGGAAGGCGGTTGCCGTGATCATTTGGTTTTTAACATTCGGTCTTGGATATCTTATAGCTTCAAATCCATGGTTGTATACAAGCGCTTGTGCATCTTTAGCTCTGTTTATTGCTCTGCCTGTCATTGGTTTTTGCGATATATCAGTTTTTCGGGCCCTGAGAAATAAAGATCCCTCTGGGAAAACGACGGTACATCCACAGAAGAAGAGAGCGCTGCGGACCATCATTAGCAGCTTTGTTATGACTTTTACAGCATACCTGCCACCAGCAGTTATCTTCTCAATGGGACACGACATAAGACTAAGTAAAAGTGAAATGTACTACTGTGTTTTAAGCTTCCTTGCAGTGTGTTTCTCAATTTCAGGCTGTGTCATTATGCCACTGCTATATCTAGAGAGCATAGGTCAGCTCAAAATGTGGAAAATTGCAGGAAAAATGCAATTTCAAGTTGTCCACAAATAAGATGTATAATGGGTTGATCTGTATACTGTACATTCATATCCAAAAAGCTAAAATAATACAAAATAATCCATACTAACTAATTAGCGATAAACTGAAGATTTTTTAGAATTATCTTAGATACCAAACTAGTTATCCTTTAGGTAAGTCAGTATTGCCTCAATGCTTTGAGTTTAATGTGTCACTATTACATAAACAACTTGTGGGTCACATACTGTAAGCACCTTCTCACATGCATTGGTACTTAAATTTGTTTGGAAGGGCAAAACTGCACATTGTAAAATAAATAAATAAATGTAAATGATGTTGTTACAATAAAAGTTATCGATTAAAGCATTTCTCCTGAGGATATTTTGCATTATTTTTTATGTTGTTTTTGTATCTACTTTGAAATCCAATGAAACTCAAGCCATGTCATGTTTATAAATGCTTTGTTTATCTTGCTACCTGTCATGCCCTGAATATTCAAAACTCTGAGACCTTTAGTTTCAAAATTAGTTTCACGAACTGGCACTTCATCTGCTATACACAACACATAATTCTGTGGAGATTCTTGAAATTGATCGGTCGAAAATGGTTGCGTTAAAACAACACATTCTGTGTTATTTCTGGAACAACCCATTTTGTGTTACTTTTAACTCTTTCATCTTGTCCCTTTCATTTATTTCACACAAAATCAACACAAAATGTGTTACACATAAAGTGTTAAATAGCACAACACAAACAAATGCATTCACATGCCGTGATACTCATTACTAAATACCCTCTGTAATACCTGACAGGTGATTTGTTTATCTAGTGATGTAACAGCTCTCCTTTCAAACCTACAGAATAAAAGAATTCAACCCACTACAGTAAACACCAGTGAGAGCACCTGTCAGAACCAAAGCACTCATAATCTTTCCTTAAATTATCAAGGCTACTGATAAGGTAAGACAACCTGTTTTCGTGGTACGGTTGTAATTTCTTTTGTTATAAATTATTGAGATATGCAAACACTAGAATTAGTCCCATTTTGATATTTAGTGGTGTAAAATTTGAAAACGGATAGTGAAAACTGTAGTGTGGATAAAATATATATGCAGTATGAGTGCAGATCAGATTCAAAGTCAGCCCTGAGATTATTCAAATATTTAAAGTAGCCTGTCAAAAATACCTGTAAAAACGGAAATAATAAATAATAATATTATTTTTGTAAAGTAAAATTATATGTCTTTCATGTTACTTTCCAACGAACGTAAATTGTCTGTTTGTTTCTGTAATTTAACATTTTACCGCATTTCAAAATATGTGAAAATTCAGTCAAATTGAAGTTCAAAAGTCTCACTGGGATGTTTTTGCTTTATTCAGCTCTGGAGAATCATATCTTAAAAATGTCGACAATGACAACATCTTCATTCCAGAATTCTTCACATTTCACCCAGAATGTCAACCAGGACTACTTTTGCACAAGCCATCCTCTGGGTCCTCTGATATGGGCTTTTTATTCAATATTTTTCTTCCTGCTGGGCATTCCACCCACTGTCATAGTAATGTGGCAACTTTGTAAAATACGTCAGCAAAACTTGTCCAATGACTTTTTTGTGTTCAATCTCACAGTCATTGATCTTGTTTATTTGGTAGATCTTCCTTTAGGCATCAGTAATTTCATGCTTTGGCACAATGTCAAATTTGAATGGTTTTGTAATTTCATGTATTCAATAATTGTATCTGGCAGACCTCTCTTCATGGCTTGTATCTGTGGAGAGTATTATTTTGCTGTAGTC
This sequence comes from Oreonectes daqikongensis, assembly GCA_026939265.1. NCBI lineage: Eukaryota > Metazoa > Chordata > Actinopteri > Cypriniformes > Nemacheilidae > Oreonectes > Oreonectes daqikongensis. Next base: position 13,565,337 of record JAOTQM010000311.1, read on the forward strand.
CATCCCATCATCTACATGAACAAAAAGAGAACTGCTATGATTAGAAAGATGACAGCCTTGTTGATCTATCTGTTTATAGGCTGTTTTGGATGTCTCATTGCCTCGTATCCTTATCTTTATTCAGCTGTTTTAGGGTTTTCACCTCTATTTATTGCTCTGCCTGTCATTGGTTTTTGTGATGTATCTGTTTTTTGGGGCCTGAGAAAAAGAGGCCCTTCAGGGAAAACTACTGTACATCCACAGAAGAAGAGAGCGCTGCGGACCATCATTACCAGCTTTGTTATGACTTTCACTGTTTACCTGCCACCAGCAGTTATCTTTTCAATGGGACTCTATTCAAAACTGAGTTATGAAATATACAACTGTACTTTAATCTTTGTTGCTGTGTTTTTCACAGCATCAGGCTGTGTCTTTATGCCAGTTCTATATCTAGAGAGTATAGGTCAGCTCAACATGAGAAGATTTGTGCAACATATAAAATGCAAGACGTGAAATGGATTCTTAAAAACAGTTCGGGGACCACATGAAAACAATGACAGTAGGCATATATCGATTGTTAGTGTCATTTTAAATTCTTAATCCTAAAAATGTTTGTAAAAAATTATTGGAATATAGAATGTTTTCAAACCAATATAACTTAATATATTAAAGTGCATTTAAAACATAAGGAAAGCATTTATCTGTCAGGCCGAAAGAAAACCTGAAACAAAAATGTAGGCTATGTACATTTTATAATAAATCAATTTCATTAAAAAATAAATAAAAATTCACATTGTAATACTTTTTTAAATATTCACATTTTACATTTTTTTGAACATAAAGCAATGTTAATAAAAAAAAGTTATCAATAAATGAATTGTTTACCACAATCATTTTTTTGTTGATGTTGTTATTGTATTGAAATCCAATGAAATTAGGCATGACATGTTTATACACACTTTGTTTATCTAGCTACCGGTCAGGACTTTTAAGTGATAAATTAACTACATAAAACTGGCTTAATCTGCTATACACAAACCTTTCCGTCAATCACACGCAACCATCAAAGCTGCTTTCTCACTCCAGACTTACTCCAAATCCTTTTAAATCTATTGTTCAAAAAATGATCGTCAAACTTATCTTATATTGTGCTAAGCAACACTTGGGACATTTGCTTGTACTAAGGCAACTTCATCACAGTCAACCACAAAACGTCTCTTGACTATTTTGTCGTCATAACCAACATTGATCTTGCCTTTCTAAGCATCCTGCTTTTTAGTGTGATAAGTGTGTTTTGGCAATGCAATATTTTGCTTAGCCTGACTGACCTATCTTCATGGCTTACGTTTAGACAGGAATTGATGAATTATTCGAATTATTATCATGAATCATGAAAGCACCACAGACTTGCAAACGAAATAGTTTAATAGATGAATTTTGTGTATTGTAGTTTAATAGTAACATTATTCACCATGTTTTCTATTCACCAACTAGTAGCTGTACATACAAAGCTGACAGTGATGGATGTGAGCCGACACACACACACACACACACCTGTTGAAGCTGAACTCACAGGTCAGATAAAGTGGTGGAGGTCACTGAACTGTGATTTTCATGAAGGGTTGTAAAATCTTGAATGTATATTATATGCATTTTTCCGTCTTAGTTGATACTGACACTGGTGCAACTTACGGGGGCAAATGTAAGATTTTACTGTCTCTGACTTCATATTATTTTTCAAAATGTGTTTCCTTTACCTTCAAATACATAGACAAACAGGAAGTGTTTTTGCAATAAACTAGCTAAAAGATTAGTAAGTGACCCTTTCCATATACCAATGAGTTTTAATACTAAAGTTCAAAAACACAATTACTGTACAGTGGTTTGTTCCTTATTTAAACAATGCAAAAGATAAATCAATATGTCTCCATTAATAACGTCTTTCAAACAGCTTACCAACACCTTGTAACATCACACTTGTTTACTTGCATAAATAAACTTTCTGAATCCATCTAGAAATAATCTCTCAGGTCTCTTTCTTGTATTCTTTTCAATTTTTGAGAAAAGCAGATTTTATACAGAGAAAAACATGCCAACTACAAGTAACACCTTGTTCTATTATTTATAGAATCATTGTGGTATTTATAGCGCACCTGCCGTCAGCTACACACTCTCATTTTATGTGAAATACTGTAGTGAAACAAACAGCATTCTTTAACGTTGTCATCATCATAGCTTCATTTATACAGTACACTCCATCTGCTATACACGTACAGTGTGTGATTCAAACCATTTAAAGGGAGAACACAAAAGAAGATATTTTGAAGAATGTAGGCAACCAAACAACATTGGCCCTCGTTGACTTTTATTGTAAAGACATACACTTAAAACCACTAAGACATTTCTCAAAATATCTTCTTTTGTGTTCCACAGAAGAAAGAATCATATACAGATTCTATGAGGGTGATTGTTTGTGAACTAGAAAGCTGATTTGATACTATTTTTGTGTATTTTTATTATTTTTAAGAATCAATATCAATATGTTATGTAGTCTCCCCGTCTAGTGAGTTGGGGAGAAAATGTTACATAACGTAATAAAACGCAATATAAAAAAAGATTTAGGACCTTATTTGCTAGAGTAAGTTCACTCATACACTCATGGCCTCAATAAAAATTAATAATACTGAAATAGTTACAAATGTAATAACTACACAGAAAAGATTCTATTTGAATAGAATAATATCCAAAACATTCCAGACACAATAGTTTTAGAGACAATTTTCAAACAAACTAAAATGATTCAATATGTTCCTGATCAGTCTATAGTTATTTATCTAAAACCGTCTTTGCTCATTCATCTTAATTGAACTGCTTATCGCGATTCGCAACGTTATCAACAGATGTGATGTACAGTGACACCTTTGAGATTTAAAGGGGAACTTTAAAGCACATCAGCATTTGACAGATTTGATGATATTAACTGAGCAGAAAGTGTTCATGAGAGATAATTTTGTAGATTGCGGGTGATTAGATCCATATATCTCTATATGGGTTAAAAGTGTATTTAATGATAAACCCTCAGATCATTTATTTATACGAGCATTAATTTTTCATATTAGCACACTGAACGAGCAGAGATTTCATGAAATGTGTACTATAACTTTATGATATCTTTGCTAGCTCTGAGCATTTCCATTTGTATAGCGGTTATAATGTAAATTAGGTTCCATTACAGTGCATTCAAACATAATAATATATATAAGGCAATGCTAACACGCCTCTCGTAATGATCGTGTGTATTTTACAAAGGCTCTGTTTAGCATATAGCCTACTAGGAATGAAAACATTACAGTAGGTGATATTAAGTTACTGATTCTGAATTCTCTCATGTATCAAAAATGCATTCTGTTCTTGTAGCTAATCATATTGTTTAACATATTTTACATTTCTATTACCAAAAAATACCTTTTTCTCTGTTGTAGCAAAATCAATAAACAAACACAAAGTGCCTGTGTGATGATTATTTTCCACTATACAGTAGTTAAAAAATATAGGTAGCGTATTGTGTTTTGGTCACTGAACGGTGGTATTGCAGGCTCTCAGTAATTATACTGCAAAAAAGCTTTCCCTCCACACTTTCTATTAAAAGAACTCTCATCAGGCATTCATTTGTGCGTATTAATTTGGTACAGTGTCTTTAAATAGCCCTAGAAATATTTCTTGGGCATTCATCTGTGTAATGCATCGTTGGGGACTTAAAGAGCCTCCAACAATTTATGTGTGCTATGCCTCGCCAGTATTGATCTTTCCTTCATCTTAATAAATCGGCACATTGCCCTACAGTATCACATGACGTGACGCAAGATCTTGTGTATCAGATACTGTAAGTCCCATTGAGTTAACGGCTAAAAAAGGCCTTTTCATCATAGCAGCAATTCACTCATGATGTGTGTATACATGCTCATCTATTGGCCAACAATTTATGTTCTATATGTGAATGAATAATCAATAGCTGACATACATGCACTCATCAATCATACCTATAGTAACTATATAATGCCTATGGAAAAAGAACAAAGCTGTGCACCTACAGTGTAAACTGTCAGGCATTGTCTTATGTATGGCCTGTTTTTATGTTTAGATGGGGATGTCTCAAGAAAATGAAATCATTTTGAAACCAATCTGCTCGAATGACATACTGAAGCATTGCTTTCCGCAAATATCAATGCAATCTCATATATAACCATTTCTCAGTCCCTGCACCACTGGCTGCTTCTCTCAATTTCAACTAAAACACAGCAGATACTGAACAAGGATGATGCTGTAGTTATCAGCTTGTGCTCAGTGAGGTGTAATGGTTAAAAACAACATTGAATTCGTCTTAACACTTGTGTTGCATGGCCATACATTGGCTCAAGGGTCACATATGCTATGTATATGCATATATCCTGTATACTCTAAATTAAGATAACACAACATATCAATATACATGTTGTGTAGTGGTGTTACTGTAGACCCTGTACTGATATTACAGTATGTTGAGCTTTTATTATATTTTATGTGAGGCAGTCGTGGCCCAGTGGTTTGAGAGTTGGACTTATGATCAGAAGGTTGCTGGTTCGATTCTCAGGTCTGGCGGGTAACGGCTGAGGTGCCCTTGAGCAAGGCACCTAACCCCCACTTGCTTACTATACAAAATGTACAAATGTATAGTATAATGTAATGTAAGTCGCTTTGGATAAAAGCATCTGCCAAATGCATAAATGTTATCCAAAGCGACTTACATTGCAATACTATACATTTGTTTCTGAGTATGTGCAATCCCTTGTGATCAAACCCATGACCTTGGCATTATGAGGCTGATGGCTGTCAGGTGCGAGTGATGACAAATACGGGACAGGTGAGGGAGCGTGGAGAATGCTTGGTGGTGTAGTCCAGGGAGAAAACAGGCATCTGTGACAGTTTTCAGAACTGGGCCCATTTTAGCAACGTGTTAGCAAGCACTTTTTAAGAGATATACAAGCTTTTAAAACCATCATGTTTTATGTTGCTAAAAAAAAGAAAGTATCTTATGCTTGTGCTGACTGCAGACCTTACGTCAGGCATTTAAAAACCCTTTAAAAACATTGACTGGGATGAAGGCTGACTCGTTTTTGGGATGAGGGTCAACAAAATACGTCATGACTGGCACTCTAAATCTGAGGAGGGATGTGTACCCTCCATGTGAATGGGTATGACGCTTGAGGTTATCATCACAAAGTATGAGCGTCTCCTACTTGTACTGTAGCTCATCAGTAATCTGATTTATTTGTTGTAAACAGCACATCTTTTTAATGCCATGATGTCTTGTTCCTGTCCAGGACACAATTTGCTTGACCAGTAGGTTCCATTAGGTTTGATAATGAGCGGTAGATTTAAAATTCAGATATAATTTGTTTTGGTCTGTGGGCCACTTTAGGGCCCTGAAATCCAACGCTGGTAACTCAATTATGTGTCAGGGCAAATGCGGGATGGAAATGGCGCAGATAGAGTAACCTTTATTTTGAACAGTAATGCAACCATAAAACTGAGCATTCTGGGGACTGTGCCAGCACATATGACCACTTAGCGGTCGCACTTTTGATCCATTTCAGGACATCCAATTCAACTGTGGCTTGTATTATCTCACCATAATTACTAGCCGAGGTCCATAAAACAAATTACGGCAATGCTGTCTGATTATCTCGGCCTCGCAGCCGGCTAAAACCTGTTCCATATCATCCAGATCAATGCTATCTACCAAAAGATAAAGAACTATAAGCTTGGGCTGAAGCAAATGATCCCATGTTGGGAAACACAAAAACATCGTTAAAGTTTTATTTGTTTTTTTCTGTTTGAAATCTAGGGATGTGTAGTTCATTCACCCATGAGAATTTAGTCTTTTTTTGCTTTACATTACAAGTTTGTAATATTGTGATTTATCTCTGATTTAGAGTTCATCCACACGGAGACGCGTTCAGCTGTATACGGAAAAAAATGATATCGTATTGGCGTTTAGTTCAGACGGATTCAGCGTTTTGGGAGCCTGAAACCTCTATTTTTTTGAAACCGGGTCCCAGTGTGGATAAATCTGAGAACGACACCCTTGCGTTTCCGTGTTTACAGCCGATCCGTATATTTTCTGAAACGATGATGTCATCACCCCACGTTTGTATACAGCACACAAGGTTTATGCGTACGCTCCAAGCCTGCTCTGTTTTTAGTTTATCTCTGTGGCGGAATTACAGCGCCACATACTGGTCTGGCATGTATACTACATCGTTTTGATCGGTTTCGTGTGTACGCAGAAATTTCTTGAGGTGACAGCGTGTTTGAGGAGAACAAGGGGGGAAAAAGATTGTATAGGGAAAGCTCTTGCTTCGTGTGGATATGGCTTCAGTTAACTGAATAATTTCATTATCGATTGTTTTTGAAATGACTAAATGGGAAAATAATACTTCTGGATTCAAGGCAAAAGTGAGCTCTCACAATTGTGTTTTGTTTGTAGCACAAACAGTATTACATTTGCTGCAGGTCCTTAGTGAATTACAAGCAAAGCTTTCAATACTTAGACTAATGAATATTGTAAACTACACTTCCCTAAAGGAAATCTGCCCCACATTGTGCATGGAAATGCTTGAAATTATGAATATTTGTGGCAAAGATAAACAATTCAATAAAGAAATGAATGAATAGACTATTCGGTGTTGCCTGTTAAGCATGTAATGTATGTCTGTGTGCTGATTTCAACTTGGTTCTGGTCGGATGAGGCCATCTGTATGCAGTGGGACACAGAAAGAGTGAGCAGGCGTGCTGGGCTGCTCGCAGTAGATAAGCTCTTTTCACACTTTAGGGACAGCAAGAGGCCTTTGTGGGCCGGGGGAAGAGAGATTTGCTTGATTTAAACAGTAACATGGAGATAGCTCAGGAAAGCACTGCATCACTTTGGGAAAACATTAGAGATGTGCACGCCTCAGCAAGTATAACCTGGTGGCCCTGGACCAATGCAAAAGTTGCGTCCAACACTGTCTTTTCAAAAAGTACATCTTTGCACCTAAAGTATGCATATTGGTACCAAATGTATACATACAGTATATGTGCAAAAGGTACTGTCCCAGTTACAGATTTTAAACCTTTTTCTATTTGACATTACTGTAATTTGTTGGTTGCACATATTTTATAGTAAACACACATACAGTGCATACTTACCAAACACTAGACAATATTGTATTATTAGGTTCAAGGTTGGTACCCAGTAATAAGTTACACAGGGACATAGGACAAAACATAGTGCAACATGAGGACAAAAATTATTTAAAAAAAGTGATTTATTCTATTGAAACAGAGCTCTGTTTGCCCTAAATCAGGCATCTTACTCATGTAATGTTTAGCTTTTTAGCATGTTGAATTAAAAACTGAAATGTTGAAGCTTTGAACTAACATTATTTTCGTCATCCAGCTGGTTGAAAAATACTTCAAACACTATTATGTGTGGCCTGTCACAGGTTCACAGTCAAGTTAATAAAGCATTACAGCACCAAAGTAAATGTCAATCTGAACGAACCTCAATTTGACCTGCGGACCGACCGCTGAACCTGTTCTCTATTACAGAAGTGCACGGACGATCAGAAACCTCAGTGAAATGACTGAAATGTATGTATCCACCACAACCCACAATTCTTCATCTAATCAAGTTTTCTCAAGTGTACTTGTTTACCAACTTTTCTCAAGTGTACTTGTTTACCAAGGAGACAAAAATGTCTATGATCATTGAAGAACATGCTTGAGATGAAATGAGACATAAAGGGGGATAGTAAAAAGAAATTTATGTTTATTCTCTGTCATTTCAAATGGAGATTTACATAAAATTTATAAAAATGTTATTTCATGATATATGATTTTATACACTGCTGGACACTGTTAGTAGACTAAATAAATAGTGTGAAACATGTGGAGAGTTCATATACAACAGTTCAGATAGCCAGGGAGTGTTTAGTTTTATTAGAGGATGTCTCACCCCCGCTTGGGAAATAGCCACTGTACCTGATCCTTACGGGTGGCATTTTTCCCTTTAAGGGTAGACAATTATCTCCAAATGCGATCCGTTACTCTACCAAGCATCGTATGGACCTCACATAGAGATGGAGACCCATTAAGAGATGAGGTGTCTCAGCCAATGAAAACATTTACAAAGCTGCTGAGAAACCTCTTCTCTTCTGCCACCACACACATACATGTGAATAGAAGAAGAGACGGATGACAGAATTTCCATTGACTTTTATGAGAATTTTATGATAGTGCTAACAACATCCTGAGCTAACAATGGAAACCCCACTCCCCCTGTTTATGACTTACAACACTTATAAACTATACTGCAATTTGTTCCTGCATTATAAATGAAATCTTCAGGACACCATTGGTCATCCGGTACAGGCTACTATATATACTCGCTTATGGCCACGAATTCTAATTAAGGAAATCAGAATCTGTTCAAGATGAGGTATACATAATAATAATTTTAATATATTTAATATAATATTAATATAACAAATAATATTATTTTGAGTCAAATGAATTGATATAATAATTTTAATATTAGCCACCATTGTAACAATTGTCTAGATTAAGTCTAAAATAGGGATGCACCGATATGTAAAATTTGGTCGATAAAGATAACAAATAATTCTTTAACAATGGAAGCCGATAAACTATATTTTGCCCGATAAACAGTACAGTATCTCAATATTAATATATTTTAAAAAAACAATTCTGAGCCTGAAACAAAAGGCAAAAAGTTGACAACTGCTTTTATTAAAAAACTGATGGTAACATTTAGTTTTCTTTTTACAGAAAATCATGCAACAAGCCTTTAAGGTCCGTGTATCTTTTGGTCATTTGATTTTCAGTTTGAAATAGAACAAACGGGAATGAGAAAATTGCGCCATTTTCTTTTTCCGTTTATTTAAAAAACAGAAAAACCAGAAAGGCTTGATTTTTCGTTTCTAAATTCACGGGGAAAAAACTAATAAACAGCATGAATACTCATTGTATTAAAAGTATGAAAATGGTCAACGGTATGAAAAGCACTCTTTCGCACCACGCGACATCTTCGGTTGTCCCAGCCCGCCTCGGTTCCGTGAATGAACAGAATATTCATCCTCCACTGCTATTACAGTACGTTTCATTTCTCTCATACCAACTGTAGCCTACTGGGCAAATGCACATAGCCTATGTATTGTTGCTTTAGTTAGAAGTGTCTGAAATGCATGAATGTAATTCATTGTAATTATGGCCCCAAGCGCTTTAAACTTGATAAATGATAGACTATAGGCCATAAGGCCTATAATAATACTTATTATCTCTACGAGATTATCTTTGTCTTCTCATATCATATCAAGCTTTCCCCCTCTGTACAAAATTAAGCGTATTGTCTACAATAAACTGACTGCGTATTAACACATAGCCTAAATCAACATTATTCTTTGCCTCACCACTACATGACTAGATGCATCCGCTGCGCGCTCTCCAGAATTAATCTTGCTTTACCAAACTTGATGGAATCGTAGACAGAAGCAAACTTGTGGAAAAGATGTGTTAAACTCACCAATGCAGCAATTTTAACATCATGTTGAGACAAAATAATACTTTATCTTCTCATATAAATCCAGCTTTTTTCCTTGCCCAAAACTGAACATGTTGTCTAAAATCAATGAATGCTGCATATTAACACATAAATCAACATATTCTGTGCATCACTACACTGTCCAGAGTCTCGCACAGCTTTGCCATGCAGATATAACCCTGGACAGCTAGAAAGATGCGAACTACATTTGTGATATAAATATTTATATGAATAACACAGAAGAAAGTCTAGTCTAGGACCTGCCCTGTCCGGGTTGTGTACGGTTGTTTAAAAGAATCCGTACTGTAATAGCAGCAGAGGACTGTTATTCTGTTCATTCACGGAACAGAGGCGGGGACAACCAATTGAGCTTCAAAGTTTTTGCATTCCATTTGACTTTCTAGATCAACTTTTCAAAAGTCCCCAAATGTACAAAACATGAGGAAAAAAAGCATCACATAGCATAAATAAGCAGTCAATATGTAAGTAACTCAATTTTGACAAAAATATCAGGTAAAACCTTTTAATTCCAAGGCGATGAGATATCACCATAGTACTGTTATTTAGGATAACTGTCTGGTGAAAATCTGATATTGGGACATTTTGATATCGACCTTACAACGCCACACACAGATCTTGTCACTTGGTAAATGAAACACTAAACCAACAAGATTATAAATAACACTGACAATTGATCAAGCAATACAACCCTATCAAAAATGCATTCAGAAAAGTCAGAATTTATTGTTTTAAAGTATTTGCAAAAAAATCTTTTGTTGTGTTTTCAGCATTATTTACTTATTCTTAGCTTTTATGGTGTATGACCCAACCAAATAATGAAGCAGATGTCAACAGCCATAAAGTCCCAAGAGACCTAGATATGAGAGCCTGTTTGGTGATAGAAAGCACACCAGCCCGGCTCTCTCGCACGTGACCAGTATCTTGACCTTTACTTAGAAGGTTTCCTAGCTACCACATTCATGCTTACTAACAGCTCTCTTAGGATAAGAGAGTGTGAAAAACATCAAAATAAGCTAGTTACAGATATACATTATATACGTGACACTACTGTGTTGGCTTTATGAGGTTGCTCACCTCTTACCGTCCCCACCAACTCTGGCACCAGCCATGTCCTTTCTATCTGTGTTTTTACCGCTCGGCATATAACAAAGTAAACATTGATTTTCTCATCCAGACTGCTGTCTCCAGAATCTCCTTTAAGACTGGGACAGACTCTCAATAAGATCTGTCTGTAAACATAAGACGCAAACTAGTCATATTAGCAGCCATGAATTAAAGCTGCAATTATGATTAGGGCTGCTAATAAATCCCAAATAAATGAGATAGGAGATAGGAGAAAAAGGACAATAAAAGCTTTAATAAACCATCCTTCAGAGTAATACACACTCCTGCTGTGTATCGAGGCTTTCCAGTTGAATCATTTCTACTTTATTCTTAATAACTCATTCATACAAAAAAATTGTGAAACAGATGATCAGAGACTAAGAACAAATGTAATGGCTAAATGGAAATGAAATTGAATGAATAAAAGGACGTGAGGACAACTGGACAGAATATTCTGTCCTTTTTAAATAATATAAATCCACATAACGGTCCTTTATAAATAATGCACGTGATATATCATCTGAAAGAGAGAAGTTACACAGAGTCGTCTGTTGAGAACATACAGTATATGACAGATTCTCCGAATAATAAGTGTGGACTGTGGCGGAGTGTGATGAAGGAGAATAATCTGTTGCTGCTTTCTCTAGCCTGCAGCCAACACAACTCGGCAGATGCAGGAGCCTCTCTGCATTTTAAGAAGCAGCTGAACTGTGCCGCACATCAGGGGCTCTTTGTTAAATCCAGGACTGAGGTTGAACTCGCAGTGATATCCACAGGAACGATATGGAGTAACTTATTAAAGACCCAGTGAAATGTTTTAATAAGCAGTTTTCTTATATAGGCTATATATTTCTTAAGAATGTTGGTAACCAAAATGTTTTGCTCTTTAATTATATATTTTAATTATATACAAATAATAATTCAGCTGAAAAAAAAAAGCTAGTGTTCCCCTGCCTGTTTTTCTTGCGTTTTCCACAAGGACTACATTACCCATCATGCTCCACGATCCCTCACCTGTCTTTCGTCTGCCATCACCCCACCTGTCAGCAATCTCCCCATCACCAGTGAACTATTAGAACTCACCCTGTTTGCCCCATCTTTGTCCGGTTTTATTGTCGTTTATGAATGTGTTATGGTGTATTGCTCACCCGTTGGATTTCCTGTTTATAGTTGGATCTATTAAAAGTGTTTTGGAATCTACAATCTCATCTGTGGTCTGCGGCAGCACGTGGCCGTCTCCATTACAGCCATGAGGAACGTAGGCTGAAAGTGCTTTTTTTTCTCCTACGTCGCTGTTGCGGTGACCCTCTCCAGCATCTGTGCCACGGCCGCCGTGGACGATCCCAGCTCCTGCTCCCCCACCTCCACCATCACGGCCGCAGTGGCCGTCTCCTCCGCATCTACTTCACGACCACGGTTGCCAACTGCTTCCCCTGGTTCTTGGTGCAGGTAGTGCCTTCCAGGCCACTCGAACTGCCGGATCCTCCCTGGCTTCTGGCGTGAGTGGCACCTCCGTGCCCCCCTGTTCCCAAGGGCTGGGAAACTTCCTGTCCCGTGTGTTCTGCACTGGCCTCCAGGACGAACACATGCTATTATATTGTATTTGTCTGAGCCTTACAACAAACATGGCAATGTATATTTAAATTAGGTCTTTGGTTTGTTTGTCAAGAGTATACTATCATATAAAAAGCCTCTAAGCTAAGAAACAAGAAATATCCCCAAAATTGCAATCCTGCAATTGAGCTGAAAACATCAGACAGCCGGTCTTTGTGGAAACTGTTCGATTGAAAAGATTATTGAAAAGATAACAAGCCCAATTCCGACACCAGACACCCAACCACAGCAAAACAATTCACATGCCAAAGCATCTAAAACAGCATCCTCGCAGACTAATCTCACCGCAAGATGACTACACATCTAAAACTCGATGGAACCATCCAACAGCAACAGCCTTTTTATTTTCAAACAGCGGCCACGGGAAGGCGTCCAGGCATCTTAATGAGCTTTGTAATCTAAATGAAAGCAGTCTGGAATGTAGATTCACAAGCAACCTTTTAATCATTGCTTGATTTACTGTTTTTCATTGTTGCCTGCCTACAAAAGGCCTTAATGAATTACCTGCCTTTCGGCCCATCTCACCTCATTTCTCTGGGGAGTGAAATGTGCTCTTTAACATTAACACCACAGTTACCAAACATTAGCTGTGCAGTGATTTTAATTGAACCAGAGAGGAGCCCCTTAGTTCCGCTTCTGACCCGGACCCGTCCACACTGTCTCTGACCCAACAAGAAGCAGACCTGGCCAAAAAGCAGCACTCATTTCTTTATGCTGCCCTGAAAGATCCATGATTTCACTTGGCATTTCAGATGCAATTTCAGGTGCAATTACCAAAAATGTGTGGACCGCTGTGACCTGACACCTGGGAGAAGCCATTATGCGTGGCGAAGTGGTTTGGATTTGTGCTTTCCACTATCACTGAGGTGCATAAAGCATTCCGGCACCAGCTGGCAACGGCGGTGCCAAGAGATCCCGGAGAATGTGCACTCATAGCTTGTTACGGTTCAATGTTGCACTGCGGTGTGGTCCAGAGAGCAAAGGCTTTAATGGTGGAGGGGTTCAGAGGGCCACAGAGCAACCGCAGTACTGTATGGCTGAGGACAGGATCGTCTCTCCGTCGAAGTGTAAAAATCCCCTTTGACGTCTGAGTAACCTGAAAACTGTGAAAGTCTGAGACCACACTGTTTGCAATTTTCCATGACTGTAAAACCGTTGCTGGGTACATTTGTTTCAAGGGCCATTTGAGTCTCTAAATTGAAACCGAACAAACTACAACAAATTGATTTTTCTTTTCCAGCATAACAATGCTCATGTACACAAAGTACTATCCATAAAGAAATGGGCGGTGAGGAAAATTCTGCTGATCACTGCCCAGATCTGAACATCACGCAGCATCGGCGTCTGACCTGTCTGATGCTCTTCGCTTGTAAACAAAGACAAATCCCTGCAGTCACGTTACAAAATCAACAAAAAACGTTACCAGAAGAAAGGAAGCTGTTATAGCAGCACAGGGACAATCTACTGTAATCTCTATTATTGCCAATGGTTTTGAAATTAAAAGGTCAGTAAGCACATAAGGGTGTGGGGACTTTGGATCTTATGGTTAAATAGCTTACATTACTGCCCTATAGAAACATTTAATCGAAATTTACATTGGCCAGTTCTACACAATATGTTTTAATTTGGCATTTATAGTATCATTAATAGACTACTTTATGTAGAATTCCACAAATCATAAATGTTTTTTATGCAACCCATCTCAGTCACTGCATTATATTAAACGAAAGCCATGTTTTTTGCCTTGTTGATTCACAAGTCACTTGTTTAGCAAACACATTTCCATGAGATTTCCAAGGGCCATTTGGGTCTACAGACACAGAACTTAAAACCTGAATCATTGTGTCATCATGTCATGATGTCGAGAGTAAAGTCGCATATGAATCAGACATTTATTTAAAATGTATTCATCAAAACAACTTTGTTTTCAGGATCTCAGTGTGTGGATACTCACCCTATAATGTCATACTGTCCTTAAAAATATATCAAAATTTAGTGGTTAAAATAGTCATGTGCTCTCAAAACACACTTTTAACTGTCCAGTTGAGTTAAAAGTAACAAAACATTTTTAACACTTAACATTGTTAACAAATAAAATGTTGTGTGTGTTGTCCCAGGAACAATACAGATATTAGCTCCCTTAAAAATAATAAAAACAGATTAAAAATGAATTAGCCATTAGTGGAGCTTCCTGTATGTACACAAGGCTATAAAAGCAAGTGACCTAGTTGGTCTTAGTGACATGACAAAGCCTCCACAGAGGCCCTTTAATCTGGAGCCAAGCGGAGATATTGACTAACACAGGAAGTCATCCCTCCTTACACGTCTGACATTAGCCTTGTTTGTGTTTCACCATATGCCGCCTACTCCAGAGATACATATGTCAGTGACAAACACAGGTCTTATTTGAACACGTCGAGTCATTAGCTGCTTACACTCTCCATTCACAGAATTTTGATTCCATTTTACTTGATGACCTTGCAACAGTTTTTCTCTTTTTGCTCCTTGAGGAATATTTTTTAACTAATAGGAAAGTGCAGAATAGTCAGGCCGTGTTGCTGATTCCTGTATGAATTCCCAGGTCTGGTCACACATTTGCAGCATTTTGATTAATGTTGAACGCAATAATCCTCGCTGGGTCAAACGTGCGGTGGCTCGGGTGCCATGGGAGTACAACACCTGTATATATTATCATCATTAAAGAGGAAGGAATGAGATGGAGGCTTTACATTTGACAAAAAATCCTACTTTGTTAGTATACTTCGTATACATTCGATGTACCAATATACAGTCTTGCATAGGGATGAAAATAATTAACTGCTTAACCAATTGTAATTTAACATTTTAAAATGTATCAGTTAAAGGTGCAATGTGTAATATTTAGTAAGAACAGATCCAGAGAAGGTACGTGAGAGTGATTTGTTCCCTTTGTGGGATGGCATCACAAGACGTTGCTCATTGGCAGAGCGCAGAGATCTAGAGGCTACATAAGTCTGTATAAGTGAGTGAAGGTATGGGGACCGAACCAGTGGTGGTTTTGAAGGCCAGGAGCAGAGCTTTGAATTTGATGTGAGCCAATGTAACCTGACAAAGAGAGGAGTGACGTGTGCTCTCTTGGGCTCATTGAAGACCACTCTCGCCGCTGCATTCTGGATCATCTGTAGCTGTTTAATTGTGCAGGCTGGGAGTCCAGCCAGCAGCGCATTGCAATAGTCCATGTTGTTTCTACAGTATCCCTAAACAGACAAACTGCTCTACAGAGCGCGTTTCGTAAACATGTTATCTCCTTCAGCAAAGGAGTGAAAACATGACAACATCTTAGTACTGTGTCAGCCACCGTAGTGCTTCGAAAGGGAGGGTAAGCGATGGAGTGAGCCGTTGGTTGCAATTTGCAACCACACCCCTAGATGCCGCTAAATTTTACAAACTGGACCTTTAACCTTTTACTAAAAAGTCAATACATGATCCGTTATAACACAAGATTCAGCCCCAAAAAATATTTGGAGTCACTGCTGTGTTTTCTCATTGAGTAAAACTTTGCCCTTGCCATTACAATCAGCACGTGTCTTGTATTCTGTGTGCAACAAAATAAACTTGATGATCACTTTGTGATTCTGGTGTAAAAACACTACCACCACCACTACATCTGTCCCACCTTTGAAAAACGTGTCTACAAAAGCAAATCTAACCAGAATTGAATTTGCTCATCAGGGGCTGGGGGTGTCCCATATATCAATCCACCATGTCTACTTGACCGAGAAGTGCATATTTCTCACTCTCCCACCAGCTCTCGTGAAAACATCACACAAGCTATATCAGGTAAAGGGCCACTGAATAAAAACAACCTCAGGGGGTCGATAACGCACTCGTCTTACCTGATCCCAGGGACAGATGATGCCTCCGAAAAACATAAAGAGGTAACCCATGGCAACCAGACAGGCCCAAATCACCAGGGAGAAAACTCGGAGCAGCTTCTTGAAGATAGACTCGATGCAAACCAGGACGAAGATAGTGAGGAAAATAGCCAGCGCAGTGGGGACGGTGATTACGAAGGCGACGTGATCCTCGATATCCTGCGGAGAGATGGCAGCGTTACACAAAGACCTTTAAATGCTCCCTCTGACAGAAACTGGATAACAGTTCATCAGATAAACCACTGACTGACAATCAAACCAAAAGCCCCACAGAGTCTGCTGGCAAACCGGGGCCGCTTTGACTTTTGCTCAGAGATAAAGCGGAAAAGAAAACAGTATCTCAATGGGTTACATGGCTTACAGACAGTCACATCCCAAGCTCAAGTCATCGCTTTACCCAATGCTGCTGTTTCTGCAGTGTCTGCATGTTTGTTTGATAGCGCCACGAAGCCAGTTTAAACTTTTTGGGGAGAGTACTCACATCACCCCTCAAAATGAACTAGAAAACAGCTGCACATTGACTTCCATCAGCTATCTCTCATCCACTATCTTTCTCATATAATTGCACTTTCTCAAAATAAATATAGCCCCGTTCCAGCTTTGCAATAAGACGTTTCAGCTAAATCTGTGAATATTGTGCTTTTAAACAAAAGAAAATTACATCAGAAGACGGAAACCTAGTTTCAGTCAAGCATTCAGCGTGTGCCGTGAGCATTTTTCACGTACATCATATATTGATTCAACAGTGTTAGGTGCGTTTAGAAACAGTGTGTTCAGAGTGCATTTTATTGGCTTCCCAGCACAGGCTTTAATGTGCAAAGTTTGTTTTACATGGTAATCCATACAACACAGACCTTATTGACTATAGCATTAGGTCTGTTCTCCCATGTGTCTCACTCTTCTAATAACTTTCTCTTTACTTTTAAGCCTACAGATGTGAGAGAGAAGCATTTATGTGGGTCAGTAAGTTGCCAGCCAATAACCTTTATAAAGACTGCCCCATCCTTCGGTGTAGATTTCGCAAAACAAATACGAATGTGTAATGTGTATTTTTCCATTATTATCACTAAATGGGATGCATTGCTGTTAAAAAAAATATTATAACATGAAGCCTGATATTTGCTGCTAACCATTACCATTCTGAGTGGGAAAAGTATTTAAACGTATATATATTGCCACATGGCATAATGTATCATATATGAAATATTTATTTAAAAAAATACACTATATTGCGACTATATTGGAATACTGGCAATATCTGACTGGTTTTCCATACATCATTTTTTATTATATCTTATGTGAGACAAATCATACAGACCAGAGCAATCGCTCACAGTGACATTACTTTCTCCTCTATCCACAATATTTAACAACAAAAGAAGATACATGTGAACTTTTTTGTCTTCGCTCATATACGGCATTGGTAGTTACCAACATCACGATACACAATAGATAAACTTTTATCAACTTTTGTTGCTGGACATGCCCACATTCTTGTCACTTTTGTATATTGGATTTCAGTTTAATGCCACTATATTTCACTTTTGGCATATTTTGGATTTTTTTATATTACATGAACTGGTATGCTGTTTTTAAGTACACAAAAATGGAATTGATAAATACAACACTTAAAATCCTCTGTACGGACAAAATTCATGAAACAGGCCAAATTCAAGCTAGTCCACCAAAATGTCAAAACATTCTCAAAATAGACAACAATTCACACAAGGATCCAAACAGGAAGATCATAACTGATCTGTTCTCTAATCAGCTGCCTGGGATGGTGTCAGTGTGTAAAGACTCCAGATCATCTGTGAAAAACCCTGTCACCTCAAAGCATCATAATGAGACACAAAGTAGGATGGCGAGACATGCCCTCATTATCAACAACACGCACTGCAATCATTTCCTCGCTGTAAAACAACCCAACAAAAACTCTCTGTCTGCCATCACCAAATAAAGAGAGCGTTTATCAATGCCATTACCAGTACTATATATTTACATCTAGTTTGAAAATGACAGAGATTCGCTGGGACTCTAGACATATATTTTTAATCCGTAGAAACTGAAATAGCCACCATACCTGTACTTTCATATGAAATTTGTGTTTGGAGGCTATTATGTGGATAACAGATTGAAACAGGCAGGCACGTTACATTTTTAGATCTTTATAACTGTGCAGTAAAGAGGAAAGCAGTTTAAACTGTCTCTGACTCCTCTCCTCCTCTAAATCACTGTTTTCAGTTTAGAGCCCCGTTGACCGAAATGAAAGCTTATAGCAAAGCATTGCCCACTGCAATTTTTATTTTGAATAATGCAAAATAGTTGTCTTTCAGTCATGACAACTCTTAAGAGTGATGATTTCAACCAGCACTTATTGGCATGGGCATAAAGTATATGTAAGGAAGGCTGCTGCAAGAATGTAGAACCTCCTAGAACCCTCTCTACATGTAGCACTGGGGAGGAGGAGGGATTGCATAAGCTTTCATAACCATGCCACATTTCATGCCTGAACTATATATATTTGTCATTGTTGTATATTTGTATAGTTGTATATTGTTTTTAGATTCCGTATATTTATTTATTCTTAAACTCGCAGACCCATCGGTGGGTGCAGTAATGCATCATAAAATGTATAACTTGTGGAGCGCAAAACATCTTTTGAAAGCTTTGAACCTCAGCTTGTCCCATCAGTTTTGCATTTATGTTACCTAAAAGAACAAAAGGTCTGAATACATCTTTCCAAAACCCATATGATTATTTAATTTCATATTTATATGATCACACAAACTCACAAAACATAGATGAGTCATATATCGAATAAGAGCTCTCACTAATATTGTATATTTTACTGATCTAACAATTTAGAGTAACATAACAATAAATAATTGTCAAATTGTTACAATTTGTTGTTTCTTTAAAATTACATTTTTATTTTTATTAATTGTATGTGGGTAGGACGCTCTTTTAAATTCAGGAAAAAATGCACCATATCTTAAGAGGTCAAGGGTGTTTTTAGATGAATTGTGTTTTGTTTAATGTGTGTGATTTGTATTGTTTATCCCTTTTTACTTTTTTAAACAAATTTCTTTCACTGGTTGATACACAGTAATGCTTTTGAATTAAATGGAATTAAACTCTCTACATTTTTAACACAAATTCACTCCCTGGACTCAGTCCTCCTTATTTCCAGCCATGTCCACACTCCAGTAAACACATCTAAGCTCAACTGTGTTAAGTAATATGAGCTGACATGGTGTGATTCTGACAATGTGTCTCGTCTGGCTGTTTCACAAATGTAACCTTTCCCTCTTCTCCCTATAAACACCCCAGTTGCTTTTGAATCCAGCGCAGAATTCTCCAAAACACACAAAACCACTAACAGCCCAGAAAAACTAAGCAGGACTCATACATAATAGACGGTGCCTTGCTTTCGGAGCACGTAAGATATGGAAACCCTGATAAAAATTGCAAAGAGATTCTTTCGAGGTGGATGAAGGTTATACCATAACATCCATGCAGATGTTCTAGTAGCTCCGTTATCTCTGATGTAGTGTGAGAGGAATGAGAGCGTGCCTGATGTTGCCATAACCCACAAACACCAAGAATCAGAGGATCAGGCAGGGGGCACATTTGCCCAGCGGCCGCTATCCGAGGTGTGAGGCTGAGTGAAAACAGGTCGGGGGAAAGAATCGTCAGGGTTTCGAAATAAAACACAAAAAATCCCTGGGAGTGCAAGAGTGCTCCGAGGCCTTTTCGCAATCAATGCAAAATGTGCAACCAGGGGAATAACCGAGACGGTTGGGCAAACCCGAGGCGGCCTCGACAGCCACTGTGATGGAAGATTTAGGTCAGACAGTCAAAAGACAAGAGAGAAAGTAGCGCACGCGTCAAGTGCGTGTATCTGTGCCAGGGCTGATGTCATACTATGAAACGTCACTTATTTATTCTCTCCCTGCCAAAGCACCGAGCTGATTTTATCAGGTGAAATGCACGCTACTCATATTTTCCTGCAGATTCTAGATATTTCCAAACTACTAGCCTTAAACTTGACAGGAAAAGCAAACAGAAATCTCAAACAGCGTGGCAGCAGATTCGCTTCTGCGTCCTGTCCGAATGAATTCTACCTTTTAAAGAGACGGCGATGGAAATACCTCAGAGCTTCTGGGAAAGCCTGTGTAAACTGTCTCAGCGTGTGAGCGAGCAACATCCGCACAAAAACTTTCATTCAGACAAGCCAGCAACACTGCAGCTTCTGTCTCTCCAGGGTTCCCTGATCCCATTAAGCCTCTGCATTTGCATAATCTGCATGCAGCGGATATTTCACTTTTAATATTTGAGAGGGTTTGTATAAAAAACAAATGTACTCATGATTTCATTACTATTTACATCAATAAAAATACAACGGGCACATTCTGTCCATCCTTTCTTTTTGTGTTCCACTAGAAAATAAATGTTTGGGAGCAATGTGTGACACAATATTTGGTGAGGATATTTTTTGATTTTATGAAGACTTATAACTCTAAACTCATTGTTCACTCTTTATGTAAATGTAAACTCATTAGCACAATTGGTAGAGCTTTGCGTTAACAAGAAAAGGTTGTGGATTCAAATACGCGCATAAAACTGTACATTTTAAATGCACTGTATATCTTTTTTCAAACATCTGGCAAATGTTAAAAAAATACATTTAAAGTTATAGTACACATAATTTGCTCGTCCTCAAATTAGCATCCCAATACATCAACTTGATTTATTAGAAATGCTGTTTAGACAGCAGGGAAATTCTTCAGCTAATGGTTAACACATCATTGTGTGCATTATAAAAGAGCTTATTAAGCAAAAGGCTTGAATTCACATGGATATGTATTTTGCTCCAGCTGTGCTAGACTGAATATGAGATGAAAATGCGAGCGGCTTTAATGTTGTCAGGTTAATACTTGATTCGCTCTGTTTAATTACCCATGACTAAGTTCCTTGATTTCCCCAATATACTTGTTCCCCTTCCTCCCAGACATTGATTATTCCCCGTTGCTTCTTTATGACTTCACATGAATCACAGAAATGATGCTTAAAAGACAGAGATTACATACTGCATAATGTAAACAGAAGCATATGCTTGCTGCCATCAGAACAAACAGAGCTGATTGGCTGGAACTTCCTCTAAAGTGTGATGTGTTTTGAGCACAAAAAAAGAATTCATAGATACACCTAACCTAAAACGTCTCTTTTCTACAAACACGTTTAAAGCTCCCGTCTTTTAAAAGTTGCTCAGCACCGCAGCAAAAGACCTCTCTCCCCTTTGTACCACCCAATGTTGCTCCAATCTGTCTCCAGCTCTCTCCCCGTCACCTTCCCCCCAGTGTCCAAACACTCACCAGTCCAGAGGCGAAGAAGACGGCCAGCAGAGCCAGGCAGGCGCCCATCACAATGAGAAGCAGAAACACTATAAGTGGATGCTGCTGGCTCATACAATAGTACGACTCGTACAGCCAGTCCGGGGACCTCTGTCTCCGGCCGCCGGCGCCTCCTCCCGCTCCGTCCCCTGCCGTCCGGGAGCTCCTCTCCAGCAGGTAGCTCCTCTTACGCATGGCCTCCCTCCACATGGAGCCGGAGCGCTCCTCCTGTCTGGTGTGCGGCAGCTGGGGTTTGTGAGGGTCCTCGCACAGGTCCTTCAGATGAAGAACTGACGCTCTGGCCGTGGCGCGCGGCCGGTACGCCGGT
This sequence comes from Oreonectes daqikongensis, assembly GCA_026939265.1. Lineage (NCBI taxonomy): Eukaryota > Metazoa > Chordata > Actinopteri > Cypriniformes > Nemacheilidae > Oreonectes > Oreonectes daqikongensis. The sequence goes on from JAOTQM010000311.1 coordinate 13,587,333, forward strand.
AGGATGGCTTCCACTGTGGAGCGCAGCATCGCTCAGGCAACATGTTGAAGTGCAGACTGGCAGAATGAGAGTGAGAGGAGCAGAGCGTGTGTGTGCGAGTATGTATGTGCGAGAGGGAGAAAGAGAGAGACAGAGAGGGAGGGTCTGGCTTGAGGCAAGGAAGGATGGTGAGTGAGAAAGGCAGAAAGAGAGAGAGAGAGAGAGAGAGAGAGAGAGAGAGAGAGATGGGGAGAGACACAGACAGTTCTGTCAAAGATAGTGATGTGCCAGGCTTTGCTGGTTGACCAAACTTATAAAAGCTATTATAGATAAGACTAACTGCCGGATCCTTCCTATTTTTAAAATTGACTTTTAGTTTAGAATGTAAAATTAAGATTTTATTGTGACTTTTTTATTATTATATGTGACCATAGACCACAAAACCAAAGCCAGTCTTAAGTAGCACGGGGACATTTTTAGTAATAGGCAAAAATACATTGTATGGGTCAAAATGATTGTTTTTTCTTTTATGCCAAAAATCATTAGAATATTAAATAAAGAATTTTTGCAAATTTACTACCGTAAATAAATACAAAATTTATTTTTGTGAGTTATATACTATGCTATGGACTTCATTTGGACAACTTTAAAGGTGATTTACTCAAAATGTTTTGCACCCTCAGATTCTCCCATTGTCTTATAAGATTCATTAAGGCAGGTTTACATCTCTGTTCATGAGTTCATGAGTCAATAATGTAAAATATTAAACATGCATGGTATCCATGGAAGGGCACCATGAAGGAAGTCATTGCTCTCAAAACAAAACATTGCAGCATGCTTAAAGTTTGCCAAAGACCACCTTGACACTTCACAACACTACTGGGAAAATGTCTTGTGGACAATAAAACAGAAGTAGAATACCAGCAGCACTATGTATGGTGTTGAAAGAATACAGCGTACCAACTTGAAAACCATCCCAACAGTAAAGTATGGTGGAGGGAGCATCATAATTTGGGGCTGTTTTACTGCCTCTGGACCTGGACCTGGACCACTTGCCATTGTAGAAAAGAAAAGTAATTCCCATGTTTAAAAAAGTGTCTGAAGCTCAGAAGAAGATGGATGAGGCAGCAGGATAATGACCCTGAGTGATTCTCATGAAATCTTGCTTTCAAGATGTCAAACATGATTTTCTTAAAAACACTTGTATTAACAAATTTCCTTTATATTGTTTTAAAACAAGGTATGAAATGTTTAAAGGCATTAATTTATAAACTTTTACTGAGAGTTTAACACAATTTAAAAAAATATTTTACAAAAAAAGGCCTTAAAAATTCTCATTACCGTACCCATTTAAAACTGTCAATCTCATAGCATGTTTTGCTAAAAACAAGCAATGCCATGATGATTATGCAAGTTTTTATTAATCATACATAATATGACATTAATTTATTATATTTTAATAGAATAATACATGGAGAACTTCTTTAAATGTGGAAAACAACCTGTATCGGTAACAAGAAGAAAAAAGTCATTTGTTAACTTGTTAGCCATTTAAAAGTACTAGTATGTGTTTCCTTACATAAAATCAAACTTAATGTAAATATATTTGTGTGTGTTTAAACAGTCGTTACGGAGGATGAGAATATCAGTCATAGACAATTCTTTCCTCCACTATTTCTTCATTTGTATTATACATGATTATTTTCTCAATGATTTTTTTGGGTCATTTTTTGTCCTTTGAGAACGTCTAGTAAAACATCCAATAGTTTTTTTCAGAATATTTTAATTTCACTTTGTTTAAATTACAACATATAATGCACTTAGACAAATCAAGCCGCATTACGGTTATGAGAATTTCAGCAGAAAAAGCAATAAAATACATAAATAATTATTTTTTTGTCAAAAAAGAAAACACAATTATCTTTAGCCTGTTCTGATAATTTCTTGTGTTATCAAACTGTATGTTTTATATTTCAAATATTTACTGCCATGATGTCTCAGCAGTTTTGTGAGAATCACCCCCCTAAACAATGAAGCAAAATTTACTACAGAATGGTTTCAGAGACTTTTTGAAGGGCCCAGACCTCAATCCAAAAGAGATGCTGTGGAATTACCTCAAGAATGTCATTCATACCAGACGTCCTATAAGAATATGGATGAGCTGAAGCAGTTTTGTAAAGAGGAATGGTCCAAAATGACTCCTGGTCCTTTCTGCAAGTCTATAGGAAGTGCTTGCTTTAGGTTAATGCTGCCTTGTGTTTTATCAGCTTAGAGCTATTGTGTTTGTTAAAATTTGTGACTTTGGTGAAGATCGCATCACATTTCATGACCCATTCAAGCAGAAAACCAGGAAAATGACAATGGATCACTTACTTTTTCTTGCCTCTGTATATGACTGGTATATTACACTGCATACAGCATCACTGGAATGATCCAGTTCTGAGATCTTTCAGAGCAATGATTAAAATCTCTTGTCGTTTTTTTACCTCCCCTTCTCTCCACATCCATCCCCCTCTTCCCAGACAGCTTCAAGATCACGCTTTTTTCCAAATGTCAGGATGGCTTTCTTCTCCAGCCCAGCAGCTTTGTTTATCCATGAAGGTGGCTGTCAGATGCTGGTGAGCTTTGCAACAACTACAAGAAACAGAAAAGCAGACAGAAGTTGCAGTCGATATCGGTTTTCTTCAGCTGTAACTACCTTCCATTTATAAATAGTATCTCAAAAACAGGTTCAACAGTGACTCAGCTGGATCCTCCAAATGGGCTCCGCTGGGGACGGACAAATCCTTGCTAATCATTTGCTTTCATGTCCACTATTAAAGCACTGAAGCCCATAACCAGCTAAACATACTGCCTGTACTATTCATGAGCTGAAAATATACGCCTTTGGTCCCGTTTGGAGAGGAATTACCACCCACTTTAAAATTTCCAAATCATGCGAACGTTTCCTGGCTGATTCTGTAGACTTTAACTTTCCGTCTATTTTGCGTAAGCAAGCAAACCGCTGGCATATTAATTCCTGCTTTAAGTTGACCTGGATACATTATTAACCCACTCAAAAAACCGAACATGCACTATTGTTTTCACATTTCAAGGTTAAGGGTTTGAAAGAAAAAGAGACAGGACTTCAGACAGGCAGTTGCATGCTAGATACTTAACTAGTGACTAAAATGTTAACTAGTGAGCTATTTCTTTGTGTTTCTAGGCAATGAGTGATGTGTGTAACCAAGGAGCACTGTAAGAGCAATTTGAACACCAGTTAAGGAATGTCAGGTTTTTAAAATTATGCAAAGAGCCTCTGTCACGATGACCCTTTCATTTGTGTAGCATTGGCTTAATGACCAATGGGTTTGCGCAGTTCGCATTGATATCAACACGCAGACACGGGGCATATAATTGGGTGTGCCGACCCCGACAGACAACATGGGGAGTTATAAACAAACACACTATTATCATACAGGAGATGTTGCACATAACTAGAACATTAGCATGAACCATTTCATGTTCCTGTTGTTCAGAACAAATCAATTTTGATTTTGTCATGTTTTTTGCTGAGCCACTAAAGTACAAACCATTCAAAATATAGCTGTATTGTCATATCTCATCATGTATACTTCCAACTGGGATCTGTGTTTGTTGATCGATCTGACTAGTGACTAATAAACAGTTTTTTTATTTAATTTTTATGAATACTAATTTAGTATTGTATTGTATTGTATTGTATAATAATAAAAAAACAATTTGTTGAGTTTTACTCTATGTTAATTTTATTAAATAAATAATCTGTTCAATGTATCATGCAACTTTGTCGCATTTAAGTTTAGCCAAGTAACGGTTCTTAAATAATACTGACTAGACATACTTTCTAGCTAATGTCATTTACTTGGTATTTCTTTAGCTTGTTATCAGAAATAATCTGCAGGGACTTTATTCTTGTAGACGTGTACCGGAAGTTACGTTTGGGCCACAAAAGCGTGCATGCGCAGTAACGTTTGTTTACGTTGTTGCTTTGAAACCGTCTATAGGAAGCAGTCAATCTCTGCAAATAAAAGACTAACTGCTCTTTAGTGTTTGACCATGAATCTTCTCCTAAACTTTGCAAACACGGCACCCGTCTCTGTGAGGAAACCCTCGGCTTTGCCAAGTAAATACCACTGCCAAGACTCCAGATTAGAAAAGTAGATGCTTATACTCCCCTATCATGTCTAATCAGTTGAAGTTCAGCCCTTCACAGGCTTACAGAGATAAATATACTCAACTGAACTCCTGCAGCTTTGTTGATTTAGATTTCAGACTGTTTCACTCCGTTATGTAATCGCAGTAGTTCGAATGCGAATCAATAGCTGGAACACAAAATATTAGTATTAAAAACACATCATTTAATTGGCCACATTATGTAAATAGAGTAGAATGTGCCATATGCTCCAGGCTGTCTCTTAAGTTCGCTAGGAATATGTTAATGAGACCATATGACTCATGGAGAAATTCACACTGACTACTTCTCCTTTTCCACATTTCTAAATTAAAGTTGCCAATAATAACTAAAAATATATCATATTTTTGTATGTTTTTTAATCTTGTGCATTGCAGAAAAACAACCAGACTGTAATGCTGAAGTGTAAAAACACTGTAATGAATTAACATAGGGTCCTAGATCCTGTTCCGCCAAGCAGCACTGTTGAAACAAAATTTAGAAACAGAGCCAACATTGAGCACAAACATGGACTGTAGTGTAGACTGTGAAATAAGACAATAATCTGCTGTGGGTTTTAAAGTTGTGCTGGAAAAGTGTTTAATACAAAAACATTATCATTTTATACATTCATGCAGCGTTTCCAAATCCAGTCTAACTAGGTTGCTCCACAAATGACTTTAGACTAAAAATGGATTAGGGTCTGTACTCCATGGATTGGAATCTTTATAAGAAAGGACAGCATGCTCATCAGACACACAGAACGAACAAGATATTGTGCGTAAAATATTAGTATTTATATGTTGATGTCACCTCTAGATAAATTAGTGTTTACGTTTACTAATTTCGCAGATGCTTTAATCCAAAGTGATTTACAAAAGAGGAAGCATTTTCCATGTTGCCTTAAGAACCACATGTTTTAGCACTCAAAAAATGAAGAAAAAAAATCTGTTTTGATTCAGTGTTATTCCATTGTATTAATACCTGCTTGTTGTTCGGTCTTCAGCGTCACAGTTCTTCTTTGAGGAGCAGGTGGAGCTTGGAAATGCCATTAATCTTTTACACCTGTGGATCCCTACAATACACTGAAAAATGAAGATTTAACTGCATTAAAAACACAAAGAGCACAGACCAAACCCACTGTCAACTATAAGAAAATATACAAGGCATGGTTTTATTCATTTTTGGTCATTTATTACTTTTCTCTGACCTTGATATGTAAAACATACGATCAGTACGAAAGTACGATTAAGATTCTGCAAAAAATGCTAAAACCATATTTCTTCACAATACCATGATTCTGGCTGAAGCATATTATTAGGATTAGATTTTAGATGTTGGTCGAAGCATGTCAGTGTACAACATCTAAAATCGAATGCTCAAAACCATCTCGTTGCACAGACTCTCTTTGTAGGAAAAATATTTTAAATACTTTAATGTTCTTGTGGACTATACTAATCATGTAAATATGCAATTCTCTCATAACATTTCTGAAATTCCTAACCCAACACAGCTGGTCGACTAACTATGCATTCGCTAAAATTTCAATTTCTATTCTAAAATTCTTTATAAGAAAGAGACAGAGAGAACAGAAATGTCTAAACTATAAAATGACATCCTCATTTTTATCTTTTACTTGGACAAACATATTACATTTTTTATTTCACTTTTGGCTGTGCATTAAAAGACTCAGACCCAATTTAAGTTAAGGTGTTGTCTTTGAAGAAGAATGTCAGCATTTTCCAAATGTGACCCTCTCAGCATGATCCATTTTCTAGCATGCGACATTAGCATCTCTCCTCAGCTTCTCTCTTCTAATGTGTTTCAAATACCCACATCTGAGAATCACTTGTCTGAGAGAGTCCTTGCACAAAATAACCCGTCATGCAGAGAGAATAATGTGTCTCTTACATTGAGAACAAACACAAATAACATCTCTCAGCCAGATGGAGGTGATCAGAGGACCGCCTATTGAGATTCATTCAGGTTGTCTTATGCAGTGCGAAGGTCGGATAGTATGGGAGCTTTTTATGTAAAGAATTATTCGTTTTATTCACATTGCTGAAGGGGCACATCTAAAGCTATATTCACACGGCCACTTGTAAGTTTTATTTTTATACTGTGCATATGAAGTTTGGAAGTGAAAACCGCATGTAAAGTGTGGCACAAGACAGTAGTGAAGAACAATCATGATACAATGATACAGGATAGTAAAGTCAATGTTCAATTTTTAACAGACACGATGCAAACACAGCATTATATAATTAAATGTCACTATGGTTTGATAACTTGCAGTTTCCTGATCTTTTCCTGAAATTATTTAATCCTCTTCTGTTGAAGTGTCACAATGTACCAGTGTTGACAAAAAAAACATTATATTAATAACCTTGAATATCAATATCGTATTAAAACTATGAATAACATATGCAAATATCAAATAATTCAGCAACTTTTGCCTAAAGAGTCCCAATGGTTACAAACTTCCCATCCATGTTCTTGTATTTTGAGTATAATAATTGACAAATAAAAAAACACAAAATAAACAAAATTATGATGAAGATGAATTTGACTAAATAAAAAAAACATTTGAATAGATATCACAATAATACCATTACCATTTAACACCATACACTCTTAAAAATAAAGATGCTTAAAAGGTTCTTCACAGCAATGCCATAGAAGAACCATTTTGGTTTCACAAAAAAACATTCAGTTAAAGATTCTTTAAAGAACCGTCTCTTTCTTACTTCTTACTGAAGAACCTTTTTTTGCCACAAAGAACCTTTTGTGACACGGAAAGGTACTTCAGATGTTCAAGGTTCTTTGTGGAACCAAAAGGATCTTCTGGCATCGAAGAACCTTTCTTTCAGAGCGTACACAATCATTTAAAGGCATAGTTCACCCAGAAATGAAAATTTTCAGAATTTACTACGCCAAACCTGTATGACTTGTTTCTTCTGCAGAACACAAAATAAGATGTTTTAAAGAACATTGGAAAGCAAATGAGCCCCATTGACTTCCATTGAATGGACACAAATTCAAAATATCTCACATATGGATAACAAGGGTGAACAGGTAATGTTATTACTTTTTTGAACCAAACTACTCTAATGTCAGATTTGGGTTTTATGTAACAGCTTAGTAAAGGTGAAACAGAGCCTCTTCATGCCCAGAGACATTGGTTTCCTCTAGACCTGCAGTGCTGCTTCAGAGTTATGTAACTTTCAGATCTATGTTTAGTTTGGAGTTCGAGGAGTAGGAGGTCCAGAGAGAGGTTTTATATTGCGCTGAAGGTGCATAGATTGCATTTGTATTAGTCATGATTAAATTGGCACTGTCCCAGACATATGGTCTATTACAGTAGACCAAAGAGCTGCCGAGAACAGAGTTATCTGGAATACGAAAGTAAAATTCTCCCATTCCCTTCAGGATAGTTTAAAGCTTATTGAAACAGGTGGGTGGAGAGGCTGATGGGCAGTAGCCATTGTCTTAAATTATAACAGCCTATTCTGTGTGCCTCAAAGGGTTTTGTATGGGAATACAGCAAATGAATGTTGCTAAAACTGGAAGATTACAAAGGTATGAACTTAGTATGTCATTTCTTTTAGATAAACTTCGACAAATGCTTTTAAAAACTCATGGCGCTGTGGGACATTGTTCCCTGAAGCAAAATGATGTACAAAAGTCCTTATCACAGAAGTGACAGCCTCATTGTATTCATTCACTCATACTCAGAATTTATATTTAACATAAAGATTGTGAAAAGGGTTAGTGTAACCTCACAGAGATATTATGAAAGGGAGTTACAGGGAGTTAAAGGGAGTTTTTTTATCTGTATGTATTCCGAAAAGTATTGTTAATGAAAAACTGTATTGCTTTCACACTACAAAATAGAATATTGGTGCAATATATTATGCATTTTAATAAAAGACAATGCATATACCATATACAATATCCAAGCCGTTATGTGCAAGTCAATTTTCTTTGATTTTTTTGCAGCATCTGGCGGTGTGGTTGTGAATTGCAACCAACGGCTCACTCCACTGCTCACCCCTTCCTTTTAAAGCACTACGGTAGCTGATACAGGACAAAGATGTTGTAATGTTTTTGCTTCTTTGTCGAATGAGATAACATATTTGCGAAACACGCTCTGTAGAGCAGTTTGTCCATTTAGGGCTACACTTTTTGTTAAAGAACTTCTTGGGCCGCCGAGCAATAAAATAATTGCAACAAAGAAAAAATACTTTTTTGATCTCAACTTATTTTTGCATTCATCTGTGGTTTTTTTGCCATTTTTATTTGTTAACTCTGGTTGTGGTCTTTTGTTACCACGTCTCTTGACATAAAAATGGGAGAGACTTTCATTTGCTAGAGTGCTTTTTCACTGTGCCTGTGTTTAATATTTTGGCAGCGGTTAGACAAATGGTGGAATCCAACTGTTCTCACCTGTTAAGAGATTTACAGGCTGATGTGGAAAACTTTTTTGCTAAACAGGATGTTGTGAACACTTGAGACACTTACCTGTGAAATCAATCACTGCGGTATTGAATAATTTGTACTAATGCCAAAGGATCTGCGCACCCGGGTTCTTAATATCATAAAACCACCACAGACTGAGACTATATATGCACCTTTGCAATAAAAATAAATCTCACGTGGCACAATGAAAAACAATGTTCCAAATGTAATCAATCTGTTTGAAAGCTCGAAGCAGTGAGCCAAAAGTAATCGTCAAAAACGACCATTAAGCTTCTATGAATTTATTAATGCAACAGCATATAATCAGTTGGACTGTTTGGACAATAATGCAGTTTTTTATTAAACTCAATCTTCTCCTATAGTCATGGCTGAATGGGAGTTGCAAGCGCATCCTTATATTCATAAGATTAATTAATTATATGAATTAATTTACAATATAACATGAGCGTGGAAAATGAACGATTGCATCATCTTTTCAAATGACTACTGTTTTTCATCACATCCAGCCATATGACATATCCCATGATGCACTAACAAAATAGGACAAAAATTTGCACTTAAAAACAAGCATTGTTGCTCTTCTGCTGTAATGATTGTCTCTGATTTCCACTAGGCATTTGTCACAGCATTAGACAGTGATTGTTATTTTTCATTCATTTATAATGAATCTTTCCTCCAGACAACATTTATTATTTATTTAATTACCGTTTTATTCAGCCCGATCTCATGAAATGCATATAAAAAACATGCAGGGGCAACACCGCCAAATAAGTACGCCCATTTTTCGTGTATATATATATATATATATATATATATGCCAATGTTTGCATGCATATGATACGGCAATTTTAGCGTGCATGCATATTCTATGGCAATTTGTCTTATTAACCTGTCCCCAAAACCTAAACCTAATGTTAGCGTGCGTGCATATAACCTTTCCCCTAACCTAACCTAAAGTAATGTCGGTCTACTTTAAGAAAAGTTTTTAGTTTTGTTTTGCTCATTAATGCAACATTTTATTTCTCTGTTTGTAAACCTCCTTTGGAACAGTTTACAGTTCAGGTAAACCAAATTGAATTCGAACATCTGTGGTTTTGCCGAAATACAAATATTTTCCGGGCCATTCTTGTTAACATTGTCCTTTCAAGTGTATCTGAGTGAATGCTTAGAGGTCCCTGTAGATTATTTGCTGTTGCACAACACAGTAAACACAGAAACAAGCTGAAGAAACAGAGAATCTGAGGGAGGCAGACGAGGATAAACACAATATACAGTCTCGTAATAGTCCTGACAGTATAAAAACTTCAAAGAGCGCGTGTGTCGGCACATATATAGTTGGTTGAGAAAAGATTTGCAAATGAGCTACCTCAGGGGTTTATCTTACCAATGGCACAGCGGTGAGAGATAAGGGACAAAGAATCCAACAAATCATTGAATTGCAGACTGGCCCAGAGACACTGTCGATAGCAGCGAGTGTATTAATGAGGGCGACTGGAGCTGTAGTCAGGAGTCTGTTAGTAGAACGGCAGCTGTTTCATTATGTCACATCATTGGTACAAATACGAGTGTGGAGCCGTGTGGCTCCTTCCGCTTCCCCGCAAGGCCAGGCTTTCACAACTAAACACTACACTGGAAAAGTGTTATTATAAATGATTCAAAACCTAGTGAGCTTATGCAGTTTTTGACAGAACTATAAGGAAGAATCCTGTACCACCACTTGAATCCACAGGACCATGGACAAAATGACTGATAGGGCATTGCATGAGCACGTCGTGGGTTTGAACCCCATACTGATAAAAAAAGATATATGTCACTTTGGATAAATGCGGATAAAAATCTGTCAAATGCATTATGTAAATTATAAGGCAGGGCACTGGTCCCCATACACACATTCAACTGCCATGTTTGGAATGCCTCTGGGCCGCCATCCGCTTGTTAAGTCGTGACGTAAGGAATACTGTTTCTGGATCCATGCCTCCACTCATTTTAATATAGGATATTATTTAAACAGCCAATTATGAGTCATCAATGTTCATCAATATTGTGGCCATTTGTGATTGTTATGTAGATAAAGGATGGGATCAGGGGTTTTCAGCAGATTTACAATACGTCATGATTGCATTTTTTGTTATTTGTTTATGGAATCTGATTGAGCATCCGGAAACGGCATATGACCTTCCATATATGGTGGTGCGTGACATCAGCCAACAAGCGGATTCCACTACAAAAATAGGGCTAAGAAAGAAAAATACTTGTCACTTGTAAATGTATCTTGATTTAAGATTGATTTAAGATATTCGTGCTAGATAACGACAAAGTGCTTTTTTGCACTGTTCAATAATCCAAGACCATCCAAGTCCTTTCCGCTTGAATGGGGAAGACTGATATCTCTAAAATCACTGGTAACAATAGCCCAAAATTAAGCATGACATAAAGTGTACCATACATTCTGTGCCTTAAGCTTAAATATAAAAAACTCTTCCAGGTTGCAGGTTGCTTCAGCATGCTTAAAGGCAACATTCTTAACAGAACCCCTCCCCTAGAGAATCATCAGCCTGATGATTGGTATTCTTTCTTGGGAGGTGAGACTATTTTATATTGAGTTTTGCATATTTCCACAATTAATAAAATCTATTATTTATGGTGGCCTCTCTTTGTCACAGTAAACCAGACCCCACTGTGGATTTTGCATAATATAACAACATAACTCATGCCAGTGATCAAAATAAACAGAATTTGCTATAACATAACTAATGCTCTGTATGCTACTTGAGCAAAGACAGTTCACTATCCTTGCAACAGATCTACAGAGTAAATGTATATCACAACAAATCTCATTGGACAAAACTTTGGAAAAAGCCGAAAGTCATTGCATCTTTAGAACATCAGTATTTTAGAAGTGATGAGCACATATTGATCTGCTTCATTTTCATCAACGCCATTACTCTGTCCATTATACAAGTAGTCCTTGTTCTTTTTAAGGCTATGTGGAGATGCACGGCAAGCAGTTTCCGTGATTCTGATTACTTCAAGATTGCTGCTATTGTTAGTTCACAGCTTGAGACCTGAGGACAGAGTCACATCACATCAGAGGAGGGTAGAGTAGCCAAAATCTTTACTCAAGTAAAAATACAAGTGACTAGGGAAATTATTACTCACGTAAAAGTCATTATTTTAAAATAGTACTTAAAAAGTATGCAATGAAAAGTAGCTAGTTACTTTGTATCGGATTATATACTATTCATAAAATGAAAATTAATGCAAATATTTGTATATCAGTTAGGGCTGTCAAAAGATTAATCGCAATTAATTGCATTCAGAATAAAAGTTTGTGTTTACATAATAGATGTCTGTTTACTGTGTAGAAAATTAATCATCCACCATTCCAATTACCTGTCACTCCCAGATCCCTACAGGTCCTCAACAGATAACAAAGACCGGCATTACGGGATGTTTTGTCTGCCTCCTCTCTTTAATATTCATATTAAACTGTCAGATATGAAAGCGTAAATCTAAATGTGTGCGATTCCAAACGTGATAAATAAATAAAGCGTTCACATGCTGAGGTGTCTTTTTCGACATACTGTGGGAAATGCTCAATGATGGGAGAATATGCGAATACATCTGTTCTGTGCATCCATGTATGCAGCGGATGCTTAGGTTGACAGATTCTGACCTTCGCACAGCAGAGTGGGTTTATTCATTGCTTCCATATATAAACCACACACATACGCGTGCACACTCTGTGCTCCCGAGTATTCACAAAAGATAAGCATCCAGTGAGAAGATCCCCAGCTGGTCGACTGGCTGACAGCATGACAGAAAACTCTTTCCCTTGGATACTGTACCTGCCTGCTTCTTAACACAGACAAAAAGAGATGCTGCAATGTTTTTGTCTCTATACAAGAGCTGTATTCACACTCCTCAACACAAGAAACTGTCTCTGGAGTGACAATGAAATAACAAACAACTAAAGAAAATAAATAAATGACTAGATACAACAAACTGACAACTATTGGGATGGGTCATGATAATTTAGGATATATAGAACATGAACACAAGATTTATACCTTTTGTTTAATTTTATTGTAAATTAGTTGTAATAAATAAACAATTTGTTGAATGGGTCGTGTAACTTTGTCGCATTTAAGTTTAGCCAAGTAACGGTTCTTTAACCCAAAATAATACCCAAAATAATACTGGCTATAGTTTCATTTGTGCCATATTATAATATATCCTACATAAGTTTGAACTTATATGCAGTATATTATTTGTATTTATGGTTTCAAGGACTGTAACTGATCATATTCACAAATGACACTCAGAATTCTCATCTGTCGCTTTCTTTTTCTCTATAAGGTTCTCACAGTCAGCAGTAATAGGTGAAAATGAAGTAACAGCATCATTACACTGATTGTTGTTGCATTGAAGACGATTGTTCACTGTGTCCATTTTTACAGCATTAGAAATCAGCCTGGTTTGCCAGAGCTGATGGTGTAGTGGACAGTGCTCCGGCATATAGTGCGGTTGCGCTCTGGGTGACCCGGATTCGAGTCCCGACTCGATGTCCTATCCCGACCCCACCCCCCTCTCTCTCTCCCACCTCAATTCCTGTCCTCTCCTTCACTACTTAAAAAAAGGCCAAAAATAAATCTTAAAAAAAAAAAGAAATCAGCCTGGTTTTTATTACCTTATCTCCTGATCTGTATAAGGAGTGAATGAAGAGCTATTTTCAGTAACTAAGAACGGCCTCTGCTGAAATCTGTCAAATGAAACTTTTGTTGTTGTGCTGGCTGGTGCTCATGTTAATTGATTTTAATTATAGAATCTATATCTCATTTCAATGTAAATTTCACACAGCTGTTGGGCTCAAACACAGCCAATTACACTTCTCTCAACTGATGTATAAGGTGCTTTCTTTAAGGAAGGTTTAATGGGTTTCCAGTTGCTTTTTTAAAAGCACAAATGCATTGCATGCATTACGCACGTGTTTCTTGGAGAGCAAACTCTATACTGGATAAATTACTATCTAACATAAAAAAATGACATAAACACCAAACAAAATTACATTTGAGCAATTTTCTAGAGAGTTTGTTTGACATTAATATGCATGAATATCATATTATTTTAACCAAATATAAACCATGGTTTATATGAACAAATCACAGAAAAATTACATTTCTGTCATCATTTACCCTCATGTCATTGAAAACCTGTATATGACTCTTTGTTCTGTGGAATACAAAAGATATTTTGAGAAATGTCTCAGTGTTTTTGTGTGCATACATTGGAGGTCAATAGAGACCTTTGATTTTTGGTTACCAACAGTCTTTAAAATATCTTTTTTTTTCGTTCTGCAGAAGAAAGTCATACAGATTCAATAATTTTGTGAGAATCCTTTAAATCAAATATTTCCCACTCTAAAAAACAGACAAATGGAGGATAAATATAATTTATGGCTTATGAACAAAATTATTTGCAAATGACATATGGCTTATCTTTTTGCATAGTATTTTTTCATAATGCTAAAGATAGAAACAGCACAGCTCTTTAAGTACAGAACATGTTTACCGAAAAGCTGCTAAACACCCTGGTAAGCTGTAGTGATATGCTGACGTGGCTCTACTTCATGACTTTGTGTTAAATGTGAAATTTCCTCAATTGATCTCCTCAGGAAATATGGATACCTTTGCACAAAAACTGAACAGAGCAGCATCAGAAACACCTTTGAAGAAACATACACATTCCTTCCATACACACAGACTCGCTACGCATTTCTGAATCCAGCTGTGTTAAAAGTTATCCGTTTAATCTTCATTGTGTGATAAAAGCTCAATGTATCTCATACATATTAATAAAAGTGCACTTGCTGCTTACTGTCTCTATATATGTGTATCTATGCATTTCATGAATAAAACAACATTCTTAGAAAAGCAACTGCATGAAACTGAATATTGTTGCCAGATTTCTACACTTTCTGTCAATGTGAAGCCACTATGATACTAAGGTTTAGATGGCCTTTCCCAGAGAGTTACAATACGATTGCCAAGATTCTTTTACTTTAAAAACTGATTTGAGGTTTCAACTTAAATAAATAAGTTACCCGGCTGCATAAAGACTCCTTAACCTGATTGTTTTCCGCAATGTAAGAATAGTCACTGGTATCCCCATAATGTGTGTGTAAAGTTTCAGCTCAAAATATACCACAGATCTTTTATTATACTGTGCTCTATGTATCCATTTTGCCTGTAAGGAAAAGCATGCTGTTTTGGTGTGTGTCTCTTTTAATGCAAATGAGCTGCTGGTCTCCGCCCCCTTTCCAGCAGAAAGCGTCAGACTGAGAGCCTGTGCTTCAGTAACAACAAAACTGAAGAGAATGATCATATTAAGCGAATGAGAAACACTGCCAAATGCTTACTATGAATGAATGCACAAACGTGCACATTTTTTATAATCGACAGTACCCAAGACAAACGCGTCATATCTATAAACACTGAAAACATGACCCATTATACATGCAGCCCGATGTAAAGTGACTTCACCTGATGTCTTCTGGACATTCCATTGACAAATAAAACTAATCCACAACGTCTTCAGTAGCTCACTGTAAGTAGTCCAGTGTAAAAACAATGGCAGGCGGGAAGGGTAGATTACAGGAACAAAAATTGTCTACAATTTGTCTAAAATACACCATTCAGATATTCTGGTTGGGCAGATATATGATCATAGTTCATTGCATGCATAATCTTTTTGATTTTTATGTGATAAAATAGAGAGATCATTATTTAAAAGATCGTACAAACAAGTATTTATAATAAGTATTTATTTTTTTAATCATTTTAATTGTCAGCTGGATATTTTTGAAGGGCCCCAAGAAAAACCTGGGGTGGCAATGACCCCCTTTGACCCCCCCCAGCCCCAGCCCTGTCACCATTTAGCGCTGACACCATTTATATAATTTAATATATACATGAGAGTCCTGCATGAAAAAAAGACATTTAGCCTCTTTATGATTAAAAATGGATGTTCCATATTTGTTTGTATTTATTTGTTGTGGGTCAAAAGAACGATCTGAATGTTAAAATAAAATGGGAAAAGAACGGAACGTTAGTACTGTTTTATTGTCTCTTCAAGTAAAAACACTTTTATAATGAGCCCACATTGACCCCACTGTTGTTTTTTATATAGCCAGTAGCCTACATTTGGTTTAAAAAAGTGTAGGTTTATCCTGTTCAATTTCGCTTTGTAAAAACCAGAATACTTGTTCGAGGTTTAGTTTAAAATTTATCATAAAATTAACTTTTAACAAGTGGACCTAGAGAATTATAAACAAGCTAAAATTTGACCGAAATGCATGCAATTTATTATAAACTGATAGTAGTTTGTGAATATACTGAGGCCATTTAATGCTTTTTTGTTAAGTAATTAACAAGATTTGTCAATGATTAACAATCATTGCTGCCAGGTTTAATATGATCATATTTCTTACATCTTTGAACCAGTTGAATCTTATTCAGTAGTCCTGCAGGACACCCACCCAGCAATGAATTACAGTCA
Source organism: Oreonectes daqikongensis (assembly GCA_026939265.1). NCBI lineage: Eukaryota > Metazoa > Chordata > Actinopteri > Cypriniformes > Nemacheilidae > Oreonectes > Oreonectes daqikongensis. The sequence goes on from JAOTQM010000311.1 coordinate 13,603,540, forward strand.
CCTACACGCATGAATAAACATCTCGGTATCTGAAGCAGAAAGCATTTGGCACAATTTTGACACATTTCTAAGATGGAGGAATGCTGTGTTACTGTATACAGTAACACAGCATTCTTCCATCTTAGAAATGTTACTGTATACAGTAACACAGCATTCTTCCATCTTAGAAATGTTACTGTATACAGTAACACAGCATTCTTCCATCTTAGAAATGTTACTGTATACAGTAACACAGCATTCTTCCAAATGTGTCAAAAAACACCAAGATGTCTTTGTCATGGGGCAGAAAATGACACAATTTTAGTTTCATTTGGTGAATTAATAATGGTGAATAACCTGTTAGACAGCACTGGTCTTAAATCTCCCACAGATCTTGTGACTTTGAAGGCCATACAATTTAATTTATATAACTTGACATACTCAAACTCATTTAGTGAATAAGATTGCATGTCACTGGTGTATGTAATGTAGGACATCAAGCTCTGCAAAGTATTTGTGCAAAATGATCCTGGTTCTGTCAAAAACATTACAGAAGACACATAATTTAACTGAATACTAATGTAGACCAGCAGCAGACTTTCCTCACACAACTCATTATTGAGACAAGTTTCCCGACGGATTTTTGTGAGGAGCTGAAATAAGGTAGCCTACGTATGTTACAGCTGAGCTACGCATTGATTTAATGTAGGCTAAATACCCAATGAATTCATGATAAACATATGATGTGAACATGAACTTTTGTGTATTAATTACTAATTTACCTCAGGATTTAACGTGTGAGGGCTAAACATTAACCACACACCCCCATACATTTTGAACAAAAAAACATAAGTAAAAATGAACATGAATTTACCATAAATATCTGCCTGTTCCGAGCGTGATCCAATCAGATGTGAACAATCCAAAAATTCTGCAAATAGGCTAAACCAGTTGGGTCAAAATAATCTGGGGGGTTTTTCTTCAAAAATGATCCTGATTTGACAGAGACAGAGAAGACACATGCAGACGAACGTATCCAAATTGCTTCTGACAAAGTTCGTTATTCTTAATGTATGACAGCAGACGCGCACAACTTTTGTGAATATAATGTAAGGATTTTACGTATGAGTGCAACCAGATTTACGGCGCTCCATCCGGATTTAATATGAAACGCACCATAGGCGACCGGCCATTTGGCACAAAATAAAAAACACAATTAATCCTCTAATCCCCATATCAACAATATTCATAAATATAGGCCCGCCTACGCACAAATAGTTAAACAATTTTCCCTCAGTCAAAACGATCTGCACATAAACAAATAATAGAGTATGATACCAAAGATTGACTGTAAGATATACCCAAAATGAAATAAATCCGCTGCTTAACAACGACAGAGACAAAACAAGCAGCGGTGATTTTCAGCAAGATTTACCGAGGTGAGGCAGTGTTGGGCGGGATACATGAGCACGGAGCGCCCGGTGGTTGCCTGGCGCTCACATCTCAGAAAACATCTCTTTATTGGCCGATGAAAGTTTTGAACTTTACACACACACATTCTCCCCTAAACAACTCTTAAACCTGTATTTTGTGACACAATAACAGTAATATTAACATAAATGCTGCCTTTCGCTGAGTTGATTTGACATGAACTGGGTAGATGGAAATTATGTGCATTAATTCAACTCTCAGTGAAAATGACCCAGAATATAACCCAACGGTTGGGTCACGCAGAATTACCCAAAAACTACCCAAGACTGACAAAATAACCCAAGATGTTTTTTTAGAGTGTATGGCTATATGATCATCTAGACCGCTGTCTAACATTACACTGAGGTTTATAACCGTGAATTGATGACACAAGAGTGTAAAAATAAGATTAAGAAATGTACTGAAGTCATTCAGTTCAATGGTCAAAATGTCTAATTAAAATTGAGCAGAATTAAAACCCACTATGTGGGACCACTCCTATGATGGAGGTTGAATTTAGCTTATGGTTTTGGTGAGTCACACCATTCCATCAATGCCAGCAGACATATTTTGAGAAATCAAGCATTTTCTACTTTCTACTATTAAGAAGTGGGACAAACTGGATTGGTATTTTTACACTGTGTGATGTATGTGAGCGAAGAGTTTGGAAATAACACAGCGCGCACATGCGTGTGTGTGTGTGTGTGTGTGTGTGTGTGTGTGTGTGTGTGTGTGTGTGTGTGTGTCATTATTGGGCTTGATGAGGCTCTGCTCCCATCACAAGAAGTGAAAAATGAGAGTTGCCCAGCTGCAGGCCACAGAGTGACTGTAAACTAAAGAAAAGGGCAAATATTCCCCCCGAAACTCCCATGGGACGGCTGTGTGCCCAGAGCTTATTCTGGCTGGCTGTTTCCTTGAAACTGAGAGAGGAGAGGTCATTACTCACGAAAAGTAAGACATATGACTTTTGTTCCAGCTGGTGTGGTTCACTACATTTCTATGCAGGTGAACAGTGACAGATTTTTATTGTAATATATAAATAATACACTGTTAAATGTAGTGAAAGAGACCACATATAATGTATAGACAGCTTCGGAAAACGTAAACAACGCTGGTCCAGAAGTGGTCTATAGACTTTGATCAAACCATGAAAAGAATGACTAATCACGTAGCCTGTCTAATACATAAAACACACAGCTGTATGGCAGGTTTACTATTTAGGACCTTTATAGCTACCAGACTGTCTGTGACTCATAATGCTGTAAACTAAAGACATGACGATGAATGGTTTTATCATTTTGTATGCTACTCAAAAATGTACTGCTCTATTCAATGAAAAATCATTCAGGGACAACTTTTACGTCAGCTGGCTCAGGAACCCTTACAGAAAAGACTCATGATATTCACATGTGAAATGTGTGTTTTTGGAACACTTTTGTGTGAATTCCCATATAAAACCCATGGGATCTCTCCACGTGATTACGTTTATCGCATGTCATCACATGTTGCACATGTGATCCCATGGGTTTTTACATGGAAATTCACACAAAAGTGTTCCAAAGTGTTTTTGCACATGATAAACATGTACACATGTGATATTCGTGTCTTTTCTGTAAGGGAAAAGAAGAGGAGGAAATATAGACAATTTCATAAATAAAGTATAAAAAGTTATATTAGGCACTAGCCAGACCGATTAACAAACACAGACCGGAAGTTAACTTTGGGCCAAGCGCGTGCATCCGATGAAACTGTCTATATGCAAAGTATAAAACAATAATTTGTGGTAGGCATAACTTGTTGTTTTTGGACTAGAGAAGCATCAGCACTGTCACCGTGTCTTAGCCATCAGAGTCCAATAATGCTCAATTGAATTATATTGTGAACATGGATTTTTTATTGTTGAAAATACATAATCAATGGCAGGTTCTCAATTAAGAGGCTCAGCTTGGCTTATAATAGCATTACAGAATGGAGGCCTTTCCAGCAGAAGACTCAAATAGGTAGACGGATGGAAACGACGATGGACGTGTAATCCTTTAAACCTCTTATTCACTTAATTTCAACCTCACAGATGATTAGAGGTGATTTTAATTCAACCTGTTTGTATAGTAGCCCAGATTAAAAATATGAGCTTGTAAGCGCATCGATGGCGTAACATCTTTGAAGCATTAGGAACTCAAACAGTGGTAAACTCAGGTGTGACGAACGTGCATCAGTCTGCAAGAGCAGGAGCGCCTCAGTGTGGCTCGCAGACAACGTATTGCATAGACAGCCAGGGAGAGGGGTAAGATGAGCAACTTTATACTCAAGACAGACTCTAGATTTTCTGTTCACTTTTACTTTAAATGTCACATTTATGAAAAAAATTGCATTTGTTAACATTGAGAAAAATGTGAGGATATTTAGAGAATGGGTGAAGTGTATAGTATGATAGCGGTGCGCTTATTTTTGGTAACATCAATCTGCTTAGCATAAAGTTTGAATTGTATTTATCTAAAACAAGCAGACAAAGAAATAAGGCAGACAAAAACAGAAGCCGTTTAAGATGTTTATTTTTAAAAATAATCTTGAGTACAAAACATACATAAAAAAATGTATATTGAAAAGAAAGTCTTAAATTTAAGACATCATACATTACATTCAAAGGACACCTGTATGCAGGTGAGAAGACTGTGTTTGGCCCATGAAGATTCTTTAGTGTTTGACAGCTAAAGTTAAAACTGCATTGGCACATTACTTTTCCTCTCTTAGAACACATGAAGATGAGCCTTTTTGTTGACCAAACCCCTAGCGTTACCTGGGTCAGTTTTAGGAACACGCTGTAGGTTGGCATCAGGCCTCGGGAACACAATGATCCAAGTTTTATGCAAGAATACATGTAGTGATCTTTTGTTAAAAGTGAAACTTAAATATGTTCTGTGTGAAATGTTTTGCATTGTGTGGTGAGCTTTAAAAAAAAACAAGACGGAAAAGGGGACACCACAGACCAATATCTCCATCTGGTGGCACATTACGAAATCCAGAGTCCAAGAAAACAGTAGCACTTAACAGTAGGGAACACATGAAAGGGGTTAATGTGCACACTGATGTAAATGAATGCCCTATAGCGGGAGATCCCTTGTGAAACGGATGCAAAGAATACGGACTAGCTAACCGCAGACAGTCCAATGACTTGAACTGCTTTTAAAGCTTTAAAAAAAAAAAAACAACAACAATTAAACAGTAGACACATGGCAGCACACAGGTCAGGAAAGAGAGGAGTTTGGTACAGAGTAAAGCACTTAAACCTATCTGTCAGCATGTAAACTGAAGCGCAGGATGGCAAAGGCCAGATTGGATGGGCAAGTGGTACACGGGAGATTTTAGCATGCACAAAACCACAATCCCAACAATAAAACTGGTGGTGATATGGATTTGAACATGATAAAGACTTTGCACACTGAAAGTGATCGATAGTGCTACTTGAATTTACATTCAATTAAAAAAAATTAACTTAAAATTTAACTAAAATCAAATAATAAAAACACCCATATTGCACAAAGATATACAGTACAAACGGAGCACAGCCTATAGCTGCCACCAACCAGACTTAAAAAAATAAAACAAAAAATTAAAATATGAAAAGCAAAAGCAAATCAAACTAGAGCAAAAAGGTATTGGACATGAAATATAAATTTGAAGGCAAAATACAACAGTGGACGTGTTAAACAAAAACAGGTACATTCACTGGACGAAACAATTTGCACTGAAGAGCATGTGTCCCATGTGAAGTGTTAAACAGAACCCACTGCAATAGGAAGTGCTAACCTTTGACCTGTGAAACCCAAAGAACGTGGGCCACATGCTTTCTTTCAGGAGGAAAAAAATGGGCGGCACTGTCAGCTGAGGCTCATGGGAGCAGTGTCCCTTCTCCGACGACGCCAGCTGTTGCGACCGTACTGAGGGTGATGCCCTCTTGTGCTGGGCCCAGTGTTATGCTCGAAACCATTGGTGTGTGAAGGCCCTTTTACACCAAACCTCTGGCCATTTGAAAACTACAAGAAATTGAATGGTTAGTTGAAAGCATAGAACTAGTTTAATGCCATGCTATATACTGTCCAAAATTATAATTCCACAAGGCAAAAGTTTAAAAACATATCAAAAGCTTATAGAGAAAACATTTTTAATAAAAAAAAGACTTTTGCCTCATACTTTAGTGTGGTGACTGGGGCTGGATATCGAGCTGGAATAGACAGGTGGAGATATGCGTACAACTCCATTCAAATGAGCTGACCCATCCATATACGGTTTGCCTGGTAATGGATGCAACTGAAGAAACGTAACAAGGGGATTTAAAACACAGCGCAGAACCCTAGAAAAGCCCAGAACCATCATGCATTGGATTGCTGTAATAATAAAGCTTAAAAACCAGTACGTCCACCTTACCTGACTTTTGCAGGTCAGGAATGTTCCAGATGATGCGTTTACGTTCCTGTAGGGTTTGTGGTTAGTGTCAATCACACAAGACACTGGGAAAATCTCATGAAGAACTGAAGCTCTGCTTGGTGTGTCAGAATCCTTTATCAGAAACAAACAAACTTCTAAATGAATCTGATGCAGAAGAACTTTGGGAACGTTCCCTCAATGACTTCTCTAATTATAGTATGAAGAAAACTACACCAGGAACTTACAATGTCACTGCCAGACAGTGAGGACACGGAGGACGATGAGGAGGATGAGGAGTGCTGTTGAAGGCTGGACAGAGACACAGGTGAGCCTGCACTGTGTGGAGATGAGGAATCTCTTTGATGCTCCTCACTCGAAGTCTGCTCCTGCGAATCCCCTCCAACACCCTTTGCTAGAATGACCAGAAATAGCACTTAAACCAGGCCCACAAATTATATTATGCTCAAATTAGAAGCTCTATAGTACGACGTTCTTAAAATGTAAAGGCACAAGAAGTCATTTTCGCAGCTTGTTGACACTGTGAATGAGAGTGGAATGATGAGAGTTGTCATCTTTACCTTCATTGCTGATGGAGATCAATCTAGCAAGACTCACAAACAGTGGAACCACAACCTATTCTGGGTACAATAGCAGTTGCTTGGTCCGTTCGTGTTACGGTAAGCCCTTAGAATAATGGTAACATCCCACCTGAAGTACCTAATTTCAAATGACCCTTGTGATACTGTCATACACGGTCTGCAAAACATCAAACTAGGTTGAAAACACTTACTCTACAATAGTAAAATCGGAAAGCGAGGATAACACTGACATGACAGCATTATAGTATAAAGAGAATTTTAGGCTCATATCTTCACTTTAAAAAATGTATTTAAAAGGATAGTTCAGAGGCAAACTAAAACAGCACAATGTTTTACTCATCCTCAAGGCATTCTAGGTGTATATAACTTTCTTCTTCAGATGAATAGTCAGAGTCATAATACCATTTATCCTTTTTCTTCAAAGTGGTAGAATGGGAGTGAAATGAATGTTGCTTGACTTTGTGAAGCTCCAGAAAGTGCATCCATCGATGAAAGAACTGCTCGACCCTGCTCAGTGGTCTTAACAAAGGTCTTCTGAAGCGGATCGATGCGTTCGTTTAAGAGATATATCCATATTGACAACGTTATTAACAATAATGTCTAACTTTAAAATAAATTGAAAATTGCTACGATCGTCACTGGAACTTTCGACACGACTGTCATTCGCCAGAACACGTGCACTCGAGGGATAAGTTAGACATTACCATTAAAAACGTTGTCAATATGGATTCTTTGATCGATGGATGCACACTTTGGAGCTTCAAAAAAAAACATTTACCATTCACTTCCATTCTACCACTTGGAAGAAAAAAGAAAAGTGGTATTATAACTCTTGACAGTATTTAACTGAAAGAAGAAAGTCATATATATAAGATACTAGGATGCCTTGAGTGTGAGTAAAACATGGTGTCATTTTAGTTTGCCTTTGAATCCCTTAGATGCCTTAGATCCCTTTAAATCTTATGTGAATACAATTTGCCATTAAATTGCATTTAGTTAAAAGCTCATCTGACATTGGTCAGTAAGTAATTTTACACGACTTCTCTGACAGTTGCACAGGAACATCTTACAGCACCTACCTTTAAGGCCTATCCTGATATTGTGTCTGTTCCCCCACTGTTGGATGATCCACTCCCTGTAGGTAATCACTTCCTGGGTCACTTTAATGATGCGTCCCAATGTGCTAAAGAGAAAACATTCAGATAAGAGACAGTCAGGCCTGAATCAACCATAAGAACACAACTGATGATGTTGAAGACCCAAAAATGCATTTAATGTTTAAACCAAGTAAACATAAATCAAAATCAGTTCATCGGCTAAAACAATTCATGCAACTCTTAAATGATATAGGCTTGCATTTTTGCTTCTGTGCAGTAGTTCTGTACTGTCGGATGGGACTGACCTCTCCATGTTTCTGTTAGGGTAGGAGCGGGACAAAGGCGATACAGCGTGACTTAAGACGAGGTATGCATAGTTAAACACTTCCTTCACCTGCATGGCACCGTATGAGCTACGTCCAACATCATTTCCTAAAAGAAAAGAAACAACATTTAAAAACACATGCACAGCACCCTTTATTTAGACTTTTAAAGTTTAATGGTTCACAAAAAAAAGTAGAAACCGCAAAAAGGTAATGCACTCATGTTACTTAAAGCAATAGTTTACCCAACACCCAACAATAACAAAAAACTATGGAACGCAGGGTGTATGACAATCCCTTTAAAGCTGCAGTATAAGTTTTGCCTCTATAGCCATCTGTTTGAATCCTAAATTCAAGGTTATATCTCTACATGGGTTGATGTGAAATTACCAGATATGTTCCATACCGGGCAAGTTTGGGTCCTCAATGCACAGCATCGAGGGTCTGTGTCCGTAATCCAGGGCCTTCATGATTTCCTCTTTAGCCAAGTACGCCCCTCCGTCCTTTACACGGATGCCCGTTTTCAGGTAATTAAAATGACGCCCGTACAACTCAAAGAATTCAATGAGCAAGATGCCCAAATTGATATTAGAAGCTCTGCAGTCTATTCTGGGATGGAGCTGTGGAGAAGAGCAGAAAACAAGGATGCATTCTTAGTTGAATGACAAATCAATCTCCTGTTCACATTCGATCAATCCTGCAACTCAAAGAATTCATCAGGGATGCTAAAGAAATAACATGATTTACTATTATCGTTACTGTCAAATGACTCGATACGCGAAGACGAATGGCATAATTAGCAATGGAGATAAAACACGGTGCATAACGCAGCATGAAAATAATGGCCGAATCGTGTAGGCGTCTCACCTGCAGGAAGCTGATGGCCATTAAAATGAGGCTATAGGAGCTTATACCTCCTGTAAACACCTCATTCAGATCTTTCTGGAGCAGGAACTGCTTCAGGACGAAGATCAGATAAGGCAGCACGGAATATTTCTGCATGCAAACCCGCAAATGAGAAAAATGAATACATTACTCAAACACATTGTGGTTTTTCAATTTGACCAAACACAGGCTAAATAGCAGAGTGTAAAATGGTCACTGGTGTCAAAACATGTCATTCATTGCTTTACGACCAGATGCGGTAGCTTTAGATGTTCAGTTCTCCTGCACCTCAGTGTTTAATATGCTGTTGAAATGAATACAAGCTACATCTTACCTTAAGATGATCCTTAATAAAGCGAGCTGCTTTGACTCCAGTTTCAACATTAAAACTGATGTCTACCTTCACATCGGTCACTCGGTCAGTCAGTTTAATGATTGGTACCTGCACAAAAGAAGGTTCAGATTAGTATTTCTTTACATCACGGTTCAACCATAAATGTAATATGCCTTCTTTCAAGTAGACATTAAATTGAGGCTGTTCGAAATTAAAATATCGGTCCGTCAAAATGCAATTATGAGTTCTGTCAGCACAAGCCCACTCTTCCCAACCCCCTCGTGTATTAGTTTAGTTGAAATTTCATTGCATGTTATGAGTTTGCAAAATCACTTTTCTTTTGATTTGTTTGAACTAACAACAGAAATACAGGACTCTTGTCTCTATTTAACACTATTAGTAAACATTTTTTAAAGGGGGATGTATGATGGGATATCTTTTTTTTACTTTACATAGTGTGCAATGTAGTAGTTCAAGCATAAACAACATTTGCAAAGTCATGACAGTTAAACACCCACAGCACAGTATTGTGATACTACCTGGTATCGTGACATGTTTGGTATAGTGTCGTAAGATACGTTGATAAATGAATAAACTTCTAGAAGACCATGATTTACGATCACGAACCGTAGCTTTGTCAAGTAGTTTAATGGAGAAGGGCTCAGCCACGTTCTTCTGTCTGAGGGCCTGTTCCAGCTGCTGTAGAGGTGGATGCTCCCATTTTCCAAACACCACCAAGTCAATATCACTACATAACCGTGATAAGATGCACAACATTCAATGTCAATTTTACAACGTTCAGAATTTTAGAAGTTTTAACATATGTGGATAATCAGGTACGCTACCTGGTAGGAAGATAAAGACCAGTACCGAAGCTGCCAAATATCTGAACCTGAAAAGGAGAAACTGCACTTTAAAAAGGCTTGGCAACAGACTATTAAGTGCACTTCACACTACAATCAACATTTCCCAAATCTATCTGCGAGTCACCAGGAGTGACAAACTTGGAAATACATTTTTTTTGTAAAGATTACATGTGCCCTGTCCTTCAGAAAATGAACTTCAAGATAATAGAGACACACACCCAGAAAATGGTTTTGTCAGGACACAACCCATTCAGAGACGTTTGCTTCTCCACGAAATGTCTGAACGCTGTTCTCACCTTTGCCGTAGGCCACAGATTTTTGATGACAGCCTCAACACGATTGACAACATCTCTCCTCATCGCCTCCTCTTCAGGACGTGGAGACATAAAATGATAAAAGTCCACAATCTCCTCGTGGAGGCTGGGGAGGACAAATATCACAATCTTGTAAAACAACATTCATTCTGTATGTGCAGGCACACAAATGCTAAAGCTTTACTTATGGTGGGGTCAAATAGGAACCAATGACACACTTTAAAGAATAAAGGCTGGTTATTTATAAACAAATCCTTCAATTGATCACCAATTGTCTTGGAACAAATAGTAATATGCTTACACATGCATTTTGTCGTGAATTGTAGAACTGTGCATGAATGAGCATGAAAAACTAAGTATTCAGTCCATTTCATCACATATCAAGGCCAACATCACAAATTATATTCTTACAATGTAAATATGAATATGGAATAACAAATGAAAAGCAAATGTTCAACAAATCCAAATAAAAAAATTTTTTTAAAGCCTGACGAATGTACAAATCTTAACCCGAGTTGTAATGAGTCAGATGATCTGAATGGTTACTTGTGCTTTGCTTGGTTTTTCTGGCTGGTCGCTAAGGATTTTAGGGTGTTCTTGTTGGTTTTAGGTTGTACTGAGTGTTTGCTAGACACTACTTGGTAAAACGTTACTGACAAGACTGAAAAGCAGTGCCTTATTCAAGACTCCTCGGATTTGGGATATTTGAAACTACAAAACCGGAAGTAGCGTCCGGATTTAGTAACATTAAAATATTCAGTAACATTAAAACAATGTTACAAATGATTTAGTAACATTTAAACGTTATAACTTTTTATGCAACATTAAAAGAGCGCCGTTCCAAAAATTATTTCCTGGTTGAGGTTGGTAACGTTAGTAACTTAAAACCGATGGGTCTTGAACGCAGCAATGACCGGCTGACTGTCGCTTATAGCAGATTGAAGGCCTACGTAGATTATTTTTGGTGGTCGCTACGAAAAAACGATGAACACGTTTTAATAAACACGAGTTGGCAACCAGACGGTGTCTTCCGAGTTGTGTGGATGTATTTTGACAGCGTTCGTGTCTCGAAATGCAGACTGTCGTCAAGCCAATATAATGAAGTACTGTCACTCAGAGTAATGGAGCTTCTCTTACCCATTAATGCCTGGGCTGTATCGTCCGCTTGCCCAGGGGGTCCCACATAAATGATTGTCACCAGCGTGGGACAGAAAATAGTTCATTCCGTATGTGCTCGCTTTATTGTCATTTCTCTTTCGCCCTGGATGGTTTTTGGGCTGGTTATCCGTTACTATGTGCGTCTGTAGCCGCTGAAAATGATGTTGCTGTAAAGAGTTATTGACATTGTGCATGTGTTCAGTGAAGTTAAAATGAAGTTTGGCTGGAAGAGGGTTCATACTGTCACTTGAGCCAGAGGAAGAGTCCGATTTCGGGCTGTCAGTCTCGGAATCCCCTGAAGATAAAGGCGATAGAGAGTCACAACTATCGATTCCGGCGGGGGTGACACACGGTGCCAGGGGATCCGAACACGGGTTTGGGTACCTCGCGGGTTCACTGCCGTTATAATGCTGATTCGTGTAACCGCCAACCGCTTTTCCAGGTGTGTTGGTGGGAATCAGCGTTAACGGTTTCATGAGTCCGGCCGCCAGCGCAGGTGTGTTCACCCGTAGATGGTGACGGTGGTTTCTCCTTTGCGAGGTTTCCCACACCCGCATCCATAAAGCGTTGGCAGGTCCTTTCTGCTCGGGTTGAATCCAAGCCACCCGAGGATCCATCCAACTTTACCTTCACAAATCTCACACACGAACGCCTGAGACCAGACAGGCGTCCTCGAGGGTTAAAACACTTACGTGAATGTACGAGACACAAAGTAGAAGTTTAAAAATCACAGAAAGGACTGAATACATCGAAATTACTCCTATAAAACAACAGCGTTTCCAGTGAGCCGATGTGTGAACTGTTGTATCCGGAGCATTCCAATATGGCGCACACCGGGAATGTCGAGCGGAGTGCGCATGTCTGTGGAAATTTAAACTCTTGCTGAATGTGTAACACACCCCCTTTCCAAAACCCCACCCATTTATCGTCCCATAGAAATCTGCTGTGAACTCATGAGTTTACGGCTAAATGTATTGAAAATGGTATAAACAGTGAATTAAAATGTCAAGAGTTTTCATAAGTTTGGTTGCATCTAATCCTTAATATAACGTTATGTTGAACAATGTTAGGTTCGTTGTTGTGCATGTTCATAGTATCCAATGCAAAAACGATGAAATATATGTAATATAATATATCATATTGCATGCAATCTTTGGGTGGCACTTGGCAGTGATTTTAAGGATGAAGCAGTAGGCAAAATCGACTGGCAAATAGCAAAAAACAAACATTATTTCGTTATTCAACAAAGCTGGCAAGATAGACATACAATAGCATATGAGATTGTCAATATGTTACCAGAACAGAGTTCTTTCTTATAAAAATATTGTTGTTAAAAATACATAAATGATCTCCAACTTATTACATCATCCATCCCCTTGATTCGCAGTAAATTGCTCAAATTAAAGTAGTCACAGAATGGGGAAACTTCCCTTATTTACCTTTTCTTTTAGTAAAGAAAGCCATATAAGTAATCAGTCAAATGTGAAAACGTAATAAAACGTGAAATGCTGTCCTTAATAGATTCAGAATAAACTAAGTGTTAGGATAATGTCAAAAATTTAGTTCTAAACAAACAAATAACACATGTTGAAATATTTTTATGACACAATTGTCAAATGGACAACCACAATTTACACAAATGATCTTTTTGATATAAACTTAATTATCTTTAATCTACATACACAATATACACAAATGTACAAGTAAGGCATGATTCCTTGTTGTTCTGTAATAAATGAATACCAGTGTTTTGTAATAAATGAATACCAGTATTGTAGCATGTAATGCCTTGATTCTGGTTCAGTCACATTTTCAGGATATCTTCTTTCATAAAAAAAAAAATGCAACAGCATGTGCAAGGTTAAAAAATACAGTTTCAGGACTTCATTTGTCGGCAGAGAGATGCGATCTGGGTTATGCAGCTGGTCACAGCAGAAGGAACTGGCTGTGTCGTCTCACTCCGCCATGATGCCAGAGCCTCCAGGGCATCTTTAGGGTTACAGGGTGCCAGGTCATATATTGCATAGACAGCGGATAACTGCACCTCGTTTGGCACACCTACAATCACATAACAACTGGTTAGTGGTTGTGTTAAGGTTAAGCTTGTAGGGACAATCCATGGCTTTTAACAAATTCAAAGATTTCAGTCTTTGACATGGCTTTACTCAGGCAATTTTAAAGGATATGAAGGTTGTATTTCAACAGAATGTTCTTTACATTACTTTGTAGAAAACAATAAATCTAAAAATAACTTTAGCTGGGATTTTACAGGCAGGGCCACTTATGTTACGTACCTTCTGAAATCCCATGTTTTCCAAAGAGGTTTATGGCTCTTGCAACATTTTGCACTGATTTGAATAGATTCTGCTTAATCCCTAACTGACCAAGTCGTCCTGGGGAAAAAAATAAAACAAACATTTTGACAACTATCTGAAAGCTCTTTGTATTATGTTGTGGCCAAAAGGATAGACCATACAGAATATTATGTTCGCTTTTACAAGCGATTTTGTCGCTTATTTGATTTAAAATTTATTTCATTTTTGATGCCACTGTATGCAAATAATTCAAAACGTACCTATTAATCTAAGAACAGCTGCTACAGAAACATCTCGGATTGGGCTTTGCAGAGGCCTCTGCTGTGTTACCCATTTGTTCATAATGGGCCAGAGCTCTTTGCTAATTCATTCAAAAACAAAAAATCATGATTAAAATCTGAATTATATTTTGTTTGGATAACACTAAATCGTTTACTATTGTGTGTAGTAGATAAACTGTACCCAATAACAACATCGTGTGTCCACTTCCACGTCAAATGTGTACACAGGAGTTCCAATGTGTATATGTATTCCCATGCGGCAGAGCAAAGGTCGTGACCGTGGCGATGATGCATCTGAAATGTCAAGTCTTTATCCTCTTGAAGTGCTTTCAGTGTACTGCTGATCATGTCATAAATAGCACATGGGGGGCTCTGGAAAATAAGACAACTATTATAAAACCCTTAAATCGTCACTGTGCTTCCGAAATCTCGGATGTCTAAATTTGCTGTTTTTCAGGAAATAAAATTTAAAATGATTAAATATGTGTTGTCAAAGTTAACAAGCACTTTTGAATACTTTTTATTGGTAAGATATTTGCAAAATCCAGTGATAACCAACGTGTGACTAATAATGATTTATGACAAAACATATAGAGCAACGAAATGTTACTTTACTATATTGATTTAAATTGTGAACTTAGAACAAAATGACACTGTTTGTATGTATATATATATATATATATATATATATATATATATATATATATATGTTGTTGTCTCCAGTCATCAATTAGATGTTGTCTGCAAACAGACTAATCTATAAGGATCACAAACCTTATCCCAGTGCAGATATTTAGTGAGGTACTCCAAAATTTCTCCTCCTGCTTTTAACTTGGTCACAGTGTGGATGGCTCTGCACAAGGAGGTCTCGTGGAACAGCACACTTGGCCATGTTGTAACCATGAATAAAATAAGCTTACAGGCATCAGGAAAATCTGCAAGTAAAAGATTTGATAAACAACAACGCTTTCTGTGTTGGTATTCCTGCAGTTACATATAGGAAACCCAAAAATGAAAATTCTGTCATCATTTACTCACCCCAAGTTGTTTAAAAAAAAAAAAGAGAGAGATTTAGAAAACCGAATAGTAGGTCATTGGTGCACCAGAACGTTTTGGTTTCCCACATTTTAAACAGAACTACAAAATGTATGCAGGTTTGGAACAACTTAAAAGCGAGTAAATAATGAAAGAATTTTCATTTTTGGGTGAACTATCCCTTTAAGAAGTCAACGTAATAAAAAAGTTGCTTACCCTCTTTGAGGATGCTGTAGGCAAAAGAATGCGCTTTCTGATAATCTCCTATCTGGCGACACAAACCCGTGTACACTCTACAGAGAGCTTGCAAATTTGCGCAACTCAGACCTTTCCGCTCCATCTTCAGTTTTGTCAAGATGGCAGACATGAGGTCTTCTGTTGAGGACTGAAGAAACCGAAAGAAAATGTTAAAGATGTGTATAAACGTGAATGGTTAACTATGAAATGTGCAAAAAAGCAGAAATGCTTACCTGATTCCCACAAAAATCAGCGATCACTGCCTTTTCTTCATCAATCAGTATCGGTTCCTGAGATATTCTCCCCAAAAACACATGGCTCTTAACAACAGGCAACACCTCAAAACACGAGCTCCCTATTTTGGCCAGCGCTTCTGAGATCTGGAGCTGTTTGCCATTTTTCTTGGCATCTGTTTTTTCCTCTGTTTTCAGATTGTTTTGCATTTCTTGGGGAGGTTCAGAGGAGTCTATTTTAAAAACAGGTTGATGATCCATCACTTGTTCTGCCGGAGATAAAACAGTGGGAGCTGGCGAACAGTTGTCAAGTCTGAGTCTTTTTGCACTCTTTGGTAAAAGCACATTCACACCCGTTCTTTTTGGTTTTTGCTCCGTTTTGGTAAAAGCAGTGGATGAGGAACTAATTGTTTTGTTTCCTGATATCTGGTTAACAGATGTAGGGGATGCACCATTCTCGCTACCTGTTCTGTTCAGGTTAACATTTCCTCGGAGGATGTTTAAAGTGCGAGCTCGTGCCGACAGCTCGGGATACATGGTATCGAGCATCTGCATGGAATTTTCCTGAGAAGCAGTGGGAGGCGAAGAAGATAAGGCAGATGAAGGCAGTCGTCCTGGGACCGGAACAGCGTGTTTCGGAGTAGCCGATCCAAACTGCAGCGGCGAGGATGGAACTCCACGGTTCGGTGATGGAGTGGTCAAACATGGAGACATTTTCGATGCATCTGGAAGTGCTGAATCGATAACAGGCACAATTGGTTTCTTAGGAGACTTTGGTGTGTCGGATGATAATCTTGAAGGCTTTGATGGGGTGAGATGTCTTGCAAATCTTGGAGGAGTAGCAGTCAGCGGCATAACAACTGGAGGTAGCGGTGGACCCATCTCTGTCCGAACCCTTCCAAGAGACAAATGTAGGGGTGGCGTAACGCAAGCTTTTGTGTCAAGATCTGGAACAAGTGAAACAGTTCCATCTTTTTCAGACGAGTTAGAAGTTTCTGGATCAGGAGCAATGTGGCACGATGTCTCTTCGGGACAATCCTCTGCAGAGTCTCTTGATGTTACCCCGTGGTTGTAAACATTACTGTCCAAACTTTCGATGCCAGAGCTCAAGTCATCAACTGACATATCATCATTCTGTTGATGGGATTTGTCATTCGTCTGCACTGATGATTTTTGGAGCTTTTCGGAATCGTCTGCTCCTCGAGTATCCTCAGTGCTATTTGTCCGACTCTTGCAAACAGTTTGATTATTTTCTGGCGATTTCGCCTCTCGTTCATCATCAGGCTTCGTGATTTCTGCGGAAAGTCCAGACGGACAGGGTTCTGTGCTCACAGAATGCAACCCCTGAGGCTCATCTTCCAACAGATGCTTTGCAGAGGAGGGCTGCTCATTCTCAGAAACATCATCAAGCTCTTCTGAGGAGATCTTTGCTTCAGACCTTAAGCGAACCCCCTTGACCTTTCTCTTCAAACCAAA
The DNA here is from genome assembly GCA_026939265.1 of Oreonectes daqikongensis. Taxonomy (NCBI): domain Eukaryota; kingdom Metazoa; phylum Chordata; class Actinopteri; order Cypriniformes; family Nemacheilidae; genus Oreonectes; species Oreonectes daqikongensis. Next base: position 13,620,567 of record JAOTQM010000311.1, read on the forward strand.
GAAGCCCTCATCCTCTGATGAGGATTCTTCATCCTTTGAATTCTTTAAAAGGGAAACACTATCGTTTTCCCTGTCAACTGAACTTTTCCCAGGTTCTATAAGCATTGAACATGTGTCTGAGTATATAATAATATTCTGAATATTATGAGTGTCTTGTGACACATCCGCAATTGTCCTTACTTCCAGGGGTACATGAGATTTTAATTCCTCATTCTCTTCTAATTTACTATGGTTTACATCAGGTGTTAAAACACTGTTTACATTAGACATCAATGATACATTAGATTGCATCTCAGAATGTTTGTATTCTGCAGATTCATCAGAAGCGGTGGATGTTGGGTCAGGATCCGGTAGGTTTTTGGCTATTCTTGTATCCTCAAGCTGTACTGTATCACCATTTTGATTCAAGAGCAAATCCTCTTCCACAATTTGTTCGGGATCATCTAAGGAACTTTCAAATGTGTTCACAATTTCGACACCAGTCTGTGCAACTAGATTTTGGGTTTTGTTTACTTCATACACATCCTCCACGTCCATGTACTGGCTCTCAGATGATGTGTTCACAACATCCAGATCATCAACTGGTTTTGTGTTTAAATGAGTCAACAGAGAGAAGAGATCAGAAGGCTTTTCCATTTCTTCAGTCAATGACTTTTGGCTCTTGACATCTGAATATAATAATGTTGTGTTTTTAAGAACATGCATGTCTGATTCGCCTGCTTCCGGTTGATTTTCCTGCAACATATCTAACACTGGCTGGTCATCCTTAAGGCCATCCTAAAAGACAAAAAGTACAAATAAGACTGTAATACGAAGCTATGCTCCTTGCCATACTTGTTCTACAATATCAATAAACCTGCAAAAAATGACTTAATACATGGACTTCTTGTAACGGTTTGTAAAATCATAAACCACTTAAAAAAACATGAACAAATCAGTTACTGTTGACTTACAATCTCTATTAAAGGACTATGTAAAGGTGATAAAACTGCAGGCAAAGGTGTAAACAATTCTTTAATGTCTTCCAAATCCGTGTAATCATCTCCACGTAGCAAGTCTTCATTGTTTATTTCCTTCTGTGAGAATTCATTAGCTTCATTAGTCCAAGAGTCCACATATTCAAGCTCCTCCAGCCTCACTTTTCGCTTTCTACTTGGTGTACAGCATTGCTGTTCCTTATTGTGCTTTCTGAGGATTTGAGGTGAAGATTTAGTCCTGTTGATTTCAGGAGACGTTTTTAGTGTGGAGGTCGAGTGTTTTGAAGACAGCAGGTGAGTTTTTGGACTCTGCTTCTTTGGAGATGGACAAGAAACCTGTTTTCTTAAAGGACTGGCAAACACTGGTTGAGGTTGGGATTGAGGTGGAAGTTGGTTTTTCGAAGATGTAGGCTCTCCTGTGAAGAAAAACATGTTGAGACTTCAATATAAGTATGCTGGGGAACTGATTTAAAGTGAACAATAAATTCACAAATGATTACCATGGAGAAACAATTGTTCAGGGGTTTGTGATGAAGGCTCCACACAATGCCAGAGCTCCTCCAGAAGCATTCTGACTTTGGCTGAAAAGAAGAAAACATTAGCAATGCTCACGGTTGTCCATGTAGTCCAGTTTTGTAGAGAACAGCATGTGTTTACTTTATTTTCATTTTAAACATTGTATACCTTTGTCAATTGGCAGCTCAGTCTCTGTCTGAGATGATGATGTCCTTTTCTCTACGATTAAAACATAATTTAGTGTAATGACTAAAAACAATGAAACAATGAATTTGAGCAGAAATAACCTGTACCTTTGTTAAACTCCTTCTCAAGTGTGTTTAGCCGTTGCTAAAAACAAAAAGAAACAACAAATACAAATAATAATACTAGTTCCCCAAAATATTTAGATCATGGGTTGCGCTTTATTCTAGTTTTTTCAGATGACATACATTACTAAAGACACATTCTCACCTGCGTCATGTTCAGAATATCTTTAAGTCTTCTTTTCTCATTCTGCAGGTCAGTGATTTCATTGCTCTGTTGAATTGTTGTCTCTGTGTGCAAATAAACCCAATTAAATAGACCCATTGTTATATTTAATCTCTTCACAGCTATAAACCAGCTGCTAAACAGAGGTGCAAAAAGTATTAGTAAAGCACAAGCAAGCATAAAGAATACCCAAGGCTAAATTAAATTTACATTTTCATACTGTTACATTATTAAATAATAAATGAACAGACCTTTTAGCACCAAAAGTTCATTCTCAAGGTTTCCTTTTCTGAAAGAAAAAACAGCAAATGAGAAATTTAAGTTCTGCAATGTCTTAACACAGTTTATATGACTATAATAAATCTGGTCATGCTTACAAAATCAGTGTCTTGGCATTGTCCAGCTTTAGATTCTCAAGATCTTCAGCAGTCTGCTGATATTTCAGTAGGGAATCCTATGTGCAATAAATAATCACAAAAACAGTAAATCAAACCACGAGACTAGTGGCTGACTGTATATTCATTCTGCTAAAATATAAGTAAAACATACATTTTCTAATTAAAGCCAGTACTTATTTATGTAACTTATGCAACCGCTGTATATCCTGCACTTGCTGCTATTGCACTTCTGGTTAGACCTAAACTGCATTTCATTGCCTTGTACTTGTACATGTGTAATGACAATAAAGTTGAATCTAATCTAATCTAATCTAATCTGAATAATCAGTAATTACAACAAAGTCACTTAACGCTAGTCTTTACTACTTTAATACTTCGGACCACGGAAGTTACCAAACTCAAGCACTGATTCTTTTCAACTACAAAACAATGACAGCATCTAACCTGAGTTTTCTGCAGATCCTCCTCTAAAGTTTTCTGTTGAGCTTTGAGCTTCTCATTCTCCAGGGTCTGCCTCTGCACTGTGTCTGGGTAAAGAGCGGGTGCAAATGCACGGTGATGAGAAATGATCCAGAAACCCATTTAGTGTATGAACCAAAAAAATTGCATTACCTTCAGATTTGCTTAGGGTTTCTTCAATTTTTCCTTTCCTGAAAATGAACAAATGATGTAAAAACATAAATGTTATGAGCAGTGAAACACAACAGAATGGTGGCATGATGTGACTATAGCAGTGCGATCTTACAGGGCCAGCGTCTGTGCGTTGTCAGCTCTCAGTTTCTCCACCTCTTCACACTTCTGCTGATAACATCTCAATTCAGCCTGTTGTATACATAAAAACAAGAAAAGGAAAATAACATGTACATATTACCAATGACCAGCATCACAATCCCACAATGCAAAACTCTGCAGTATATTTGCACACAGACCTTTGTCGTTTCCAGCTCAGTCCTTATGTGTTCATACTCCGCTGTCTGTTTCTCTAAGGGCTCCAGCTTCAGCAGCACCTCATCCAGCTGTCTGTGGAGTTTGCTGCTCTCTCTGAGCCAAACATAACACCATTAACACTGTTATCCTGGATCCATATAACATAATTAACACTTTATGCTCGCTTGTTATGACCGTGGTAAAGCTAAAACAAGAAAAACATCTTACCTCTGTGATTTTTGATGCTGTAATTTTTTTGTCAAGGCAAACATTGATGGATCCATAGAATATACTTTAAACTTAGTAGGCTACCTTCAATTACCAAGTATCTCATTCATAAGGTTATCCTTATCCACTCACAAAGATTTTGGATAAGAACAAGGTAACAATTAACTTTAATACAACAACAAAAAACCTAGACTATATATATATATATATATATATAAAGTCAAATTCTACAACAAGGGTCTAAACAAGTTACTGATATTTCATTCCAGCACCAAACCTAAAAACAGCACCATTATACATAGTTTTTGAAAGGATATCATCACATTTCTCTTTGTATTCACTCAAAAGACAGCTGAAATAACAAAGTTAGAAGGTTAAGACATAATAAATTATGCGAGCATTGCAAACTACAGAGCAAGATTACTTAAAAATATCCCTTTGACTGAAATAATTATATTTACATATTGGCCTTCTTTCATTGATCCTTTAATATACCAAATTCATTCCTTTAACCTTTTAAACATCCTTTTATGATTTGCTGTTTTGCACCACGGTGTGCCATGATGTGTGACACCAAACAAGCACTGACTGCCATGACATTGGGGCTGAAACGCGTCATTTACAATAACAAAGCCTAAACCTTATGAATTAACACTATTCTGCCAATATTGGTATTTCTTTTAAAAGTGCAAATTTAGTTTTAAGTGGCACAAAATAAAAAAACATGCACATACATTTAGGGTGTAAAAATGAAAAGATCACTCACTCTGTGTCAATGACCTTCTGCTTAAGTGTTAATAAAGCAGCCACATATTCATCCAAGCTCTGAAAAATGTAGACATGGAATCAAGATTATTCAACAACTGACAGCACAATAAACAAGTCATATATATAAATATTATACCATCTTCACTGTAAATCAATTTGGATATAACAGCCTGCCAAATGTAATGTCAATTGGCCCCAATGGTACTTAATGCAATAGAAATGAGAGAAGACAGTCAAATAAAAAGCTGCATTAAACAATTTTTCAAATAATGCATCATGTTTAAAACAATAACTGTTGTTCTGATGTATCACATGAATGACTGTAAATTAAAAACTGTGGCTGGGACAGATCAACACAATCACGTACTTAATTGGCAAATTCATATTAAGTAGAATAACTATTATATTAAATTATTACGTTGTTCACAATTACTTTAATGGTCTGGTCAACATTACTGTAGAAACTAAAGTATGACTAAATGTTGATTTCAGGAGTAACGTTAAACTTCTTACCTGATTCAAAACAGTGCAGTTTTGACAAGTGCCAGAAGTCGCATCAGAGGCGATTCCTCCGACTTTTGACTGGTTCTCTCCCGGCATCATGGTAACACTTCGACAATATCAGCGAAATCACACAACTTCACACAATCCGTCAAAATTATAAAAACCGTGCAACCAAAACAAGCCCATCAGATCGTCGCAAATACAAACGTTCCGCAACACGTTGACTGAGGACCCACAGAAAAGACCCAAGCTAAGTTGCCCGTCGAAAACGCCGGATTAAAATGTGCATCGCTTTTTAAAAACAGCGTTACAATTTCAAATTAAACCACAAAATAAAAACATCCATGAGATGTGGTAAAGGAAACCTTTAAATATAATGTAGGGTGGAAATAGTTTTCATCCGTAGAAACAAAACAAGACGGTAGAACGGCGAAACAAGTGGGCGGGGCTTAGTTCCCCAATGTTGATTTTCGAAGCGCTGGACAACCACAGTTTGTAATAACTTTACATTGCTTTAAAAATAATTTTAAAGATTGATGCAGCTTATAACCATTCATTTATGAAGTGGCAAACAAACTAAGTGTTTAATATATTTAATTATTTTACATACAATTATCACAAACAAATTGGATCTGCTAACCCACCTATGTGCAGGGTTGCCAGATCTGCCTAACAAAATCAACCCAATGAACCCCTAAGCGTATTGCACACTGCTGATGTTCTGGCTGGGCTGTCGGGATATATCCTTGCAATGCAGAATAATCAGATATTATATTATTTAATTTTTCAAGGATAAAGAGTAGATGTACATATGTAGGCCTTAAGTCATCCTACACTAAGTCATGTAGTCATTTTTATTTACTTGTTTATTTAAATGTTTTGATTGGTTCAGGTTACTTTTTTGTAAATCTTTTTATGAATGCTCTCATGGAATTTTTTTTATTGTGTACAGAAAGCATTCTCATTGCTTCATAAAATGAAAGTTGAACTAGTCACATGGACTGTTTTAATGTCTTACTGACTTTCTGGAAACTGGATTTGGATCCAACCCCGCCCCCTGGACCTCACGTTCTGCAGTGAGGAGCTACTGCCGTTGAAAGGCTTGACTCTGTAGTTGCTGCTTGCAGCTATATTTTTGGTATTATTCCTTATCCAACAGTTTGTAGAAAACAAATGTATGTAAATGTATTATTATTAAATGTAAACTATTTATTGTTTTAACTATTAAACTTTCCAAAGTTTACTTAAAAGTGTTTGATAAAGAGGATATGCATTGTTTTGCTGCATGGATCATACAGATGCATTTCTTGCTCGACTGGACTTGACTCAAACTTGTCCGTTTTTGGGTTCATTGCCAAACGCACAGTTACAATAAATGTGTGCACATTGCCATGTGAAATGAGGCCTTGCACACTCGAAGCGCATTAATGCCTTTTCCACAATTATGGTTTTTTTTTTTGCTGCACGCACCCACGCAGACATTAAATATACAAGCTTTATGCAGCAAAACAATGCATAGAATGGGTCCTTCGAAGGCCGCAGCCCAAAAAAATAGCCATTAGTTTTAAATCCTATGTAAATTAATTCTTCTTTTAACCATTAAATTGGCCAAACTAAGTGTTGGATAAAGATAGGCATAGAGATAAAGAAGGCAGCTCAATTGAATTCCTAAATGGGACAGTCTTGCCTTTGTAGGATTGCATCAGGTGTGTCCGCCTACCAGTCCTGTCACTAAGCCAACAGTCGGCTGTCAACCGCCCTGCATTGAATCTTTGGATACTCAAGGCCATAAAGGATCCATCTTCATTTCTTGGTATGCATTTGGAGCCTTTGAGTGCCATCTTGTAGGACATCATAATTCTCCAATTTCACAGTGAGCCAGCGAGGATGTGAGAAGCTTTCTGAGGAGTCATTAAGTGTTTTATCGACTAAACCTGATTCTACTACCGCTGCACATCGTCACATCTTCAAAATGAAAAGGTTGCCATTTTGCTTTATCTCAATATACGTTCTTCAGCGATCTTGCATCCTCATGTTCTCGCTCTACGTCATCATCAACCGCCAAAGTCAGCTTCCAATACTCAACTGACCAAACCTTCTTGAAGGTGCATAAATCGTTGTGGCGCATCCATCAAATGACTTGAGCTGATGTCAGCAGCCCACCCGGTCGAGCAAACAGTGTTGGGGAACCCAAAACTCCAGTGGAGAAATAAAACGTCGGGACAACCCAGACCCAACCAGGGGGACCAGTTCTCCTCTAAACAAAAACTGCAGCATCTCTACAAGCTCGACAGTGCTTACACAACTAGACTAAATAAAAATAAAATTATAGGTGAAAGATGATAATTAATATTCCAGTAGCTATTTGGGGGGCCCATCCTCTGGCCAAGACAAACATAGCCATACTTGTAAATATGGTGATGTACAAATATTGTTTAGACATATTTTATGAACGTGTTACAGCCCGGAGAGCTGGCGAGACTGAGCGGGAACTGCGGCTGTTCTTGGCTAACATAGCAAAACCAGCATAACATGATGATGCAGAGGGTTCGTCATAACATTATTAGAACCCGCGGTTTAGAAATGGATTTACAACTGAATAAACAACTAAAAAGACGCTTGTGTGTGTTATTGTTTAAAAAGTTGCGTAATAATGGAGTTATTTCTTTGTCCAAGTATAAGGTACCATGTTAAAACGTCAGATCTATGTGACTGAGATACATAAATGTACTTTTCTGCATGGTTTAAAGTGGCACACCTAAAACATATTATAAATGTTATGGAGTAGCTTAAATATTAAACACTGACATTGCTATAATGTGTACATTTTATTACATTCAATAAATACATTTGTGACCCTGGACAACAAAACCAGTCTAAAGCGAAAATGTTTTCAAAAATGAGATTTTTACATCATCTGAAAGCTGAATAAATAAGCTTTCCATTGATGTATGGTTTGTTAGGCCGAGATATAACTAGGCCTATTTGAAAATTTGGAACCTGAGGGTGCAAATAAATCGAAATATTGAGAAAATCGCCTTTAAAATTGTCCAAATGAAGTCCTTAGCATAGCATATTACTCACAAAATTAAAGTTTTGATATATTTACAAAATATCTTTAGGGAACATGACCTGCACTTAATATCCAAATTTTTGGCATAAAAGAAAAATCAATAATTTTGACCCATTCAGTGTATTTTTTGGCTATGACTAAACATGTTCCTGTGCTACTTAAGACTGGTTTTGTGCATTTGATTTTTTTAAACTTTTTTTTAACTCATTTTGCAATGACGGTTGGGGGTTTAAACACATTGTCAAGTCGGTATAAAAATACAAAAAAATGTTTTAACGTCTTAGACTTCGAAGCAAATGTCTAGTTCAAGTTTTTGTCTCATTTGAAGGTTATATAAGTTAATTATGAAGATGGTTTTGACAGTAGTATGGATTGCTTGCATTGAGTAATTATTCCACATGGTTCTTACAACTGAGCACCAAGGAGAAATAATCAGATAAAATATATGTTTAAAGTTGTGAAAAAACATGCCAAAACACTTTAAATTATTTTTCCAAGCTTTATTGACCCTCATTTGGTTGGTTGCAGTTTATGTACATTTGTCACTGAGAAAAATAAAACATGGGAAAACAAATAAACTGATTAAGCAAGATGTAAGCCAGGTCCATTTTTTACTGGACATAAGTATAGGTGAACCAAAATAAAAATACTTTTTTCCATTCTACAGACGAGACGTTCCACTACAAGACTTTAAAAGAAACGCTTGTGTGTTATACAAAAAACAATGGTTTTGTTTGTACACTGAAACACATCCAGTCACAGAGTACAAAACTGCAGTGTCTGGTAACTGCATACTTCAGGAGTGTTTACTACAGTACTCCATCAAGATAAGGGTGGAAAGCATTGAAAAAGTCATCACAGACTGCACAGCCGACACTATAAAACTGTTACAAGAGTGACAAAATCAATGTGTCCATCCTTATTTAATATGCAGCTATATTGTGTTCTGCCATACAGGTACCAGCATGGTTCATCCCACAAGCTATTGTTGTTAAGCCATTCACCACTTCACACCTGTTGTGTAATAACGCAAAACACTCAATCGTTCTCAAACACAATCGTTCTATATTTACACATACACACACTTCAGTCTATTTCACCTCTCTCAAAAATCAAAACAGCTGTGCAAGTGTGCACGCGGCGCAGGCTCTACTGCGTTCTCTCGGTCCGATGTTTCTGCTTAGTCTCAGTCGTCAGTTGTTTCCAGCACGCTCTGACTCAAAGCCAAGTCCCAGTAATGCTCAGTGCCATGCTTCTTAAAATGTTCCCGAGCCATGTTTTCTGTAGGGCACTGCTTAAATTTAACCTCCCCATAACTACGTTCCTTGGATGTCCCCTGGAAAAAAACATATATTTATAAGACACCTGCTGACGAGAGGAATTTTCACTTTTGGGTGAACTATTCCTTTAAGAGCAAGTATGTTTACCTCCCAAACCAAGGAACACTTGTTATTCTTCCTCGATCCCTCATCATCCGAACCTTCAGGCTCTGGTGAAAACAAAATGTTGAAGTCATCTTCTGGTTACATCACATACAATCATAAGCCTGCTCTCCTCTGTCCTCTTACCATCTCTCTTTGAGTTCGGCTCATCCCATTTAATCCTATTCAACATCAGCCGTTTAAACTTCTTTTGTGCTTTGGGTCCTACAAGGAGAAAATGTATCAATTGTCATTTCTAGACAATATAAAATCATCTGTGTAGTGATCATGAGTAAACATCTTCCACACCTCCTTCCACGACTACAATGTTGACGTCTTTGTGTAGGACCACAGTGCCAGTGAGGTACAGCTGGTTCGCATTGGCCTCCACCTTAAACTTCTTGGCTGGGTTATGAAGATTTCGGATTCTGAGATCAAAGCAGAAAAATGCACGAATAAGCAGCAGGATAAACAAGGCATTTGTTTGTACAATACATCATGTAGATACATCAACTACATGAAAGTATCACTTTAGTACCTGTAAACAGTAACGTGAACTCCGTGACTCAAATCCTCCTTCAGTTTCTTCACCTTCTTCTCTTTCCTCTGCTCTGCTGTCAGTTTACGTGCTGCGTTTGCCTCCTCGTGGGCCCTGAACACACACACATGGAGAAATATCACTGTTATAATAAATATTATAAATATGACTGCTTGCTTGAATAAGACTGAGATCAGGGGAGACCAGGAGGGAGCGGGCCGCTCCGAAGATAACAAGAACTGTGCACGCCTTGAAAGCCTAATCGCCAGAGCCAGGTAAGCAGGTTTTCTCTGGCGGCCTCCTATTAGACGCAACCGTCACTACAAACACTACGGATATAGGGTCAAGTTCGCATCATCTACACAAGTTAAACGCAGGGTCTGTTTGGCAAATATTGATGATAAAGAGCAACAGCAGTAAAGGGACAAATAAGTAATAAAGCCAATGATATTGCATTTATAAATCAGGATTTTAACAGCAGTTAAAGTGACTGCTGGTGGCATTCAGTTGTATTAAAATACAGTATAACGTTTCAGATCAGATAGTAGAAGTGATACCGATTTCAATTGCCAAAACGACGACTTGATGACGTCACAAATATGCTAATTAGTATTTGACTTCACCAGCACCCAAGTCTCTCAAAATCCTGTGGGAAACACTGGGTATCCCTGTTTGTGTTGTGGTTTTGGGGCATCATGTGGTGCGGGTGCCGGGCAGGGAAGGGAAGGCTTACAGACATGTAACAAGGACATGTGGTTTTGATTTCAAAACCATGTGTAAAGGGACTTACTTCTGTCTCTTGGCCATTTGTGCTCTAACATGAGCCTCCACTTTAGTGGGGTCCTGCACCGCCTCCGTCCCCAGAACTCTCATCAGATTAGAGATCCGTACTGCACACACACACAATATAATGGATCATTTTCCAATGTATTACTTAAAACGACATAAACATACAACATTATTCAAAATATAGACACACTTGAACTGAGCTTTTGTTTTTATGTTGTGATCTTGAAAAGGCCTGTATGAAAGGCTTTTGTTTAAATTTAATTTCTCTGCAAAATAGTATTGTTTAAGAGAAGAGTGGAGTGAAAAATCAATGAAAAGCAGTAGCTTTTGTTTAAAGAACAAAGTAGCTATGTCCAAACCTGGGAGTGTAACAGTAAACAAACTGTATATTGTATACATTAATAATGTATGTTTAATGTTGTTTAAACGTGTGCCTGGCTAATTCTGGTCAGTACCTTTGGGTTCAGGTGGAGGCATGAGGCCCAATCGAACCTTCTCCTGCAGCTCTTTCTGTCCTTCTCTGCGTGTCTGCCGTCTCAACTTTTTCTGCTCCTTCTTAGTCAAATACACACCCAAAGTCACTGGCTTATCGGTGTCCACTGACGTGCCAGAGACGCACACAAATGAAGAAACAAACCGTCAATCAACAAGTTTCTTTTTGCAAAACTGAAATATTTGCTTTTTTTTATTCATATAAGTGTGAGTACCTGGTGGGGCCATCTGAGTCGGGTGCTCGACCAAGTTGGTGACTCCATGCAACTCTATCTCATCGTAGTTCATCTGAACATATCTGAGATGCAAATGAAAAACAGAAAAAAAAAACTAATCAAAGACAGATCATTTATCCAGCAGAGATAAAGTAAACCAGCAAACGGCTCTTACATGTTGATGTTAGAGGGCAGGATGTAGGAGTCCCACCACTCAATATGAGGAACATCCCACTCTCCCAGCTCCTTCTTAGGAGCAATAAGAGCCAGTTTAGTGGAGGCCTGAATGCCCGTCTTCTTGGCAGCTTGAGCAATCTCCATCTGTAGCTTCTCTAGCTGAGCCTAGACAAAGACACGAGTCACATATGTTATAAATGAAAAACAACAGCTCTCCACGAGCCAACTGTACATGAGAAGGAAGGCTGTAGCCAACCTTTGTGCGTATCCGCTGGGCGATCTTCTCAAAGCGGCCCTGTTCGTGGAACCTAAAGCCTTTCTTGGCTCTCTGTGCAGGAATGAGGGGCACACGTGGATCGAAATAAGATGTGGACTCCAGATCATCGGCGGGCTTTTCCTTTAACTGCTGGCGAAACTGCTCTCTCTTCACCGCTCTGATGTTTGCTAGACAAAAAAAGAGAACAAAATAAAAAAACAATCTGTACACAAGCTCTCTAATAGAAGTATTTTGCATGTGCTACCTTTCAGGGTGGGCATGCGATGTGTGAGCTCAATTTCTTTGCCACTGGCATCAACGGTTCTTCCAAGCTCATCCAAAATGAGGGGTGTGGGCTTTGAAACCTCACGAGGTTCCACCTTACTGTAAAGGGAACAGTCCAACAAATAAATACATTTCACCTCTCTTTGGCAACACAAGTCGATAATTAAATGTAACATTTTCACTCACGGTGGCGCAATGCCCATCGCATGCAGGTTGGCCAAAGCTACTAGGTTATGCGACCCTGCGTTATTCAAAGTACCCAAAATCCCTGGTTTCATGGCCAGTGTAGACTGAATCTTAGCCTGTAGTTCGGCTGCCTTACGAGCCTTTTCTATTGCATCATTCATGAAGTTAGCAGCCTGTGACGGGGCAATGGACTGGGTCGAACCCACCGCTGGAAGGGCGGGACGTGGTGCACTGGGGTCTGTCTGAGAAGAAACCAGTGGCATTCTAGGCTATAAAAGAGAGACAGAGATGACAGACTATACGCTTTACATCAAAACTTCATTTTAAATTTATGAACATGTTTATGCTATATTACCACTTTATTATGCAGATGCAAATGTCAACAACACAATCAAATTTGCATGCATATTTGTTTTGCAAAATGATATTTTGACCAAAAAGCTAGTCAATTGAATGTTGTAAAGGCAGTTAAGGAAGAGCACAACGGTTGTATTCATCTCACCTGTACAATAGGAACAGGAGCCACAAAACTCAGCTGTTTCTTTCTTTCCTCAATCTGGCGCGTGGCTGCTTCCATCATCTGCTTGATCTAAAGCAGGAATATCACAGTATGCAATATGAACACATACACACTAGACTGAAGGGAAGAGTAAACGTTACTATCTAAGACAAGACATATCTCTGATGACAGAAAACACAGCACAATTGTAGTTGCTGACAATAATGGTCAAATGCTGTAAGTACCAATAATGATCTAACTGCATGTGTTACCTGCATCTTTGTAAGCATGCCGGGGCTCTCTGTCGGGGGTCCAGGTAAAACAGCTGGTTCCTCCACCTCCTCAAAGCGAGGAACCCTCTTCTTCTTTGTCGCTGATTCTACACTCGCTCCATCCTTCACTCCTTCCACTTCATCTCCAAAAACCTCCTAAACAAAGAGGAGAAAAAACATGAGCTACAACAGAATAAAATAAAGCACAATTTTAAATCATAAAATACCTTAAAGGAACGGTTCACCCAAAATTGAAAAGTTCTTGTTCTGATGACCACAAAGAAAGATATTCTGAAGAAGGCTTGTAACCAATGTAGGAAATGGTAGTCAATGGAGGCACTGAACTGTTTGGTTAAATGAATTCTTCCAAATATCTTTCGCTGTGTTGGAACAACTTAAGGGTAAGTAAACGATGACAGAATTTAAATTTTTGGGTGAACTATCCCTTTAAATGTAAACTGCTATACAGTAAAATACTACAGTAAACTAGGCCGATGATTTTAACATATGATTAGGAAGCAATCTTGTATTGTAAATAAAATAAATTGAATTTAAAAAAGTTGTTGAGAGGACTCTCTACCTTTAGTTCTCTTTTGCGGTTCTTTTCTCCGGAACCTTTATTGCCACGAGAGTTTCTGCTTTCCTCCAAAGCTTCAAACAGACGCTCTACAAAACTACTTGCTGACTCGTCAAGAAAAGGCCTTAGTTGGTCTAAAAGAAAAGAAATTGATGGGAGTGTTAGTCTGTGATATTTACACTATTTACTTACAAGCGCATTTTAAGAGTGTATAAACAGGTCCAATCCACTAACTCACACATAACAACAATTTCACATGTGACAAACCTCCATTAACTAGGGTTGGGTATTGTTTGGATTTTACATTTACATTTAGCAGACGCTTTAATCCAAAGCGATTTACTGCTTTTTATTGATTCCAATTCTTACTGATTCCCAGTTTCGATTCCACAGTTGAAGGAAAACATTTAGATATCAGAAAACACATACCTGTAGTTTTTCTCTTGTCTAGCCCTTTACCCACACAGTGCAATGCTGCCGTGACCACAGTGGGTTCAGAAAATCCAAGGACCTTCTTTACGGTGCGCTCTACCCATGGCCTCAGCTCATCTACCTCACGCTTGGGTAGAGACATGCTGGAGAAGATCTATCAAACAGACAGCAAGATATTCCTTCATAAGCGCTGTCACTGAGATCTTAGACAATTTCGGTTAACAGACATACAGTACATAAAGATTTTTTAGTTTTTGTGCAATTCTTGAATTATTTATCAAGAATTTTGATTTTAATGCCACACGACTGAATGAATGATAACATGATAACTGACAAAATCTCGAGATACGAGGTTTCAGAAGGTTATCATTCATTCAGTCGTGTGGCATTAAAATCAAAATTCTTGATAAATAATTCAAGAATTGCACAAAAACTAAAAAATCTTTATGTACTGTATGTCTGTTAACCGAAATTGTCTAAGATCTCAGTTATCATAACGCTGGTGTCCTTCTGAAACCTCGTATCTCGAGATTTTGTTTGGTCCCTTAGATCTGATCAACATAAACGTTTTTATGATTCCAGCAGATAAACAGAATGCTAATGTTTGAGTTCTTTCTTTCTGACAGTAACACGTGTATCAATCCTGCACATTTTAATGTAAACAGACAGACTTGATAAGACTGCAGCTGCACCCTGGGACAGTTCACCCAAAAATGAAAATTCTGTCATCATTTACTCACCCTTAAGTTGTTCCAAACTTGTTTAAATGTCTTTGTTCTGCTGAACACAAAGAAAGATATTTGGAAAAATGTCAGTAACAAAAAGAGATCTTATCCCCCATTTACTGCCACAGTAGGAAAAATAAATACAATGGGGGAGGAGATCTGTCTGGCTACTGACATTCTTGAAAATATCTTCCTTTGTGTATAGCAAAACAAAGACATTTATACAGGTGTGGGACAATCTAAGAGTAAGTAAATAGTGACAGGATTTTCATTTTTTGGTGGACTGTCCCTCTAAACCCGTTTCATCACAACAAGTTTCAAACTGTAGTTACTGAAACTTGAGCCTCAGTTAAAAGATGCCGTAAACCTTTTTGGCCATAAGGTTCTCTCTCCAGTTATTCCGATTACCATGTTGATCATGAAAGATATTACATAAACAACACCATTCTGTCTCTTCAAAATTTTTCAACCATATTGTGCATCTTGTTTTCTATGGAAAGGGACACTGATGCCACGTTTGTAAATTCACCGAAGTAATTGAGTAATAACGTCTTTATTTTAGTAAACACCACAGTGACCATGGTTTCCGTCGCAAACAAGCCAAGCCGAACCGCCAACACAAACACACTTACCTCTCACTTTATTCAGCTGTTTCACAGCGAACTGTCACTATCATCTGCTGTTACTTCACTCTTGTGTTTCTTCTCCTCTGCCAAGCCAAATGACAACGAATACAACTACTTAGCCGATATGTAATAAGAAAATAAGACGCCCTGTAACGTTTAAGGACTTTTCTGCTCTCACGATGTTCCCCGAACGTTACCCAATGGCGAAACGGAAACGGAAGCTACTTACACAGGGCACGTTTCCGCCGGATAACAGCGGACTTTTGCCTCGCTGCTGCCATCTCTCCAGCTGGAGCGGAACAGCGAGGAACATAAAACGTTCATGCTCATAAGTTTATAACGCCATTATTCATTTATTAAGCTTTTCCTGACATAGTTAACAATCGTGTTCTAATCGTATACTTTCTGTAGATTGAAATACAACCTGTATAAAATAAGATGCTGATAAAAGTTATTATACATGGTGTCCCATAGATGGCAGCAAAGTAACAATTATGGAATGTGACACATCATGAGTTGTAAAAACCTTTCATTCTCAATCAAAACAGAAATAAAAATAAAAATGAACCAACATTTTATCCTTTAAAATGTTAACATTATCACCCCTACACGCACACGCACACTTTCTCCTCTGTCTGATGTAGGTCATGTGAGTGCACTAGTAGTACTAACAGCAATGATGAGCCTGAGGCTACACTCCCCAGACTCCGCCAGATTTTATGCTCCTCACCCACCATCGTTGACTCCCCTCCTTTTTCCGCCACAGACTACCACACTGCGGGAATGTTTCATAACATTACACCAACCCCAGTGTACAACAGCAGGACCTTTACAGTCACGAAACACATTCTTGCGTCTGTGCAATTTTCTGAGTTATTCAGTCTCTTGCGCCTTCTTTTGGTCTTAAAGACTTTTTTTTACAGTGTATGTGTACATACCAGTGAATGTTGATATATATGTTACAGTTTAATCACATAACCAACACAGATTTCACACTAATATAATTCTATAGCTTTATCTTGAATCAAACAACAAGCTATACAAACTAAATCCATTTAGGCCTACATGCTCCTGTTCTGTCTTCGCCACTATATACTGTAAAACCTTGACTGCATTTGAATGAATGAGCTGTTAAATGTGTTTGAAATCTTGATAGAGTAAAACTGAGTTTGTGGTTAAACAGCTGCAGACTGGACTGATGTTTCAGTAGCAATTTCTGCCGGGATTACACGCTGATGACAATTGAACAAATCACCAATAAATACCATGGCAGACTTGCCAGTGTGAAGGTAAATATGGCTGATGATTTTTTTGTGGACTTTGCAGATGTGTGCACCTAGCATGCAGACAAGTAGACTTCCTTGGTATTGAGAGGACTGTTATACTGCATTTACATTTATGCATTTGGCAGACGCTTTTATCCAAAGCGACTTACATTACATTGCATTATAGCCTATAGGTCCTACATTTTTTTCAGAGTATATGCAATCTCTAGGATCAAACCCATGACCTTGCTAGCACCATGCTCTAACCACTGAGCTACAGGAAAGTGACATGACATACACACGCACGCACGCACACACACACACACACACACACACACACACACACACACACACACACACACTGGCCCACACACAAGCCTAAAGGAATATCATAGGTTGTCCCCTAAATCAGCATCATTTCTCACCCTGACTCTGAGTCTAAACCCTACAGGAAGAGACACGACAGCACTGCACATCTTGACAGATGCACACACATACATTGTAACACTGAAACCAATCAGTAAAAAATCTCTGCACACAATACACAGTTTGTTAATGTGTTACACAAATCGAGAATAGGGTGCCTAAAACAACTGTGACAGTCATCACTCAATTTATAATAACTTGCAGCCAATTGTTGTACAAAGCAAAACAGACAACACCATCATCATCACCTTGATCTATGTGGCTCAAAGTCAAAGCATTTGATTATAATCATGAAATACAGATCAACTAAAACCATAACATTTCTGTACAATATGTTAGCAAATAGCACCTTGTTGTAAAGTGTTATCGTTTCATTTGTATTGTTTAATCCTACATATATAATTAAATAATTAAAGAGATTCCTTTAACATTTTGGTTCTGTTAGGAAGTTATTGTGAACCAGCCTTGGACCAACATTGTTTACGTATTTAGAAGTGAGCATTGCAATTGAAAACGTTATCATTATTTAAAAAAATACAAGAAAGACTAAATGTCATTAAAATACAAAAATAAATTATAATTAAAACATTTTCTGTATGCAATTAGGATTTTACTACATGTGCCATGTTGCATTCCTTTGACTGAATGAATGACAATATAACAAATATAATTATTTATATCGCACCACATGGTCAACTGCATGTTTTTTAAATGTGCGCACGTGTTTGTGCGAGACACAACAGCATGGAGCAAAACGTCACGAATCACCACTACAGCCAACAGCCACATTTAATTGTGCCAAACTACCGTAATGCACCCCCCACCCCTAGGCTACTATATGCTTCTATGATTTTACATTTTACAACTGTGACTAAAATATCTCTATGAAGATAAAAGCATGAGTAGCAAGTGTATAAATGGGTTCATCATTATTTTAGAGGTAATTAAATCATGGTGTATGAATTGCATGAGTGTGTGAGTTTGCGCGTGTTTTTTTGACGTTTTGCATTAATTTTGTTACAATAGGGTCTTACATAGGCATTAGGGCAGTATAGAGAGACAGGAAGTGATTGAAAAGAGAGAGGGGTGCAGAATCTGGAAGGGACACCGAGCAGGGACTCAAACTTGGGTGTCCCATGCAGGGCGCAATTGCGCCATATGTCTGGAGCACTGTCCACACAGCCACAGGCTCCGAATGCACGTGTGTTTAAATTAGCGTTATACATCTCAGCATTGTTGCAGAATGTGTGCGTGTGCGTGCGCAGCTCGCGTGCGTGCGTGCGTGAGTACTAATGGAGCTCCTAGAATGAGCGCAGTAGGGGGGAGACAGACGACAGTCGGGTGAGTAACGTTAAGCACATCATCCTCCAACGCTTTCTCCTCCAGACATAGACCATAATCCCTTCCATTCATATCTAGAATGAAAATGAACGTTCTTTTTCAAATTTCTACATTAAAAAGGTAATTAAGAAAGAAAAATAGCTTAAATGGAATTAAAGACATTTATACATGTAGCCTATTAGAATATTATTATAACAAGTTAAACATTAAAATCGTTCCGACTTAAGTAAAGATACAAATATACTTTTTATATAGGCTATACTTGTTAAACTGAGATGTTATTCTATGTGCACACACAAAAATACTCCTGGTTGCAGGTGCAAAAAATTCTGGTTTGTCTAAGAAGCTTCATCACTCCAGCATTCTAAAATAACATGAAGTCACCTTGTCTCTCCTTAAACGTCCTACAAATATTTGTACACACACAATACACAGAGGCAATAAATTCTGCACTCGTCCTCTCGCTTTTGCCCCTGGTTTCTGTCCTCCAATAGAGAAGAAGAGGGGCAGATGGAGGGAGGGGTGGAGAGGGGGGGCAGATGGAGGTGGTGTGGCAGTAGGACGGGGTTTGGGGGAGTATGGGCTGCTCTCAGCCTAAAAACTGCTTGGATACAAGAGGGGAGGGGTGTGTGTGAATGTGGGTGTGTGTCAAAGTGGGTGTGTGCTCGTGGCTTTATTGCTGATTGGAAACTTTCATAGAGAGTGTTTTTATGTTCATATTTTATGTTTTTTTGTTTTGTAAATGGATGTACAGTGAAATAATGTAAACAGAGATATTGTGATTTAATGTTGTGAGCTGTATTTCTTTGTGTGTCTTAATACATGTTTTTGTAAGAAAATACTAAATTTTTGTATTTGTTAACCGTGATGTAATTTAGATCAAAATAAATTATTTCAAACAATTAAATTACAAAACAATAAAAATGTATTAGTTTGATTACAGATGCTGCTTATTGTACTCTAACCCACAAGCTCAAGGTTTCATCATGTGTGCATTTTTGCATGTACACAGCTCTTTTTAGTGTGTGTGTGTGTGTGTGCTAGCCTCTCAAGTAAAGTACCTGAACATTTGTCACATGATGGACAAACCGGTATTAATAAAACAGGAAAAAATCTGTCTCTTCTTTAGTTACCATGGCTACAGAGAAAGTTGTGCCAAAATTGAATCTGGCAGCTCAGAGATCCAGATTGTATTTCAGTTCTGAATGAAATCTCCCTTTCACAAAAAAACTAAATGTCAGTATATTGTTTGCTTGAAGAAAATGTAATGAGTGTAAAAGAATATATTCTTTGGCAGATTAGTTCCCAGACTGAAGGCACTGGCACATGAAAACAAACACTCAGCTCATTCTCACACACACACACACACACACACACACACACACACACACACACACACACACACACACACACACACACACACACACACACACACACACACACACACACACACACACACACACACACACACACAAGAGAGTCGGAGTCATGGGGAGCATCTGGGATAAGGGTTAAATCTCACTCAATCCATGACAGATTAAAACAGTCAAGTCCACCCACCAGGAGCCTTTCTCCAGTTCTCTTAAAAACCTCTCTAAAATTTCAATGTTCTAAATCTAAACCTACAGAGCCACAGCGACCTCGCCGGCGCGTTGCTTCAGTATAGAGCTCAGCACTGCGTCAGTATAGCGCATTTATACTATCAAATCCTTATTGAAGTAGTGCTACTTGAAAGTTTGTGAACCCTTTGAGCTTTTCAGAGTTGTCTGTTGTTTTACCATGATTGTCTTATTTTATCATCACCTGCTTTTTATCAATTAAATGTCCAATGTGTGTTGATCAATTGCATATGTTTGCTTGGGGGAATTTTGTGAGTTGCCAAAAAACAACATGAAAGATTGAATTATTGTATGTGCAAAAGTAAGTAAAGCCCCAGCTGCATTGGTAAAGTCAAGTGAGTAACAGATTCAGGTGAAACACATTTGGATGTTTAATTAATCATAACCAGACCAATCAAATGACACATCCTTAGGAAAGTAGTTGAGCAACACTGAAAAGAGAGAAGAAACCAACCAAACCTCTGTAGTGCCAAGGAGTCAAACAATGCTAAGAGGAAAGAAGATATCCGAGGACATCAGAAAGAAGGTGGTGACAGCCCATCAGACTGGGGAAGACTATAAGACCATCTCCAAGAGATCCCAAGACATATCATCTACAAAGCCACGCGCCTCCACACAAAACACATGGGGTCTGTCATGATCCTGCCACCAGACTAGAAAATCATGAACAAGGCAGGCAGAATCATGACAGAACCCCCCCCTTAAGGAGCGATAACCTGAGGTTCCTCAAGGGGACAGGCCAGACTGGGACACAGACAGACACCAAATACATAAAACAGCACAAATCACGAGCAGAACAGATAATACAATAACAGGGTTGGGGTTGGACAACAAAAATAACATTAAATGGAGTGGGGGAGGAGGAACAAAAAGTCCAGGTACCGGGGGACATGACAAGGGAGACACATGAGGGACAGTCTTGGGGAGGAGAGTCTTAGGGGCTCTCGGGGCTCGTGTCCGGCGAGTCCCCGAAGGACGGGCAGGCTGGCTACCCGCCCCAGGAGATGCCGGCTGAACGGCCGGCGCTGGGACCTGGGAGGCCGGCTGTACCGGCGCTGGGACCTGGGAGGCCGGCTGAAAGGCCGGCGCTGAGACCTGGGACCTGAGAGGCCGGCTGTACCAGCGCGGGGACCTGAGAGCCCGGCTGTACCGGCGCTGGGACCTGGGAGGCCGGCTGAAAGGCCGGCGCTGAGGCCTGGGACCTGAGAGGCCGGCTGTACCGGCGCGGGGACCTGAGAGGCCGGCTGTACCCGCGCGAGGACCTAAGAGGCCGGCTGTACCCGCGCGAGGACCTAAGAGGCCGGCTGTACCGGCGCGGGGATCTGATAGGCCAGCTGTACCGGCGCGGGGACCTGAGAGGCCAGCTGTAACGGCACAGGACCTGAGAGGCCGGCTGTACCAGCGCAGGGACCTAAGAGGCCGGCTGCACCGCCGCTGGGACCTGAGAGGCCAGCTGTACCAGCGCGGGGACCTAAGAGGCCGGCTGTACCGGCGCGGAGACCTGAGAGGCCGGCTGTACCGGCGCGGAGACCTGAGAGGCCGGCTGTACCGGCGCGGAGACCTGAGAGGCCGGCTGTACCGGCGCGAAGACCTGAGAGGCCGGCTGTACCGGCGCGGAGGCTTGAGGCCGGCTGTACCGGCGCGGAGGCTTGAGGCCGGCTGTACCGCCGTGGTCCTCCTCCTGGGCCAGCTACTGGGTGGGCGAGAAGAATCCAGTGGTGGCTGTGGCTGCCTCCGACAAGGACAAGCACGACGCGGAGTCCCAGGATGACCGTCTTCCACGCTTCCCGCGGAGGGAGGTGGGCTCGGATGCAAACCCGGGTGCCGAGGTGGGTGGGGTAGCGTCCCCCAGGGCAGCCACAGCCAAAACGCAGTCCTCCGGGATGGAGGGCAGGGGAGGTGGAGCTTGTGCCGCTTCCGAGACCTTGGGCTCGGGGAGGAGAGCCGCAGAGCAGGGTTGCTCCCCGAGGACCAGGGGCTGGAGAGGCACCATCTCAGAGGGCTCCAGGGGCTGGTCGAGGCACGAATTGAAAATAGCTGTAAGCTCCACCCCGCTGATGCCCGTCGCGGCTGCTCCAAACTATCTGGCAAAGTCCCTTAGCTGAGCCCCCTTCTGCCAGAGACCGAATAGGAGGTGGGCCTCGTGGCTCCGTTGGACCGACCGGGTGGAGGGCATTGCTGCCTGCTGGGTCCTTCTTTGGCTAGTTCGTTCTGTCATGAGTTTGACAGGACCCAGACGCAGGATAGCAGTTCGGGGGGGGGAACAAAAAAACACTTTATTAAATAATAAACCCACTAGGGGGCAAACAGGACAAAAACAAGAACAAAACTCTAAATAACTAGAACAAAAAACACTAGAACAAACTGCAAAACAAAAACATCCCACGAGGGGGCAAAACACGGATCAAACTTCGAAAAAAACAGCAATGACAAGAACAGGGTAAGGGCAAACACATAGTAGGCTACTCACAAGTTTACAAATTTCACAAATCTTACAAAACGAACCAGCACAGGACAATGAACACAAGGGCTTTAAATAGGGGAACAAACAAGGGATAATGACATGGGGACAGGTGTGAATCATCAGAAACATTTGCGGGAGAGATTACCGGAGAACGAGGGGACGGGCTAGACGCGCGACATGAAAACACGCGGCAAAAGGCGGAATCGCTTGAGCCGCGTGTCTCCCCACAGAACATAAACACAAAGACGAGATACTGATGCAATCCTGCCCACTAAATCACAAATGCAAGGCATAGACAAGGAGGACAGGATTGCAGAAGTATCCTGGGGGCGTGGTCAAGACGTAAGACCGGAGAGCGCGTGACGTAGGCGAACCCCGCCCTAGCCACGCGTCTCCACACAAAACACATGGGGTCTGTCATGATCCTGCCACTAGAAGAAAATCATGAACAAGGCAGGCAGAATCATGACACATTCAACATGACCACAACTCTGTTTAGAAGTGGATGCCCATCAAAACTATCATCAAGAAGCACCAGAAAAAGAATGAGGTAAAGGCCAACCCACACATCACCTCTAGAGAATTGCAGACCTCTGTGGCAGCATCTGGGGTAAATGTACATGCGTCTACAATCAGACGAAAATTCAGCAGACATGACATTTAAGGGAGGGTTGCTAGAAAGAAGCTTCTGTTCTCAAAAAACAACAAAGCTGCCAGTTTCAACTTTGCCAGTGAGCATTTGGACAAACCAGAAGACTTTTGGAAGTCCAGTCTTTGGACAGATCAGTCCAATATAGATTTATTTGGTCATAATCAAAGCCCCCATATTTGGAGAAAAGCCACCACTGAATTCTAGGAAAAGAACCTCCTCCCAACAGTGAAGCATGGTGGTGGAAATGTGGCTGGGTCTGGGGCTGCTTTTCAGCCTCCGGGTCAGGTCACCTCTATAATATTTAGGGAAACTTGAATTCTCAGACATATCAACAAATTCTTGGAGAGAATCTCCTGCCATCAAACAGAGAGGTAAAGCTGGGCCGAAAATGGGTGATGCAACAAGTCAACAAACAGAAGAATTCAAGCAAATCTACCAAGGTTTAAAAGAGAGAAGCCTAGTCAAAGTCCGGATCTCAATCCAATTGAAATGTTGTGGCTAGACTTGAAGCGGGCAGTACATGCCAGATGTCCTTCCAACCTCTCTCAACTGACTGAGTTCTGCAAGAAGGAGAGGGCAAAAATCCCCAAAGACAGATGTGAGAGACTGGTCAGTGGTTACAGAAGACGTTTGGTTGAAGTAATGGCTGCAAAAGGAGGTGCCACAAGCTACTACATACTTCTGCAAGTCAAATGTCCTGTTTTTGTGACATTAACCCCTTTTGTTCAATAAATAATGACAATATATCCTTTTGTTTGTGTCCATCATTTGGAAGTCTGCTTCACGAATTGGGTTTTGGATGTACATTTGATTAGGTTATTCTATTTTGTTTCCACAATGTCTGGAGGGTTAACAAACTTTCATGCAGCACTAGATATAATATCTAGTAAGCAGTAAGCTTCAATAAACTCCAAACTTGAGTACACACACAAATATGCACACACCACAAGAAACAGGATACTAAAATGTATTGTTTATTAAAGGGTCTGTCTTTGTTGAAAAAGAATGAACAGTTGACTGCTGAGGGAAAGTAAGAGACAGACGCACAAAGAGGAAAAATAGGGTACGGAGAAAGTAAGTGTAGAACAGTAGATTTTTACAGTGGGCAGAAATAGATTACAGTTATATAAAAAAGAAACGACCAAGACACATACTTTATGATCAAACCTCTTGGTCTGTACAGTATAAAACCTGACAATTTAAAATAAAAAATTAAGTGCAACTGATTTCTACAAAATCATTAAGTTAAAAAAAGTCAATTACACATACAATATAAATAAACCTTCGGTTATGGTTTTAGCATGGCAAGTATTTCTATTGCTATAGGGGCATGTAACTGGAAAAATCAGCAACTTCGCAGCAAAAAATCCTAAAAAAATCTGCAACTTCGCAGCAATTGAAGCGCAATTTGTTTGTCCTTCATTACATTGCTTACATCTAGTTTTTATTCACCGGTGCATGAATGCATTTTCAACATAATTTCAAAAATACAACTTTTGGTTGATGCTAAATGCATCACAAGTGCCTGCAGTGATTGGTCAGTCACTTTAAACGTTGCTATGACTACCAATTGACATTACCAGTTACTCTGGTTGCCCATGCTGTTAGTGGTCATTGGTTACTGTATTTCTCATTTGTTCATGAGAACACCGTATTCTCATGAACAAATGTGTGCATTTGTTTTGACGTGTGTTCTGTACCATTTGATAAAAAACACAATCAATAAGTTAGTTTTTACACACATCCTTTTTGGAGAAAAGGCACAGGGTTTCCAATCTGAGATTTCCTTCACTTTTCCTATAATATAGATATTAAAACCTCAAATATAGCAACTCGATGATAAAAGAGTCCAAGGCAGACAAAGCTCACACAAACTCAGCTGCCTTATTAATAAATACACATTAAAAAAAGATAAATAAATGTTTAAAGGAATAAATAAAGATTCCTCGGGTTGGCATATTAGAACTGTTATCACGTTGACCGTCTTCCTTTTTTTCGACTAGATGTCTAGTGTCACTCAACAGCACCATCCAAGTACTTTATCTCCTCTTTTAAGCAAACCTCTGAGGAGATCTAGTCAGTCTATACAGTAGACAGTCAGCACCATACACGCACATTAAGAATGTCTTTTGAATCAAGCCGATTCTGTACATTTTTCTTTTTCATCTTTCAACCTGTACTGTATATTACATCACTTCCTGCATTACATAAGGTTGAGAATCATGAAAATGCCAGCAATGGTTGTATCTGATTAAGTTCTGTCATTCACATTTCAAATCCCACCAATGCAAGCACAAAAATCCAATTGGGATGGAAAAAACAGATTGCTTTTATAAAATACAGTAACAAAACGGTAACATCCACTGTTATGTCCGACTTATGAGATAAGATAGTAAACATGTTGTATTGTTGCTACATTTTCCCTTCAGAGCTACAAAAAGGGCCTATCGTTCATGCCAGAGTTGTGCCATCTTACTGGCCATCAATTTGAGAGAAAATACAGTCACGTACCTGGCCCTTTTTGTACATTTCATCTCTTCAATGACATACAAAATATTCAAATGATAGATTGTATAGGTTGACCTTGCATTGATGTAACATGAAAATTATTGCCTTCTGGTCTTACTTTGACCAGATTTTAGGATTGTAGCAGTGTCAACTCCCTTTCAAATTTCCTTTAAGCTGCTTTTTTAGGGTAAAAATGAACAAAAATCTGTTATTGCGCAAGTACATAAAACAGTATTTAAAAGTGTCTCTTTACCTTACCGTGACTGACAAAGGTAAGCTTATAGTAATGATTTATACATTAAGCTGTCACTTCGAAAATATCAGTATGTAATAATGTATAAAATAACTCAGAGATGGCAACAGAGGCAAAAGTTACAGAATGCAGCTTTAAAGGTGAAGTGCATAATTTTTGGACGGTAAAAATTGTTTCCTCTCTCAATTGAATGTAAGCTTAAAGGAATAGCTCCCTCAAAAATGAGAATTCTTTATCATTTACTCATCATGTCATTGCTAACCTGTATGATTTTCTTTCTTCTGCAGAACACAAAACGTTGGTAACTAAACAATATAGGGGCCCCATTGATTTCCATTGTATGGATGCAAAACCACATTTCTCAAAATATCTTCTTTTGTGTTCCACAGATGAAAGAGTCAAATACAGGTTTTGAATGACACGGTTATTAATGATAATAACATTTTCATTTTCAGGTGAACTATCCCTTT
Organism: Oreonectes daqikongensis; assembly: GCA_026939265.1. Taxonomy (NCBI): domain Eukaryota; kingdom Metazoa; phylum Chordata; class Actinopteri; order Cypriniformes; family Nemacheilidae; genus Oreonectes; species Oreonectes daqikongensis. The sequence goes on from JAOTQM010000311.1 coordinate 13,646,917, forward strand.
GAAGGCGCAGAATTAAACACGCTTCACCTTTAATTCAGGTTCCCTCAATTGCATTTTTAATCAAACCGCTATGAAAACTCAAGTCCTACATGTTGAGTTTAAACTTCTCCAAGGTTCTTTTCTAATACTGTTTTAGAAATCATTTTAAGACAAAACCTTTACACATCCCATCATTCAATTCAATCTGCTTCCTTAAGTCTCTCTGTCGTTTGTGCTTGGTGTTCTGCATCAGGTTTGTATAGGGCTTTGCTATACCAGACATGAAGGCTTCACTGTGATTGGTGGGGTCTGAACCCGCCCCTGCAAAGCACTCACAGTCCCCGATGTGACAGGCTGGCATGGACTGCCTGCTGGCTCTGAGAAAGGTGTTGTGGAGGAGACGGAGCTGTCCTGTGTGGCCGGGCTGCTCCTGCTGGTGAGGGGAGAAACTGGAAGGAGGACGTAGCTGCTCCCTCTCTCTTTAGCTCCGCCTTTATGAGAAGGTCCAGACTTAGGCGGGGAGAAGATGGGAGCGACGTGCACCCATGTCAAATTGGAACCGGACCACTGGAGGATCTTGTGCTTTGATGTTTCACCTAGTCTCCTTTCTGATTGGTTTGTGTGTGAGGAAGGGGGAGGAGCTCCCGAAGAGCCCTCCCCTCCGTCAACATATGGCCACTGATGTTGCTCTTCACAGGCTTTGACATTCGACCGCTTACACACCGCAGGAGGTGAAGAGGACGGCGAGTCTGTGTCGGACCAGCTCCACCTTCGCTTCTGCGAGAGACAATGAAATTTAAGCATCAATACATGTAACATCAAAATTAAGCTGCAGGGTTCAGCTACCAGCTCAACGGGTATGTCGTGGATTCTCTGAAAATACACAGATCTATAACATTTATGTGTATAATGCCTTTGGAATAAGAGCATCTGTTGAATATGTATAAAATATAAAAGGTGCACATATAGATGGTTTTATTCATTTCAACGGTTTCTACAAGAGTGTGCAGGTGACACCTGGAATTTTTTTAAATATTTGTTACAAAGAATAAATGAATGTTATATGAAATAAAATAAAGAGACCAATATGCATTCAAGCCATACATGAGACAAAAGTGATGGTAAACTAGTTTATACGATGGATGCCTCTTGTGTGTCTAGACAAACCTTGACTGGAATATGCAGCTGGTCTTTGTGCTTGTGTGGGGGTGTGGTATTGCTGCTCTGGATGGAAATGTTCCGAGGTGAAAGGCCAGCAGGGTTTGGTGTCGAAGAAACTTGAGGAGTCACTTGAGGAAACCAAAGCTTCAACATCAACTCGATCTGCAGTAAAGTTGGCAAGTACTTCTCTCTGCAGAGAAACAAGAGGAAAGTAAACAGGATCTATTAGCAGCACTTAATAAGCAGCTACACATTACAACACATTCTATACAATAATATAACATATAAAGTAAAATAAAAGTACAGATTAAATAAATATTCAAACTAAAATGATGTAAAAATAATGCTTAAATGTTATGTGATAGTGGCCCCAAAAAGTACCCTAAAACATGGAAACAACTCGGTTTTAAAGAAATTTAGCAAAAGCACATTTTTAAATAAACCATGACTAAAGAAGCCTATGATGCTGATGATAAAATAAATACACTGTTTTAAATGAAACCAAACATTATTTGGACTCAAATTAAGGCAAATTTGAGTCGTCAAGTTAATTTGGAACCTGTCTTCTCCCATTCAGTGTCCATTATTTCAGAGGACGGTGCTTCTCCCATTGGATTATATCTAATTAAAAATAACACCATCAAAATTACCCTTAAGACACATTAAAGCAAGCGATAATGAAAGGGATGTAATAAAGTCTGCAAGCTTTTTTTCTGCTTTCATTAATCTAATAAATAAGGGTTTTCAAGCTATTTCTAATATTTAGGTTAGAAAATCCAAAATGGGAGCAACATGCACCCATATATGCCTCGACTACGACCAGCAGATGACCTTGTGTTCTGGTTTTTGCCCTCTCTCTCAAATGATAGGCTTGTGTGTCAGGTGCGAGGAGATAATTTGGGATTTTTTTTAACATTGTGCAACTAGGAGGTTTGCATTGGGCTCAGAAGAGAGATAATAGCAATGAACACTGCAAAACAGTACCAAAATCTATCTATCTATCTAAATATTAAACAATATACAATTGTTAATACATGATAATAGATTTATCTTTTATTTTATTGTGTTAATGAGAGTTGTGTTTAATTATAAGGTAGATAATGCATCAAATCTTAGTGGTCCTAAAAATAGGCCTTATTTTCCTCAAGCGAAATAAAATTTGTGACCTTGATGAGATTAATCAACAGAATGCAAACAAACCGAACATTCTAAGAAACTGCAAACCCTCAACCTACTTGCTCAACTATAAAATGATCCGGATAACATCTAAGAGAGTTTTACTGATATGCACGTTCGCTTACCCAATATGTGGTTTCTGCAGGACTCCTACAATCCTTTGAATTCTGTCCATTGCGACACTCTGTTGAAAACTGCTCAGGCCTGCCAATCAAAAGCAGCAGAAATGCCGATAAGAATCTCAGTTCTTCATGAGAATTGATGCATTCATCAGATTAAATCCTTCCTGCATGCTCTGCTTCTTTTACTCATGTAGGTATAAAAGTGGCTCAATTGTTGTGTTGCGTTCACGTTGAACATTGAATCCACACAGCCTGCTATTGTCTCACCTTTGTCAAATCGTCCTTTCTTCAGTCCGTTGAGAAGCTCCAGCAGAGGCCTGACAAACCCCTGTAGCTCTAAGCACTGGAAGAAAAAGAGAAAGCAACGTCTCTTTGTGTCCACTAAATACGGTTGTCACTCCACTTCTGAGTGTGTAAATCAATTTTGGGCATCGAATACACTGGCGAATCAAAAACTTAAAAATTAATACGTTAACCTTTAATACCTATAGCCATTGGTTTTGGATTTTTTGTACTAATAACAAAACTGCGATAAAGATTTCTTTAAATTATATTATTTAGTTTATAGAAAGAATATGACATGCAGCTGCTTTACTGAAAGTTATACAAGATTCCAAAACTTCAACAATAATCGCAATTACAATATCAAGATGAATATTCGTCAATTATGATTTTTGCATAAAGTGCAGCCCTAGTTTGTAGTATATGGCCTACGGCATACAAATTCCCACCTTCCGTGCAAATAGCATGTCTCCTTCTGTCCTCTCTTTGGCTTTCCCTTGTTCGGACCTCTTAGTGTAACTGGATTCCCTGAACCCGTCACACGCCCACTGAGATCCAGAAAGCGTGGCCTCTCTGTCCACACTGTAAACACTTCTGCTGGAGTGAGTGGACTGAGCCGAACAGGTTTCGTGTGACCCGTCCTCCAACAGGAAGACGTCCGGATCATCATCACTGAACAGGATGCTGTCATTGGAGCTCAACGAATCCCGCGAGGGCTGAGAGGAGGTTCGTCCTGGGGACTGCATGACTGCAGATGGAAAGAGGAGATGGAAAGAAAAGGTGAATGGTATAAATTGTATGATATAAAATATTTGAGTAAGTGTACAGTACTTGAAAGTGAGAGAAAGACACGATTAAACAAAACTCCTAAAATGTATTGAAAAGAAGGGTAACAAAATTACTTTTAAAACTGCAAATACATTTGGTGAGATTAATTTAATAGCTTTAATATTGCATTTTTCTAATCTAGGGCTAGGGCTACAGCTTTTTATATTACAAATGATGTAATCTGCAAATAATACGAGTGAAAACAAACATGCATTTTCAGAATATCTCATAGAATTTGTTACATCCCCCCACAATAATAACAGCATGCATTTGCATCGACTTTACAAGTTTGTGCTTTAAAGAAAACAAAAAAATCTGATCCTTTGTTAGTACAAAAAAGATAACACGGTCACTATCACACATTTGATTTGTGACCTAGAAATGAGAGTGCAGAACCTCAAATATTTCTAATTCAATTTACATCATAACATTGTTATAACACAACGTTGTTATAGATGTTATGATTGTCACAAAGATTCACTGAAAAAAGCCAGTTTGCCAAAACATTTGTTTTTATGTGCTGTGTTAAAAAGATTCTTAAATGCAGATCTTTCATTTTTTCATCATAGCATTCTTTTTCGCATTTTGTTTTTCCAGGTTTTATTTCAAATGTTTAATATATACAGTAGTGTCAGACCTTCAGTATATTTTAAACTATCCCTGATTTTGAAAAAGTCAAAACGTCTCATTTGTTTTATCCTTGTATAGTTTCGTGTCAGCCATCACTGAGAACACGGGCTCTGTCTGGAGAGAAGCGTGCATGAGTGTAAGTGTGTGCACGTCTGTGCAAGTATGTGAATGTGTGTCTGGTGCAGAAAAATAGGGGGAGGGGTGCTGCGAGATGCTTGAACACTACTGGTTTAAGGAAGGCACTGGGAGCCTCTGTTTTTTCATTTTTTCTTGTCTTCTCTCTCTGGCAAACACCACAGTCACACACATGGGCAGGGACACACAAGCACACCCAAAGACGCATACACACACCCCCCTCACTTTTTCTGTCTAGCTCAATGTCCCTTGCCCTTCCCCCAGCCGAATAAACCCAGTGTATTTCTCTCCACTCCTGAGTCTCTGTCTACCATCTCTGTCTCTCTCTCTTGACCACTGAGATATACACCGGGAACGAAAGTAACCACAAAAATCACATAAGGCTAGTGGTAAGAGTGTTTATTTATCTCTGCACGTGCAAAAACATTGAATTATATATTATGCACAGTGCGCACAGCCGCACACACATACATATCTAATCTACATAATATATAATTATATATTATAAATGTAGATAAGGTATATGAATGCTTACTCAAAATTCCTCTGCATTTGGCTGCACTTATGTATGAATCTCAGTCATTTTACATGTGCTATAACCACTGTGCTGCTGTTTGTGGGCAGGTGCAGGTGTGTTCCTGTCTGGGAGGTTATTAGATTTAAGGTGGTATGTGTACGTGTGTGTGTGTCAGATGAAGAGATACATAAGAACAAGTAGTAGATCAAGATTAAAAGGAAGATACAGGATATGGTGCCTTTAACATTTTACATATAAACATGAATCATAAAACCCCAGCACAGAATCCTGATTGTTTAATAAAGTCAATCCATCTTGAATGTAACATAAGTCTCACGTACACAGTCCAACTAGCTAACAAACAAGCAATGCAAACACCATTCCATCAACATCACTGTGTAATGCATGCAATAAATAAAATAAACGTCTAAAAATCAAACTCACCTTTCAGGCGCCTTTAAAAGCAACACAAACCCTTCCCGACGGTGCTGTCTACACTATCCCACAAATCTGCTCCCCTCTCCGGGTTCGACTAACACTCTCTCTCTTCTCTCTCTTTCTTTTTCTCTTTCTCTCCCCAGCGTCAACATGTGCACGGACACACGTGCCTAATTTAGTGCCATCCACGCACAGCCTCTCGTTGGCCGTGGCTGTCAGATAGTAGCGATCTAATTGGCCGACGATCTAGCCAGTAATTGTTCTGCTCTTCTTCGATTGGTCAACGGATGGCTCGTAGCGCCGCCCACGCGTGTCGTATGCATGTTGGCATGGGCTCAACGTTGCAGAAGTGTAAACACACGCCGGACGAGAAGATACAGTACGTGCCGCGCGTGTGCGTGTCTGTGTCTAATGTACACACTTACGAGTTAGATCATTACGCAAGACAATCATAAAATCATAAGATCCCATTCTCACTATCACGTGGTAAGCGAGCGTACTTACACTACGACCCCATGTCACCTCACCTGACACACGTGGATTTGTTAAACACCTGTTAAGATATTTGCATGACTTTTGTCTTTTGATGTAGGATTTGCACTTAACACTTAACATGCCATTGGCAACATATAAATGTGCGTTCAATGTATCAAATGTAATATTTCTTGCCTCGCAGCCTCGTGAATGGAAGTCAATGTGGGACGATATTCAAAAATTGTTATAAATGCTACACGGATATTACATTGTAATGTATGTACAGTAGCATATAGTGTGTAAGCCTTTCTTTTACCTTACTAAAATTGAAAAACTATAGTTTTACTACAGTTAAAATAAAAAAAACATGGTACTACACTTTTACATAAACCATGGTTAATTTTCGTAGACTGGTGTAAAAATAAAAATGCATATATTATATAATATATACTCAAATATAATTTATTATATGCTTTTAATGCATAGGGATGGCATAGGTCTGAGTTTTGTTTAGATGTAGTTTTTATGTTTCATGGGGCATTCAGAAGTACGTGTTTAGAACCTTTGCATAAACACTGTGCGGTACACAGACTGTCCACAAACGATTCACTGGGGAACAAAAGCTGTACACTGTGAGCACAGGTATGATCATGCTGTACTCGTGAGTGTATGAGTAGCATCAGCGCACGCGCACACACACGCATGCATGTTTTACATCATTGAATGCCCCTTCTCATCCATTGTTCTTTCGTAATAGAAGATCATTATTATTATACTACAATCAACCGTTCTAAAGAGTTTGGTTTTCAACCACACTCAAACAAACCTGTCTGCCATTACCAGGTAAAAGCTGGATACAGCTGGTTCAGACCTGCCCCTATACAAATCATTGTAATACATAGCCATGATGTCATTTCCTCTATGTAAAACAGAACAGAAATGATATATATATATCAATGGGATTGATTCATGTCGCAATTCTCTTGTTCTTATCATTGCCTCAGACATGTGAGCGGGTCTGTGTATCCCTTTAAGAAGAACGTGCACATGGACTTCAGCTGCAGCCTGAGAGATTTGTGAATGAAATCCTTAGCCACGCCTCACACCCGAATTCATCCAATGGAACTGCCGATGTTCTTCTGACACGCCTTGTTTTCCAGTGATCGACCAATGGCGCACGCTTCTTGGGGCTGGAGCATTGCGTAAGATTGTGCAGCGGTTTCACGTTTAAACGGATCATGTTTTATTAGACGGAAGGTGCAAACATAAGTGACTAAAACGTGAAACGATGTCATTTTCTTGGCGAGTCGTTACATTTTGAATGTGGCAAAAAATATGACAAATATGATAAAACCGCGCATGGCTGTACATTTTACATTTTAAGTTGTTCAGCCAGGCACTACAGAGGATCAAAGAATGAAATTATAACGAGAACTATAACGATTTTAAAATAAAATGCAGGGAAAAGCAACATAACATATGTGACGGTTGTTATAAGGAGTATAGAAGTAAACAGGCAACATTTGTTTTATTTGTGTTAAATAACTGCCCAAATATCCGCCCTTTTAACTTATTAATCTATAACCACCAGTAGTAGACTGCAATTGTAAGTGCTCGTAAACAGGTTGAAGAATTGTGTTTTACTGACCCCTAGCGGTGTAATAAAACTGCATGCATGCCTTTCAATGAGAAACATTCATATAGCCTACAGTCGCGGGGAAAATTAAGAGAGCATTTCAAAGAGCATTTTTAGTTTTACTGTATTTACTATTTATAGGTTACCAATGTGTTTAGAGAAAATGATTCTTTTTGTTTTATTCTGTGAACTACTAACACTATCTCCAAAATTTCAAAACAAAAATATTGCATTTATTATCAGAAAATGAAAACTGGTCAAGGTAACAGAAAAGATGCTTTGACTTCAAACACTGCAAAGAAAACAAGTTTATGTTCACTTTTAGGCAATACAACAGTAATATTTGTACTTGTATTAAAACAAATTGTGATAACAGTTTCATGTGTCTTGTCATGCTGTGAGTGTTTCACATTGCTGTTGAATGACTTGGTCACTTCTGAGGTTTGATTTTGTTGAAATTCAATAAACACTGGACAAGAATGACCACAATACATCTAGAAATGCTGGTTAAATATTGTGTGTGTGTGTGTGCGCGCGCAAAAGGTTTTCACCCCCAAAACAATAAATTATTTATAATACAATTATTAGTTATTTATATGTTTTTTATATATTTTGCTGTAACACGTTAGTAGTAAATATCATGTTAATAGCTATTAAAAATTCACATTAAACAATTACAATAATTTCTGTGTTGTTTCCCTAAAACGTTATCTAAGGTTTCGAATCATTTGTTTTATGCCACAAAACATTACAAATATGCATTTTTCTTTTTCACATTCATTTTATTTTCTCTATTATCACCTCAATACCTCTTCAGTCAGATTTCCCTGCCCCCACACTTAACTAGTTGTGTCATACACATTTTTCAGTGGGCAACCCTTCATGATTTTCTCGGTCACTTGTTCTTTTCTCACTTGTTCTCTCTCTCTGGTCCAACCAATCTGATGGGGTCTCTCTTCCACCATTCAACTCACGGGCCCCAATCATCCACATCATGAAAAACACCAAGTATTCGGTTCACTTGTAGGATATTCTCACTTTGGGGACAGTCCAGCGGTATAGCACTGTTAAGATTTGGATCTCTTATCACCCGGTGTATCAGTGGGTTTATTCCAGTTTTCCCACTGTGTGTGTGCTGTGGAGAGGTGGGTGACAGCATGGACCGGGACTGGAAAAGAGTGGCTGTTTTTCTTCTGTTTGTGAAGTGTGTCAACTGCTTAGGAACTGGTAAGACTGATAATCTTACGTAGTATTAGTGCAGGCCTTTGCAACAGTCCTTTATGGCGATAAAAGCTGCTAAAAAGATGAGAACAAACTAAAACTGTACAAAATTATATAAAACGTTTCTGTTGCTTTTTACTGCATGTATTCACATTCGTCTTCATAATAAATTCAACTTGGCAATGCTAAGGTTGTATGTGTAATTCCCAAGGAACACATACATTAATAAAAATAAAAGGCAAACTATAAGTAAAATAAAATGTGAGATGCAAACCTGCATGTTTAATATAAATGTTTCTATTAAATCTGCTTTAGCCAGAAGCTCTGAAGTCACTGGGACCTATAACCTTGTATTCTTCCCCTTTATTTTTAGCCAAAGAATGGACATACGCAGGTAATATTGTTCATTTTCCACCATGTTTTAAGTGGTTTCGTCATAGTTTTATTTGAATCTCAATGGTATTATACAGCTGTGATGAGATTATTATAGATACCTGACATCTATTACAGAACTGATATTTATTAGAAATATGATTTTCTTGTAAGATATTTGGAGTTTCGTTTCCAAAATGAACCAAACTAAGCTCACATCCTCCCCCATCTGTCTCTCTATCTATCTCTGTTCAAACTCTGTTACTTCCAGTTCATCTCTTCCATCTTTCATTGCACATACTCAGAGAACAAACAGAAAGCGAGAGACTCAGCCAGTGCAAGAGATTGTGTACAAGTAGGGAGCTTAAGAACGAGTGTTTGCATTTGATACAGAAGAACAGAATAAATGTCATGTTAAAGAAAAGGAGACTTATGTGCTTGGTGCATAGACACAGCAATTCATAGACATACAAACGTAGACTGACATGCTTCAATGTGTTTACTGTGCAGCATGTAGCATGTGATCACACTCTCATTATTTCTTAATCTTAAACAAAACAGTTCATTAATGCCAATGAACAATAACATGAATATGTGGGATAAAGAAGGATCAAAGTGCAGTTTACAGCTTTTTTTCCTTTATAATGAAGTTTTGAAAAAGCTCATTAGGTCATATTTTGCATTACATGTGCAGCTTAAAGCCTAAATCAGGCCTAATAGGACAAAATTCCCAGAGCCGATACATCAGCAGCAATGCAAGAGGATTTGAGGGTGGATATCATTGAACTTGTGAGCACTGGGTCATTTTCACCCCAAAATGAAAAGAAATAAAAAATAATTTGCAGAAAGACAATTTTAGAATCATTTATCATTGTGGATTTATTTTGTCATGTAATTTAAATGAAGTATTTATACAGCAGTATTTGTCATGCTGTTTTTAATTCAAACTGATTTGATATCAAACACATGTTTCTCAGTAATAAATAACTACTGTAATACAGTAGATCAATGCTACAATACTTTTAAAACAATTACAAATAATGGAAAGAATAAAATATTAATTTGGTGTTTTTAAACTGAATGTTTCAATGAAAAAATAGTAATTATATAAAACCCTTAATGCTTAAGTTGTTTAATGCCGTTTTCTCTTTTTTCTTTTGAGGTAGATTATATAACATCTTGCACACACGTTTCTAGGGTTCTACCGTGAATGTGTCCTGTGATCCATTTCATTATTTCTGAACAGTGTAGTTTCTCTAGTGAGGGATGCTTTGTTTTTTCCTGTGTGTGTTTGGGACAGCATGCGCGGAGCAAACTGGCAGAGGTCTGAAATATGTGTCTTGTAGTTGTCATAGAGATCACCCTGGCAACGGCAGATCAATGAAAGTAACTCTCGCTCCACCTCCCAACTTTTTGGAGTTGAACAGGGTTCGAGGGGATATTCTTGGTGAATGGCGAGATCGAGTGGGCCTCTAATCCCTGTGTGCACAAAATTAATACCTGAAACACACAGACTTCTATGAAATGTATCAGTAATATCCCTGTTCATTCTCTATTTCCAGCCAACTAATTTTCTTTAGTGTCCTAGCACTGAATATACGTGTGTGTAGGCCATGCTTTTGCAACAATGTGCCCCATCATTAACTTTGCATGACTAAACACTTAGCTAATACATTATGCTTCAACATACATCTTTCCTAGTTGCTCAAATCTGCCATATTCAAAACATTTACCATTTCATACACTAGCATTTTTTGATCAATTACTCCATACCCTTACATTCACATTCAGATTTTCTGCTTGTGTCAGGTGCTGCCGGGCAGTCAGAATGGGCTGAGCTTTTTCCTGACTGCGGGGGCTCCAGTCAATCACCTATAAATGTGGACACGTCCCATACAGTGCATGACCCTACACTAGCTCCTGTAGAGCCCCTGGGATACAACCAACCTGGAAATAAACCCTTCACTCTTTTTAATAACGGTCACACAGGTAAATCTTACAACCATATTTACTGTGTACAAACAATCTATTTCTGATTTTATAAGCACTCGGCTACATTATGAAGCGGGACCCCCAGAGAGGCTGACATGTTGAGATCACTTAACTAGCCGAATACTACAATGTTTACCCACTGTGTAACACACCAACTAGACATTTGCGGAATAACTTATTCATGGCTGACAGCGAAAAGTACATTTCTGCCTTATTTGTAACTGAACATGATGCCTCCACACCACAGGTGTAAACTAAGTTCAACTGTATAGAGAAACTTTTGTTTGACTTTGCAAGCAAAATAAAATGTGTTTATGTACACACACGCACGCACGCACGCACGCACACACACACACACACACACATTAAAGAGTTAATAAATTGCGTGGGCAAAATAAAGTTTTTTTTTCATTTTCACACAAATTTTTCATTCTTTTTCTCAAATAGTGCAGATGACATTGCCACGTTGGATGGGCGTGGCCGGGTTACCATGGCATTACAGTACTGTGCAGCTACACCTGCACTGGGGTAATGGAGTGGGCGTGGCCACAGGAAGTGAACACACTATTAATGGACGGAGCTTTTCTGCAGAGGTGTGTGCTTGTCCATATCAGTGTTTAAAGCTGCTAAACAATGAGTGCTGTGAAGTTTTGAAAACCTCTTGTTAGTCAATGAGATAGCAAATCTGAACATGCAAAATTACAGCCAATGAGACCTTTTCCTATTGTTTTAACAGTTGGTCTCGGGTTGTCCGAGCATTTAACTGAGCCTACACAAAATTCCAAAAGGGAAAGTCTCCCCATTCGGTGGCCATATCTGTAACATCTTCAGGTAGCTATTAACTCAAATTAACCAAATTTAGGTCCTTATCCTTTAAATCACATCAAAAAAGTCCCTTACCAAGAGGATCTTTAGTCGATTCATGATAGGTGTTTTTTACTGGAAGGCAGGGCTTTCATCATTAGATCCCCATTGAGTGCTACGCTTTCCTCCAATCATAGTAATAGAACTGCAGCGTCTTGTTAATATTGATAGTCTTTGGTCTAGATCTGTCATAGATATGGGATACTCTGTCACACACATTAGACATTAGAAGTGGGGTATTTCCAATAAAAAAGCTCACAGCTTTTTAAATTGGTAAAGCTGAGCTAAAACAACCCGAGTCTGAGGTTTCTATACAGCGATACACAAATTATTACAGCGGTCTCAATAAATTAAATAAATCTCATTAATATAATAAACAAATTAAGCACATTTTATGGGCAAGGCACCGAATTCAAGTAGCCTACAGTGAGACAGTATTAAAGATAACACACTGATCCTTGGTGTGACAAATAGAATAGGTTTTGCCTCCACATTGCATCAAGCTGCTTACATCCCATTCCAACACACATAGTCTCACACATTGCAGGTTGAGCAGGTGGTGTGTGTGGCTCACCCTGTTCTTATTTTGGGATATGGGTCAACCTACATTGTAAAAAAAATGGAGCGATAGAAATATCCGGTGAAAATATTTTCCCCCTGTAAAATTACAGGATGTAAGGATATACCGTATTTCAAAAATAAAGTGTAAAAAAAAATCTTGTATAAAAACCCCTGAAATTTTCTGGCAGCAGGGGCGCAAGAAATAAACAGTAAAATGACAGTTTTCCCTGTTTTTCTTGTTAATTTGTGTTTTTCCCCTGTAATTTTTACGTATTTCAAAAATACATGAAAAATCTGTAAAACAAAACAGTACATTTCTGGGTTTTTTTTACATTTGACATGGAAAATCTGTAAAAAGTTACAGAAATATTCTGTACATTTTTTTGCAGTGTAGGGTTCTGCCGGTTCTCCACGTGCCCTGGAGAACAAAGCAATGAACCTTTTTCTGCAAAGGAATGGAAATATATGATACATAAAAGAGCAGGGGTTGATAAATGTAAAAAAGAATGTATTTATTTTATATAATGCATACAATGTTTTGAATAACTCTTCTATGGCAAAAAGGATTTCTGAATGAATGGTTAAGAATTTTATCAAACTGTACCAAACCAAAACTGTCTCTCTTTTCTGCCAGCTCCATGTTGTACACTACAACACAGAGTTGTACGCTGATATGTCAGAGGCTAAGACCCATGGGGATGGCCTGGCTGTGTTAGGGGTACTGATCGAGGCAGGTTCTCTCTTAAAATTCTCTTATTTTAATATTCCGTTTTTTTATATATATCACCACTTATTCTGTATCCTATTTTTTTTGGTTTTAGGCAGGTGAGGAAGTTAATCATGCATATAGTAGTATTCTCAACTATCTGGATCGGGTCAAATATGCAGGTTTGTGTATGTCTATAAACATGTGATTCTTAAACTTTAGTCTGTCAATCCATTTCCAATTGTTACTAATCTATAAAGATTTCAAGCTGTTACATTTGTGTCTTGACATGCAGGTCAGAAAGTGGCCATCCCTGCGTTTGATGTACGCTCACTGCTGCCCGACGACCTGAGCCGATATTTCCATTACAATGGGTCGCTCACAACCCCACCCTGCCACCAGAGCGTCCTTTGGACCCTCTTTAATGAGAGGGTGAAAATCTCTCACTCGCAGGTACAGACAATGAAAGCCACAAAAAGAATAAATCACACTGTAGCTTTATAAATGATACGCTTTCCTCTTCTCTCCTCTCACATCAGCTGATGAAATTAGAGACCGTGTTGTACTCCAGTAAAGCAGAAGCGACCGAGCCGTCAGCGCTACAGGACAACTACCGCGTCACTCAAGCACTTCACAACAGAACTGTCCTGTCCTCTTTCATTCCTGGTAGGACAGAACGGGAGAACTGGGGCTGGGGGATGCACATAGCCGAGCTCTTTGTTTATGTGATGGCTGATTAGTTTTTCGAAATGAACACAGAGCTTATTGTAATCTTGTTGGTACAGAGATAGAGAGCATTACTAAGCATCTCCGTTGGTACTGCAGGAACGTGCACATTTTTGTAGTCAAATAACAATGTCTTTTTTTCTTCCATTGGGATACATCCAAAAATACACCATAAAATGTCCATGCTCCTTTTAACATGTTTACAAAAAGCCAAATGTGTTTATGCTGTGTCTAAATCTACATCTCTCTCATTCTTTGTTTTTCTCACCAGTTTCAATTCAAATCTATACAGCAGGTGAGAGATGGTATTATGTTTCTTTGGAATTATGTCTTTGTTTTTGGTTCAATCCTCTTGAATTCATGGTAACATCCTGCCCTTACCGTAGGTGAAATCGCAGCGATTGTGATCGGATCTCTGTGCGGATGTGTAGGTTTGGCTGTTATCATTTGCTTCATTGTGAAAACTATTCGGTAAGAACATCTTACAACTCACCCACACATCTCTCCTGCATCTTACTGTAAAAAGCTGGTCAGAGATGCTTAGTTATGTAACGGTCTACAATAGGTTTTGTACGTGCTTGTTTTTTTTAAACATACCAGGAATGTGTTCGCAACCGTGATAAAACTGGATAATCTGTATTTAAAGCCTCAAATTGCTTCCAATCCTATTTAGTTTTCCTGCTAAAGAATAATGCAAGAAAGATTGTTTCAGTCAAACAGAACAATAGGACAGAATCTGACACAAAGAAATAAATAAATGAGTATTTCTTGGATTATCTGCAATATTTTCAGAACAATGTAGGTTGAATTTGGATTAGATATTTTTTTGGTTTAGATCAATTTTAGTTACTTTAGATCAAAGAAAGTCTGAATTTTGGTTGCGTGGTAGCTGATTCTGAATCAATATACTCGTTCTTAATAACATACAAATCAGAATGTTGTTTGTCTTGTGTGTCTGTTTTCATATTTAGCATACCATACTTTAACCATGTTTGTTTGTGATTGGTCATATGATTGTTTCTTCTGGTCACACGGCAGCTCAACATCGAGCTGGGATGTCCTGCCAAGTATCCGACCTGCTCCTCAGCCCAGGTCACCTTTTTTAAAGACCTCATACCTCTCAACCCCTAACCTAAAATCTTCTCAACAATCTAAAATCCCTTTAAACTCTGTGAGTCTGTGGTCACGCTCTTTAAAAATCTAAGACATTTCGTCTATTGTTTATTTAGTCTATTTAAAGTCAAGACTGACTTTTTTTTCCGTAGTAGGAATTGTATTATTCCTCTGTTTACAAGTAGGAAGCTGATGCAAGGGAAGAATGAACAACATGAAAAACAGACCATTTTTAATCCAGCTAGAAAGTAGGCAGTTTGGGCTTATCAGGTAGATTTGGAACATGTATGTTTTCAGTTGTTACAATTCTTCTTGCTTGTTTAGCTATTTTGTGGATCACTTGTTTATGTACTGCACCTACACTCCTTTATACATCCTAGATAATCCATTTATTTTGATATAGTTGTAGTGTTATTGACTGTTAACCTCAAATACTCAATGTATGTAATCTTCACCCACGCTCTTAAAAATAAAGGTGCTTCTTGATGCGAAGAAGCATTTTTAGCGAAATGGTTCCATAAAGAACCTTTCACATCCAAAGAACCGATCTGTTTCACAAATAAAGGTCATTTGACTATAAAAAAGTAAGAAAAAAATGGTTCTCATACGAATCTTTTAACTAAATGGGTCTTTGGGAAAGCAAATATGCCTTTTTTTTTAAGAGTACATGCATGCATTAATGTAGGCTACCTCACTTTACCTGAACAGAAAATAATGGTGTACAGAAGTTGTTGTTTGTCTAAAAGTGAAAAAATATCCTTTCTATAAATGTGAAATTTGTAAGTAATTTGTTTGATATTGTGCAGTGTGAACTTTGATGAAAGACTGCCACCAAGTGTTTCTAAAAGCAAATTACACTGAAAAATGCACTCAGTTCCAACATACCAAATCATTCACATTGTGATTTCGGTTTTGCTTTACAGAACAAATGATGTGGCAAAAGATGTTAAACAGGATGTGGCTTTAAAGACAACCTCTGATCCGGAAAAAACAGAGGAAGTTGCTCCCCAGCCTGATTCTTGACCCTAAACATCTCATGTGTAACTTTATCTTATTGTCTTGTGAATGTGCAGTAAGAAAAATATGTTTTTCTCAGCCTTCAAACTATCTTCTTATCTCTAAATCGTAATTCATTTGAACCCAGACTTTTGTACCCTTCTCTCATTTTTTATCTCAATGTGGTGTTTGAGGGCATCTGTGTGTAGAATTATGTTGTCTGACAATATGCATTTTCTTCAGCACTGTTATTATATATAATTTTATTAAACATATCCTTTGTGCTACTGTAATTGAATTTCACTTGAACATACTATAAATAAATGAGTAGGTTCATGGTCATTTCTGATGGTGACTCTGTCATCAGTGGGAATTGTTTGGTATATTTAAAATCAATGAGCTTTTGGTTGTTTGGCTTAAACTTGCAATATGTGACCCATGAATTGGCACTGGCTGATTGATAAATTGTACATCAGTTATTTGGAGTGCATGTCATTATGACAAAATGTTATGAGGATCTTTAAGCTAAAACAAAGATGAAACAGTTTAAAGTAAGAGACTTTAGAGACGGAATTAATATCATACGTTAAAAATCCACATTATCATTAAGATTAAATCTGCAGAGTTTTTTGCGCTTTTAATTGTTGAGTGAGAATTGTTATGCACCTTCTTGTAAAATCCAACTCAAATTTTAAAACAAAATTTTATCTAAATATTTAATCAGCGCTGTCTCACCATCATATTACAGGTGTAAAGAGGACGCTGAGGTTTGTGCTAGAATCCATGTGCTGTAGTTTATTAAGGAAAGTAGCAACAAACAGATCCGAAAAGGCAGGCAGAGGGTCAAAGCCAAAGTAGCAATCCAATCCGTAAACATACAAGGGGTTAATCCAAAAGGCAATGGTGAGTAAGCAGGCAATGGGTCAAAACCAAAAACAGCAGTCCAATAAGGCAACCAAAACAAAGGGGAAATCCAGGCAATCAATAAACAGAAAAACAGCCAGAATCATACACAGACAAACAGGCAGGATACACAGGAATGCTCGGTAAGGCAGGCAAACTGGCAATACTTCGCAATGAGGTCCAGCATGGTCTCTGATTATAAAGCCACCAAACAGGAAGTGACTGAAGAGGAAGCAGAAGGAGTGAAACACGGTCAGTATTCAGGTGACGGCTCCCTTGCTGGCCTGGCATTACAGAATCCCTTCCCCTAGGAGCAACTCTTGGAGCTCAACATGGGCATCCCTGTGGTCATGGCGCTGGTCGGTCGGGTCTGACTCGATGAAACATCTCGATGAGAGATGCGTCCACAATGTCACAGGCGGCTACCCATGATCTCTCTTTAGGTCCATAGCCCTCCCAGTCCACTAGATATTGGAGCTGATCCCCTCTTTGTCTCGAGTCCAGTAACTCATTCATCTGATAGGTGGTAGTCCAGTCTATATCCAATGGTGGTGGTGTTTTTGGGGCTTCATGGCCGGGGTCAGCATCCGGGTGGACCGGTTTCAGGAGGGAGACATGGAAAGAGGGAGAGATACGGTAATTAGTAAGTAGCTCCAATTTGTACGTGACCAAGTCTCTCAAGAATTTTAAATGGACCAACGTACATGGGGCTGAGCTTCCTGCTGGGTAGACGCATCTTGATGTCTTTCGTCGAGAGCCAGACCCTTTGTCCTGGTTGGTAGGGAGGATGTGGGTGACGTCGTCTGTTGGCCTGGAACTCCTGTGTTCTCACGGCCCGCTGGAGACGAACATGTACAATGTGATATCCTGACTTAAGACGTTGATATCGAGTTGTTTACCGAAAGCTCTCCAGACTTGGGAAATGAATTGTGGACCTCGAACGCTGACTATGTCTTCTGGCAGGTCATATACTCTGAAGACGTTGTGGAACAAGGCTTGGGCTGTTTTCATGGCAGTAGTAATCCTTTCAATGGTACTAGGCGGCATGATTTGGAGAAGCGGTCGATGATGACTAGGATAGCGGTGAAGTTGTTGGAAGGGGGCAGGTCAGTAACAAAGTCTATGAACAGATGAGACCAAGGATGCTGTGGAATGGGTAGTGGCTGAAGAAGACCAGAGGGTAGTTCCTTGGGGGTCTGGGATTGGGCGCAGACTTGACATGACTTCACATAGACCGTGATTTCTCTGGCCATTGCGAGTAAAAGAAGCGCGTAAAGAACAAGGACCAATGGGCTTGGAGTGGGTTTAGGCGTTTAGCGCTCTTTATATATTCTTGTGTTCCGTGATTGCTTGAAATGGGTGGATGGCTCCCTCTAACCAATGTCACCATTCTTCAATGGTGGCCTTCATGGACAGTAATTCCTTATTTCCAACATTATAGTTCCATTCGGTAGTGGTTAGTTTCCTGGAGAAGTAGGCAAATGGATGCAATTTCCCTGGTTGGCCGTGTCTTTGTGAGAGTACCGCTCCAATCCCACAATCCGAAGCGTCTACTTTTATAATAAAGGGTAGATTAGGGTCCGGATGTTTCAAAATGGGGGCAGTTTCAAAATGGGGGCAGTTGTGAACCTTTCCTTGAGGGTGATAAAGGCAATGTTGGCCTCCCCCGTCCATCTGAGTTTAGAAGGTCTACCTTTAAGAAACGAGGTGAGGGGAAGCCACAGTGCTGTAGTTGCGAATGAATTATCTGTAGAAGAAACCCAGAAACCTTTGTAATTTTTTCATGGTGGAGGGTTAATGCCATTCGGTGACTGCCAGGATCTTTAGTTCATCCATCTTGACTCCATGGTGACTTATGTGGTAGCCTATAAACAAGGTTTGATTAACATGGAACTGACACTTTTCTGCCTTGACGTAGAGTTGATTTTCCAGGAGACGAGAGAGGACGGTTCTGACATGGTTGATATGTTCTGCTTTGGATTTGGAGTATTTGAGAATATCATCGATGTAGGCTACCACAAACTGGTTGAGTAGGTCCTTGAAGATCTCGTTGATGAATGACTGAAATACGGCTGGTGAGTTGGCATGCCTGTACGACACGACCTGGTATTCATAGTGCCCACTAGTGGTGAGAAAAGCAGTTTTCCACTCGTCACCCTCCTTAGTTCTGATTAACTTGTAGGTACTTCTTAAATCCAGTTTGGTGTAAATGGTGGCCTCTCGTAGCTGTTCAAGTGACTATGGTACTAATGGGAGTGGATAACGGAAGTGTTACAGCACTGCACTGAAGAAAACATCTTACATCATACAATCTCTGACTTCAATATCCATTCGGTGTTTGGTTTGAAACACCACACTATAAAAAATGTTGCTGTAGTTATGCAGCAGACTATAGATTTATATTTATCTAATTTATTGGCAACAGTTTGTTCAAAGATAAATAAACATTAAACATGAATAAGATCTAAACATAATAAAATCTTTATTTATACAGAACTTTAAAATAACAGCCTCATGCAAAACATTCTGGAAACCAAAAAATCCTCATCAACCTTTTTTGGGTTTTTTATTAAGATTTTTGGTTCCCAGAAATGCTTGCATGATGCTGTTATTTTAGGGTCTTTTTCTGTGAAGATAAAGATTTGTTAATGTTTAATGTTCGTTTACCTTTAATCAACCTGTTGCCAGTAAATTAGATCAATATAAATACAGTTAGTTACACTGCTGCACTAACATTAATTTCACAACTTCAAATACAAAAATTGCAGCTCATGACACTGTTTAATCTTAGAATAGATTTCAAGGAAACCATTAACACATCTTTTCAGACATATTTATGCATTTTGTGAAACTTGTCGAGTTCTTCTTTTGATCCTTCCTTTATTTAGTGAGAGGAAGTTCCATAAACCAATGCTTCTACTCAGTGATAGATTTCTGAGTCTCATTTTTGGGTATATGGTCTGTAATGAACAAGACCTCTACACAGCCTTCAAAAACAGATGGCCACCATCACTCCTCTTCAACTGTATGGTCATGCATTGTCCAGGTAAGCTCATTTGTCAAAAAAAACCTTGGAGCATTACAATAAGACAGACATGTTTATTACTTATGTTTTTAATAGATTTTAATAATACATTTTCATTTTCCTACTTAAGTTCAAATGGACTGGATTATGATACAAATGAGACAAACACATTTTACTCATACAGCTATGATGACTACTATGAAAATCTTGATCCATCTGAGTTTTCCCCCTGTGATTATGGAAGTCATGCATCCAGCATCCTACCTGTGTTATACTCCCTGTTCTTCGTGGTGGGCATGCTGGGTAACTTGCTGGTGGTCTGGGTTATCATAAAGAGTGTGAAGCTGAAAAGCATGACTGACATCTGTCTTCTGAACCTGGCTTTAGCTGACCTGCTGCTGGTCTCCTCTCTCCCTTTCCTAGCACACTATGCCAGAGATCAGTGGATCTTTGGAGGTCCCATGTGCACCATTGTGCTAAGTGTCTACCACATTGGATTCTACAGTGGGATATTCTTCATTGTACTGATGGGTGTCGATCGATATTTAGCTGTTGTTCATGCTGTGTTCGCTTTGAGAGTCAGAACAAGGACTTATGGGATTTTAGCCAGTGTGGTCATCTGGATCATTGCAATTGCAGCTTCATTTCCTGAGCTGATCTACCTTAATGTCATGAAATACAAAAATCAAATCCTCTGTCAATCACATCCAACAAGTGATGGAAAATCTCATAATTTGTCAAAGACCATTGGTATTATTAAAATGAATGTTCTGGGATTAATAATTCCACTCGTTGTCATTGGATTTTGTTACTTAATGATACTGAAAAGACTCCTGAGAGCTCGCACCTCCAGAAAACAGGCCATGCGGCTTGTCATTGTAGTGATGGTGGTCTTCTTCTGCTGTTGGACTCCATACAATGTTGCAGCTTTTGTGAAAGCCTTAGAGCTGAATGACCTCATACATTTGACCTGTGAAAAAAGCAAGACAATCACTCTAAGTCTCCAGATCACAGAAGCTGTGTCTTACTCACACAGCTGCCTGAATCCCATTCTTTATGTGTTTGTAAAAGAGAAATATAAGAGACGCCTTTTCCGATTACAGTTCATGAAAAGTTACTTTACACAGGCCACAGAATCTGTTTATTCACAGACCATCAGTGTGGATGACAGATGTACTACAGCATTGTGAAAGAACTGGTAATACCAAAATAATAAAAATACTGTACTGTACTTTTACTTAACAATTTTAAAAGTTCCATTTGCCTTTATTTGTCTGACCAGCTTACTTTGTCTGTAAGTTAGGCTATTTCAATAAAATATCTTATTAAAGTGAATCTGGTATCTGTGCACTTCAACACAAAACACTTTAAAAATTAAAAAGTTTTCTTCTAAAAATCTATAACACTGAATCATAAAAGGTGCATGTACACTGTCAGAAAAAAAGTACAAAACTGTACCTTTTAAAGTTCAAGTGGCTGTCACTGGGGTGGTACCCTGAAGGGTACTATTTTGTAAACATTTTACCTTATAACTTTGTACCATTTACCTTATTGTATAAAAAGCTCTTCAAAGCAGGGTAGTTTTGATGCTATGAAACCTCCCCAAGAAATTGACTTACAGATATGCAATTTTATTTACAAACCTTTTACAAAGAAAATATTTGAAATTATTACATCTCAAAACAGCAACAGGTAGGTCAAAAGACCTCATTAATTGTTCATTGCACATAAAACTCATCAGGCATTACTCAACACACATACTCTGAAATATAATGCAGTCATTTAAAACAGAACCATTTAAACTGTAGACTCATTACAAATCAAATTAGACCAATAAAATCATTTTTCAACTTTTTTACAGGCTGTAGTATACTGCACATTGAGGTTTAAAGCATATGGCAGTTGTTGTTTATGAATATAGTGCTAATAAATAACTTGTCATCAATATTGTAGGTGTCTAGTGCCTGGTAATCAACCTCTTCACCTGGTGAGAGGACAGCCCATTCATTCCGATATTTCACAGAATATGAATAATAATAACGACAAAAAGATTCAGGAATTAAAAGCTTTCCACACAATAACATGTTAAGAATGTACTTAATCTGAAAAAACAATGGAACATCTTCAGCAGGTGACCCACAGAAAACACATTCCCTTAACCTTTACTTTTGTTACTCGCTGAATCTGTTTACCTTCAAAATGGACATGGCTGTACTTCTTGTTTACACTTATTGAATGCTGTAGAGCCGAAGGTAAAGACTGAAATGGCATACTCACACAACATCCAGCAACTTTCTCATATTCCCCTAACATACTAAAGAAAGGAAAACTCCCAACATTGTCTATGCTGATGTCGGTTACTCGAAGTGGATGAAATATTGACAAAGTCTCTACAAGAGATCGCAACCTGTTTGAAATATTGATGTTTGCCTTCAAACCTCATACACCATAAGGCCCATAGCATAGCATCAAACGAGAGTAATGGATTAAATAATGACATTTTGGAGTAATGACAGCACTAAACTCTTCAACTGTACATGACAAGAACTCAGAAACTAAGAGATCTAGTGTAGAAAGACATTCTTTTTTTTTACAACCAGTACTATTACAATATCAGAAAATTCCCAACAAAGTAAGTAGACATGCCAAGCTACAGCCCTCAGGGATTCTGTGAGCAATCAAAAAGGGCAGTAGACGAAATAAACACCATTTCTGTGGGGCAGATTATGTAGAAGTTTTTCAGAAAGAGGAACAGTCTTATTTGTTTTATCATTTTTCAGCTTTTTCAGTTCCTCGTTAAACTCTTGTATGGTTATGATTTTCTCTCTCTGTGAGCTTTGCTTAAAACGAGACGCAACAGTAAAGGCAACACCTTCTAAAAAGTCGTGCATCACATCTGGTGAGGTTGTGACATTAAAGTTGTCCAGTTTGTCAAAAGGACATTTTCCGTTAACACTATAAATGGCTTTCATGTCAGGATTTTCCTTTACACACTCCAGGTGGTATTTGTGGATATCAGCAGTTCTTAAAACAAAGTCAGATTCATTAAAACATCTCTTAATGTCACCATTTGTGGCCATGCAGTACCTACAAATTCTACCAACATTAAATGACATGGTCAATCCACCTATAAAGTGAGAGGAAAGATTATCAGCAGATATAACTGCAACAGCAGCACGAACATGTTTTCCACACCATCAACGAGTATATTCATTCCTTCTGATGAAAGCTTTTTAAGATCATCTATCAATGGCTTCAAAGTTTAATCTAATCCAAATTGTTTCATAAGGCTATAGCGAACAAGTAAAGCTAAATGAATATGTTTTAACTGAGAGCAATACCTTGGACCCACATTTCCAATTGTATAGTAAATTGCATAAAGTTTGTGCTTGTTGCGTTTAGAACACAGAGGATTACACACTTCAAATTCATCTTCATAAATATGTAACCTTAGGGTTACCTGCAAAGAATTTGTGGTTTTTGAAATGAAGTCCATCTCGATAATCATTAAGAAAAAGTTCATATTTTTCTAAGTTCAGCATCTCCATGTGTGGAGATCTATCAAGTCTTGAGGCCTCTGAAAAAAAGTCAGGTGACTATAGCACTTATTGAAGTTCTGAACATGCAACAAGATCAAATCCGCTGCCTCGTCTCCCTTTGATTTCGTCACAAGAGTAGAGTTGATCTCATTCTCTTCCACTGGCCAAACAGTTTTCAATTGTTTAAAAAATACAAATCAAATTAAATTTAACCAGTTTTGGTGATAAAAAGTTTTTAGTGGAAACAGATAAGCCTATATCTATTGCAGTGTAAATACAATTGTCTGATTTTGTGCGTCACCGACAGAGTATTTTAAAAGGAAACGTGCAACTCGTTTTCTTCAAGTTGTATTTTAATTATGTTGTATAGTTGCCTTCACATGACATCAAGCTCTGTGCAACTGTGGTTGTACAGTAAAATATTATCATTGGACCTAAACCGGACAATGGACCACTTAATCCAGCCGTATACACCATAATATCGAAGGAAGTGCGCATTATTGATCATTGTTCTCACTAAAAGTATTTTCTCATAACATGAATGCTACAGTTTTGTTCAAAGATGCATTACTGTGCACCTCGTTGTCATTAAAACATAGCATGCCAGAGTAAAAGTAAGCAAGCGCATCCACTACAAATATTCAAATCATTTTGGCTTATTAGAATCGCTTGCCAGGAAATGGTCTCTGAATACACGCTCTCTCCGTATAGCGTCATTGGTAAGGTCCTCTAACACCGCTAGCGCATCTATTCATTGCGCGCGCACACGCACACACACACACACACACACACACACACACACACACACACACACACACACACACACACACACACCTTTGTATATCCTTTTATTGAAGTACATAAATAATTTCAAAGTTTTTGCACCTAGATAAATAGGAAATATTATTTGATTAATTACCTACACGTTGAATTGATGCAATATAATCAATTGGGTGGTGTAATAATAGGCTAAATAAAAGAGGAGGCTATTCATTTTTAATAGTTTATTGCTTGGCCATTTGGTGTCGCCAAATCACACGCTCTTCTAAAAGAGTGCGTACGCACGTTCTCTAGAGCATCCGTACGAAGCACACTTACGGCAAGTTTCTTTTTTATAAATCCTGATATGTGCGTGGATAATTGCGTACGCATATTTCTATGCCCATTTTGTGCGTACGCCTCGTTTATACATCAGGCCCCAGTCCTTTACAGTGTGGCAGATTATAAAGAAAATTCGAATTTCCATTTGTAGGCTGCCAGGTATAGGTCTATAAATGTTGCAGTTTACATCTATTATTTTATTCGTATTATTTATTTTTAATGTAAATACATATGACAAGTTCATTAGTAGAAACAGATAACTTTTTTAAAAAACTTTTCTATTGCATTCCAAGTAATATCCATCAAACTGCAGTTGGGTTGTAACAACTAAAAAAAACAGCTAATGATTTTTAAATTTTAAATTGGAGTTATCTGTTTTTTGCAAATAAACTTCAAGTCAAAAATATAATGTTATGGGCTTCGTGCACCCTCTCAGTAGTAGACAACGAGCTGAACATCCGGGAACTCTGAGCGCGGGAGGTGAAAGGTTACAAACAACATGGCGGAACACACAGTGAGGAAGAGCAATATTTAGAGTCGCTCGTCTGCAAAACGGGAAAGGCTGTGGCTGAAGTTTCAGAATCATTTCACAAATTAAAACATGACAAAAATGGATTACACTGATGCTTGAACAAGAAAGAGACTGTCTTTTCTTTAAAAGCTTATGGATTTCTTCAGGCTCATGTGAGATCCCGCTTATCACCTGTGTTTCCGAGGGGTTGGGTGAATAAGCTGAAGAGTCATGAATCGCAAGAAAGACAAGGGCTTTGAGAGCCCACGACCATATAAATTATAAGTATCAAATTAACACTGCTTGCATGATATTACGACGGCATACTTGCGTTTGAATGATTGTAATCTGCCTCTTTAACGCATGGCTGCTTGTTTATTTCTTTACGACCCATCAGGTTGTCTGCATCAACAACATCAATTTTCAGAGGAAATCTGTTATTGTAAGTTCCTTCTGATCATATGTGTGGGTAAAGGGGAAATTGGCTAAAATGAAATGTAGTATTAAAGATTTAGTCTGTGGTTTGGTGTCCTGTATGTTTAGGACAAACATAAGTGTGAATATGGAGAAGACTATAAAAACTGTAGAAATATATATTGCATAATGCTGAATAAATCGTTAGGTAATGGAGACACGTCACAATAAGGTCTATATATTAATAAGTAAATGCATTAACTAACATTAACAATGAGCAACGTGTTTTTTTTCAACATTTATTTGTCTTTTTTAATATTAACACAAATAATTGATTATACATGCATGTGAGTTCATTAACTAATGTCAACATGTACAGTGTTTAATTTACAGATGTATCAGTAAACATCAGAATTGAACAAACTAAGATTATAAATGCAGTTGAAGTATTGTTCATTGTTAGTTTATGTTAACTAATGTTCATCTACATGAACTACCACTGTTGTTTTTGATAATGTATTATTGAAACTAAAGGATCTGTAATAAACTGTTACTGTAAGAAAATAAGCATAAAGTGACATCTAGTGACTCAAAAGTCCTGTATTATGTGCACTTTTTGCTGTGAATAGGGTTATGTGGAGCTGACCATTTTTCCTACGGTGGTGAACTTGAATCGGATCAAACTAAACAGCAAGCAGTGCCGAATCTACAGGGTGAGAGTAAATGAACTTGAAGCTCCTTTCATTTACAATGACCCCACGCTGGAGGTCTGCCATCATGAGTCCAAACAGTAAGTAACTGTCTTTTGACTTAAATCTATTTGCTTAATGTCTCGAAACAACATGAGGATAAGTTCACGATTATATTTTGATATATATTTATTTCAACTATCCATTTGCACAAAGTTGCATAAATTGCAGTAGTGTAATGTTGGGGTGATATGCAGTTTTATATTTGTTCTGTTGTGCTCTCTGTGGTTAACAGGAGGAACCTCAATTACTTCTCCAGCGCTTACACAGCCGCAGTTAGTGCTGTGGACCCAGATGCTGGGAATGGCGAACTTTCCATTAAAGTTCCATCAGAGCTCTGGAAACAGGGAGATGGTGAGTAGATCCAGCGTAGCATGGAGTGTCATTGTGGAACTTGAAAACAGATGTTTATTTAGCATTTTAACAAGGTTTTTTTTATTTTTTGTTCACATTTCTGCAACAAATTCATCAACAGTTCAGAGTACAGGGTACAAATACGGTGACAACATGGCAGCTTAAGCGATACTTCACTACCAAATCTAAATTTCCCCATGTTTTACTCACCCTCAAGGCATTATAACTGAATATGTTTTTCTTCTTGAAGCATAATCCAGTCGGAGTTATAATCCCACGTGTCATTTTACTTCCAAGCAATAGAATGGGAGTGAATGTGTGTTGACTTTTTGAAGCTCCAGAAAGTGCATCCATCGATCACAGAACTGCTCGACACAGCTAACGGAAGCTAGACATTAACGTTAATATCGCTGTCAATATTGATATTTCTCTTAAACAAATGCACCTATTCGCTTCATAAGACCTTTGTTGAGTTCACAGAGCCGTGTCGAGCAGTTCTGTGATCGATGGATGCACTTTCTGGAGCTTCAAAAAGTCAACACCCATTCACTCCCATTTTACCGCTTGGAAGTAAAATGATACGTGGGATTATAACTCCGACTGCATTATGCTTCAAGAAGAAAACCATATTCAGTTAGGATGCCTTGAGGGCGAGTAAAACATGGGGAAATTTTGATTTGGTAGTGAAGTATCGCTTTAGTCTGAAAATGATGCTACTCTGTGCTATGTTTAATTCACGTAATTTACTTCTAATTGTAAAAAATCTTTTTCTCCTAGGTCGCTGTTGAATACCTCTGAACAGTTAGCCCATTGACAATGCTTTTGTTTTTGTGATGTTTTTTATTTTGGATGGTACAGTAACACGCATCATAATGCCCTGCTGATCAGTGCTGTGTTTTTTTTTTACAGAGATGAAAGTTCTTAAAGTGTACATCGAGTTCTCACTGGACCAGCCAAAGGGAGGACTGCACTTTGTAGTACCTGATGTGGAAGGAAGTATGGCAGAAAGAGCAGCCCACGTCTTTTCTTTCGGCAACCAGAATTCCACACGGTAAGCGTAGAATGGTACGGTAAGCTCAGAACCTAGAGTTTCTTTGAAATGTGCTAACAGTTAGTGCACCGAATATACTTGGGATGAGAGCAAAGTGAAGAAAGAAGAACTAAATATTCTTAATCGCTAAATAATGTAATCGCAGTAGTATGTGTGTTTTTAAATTTATTGATCCTCAAATGATTCTCTTCTGCCAGGTTCTGGTTTCCGTGTGTGGACTCATACTCAGAGCTGTGCACGTGGAGGCTGGAGTTTACTGTGGATGCCTCTATGGTGGCTGTGTCTTGTGGGGACTTAGTGGAGACTGTCTACACCCACGACATGCGCAAGAAAACTTTCCACTACATACTGCCCATCCCTACTGCTGCTCCTAACATCTCTCTGGCTGTAGGGCCCTTCGAGGTTCTGGTTGATCCCTACATGCATGAGGTGTGTGCGTCTAAGTGTAAATCTGACTTTTTCAAGAATGCATTATGTAGCAGATGGGAGATGTTTACTGAAAGGATAATAGACTTTCACTTTCACAATTAGCCACCAGATGGTGGTGTGCAGTTTCCATGTATAGTATATAGATGGAAGGTCATAACAAAGATTAATTCCTATTTTAAATTTAATACACACTTTCGTCGTCTTTTTATTATTTATTTACATAATTGTATATTATTATATAATAATATATTTTTTTAAATGCTGTTTCTTGTGGTTTCCCAGGTGACTCATTTTTGCTTGCCTCAGCTTCTGCCCCTGTTGAAGCACACCATGTCCTTCCTGCATGAGATCTTTGAATTCTACGAGGAGATCCTTACCTGCCGCTACCCTTATTCTTGCTTCAAGACCGTTTTTGTGGACGAGTCCTACGTGCAGGTCTCATCATATGCATCCATGAGTATTTTCAGGTAATTTTAGAATTGCTGTTTCCTTCTGTATGTTATTTTGAAATTCTGTATGATCATTGAAACTACATATATAATAGACTTTCCACAAAGAATAAAATAATAATTCTCATTATTGATAAATAGGAAATCAATAAATTGCCATAGTTTGGTTTTAAATGCAAGTTTAGATGTTGGTAAGCTAGAATGTGATTTGATACCCTCATTGTCTTTTGTTTTGGTGTGTGTGCTCTCTTCTCAGTACCAACCTTCTGCATAGTGGTATGATTATAGATCAGACTCCTCTGAGCAGACGCTTTCTGGCACAGGCTCTAGCCCAACAGTTCTTCGGCTGCTTCATCTCAAGGATGTCCTGGTAAGTGGGTTGAGAACGTGATGTCTAGTGGTAAAACATCTGGATTGTTTGGTAGATGCAGAAGCACCTCAAGAATGGCTCAAGTTTATTTTTAAAGGTTTCTGGTCATTTACCATTCCCCATTAATAAAGGGATAGATTTCCCCCCTCAAAAAATAATCTGTCATTGTTTATTATTGTATATGACTCTTGTCTCTTTGGAACACAAATGAAGATATTTTGAGAAATTTGTTTGTGTCCATACAATGTAAGTTAGTGAGGACCAGTGTTGTTTGGTTAACAGTGTTTAAAGAGAATGTTTTATTCGACAACAGACGCACAACCATAGACCATTTCATTCAAGTGGTCATGGTGAGATTGTTGTGAATTGTCATTAAAGTCAGTATGATCAAACTGTTTTCTGTTTTCACGTTGGGAAACAGTAACACATGTGGTTGTGATTGTGGCTTTGGCAATAACTCACCAAGAGACGTTGATCTGATCATTTATGTATTTTTCCATCGTCTCTATACTTAAGCTTCTAACTTAGGTTCTCTGCCCCGTTTTAAGAGAGCGCATGAGGTCTGTTTGGTCCAATGCTGTAGTGCTTTGTCCAAAACTTTGATTACCTCTTACAATAGACCCCCTTGTGTGCTAAATGTCTGAAATCCGAATCAGATGTGTGGACTTCTATAGCAGATTTTATTTATTTATTTTGGCATGTACAGGCCCCAACTGGAGAACCGCACCAGCTTTGAAATGGGAGAACAGTCGCCTGCCTGCAATTAATGGTGTTGTTTAATGCAGTTCAACCCTGTAATTGAAGACAGTGGGTTTCGAGTAGGCGGTCTCCGGCACTGGCAGTTAAATCTATTCAAACAGACTTGCATCTGTCTTTCCGAGGCCAGATCTTGGCTCAGGCCTAAACAGCATTAAACCTTCTAACAAATACATCTAGTGTGTATGTTACATTTATGCTGTTGTATCATATCAGAGTAATGTTGGGTTATGCTTGAAAGCAAAGGCTTTCAGAAACAAGTGAAATGTTTTTTTTTAGGTGATCTTGCTTGGAATCATGATTAAAACTGCTCGGGGCTAGATACAAGTATAGCAGTGAATGAAATTCATTGTCAGAATAATGTTGGCAATGTTGTGAATTTAATTCGCAGGTCTGATGAGTGGGTTTTGAAAGGAATTTCAGGATACATTTATGGCCTCTACCTAAAGAAAACCTTTGGAGTTAATGAATACCGTCACTGGATCAAGGAGGTTTGAGAAATGCTCTGATATTACTTTTTTATATTTATTTAACTTCTTATTTAACATCAACCTTGGGGTATTTATTTGTTGTTTATTCACAGGAATTGGACAGGATTGTGGAATATGAGCTGAAGATGGGAGGCGTCTTACTGCATCCTACCTTCTCTGGAGGAAAAGAAAAAGACAAGTAACTTGAAAACACAATATTTAATTTACAGTTGTGGCCACTTGTGGCCACTCACATAATGGGCCAAGTTTGGATCTTCCAAAGGACAAAGATCTAAAAACAAACATCAAAACAAAATAGGTCACTGAACAGAAGACCAAGCTTCTGCTATGGCCATCCTAGTTTCCTGATCTGAACCCTATTGAAAATGACGGGGAGAACTGAAGAGATGAAGCACCAACATGTAAAAAAATAAAAGATCAAAGGGCTTAATGATGCAGATTTATTTTTACAAAATAATTTATTTTCTTTTGTCAAATTAATGAAATAATTTTGAGCACAACTGTATATAAACGTGGCTTGTTTGTATAAAAGTATTTGTTTAAATGAGACATTTTGCAAGACCAGATGTACAGGGCAAACTTTGGCTAAAAAGGCTTAGTCAGTTACATAAACAGATCATTATTTCTGGATCCTGAGCTCTGTTGTTTTTCTTCAGCCCATAAACTGTCAACACATTTCAACAAATTAGCCATAAATCTTATTCTTGCTATGATGGCATAGCATTTACACTTATTTTACTCTTTAGTCATTTGTTAAAGTTTGTCAGGAGTTTGGATGATGTCCTTTGATATAAAGGAACTATGCTGGATTATCATAATCTGCATTTTTTTTCTTTTTAGCCCAACACCCCACCTTTTCTTCTCTATCAAACACCCACATACACTATCCTGGGACTATTATAAGATGTTCCAGTGCAAAGCTCATCTGGTGATGCGGCTCATTGAGAACAGAATCAGCATGGAGTTCATGCTTCAGGTGAACATTCTACAATATCCCTCAATTCAGTATTAAGGTGCTTTATAGGTAAAGCAGTTCCTCTGTATTGTGGTATCTTCAATCTTGACAATTTTAGCAGCTTGATTGTTATACAACCCAAACCTCAGATTCAGACCACCCAGATGCAATTATCTGCAACCAGCTCTTCATATGAAACCTTCATTGTTCCTGTGGTTGAGTGTAAATGTGTCAAACATGTTGAAGCTCAGTCTGGGGTCCTCTAATCTCTCATCAGGTGTTTAACAAGCTCTTGAGTCTGGCCAGCACGGCATCATCCCAAAAATATCAGTCTCACATGTGGAGCCAGATGCTGGTGTCCACTTCTGGGTTCCTCAAATCCATCTCCAACGTGTCGGGGAAGGACATCGGACCTCTCATCAAGCAGTGGGTGTATCCTTCAAATGCACAGCCTCTTAAATGCTGGTTTCACACATTTTTTGGTGTCCAATTTCCTGCCTGGTTGTTTATTTTGTTTCTCCTATTGCTTTGTGTTATTTGTTTTCAATTTAAACTCAGTATTTTATGTTCATTTTTATGTACTTGGTTAGTAGCTTTGTAATAAGTGGAATAACAAATAACAAACTCCTTTAGGGTGATACAGGGCTAAAGGAGTCTTGACTGACTGTACACAAGCAGCGCAAATTTAGCATTGCATTATTTAAACCTGTAATGGCTGATTAAAACATTTAGCTTTAATAATGGAAACAGTTGTGCTTATATTTGACCTTATATACTTCGAAGTTCTTTTGTACATTATCTTTGACTCTTCAACCTCAGAGACCAGAGTGGGGTGGTCAAATTTTTTGGCAGTTTTGCCTTCAACAGGAAAAGAAATGTATTGGAACTAGAGATCCGTCAGGACTACACCTCATCTGGCACTCAGAAATATGTGGTGAGTGTGCACATTGACATTGTGCAACAGCGCTTTGGGTGACCCGAGTTCAAGTCTGTCGAGCTTGTGGTCTTTTCCCGACTCCTGTTTCCCTCTCTCACCCCATATGGTTTCCTGTTGTCTCTCAACTGTCCTATCCAATAAAAATCTATAAAGGCCAAAAAACTTTGGTCTTCTGGGATGTCCATGCAGAGATGATCTGCCGATTGGGAACTCACATGCACACTTGTTTTTTTATATTTTAACAGGGCCCGATTAAAGTGACAGTACAGGAGCTGGATGGTTCATTTAACCACACCCTGCAGATTGAGGAGAACAGTCTGAAACATGACATTCCCTGCCACTCCAAAAGCAGAAGGTAGGAGACATCAGGTCATTCCAGAACTAACTAACTCTTTACCAATGTATACTCGGTACTGTTGCATCTAGACCAGTGGTTCTCAAACTGGGGGGGTCTAGGGAGGGCCATGGTTCTTGTGACATACAGTAATTTATCATAATAAATCACGTTGTGCAATCAAACATCAGAAAAATAATGCCACCAACCAAAAAAATTAATGTTTCAGCATTGTATAATTGAATATGTTTTAGGTTTAATTACAATTTTAAGTTTTAGATTATAAGTGTTTATTTAGGGGACAATAGTTGTTGTTTTTGTATTTTTTTATATTTTAATATATTTTTTCAATTAAATGTGATTTATAACCTTTATAATCTTTAATAGAAAAACAACAACAATCTAAGCTTTAAGTTTAAGCTCTCTCTCTCTCTCTCTCTCTCTCTCTCTCTCTCTCTCTCTCTCTCTCTCTCTCTCTCTCTCTGTCTCTCTCTCTCTCTCTCTCTCTCTCTCTCTCTCTCTCTGTCTCCCTGTCTCCCTCTCTGTCTCCCTGTTTTTTTTTATTTTTTTTAGAAACAAGAAGAAGAAAATCCCTCTGATGAATGGAGAGGAAGTTGACATGGACTTATCAGCCATGGAGTAAGCTGTTTGAAATATTCTCCTTGTGACATGCAGATCAATGAGTATTTTAGAGCTTTACATTTACATGTATTCGATTGCCTTTTATCCAAAGTGACTTACAAATGAGAGAGCAAAAATTATATTTCTATTATGTTCTTGTCAGATTAACAGTAATATGTACTACAGTTTGAAAACGCTTGTGTAATAACAGTCCTTTATTGAAGCCTCTGAGGCCTGGTGTCCACTGGCACTTACTGTCATGATGTCATTTTCTCTGTCCAAATGGACATTCTTCCTTGCTACACAGCATGCAAAAAGCAGTATGTCAACTGAGTCAGATCAGAATCAGAATGCCTGTAATGACCTCCTCTCTGCTTTGTGAAATCACAGTGCTGATTCTCCTCTGCTGTGGATCCGGATCGATCCGGACATGTCAATCCTGCGGAAGGTGGAGTTCGAGCAGGCGGATTTCATGTGGCAGTATCAGCTGCGCTTTGAGAGGGACGTGGTGGCCCAAGAAGAAGCTATTTCAGCCCTGGAGAAATTTCCCACGCCTGCTTCACGACTCGCTCTAACTGATATCCTGGAGCAGGACCAGTGCTTCTATAAAGTTCGCATGCAGGCCTGCTTCTCTCTGGCTAAGGTGAAACGGTGCATGTGTATTTATTCAGAGATAAAATAGCTTGTTAAATTAATGTAACTTTAGAAAATACCAAGCATTGCAATAGCTTACAGCTAACACTGTTTTCACGCTTGATATAAACTTGTGTATTGATTTGTGGTTTAGATTGCTAATTCAATGGTGAGCACATGGACAGGCCCGCCAGCCATGAAATCTCTTTTCACACGCATGTTCTGCTGCAAAAGCTGCCCGAATATCGTCAAGACCAACAACTTCATCAACTTTCAAAGCTACTTTCTGCAAAAGGTAAAACACAATTTATGTGTACAAGGTTGCAATTAAAGTACAGACACCTTTTTGAGTTATTAATAGCACGCTTACATAGTAATTTTATGTTTACTCTGTTTCTTTTTGTTACTCGTGCCATGTAGACTATGCCTGTGGCCATGGCTTTGCTCAGAGATGTCCAGAACCTTTGTCCAAAAGAGGTGCTGAATTTTATACTGGACCTCATTAAATACAATGACAACCGGAAAAACAAGGTAATGGATGAGATGCAGTATGTCTTAATGGAAGTAGAAGGTTTTTATACTCACAGATGATGTGCTTTGCCCCCCACAGTTTTCCGATAATTTTTATCGTGCTGAGCTGATCGATGCCCTGACAAACTCGCTGACTCCTGCCATCAGTATTAATAATGAGGTGCGCACGGTGGACAACTTGAACGCAGATGTTCGGCTCATCTTGGAGGAAATCACACGCTTCCTAAACATGGAAAAACTTCTGCCGAGCTACCGAAACACCATTACTGTCAGGTGTGTGTTTCCCCCACATGCAGTATCCCAAAATCTTGCTTTTTTGACTATATGCGTCTTGTGCAAGAAGTTGTGACATTGGTTGATCACTAGACGGTAGACGCATAAATTACAAGTTTTAGCTTCTACGTACACTCTTCTAAACTTACCTGCGAAGAACACTGAGCTCACCTTGTGGGTTGGTTGTTAAATTAAACATACAAATGTAGCAAAAATGTACAAAAAAATAATTGTTGGTCTGTACTGCAGCTGCTTGCGGGCCATCCGTATGCTACAGAGGAACGGCCACATTCCCAGTGACCCCAGCCTGTTCAAGTCCTATGCCCAGAGTGGTCACTTTGTGGATGTGAGGATTGCAGCACTGGAGGCTGTAGTGGACTACACCAGTGGTACAGACTTGTTTGTCTTCTCTTCTCTCTGCTTTCTCTTTCGCTTTTGAAAGAGTAGGGATGTTTATTTACTCTACAGTATTTCCAGTTTGAAAAGTCCCTGAACAATTCTGCATTATATATGGTCCTTATGACATGCCCTTCCTGCACCCCCAGATTTCATTTATAAGCAGGACTTCATTTTCATCAATACAGCAGTAAATATCACAGAGAGAGCATGCGCTCAGACCTCAGAGTCAAACACAAGGAGCTACTATAAATGTTTTACATAAAACCTTGAGAGCGTGTTTACATGTCTTACTTTATACGCTTAGTGACAAATTGCCAGGTTTTATGTGGAAAATGGTGTTGAAAGCCAACCATGATTGTTGTTTAAACTGAAGTCTGCTGTAAGGCTTTCCAGTAAAAGTCAGTGTTAAATATATGTCTGGTCAGGACAGGACTCGACTATATGTCTGGAAATCGAGATGGGGTTTATCTCTGAATCCCTTATTGTGTTTGGCTGTTACGCTATATTTGAAGTTACCGAAGATGATTGATCTCTGGAAATGGGGATGTTGCTCAATGAGGCTTATAAGCACCATTTAAAGTGACCAATGTTTATTTTAACAGAGTAATCTGTTAGTGAGATCAACTAGTTTATGTAATTGGCAATCAGAGGCTTTTTCAAAGGGTATTTCATGCTGACATTCAGTCACTTGCCTTTATTATTATAATTCCTTATAATTCTTGTATAAAGTGTGTTTTATGTTCTCTTTATTGGCAGTTGATCGGAGTTCCGCTGAACTTCAGTGGCTTTTGGATCTGGTGCAGAATGACCCGGTGCATTACATAAAGTCAGTGAGGATGCCAATAACTGTAAAGTCTTTGTCCAATGAATATTTGTTTTTGACAATACCATTTTATTTGTAATGTAGCACTAATTTAGCAGTATGGATTCGGTTGTATAATGCCAGATTGATATCGGCCATCATTAACCAGGCTTTCTTTTAACAAGCACTTTATTTATATGCATTTTTTCTTTAGCATTTGCTTGAATTTTACTTGAATGTATGTTATAAATGAATAAATGTCTATTTTTAAAGAGGACTTGTTGTCATAGTTTCAGTGAACTTTGATGTATTTGTCAGAGGATCCTGGAATAATTTTTCTGATAAATTCATTACTCCTGATTTCTGTCTTTTAGGCATATGATTCTCAGCATGCTGGCCAAGAATCCACCCTTCACTAAAGCTGCAGAGTCTTCATTGTGCAATGAAGCTTTAGTGGACCAGCTGTGGAAGTTGATGAACTCAGGTAAAACTCACACACATTGAAGTTCTCGTGAAGCACATATGGAATTAATTCACTGTTTCAGCATTGATGCCTGTGCCAAAAGTCTGAACATGTTTGCAGGCTACTTTTCATCAAAAGTTTGTGCCATTCAGTGAACCTCCGTGCCAATATGAATTGAACATACTGGCAAGCTATTCAATAGTGAAGGTGGTTTGTTTTACAAAGGTGGCCCAGAATGCCTATATATATATATATATATATATATATATATATATCATCTTTTGAACCCTAGGAATATATCCCATTTAATTTTGAGTTTCCTACCATTCGGCCCCCATATGATCTGAAACACAAAAGAAAGTTGTGAAAGCAGCTATTCACTACATTTGAACCCACAGCTCTTCATATCCTGCTTTCCATTACTGCGGTTCTTCTTAGGAACTGGAGTAAATCTGTTTTTTTACAACTCTGGCAGTGTTTAAGAGGGGCTCTTAAAGGTCTGCCGTTCTAGTGAACGTTTTCTTGGTTTGTTTTCTGACAGGGAGGTCTTGTTTCACTCTCATTGTGGAAGGATTTATTGTGTCAAAACACACTTCTGTGTGTTGGGGTTTGCAGCCGCTCTTGGCAGAACAAGTACTGAGCCATTGCCAGCTGTGATGAGAGTCATTTCTCGTACATTTGGTTTAAGACGGTGTTCAAGGACTTAAATATTGTACCCTGTGTTCTTAGTTTCTTTAATGCTTTCAGAAGTAGCAGTGTTTGTTTTTTAAACCTACTGCAAATGATGCAGGTGCAGTGTTTTTCTGAAATGCATGTTTTATCAATCTTCACTACGGTAGCTGACACAGGGCCATGATGCCGTCACGTTTTCGCTTCTTTGCTGAAAGAGATAACATATTGTTGAAATGCGCTCTGTAGAACAATTTGTCCATTTAGGGCTACTGTTGAAACAACAAGGGGCCCGTGGTGTATGTAGATAAAAGTAATAAAAACATAACAGTTCATTATGTAAGGTCTTTATACACCTCTGAGCACATAGTTATGTATATTATAGTTATGTATATTATATTGCATTAATGTCCATAGATCTTCCTTAATATTACACACAGCAGCTTTTATACATTATTTAATACGTTTTCCCCACCGATCAATCCACTTTCTCTGTATTATTCCTATTCCTGCCTGATTGTTTGACTTAATTGTCACTCCAAGTTTATCTCCAAGTTATTATTCTATAGTGTTGTTGAATTTATGCCTCTTAACTGGTTAACGGATTAGTTTACATTAAAGTGTATATGGAAATGCAAGGTTATGGTCAATAATTCCTCACAAATCTTGTCCATCTGTGCTGTGCATGTTTCTCAGGTACCTCTCATGACTGGCGTCTGCGCTGTGATGCGGTGAATCTGTACTACACTCTGTTCGGGCTGACCCGACCCTCCTGTCTGCCGCTGCCTGAGCTTGGTCTCGTGCTGAACCTGAAGGAGAAGAAAGCGGTTCTCAACCCCACCATCAAATCTGACCCGGGCCCTGGAATCCAAGAGGTGAGCCCCTGCATGGCATTCACTAGCACTGTAAACTGCAGTTGGGTTATAAACTCCTTTTAAAGACCATAGTAGTGCTAATGTTGCTTAAAATGCAACATGATTTAAATGCTAAACATATTATATCAATGCAAGATGATAGATTTTTCAACTTTAGTCTTAAATTGACTTCCTATAGCTCAGTGGTTACCGCTAGCAACGCCAAGATTGTGGGTTCGATCCCAGGGATTTCACATACTGGGTATACTGAGTATATTAGTTTATTAAATGCAGCTGACATTTGTTTCTCATCATATAATCCACAGCTGGAGGAGGAGCAGCATGTTGTCATTGAGCCAGCGTTAAGCGGTGTTGCCATGGCCCCACAGAGTTTAAAGAGGAAGGCGGAGACTCCGTTGGGTTCATCCCCTGAACCCGGACAGATTATGCAGGAAGAGCCCAGTGCTAAAATATCTGTGAAGAGCAGAGTAAGTTGACAGCTCCGAATGTATCACTGTTATAACATTTAAATATTGTAAAAATAACAAAGCAGCCCATTATTGTAAATGTATATATTTAGTGCCAGATGTTCCTAAGTCAGCTCAATGTGTGAAACTAAAAATAAATATTTGTGTTATATGTATTTAAATATAACTTTCTGTGCATTTGAGGATTTATCATTTATTGTGTACAACATTTTATTGTCTTCATTTTTTTGCCATTTCTCTTAGTTTCCAACACAAGAGGAGGAAGATATTGATATGGAAACGGTTCACGACAGCCAGGCGTTCATCTATCACCATCTAAACATGCTCGAGAGACCTTCAACTCCTGGTGAGACACAATTCTCCATTCTTGCTTGCCCTAATACATCACTAAGCAGTTCTTAAAAAGCAATAAAAATTGCCAATTCATTTCTATGGGAAGCTTGTTTGACTAAGCAACCTTAGTGAAGATTAACTTGAAAGCGTAGGTTGCATCAGTGAGTTCTTGAGTCCTCTCCAAGTTGAAAGCCACTTGTGAGATCATCTTCTGTACTACACTTCTTTAACTTCTCTCACCTCTTTACAGGTAAAGAGCCATCTTCAGTGGAGCAGGCCATGTTGTCCATGCCGGGAACGCCCATGCCCCTGCCCCTGCCCCTGCTGAGCAAAGAGAGCATGTCCTCCAAACATGGAGATCACCACCACCACCATCATCATCACCACCATGAGCACAAGAAGAAGAAGAAGAAACACAAGCACAAGCATAAACACAAACACAAGCATGAGAGTAAAGATAGAGATTCTCACGCCTTCAGTAACAGTCCTGCCAGTGGCCGCTCCATTCGTTCACCATCTCTGTCTGACTAAGATTTTTAAACGTGTTTTGGATAGTTTTACTCCGTTTTTATGTTTTACCGAATAAACAGTGCTTCAATGGCTGAATTGCGTTATATTACTAGATTCTCTGGATTATTCGTTAAAAGTATTCCACTAAATGCTGTCAGCTAAATTTCACCTGGTTATCAGTTCATCTGTTCTGTAGTGCAGCTTTGGGAATCCCCATATGTACCCCCGTCTCTAATGACCTGACATACAGTCTATAAGAAGGATTTTTTTTGCAGTATCGTATGAACACACACACTGCTCGGTTTGTGGCCACTGAACAGCACGAATAAAGATTTACATTCTTTTACCTCCCAGAACCACTGGGGTTAATCCCACCACTGTCTGTCAAGGTAAATGTCAACATTCTGCAAGTACTTTTATAAGGGAACATTTCACTCAATAAGCTCTACAGTATTTTAACCGCTTGTAATCTTTCCAATGGTGTGCCATTAGCCACTAAAAACTGTGAAGGGTCAATTGAATATAGTACATTTTGCTTTGGAATAGTACTGTAAATTTGAGCCGGAACTCATTCCTTTTCAGTTTCACTTTTATACCCCCAGCCTGTGCTTTAATGTTTTATTGTAGGTATTTTTATAATTCAGTAACGCTGCTGTTACAAGTAACAGTTTTCTTGTTTAATAAAGTTTTTATATAAATCCATTAAATGACTTTCCCAAAACTTTCTTTGCATTTTTCTTGCAGACAAGCCAGAATATTTTTATTGTTTTTAGATGGTAAAGATTTGTATGAGCTCCAGTTCCCAAACCTCTGATCCTGTTTGTAAACATGTCTTTGTGGACACGTATTATTAACAACATGCTCTCTTATTTAGAGTTGCTTTGAATAATAACATCTGCTAAATGTAAACAAGTCATTTAGATGAATTTATGTCAATTGAACATTAACCTTAAAAATACAACTGCACTGTCATTGGTTCATGTGTAAACTCCTATGATAGATCACTTTATTATTTCTTAATTATTGTAATCCGCTTCGGTTAACATGCTTAAAATAATGCAACATATATGACGTTTTGCATACTTCCTATCAGTAACCATTACTGCAATTCTAATGGTTTCCATTGAAATACCACTATGAACCATTAGTTTTTCCATTTAAACCATTACAAAATTCCTTTGTGTGTTGGGATTTGGGCATTATTTCAATAGAATTGAATGATGTTCTATTGGTTTCCATCTGCCAGATAACATCCCACCAATAGAATCCAGCACACACCAGTAGACACTGTTGTAGTTTCTATTAAACCGAGTACAGTAACCATCATTTTCTGCAGGGGGTAAATTGTGGAAATTCAGTTTCGCAAAATTTGTCACATTTTTATATCTGGAGACACCAGACAGAATTAGAATCTTTCAAGCTGACCTGACACATGAAGGAAGCATCTAAACAAAAGCAATGGTTCTCTCAGTGTAATTGGTCAGTGGCGTGTCGGTGACGTTAACTGTCGTGTATTGGTTGGAGGTAAAGTAAACACACTTGAGTGGGCTTGTGAGTGTAGTGTGGAGTGTGCTGGGGTTTGAGTGCTCACTCAGTGTCGATGCAGTGAGTCAGGGAATACACATCAGCCATGCTCACATTAAAATGGGTACGGTAAGATAACGTTTTACATAATGCAATTAACTGTAACGTTTATTTCTTACTTTTATACTGGAGTCTTATTCATTAGCAGATATTACATTTTATGATTTTGGTTAAAAATATATGACCCTTACCAGTTATTTAAAGGACATAGAATTAATATCACGTTTATTAAAAATGTTTATGTCTGTGTTTGTCGTCGTAGGCTACTCAATCTATGCATTGATTGCTCGAACTGACGCGCGCTTCTGTGTCTTTTCGAGACGGTTGCGCGCATTTAAACTGTACTGCTATACGAGCTCACAAATGTTTTCGAACTCTTCGAGTAACGTTACAATTTTAATCTTTATATTATTCCGTTCACAGATTTTCTTCCTCGTCTATCTTCTTTCACGGTCCGGTGTGTGTGAGGGGTATGTGGTCAGGCGCTCAGGCAGATCTGATCAGTCTCTAACATGTAAGTTCATGTATTTTCATGAATAATTTGACAACTTTTAGAAAGCATTAATAAGTTGTTTGAACAAAACTCAAATATGACAAATTTACCATGCTGAAGGAAACAATGGAAACCCAATAGAAATTTCCACATAAATTCTATTGGTTTTGATTAAAATATGAACCATTAGCTTTTTCCAATAATGCCCAAAACACACTACAAAATGGAATTTTGTAATGGTTTTAATGGAAAAGCTAATGGTTCCATTATAGGGTAGACACCATTATAGGTTCCATTAAAACCAATACAATTCTCATTATTAAATCCTCAGAACGTGACAGGGGTTGCAAAGCAAACTCCCCATTTATGAACATACAAATATTCTGAAGATAATTCAGATGAAACCAATTTTTGGTCTCTGTAAGCCATATTTAGGATTAATGTTTGAAAATCTCACACTGACTTGCGTTGTTTTTCACTAAAAATGTATCCAGAAGCAATTATGTGGAACATTAGACTGGATTTCAATTGGTCTTTTTTACATTTACACTATACAGCCAGAAGTATGTCGGTAAGCATGACAAAGCAAAGTCCATATAGAAATACTGTAGGGAGTCTGGTGCGGAAGATCTTGAATATTTATACCCAGACCCGAACCCTCACCAACATCATTGATGCTCTTGTGTTTGAATGGGAGCAAACCCTTGCAGTCATGTTTTATTATCTACAGCAGAAAACCTTTCCAGAAGAAAGGTGAATCAACTATCTTTTAATGCCAATGGTTTAAAAATGAAATGCACAACACAGAGAAAATAGATGCATACTTGTGGTTGCTTTAAAAGCAAAAAGTAACCTAAAACCAAACTTATGTAAAACCTTGAACACTTTCTTTTCCTGTCGTGCAAGCCCCACAGTTTTTTTTAGTAATGATGGAAAATGTAATGCTAATTTATTCCTTTGCATGTACATGCAAACAATGATGTGTTTAACTTATATAATATTTGTCAGCTTACTTTATGATGTTGAACATGTCCTGGAAAAATGCATGCATGTGATATTAGAGGTTTCACTTTAGTTTCCTCTCAGCTAGTTTTTGCAGTATGTCTTGGAAAGCAGCGCTGTGTGTTCGGCGAGTTTATGTACCCAAGACCAATTCAACTTATGCCATTGTAAACATGTCCAAAGCGTGTTTCTGCTGCCTAGTTTATATAATTTAGTCGAGGTTGAACGAAAGGAAATCATTTGGCTTTGTTTGATCCGGCCTTCAATGATTTATTATTCATACAACAATTTAATGGAAAGTTTAAACAGAATAACAACGTTTGTTGGTTTTAATGTTCTTGAAATGTTTCATTTTTTTATCAAACGTGAGTCAGGAACACACGTCTGTCTGTTGCTCTCTCAGCTGCTGATTGGCACGCTGATGGAAATGAGCGAAATATTTACTTTGCTCAACCCTAAGTCAATATTAAGATGTGCAGAGAACATTTCTCACTGACCCATATTTGAAATGTACAGGTGTATATGATTGAACTGCATATAGGTACTAGGCACACATGTAAACTACAAATGTAACCAACATTTTCATTGACACAATTATTGACTGTCATACCATCTGACATTTTGTGTCTCTATTTGCAAAGAAGATAGAAAGACCTCTGCAATAGCTTAAATAATAAGCACTGAACTTTAGGACAAATATTTATTTGTTAAATACTTTTCATGCCAACACACCTTTACTTTTATTTAGCTTATGTAGTCTTATTTAGTCATTTTGCAACTTTGTCTCTTTACCTCTTTCCCAAAGTTATCGCAGACCTCCCTTCAAACAGCCTGCCGGGTTCCTGTAAAAACAGGTGCTTTGAACTCGTGGAAGCTGAAGCCCCAAACTGTCGCTGCGATAACCTGTGTAAAACATACAACAAGTGTTGCTCGGATTTTGATGAGCACTGCTTGAAAACAGGTGAGCCCGGTTTGCTCAGAAAATATGTTTTTGTGTCTTTCCAAAGGGCAGATTTCTCTTCCTTTACTTGTATGCGACTACAACACCTTTCTTTAATTTTGCATTTAGTTGATTTTGTTGCAAGAGGTGCGTTGTTATAATGCTTTTCTACCTCTCTTTAGAGGGGGGGTTTGAGTGTCGTAAGGAACGATGTGGTGAAACACGTAATGAACAACACGCCTGTCACTGTTCAGAGGACTGCATAGCCAAAGGAGACTGCTGCACCAACTACAGGTCTCTCTGCAAAGGTGGGAGGCTTTTGGTTCTGATATTATGATTTTATTATTATACCTTAAAGGGATAGTTCACCCAAAAATGATCATTGGTCATTTCAAACCTGTATGACTTTCCTTCTTCTGCAGAACACAAAAGAAGCTATTTTAAAGAATGTTACACTGGTTTTGTGTCTAAACAATAGAAGTCGTTGTTCGGTTATCATCATTCTTCCAAATATCTTCTTTTGTATTCCGCAGAAAAAAAAGTCATACAGGTTTAAAGTGAGTACATTTTTGGGTGAACTATCACTTTAAGGACCTTTCTTATGTTTTCAATATTTAACCACTAGTAGTAGATAAACCACAAATCTTATTAATACAAAAAAAACCTAAATTCAATTAGTTTCAGACCCTTCATGTATTCACTGTTTTTAGTTTTCTCTCTTGGGATAATGCATATTGCTGTCAATAGCAAACATGGTTCCTAATAAGATAAAGCAGTATAAGAAGAAAGCAATGTAAAGAGGCATTCTTCAAAATAACTTATTTTTTTACTTTAT
Organism: Oreonectes daqikongensis; assembly: GCA_026939265.1. Taxonomy (NCBI): domain Eukaryota; kingdom Metazoa; phylum Chordata; class Actinopteri; order Cypriniformes; family Nemacheilidae; genus Oreonectes; species Oreonectes daqikongensis. Next base: position 13,690,644 of record JAOTQM010000311.1, read on the forward strand.
TTACATTTTGGGGGTCTGAAAAATAATATACAAACTTTTTATAAAACAGGTGTAAGGTGGGGATGGGCGTGAAAAGCACTGAAAGGTCTCAGTGAAGACATTTAGTGTGTTTGCATGTGTGTGACCCATCACCTGGTGTTATTGACACACTTCCTCCCTGTGTTAGGTGACATCCCCTGGCTACAGGAAGAGTGTGAGGAGATTAAGAACCACGAGTGTCCTGCTGGGTGAGATATCCCAGTGACAAACATCACACCACAGGCCTCACATCCATCCCACCTTTTATATTTAACACAGCGTCCACAACACTCATATCTCAGCCCACAGCTGGACTTTACAAACCAGCAGAGAGTGAACAATTGAATCATTTAATGCTGTGAAATGCTGAATGATGGCCAACACAGAGTTTAGAGATGGATGTTGGACCTCAACATGACCAAACACCTATTACGTGACACTGCTGGGGATTTTTGCATTACAAATAGTGTTAATGCGTGCATATTAACCACTGCATGAAATGTGTGATTTTCAATTTAAATGAGAAGCTGTGGAAGGACATATTAAAAGTATTAGTAAAACTATAATAAGGAGACTATGAAATAAGGAAACTTTGTAAAAAGAAAGCATTCAATAAAAAGAGAATCAATCTTAGCAACAAACAGCAATTGTGCTTGAAAGTGGTGTTTTAATACTTTTGTTTATATAGCTTTGTTCGTCCCCCTGTCATCTTGCTGTCTGTTGATGGCTTTCGTGCGTCTTTCATGAAGAGAGGAAGCACAGTGATCCCCAACATTGAAAAACTACGTAAGACCTGCTCAAGTCATGACTTTAAAATGACCACTTTGGTTCTGTGACTATAAAATAAATATATAGATATGATTTGTCATGTCTCTTATAGGATCATGTGGAACCCATGCACCATACATGAGACCTATGTACCCCACCAAGACCTACCCGAATTTATATACTATAACAACGGTACGTAGTGTTTTATTCTTTTAAAACTATAATTTTGTGATAACATTGTTTCTGTTGCGTTTAATATCGTTTGCATTAATAATCTTTTCTTATTTTTGCTTCGCTCTAGGGGCTTTACCCAGAGTCGCATGGAATTGTGGGTAACTCCATGTATGACCCTGTCTTTGATGCCAGTTTTAACATCCGTGGGAAAGAAAAGCTCAACCATCGATGGTGGGGAGGACAGCCTGTGAGTTGCTTATCCATTACTTTGATTGAAGGGATAGTTCACCTAAAAATCATCCACAATGTCAACACGACAATGTAAACACGTAGGGTTGTTGTTCTTCTGTGGAACAGGAAAGATAATGTTGAAAAGCACATCTATGATGAGCAATTGGTAATGTCAGCATTTTAAAGCAGTACACTTTTGTCTTGACAAGAGACGTATAAGAGAACATCAAAACCAATAGAACAAGCACCTCCCTTGTGCAAGTTTCTTACACTGCAACCAGTGGAATATTAAGACACTATTAAACGTGTACATCATGTCAGTGAGCTTTTTAGAGTTTACCAAGTTAAGTGGGGGTGTTTCCAACACATCTGTCAGCTATTAGCCCAACAGCTGGTCTCGATTCTCAGTTTTCACTGAACTTTATTTCTTCTGGTTGATGCCAGACCCAACTGACTGAGCTGTGATGGTAAATGAGGCAATCGACAGTAAAGACATCACAGATGGAACCTACACAGTCTCGTCACTGAAATTTGACAAGTTCTGCCAAACATTTGCGAAAATGACCGGAGAACGATTACACACAAAGAACGATTGTCCCTTATTTGTGAATTGTACTTTTGTTCCCTAGACCTTATTTCTGTCTGGCGGTCTGATGCATGAAATGGTGGACGGATAATTCTTTGCAATATTAAAATAAGAAAGAAAAACAGCTTTCCACAAAATACGCAGTGGTGCAATACATGTTTTCTCTGACAACTAATTCTTCTCTATCTAGATCTGGATCACTGCAGTGAAACAGGGAGTGAAGGCTGGAACGTTTTTCTGGCCTGTGTAAGTCAATATGAGCTACACTTTAATGCAAACAGTGTTTTTACCATATAATTATGGGCTTAAAATCACCTTTGCAACTCTTTATCGATGCCCTGGTTACCATCCACAACACTCTAGCAACACACTCGCAACCACAAAGCAAAAGACTTAAAACCAACTTTAGCAACAACACCTTAGCAACCATCTATAGCACTCTAGCAACACCCTTGCAACCATATAGACTTTTTCGCCAAGAGCAGCCCACCACACACCTCTCAGGGTGATTGCGTTCCAGTTTCGACTGGTGACTCTGGTCTGTTCGGGATCGTGTTCTGCTTTAGAAACTACCCATAACATTCTAGCAACACCCTGGCAACCATATAGCGGTGCACAAAAAACCTTAGCACTTGTCTTACAATGCCCTAGTAACCAAACACAACACTCTAGCAACACCCTGGCAACCACATAGCGATGAGCTTAAACCCATCTTAGATTTACGTTTATGCATTTTAGCAGGCGCTTTTAGGAACACTGTAGCCCAATCTTAGCAACAGTTTAACAGTTTTTGGACTGGCAGGTACCACCATTTTCTTCAGAAGTTACACTTTGTTTGATTTCATACTGGAGAGGAAGTCACATGAAGGTTCTTGTTCTGCTGTTCTCTCAGGCAAGTCTTGGGCTAGCAATTTGTGAGGGCCCTATTTAGAGAAAGCAGCTCAGACAATTTCCATTAGCCTCAGTGCTAGAGGAAATTGAGTTGGACATTCTTATCTAAGCCCAGAAGATCACAGGGCCTGATGCTAATGTATAGATTTACATCAAACTAATATAAGTGCGTTTCCTGAAGAGATTAATTAAGATAATCTTTTCTGCTCTCTCGTCCCTTGGTACTCTATATAAAATGTATATGTACATGTGTTCTCTATAGATGTCAAATTCGAAGGTCTGCTGCATTAACTGGCCAGCTGACTACACTTTTAAAACATTTAGTTATACACCTTTTAAATGACCCTGAATCTCTGGCTAAATAATGTAAAAGGAGCTGGTATATAGTTTGTCTGCATTTATCCTGATGTGTTTATTATAGAGGGATTCCACTGGAAAGGCGAGTTCTGACAATGTTACAATGGCTTCACCTTCCTGATGGAGAAAGGTCAGAATATACCTTTATACACTCTGGGGCAGTGTCCCAGAAAGGTATTAGTTTAAGCCAAGACTAGGCCTTAGTTAAATTAGGACATTTAAGTAGTTTTTACAAACAGGCATTACAAGAAATGTCACTGATGGATTTTATGATATATCAGTGCAAGTTGCTTTTAGTTTAGACTAATCTAGGACTAGTCTTAAGCCTTCAGTGGGAAACCACTCCTATATTCGCTAACAATGTTTTAAGTATTTTAATATTATATTTAAAATATTCTTGTATTATAATTATTTAGCCAAATCTGTTATAAAAAACAAGTTAATTCTTTACATTACATTTAAATATTTTTTTTATTAATAAATAAATAAATATATTATGTCTTCTTTGTTTGATTTTACCTTCCTGTATGTTTGACTTATGTGGAAGAGAGTTATTATCGTTATTTTCAGTTTTATTATAGTTGTATTAATATTTTAAATTAGCTTTTATTTTTATATGTTAAGTTTTAATGTTAATTTTAGTTTTAATCATTTGATTTGTGTTTTTTCATTGTATTATTTATTTATTTTGTATGTTGCTATATAAATGTAGCATTTATTAAATTCATTTAAAATGTCAAGTTTAGTTTAGTTTTTGTTAATTATCAGTTACTTTTTTGTTTTAGTTAAGGCCACATTTCTAATTTTGGTTCGCTTTAAGTTTTTCAAATAATATTTAGGCAAATATTTTATTTGACTTTAGAAAACAGAAATGTTTTAATAGTTTTCGTTTTTAATAAACTATAATAACGTTGATGTGGGGAGGAGCTTAAAGGTAACAGGTGTCTGTGTGTTTGCAGGCCTTATGTTTATGCAATGCATTCTGAACAGCTGGATGCCTGCGGCCACAAACTGGGACCCCAAAGCACTGAGGTGAGCTGAGTTTACATGAAAACACACCGAGAAGACCACCAGCTGACTGTGACCACGTCCCTCACACCCCCTTCAGACATACACACATAAACATATAGGGTCATACTGCAAATGTAGCAGTAATGCAAATAAACCCTCAGCCCCAATGCAGACTCTGCAAACACTGCTTACATTCACACTACAACAGCAGTGAGAGTACTCACCAGACTCACCTCAAGTCACTTGAGGGTAAAGACTGTGGATGTTGCTGGTGTATCTTCAATCCTGATGCTGTTTATCGTTCTGCAGCTTGATGGCACACTGAAGGAGATCGACAAGGTGTTCGGACAGCTGATGGATGGCTTGAAACAGATGAAACTGCATCGCTGTGTCAATATCATCTTGGTTGGAGACCACGGTACTTCATTGAGCAGTTCTGGACATACTTTCCTATAGTTTACTCACAAATCAATTGCAAATTGCAAATCTCTTCTTCAGGTATGGAGGAAGCTCACTGTGACCGCACTGAGTTTTTGAGCTCCTACATGTCCAACACTGAAGATCTCATCCTAGTTCCTGGGGCTCTGGGAAGAATCCGAGCCCGATTTCCAAACAACTCCAAATGTTAGTAATAAAAAAAAAACAGGAGATCCTGTCCTGTCCTGGCTACACATGCTGTACTCTGCATTTGGAAATTGCTTTGTGTCCACATAGACTGCTTACAACCAGATCAAAAAACGATGAATTTAATAAAATCTTTTTCGCTAATTTGTACAGAGCCCCCGGAAGGGACATGGTGGTGGAAAAGTATGAGACTGGAGAGAAATACATATTTCAAAGCTTTTGCGGTTGATCCCCGTGCAAGAGAACACAAGAAAACACAAAATATTCTCAAGAGGAACACAAAAGCTTTGAAATATATTTTTCTTCTCATTTATTTTACACCACTATGTCCTTTCTGGGGCTCTATTATAGTGATGGTTCACCCAAAAATGAAAACTCTGTCATCATTTACTCACCCTCATGCCATTTCAAACCGGTATTACTTCCTTCCTTCCGCAAAACACAAAATAAGCTATTTTGAAGAAAGTTGGTAGCCGAACAGCAGCGGCACTTCACTTCTATTGTTTGGGCACAAAACCAATGCATGTCAATGGGTGCCAGTTAACAACATTCTTCTTTGTGTTTTCCGGAAGAAAGAAAGTCATACTGGTTTGAAATGACAAGAGGACAAATAGTAATCCGTTTTAGTGGAATATAGCAAATAAATTGATATAGGAAATTACACAAAAAACGACTTTCTTAATTCATATTCCTGCTGTTTCATCACATGTAAAATTGAACTCATTAGACTTTAATGACTGATGTTACTGAGGTTGACAACTAGTTATTTAAGCATTGTTTGAGGTTTAATGCAGAAATATATATATCACATGAAGAGGAAATGCGCATGGAATGTATTTTTATTGTTTGGGAGCATGTTAGTCAGAACTCAACAACAGAGCACAAAACTGTAATGTCTGTGACCAGCCATCAAAATGTAATCGTCTCTTTTTTCGCTCTCATTTTGTTTAGATGATGCAAAAGCGGTTGTAGCAAACCTCACTGTGAGTACATTTTTCCATTTATTTTTATAATAATAGTCTCTTTGACATTATATAATACAAGTAGTGTATTACAGTAAACATGACTCTGTTTAAACAAGCTCTGTATTGATTATTCAGAGTATTGTTTAATGTCATGGCAGAACATGCTGTTCTACTTCACCATGCTTTTCTCTGTTCTGTTACAGTGTAAAAAGCCAGACCAGCATTTCAAACCGTACCTGAAGCAGCACCTTCCCAAACGGCTCCATTACGCCAACAACCGCCGAATCGAGGAGATTCACTTGATGGTTGAGAGGAAATGGCACATAGCGCGGTAAATGTCCTCACACATAACTCTGTCTCTGTGAGGTAACTGCCGTAAGTGAGAGACACTCAATAGAGTACTTCAGTGATTACGTATTTTTTAGGTCTGACGACCTAAACATCTGAAGGATTTTTAAATATTTTTTCAGGACAATTACAGAAATATTGATAAAGAAAATCAACTTTGCAGTGTCGTATGCTACTCATTGGAGGTCTCTGGGAGTGTGCCTCTTTTACATTTTCTAACCACACCGCAATAACTCATATCCAACTTTCAAATTGAGCACTGTGACCTCTAAAGAAAACCGATGAGGTCATTGACATTAACCAACAGCTAACAGCCCATCCACCATGGATGAGGACACAGAAACAGAAACAGAGACGGGTCCTTGCGGCAGGGTCGGGACACCCTGCTCTGTTTGCTTTGGCTGACAGTGAAGCCTCAATGAAAGCAAGCTTTCAGACACCTTTGTGGAGATACAGTCTTGTCTAATCTGTGGCACCAGAGGGGTGAAGTGAATGACTGAATCGAGGAATTAAATCAGTTTTACGTAATGAAACAGAATATTTATGAGCAGGTCTGCTGCTAACATGTTATTTGCTTGCTGCTGGGACCGACACTTAGCGCTGGAATCACTAGATTTACTGTAGGGTCTGCTTTCCACTGAGTAAAAACTGGACAGAGTGCAACTCTGCCATCACTGAGGTTTTAGTGTGCTACCCTCAGTCTGTTTGGCTGGTGCATAACTTTGCTCAGCATGTTCCCTTGCATCCAAACACTGGTTTATACCAGAGAACTCAACACTGGACTTTATGTACAGTCAGAATGATCTACACCAACATTAACATGTCATTAACAACATTAACAAGCCATGTACATGTGACGCGATATAATACATAAATATTTGAAATCTGTTTATAGTCAATGTGCAAACAAAATAGAAAAAAATGCTTTCTTACAAATTCCTGATCAGTTTCCCCATACATTTTGGTGACTCTGAAATACAGCATACAGTATAACAAAAGGAAGTTGAACTTCAGCCAATGAGTATTTTTCCTTATTATTTTTATCCTCAAGAGGTAGAATCTGTAATACTCGCTGTGGTTATGATACAGGAAGGCCTATGAAACAAAGAGGAGTCATGGAAAATGTGGGTTTGCCGGCGATCACGGATATGACAATAAGATCAACAGCATGCAGGTTTGCTTTGCTTTCATTGCTACTGGTTTCATTTTGTTTTTGCCTTGATGACTTAACTTTGGGTTTCTTTTCAGACTATTTTCCTTGGATATGGACCGGCTTTCAAATTCAAGACAAAAATCCCACCATTTGAGAATATTGAGCTTTACAATGTCATGTGTGGTAAGAACATTTACTTTTCGTGCCGTAGACTGAAGATCTTGATTACAACAATACAAATCTTATTAAAGGTTTATCTTAACATTTGCGGTTGCCACACTGTACAAAAACCCCTCGCAATTTTACAGATTTTTTTTTTTTTTTTTACTGGATTTTTCGTGTATTTTTATACAGTATTAGACTGCTTCATAGGTGTGACCTGTAGTTTCCTGTAGTTTATTTATTTATCAGTTCATTTATTCAGTCATAGTTCTGCTGACACACTATTAAAGCTGTAGACTCAAGCATGCATTCATGCATCAGAACGGCATTACAGTAAACATGACCCTGCCTAAACAAGCTCTGTATTGATTATTCAGATTAATGTTTAATGTCAGAACAAAAAGGAATCTATTTAAAATGGCATAGCAAATCTTCAAACTGAAAGTTTTTTTTTTTTTAAATATAAGTAGCCTAGTCCCACAGGAACATGACATACTTGGCAACTTTTGATTACATTACATTTCATTGTTAAAAGCTTTGCACTGATCTTTTCCCATTCCTTATCAGATCTGCTCGGCTTGAAACCGGTTCCTAACAATGGCACCCACGGTAGCCTTAACCAGCTTCTGAAGAGCCCTGTGTACATACCCACCATGCCTGAAGAAGTGTCCAAACCAAACCCTGCAGGTCCAATCACGGCTCTTACCGATGACCTGGGCTGTACCTGTGAAGACAAGGTCAGCAATATATAATTATAACATCAAAATAAAGCATCTTAGCATTTTACGCAACATTTACACTTTCATCACTTCAAAGCTCACAAGAATCATGGTATCTGAACATGTCTAACCTTTGTTTACATACTTCTGTTTAACACATAATAAATCAAGCGGAAATCCCATACACTTACATTGTAGAAGAACCATACTGTATATCAGAACCAGATTATTATAAAGACTTGTTAAGTCCAGATCTAAATATTACCCAGATCACCCTACAATTGCACAGTAACGCCGTAAAAACCCAACAAAATGTTTCAGCAACCACATAGCAGCAACGTCCTAAAATCTTATCGAAGCTATTTGCTTCATATGCATTTCCTCAACAACAGGAACTGTTGTTGCATGTTTAATGTCTGTCATTTCTTTGGTCCTGCTCAGTGTCCGGCTGCCATTGCTTTTCTCTTGAGCTGCTCAGATTGTTTTCACTTAAATCACAGTAATTGCTTCGAAAGACTAAAGTGTTTCCTCCCCCTGCCTCTGAAAGTGCTTTTGCCTTCTGCTCAGATGTAGATCTCTTGCTGGAGGTTTTCACCTTTAATCTTTTGCAGTTGCGTTCAAAAAGTAGGGGGCAGAGGGCATTGAAAGTGACCCTTGTAAGAGGCTATAACCTGGAGTCACTGTGGCTCTGTCTGTTACAGAACAAAGTGGAAGAGCTCAATCAACGACTGAGACAAGTTATTGATGGTAATGCCCCTCGCCTTCTCTCTGGAATGCCAAAAAGCTTTTTTAAGTACAATTAACTGTTGATTTAGCTTTTCCAGTTCATATTGTGAGTTTTGTTTTGTTGTTTTATTAAAGGGATGGTATACCTAAAAATGAAAACTCCTTTTTTATGGGGTTTGGCTGAAGCCATACAACTGAGGAACAGACTAAGGAGTCACTAGTGTTTACTTTTGGACTATGATTTTTAAAACGTTATCTTTATGGTCATCTTGGTGTGAATGGGCCATAAATCATGACAGAATTTTCATTTGTGGGTGAACTATCCCTTTAATATGTGACCCTGGATCACAAAACCAGTCTTAAGTAGCAGATGTGTAGAATTCGGCAAAAATACATTGTATGGGTCAAAATTACAGATTTTTCTTTTATGTCAAAAATCATTAGGATATTAAGTAAAGATCATGTACCATGAAGATATTTTGTAAATTTCCTACCATAAATATATCAAAACTTTATGTTTGTGAGTGGATGCAGCAAAATCGCTAACGAATATTTCGCTCGCATTGTGAATTACCCACTCAAGTTTGGTATCAATGTAAAGCTTAGAATTTCTGCTTTGAGGTTCATCTATTGTCCACAACGTCATTTCAGCAGTAAGCCAAAAGAAAGCATTAAAACAAACCTGTCTCTTCTTAGCAGCGCCCTGCAGCGCTTTTGATTAACAACTTTAAAGGCAATTTTGATTTTTTTTCTCCCTCAGATTCCAGAGATTTAAATAGTTGTATCTCAACCAAATAGTGTTCTATCCTTACAAACCATATATCAATAGAAAGCTTATTTATTCAGCTTATTTATTCAATTTTTCAATTTCAAAATTCAGTTTTGAAAAATTGACCCTTAAGACTTGTTTTGTTGTCCAAAGTCACAAATGTCTGTCTGAGCCACACTGCCTTAAGACTTCATACTCTTTGGTCTGTTGCTAAAATTAAGATATCTCGTCTTATTTATTGTAAGCTAATTTTTTATTTCTTTTCATTCAGACAGCAGGAATCTTCCGTATGGTCGGCCAGCAGTCATATTCCGCACCAAATACTTCATCCTTCATCACAGTGACTACATTAGTGGCTACAGTGAAGCCATTTCAATGCCTCTCTGGACGTCTTACACTGTTTCAAAACAGGTAAACTGTACACAACTGTCCGGCTGTGGTCACTTCACAAAACACATCGAACACATGAACTCTGCAGTCGTACTGGATTGAGTTCTGAAGTGAAACGTGTCTGTTTGTTGCAGGTGGATTTTACCCCTCTACCAGAGTCTCTCAGTAACTGTGTTCGGCCTGATATCCGAGTTCCTCCGGCCTACAGTCAGTCCTGTTCAAGCTATCGAGCAGACAAACAGATGTCTTACGGCTTCCTATATCCACCCCGTAAGTCTCTCTTTCAACTTTTACAGTGTGTTTCTTTTACTTTGCATGTGCAGAATCAGTGTGGGTCTGTCAGTCACAGATGTTGCGTCGACATTGTGTCAAAAAGCTGTTTTTAATTTGTTCATGGTGCTTTGATTGACAGAGCTGTCCTCCAATCAGGATGCAAGATATGATGCCGTTCTTATTACCAACTCTGTACCGATGTACCCAGCATTCAAGCGTAAGTGCTCCTTTAAGACATTCAATGATCCTGTTAAATAAGCCAAGTCAATGATCAAAGGTGATTTTCAATGTTAAAACAAATTTCCACATTAATATGTAGTTACTATAAATGAGCAATTCATAGCTTGTTTTTTTTTTAAAGATATCAATTGTTTTTAGTATCAATAATAAAGCAGAAGTTACACAACTCGCATTTACATTTTGAGTATCTTAAGTTATAAAACAAAATATTGAGGCATGTATCTAAACAGTGCGTCTGGCTGTTAAACTAAAAAAATTAAGTTCATGATGAGTTGAATCTGATTTACAACACGCTGAGGGATAGTTCACCCAAAAATGAAAATTCTGTCATCATTTACTCACCCTCTTGTGAGTAGAACACAAAAGACGATATTTTGAATAATGTTGGTAACCAAACAGCGCTGGCAGTCATTCACTTCTATTGTGTGGACACAAAACCAATGAAAGTAAATGGGTTCCAGTTAACAACATTCTTCAGAATATCTTCTTTAGTGTTCTGCGGAAGAACGGAAGTAATACAAGTTTGAAATGACAAGAGTAAATGATGGCAGAATTTTCATTTTGGGTGAATTCTCCCTTAAAGACGCTTAAATCGGCAGCTCTAATACGTGATGGCTAACTTAACTTCAAGAGAATATTGAATTACAGTCCATAAGCGCATGTCTTGTGTACGCTTAGCAGGTAAAGTGTGTGGTCAGGTGGGGTTGATTTCAGTTCTGCCTTCCTGAGGTCTGGTTGACATTAACCAACGAACGACCACCAGCAAGGTCTGCTGGGTTGGTTTGTATTTTTTAGGAAGTGATTCGTTTTGCTTAGCCATAATGTCCCCCAGCAGCCCTCACAAAAAAACCTGAAAGGAAATTAAATGTGCGTTTGTCTTTGTGTGTTTGCTCTGCCGTCTGTGTGTGGAACAGAAAGCCGTGTGTGTGTGTGGCCTGCGGTGAGACTCCGTTAGAAATCAGGTCACTGTATGAGAGCTACCTCTGTTTTGGATGAAGTGACTGTACACACACACACACACACACATTGTCTTCTCAGAGGAAATTTGTCCTTTCGCACAGACACTCACATGCACCACACACATTGGCGCTTGGACGGGCAGCCTCTTTGGGAATCTGTATGTGTGTATATGGAGGTTTTGGCAGTTGAGAGCACAACGATAGATGTTGTGTCTGCATTAGATTAGCTGTGCTGTGTCACTTTCATCCTAAGTGACACACATATATCCTTGTGCCACCTGGGGTTAGAGCCACGGTGCAAATTACGGAAAGGGGGATGTTGACACCTTTATTTAAATCTTGAACTTTCCTAAAAGAGGTCAAAACAAAAGGTTGAGGGTAGTGATGATTTTAGGCTGATTTGTAATTATTGGGATTTTTTTGGCTTGCAGATGATAATTGTTCAAAATCAACCTCATTATAATGTTTTTTAAAGATCATTTTTCTAATTTATCATTTAGACATGCTATTTGAAACCTTTATGACTTTCTTTTCTCTACAGATCACAAAAGAAGATATTTTGAAGAATGTTGGTAACCCAACAACACTGGCCCCCATTGACTTCCATTGTATGGACACAAAACCACTCAGACAAAATATCTTCTTTTGTGTTTCACATAGAAAAGGAGTAATGAACAAGTTACGAAAAGACATGACGACATCATTTTAAATCTACCGTCAGTAGTCAGTCTTATTGTTTGACGGTTGGCTCGTTTCACTGGACTTCCTTCCCTAGCGCGGCCATATTGAGCGTTGCATTCTTCGCCATTCATTGTAACAGCAGTGGCGCATCTTGTTAATATTAATATCTTTGGTTTAAAACCCAGAACACAAAATAAGAATCAAATGTATAGCTTAAAAGCTCTGTAAGTTGCTAAGTGTCTGCCAAATGCATAAATGAAAATGTTATGTTTGTCTCTGTGCTGCTCTCTCTCTCTCTCTCTCTCTTACACTCTTCTTGTCTTTCTCTCCATCTGTGTTTGGCTTTTTTAGGTGTTTGGGGCTTCTTCCAGAAAGCTCTTGTGAAACGTTACGCTAGCGAGAGAAATGGAGTGAATGTGGTCATCGGTCCTATCTTTGACTTTGACTACGATGGTCTCCGAGATTCAGCAGAGAAAATTAAACAGTAAGTTTAAGGCTTTTGAAACCGTTGCTCATGCAGTGCATGAACGTATATAATGCATTGCTTTGAGTACATGAATCTTTATTTTATTGCAGATATTCAACTGGCACTGTGCCAATCCCCACCCATTACTACATTGTGGTTACAAGTTGTCTGGATTACACACATACTGTTGACTCCTGTGTTGGGCCTCTCAGTGTTTTCTCTCACATCCTTCCTCACCGACCGGATAATGACGAGACTTGTAATGTAAGTTGGAAGACCCTCTTATTTCTATTAAAAGTATACAAATTCATCAACACATTTATGTCTAACACATTTCTCCCCATTCAGAGTTCAGAGGACGAGTCAAAGTGGGTGGAGGATGTAATGAAGATGCACACAGCACGTGTACGAGACGTGGAGTTACTCACAGGACTGGATTTTTATCGTCGTACGAGCAGGACCTATGAAGAGATCCTTTCTCTAAAGACCTACTTACACACATATGAGAGCGAGATCTAAACCACTGTATCATTACTTCTGCATCCTGACATAGTTAGGTGTATATTTTTATACAAGCTATCATATTTATTGTTCTTTCTTTGTTCGCCTTTAATTTCCCCCCTTTATGTCAGTGAAGCATACGCATGAA